>CM042962.1:12124948-13420744 GCA_023678885.1 Pogostemon cablin | reverse complement strand
CATATGAGCACAATGTGTCCGCGGGGACACAAGAGATCAACTCTAATTGTATTAGTGGTATGTGTTTGTCTATATATATAAATATAATAGCAAACATTTCAGTGTTTTTTTATAATTTTTTTATCGCCTTTTTTTTTACATCGTTGATTTCTTTCGATTATGGTCGTTCATTTATTCAGGTCATTTTATATAAACTTTTTCATTACCTAATCAAATTTTCGTTCTCTCTTTTTTTCTTTTTTTTTCCTGTCGTTCTATATAAACTTTTTTTTTCTTCTTCTTTTTATTCTCTTCTATAGACCCTACTTTCATATTATTTCTAATCTACTTTAATTGATTTTAGCTTTTATATTTATATTTGATCTTATGTGCAGGTTCAATCATTCTCACATATCATTCTTTTTTTTATTTTTTGTTATCTTACTCCCTCCGTCCCGACCATATATCTCAATTTGCGTTTTGCACGTGGATTAAGGAGTATTATTATTTTATATGTAGTGAGTAGTTGTATTAGTAGTGAGTGGTGTGTCATATGTGAGGTTCTTTTACTAAAAATAAAAAATGATGACCTTTGAATGAGACACACAATATAGTAAAATGATGATATTTTGGTGGGACGGAGGGAGTATTATTTTTTTTTCTTTTTTTCTCTTCATTTTTTGTGTTTTCTTTTTAATACTATAGACCCTATTTTTATATTTAAATTTATTCTATCTTTAAAATTTTTATTTAATCTTATTTGCATGTTCAATCATTCTCATTTGAAGTATCATTATTTTTTTATTTTTCGCTTATTTTATGATTTATATTTTTTTCTCTCTTCGTGTTATATGTTTTCTTTATATTTTATGAACTTTTTTTATAAAAAATAAAAATAAAAATCATACTCCCTCTGTCCCACGTATTTTTACACACTTTCCATTTTGGGATGTCCCACGTATTTTTACTCATTCCATTTTTGGCAAAAATACATATTATTTATTACCTACTTTTTACAATCCCAACAATTTTAATTACTTTTTTACACTTTATTCATCATTCCCAATAACTTTATTCACTTTTTCTTTTTAAATTACTAATTTATCCCTACTTTTTTTTTACATTATATATTAAAAAAATAAAACGTCTTAATCTCCGCGTCCGTACAAACGGTAAAAATACCCGGGACGGAGGGAGTATTGTACTTATTGTTTTATGTTATTTGCAGATTCAATCATTAACAAAGGTGATCAATGTTTAGAGTAATAAATTTGGTCAATGCAGAATTAATTTCAGAGATTTTAGAATTGTGAATTCAAAACACGTCGAATATATTTTTTTGTTTAATCTTTAGGATTAATTTATGAAATGTATTTTCAAAGTTCTATAATTCATTTTTACTTTTGTTCAATTTTATTTTCGTTAAGATTGTCTCCATAAATATTTTTTTAATATTTGTAACTTATATCAAATAATATTTTATGTATTATTTTATTTAGGGTTAATTACATGAAAAGTCTCAATCTTTTCGCCGATTGCGAATTAGTCCAAACTTTTGAATATTTACAAATAAGTACCCGACTTTAATCTTCTTTTGCAAATCGAACAACTGGGCAGCATGAGGCTGCCCGGTTGCTTACGTGCCATTTTTTTTCATCCACATCACCCACCATCTCTCCGTTCAACTATACCGAAGAGCTTCAATTCTTCCATTCTCCCAACAAGATACTCATTGTTTTTTTGTTGTTTCGCCCTTCTTCGAAAGTTATGGGGAAATTGAACTATTTCTCGTAAGGATTATGATTATAGCCTTTGATAGCTTATTCCTCGAAGACATGGAAATTGAGCAGCGGAGAGGCAATGCACTTTGAGAGTAGGTATTGGCGCCCTAAACCCAATGGAACCATTAAAGTTGTTATTGCTTAGCCTTGTTGAATTACATGTACTGTTGGATTGTATACTAAAAGTCTGGCTTTTTGTATGAACAATATTTTGACAATTTATTTGAAATGAGAATCATATGATCAAACGTTTTGCATATTATAATTTATTTATATGTTATTGCAAAAGTCCACCTACTTTATACTATAGATAATATGGTGTTCGGTGTCGCACGGAAGATCATATTATCGGCTCCTTATAAAGTATAAACAGATGCTCACAACTGAGATAGATGGGGACAATCTATCGGGATGGTTGTAGTGTGATTTGGTATTAGTTTGACTTGACATAAAATAACATTAGTGCACTTTGTGTGTATTGAGCAGGACCGCTTGAGATTGTTCGACTTATACTGACTATATAAAAGAACTTGATCTCAATTATTGTGGATATTCATGTTCTTAATCCCTATACAATAACTTCGACATGTAAGTCAATATTTATGTCTTTGATTCATCAATGGGTGAGATTTAATTATTAAATCAATAAGCTCGGTGAGTTGGGATATGGTGCTGTCTTTATGGTGTGCTGTTGATTGTAGAAGGAATCTATGTCCTATTAAATAGGCTGATGATGTCCCCTTGAGGAGCTCATAAGGATTATCATGTAAACCCTGCAGGTGAATTTATTCCGGCATGATAATGAGGTTGAATGGTACTACTCTCAGATGAGATATTAATTAATGGAGTTTTCAGTGACTTAATTAATTAATGGACATTGTATATCTTAAACACGGGGAGACTAGTGGGCTCATAATAAGAAGGAGCCCATAACGTAATATGGGATTAGAGTGGTAGTGCAGTAATAATATTTTAGTGGACTATATTATTATTATTGGACTTAAGTATAAGTTTTGGGCTAAACTTGGATACTTAAGCCCAATGAATGCCCAACTATAATTTCTCCCCCTGGTACCTATTGTAGCCCATATATAAGTCATCTTAATTGTCTGGAAACCCTAATCCTGCTCTTAATACATGTTTGATAGAGGGAGAGGAAGCAGATTGAGAGGGTCTTGAAGATCTTAGTCCACACGATGTCAAGACTGGACTTGGGAATACAACACAAGATCAAGATGTTATTTTCTGTAGTTGTTCTTCTTCAACATACCCTGGTGAAAGGTAATACGATTTTATATTTTTACTTTCACTGATATAGAATCGCATGGAACCCTAACGGTTCATGTTAACCAAACAATCGAACGCCAACAGGTACTAGTAGCTCTACTTTCTTCATTCCATTATTTTTCCAGAGGGGGAGATAGAGAGAGATTGGGTGAGGGAGTAAAAAAAATTGTTCCTGGCAGTTAAATTTGTTCCGGCCGCCACCGTCGCTGAGGAACCCATTCAGGGTTGGCTTACTTTAAGATCAAATTACTTCGAAAGATTAGATAAAGTAATTATCCCATTTGAGGTTCAACTCTTGATGATTCACTGTCTATTCGCATTGACTTTATAATTCATAATTTATGGGAATTCCCCATAGATCTGTTAAAGAGATATTATGAATCATATTGTAAGAGTTAACACTCAATAGATTCTAAATTTGGGTTGGAGATTTTCACCGACGACTTGCGAGCATCTCGAGAGTAGGCTCGATGGTACAGCCTCCACCGCGTTCCACATGACAACGAACAAGATCTGTGAAAGAGAGATATGAAAAACTTCTTTGCAGAATCCCGCCGCGCTCACCTCAACCACCATCGCCGAAGCTATCTCCACTCTCTTTGCAATCGCTGGTGTTCGGCGGCACGCTCAGCTTGATCTTGGCGGCGGCCGGAGGAAGAACGAGATGGTGGGCTGATGACAAAGGAAGTTTGAGAGAGAAAGTGTTGAAGAAAAAGAATTTTTTTCCACGTTAGCTTTGGGGCAGTCAAAGGATAATCAAAATCTGACCGGTGGTTCGAATTGCAATACATGCTTAAAGTTGGGTACTTATTTGTAAATATCCAAGAGTTTGGACTAATTCGCAATCGGCAAAAAGGTCAGGACTTTTCAATTATATCTTAGTTATTCAATTAAGAACAAAATATAAATTATAGTAAACAATATCTTTATTTTAAGAAATAAGATGATAATAATTGAGCTTTATAGAAAGATCATATTTATTTTTTCAAAAATAGATAGATATCAATTAAAATAAAATAATTTTAATATAATTGATTATAGAAAGTTTAATATTTATCTTAAACTAGAATTTTTTACCCGTGCGATGCACGAGAAATAAAGAAATACTCCCTCCGTCTATCAATAAGAAAATTATTTATTTTTTAGATGTATATTATGAAGTATTAGTATTATTTTATATAAAATTTTTAGTTGTATTAGTGATGAGTAGTGAGTCGTCATGTGTGGGTTCTTTATACTAATAAAGAAAAATGGATACTTTTAGAATGAATGACCAAAACGAAAAAATGAATACTTTATAAGTCTCTTACGAGACGGGTTGTAAGATTGGTCATCCCATATTAAAGTATGTTTTAATAAAGTATGATGAATGATGCACTAAGTACGACTTTAAGGTGTTATATACTACGATGAATTATTAGGTAGTGATCAATCATACTATAACACTCTAAAATCATACTATAGTACATCGTTTACCATACATTAACTATCCAATAGTATACCTTATCTATATATATAACGATCATACTTTAATAATAAGATGACCCATTTCAAAACTCGACTCACATAAACATTGTCTTACAAGAGTGCGGATGGCAATGGGTATGGTCGCTTATTTTGGTAGTACCCGTACCCATATCCGTTTAAATATCAACTACTTGTACCCATACTCATCCCATTTTAAAAATTTATTATGATACTCATACCGCCTAATGCCCTTTTATCAATAGGACGAATACATGTACTAATTGATGTTCATCTATTTTATATATTTATATTTTTTTATTGTTAAATTAATCTAATAATATAAAATATGTTATTATTTGTGCGGGTGCCTAGCGGGTGTAAGTGTGTTTACGTCAGTGATGTTGTCCTATGTGTGGCGACACTTCGTTCAACACCGACTCTAATCATAATATTAAACTTAAATGTGAGATTGCAAGTTTATATAGTGAAAGACTTAACACACGAATTACTCAATCTTTCTACAAACTTATAAATAAATTTGTAGCGGCCTCATGGAAAAAATATCACTAACTTGGAAAAAGTTATAACAAAATCAGATTCTAAGAGATGAAAATATTTTTTCCACTCTTTGAATACAAACACGGATATAAATTCTAAACATGTTCCCAAATGGCAAAACCTAGATTATTAGATCTAAGTCCTACTTCAAGTATGCACTTCCACTGCCTGTAAACAGTACACACAAAATGAATGGGATAATACCATACACGTAATGCAGAACAAGATGTTACAACATCAGTGAAAATACTATAAGAGGAACGTAGAGAATAAACTTTAAGTCCAGCGACTCTCTATGTAGGAGCTCTCCAAGTTTTTCTGTGCACCAGGAATGAAGTTTGGCAGCTTCTATTTATAGACGTGAATCATGCTGCAGCCTTCTTCAAATGAGTGGTCCACTAGGAGATATAAAACCACCCATGATTCAGCAAATAACCAACCAACTACATTGGGTAGTTATTTTCAACTTCTAGAATCTTCTGAACTTCTAGAACTCTCCAGATTGCTCTCCAGGCTTATGGGTCCCATTTTGCACGATCTTCATTCAACTGCCACAACTCTATAAGTAACATCAAGCACAACACCACACAAATATGTTAGTCGTCAAATAATAACTAGTGAAGGATCATTGTGATTCCATATGTGATGACACTGGTCTCAACACTTCATATCAACAATCTCCCCCAATTATATCTTTCCGCAACCATACAACCTGATGCAAAGAAATAAGGTAAAACAAGATATCCATATAATATATCAGATGATAGTTCGACAATTGTACAAAATAACTAAGCATTTCAGAGTATAATTACCAAGGAGGTAATTCAATAAGATTAGAGTTTAGTTCAGAGCTAAAAGGTAAAACTTAAAAACTACTAAGAAATCAATAAAAAAAAACAACCTAGATTAAATAAGTTCAGAGCAATAAACAAACAGAAAAATATATGCAAAGAGAAAGCAGAAATAAATATCAGTTTAACAATCCAACAAATAGTAAGAGGGTTAGTAAGAGTTAGAGCAGCAACAGCAACAGCAACAGCAACAGTCCACCATTCTTTGTCAGAGCATCAAGAACATCAAGCTTTCTTCTTCTGATCTGCTGATCTCTTCCTTATCGTATGAACTCTCCCTAAGTTGCAGCATCATCAGCAACATTAACACCAGCACATCCAGCACCATCAGTATTTTCTTTTTCTGGTTCTCTAGTGATGTCTTCAATCACAACTCCCCCTGAGCTTGAGCTTCCAACAGCAACATTTTGGGAAGCATCAGGTAACTCTCCCCCTGTGGGTATAGATAACGAATTGAGCTCTTTGTTTTAGCCATTCAGTTTGTCTATTCAAAGTAGAGGCCTAGAGTCTGAGATGAGAGGCTTGGCGTGCGAGTGCAGTAGCTTGCTCTTCAATGTACCTGTGATGCACAGTAACAGAAACTACCTCTCCAGATTGAGTAGTAGTATCTGTGCGTACCGTGGTGTTGCAAATATCAGGAGAAACATTTTCAGTTCCAGGTTCAGGTTTACAAGCAGGAATAGGAGTGGGGTTCACATAGGGTAGATCAACAATGCGGTTACCTTCATGCAGAGGTTTAGCAATACCTATACCAGAGCATTCAGAGACAGGAAATCACCCTTACCCTTCTTAACACCTTGATCCGACAGCAAGAGATGGATCAAAGCAGGGTATGGTAACTTGCCAACTTTAGAGATGTTCCCACCATAACTTATCAGATTTTTATAAATCACCTCTCCAAGGTTAAATGATAGATTCTTCCCTATCTTATAGATCAGCACGGCATGCTCAGTAGTAACTCTAGTGTTATTAAAGGTGGGCAACCAATTGTAGACACACAACTTGTGCAAGACAGCATGTAGACTTGTAAGACTTGGACTGAACAACTTCTTAGGCCAACTAGTAATCAGACCACTAGTAAATATAGAAACAATCTCATCCATATCATCAATATCATCATCACTTTTAGCATGTACAATCCTCAACAATGCATTTATCTTTTCAGGAGAAAAATCATAAATATTTTTCCTAAAATAAATCTTTCAAACTTAGGACTAGTACTCTAATCAGCTTGAACTAATGTTTTCATAAAACTAAAAAAACCAACTGCTGCAGAAATTACTAGAGTACTTGAGATATTTGAGCAAACTTCTTTCTTCAAAGAATTGAGTGAAATTGTGTGTGACAAGGTTCGCATCTTTCATTTTCCTTTCATGAATGACATCTTTCTTAACAAACTTCTTGTATCTGGCCTTACCATCATCAAAGTAGAAATAAAAGTTGTCAAGATCATAGTCAGAATCATCATTATCATCATCAGTCGGTTCATCATCATCAGCAGTATCTTGTCTTGGAACACCTTCAACATCGGGAGCAGGAGCATCCTCATCAGACTCATCAGAGCAGCACCTTTGTCGAAATTCTTAGGTGCATTCTCTTTATCATCAGACGATGAATCAGGGTCAGGATCAGATGGATCTGCATCCGCATCAGCAGGTGTTGCTTTATCAGTGGCAACATCAGCGGCAATATCATCAATCAGCTGGTCCAGATAACAATCAGCTTCTTCTTCAAGTGTTGCAACAGGTGTGGCAACATCAGAGACAGCTTTCTTGCCTCTTCTCATTTTCTTCAGGGCTTTGCAGAATTCAGCTACCGTGGAATTCTCTCCAGAAACTGTTAGATTGTATACTAAAAGTCTAGCTTTTTGTATGAATAATGTTTTAACAATTAATTTGAAATGATAATCATATGATCAAATATTTTATATATTATAATTTATTTATATGTTATTGCAAAAATCCACTTACTTTATATCGTAGATAATATGGTGTGCGGCGTCGCATGGAATATCATATTTTCGGCTCCTTATAAAGTATAAACAGATGCTCACAATCGAGATAGATGAGGAAAATCTATCAGGATAGTTGTAGTGTGATTTGGTACTAGTTTGTCTTAACTATAAAATCACATTAGTGCACTTTGTGTGTATTGAGCAGGACTTCTTGACATCGTTTGACTTATACTGACTATATAGAAGAACTTGAGCTCAGTTATTATGGATGTTCGTGCTCTTAATCCCTATATAATAACCTCGACATGTAAGTCAATATTTATGTCTTTGATTCATCAATGGGTGAGATTTATATATTAAATCAACAAGCTCGGTGAGTTTTGATTATAGAAGGAATCCGTGTCCTATTAAATAGGAGGAGCTCATAATGATTATCATGTAAACCCTGCAGGTGGATTTATTCCGGCATGATAACAAGATTGAGTGGTACTACTCTCAGATGAGATATTAATTAATAGAGTTGTCAGTAACTTAATTAATTAATGGGCATTGTATATCTTAAACACGGGGAGACTAACGGGCTCTTAATAAGAAGGAGCCCATAACGTAATATGGGATTAGAGGGGTAGTGCAGTAATAATATTTTAGTGGACTATATTATTATTATTGGACTTAAATATATGTTTTAGGCTAAACTTGGATACTTAAGCCCAATGGATGGCCGACTCTAATTTCTCTTCCTGGTCCCTGTTGTAACCCATATATAAGTCATCTTAACTGTCCGAAAACCCTAATCCTACGCCTATTAGAGAGGAAGGAGAGGAGATTGAGAGGGTCTTGAAGATCGTCGCCCAAACGACGTCAAGACTGGACTTGGGAATAAAATAGAAGATCAAGAGGTTGTTTTCTGCAGCTGTTCTTCTTCAACATACCCTTGTGAAAGGTAATATAATTTTATATTCTTGCATCCACTGATATAGAATCGTATGGAACCCTAACGGTTCACGTTAACCAAAAGATTGAATGCCGACAGGAACATCCATATCCATCGGAGTAGAGTCATCATCAGAATTAGGCAAGGAAATAAGAGATTTCCCTTTGGTAGTACTGGGAACATCTAGTGAAGCAACAGTTTGACCCCTCTTTCGGACACGGATAGACCAACGCATGAGTGGATCCTTGGGCTTAGGAGCAGTCTTCTTGGTCACCTTTGACATAATCGAAACAGGCGGTGATGACGAGGGAGAAGGCACGAGCGGATTCGGCTGAGTATGAATAGGATAAGAAATGGGTAATGATGTTAATTGTACTTGAACAGGGTCAGATGGTTCAATTATTTCAGAGGGCTGAGTCTCAATGGGTATATCAGACGTAGGAGTAGGATTTTGAGCAAGAATTTCAGATGATGGAACGAGAATATCAGATTGAACAACAGTAGGAGGAGATTCAAGCATTAGGACTTCGATATGAGACACTATAATGCCTGAATCGGCGATCTGAGCCTTAAGCGAGAGGAGTACATAGTCGGGAATACCTTGAAGAAGAACAGTTTGTTTGGGTATGACTGACTCTATAACAGGTCCAAACGGCAGTACAACAGCATCCAGATTCACATTCGAGAAAGCACCAGTTGCGACATTCTCGGCCATCGAAGCTAGGGTTTGGATTGGAGTCGATTTGCGAGAGGAAGATGAAGGTGGGTTTTGGATGAAGAGGAATACTTACCTCTAGAAGATAAAGGTTTGTCTTTGGAGAAGACATTGAGATAAGTGAGTGAGACAGTCAATTTGAATTTTGAAATCAAAAATATGAGAGAGAGTGTTGTGTAATGATTAAACAAGTAAGCAATATTCACAATATATTAACTCACACACCATTCATCAGGTATTTAAAGAGAGGAGAAGACAGAAAGGATTGAAGGTTTACTTCCATTAAGTGATAACTGCTGATCGTGTGTTAATGCAAAAGAATGCAGTAGTTAATAAGGCCCACTAACTTATATGAAAGAAAAATTCGGCCTTTATAAATAAATGAGAAAAAATATGCATAATTAATAAATATATATACTATAAATTTCATCACTTAATGTATTAAAAATAATTAATTTAATAACACATTTTCATGAGCTAAAAACATTTTAGAAAAATCGATCAAGGTTGATTTTTTATGCAGGTACATATACACTATTTATCCTTTTATGAATTTTTATGCGCTTTTCAATCTCAAGGAACTTACCACCTTTTGAAAAGATTACATCATGGTTGTCAGCCCCATGTGTCTGGTTACTTAGTGATAGTCCAAGAGTGTTCATATTCCCTTTTTTTAATCTAAATAGCCTTTAGAAAAGAATAAGTCGTGATTGTCATCCCCCTGTGCCTAGTTACTCAGCATGTTTAGACCTTTGATTTTATTAGAACTAGTACTTTCAGCAGTGTATATCAAAAATCGCACCTCAAGATTAAACCAGAGTATAGTTAGTAGCAAAAAAATAAGCTACCAAATCAATTAATTTCGACATAAAATGACAAAACTTACAGTAGTGTCGAGTTAACTCTAAGCAACATCATGCATGACTCATGGAATACAGATACCAAGAGATTTACTAAGTGAAGAAAACCTCTCGAAATCAAGTGCTTTCTTAAAAATATCAGTAAGTTATTTCTCGGTGGAAATATACTCCAATTTAACTACTTCTTTCTCAACTAATTCTCTAATGAAATGATGTCTTATGCTGATATAATTAGTGAGTGAGTGCTGTATAGGATTTTTGGAAATGTTTATAGCACTTGTGTTATCACAAAAAAATCATTAAAGCATTTATTTCAAGCACATAATCATCTAACATCATTTTCAACCAAAGCAGTTGTGTGCAACAACTTGCAGCAGCAATATATTCAGATTCAACAATGGATTGGGATATGGATTTTTATTTTTTACTATGCCAAGAAATAAGATTGTACCTATATAGAAGCATCCACCACTCGTGCTCTTCTTGTCATCACAATCACCTGCCCAATCAACATCGTTGTAGCCAACCAGTGAGCTGTTTGTATCCTTCGAACAATAGTCCCATCTCACTTGTTCCAGCAACATATCGGATGATCCTCTTTACAGCTTACATATGACATTCCTTGGAATTTGCTTGGTACCTAGCACATACATAGATACTATACGTAATGTCAGGTCTGCTAGAAGTTAAGTACAGAAGGCTACCAATCCTAGATTTATACAGAATGTGGTTAACATCTGGGGTGACATCATCTCTGCACAGTTTCTGTGATGTTCCTATACTTGTCTTTATAGGTTTGGCATTTTCAAGGCAAAATCTTTTTGCTAAGTTCCTTGCATACTTACTCTGTGAGATGTAGATACCACTTTCACTTTTGCTTGATTTGGAGCCCTAAAAAGTAATTTAGGTCACCAACCACACTCATCTCAAACGTGGTAGTCATCGCCTTCATAAAGCTGTCCATCATGACCTGTGATGTTGCTCCAAATACGATATCATCAACATATATTTGCGCAATAAAAAAGCCATCAGATTCATGCTTAATGAAAAGAGTTCTATCAGCCTCGGTACCTCTAATAAATCCAACCTGAAGTAAGAAATCAGTTAGTCTACCATACCATACTCTAGAAGTTTGTTTTAGACCATGCAAAGCTTTCTTCTATTTATATACATGATCAGGATGAAATGGAACAACAAAACCTTTCGGTTCTTTCAACAAAAGCTTCTTCAAGTAATACCATTTAAGAATGCAGCTTTAACATCCATTTGAAATAGTTTGATACCAACAAAGCATGCAATAGCTAAGAGAAGCCTAATAGACTCTATTCTAGCTACGGGTGCAAATGTTTCATCAAAATCTATTCCTTCAACCTATGTGTATCCTTGTGCAACAAGTCTAGCTTTGTTTCTTACTATGTTACCAGATTCATCAGTTTTGTTCTTGAAAATCCACTTAACTCCAATCACATTAGTGTTTGTAGGCCTAGGTACTAAACTCCAAAAATCATTCCTGGTGAATTGTTCAAGTTCATCTTGCATAGCCTGAATCCAACATTCATCTTTTAAAGCTTCAGTGACATTTTTGGGTTCAACTGAAGAGAAATAAAATTCAGCACATACCTTATTGCATATGTTTAACATGCAAACAGATCGTACTACATCTCTAAATTTACCTTTTCTTCTGGTTTGAACATCAAAAGAGGACTCACTAATGATCTGTGATGAAGGATAATCTTTCCTATATCTGTAAGCAAGAGTATTTTTCTGAGGTCTGTGGAGTTGGTTCTCATCTTCTTCTGAATCAACACTCGATGTTGTAGGCGATGTGATCGCATTCGGCTCAAAATTGTTCACTGGTTCTACAATTTCAACCAAATCAGAGATATCATCTTCTATCTTTTTACCTGCAATATTGGATGAATCATCAAACAAAACATTGACAGATTCTTGAACAGTTCTGGTTCTAAGATTAAAGACTGTATAAGCTTTGCTATTCTTAGAATATCCTAAGAAAATACCTTTATCACTCTTAGAATCAAACTTTGAAAGATACTCTCTATCATTCAGAATATAGCATATGCAACTGAACACATGAAAGTATTTCAGGTTTGGTTTCCTCTTGTACAACAATTCATAAGAAGTAATAGAACATCCTGGTAAAAAATGAATCTTATTAGACAATACATGATATACAATATTCAATGCTTCAGCCCAAAATCTTTTAGACACATTCATTGAAGTAATTATGACTCTAGCCATTTCTTGCAGTGTTCTATTCTTTCTTTCAGCAATCTCATTCTGTTGTGGGGTTTTAAGAGAAGAAAACTCTTGCATAATGTCTTTCTTTTCACAAAAATCAGCAAACTCTTTACCATGATTAGTTCTAATCCTACATACTCTAAGATTGAAAGTATTTTTAAATCTTTTAAAAAGAACTTTGAACATGTTAAATGTATCAGATTTTTCTCTAATAAATTCAACCCGTGAAAACCTAGAAAAATCATCAACAATAATTAAAGAATACCTCTTACCACCAAGACTTTCAGTCTCCATAGGACCCTTAAGATTCATGTGAAGCAATTCAAAACACCTTGAAGACGTGCACATAGATGTGCTTTTGTGCGAGGACCTTACCAGTTTACCTTTTTGGCGTGAACCACATACGGGTGGATCTCTGAAATTAAGCTTAAGCAATCCTTTAACAACCTCCAACTTAACAAATTCTGTAAATTTCTATAATTTACATGGCCAAATTTTTTATGCCAAAGTACACTTTCAATATGTTGTGTGATGTTGCAGTAAGTGTTGTTACCAATCAGATAATAATTATCAGCAGATCGACTATCAATCATCATACAGTCATTAGTTTTATTTAGCACAAAACATGAATTCTTATCAAATTTTACGTGCAAATTATCATCACATAATCGACTTATGCTTATCAAATTAGCACGCAGACCTTCAACACGAAGCACATTCTTCAGATATGGAAAACCTTTAACATTTAAAGTTCATTTACCAACAATGTTACCCTTAGAGCTACCACCATAAGTAACTTTACCACCATCAAAAGTTTCATAATCTTTCAAGTATTCAACATTACCAGTCATATGTCTAGAACAACGACTATCAAAATACCATAGACTAGGTACACATGCTTGTAAAGAAGTACAGACAACATTACAAAAACTTTTTAGTTTTTTTGACCTAAGCAGATTTAGGGGTGTGTGTGAATACTTGTGTGGTAACACTCCAGACAATATTTTTCCAGAAAGCATATCATCTTTCAGTTTGAAATAGTAAGGACTAAAATGTCAAGGGTTTGAATAGTAATGACCAACAAGGGTCATACTGCATTTTCTATCAGGAAACTTTTTGGAAAAATAATTTAAACTAGGTTTCACAAACTTAACAGGATTTTCAAAACTAAAAAGGCATGCAATCTTCAGTGAATCCACGACCAAACTTTTCAGTTTTTCTAACAGATAGAGCTTCATACAAAACAGATGTACTTTTGCTATACTTTTTGAAGCTTAAAGTGGAAGCAGCTAACTGACCTTGGAGTCTAGAAATCTCAACCTCCTTTTTAGTAAGATTTACCTCAAGTCTTGTTATGGTCTCAATTAAACCATTATTCTCTTGGTTGACAGCTTTCAATTCTCTCAGAAGTTCAGAAATCTTCATCTCTTGAGGTTCTTGTGTAGTACCTGCTCTAGAAGAGAAAGTATTAGTACAGTTGATTGTCGCTATTTTCAACTAGACTTCAATGTATTTTTAGTGCATTTTTAGATAATTTTATCTGTATTTATATATATATTGGTGGTGTTTTGTGTTTTTATGGAAATGTGTAAAAATGAGCTTAAACGTATGAAAAACATGTAAAAATGGAGACGGGGCATTAGTTATGCAATATTTGTGAATATTTAGAAAATTGGTACTTTGGTGTAATTTGTGTGATTTTCAAGTAAAAATGAATTCTATACACGATAAGGAAGATGTGGGACAAAACGGAGCTCAATTCGGAGTTAAAACGAGGAAGAACGAGCCAAAGCAAAATGCTGAAAAATACACGTCCAACTTATGTAATTTTTTTATATTCATGTGGAGCTTAAAAATTGACGTGTGATATATAGTTGGAATGCCACGGAAGAGAGAATCGCGTGAGCGTAAGAATCACTCGAACCGGGGTTCGAATGTGAAAGTTATGAACGAAACGATGAGACTGCGCTGCACCAACTTGACCAGAGTCCTTAACTCGACACAAAGCTCGACTAGAATCCTGGACTCGACCACCAAGCTCGACTAGAGTTCTGAACTCGAGTCAAGTTGGTGCTGAAAGCTCGAAACGTGTTCCAAACACGGGCTTGTAACATTGGTCTTGCACCAACGTGAGAAACAACTAAACGCCCACGCCAAGGGTATGTGCGGAACATGACCCATGCTCGGTCGGATACGAAAACTGCCCAGAAATGCGTTTCAACTCGACCCGAGCTGTGCAAGCTCGAGTCGAGTCCGGCAAAAGTCAGAATTAAGTGCTCCACGTGTTCTAGAAGCTTTCATGGGGTATAAATGCAAGTTATGATCACAAATTACGAGTGGAATCATTTTGGATCGGTTTCCACACACACTAAACACCTAAATCACACACATTCATCTCCATCTCTTCCATCCTTCACTTCATCCACTCAATCCACTTGATTTCCTCAAATCCATCCATAAATCTATCCATTCACCAATCTAAGAAGAGAAATTTGTCATTGGTTGAAGATTTTAGCGTAATCAAGGAGAAGGAAGTTCACCATCAAAGGGGAGCCAACTTACCATTATTTTGTTATTTTCTTCATTATTTGGCTCAATTGGAGCATGCCATGGATTATGTTGATTTTGTTATGATTTGTAGTGGCTAGTCCTCATGTGAGGCTAGCAATATGATTGGTTATGAATTATGTAGATTTTACACACCACATGTTTGATGAAATGATTGTTATGAATATTTTCTATCATGAATGCTTAGTGGTTTAATTGAATCATTGATTGCATGAGGTGACTCTATTAGTATGAGGAGAGGTAAGACATACTCTTCAAGTGCTTAGAACCTTATAATAGGACATTAGTGATGAACTAGTAAGGGGAACCAAACTTATGATCTTAAGGGAATTGAGAGTAAGAGACAATCCTAAAAGATTTAAACTTATAAAGGAATTGAGAACCTAATTGCCTTGGTCATAGGGATTAGGGGTACATCCGTGATTGACCTTAATATCATAACATGAAAACCATCAATGTATGTGTGTGTGTGAGTCTATATATACCTTTTCCATGAATGTTGCTTGCCTTACATACTTCTTAGATTGTTCACCTTCATCCATCTTCCATCACATGTGTACATGTTCTATCTTTAATTGCTTTCTAGCTTAGTTTGTAGTATTAAACACCCCCCACTTTTATTGATTAGTCATTCTAGAGTAAAACATCTTTCAAATACGGCTACCCACTTTCGCCCTTGGGTTCAATATTTCTAAATTTTGCACTTGGTCACTACGGTCTACTACGCGATAGAGTATACTTGCTCTAATCAATTTATACTAAAATTGAAACCAAGTTCAGTAATATGGCATTGAGAGAATATATAAAAATATGTATAAAGTATGAATTATAAACTATAAATATTTTATCTAATTATATTTCCATATAAATTGAATTTTTCTCTATAAAATAATTTTAGTTATCATATTTTTTTTAGTGAATTGTAATATTATAAAATATAATTGAAAATATGTAAAATTCAATTTTTCGGTTGAACCATCGGTTGAATCGTTCAGATCGGTTGAACCTAGAACTGCTGCATCCACTGATTCAGTCTTCGATCCGGTTATGAAAATACTTGGTTTAGGGTTTAATTGTAATTTCACCTTTTTGGTTTAGGATATATTTCACACCTAGGATTTAGGGTATATTAATTGTAATTTCACCCTTATAGTTTAGGTTATACTTTACCTCAAGGATTTAAGGTTTAAGAGGTATAATTGTAATTTCATCCTTGTAGTTTATATGTGTATATTTTATTTTTAAGATTTAGGGTATAATAGTCATTTATTGTATAATAAGTTTAAAAATAAATAAAAAACAATATTAATAAAGAATGAAAAAATAATTAAGAAGGATGAGTACACAAATTCCACTAATTCATTTGGTAAATCGATTCCACCCAATTAACAAAGAGTAATTCTATAATTTAATTAATGTTTGCCCTTATCATTTCATTATACATGCATATGTCTCATATATGTAAAAGTTTGTTCATAAAATATAATTGCGATGCGAAAAAAAATTAAATAATTACCCTGTGGAAAAGCCAAATCCCATAAAAAGATTTTCATGTTAATGGTAATAATGTATACCAACCAATTATTTAATGAATCACGAATTATTATAGATTCAAGCAATTACAATTCGAAAATGAAAGTAAATAGATTTTTTTATAATAAATAAAAAGAATTCAACTCGACCTCCTCTTGCTTAAAACAACAAATTAATCAAACAATTCCGTTTGAAAAAATTAAACAACAATTTTCATTTCCTGTTCACCTGATCAGGTGAATTAATCTCATTCTGTAATAATTCATAGTATGATAATAATTAAGAAATAAATTATGAAATAAATAAAACAATGTATAATAATAAATAATAAAGAAAAAATAATTTTAAAAAGAGAAAACAAAAAATATTAAAAAAAGAAATATAAAAGAGAGTGAAAATGCTGTAGAGAGGATTAAAACTCTACAATGCAGAATTTTAGGAGAAGTAATATAATAAACATTAAAGAAAAATTATGGGCCCCTTAAATATTTCACAACTATGGCCCTCAGTCGGTCGAGCCAATCGCCAAATGGTAACAGCGGCCCAGTTAAAGCGGCCCTATATTTTTGGGCCAAAAAAAAAAGTAATATTAAATTTATCCGTTATACTACTGACTTGGAAATCAAGAAAAACACACCGATATAGCCGTTATATTACAGGCTTGCAAATCAAGAAATTGAAATCTTTATTATTTCTATAAAATCAAGATACATGCTTGAAAATCAAGAACTGAAATCTTTAATTCTGTACGATTACTAAATTCAACATGGGTAGAGCAAAATTGAAGATGGAGATGATCGGCAACGAGAAAAAAAGGAACTTAACGTTCAAGAAAAGAAGAGATGGGATGATTCGTAAGATTCACGAGCTCACCACGTTATGCGACGTGAAAGCATGTATGATAATTTACGGCCCGAAACAAGATTTCGGGCCGGACGTATGGCCTCAAGACCGTGATGAAGTCCGTGGAATGCTCGACGTCTTCTATACGAAGAAGAAGGGTACTTGTGGAAACAAAAAATTTGGATTAGGTTATTTCTTCAATGATAGGAAGAAGAAGATAGAGGGTGATCTCTCCAAGGTTCGAAAACGCAACATGGAGGATAAGTGTACCCAACATTACTGAACACCATGAATGAGGGGCAATTGAGGAATTTCGCAGTAGAGCTGCAGCCCAAACCTGATCTTGTCAAGGCTAAGATTGAAGTGCACAAGGGGAAAAGTCAGTATTGCCCTCCTAACCCCAACATCGATCACCACCTTCCGATTGATTTCATCGACCAGATGCTTTGTGATGATCAGTTGTGGGCATCATTCCAGCAAGAAGTTTATGAGTCGACTCTCTCGGAATGGAATGACCACCATATGCTTCCGCTACAGCCGCCGTATGTGGTGGGTCCGCCGCAGTCTCCGAATGAAGATATTTGGATTGATTTGTCTCCGTTATGGGAGAATGAAGATATTTTGTGTGATATGATGGCGCCTGCGTTCTCCACTACTGACTGGGAGAATCAAGATTTTTGGAGTGACTTTGAGGATATAGTCAAGTATAATCCCATCATGTAGATTTAATTTGTTTTCATCTGTTTTAAATTTAGGACGAATTGTATAGCTGTTTATTGAATTAAGAACTACTTAATTGGTCTATGGCATATTATAATTTTTTTTAATTTTGTTTTTTTTATGCTTATGTATGTATGTATGCCTTTGACTTCTCATCTTGATAAATAACTAATACTACTTGTTTACATGTGGAAATTAAAGAATGCCTATCCAAATTTATCATCCCCTGTTTAATTCTTAGTTAAGTTGCAACTGAATTGAGTCCACAATCATATAACACTTTCTGCCAATTCTTAACTAAGTAAATGAGTCAATGGGTGTTGAATTAATTCTAATCTTGCACATTCTTCCACCCCATAGCCATTTGAATTGTGTGTAAGAGTGCATTTGAATACTACACTTTTTTGTATGACCAAGTAGCTATGCACATAACGTGTTTGATAAAATGTCTTATACAAGTTCTGTATTTTTTAAGGCTTTCCTAATGTAATGACATGCATCAGTGTGTTTAAGTTGTGCCTGAATTCTAATTTTAGATAAGTTTAGTTCTTTATAATTAATGTTATGTATTTGAATTATCCTCTCTTTTCTTTGTTGGTGCCCTTTTTATTGATTGTTACTTGCCTTAACATGGAGTACTATTTATATACTGTCTTTGATTGTCTATTAACATATCCTTGGCACTTTCAGAATATTAATAAACCATATCTATTGATCTTCTATCATATAAACAAATCAGAGACTGACTTGTATTTGCAGTTTATGCATTTCCATTGCATCTTCAACTGGAAAATTAGTTACTCTAATACTATGTTTGTGTCTATTACCATACAAAAAGTCCAACAGAGATCATGACTCCAGCCTTCCACCAGTCCTTTTTTGGGCCTTCCTTTCCCTTCTTCTCTCGTCTGCCTCTCTCTCGTCCTGCTACACTACCTCGCCATACCTTCGGAACAGAGTAAGTCTCTTCTGGATTCTCTCAGCCTTTATCTACTCTGATTTCCATACATTTATACCTCTCCTTTCTTAAACTCTGCTCCTAAGTGGGAGGTGCTTGTTACCAGAGATTCTCCTGATCAAGGAATAACGGTTGCTTACAGAAATCTTGCATTGAAATAAGTTTCTTCGATTTATAACTTTTCTTGATTTTTGTTAGATAGTAACTACTATTTGTTCGGCACATTTTGAGTGCGGTGTTAAATTTTTGCATAGTATTGTTGTGTAATGTGATGAATTTTTAGACATTTATGGTTTAATTATAGGTTAGTTTATGTGGTTCTTAAATTTTTGGCATGTTTATGTAAAATATTTGGGTTAATTGGGATTGTATTTCAATTGAAGCTTGAGTGCTCTGCTCTCTGAAACTACTGGTAAAGTGGTATGTCATGCCATCTATTGCTTAGTTTAATTGAAAGCATGTATTTCATAATCAATTAATCATTCTCCTCATAAATAGCAAAACTTCAGTCTGCTAGATAGCCTGATTCTCTAATTAAATTTTGGATAATTTTTAAACTTGTCCTGTCACAGCTGTGCTAAATCCATGAGTTTAAGGTGGGAGAGTAAATTAATGAGTTGCATCTAGAATCCGCTCGACAAGGTTTGTTTTCTTCATTTTGGTCGAAATCAATAGCACGTCTAAACATTGGTGTTGCGTAATTGGTTGTTTGTCCTGGTGCGATCGATAGTTAACTATAGCATTGTCAAGATGTTCTAAAAGCTGCATTATATATGTGCTATGGCTCCTATCAGGGACATTTTATTATTGATGTTAGGTGGAAGTACATCATTGTGAATGATCTAATAATTACTAAACTACATGTATGAAGTTGTTTATTTTCAGGTTCAGGTTGCTACCTTAGTTAGGAGCAAGAATCCTTGAATTTGATATGAGATATTTGTGTGACACCACCTTTAAGCCATTTTACATTATGACCAACGCACACCCTGTTATATAATCAAACTACTACAGCATCATCGCTGGAAGAATAATACAATACAATATGCATTTTATTTATTCATTTTATTATTTTTGTTATTATTATTATTATGTGACGTGCTACAGTAACTCCATTAATTTAATTTTGAATTTAATTGACAATATTTAATAGATTGTATATTGAATTTACAAAAGTAAAAGATGGTGTGTATTGAATTGATAAAAATAAGAGGTGGTGATAGATTTGAAAATCCCATGATAAATATTTTAGGAATTAATCAAAATTTTTTTAATGTTTTTATTTATGATTTTAGATCCGGGTTTGATTAAAAAATGTTAATGCGTGTGTACTAAATTAAGCTTCCAAATGTACTTGTACTCCTAAATAATGAGAGAAGATAAATACTTCTAATTTTTCATTTTTTTAAAAAGATCTTTTAATCTTTCAGCGTTCAATGTGTGAATTGAATTTCATATATTAGGGTCCATTATTGTTTTCTTTTAACAGAGCAAGAAGAAAAATAAATTCGCACGATTAAATGTCGTTAGTGTTAAAATTCTTTTATTTAATTTAACAACTTTTGAGACTTATTGAATTACCATATTACACCAAACGTGCTCTTAAAGGTAGATGATGTACCGACAACAATGATAAAATAGTAATAACGCATTTAATAAATCGTTTGTCTGAATGTACTCAAACATACGTCTTTCCTCCTTCTATAGACTTGATTAAAACAAATCCTGCTGAATCTTCAACGTTGGATATAAGTAGAATCAAAACCATATATACTTGTCAAACTCAAACGCATAAAACTAAGCTACGACGTGCAAATCTATATATTAATAAGGAAAAGGTTCAATTGAGCCCCTTAACTTATGCATGAGGATCAACTATACCCCTCAACTTTTTGTTTGTACATGTAAACCTCTTATCTATTTTGATAAGATCATATATGCCCCTTATTTTTTAAAGTAAAACACCTTTCTATTAAATAATACGTATATAAATATTGTATGAAACACTTTTGCTTGCTCTATGGAGTACTGTTCGAATCTTTTTTTTAATATTATATATATATATTTCATGACTTATTTTACCAAAATAGGAACCTTGTGTTTGTTTTTTTTTCCTTTACATTTTAATATTTATTTAATGTTAAATCTAATGATATAATTTAATTTTACTTTGGTTTGTGTAATATTATACATGTTCATGGTTTATTTT
This sequence comes from Pogostemon cablin, assembly GCA_023678885.1. NCBI lineage: Eukaryota > Viridiplantae > Streptophyta > Magnoliopsida > Lamiales > Lamiaceae > Pogostemon > Pogostemon cablin. The sequence continues at coordinate 13,399,268 of CM042962.1, read as the reverse complement.
ACACTTAGTATTTATTATTTTTAATATTTAATGTTAATTTTAAGAATATAGTTATAATTTTATTTTTCTGGTTTATATATTTTACCCTCTCAAAGTTTAATATTATTATTTGAATTTAGTGTTAATTCTTAGAATATAATTGTAGTTTCATCCTTATATCAATACTTATTGTTAGAGTTTCAAATGATTTAATTATAATTTTATTTTTACAGTTTATATATGATTCATTTTATCCCTACTAATATATTTATGGGTAAATATCAAAATTAGTCATGTAAGTATGATATTTTTCAACTTTAGTCCTTTTTCTTTTGCAATTCTCAATTTTAGTCCTTTTTGTCCACTTTTAGTCCTTTTGGTCCAGTTTTGATCCTTTTTCCAAAATTTGGTCCTTTTTTTGTCCACTTTTGGTCCTAAATGTATACACTTTCGGATCATTTTTGGATTTTTTTAACATAAAGGACTAAATTTGGACAAAAAGGACTAAAAGTGGACAAAAAATGACCAAAATTGAGAATTGCAAATAAAAAAGGACTAAAGTTGAAAAATGTCATACTTACAGGACCAATTTTGATATTTCCCTATATTTATTTTTAGATTTAGGATTAATTTTAAGAATATAAATATAATTAGTAATAATAGATAATAAAAAATAAAAAGTAAAAACGAAATGGGGTAATTTAACGTATATTAATATTTTAATTTTAAAAGATGAATGGTTAATATATATCATAGTAATAATAAAAACAAAAAACGACTTAATGAAAATAAAATAGATTGGGAGCTTAAATCAAATATTATTTTATTGTTCATTCCACTCAATTTTTTATAATTGTATTCTTAAAATTAATATTAAAATCTAAAAATAAATAATGAAATTTATGAGTAAAATAGATCATTTTTAATAGGGTAAAATTACAATAATCTTAAAATTAATACTAAATCTCAAAAATAAATAATAAATCATATTACATATAACGTAGGGTAAAATTAAATTATCTACTTAGAATTAACATTAAAACATAAAAATAAATATAAAATTGTAAAAACAAAAAAATAATAAAAACAAGGTTTAAGTCATATACTATAGTAACATATTATATATATTTATTTCTATAAAAAAATATTATATATATTTATATATTATTAAAGTTATAATTAATAAAAAAATTAAAAAGAAAAAGATAAAAAGAAAGAAAAATCTAACTGTAAGTTCCATGCTATATTTATAATAATATATTTAATATAAAAGATCTCTTATGGTTTATTTTAAAAGTTAAAGGATTTACTTGATCTATTTTTTAAAAATAAAGGGCTTACTTGATCCTATTAAGAAAGGCAAGGTGTTTGGTTGAACAAAAATAATGTTTAGGGGTTTAACTGATCTTCATCAACAAGTTGAGGGACTAGAATGATCTTTTCCCATATTAATAAGACTTAGACCAGCGCAACTAAATTAAATAATGCGGATTCTCACGTTTATTAGTAATAAAAAATAAATAATATTCCTCTTTGAGAAGATATGTATAATTAATTATGATAGAATTAACAAGTGATATTTTATAATTTAAAAATAAATAATATTCCTCTTTGAGAAGATATGTATAATTAATTATGATAGAATTAACAAGTGTTATTTTATAATTTATAATAAAATGTTTGCCCTTAAGTTTGAAACCTGAATTTTCATTTGGTCATGGCTCTAATACCATGTTAAACGACTACATCATTTAAAAGCTTAAACGATAGAGAGTTAAATCATTTAATACTTAATCAAATCACTCACTCTAACAAATTTTAAAATTAAAGTTGTTGTAGAATATTGAATTGTGTGTTATTTTCTTATTTGAAGATGTAAACTATTATTGATAATGCATTTTGTTTTAATTCATCCCTTCTATCGGTCTCATGTAAAAGTTTGTTCATAAAATATAATTCCAATTAAAGCGAGATTAATTAAAATAGTTATCCTGTGGAAAAGCCAAATCCTATAAAAAGATTTTCTTGTTAATGATAATAATGTATACCAAACAATTATTTAATTAACCACGCAGTATTACACATTCAAGCAATTACAATTCGAAAAATAAACAGTATATATAATTATTTTTCTTTAAAATGAATTCAACTCTTCTCTTGCTTAAACCAACAAATTAATCAAACAATTTCATTAAAAAAAATTAAAAAACTATTTCCCTTTCTTGTTCACCGCGAATCTCATTCTGTAATAATTCAAAATTTGGGAAGCCTGCATTCTCTAGGACGCCCCTGGGGGAACCCTTTAATATCATCACAGTAGTTGTAGATCATGTATTTACTCTGCACCCATCGGATTCGATTCCTGCCATTGGCATCTAATACCCGAGTCTGCCATGGCTGGCTGTTCATACTTCCGTTGCATGAGTTGCCTGAAGCAGTGAATGCGCAGCCAGCGACGTTGTAATTCTGGTAGTTGATGAAGAACGGCGCCTTGGACCAGTCGGTCTTCACTCTACCGCCTTGCGTAGCCCAGTCGTCGGCGTTCCATAAGCTGGCGTACATCTTCATTGGCTGCCAGGTTGGGTATGGAACGCCGTATTTGGCATAGTTGTTGAAAACCCTAATTGGGATGTTGTCCACCATGAAGCTGCATGCATGAACAAACCCTAATTCAGATTCTCATGATCTAATTAATCATATTGTTTCATTCATATTGTTTCATTCCAAAGCACCGGCAACACTAAAATAAAACTTCATTTTACTGACGGACCGTTGGTAATTATATTGACAAAAAAATTACTACATTTTTCTTTTAGTAATGGAATACCAACGAATTTTTTTATATTTTTAGCAACGAAATTATTACCAACAGATTATCAATGAAATTATTTATCAACGGAATTGAATTTTTGTAGCTATAAATTTACCAACCAGCACTTTAACCAACAAAAAATTACCAACGGATTCTGTTGTTAATCGATTGGGAAAATAATTTAGCAAATCACACTTTAATGTATTATCTCCTGTGTCACATTTTTGAATGTACAACACCACTGAAAGAGAAGGAAGCTAAATCCTAGAATAATTGTTAGATTTGTTTTTTTGTCCTACTATCAATTATAACTAAACGTAATGGAGATGATACACGAAAATGATCACTTACATTATATTTAGTGGGTTCCATAGAATGGTGTAAGTGTGGAAAGCGGTAGTCGGGTCGAACCAGGGTCGGAATTGTTGCTCTCGGTGGCCGACCCCTCGGACAAACACATTCGTGTGTATTGTGTACGGCAATCCCGACGAATTCCCCAAGAACTCAAAATCAATCTCATCGTGTGTTGATCCTTGAGACGACAACTGCAATAAGACATGAAACATCATTTATATATATACATCATCAAGTATACAATCAAAGGTACAACTTGCATCATAACAAGTCAATCCAACTATTCACGTAGAACGTGGCAACAGTGCCGGCAGAGTTTCCAGGTACAAGCTTGATCTCCATGTCGAACCTTGCGTATAAGTACGCGCTGTACGACTCAAATCCAGAGCCTGAAATATAGTCAAGGCCGAGAGAAAGAGCTTGGCCTCCATTCTTTATCTGCACCCGCTGCCCTCCATATGTCGCGGCTACCTCTCGGTAGAAGTTTCCGGCGGAAGAAGAAGCGAAGAGGAAGGCCATCATGGCTAAAACTCGAAGCATTGCTCCATTCCTAGCAATGGAATCCATGATGTTGATGTTTTGTGAGAGAGAAGAAGAAGTGGGAATTAAATGGTTGGATGGTGGAATAATAATGTATATAGAGAGAGGGAGGGGTAGGGAAGGGAATTAAGACATGGGGGTTTGGCATATAGTTGACATTGTCCTAAGGAATATAATTGACACATCCTATGAAGGGAGGGAGTACTTGGAAATAAACAACTGCAAACAGCTGGAACAATTTTGGTCTTCTTTTTGGCTCATCAATTTTTTATGATTGTTTTTTCAATTCAAATCAGTATTAATTTAATTTTGTGTATTGTATCTAAATCATGGTGTCCCACCAATTTATGGTGTGATCAGATGAAATTTCGTCATTAGTACTATTTACATCCATAGATAATTAGAATTAATCCTATGTACCCATATAACGCGGATTATTATATTGCATTTAGGGTTATATCCTATTTTTAGGGTATAGTCAATAGTTATTAATTTTTTAAAAAAAATTCTATTAACCCAAACATGTTTGTTATTTATACTATATTCTAACCATTTAAATTATTAGGGTGACTCTTATATGCTGGCTCTGGATGTCTTGTGTCATTTTGGTGTAACATCTCATGTGTTACTCCATTAAATGAGTAATATTTAGGAGAGAGAGGAAAAACTATAACCTAAGTCAACGTATAAAACCCAAGATAATGAATTAAATTTCTCCACCTTACCAAGTATCAATCTATAAAGAGATATGAGTAAATATCAAAATTAGTCCTGTAAGTATGTCGTTTTTCAACTTTAGTCATTTTTCTTTTGTAATTCTAAATTTTGGTCATTTTTGTCCACTTTTAGTCCTTTTGGTCCAGTTTTGGCCCTTTTCTCAAAATTTGGTCCTTTTTTTGTTCACTTTCAGTCCTTTATGTATACACTTTTGGACCATTTTTGGACTTTTTTTAACATTAAGGACTAAATTTGGACAAAAATGACTAAATTTGGACTAAAATGACTAAAAGTGGACAAAAAAGGACAAAAGTTGAGAATTGCAAAAGAAAAATGACTAAAGTTGGAAAACGTCGTACTTACAGAACCAATTTTGATATTTACCCAAGAGATATTTAAGAAAGTATCACACCAAAATTGTCTTCTTATAATATTCTATAAACCGATGGGCAAGCATAATTTATTTAAGTTTATAATAATAATGAGGAGGAGGAGATGTTTTTAGTGAATTTTTGGGAATGGGAATAAAAAGTAGTAGTCGTTTTCTTACAATCTAGCATTACAAGGGACTAACTAACAAACAAGGTTGACATCTCTATCAACCGCGTTTTCTAACTTTCATTCGATGAATATCCATTATAATATAATACATATATTTAATACTTTTCCATTTCTTTAATTTTTAATTGGCTTGGTTGGTGGCTGGTTTGATAAATGCACATTGATGCCAAAGCAGAGGATGATAATTTTTCTGAATCTGATATGCTGCAAAGAAGAGAAGAGGTGCAAAATATTTCAGGTTGGTAAGACAAAAGGACTCCATACTGCATCAGAAAGCTAGAATTAAGTGGTTGAGAGAAGGAGATACCAATTCAAGCTTCTTTCACAAATGCATAAACAGGAGAAGGAGAACAAATGAAATACATGGGCTTCACATAGATGGGCAGTGGTATGATACAGTACCAGAAGTGAAAAACAAGATCAAAGAACATTTCGAGAGGAGATTTACCAAAATGCAGGGTATGCGACTAAAATTAGAAGATATTAATTTCAAAAAAATTGAAAGAAGAGGACAAAGATGCGCTTACAAAGCCATTCTCAATGGAAGAGATTAAGGAAGCAGTATGGAATTGTGGTAGCAATAAAAGCCCAGGGCCTGATGGATTTACTTTCCACTTCATCAAGAAATTTTGGAAAGTAATGAAAGAAGACATTTATAACTTTGTGCAGGAATTTCACCTCAGTGGACGTATTGTGAGAGGAGGAAATCCATCATTCATCGTACTGCTCCCGAAAAAGAAAAGCCCATAGCGAATTGATGAGTACAGACCAATATCGCTCATCGGATGCGTATACAAGATACTAGCAAAACTATTGGCAAGCAGGCTGAGCAACGCACTAGATAAGGTAATTTCTGAAACTAAATCAGCTTTTGTATGAGGTAGACAGATTCTTGAAGGAGTGCTTGTAATTAATGAAGTTGTGGATGAACTAAAGAGAACACGAAGACAGGGGATAATATTTAAAGCTGATTTTGAAAAGGCTTATGACATGGTTGAGTGGGATTTCATTGATGAAATGATGAATCACATGAATTTTGGTGAAAAGTGGAGAACTTGGATTCAGGAATGCATATCAACAGCAACGGCGTCAGTCTTGGTAAATGGCAGTCCAACGGAAGAATTCAGGCTTCAACGAGGGTTGAGGCAAGGAGATCCTCTATCTCCTTTTTTATTCCTCATAGTGGCAGAAGGTTTACATGGCTTGACCCGAAGAGCAATTGATGAAGGTATGTTCAATCCTATTAACAAAATGTGGAAATACCTTTACTTCAATTTGCAGATGATACTATTTTTATGGGGGATGGGGATTGGCAAAATATTAGATGTTTGAAATCTATAATGAGATTGTTTTAGTTGATATCTGGATTAAAGGTGAATTTACAGAAAAGCAGATTGATGGGTGTAAATATGGAACGAAGAAGGTTACATGAGATGGCTAGAATCTTGCTGTGCAAAGAGGATCAACTTCCTTTCAAATATCTTGGACTTCCTGTGGGAATGAATCATAGAAGACACAGTACTTGGCAGCCTATTTTACACAAAATAAAACAAAAATTGGATAGTTGAGATTCAAAAGAAATTTCTCTTGGTGGGCGATTAATTTTGGTGAAGTCAGTTTTGTCGGCATTACCTATCTATTACCTCTCCATTTTTAAATTTCCAAAGAAAGTAAATTAAGAGCTAATTTCTCTTCAAAGGAGTTTTCTATGGGGAGGGCATGTGGGGGAAGGATCACGTAAAATAGCTTGGGCTAGTTGGGACATTGTTTGCAAATCAAAAGAAGATGGAGGGCTGGGAGTAATAGATTTGGAAATATTTAATAAAGCATTACTTGCTAAATGGTGGTGGCAATTGTTGGAAGACAAAGATAAATTATGGTGTAGAGTGATTAAATCGAAATATGGATCTCATCTTAGAAATTCAGCAGAGTTGATAAGAGGAAGGAAAAATAGAGTCATGTCTACTTTATGGCATGATATATGCAATGTTGTTCAAGGGGATGAAGGTGAATGGTTTAGAAGAGGGTGTGAAAAGATGATTGGAGATGGGAAAAACACCAATTTTTGGTCTGAGCCTTGGAATAAGGGAGATGTATTGAAAATCAAGTATCACAGGTTGTTTGCCATTGAAATTGACAAAGATACAAATATTTATGACAAAGGCTGTTGGGATGAAGGTGTCTGGAGGTGGAAATGGGATTGGAGAAGAGAGCTATTTCAGTAGGAAGAAGAGCTTTTAAATAATCTTATCATCTCTATAAATTGGTTTTCTCCTAACGTTGAATTGCAGGATTATTCAAGATGGAAAGAAGACTCATCAAAAGCATACACTACACATTCTGCATACAAGAGTCTACGAGGCAGGTTTAACAATCAACAGGAGAATTATGAACCAATTAGAATTTGGCAGAAGGGGATTCCAAGTAAGGTTCAAGCATTTGTGTGGAGGTTGCTAAAAGATAGATTGCCTACCAAGGTAAACCTTAGAAAGCGTAAGGTGCTAGCTTCTGAGGACAGTTTGATGTGTACTTTTTGTGCAAGTAGTGTGGAAGATGTTGATCACTTATTTATTCTTTGTCCATTTTCATCAAGTGTATGGCAAAATTGCTTCTCGTGGGTTGGCATCCGAAGTAGTATGCAAGCTTCTATTGGTAGGCAATTTCAAGCTCATCTTGGATTGTCATGGAACAGGAAACATGAAGTGTTTTGGATAATGTTGTGGCATTGCACTACATAGTCTTTGTGGATTGCAAGGAATTCAAGTATATTCAAACAAAAGGTGACCTTGTTGAGCTTATAAAGTTGAGGATGTGGGCATGGTAAAAGGCATTTGCACCAAATAATTTTAGCTATGGAGTTGCAGAATGGTTTTTAAATCCATTAGAATTTTTATTATATTATATTAGAAAAGTGAAGGGGATCACCATAGTACACCTTGTACTTGTGTGATATTATTATTCAATAAAATACTTATTTTCCTATCAAAAAACAATTGTATTTTTTATGTGACAGTGAAGACAAGTCAGATAACCTCTTTTAATTAACTTCTTTTTTCTTTTTATTTTTAATGTATGTATTGTAGTTGTACATTTTACTATATGATCATGATCTACTGTATCTTTTTATTGCAAGCTGTGTCATGCGAATGGAAGTGAGATAATATTCTCGTAATTCTTTTTTTCCATCCGTCTTATTAGATGACACGGAAAAGGCATACGGTTATGTTCCATTCTATGGATTGAATTCAACATTTTTAGTACGGCTTATATATATAATTTTTAAGCTTATATATTGTCCTCTTTCCTACATATACATCTAACGTTACAGCATAGAAGATGATACATTAAAATAATACAGCAAAAGGTTATGTATATATGTTTAGGGGTCGTTTGCGAGTGGGTATGAAATATAAAGGGATTGTGTATAATGAGATTTATTTGACTTGTGATTAATTGTATTATTGTTTGGTATTATGAAAAAATGAGATTGTTGATAACAAAATATTAGTTATTTTATATTTGTTATTGAGCATTAATAAATAGAATAATAAGTAAAATGACATATTTACCCCTTGTTGTTGTTATTTTTATTATTATTATTATTTATTAATATTATTAGTATTATTATTATTTATTATTAATAATATTATTATTAATTATTATTATAAAGTATTATTATTATTATTATTATTATTATTATTGGATAAGAGTATAATGGTAAAATTACATTTAATACCTAGGTATTAAATTGTGGTATTGTGTATTCCACCTATTGAGATGTGATACACAATACCAAAGGAAATGATATTATTAATATGGGGTGAAATTAATACCTGGTCAAAGGTATTATAAATATATCAAGACAAATATGATATTACGAGGTACTATGCATCAATCACTCCTAATCCCTCCAAGCAAACAAGCCCTTACTGTGCTAAGTATACCTCTTGCATGAATGTTTAAAAAATAAAATAAAAAATTATGTCAATTATTCTATGAAACCCTTCCATGTATAAAGTTTTATATTTACATTTAAAACCTAGTATTAATTATAAGGGTATAATAAAACTTAGTATTAATTTTAAGGGTATAACTTTAATTAGCTCAAAAAATGTGTTATGATCTTTTCCCAAATTAACGCCACATGTTTTAAAGGTTTAAAAGTCATTTATAAGATATTTTTTTTATGTTATGAACATTAAATGTGGAATAGTGAATTCAATTCGGAAAGGATGATACACATGAAACTGGTTCCATAAAATACTCCCTAAAAAATTATTTATTTTGGATTTTTGGATCTTAAATATGTGCAAGGGAGTATTAATATATTGGAGAGAAGTTATGAGAGTGGAGAAAGAAAGTGAGCAATTTGAGATAACAAATGAAAGAATGAAATATAAGTAGATTAAGCATTAATAGGGTCCATAAGTTGTGATTAAAACCCAATCTAAATTATGTGCTGCCGGGTTTTGAAAATTCAAAATTGGTTTGATAAAACGCAAACAAACATAATCTGCAAGGGATCATATGTTTGTTAAAAGTAACGTGGATTTCGAATTAAAACATGATTTTAAAATTTATATATACGTGGATTTTAAAAATAAATTGAATAGAAATCATCTATATTCATTTTGAAAATTTTATAAGATATATTTTAATTTTATTGTCAAATTAATGGGTTAGAAGTAAAATTATTATATGTAAGAGAATATTAGTTTATTTGAAATCAAGAGAAATAAGAGAGAAAGAGAGAATGTGTATTAATTTAGAAATGTAAAGAGAATATATTTACTCTCCAATCTTGTCCTAATAATTATGTTTGTTTTTTATATAAGGACTAAGAATATAGTATTTTAATACTATATTAAGGTTAAAAAATAATATTTTAATTTATAGTGAGTAATTATATTAATGCTGTAGGTGGGTTCATAGAAATATTTTAATTATTTTATGTGGATTTCATATACCAAAAAGGAAAATATAACTATTAGGATGAGACGCCGAATAAAATTGAGGGATAGAGTATATGTTTTTATGAAAATTGGATTGTACAGTACTTGAAACCTTGTTTTTTAAAGACCAAAACAAGAACAAAATTTATGTTAGACTCAAGGAATTTTATGAGACAAATATAACTTTTTTTTAATCGTTAATACTTGAATTATAGGGAATTTATTATAATTTGTTCGGTAAATATAATTGATTACAATTGTAGTTATTTTTAATTTGTAATTCTCAATTATGTACTTTTTATTTGATTTTGGTTATTTTCATCTAATTTTTGTTTTTTTTTATTTAGTCATTTTTTTGTTCAAATTATTATTAATTTTGGCATAAAGAGCAGGGGGAAACTTAATTTGAAAAAAAAAACTAAATTTGAATAAAAAGAATCAAAATTGAAAAAAAAAATACTTCCTCCGTCCCCTTTAAAGAGGATCTTTTTTCTATTTTGGTCGTCCCACTTAAAGAGTTCCCTTTCATTTTTTACACACATGGGACCCACACCCACTCACTAATACAATTAAAATATGGGGCCCACACTCTCACTAATACAACTACCCACTACACATTAAATAATAATACTCCTTAATTCAAGTGTCAAAAAGTAAAAGACTCTCTTAGCGAGGGACAGAGGGAGTATAAAAATTAAGAATTATAAATAAAAATTTGAATTTGTCAGAACACTAATACAATTAAAATATGGGGTCCACACTCCCACTAATACAACTAACCACTACACATTAAATAATAATATTCCTTAATTCATGTGTCAAAAAGTAAAAGAACCTCTTAGCGAGGGACAAGGGGTATAAAAATTAAGAATTATAAATAAAAAATTGAATTTGTCAGAATTATGATATTTTACTTGTAATTATACAGAAATCACACCAAAAACATTTTCATGGTAGACTATGATTTATAATTAAAAACACATAATATTTTATTTTCACACAAAATTCAATCCGCGAGAGATAATTTCACAAAACATACTCTTAAAAAATTAAGTAATTTATAATTCTCTGTAACAAATCGAAATGAACATATAGATTCAACGAGAGGCCGAGCTTGATCATCGCCATCCGGCCGACAAAATTCCGACAGCCTAAAACCTAGGTAGCCTGCATTCTTTATGACGCCCCTTGGGAAACCCTTTAACATCAGCACAATAGTTGTAGATCATGTATTTATTTTGCACCCATCGTATTAGATTCCTCGATTTGGCATCCAATCCCTGAGTCTGCCATGGCTGGCTGTCCTTGCTTCCGTTGCAGGAGTTGCCTGAGGCAGTGACCGCACAGCCAATGACGTTGTAATTCTGGTAATGGCGCCTTTGACCAGTCGGTCTTGACTCTACCACCTTGCGTGGCCCAGTCGTCGGCGTTCCATTAGCTGGCGTACATCTTCATCGGCTGCCAGCTTGGATATGGAACGCCATATCTCTCATAGTTGTTGAAAACCCTAATTGGGATATTGTCCACCATGAAGCTGCATGCATGCATTATCAAACCCTAATTAGGTTTACTCATAAATTTAATAAAAGGAATTAATTTTTAGGGTTTTTTCAAATCAATGTTTCAACTCTTATTTCAAGTCTAACAAGTTGAATGATGTGGTGGGGTGTAACATGAGATATGTAACATTATTTTCAGAATCCAAATTCCCTATATTCCAAGTTTTATGGAACATCACACTTTTTAAAATTTTGAAATTTGAAAAAGTGTGATGTGTCATCTATTTGTGTTGTTGGAACATCAGATGGAATACTATTTGGAATAGGTGATCCAAATGTTATTCGAGAATCGAATGTCTTTCGTACATAATACGTTGAGGGTTCCAAAGAATGGTGTAAGTGTGGAAAGCTGCAGTCGGGTAGAACCAGGGTCGAATTGTTGCTCGCGCAAACACATTCGTGTGTATTGTGTATGGCAATCCCGAAGAATTCCCTAAGAATTCAAAATCAATCTCATCGTGTGCTGGTCCTTGACAGCTGTATGAAATACGAGATGAAATATTATTTTTTCCCACACAGTAATAATAAACCCTAACAAAATTATAATCCAACTACTCACGTAGAACGTAGCAACAGTGCCAGCAGAGTTCCCCGGCACGAGCTTGATCTGCACGTAGAATCTTGCGAACAAGTAAGCGTCGTTGGACTCGAAACCACAGCCGGAAGTGTTGTCGAGGCTGAGAGACAAAGCTTGGCCGCCGTTCAGCGTTTGAACCCGTGGCCCTCCGTAGGTTGCAAACACGTCTTGGTAGAAGTTTCCAGCCGACGAAGAAGCAAAGAGGAAGGCCATCATCACTAAAACTACTCCAAGCATTTCTTGATTCCTAACGATGGAATCCATGAAATGCCTGTCTAGTATATGTGTTTATAATGTGATTTTTGAGAGGGAAGAAGTGGAAATGAAATGGTGGGATGGTTCATGGTTGATTATGATTGTTGGGAAGGTATATATAGCTTAAGAATGTCAGAGGGGAGTCATGGTGGGAGGGTTGTCATAAGAGCTGACATTGTCCAAAAGATCCGAGTGAGGTCATGGGATTTTTATAACAACTGCAAACAGCTGTTAGAATTGTTTCTCTCTATTTTTTTTAAATTAAAATAAAGTATTTGATTGCAAATTATTACTCTCGTTTCAATGTTTAAGTCAGTGATTAGAAAATCAGACTGGAGAACGAACTGGTAGCTCCAACGGTTCGAGGTCGGACCGGTCCAACCGGACAATTCAATCGGAAAAATGAAAATTGCATATTTTTAATTATATTTTAAAATGTAACTATTAAAAAATATAATAAATAAAATTATTAAACAAAAACACATGTTATTAGTTAAATTTCAGCCCGTATGATAATTGCCCACACAACATTATTAAAGCAAAGTCCACTTCCACCAATCTTAGGTTTCACTGATGGAATTCCATTCTTTAATTTTTAAATCATCCAGCACCGTTCTCAATTCCCTCTCTCTATTCCTTAGCGCCTTGTCTCTCCTTCCCTATCTCTTTCTCTATTTTCTCAATTTAGTAATCGTAAGTCGTGATTCAGTAATCGTAAGTCGTGCTTCGTGCCTACTCTTATTCTCTTCTTCTTGTTTTTACATTAATTTTTCTTCAGTCAAATCATTAGTTTCCTCAGGTTTGAAGATTTCACCAGTTTGCTGCAAAATATTTATGGAAAGAGACGTTTTTAAGTCAGCAATAGAAGCCCAAACTTATGGAATTGTTGGTAGATTCACTTCTGAAAGGACTTTTAAATATTTTCTTTTTTTAATTTGATTGAAGACACTGCACAGACTCTCAGCGTTTTAAATTTTATTAAATATATAAAAATTTTGAATAACCGGTGATTACCGGTTTGTTCGGTTTGTCCAATTTTCCCAGTTTGAACAGGTTCGAGGCAGTTCTTAGCGGTCTAACTCAAAAAACGGTTTTAGGAGTCTTTCGGACCGGTTTCCAAGCCGGTTCCCGGTTCAACCGGTTGAACCGGCCGATCCGATCCGATTTTCTAATCACTATTTTAAGTTACACGTAAATTAAGAAATATACACTCCCTACGTCCGCCGGAAAGGTACGTATACATTTTGCTATTTTGAGAGGTATACATTTTCATTTTTAAACACATAGGACCCACACATATCACTTATACATTTAATAAATGGGACTCACACACTCCACTAATACAACTATCTACCACACATTAAATAATAATACTCTTTAATCAACGTGTAAAAAACAAATGTATACATTTGTGGCGGATGGAGGATGGAGTAATATTTTAATGTGTAGGGTTGAAAGATGGAGTATAATATTTTAATGTAAAGTGGATATAGTAGTATTAGGAGTTAAAAGTTTTTTTTGTTCCATAATTATTTATAACTATGAATTTTATCTCAATTTTGCCAATTTTCGCCGGAACTCTCAATTTTAGTCGAAAATTGATCACGTCCATTGCATGTGACTGATGAATTTGGGGGTTCCGGCAAAAATAGAGGGTTCCAGCAAAAATTGGGCAAAACTGAAATAAAACCCATAGTTATGGACAAAATCGATACAAATATCTTTTTTAGGACAAAATTTAAAGTTTTAAAAAGTTATGGGATAAAAAAACTTTTTACCCTACGAAAACTTTAAGCTAGATAGCAATTCAAGCATTTCATTGTAGTCTTCCAATATAATAAAGAATGGTTTGATAGGGTGTAATGGTTATTTTAGTATTTTTATAAAAAAAAAATTGGAACATTAAGTATAATACATCTTAATATGAGATCTGGATCGCTGAAAGTTTGAAAAAAAAAATTTTTTTAAATTCCACCAGAAAATATTGATATTAATTTGCTATTGATTTGTTACTGTTCAAATTTTATAATATATTGAAATATATCAAACATAAATTGATAAATAAAATATTTGTATTCTTTAATAGTCTTTAATGATTTTTTATTTTTTATTTTACATCTTTCACTAAATATTACAATTTTTTTATTATTATAAAATAAAACAAATATTTATTATTATTATAAAATATACTTTTGAAAATATTAATAATAAAGAGTAAATGTATTTATTATTAAATATTTTATTATTGAAAATTTTGTGAAAATTGCGAAATCTCTATTCCCAAGAAATTGCTTATTGAAAGTAGGAAAAAGGTATTCAGGCGTCATAGAAAGAAATTCACTACTACTCTGACTTCAAATGCCTAAACCGTTGATTCAAGCGGTAAAAAAAAAATCCAATTATGTCAAAATTCGCTTTAATTTCAAAATTATTACTCACACTTATAAAATATAAATATTTTATATTTTTTTATTATCTAAAATTATTAAAACAATAAATTTAATCCAAAAAATAAATTTTTTCGTATAACGGTAAAGCGTCTTATGAAATTACTTTTATTTTTAATTAGTACATGGAGTAACTTTTATTTTTATAAACTCCTTACGATCCACAATTTATTTTCACAATTTCTATTTTGTTCATCCACAACTTATTTTCATACTTCATGAAAAGAAACAATATAAAATCAATAATATATTGATACCGTACCCACAGTGACACATAAGGTATTTTACTATTTATTTATTATGATAAATACTACCCCTAAAATAAGTAAACTTTTTTTTAATATATCTGTGAAAGTTAAATGTGAAGACAAATTGAGGATAGATGGAGTATATACTTCTTTTCTCTTTTCAATATCATTCAGGATATGTATAAACAATGAAATACGTACTCTCACACGAGATTTCCAAGATCAGTACAATAGTTGTTGATCATATAGTTACGTTGGATGGATTGCATTTGAGCCAGTTGATTATCATACAAACCCTGTGTTTGCCATGACATGCATGCGTGAAAGAATAAACAAGTTAGATAGGAGATCGATGAGAGTGATAATTTTGTTTTTTTCATCTCAATCGATGTTTATGATGGTAGACTATTCACTACATCGAACGGGAGAACTGGAATTGAGTTTTTTTTTTAGTTTGAAAATCATAAATACTTTTTTAATTTAATATAATACTAGTATATTTGATATAATGAATTTTATTAATGGAGTACCCTTGGAGCTCCATTGAAATTATATATGTATCAAATAGTTATGTGAATTGGGTTTAACTCGCACCATAATTTTATAGAAATTTTTAGTACATGAAAATTACTACTTGAAGAAGAGATGAACTATTACTCTTTTGAATGAAAATATTATTATTCATTAAATTCTAATACTCCCTCCATCCCGGCATAAGAGTGTCATTTGTTTTTTTTCACGTAGATTAAGAAGTATTATTAGTGGGAGTGTGGGTCCCATATTTTGATTATATTAGAGGGGGTGTGTGGGTCACATGTGTGTAAAAAAGGAAATGAGACTCTTTGGGTGGGACGACCAAAATAGAAAAATGTCCCTCTTAAGCTGGGACGGAGGGAGTATGTTTGATTTCAATACTTCCTCTGTTTCATAAATAAATTCACACTCATAAAAAATTTTAATACATGGAAAATTACTACTTGAAGAGATGAACTATTACTCTTTAATTTTGAATGAAATATTACTCATTAAATTATAATATGTTTGATTTCAATAGTCCCATAAATAAATTCACATTTTCTAATTTTGTCTGTCCCATAAATAAGTTCACACCCCCAAATAAGGAAATACACACAAATCAATAACCTTACAATATACTTTAATTTCAAAATTGTCACCCTTTTACAACTCACATTTTATTTATAACCTAAAAATACCAAACCACACCTATAAGTAAACTTTTTCTTAATTTCCAATATGTATTTACAGTAACTGTGAATTTCTCTTTGGACGAAGAGAGTATATTACATTCGTCCCATTTAAAGTTAAACTACTTGCACCCTTATCTTAAGCCTAAAATATTACAAAAATATCATCTTTATTACCCAACTTAATCAAAGTTAACAATATCATAAACTATTCCAAAAAAAATACCCTTCTCCTTCCTAGATCAGATCATTACAGTACTTAAAAGGTCTTTTTTTTTTTTTTTAATTACAAGCAGCATAAAGTGTGCGCAACAAACTTGTTTATATATTAAAAATTCATCAAACAAATCATGTTGCATCCTTTAGCATGATCAATTGTGAATGAAACAATATGGAAGGAAATGAAATAAATAAAGAATATGAATAAATGTCTTACATAATGCGTAGGGAATTCCAAAGAACGGTGTAAGTATGGAAAGCCGTAGTGGGGTCGAACCACGGTAGGAATTGTTGTTCTTTGTTGCCTACACCTTGTGTGTATATGTTGGTGTGGATGGTGTACGGCTGCCCGCTTACATTTCCCAAGAACTCGAAATCGATCTCGTCGTGTCTCGATCCATTCGACGATAACTGCACTTATAATAGAATGACACACGTTAGATTTCCTTTCTTAGAAAAAAAATGGTGTACCCCACCATTAGGGGCCCCTACTGGCCCTACCTTGAGAATTGATGAAGGAGGTAAATCGCAGGATGTGCCTCAAGTGACTTATAGAGATGACTCACTGTTTAACTTGTGCTTGCAAGGAGCCAAATTCATGCCAAATGCAGGATTCGAACCTCACTCTGGGGTAACCAAATTCAGTTGGAAGGCCTTTCCACCTTCCCCTATAGTGCGAGAGTGCAAACCTTCTTCCGAGAAATATTATTCTTTAGAAGCTTGATCGGTATTACTCTTCAAATACTTATGGTTACTATTCTCGGAAGAGTTTATACAAAAGAGCAATATTATTATAATGATCTTAATTTGCAATGAAGAATGACCGTCACGTATATAAAAGAGTGACACCCATTATACTAAAAAGTATACACGGTTGCATGGATATAACTGATTGCACATGAGTATTTAATTGCATTGTATAATTAATACAACCATATATCTATACATGATATGAGATGCAAAACTAACATAAGAAATGAATATGTAGAGGTTTTCATAAATAGGACAAGTTGAGTTTTAAAGGGAATCTTGAATAAGGTATAGACACATGGATAAATTAGAGTTTAAAACAAACTATCTATTATCTTTTCTTTTCAAATGGGTAGCCTATTTCATTTTCATATTTCATCTCCTATTCTATTTATTAAATTCTTGTCATGTGTCATAATCAATGCTCAAAACTCATCACATGCCCCAAGAGTTTAATGATCATTTGTAGGGTATAAATTTTTTTTATATTATGAAACACCGAATGTAAAATAAGGGATTCAATCCGTTATCTTTTTACTTTATTTGAAAAGGTCCTAAAATAGTTAGGATATTTGATTTCGTCCAAAACCTTTCAATTCTACTACGATTTCGTCTTAAAATATACTCCATATATTTTTTTTATCAATTTCGTCTCATAACTTTATAAAAACATCAACTAAGTCTAATCATTTTATGGAATTAGAAGAATTAAACATCTTTAAATAAAAGGATCATTTTGATGATAATCTAAAAGTTCTAAAACTATTTTGAAAAAATTAAGTTTTTTAAAAACTATTTTAAATAAATTAAATTTGTACGAGTCATACATGGTTCATTTTTCTTTTAAAAAAAAAATCTACTTAATTAGAGTATATATACGTACATATTTGTATTAAAACAATAATTTTTCCCTCTTTTAATCCATAAAAACATTCTACTCACATTTTCATTCTCCTAGACATATATATATTTGTTCTTAATTCTAGTGGGAAAAAAGAAAAAGAAAATGAATAAACATTATCTAGTACGCCCAAACCAGTACTAATTAATTAATGAGTGTAATTTGCTTGTCTAGTTGGGTCGGGTCCCATCATTAAAAATAAAAATATAATAATATATAGTAAACTTTTTTTTTTTTTTACTTTAAAAAGTGAATGAAGAAGAGATTTGATGAATTGATTTTAAAAAAATAAAAAGGAAAGAAAAAAAAGATTAATAATAGGATAAGAGGAATTTAATTACTTAAGTAAAAAGTGGTGACAGTTCCAGCAGTGTTTCCAGAAGGCAGCTTCATCTGCATGTCGAACCTTCCAAACAAGTAGTCCGAATAGGATTGGAAACCCGAGCCCGAGAGAGAGGGTGAGAAGCAGGCCCCCGTTTTGTATCTGGGCCCGAGGCCCGCCCCAATTCACATTCACTTCTTCGTACAAGTTTCCACCCGATGACCCACCCAAAATCACCAATCCCACCACTACTGATATTACCATTTCTCTGGATCTCCAAAAACAACCCATTCTTTTCTTTCCACTAATTGCAATGAAATCGAATATTGTGTTAAGAGTTCTTTTTTTCAAACGATATGTGTGTGTATATATATATTTGTGCATATGCCATAGTTGACATTCTCCGAGTGTTGATGGAGACAGAGTATCACCAACTTTTTTGGATAAAAAATATAAGGATATAAACTATGAGATTACATTAATTAATTCATACTATCATCTAATTAATACTATGACAGGTTCTTATGATTACGTGTAGTCTCTTGTGACATGTAATTTTTTAAAATATTTTATTTTTTAAAAATATTTTTTTATATTTTTCTTATTTATTTTTAATTAATTTTTTCATTTAATACTACCTTCGTCCCAAAGAGAAGTTCACGGTTACTGTAGATAAAGAGTTTAAGAAAAAATTGTTTTTTGCTATGAGACCGACAAAAATAGAAAGTGTGAATTTGTTTATGGGATGTAGGGAGTATTTCTTTTTCTAAAATAATGTAGGGATATCTTTATTTATTTATATTTTAGTATTTTCTGTACACTTATTATCATTTTTTATTTTTTATAGTATCATTAAAAAAATTAAAATTCCTCCAAAAAGTTAAAATATATGCGTGTATATTAAATTTTACATATAATTTAGTTATATATTGCATTAACAAAATTCAAAAGTTATAACTTTATAAAATAAATTTACATTAATGAAATAAATTGTATAGATATAAAGAAAATCATGTTGAATAATTATACTCCCTCCGTCCCGGTCAAAGTGTGTCATTTGTTTTTTGCACGTAGATTATAGAGTATTACTTATTTTATGTAAAGTGGGTAGGTGTATTAGAGAGATGTGATGGGTAGTTGTGGGCCATTGGTGGACCCTTTTTACTAAAAAAGAAAAATGGTGCAATTTGGACAGGACGCCCAATATAGTAAAATGGTGCTGGCTATTTGGGTAGGAAGGAGGGAGTATGATACTAATTATTTAATTATAAATTATGAGTAATGATTAAATGATACCGATTAAATTCCACTAAGAAAGGTGTATGTAAAACCTGATTAATTTGCACCAAACAAGCACTTTATGTTACGGTTTATGGATGATTACATATATGTGGTTAAAGAGAGTCATTTAGACAATTGAGACTGTTTAACAAAATATATATTCTATAAAATAAATAAAAAGAAATATTTTAATAAAAATTATGGGCACTTTCTAATGAGACGGGTCTATTTATTATTAAAATATGATTATTATATAGGTAAAGTATATGGAGTATTTATTAATAGTATAGTGAATCATATTATAATATTCTAAAATCATACTTTAATTACAAATAATCATATTTTATCTAAAGTTGATATTCGGTGTACCCGGGTGCAAGGGTGCACCCATATGTATATAACTTTTTATTCTATTTTTTATACATGTTTCTTAATAATTGTATTTTCATACTCAATTTTTCATTAAAAAAACTAGCATCCATATGTGTATAATTTTTTATTTAATAGTGTATACATATTTTTTAATAGTTTTATACAGTATTTTTGTGCAACTCAAATTTTCATTAAAACAAAACTAACAAACAAATTGTATACATTTTGTTCATAATTGTACACTATATTTTTGTTCATAATTGTATACGTTTCTGAAAGTGAATGCACCGCATCTTGGGGTGCACCCAGGTGTACAGTAGTATTAGTCTTTTGTCTTTAACAATTATTATACTTTAATGATGGGTCAACCCGTCTTACCACCCGTGTTGTATATGTGCCGCCTCACAACAGATTTTGTGAAAAACTATGTCGTTTGATTAAAGAAAAGTAATATTTACACAATTAAAATATTTCATAATTTAGAGGGTACTTACTGTTACATACATTGGAATCCCTTTAATTACTATAAGATAAAAATTTTAAAAAATATTACTACTAACTATATAAATATATAGTGATATTTCAACTTTACCCTTACAATATGCTGCACACAATCATTTACATTATGTGTAGCAAAAAATTTGTGTGAGTCAAATCTTATGTAAAAAAATTTATGTACAGCAAAAAAGTGCAGTATAAATAATAAGTCCAATAATAAATATTATGTGTAATAAAAAAAATGGTAAGTGCTATGTGCAGCAAAAAAAAGTCGTAAATGTTATGTATGTGTAGTATAAAAGTTGTTAGGTCACATTAAATTGAGGGTATATTAGGTAATTGATCTTAATTTTTTGTATCTATGAGTAATTTTTTTAAATTGATGTATCTCATAGTAATAATAGGTATTATGTGTGTAATAATAGTAATTATTTCTATTAGAATGGATATAAAGGTATAATAAGATTTAAAAATTATGTGATATACCTCATAATCAAGGAACAGTGAATCGTTCCTATAAGCCTAAAACAATCTCATATAATTTTTTTGCATTAATTATAAATTAATTAAGATTGAATAGTGGAATCCAATTCAATATTAATTAAAAACAAGATCAGAATGTTATTTTTCACCAAATTTTGTTGGGAGGTCCATTTTTCAATTATTTCATTCTCTAACAAACTCCATTAGCTGTTTGATTAAGGTATGATGGAACATCGCTAACAGTCTTTTCCTTTATTTATTATTTGATATCAATATTTCATTTTTGCTAGTATAGGAAAAGTAGATTTAATATATAAAAAAATTGGAATTGTCAAACCCTAGTTTCGTGAAATGTGAGTTTTCGCATATTTATTTTTTCAAATTTTAGTTGGGTAGGAAAGATCCATTTGTTCAATGCAATTGGTGGCATGATTAAATATAAAATTGTACTCCTTATTAACAACTTAAACTTTTAGATAATATGATTAAGTATAAAGCAATTCTTCTCTCTAACAATTTAAATTTTTAGATGAGATGGTCATTTAACATGGTATCAGAGTTATTGCCTAATAAAAGTCAAGGATTTGAAATTCCACGTAAAAACGTGAGGCAAAAATTAAACCCGCCTAAATTCCTATCTTTTCTAGACCATCTTGCACGGAATTAGGAAGTGCCACGCTTTTACATGATGTCCTTCAACGTGACAATAAAAGTGGGATATTTCTAAAAAAAAAAAATTATGTTGTGTGGTATTTTTTTAAAATCAATTATATTAAAAGTGGCATCTATTCTACATGTCAATACCGGCAACAATGAAATTTATAGTAAAAGAAAATCCGTCAACTTTAAAAATCGTGAGGGTTCAAGTCCCTTTGTCCCAAAAAAAGCCTGGACAATCTCTTACCACATGTGATATATCACTGCAAAGCGTAAAGGTATTCATATTTTTAAAATTAAAAAAATTAAAAAAATTATTGTATATGTTATGTGTGAGTTTCCATAAAATAATGCTTTTTTTTAATGGCTAGATATACAGTGTACTTGGGTGCACCCTCTTTAAAAAACATATACAAATATAAACAAAAACATATACTATTATGAAAAAAAATGTATACAATTTAATTGTTAGTTTTTTAATGAAAAATTGAGTGTAAAAAGATATACAATTATTAAAAAACATGTATACACTATTGAATAAAAAGTTATACATATATGGATGCTAGTTTTTTTAATGAAAAATTTAGAATAATAAATTAAAGGGTTAACTTGTACTCTTTAATTATCACAATTTTTTATGAATAAAAATATACAACTATTTTAATTAATAAAAATTAAAACTCATTAAATAAAGAATATTTAAAATACTACAATGGATAAATTATACGTTATAAATAATTAAAAAAACAATTCATTAAAATTATTTTAGTAAGGCGTTACTTACATACTAATGATGACTATGATGGTCAGACATCCTTATTAACGAGCATAATCTACAAAATTAAATTACAAATACAAATTTTGTGGGCCGGTCATCCAAATCAATATTAGAGGCCCAGTCAATAACATTATGCAAGAAACCAGGCCCACATTGGCCCGTTAAATTATTGAAATTAAAAAATGCGGTTAAACAAAACAAATACAGCAAGTAGTAAGCGCCTTTCTGTATTCTATACCCAACCTAATTGTGTTCTTCCTAAACTTCATCAGCATCCCCTCACTCTCACTCGGATGCTTACCCATGCCTTCCAAGAGAGATATGCAGTCTGCAACCAACTCTTTAGGGGCTTCTCAGATGAGGTGAAGGATACGTATACAAAATAGAATAACATGTACAGTATACAAAATAGAATAAAAAGTTATACATATATGAGTGCACCATTGCACCCGGGTGCACCTAATATCAACTCTTTTTTAATATAGCAGCGATTTCTGATTAGTTCCAATAAAATCAATCCATAACTTTTTTTTATAGAATTCTTTTAATTTAATTTAATTTTTTAAAAATAAAAATAATTTATAATTGTATGTTCGAGTCCTAAGGCATAAAAGCCTGAATTGTTTATAGATAAATAAAAGCTTGAATCTGAGACTCTAAAGTAGGGCCCAATGGGCTTCATCAGCTGGCCCATAATCGTAGATGCTTTACTGACACAACAGTTTGGCTATGGCTGGGGTTTATATCAATTTCCATTTGCCTGATTGAACCGAAGAAGAACCAGATTTGAATTTGCACCAACAGCCATCTCCATGCTTCTCTCACTCTCTCTTTCTCATCACCTTCTCTCACATAGATGATATAAATACTTATACAGAGTCCATGTAAATTTGAATATGCAATCTACTTCGATTAGTTCATGGCACACTTGCTACTATTATCCTGTTCCTAATCATCTCCTAACCCACCAACTCCATCTTCATAATCCCAGAAGAAAGATTACAATCAATTCGAAACCCCGTAAATCAAAATTCACAAATCATAGCCTCATCACACCCACTACCACACACAGTTGCAGTAAAGAGCGAGAAAAGGAAGACGAGGATCAATATCGGGAAGACATTCCGTATCCAGGTGAAGAAAACCGCGAATTTTTGGAGGATTTTGGCTCTTCTGTTGAAACCCTAGAATCCCAACTAAGAGAGAGCGAAACGGAGCCTGGATTTGAGAAAGATAACTCTTCGGGCATTTTATCGAACATGGGGTGGGCTGATTTTAAAGCAGCATTTGGACAGAGGATTAATTTCGAGGGCATCGCTTGTTCCGTTGGCATTTTCTCAAAACACAAGCAATTGGTGATTCCACATGTTACTGTGCGTGATATAAGGTGTATCGATTGGGAATTGTTGAGAAATAAGGGGTTTAAAGGTGTTGTCTTTGACAAGGATAATACTATCACTGTTCCTTACAGTTTGAGCTTGTGGGCGCCTCTTCAACCGACTATTGAGCAATGTAAATCCTTATTTGGCTCTAATATAGCGGTTTTCAGTAATTCTGCTGGTAAATGCAATTGAATTTTTTTGGGTTAAGTTTCTATTTTTGCCAAGTGTTTTGTGTTTGCTTGAGTTGTTGCTTAATGTGCCTTATTTATTTTAGGATTGTCTGAGTATGATCCTGATGGTAGTAAAGCTCGAGCTCTTGAGGATGATATTGGAATTAAAGTGATAAGACACAGTATGTCTTTATCTAGCTTATTGCTTTTGTTCTACACTTGAAAATCTCAATATTTATTCAGTTTCTTTATCGTGTGTGAATGAGCATTAAAATGTTGGGAATGCAGTTGGATTACTTAATTTTTTTGTTTGTTTGTTTGTTTGTTTGTTTATCAAAATTATTGTAGAGGTGAAGAAGCCGGCAGGAGCAGCTGAAGAAATTGAAAGACACTTTGGTTGTGAATCATCTAGACTTATTATGGTAAGAATTTATCTGGTAATCATTAATTTTTCTTTTGTTTGTAAATCTTTTATGTTTTGCTGGAAATTGGGCATGTTTCATCTCAGAGTTTATTGGTTATGCAAATGCTAGGTGGGTGACCGGCCCTTTACGGATATTGTTTTTGGAAACAGAAATGGATTTTTCACAATACTAACTGAACCATTGAGTCTTGCAGAGGAGCCTTTGATTGTGAGGCAGGTTGGTCATTTCTGATTATTTTCTTGTCTGTGCTTCCTAAGAGAAGTGTTGAATGATGTCAAAATGTACGTCCAATGATATGTGAACTAGATATTGACTTTTTCTTATTTACCCTACACGAAAAGCAGTAAAGCATTATGTGAGTTATTTTTCAGCATTATGTTGCATTGGTCAGTGAGGTATTGAATGGTGGAAGGTTTGTGGATGGGTTTATTCTATATTTGCTTTGTGGGTTTTAATATTCGAAACTTTTAAGGCTTAAAAACTTACCTTGTATCAGATATGTATAGGAATTAGTTTTAGTTATGGTACTTGTGTTTGGGGATTTTTCATCCCATTGTGCTTACCTACTATTTAATCAGTAAAATGTCATGGGAATGGCTGATAATTCTTTGTAGAATTGGCTTGTTCTAATAATTAGAATGGTCTCAGAGCTTTCCTTAAAAGAAAAAAAAAAGAAAGAAAGAATTGACTTGGCTGATAATTTATGTTGCATTCTTGCTTGATGGATGCTCAGAATTTAAATTAACATTTCCATATTGTTTTCTATTTAAGGTAAGACAAGGATTGGATGCTCTTGAAATATCTTAAAGAGATTGTTACAATCATAAGCTTTGAAGTGAAACTTTTAATTACTTTACCATACTTGCCTATCAACATGATGATGTTAAAGAAGACCTTTATGTCAAAGTTGGCGTTAGGAATTGTGACAGGTTTGTTAGGCTAAACCTATCACTTGTTCATTATTACTACAATCCTACTAAATTCTTCCTTCGCCTCTCTACTGACTCGTACACTTTTCAACAAGGCCTCGAATCCAGTGTTCCACCAATAAAACTATTCTCTCATCTTTCCATTTCACTGCAGTACTATATCTATTGTCTCCATATTTCTGCAGGGTACACCAAAATCAGAAATTAAAGCTTCTAGGAACAGTTTTTAATCTGATAGTTTAAAACATTATAAAGTAATTTATAGATACCGACTGACTGATATAGTCTAAATTCTAAATTAAAATTCACTCTATTTGACATATCCTAATTGAAGGATTGGGAATGTGATGTTTATACCTATGTTTTAATTAATTTAAGTAAAATGCAGTTACAGAAAAGCTTTTCCTTTTCTCTTTCTTTTTCCTCAGGGACTAAAGTGTCAGTGTGGCGTTCCAAATGAATTAGTGTATATTTTATATAATGACTCAATGATCCATAGTTAAAAGAGTAATTATGAGCATTTAAATTTATATCAACCCTGGAGATTACAAAGCTGAGTAGCTCATTTTGTAGCGTTGATGATATGTCAATGACAGCATGTAGTCAGGCAAGAGTTGGTAGTTATTATTTTTTGATAATTCCCTAAAGAATCTAGTTGTCAGTAAGTGTGTAATATTGTATATGCAGGGGTTAGTAAGATATTGTTTTGTAAGTTAAATGTTATGTATAGAAAAATATTAATATAAACTTAATTAGAACCTATACTAATAGGGTTGAAGAGTAAGAATATTTACATTAATGTATGGACAAAGTTATGCGCTAGACTAGATTGCTTTTGGAAGGGAAATGGAGCCACCCTAATACATTAGAAACCAAGAAGCATCATTAAGGATGGTTTGGACATGTTTGTTGAATACATTTAAATGCTCCAATTTGATGGGTAGAAAGTGGATAATTATCAATCAAATTAACAGGAGAAGGAGAAGACCCAATAAGACTTGGATAAACTATCAAAAAGACATGTTATACGTATTTCAATATAGATGAGAATTGAGAACACATGCCTTGACCAGACGCTTGTAAGATATGATGCATATAGCTATTTGTACATCGTGGGATTAAACTTTGTTGATTTTGTATCTAACTTAATCACATGATCAAATGCTTCTCATCTACTACCATCAATTAACTGATGAATCTAAACTACCCTGCCGTGCAAACGCCTAGGATCCTTACACCTTTGTTCATATATCGGGAACGCCTCTTGTTGTGACTTTTTTTTGTATTTTTAGAAAGAAATTAAATATCACTAAACCTGATGCTTTCTTCTTAAATCTAATCTTAGAAAATGAGTCAGGAGCATCACATGCAGTTGTTTTTAAATCAGAAAATGTCGATTATTGTGATGTTGCCTTAAAATTAGAAGCTATTAGTTAGGTACGCAGTATTTTAGCAAATTCAGGATATTTTTGGTATTATAACTATAAGAACAATAATATTAATAATTTTGGACCAAAAAATCCAGCCTCAAAGAACTCCCATTTATTTGTTCTTTCATTGTTTTTTCAAATAATATACTTGCAGGGTGAAAAAAGGAATTAATCAAGCTGTTGACTATTCTGAAAATGAAACTAGAAGAATGCTGAGATAATCATTTATTAGGGAATAGATGTTGGCAGTGTTAGTGAACTTCTGGGATCAGATAAGTGGAATAACTAGTGTTGTTGGGGTAGAGAGGTTGAGCAGTTATGATTCCTGAAAATAAGAGAGGAGCCTGGGTTATGAAAAAGTAAATTGAAGCAAAAATTTTGACCATTATGTCATTATAAATTTTCCTAGGTGTAATTATTGTTTATTAGAATGAATATTGTGATACATGCTTCAAAATAGAGGGAATATTGGATACATATGTTGTTTGCACCTGTTGGTTGTTTTTTATTAGTTTTTTTTTTTTATTCACTTTTTTTTTTTTAATCTTCAACGAATCTCTAATGAGATCGCCCAAGTCCAAAATAAAAATTCAAACCCCTAGATTATGCATACTTTATGTCAATTTGCTGCATTAGCTATGGCTTTTGTGAAGAACTAATTTACTTCTCATTAGCTGGTCAGATGAAGTTATGGTGTAGACTGATGAGAATTGCAACAGTCTTTATTCTCCTTTCTCTGTCTTATAATATCCCACTGACCTGAAATAGGAATTTTTGAGAGGGATGTGAAACATAAGTTACTTGTCGTGACATCAAAATACACTCTATTAAAGTTTGTTCTATTTGTTCTCCTGTTCTTATGCTCTGTCTCCACTGATTTTAAACCAACAGCACAGTAGAGATGTGGAAAATCGAAAAACAACATATTACACATGAACACTGTTTCACATGAACATGTGTATTCTTTACTCTCTGTTCATCTGTTACTACATCAGCTTTATTATTTACTTTGATTGCCATAACCTTTATGTTTTAAAAATATTATTTGATAAAATAGAGATGTTCACAGGTGAGGCTGATCGAAGTTGCTGTTGTCAAACATTGGTTGAGAAAAGGGATAATGCCTATCAACCACGGTCTTTTTCAAGAGCCAACCAAGTGTGTCAAGGATGTACCTCTCTGATACATATCTTGATAGTGAAAAAAAAAAAAAAAAACTATTTATTCTTTGTATATTCTTTTTCTCAATCAAGAAATTATTTGGCATATTCGCACAAACCTCTTAGATAAATTGTCTTATCAGCTATACTCAAAACTCAATGAGTTTCATTTTCGTCTACATGCCAAAGAGGCAACTTAAACCCAGCACTCTCTGAGGTTTCTGCTGAGGCAATTTTGTGTTGATGATTACTTATGTTTAAACGTGACCAAGATAGAGGTAAACGGCTCCTTTCATTTCTGTCCACTTATGACTCTCTGTATCTGACTATATTATGCTAACATCGCGTTCATTTGATTAAACTTTGATTCATAAACCGTAATACTACTTCTCTCCTCACTTTCTCCATTTAATTTATATACTTTATTCAAACACCGAGCACGATTGCACTTAGGTTTTTTGGCTGATAAGTATTTCTTGTTACTTTATTGGTTGCTCTTGCTTATGTATTCTACCAAAAGAACAGAGCTATGGACATATATACGTTAACTCTCAAACAAGTGATAGTAGGTGACTCTTCCTCTCTTTGTCCCTTGCTCGCATTCTTCGAGTATGGGGTGGGTTTGGTCTTCTTCCTCCCTCTCTCTCTCGTTCTCTATTCCCGGCCATGCATACTCAGCGGGGTTGGTGTTTTTGGATCTTTTTGAATTTCCTCCCCTTGCATATTTTCTCAAGGATGTTTGATTGTAGAAAGAAATGCAGTGACAAGGAGTACATTATATATGATTAGTATTGATTGAGATTTCCTTTTTAAGAGTAGAATTCATGATGAGTATACTATTTTGGTATGTGAATAAGATCATTTACCGCGAAGCAAAGCTGATTAGAGTTTTTTTTTTAATTAAATTCCATCATTAAGAAAGTTGAGAGAAAAATCTATTGAAAAATGATGTATCGTGCTAAAATTTCGTGCGCGTTGTGCTCTAAAGTAACTACTACTCTAGAATTATATTAAAACACTTACACGACATCAAATGGTAGGAGGAGCGTGGAAAAACCTTTTAACTGATGTGTCAGCTTTTTAACTGAGTTGTCAACCTGACAATTGCAGAGTGAGGTTTTGAATCATGTTTTTGGTATGGATCTAACTTCTTGCAAGTTCAGTCAAATAACGAGTTCTTTATATAAGCAATTTGAGTTCAAATCATGTTTTGGTATGAATTTGATCTCTTGCAAGCATATTCTCTGTATGCAATTTAAGTTCAAATCATGTTTTTTATATGAATTTGATCACGGGCGGCACTATTGTCACCCGAAACATTACTAATGGCACCCGAATCTCAAAAAAATTAATAGTAAAATATCTATTATACCCTACTTTTGAATTTGCACCCACACTAACTCCAACTAATCTATTTTGCTAAACCCACCCAAAATTATTACTAATTATACCAAATCTTAAACCCTAAAATCAAATCTACAAAAAAAATTTAGAAGAAGAAACAATAATAAAAAATGAATACCTGAATTCGAGCCCTCAATCCAAGAGTGCTTTAATTCTGTGATGACCAGTTTTGGATATCTAGTTTGATGCACTTAATCCAATCAGAGATCCCTCGAAAAGGGAAACGATGGCAATAATTAAATAACTAACTTCTTCATCTTGCTCTTTTGTTCTTTCCTTTCTTCTTCTAAATTTGATTTAATATTGAGTGAGGTTACTGTGCACCCGGCACACGGAGCACATTCCGTGCGTCTTTGCAATTTTCATGCCCCTTTGCAATTTAAACCCCTAGCAATATATTGGTTTAAATAGAATTGGAGAGGGGAGGGTTGTGTTCACATGGGGTCACGGAGTATCTCTCCGTGTCCCCGGAGGCGTATGAGCTTTTACCTTTAATATTTGGTATCTTGTTCTTTTGTTCTTCACCTCCTTCTATATTTGATTTAGAGTTTGATATATATGGAGTATTAATTTTGGGTGGATTTAGTAATAATTTTGGGTGGCTAAGCAAAATAGGTTAATTGGATATAAGATGATTGTAAATTTAAAAGTGGGATATAATAGCAATTTCATTATTATTATTTTTGAGATTCGGGTGTCCTTATTAGTGTTTTGGGTGGCAATAGCGCCGCCCTTTGATCACTTGTAAGCACAGTCAAATAATGAATCATTTCTATAATCAACTTGAGGCATACTGCGATTTACCTCTTTCGTCACTTCCTTGGGCAATGGCAGTGAGGGCTCTTAGTGGTTGGGTACATCATTTTTAAAATACATTAAACAAAATAATGGAGTATGTTTATTTTAAAACTGTGACATCTTCTAACACGCGTAACATATTTTATAATTTACTCCCTCTATTTTAAGTTAACGTTTACATTTTCTTTTTTGCACATAGGTTAAAAAATAAAATATTTTAATGTGTAGTGAGAGAAATAATATTTACTGTGAAGCGGGTCCTATATAGAATAATTAATTATTTTTGTGTGGGCTGAACTTTAAAAAAAAAGGAAATGTAATTTTTAAGTTGAAACAAATCAAAATAGAAAACGTAAACATTAGCGCTAGACGGATGAGTATTTATAATAAAAAATATATTAAATAAATCATTCTTATTAAGATTCGTATAAACATTAGATATGAACTTCAAGTTAGAGACGAAAGGAGCGTGGAAAAATAGGTTAAAATTTTTAGATGAGCGTGAAATTGAGGGCTTCATCCAGCGAATCAATCCAATTTATGGCTTCCACCACATCTTCCTTCAATACACCTTATATTATACGCATAAATAATCATCAATAGGTGACCAAACGTATACATATCAATGCAACGAGAGACTATAAAATAGGTTATGTGTGTTAAGTGTGAGTGATAATTTTGATTTTTTTTTTTTAATTAAAGGATTGAGACCGTGTTCTGTTCTTAGTAATTCAAATTATTGCGGAACGAATAGAAATGTAAAATACGAAGATAATTATAGAATTAAGGGAGTATATATTAGGCCTTAGGCCAAAATTCTACTGTTTAGTCGTCATATTTGTGTAAGATAAGCTTTCAATTTTAATACTCTCCTCATCCCATAAACAAGTTTATATTTATTATTTTTATTCATTTCAAAAATAAGTTTACACCTCAAATAAAAGAATAACACGCAATCTCAAAATACATTTTAATTTTAAAATTGTCACTCATCTACAATTTACATAATTTTTACTACTCTCTCCGTCCGCTTTTAAGGTATCAATTTTACTATTTTTGTCGTCCACTTCAAAGGTACCAATTTCCCCTATTTAGTAAAAAAGTACATAATATGGCCCACCACTTCCCTCTAATACAACTACTCACTTTACATATAATAATAATACTCCTTAATCCACGTGCAAAAAGCAAATTGATACCTTAGAACCAGACGGATGGAGTATAATTTATTTATTATTTAAAAATACCGTATTACTCTTAAAAATAAAATTAAAAAACAACCTTTCTAAAATTGTATCACAATAATAGTGAATTTCATTATGATATGGGGAAGTATAATTTTTCTTATATTTCAATAAGATATGTAATTTAAGTCAATGTTGGTATATTTATTTATGGAGATTACTACTAGGTTACACTAAAAAACCCTTAATTACTATGAGATACAAACATACAAAAATATTACTACTAACTACATAAATATATAGTGATATTTCAATATTACCCCTACAATATGCTACACATAAATATTTGTGTGCAGCAAAAGTTCGTGTGCAGCAGAAGTGTGTGCAGTAAAAAAAAAACGTGTGTAGCAAAAAAGAGTGTGGTCTGGCGGTGGTCCGGCAGAGCTCCGGCGGCGGCGGCGGCAGTCCGGCGATTTTCCGGCAGCCGGCCGGCGGTCCGGCAGTGCTCCGGCGACCGGCTGGCGAAGCTCAAGCGGAGGCAGCGGCGGTCCGGCGACTTTCCGGCAGCCGTCCAGCGGTGGGAAAGTGTTTAGGGTTCGTGGTTAAAAATGTATGGGGTTGGGATTATATTTGATATTTTTCTTTAATATTTTAAATCAATGTACTCATAGTAATTATGAGTACAAAGTGTGTATCTATAAGTAATTTTTCCATTTATATATTTATTGTAAAAGAAATTTTTAAAAAACACTTTTGTTGTGACAAGATTGTTTTCATTAACTAAAAAACTAGCATGGAACTGATTATACGATAGACCGAGGTTACTTTTTAATACAATTGAGAATTACTTTTTAAAACGATGGAAGGTGACTTTTTGATATTAAAAGTGATATTATTATTGTTAATAAGCTCTTCTAACTAAAGTAATGCTATATATTTTAGATAGCAACTCTCGATATTTTAAAATGTAATCTTTCTCAAAATGATGCAACATGCACTCGATCGCACACTAGCACATAACTTTCATTAAGGTTTCGTTTGATAGGCATTAATAAGGCATTTCATGTGAATAATATGGGCTTTTGTCAAGTTTGATAGTCCATTTAATATTGTTAAGGGGCCGATAAAAAGGGTGAAGCCCGTTAAAATATATCGTTCTCTCTACATAAATTGTAGGGCGTGAACCGTAGTATTAAGATTATGCATTCAACAGTAAACCAAGACAAGAGAAGGTAATTACCAAAATCACCTTCGTCTTCTTCGATCTCTACGAAGCTGGTGGACTCATTTCTAGGGTTTGATTTCATTCCGAATCTGCAAAATCGATATTCTTCATCTGCCTCGTCTATCCATTCCCTAATATTATCAAAGCTGTTACTTTCAAATTTTAAGAATTGTCTAGCGTTGTAGTTGCCCAACCCACCTTGAGTATTCTGTCCATGCCGTCACTCATCGTTATTACCCATCGTTCCATCGGAATCATCCCATTACCGTGGTCGGAACCTTTGTTGTTAGCAGGATTGAGATGTTGTGTTCTCCCTCACAAGATTTGTGATTAATTTATTTTTCTTTCTTTTCTTCTGATAATTGATTTTAATTAAAAATAATTTCACCCTTTGTTACCCTTCATACTTTGTTTCCATCTCTGCCAAAGTCCTTGTTTGTGAGCCTAACAGTCGGCAACAAATAGAAAGATACTTCGTTTGCTAGATGCAGATTGCATAAGAAACAAATTGGTTTTGGATCAGCACTTTCTATGAATATTCAATTCCCAATTTGGGCAATTGATTTTGTTTAATATCTTTATAATTTTTTTAATTATTATTTTTATTTTATTTTTATTTAAATTTTGGGAAATTTGCTGGGTTCATTTGGGATTTGGATCCTCTCACTTTCTTATTCCGTAAATTTATGTGAATTTCATTTAACTGTTGCCTCATCCACTATAAAATTTTTTTTTATTTAGTTAAATCTGTGTATTTCTATTCTTCTAATGACGTAACAAGTTCACATTTGTAGATATTAATTGGATGATGCATATTACACGAAATTTTTGAAATTGAGAAAATAACTACGGGAGAGGATCCAGATCCATTGATTTGTAATGATATTCTATGATTTCTTTTACGTTTTTTTTCTCTATAAATTTGTTGCGTTGGAATGATCTTATGTGTTAATAAATTTTAAGTAAAGTTTGAGCATTTTAATTTTATAATGAGTTACCAAATTTTCAATATTCATTCTGGATGGAGACGGTAGTACATACACTGGAGATTAATTGATAATTTTTTGGAAATTTTCTACATAAATTTGCAATTAAAAAAAATAAAGGTTATAAAAGTAATTTGACATCTACTCCCTCCATCTCCTTTCAGAAAACACACTTTTCATTTTGGACTATCCCACAAAGTTTGCACATTCCAAAAAAAGCAAAAAGTAAAAAACAATCACCCTTCTCCATATACTTTGTTTACAAAAAAATCATCTCTACTGAACATACTTTATCATTTATTTATTACAAAAAAATACCATTATACCCCTAAAAGTCATCACTTTCTTAATCTCCATGCGGAAAAAAAAGGCACAAGCTTTTCCGGGACGGAGGGAGTATCTTATTTCTTTTATCTCCTATCAAACATCATAAAACTTTTATATATTAATTATAATACGTGTTATCAAACAATTTTCATTTTTCATATTATGCATACTTATCTTTATTTAAATTTCAATTCTTATATATACCACAATATCTTATCTCGCCTATCAAACTAGCAGTAAATGTTATGATCACAAAACTTTGAGAGCCGGGCAATCACTCAAAATGAGATTTCTAAATATTGGGCTGATTATTTATACTGAGAGATAAGATAATAATCATAGATGATAGACGCGAAACAGACAAAATAATTAAACAATTAAACCTATCATAGCTAACTAGGAAACAGTGTTAGGTCTGCGATGATCAATATATGAAACCAATTAAAAACTACTAACATGGATTAATTAAATCACATCCACACAAATCAAACTTAAAGCATTTCAAATCCTTTTAAGGATATAAATTCTTGACCTCCAAAAGGGAAGCACTAAGATTATTTGCATTAATGTAGGTATAATTTTTTTTTTTGTTAAGTTTATTGATTTCATTGAAGTAGTATTGTATTTTAATAATAAAATAAAGAGGAAAGTATATTATATGTGTTACGTAAAGATAATAAAATTTAGATTAAAGTATCTCATACAAATAGGGTCTTTTGCTTTTACATGTTAATTGAGGAGTATTATTATTTAATATATAGTGAATAGTTGTATTAGTAGGTGTGTATACTCTCATACGTGTAAAAAAAGGAAATGAGACTCTTTTGGTGAAACGCCAAAAATAAAAAAAAATGAACTTTTAAATAGAACAGAGAGAGTATATATTTTTTGAAATTACTCAATTAAATTTTTTATTTTTTGTTTTGCAAAGGAAAGTGTTAAAAAACATTAAAACAAATGTAGAAATGTAGAAATGGAAAATTATAGTGCATCCGCTCACCTAGGATTAATAGATTAGTTTTTTAGGGTATAATTATATTTATTTTTTAATTTTTTAATTATTTTGTATGATTAAAAGATAGTTATTGAATAGCTTTTTATTTTAATACTCTCCTCATCCCACCGAAAGGTTCCCATTTACTATATTGCATGAGCATCTCATTCAAATGTTTTCATTTCTCACTTTTATAGTAAAAAGGTACTACATGTAGTCCACCACTCACTACTAATACAACTATCCATTACAAATAAAAAAATAATACTCAGTAATCTACGCACAGAAAATAAATGGCCATTTTTAGACGGGACGGAGAGAATAACTAATATTAACTAAGTGCATTGATAATCCAATTGCATCTAATTTCATTTTTAATTATATCTTTCTCTTAAAAAATAATAATAATAAAATAAAAAATAATAAAATAAATTAAAAACAAAATTAAAAACACAACAGACGAAGGGAATGCGTATTTGGATTTAGGAGTCGTAATCGAATTTGCCACGACATTTCCAAAATAATAATAAAATGAAAAGAAGTCAAACTCAATAGAATGAAAATGAGAGTAATTAAAGCATCGACAGAGGCAAGGACATTATAATCAAAGCATACACAACAAACTAGTCACTATTAGTACGTACGATTTCGATTATTTTATTTTGAATAAATTAACAATAAATATTACACACTTCCATTTCATAAATTTTTTTTTCTCATCTTTTGTTTCATAAAGCGTTCACTCTTAAATAAAAAAAATATATATTATACACTTCCATTTCATAAATTATTTTATTCTTTTCTCATCTTTTGTTTCATAAAGCGTTCTCTCATATATATATATATATATATATATATATATATATATATATATATATATATATATATATATATATATTTTCTCCAGAGTATACATATATTTTATATTCTATCCAAAAATATTAAATTACCTAAAAAAATAATAAAATTAAGTAAAAATATATTAATATTTTTAAACAACATTGAACAATAAAAGTGAACGATGTTTTAGAATGAAAGTAGTATAAAAAATTAATACATTTGAAATAAAAAATTAATATACCACAATCACTTAAAATAGTACTTACTTCGTCCCACATTTATTTTCATTCTTTTCGTTTTCATCCGTCACATATTTATTTTCACTATCTAAAAAATGAAACATTACATCAATTTATAATCTCAAAAGTCATCTTAATTTAAAAAAATATTACTCTCACCTAACACACATAACATTCTTTATATTTTGTATTTATTACTTAAAAATATCACTATCACTAAAAAAATCTAATAAAATTTGTCAAAGAGTAACTTTTCTTAAAATATGTGTCTACAGTGTTGCTGCATTTAAGTATGGAACGAAGGAAGTATTAAAATTTAACTTGATCCAATTTAATTTAAAAGAAAATTAATAAAAATGTTAAAGAAAATGTTAAGATCTTTAAAACTTAATAACAATGCCTAAATCATAAATAAAATGGAGTATTTTTTTTAGTACATTAATATACATGTATTCAAGAGTCAGGTCAAGTTATCCCATAAAGCCCAACAAACATGCTTATTAAATAAACCATTCATCTCATAAACTTCTATTTAAAAATTAAAAACATCTCCAAAAGCTTATTTATAATTTGCAGAAGATTTTGGTAAAATAAAAAAATTTTAAAATATAGAGAGTTATATTTTTATTCATCTCCAACAACTTCTTTAAATTTATTATTTTCCCAATGCTTACTTATTACATTTATTCTTTTCTATATTTTTTTTGTTTCCACTTCTAATTTATTTTATAATTTCCCTCCACATAAATTTGTATAGATCTATATATTTGTTAAACATAAAATAATCATAATTTTACAATATATAAAAAAAATTAAACGTACCTGCCTTCCTATTTTTTAAATTTTTTGGATTTTTACTAATACTAGTATTACTTAAATCTAATATTAATAAAATTTGAAAAACATCTATTTTTTTTTTAACAATAAAATCAAAGTGAACATTTCAAGAAATTAAAGTGTTGGAAGTAGTGAAAATCTCAATACATTAAATTTTAGAGAGTTTGTTTGACCCTCCAAATTTAAAGAGTCAAAAGTATTACTCCCTCCGTCCCGTTTCAATGTTTATGTTTCTATTTTGCGCATCTCACTTCAATGTTTACGTTTTCCTTTTTAGGAATATGGGACTCACCTAAAATAATTAATATATCATCTAACAATGATACACCTACATAATTCACATTAAAAATTATATTTTTTTCACTCACTATCTATTAAAATATAATACTTTTTAATCAACGTGCAAAAAGCTAACGTAAACATTAAAACGAGACTGATGGAGTATGTAAAAAAATTGTTATTTTAAAGAGGCTTTTGGAGGTATATTTGTATGTATGTATAACTCTTTAAATTATACATAATTTCTTATTTAGAAAATCTTTTGGAGTTGCTCCATCATTATCATGTATATATTTTTTAAGAAATTTTTTTTTTTTTTTTTAAGATGATGCTTATGTAAGATAGGTTGTATAATGTGTTAAATAAGATTGTTAGAGCATCTACAAGAGTTTCTTTATAATATAAAAAGTATTTTTCATAATATAAAGAATATCTCAGATAAGTAAATTTTCAATTCTCTCCAACAATCTCTTTATTATATTTTATTTAGTTTGTTATCTTTCCAATACTTATTAATTATAATATTTAATTTTTCTTTTATTTTTTGTGTTTCCTCTTAATTTATTTTATTAAATATTAGAAGTAATAAATATTTTGATGTAATTTTAAGAAAAAGAGTATTGGAAATAATGAAATACACAACACATTTAATTTTAAAGAGTTGATATGACCCTCTAAATTTGAAGAGTCAAAATGATTATGTAAAACTTTTTGTTAGTTTAAAGAGGTTGTTGGAGGTATTTTTTTTTATTGCATGCCTCTTTAAATTATAGTTAACTTATCATTTATAGAGGTATACTTATTGATACTTGAAATATATTTTTCTAAAATATGATGAACGGTACATTAAAGATAAATTTAGGGTGTTATAATATGATTTAATACAAATATACTTCAATTAACAATAAGCACATCTTACATACATACTCTATACTTTAATAGTATAAGTCAATCTGTCTCACAACAAATGTCATTTTTGTACTCCCTCCGTCTACCCCAAAGAGATATATTACTTTTTGCAGGTGAATTAAGGAGTATTATTATTTAATGTGTAATGAGTAGTTATATTAATGGATGTGTGGGATCCATATTTTAATTGTATTAGTGGGTGTGTATGAGTCTCATATGTGTAAAAAAAATGAGATCCTTGGAGACGAATACCCAAAATAAAAAAAATGAGATTTTTTGAGGTGAACTGAGAGTATATACTTATGTTTTAAATGTGAACAAGAATTGATGTGAACATTTATTTTTTATTACTTGTTTGATAAATAATTAGATAAACTTATGGAGTAATATTTATTCTTCGACTAAAATTTCTTTCTTTTAGACAACTCTCTTGTGAGATATTATATATATAAGATGATTTGTGAGACGTGTTAAATTATGTCCATTATATAGATAAAATATGCTTAATGATTGTTAATATATGTTCTTTAAAGTATGATAAATAATTAAATAAAGTATGATTTTAAGGTGTTATAATATGATTGATTATTGACATACTTTAATTACAAATAAGCATACTTAGTAATGGATCGACCCGTCTCACAAAAAAACTCGTTTCACAAGAGAGTGTCTCATTTGTTTTATTATACGATACATTATATGAATTTATATAATTTTATATATCATCAATGTAATTTTTTTTTAAATTTAAAATAAACAAGTCTTAAAAACGTGATAATGCAGGGCTTTCAAGGAGGCTTGTTTGTTAAATAGGTCAGACTTAAGCTCGTAAAAAAATCTTTCAATGATAATATCATAATACGTGAGGTTTAGGTCTAACGTTTATATAACAGGCCGAAGTCTACGCAAAGTCTTCCTCTGCTCTGCCTATTTACATCCATAATAACTATGATATTTTTAAACATGCCCATAAATTATATTTTCATCCAAATCATTTTTATATAATTCCATAAATAGGTCGTGAAATTTCTGTCTATGCCATTGATTTGGATGAAATCTAACTTTTAAGAAAGGATCTTATGTGAGCTAATAGATTATTATAATAACATGAGCAGTCCGAATATTATTAAGGGGGCAATCGGTCATCCTATATAATTAATACGATTAGTGATTTTAATATAAAATCATTCAGAAATGATATTCTCAAATTCTATTAACCTACTCATGTATACCAAACCTATAGTATTATAATAATATTATAATATTCAACATGTAGTGGCCTAACATCCGACTGTGGAAAAATATTTATTTTATAATTTGTGTTATGCTTGTTAAGATTCCATAAAAATACAAAATTATTCTTAAAAAGTTGATAAAATTAATTTTTTTTCTTAAACAGTAGCGATGAACTATTTTTCTTGAATGGTGGATGAAAATAAGATATAACCTCGGTGTATATACGGCATATCATAGTATTAAAAATTCTGTAATAAATTAAAAGTGGTATTTTTGCAAATAGTTCTGTTATTTTTGCCTTGGGCATACCTACAAATACGTCGGTATATCAAAATTTCTATGTAAATAAATAGTATACCAAAATTTAGGTGTAAAATGGTGCATATATAAATTATCAAATCTTTTATGGAGTACATGAAAATCATATGCATATTTAATATACTACATTTTCAGTGTACCAAAACTCAGTTATACAAAATATTATATTATGATTCATTACAAGTATACTTTTAACTACCAATAAATATACTTTTATATTTACCTATATGACTACACAATTACAAGTATACTTTAACTACCAATAAATATGCTTTTATATTTACCCATAGGACTACACAATAGATCGACTCATCTCACAAGAATCCTTTATAAAATTTTACATACCGAAATTTTTAATACGATAAATACTACAGTACAAACCAACATCTATGTGATATCTCTTAACCAGACCAAGTTTCTAGGGCACGAATCAACCTCCTTACCCAACTCATAAAAACAGACCCTGCCTGCATGTGAGTATATATGTGTGTATATGTGAGAGAGAATCCATAAATACATGAAGAAATACAGCTAGGCTAGCCTAGCTGTATTGTTAACAAACATCAGACAGAGGAATCCATGGTTTTTATTAGATTAGAATGGCACTGAGTCAAAAGCTTGGGGGTAGGGGGGTCAGTATAAAAAAACAGAGTGTAATGTAATTCAAAATAACTATTAGTAATAATAATATTAATTTATGTTGGTGTTGGCCCTCACTTATTACCAGAATTGAATGTGCATTTCAAAGCTTCTCCAACTACTACTCTGCCACTGCAATTACTCTGATTCAATTCCAAACCTGTCTACTTTCTTTTTTCTTTTTCTTTTTTTCTTTTTATAATTTAAATTTTGCTGTAGTGTACCATGATGTGTCACTTTTCTTGCATCCTAGATACAATGTACTAACTCATTCATCCCTAAAATGTTAGATTTCTTGAATGCACAAGTGTAAATGTTGGATTAATAAACAAATATGGATCCCCTGCACGAACCTAAGTTGAACACTGGATGACATTGTTGACAGCGACGAAGATCGACCCACCATGGACGAGCGTTGATTGAACGCCAAACCCTATAAAGATGAACATAATGGGTAGGTAGGAAACTTTCTTGAAGCAAAATAAGAATGTGCACATTTACTAACACCAACAAACACATGCTGCAATTTAATAACCTTTGTCCACATAAACTCTTGTTAACCAACAAACAAGGTTACACGTCGCACTTATATTCTAAGTGCGACGAGTTAAGTCTCACTCGAACAAGTTTTACAATGCAAACATGGATCTAAGCAATTCAATTGGGAGCAACGATTTACTTAAGATTTAGCTTGACTATTGACTGTTGGCTTACATTACCGTGAGATGGAAATACTATCATGTTTTGAAGGTATGTTCCCACAAGATGATAGCTTTTTGGGTAACCATTCGAGTATGAGGAAGAAACTTTCTCCAAAATGGCATCATTCTAAACATAGGGTTCTTATTTTTCAACTCTACACATCACCTAAAGTTAATGCTATGAAAAATTGCATGTGGAATAAACATAACATATACTGCTCAAGACTTCTACAATTGAATTGCTAGCTCAAAATGGATATTTCATATATTTAAAAACATTGTGCAAATTTAATATTTCTGTATGGTCATGGCCACATGCTTGAAGATTTTTTTCAGAAATTAAAGGAAAAAAGAAAATGTTGGATAATAATAAGTGAGATTTAAATGCACCTGCAACACACAACTAACCACATACTCGTTCACCTGCTTATAATTACTTCACACTCTTGATATCTCTTTATATAAATCCCTCTCTGCTGCCTCCTCTGCATCACTGCTCTTTCTTCCTTGTTTTCTCTTCCTTCTTCTGGCCTTTCGACAACCGACAACCATGGAGATTAAGACAAGTAGCAAGGGATTGCTGTGGATTGCTTTGGCTGCACTGCTGTCACATAACTTGGTTGCGTCTACGGCCAACATGGGAGACGAAAAGAACTACTATACCCCGACTCCGACACCCGACCCGAATGCCCACCCCCCGCCTGGTAAATTCTTCTTCTTGTAGAATAACTAACTTTGTTTGGGACCAGAGTACAATGAGCTAATATGTGTTTTCTTGTAACAGTTTCATACACCCCTCCGTCGCATGGCTCCGGAGGTGGCCATGCAACCCCAACACCGTCTCACGGAACACCACCGTCTCATGGTGGATCACCATCTCATGGAGGTGGCAGCCATGGAGGTTCACCGCCTTCCAACTGTGGTACACCCCCAAGTGGACACCATCATACTCCATCCACCCCTGGTGGTTCATATTACCCCCCTAGTACCCCAACCCCCAGTACCCCTACCCCTACTACCCCAACCCCCAGTACCCCTACCCCTACCACGCCAACATACACTCCGGCACCACCAACCACTCCAATTGACCCAGGGACTCCAACCACTCCAAGCCCTCCAAGCATCACCATACCATCACCTCCATTCTCGTTCAATCCAACCTCTCCACCATTCACCTGCATGTGAGTACAGTGATCCATTCCAAGAGAAGATGTTAGTATTAAATCTTGCATTAAGGACCTCTAACAGTTCATTATTTGTAAATTATGCAGCTACTGGAGGAACCACCCAACATTGATATGGGCCTTGTTTGGGTGGTGGGGAACAGTCGGCAACGCATTCGGCATGCCTGGCAGCACACCGGGGGCGGGGGGGTTCGGGGCCACCACGCCTGGGGCTGGGGGGTTAGGGACGAGCATGAACTTGCTACAAGCTCTTTCAAACACTCGCACTGATGGCTACGGAGAACTCTACAGGGAAGGAACAGCTGCTCTCCTGAACTCCATGTCACACACAAGGTTTCCTTACACAACCAATCAGGTTCAGAATAGCTTTGTTGCGGCGCTTAGCTCGAACCATGCTGCAACGGCTCAGTCG
Source organism: Pogostemon cablin (assembly GCA_023678885.1). Taxonomy (NCBI): domain Eukaryota; kingdom Viridiplantae; phylum Streptophyta; class Magnoliopsida; order Lamiales; family Lamiaceae; genus Pogostemon; species Pogostemon cablin. The sequence continues at coordinate 13,356,793 of CM042962.1, read as the reverse complement.
CAGCTCTTCAAGTTGGCCAATGAAGGCAAAATCAAGCCAAGAGCCTGAATATTCAGAAAAATTCTTTGTTTAAAGATTATGTACTCTTTCATAGTTGGTTCATTTTGTTCGTACGGTGTTCTCTTTACTTGTTTGAGGTTCTTTAGGATGATATCATTGTGTGTATTTTCACTGTAATGCTACAACATCAAGATGGATACCAAACATTATGGTTTGTTATTTTAAGTAATATTACTTATTTCGTTTGCTTGTACATTTTCCTCTCATTTTATTCTTCTCTGAGGGAATTCCAACATAATATTTGGTAATCTTTGCTTAATCTTGATAACACATACAAAACCTAGAAGATTTCTTACAAATTGCAATCAGATGCAATTACTTATTAGACAGATACTCATAGTCAATAAATGTCCCTCTGTACTTCATACTTCAGAAGAGTGATTTAAAATTGAATGAAATCACACCCCAATGTACTTAAAATAAATGTTTATTCTATTTTATTTCCACCCAGAATTAAAGACAATATACCCTCTAATTGTAATAGCACTTAATCTGCTGCCTCTTTTCTTGTATTAACACCAACAACATAGGAATAAAGATGAATTCATCTTTAGTCACTGTTCTGTATCTACTCCTACCAATATCATTAAAGTGTTTCATTATCACTAGTTATATCATGGTAGTTGGTCCTATCCACAACAGATAATTGGTTTTTATTTTGGGAATAAAAAGTGTAAATACAAGCTCCATACACAGGTTCTTACCAATTAATTTTACTACATGTTAACATTTTCACAATTTTATCATGATGTTTCAGCAATGTCAAACCACCTTTTTTTTTTTAATCTTTTGAAAATATTTTTAAGTCATGAATTTATATGATATATATGAAATAGTTACAATTGTCACATCAGCAATATGTTGTGAAAAACAACCCCATGGTCGACTTGCTAAAAGATTGTGATTAAATGGTAAAAATGTCATTATCAACAAAGATTTGCGATTAAGCCTACAATTAATGAGGGATATCCAACCTTAAATGTTTTCCTATGAGCTTAATGCTTATAAGCCAATACAAGCTACTATCATGGTGGATCAGATGTGAAAACAACAATTATTAAAAATAAAAATGAAAAGTGCTGTCACATGTATTAACAGGGGTATCATTAATGTAACATCACAATTATAGAACTGAATTTATCACATGTGGACTTACATTGACTTGCTTAGATTACCCTTCAGATTTTTGAATGATTGAAAGTAACATCAAAATCCTGTGAAGCCAAACCTGGAAAAAAATCAAAGTCTTCGAGAATGATGGCAATTTTGAGGCATATATACAGAATAAGCAATTTGATTAGCTTGCCTTCTACAAATTACATGATTTAAAGCCATTACCAGTACGTGTGTGTCATAAAAATAAAGAAAACTCAAATTTCATATTATCAACTAACAATCATCAATAAGAAAAGCAAAATAAACTGATTCACAATTGACAAGATGCATATAGAAATCTGCAAATTCATGTAGCATTCAAATTACAGAACTTTTCAAAACTTCCACAGATTAGTTGAGTCATTCCAATGATGAAGTACATCTCAAAAGTCTAGGATAGATATCAACATTAAATGAGCATGTAATAAGGCACTGAGGCCCATAAAAAAGCCCAAAAAGAAAAAAAAGATTAATATACTGAATCTGATGCAATTATCATTTTCTGATCCTGCAAAAGATATTTCGTTACATTTTCCTATGGTATCAAATAAGAAAATTTTCCAAGAATGAGCATTCAAATTTTAAATGTGAACCATTATCTTGCAATACTCTCTGTCTCTCTCTGTCACACACACGCACATTAATTGATAAATGAAAATTGCTATTTCTTTGTTATCTAATACTCCCTCTGTCTCAATACAGTTTTCACACCTCCTTTATAAATTATAAAGGAGGCCTGAAAGCTCTGGTGGGACGGAGGGAGTATATGCTATAATTTCCTCACTAAATTATTATAAGCTCATTAATCATCAAATCATGCCTAATAATTACTTGCCAATGATAATTGATAATAACAGCAAGATTAATACAAAAACAGTAAAAAGAAAAATATATGGACGTAATTCAAAGTCGAAATGAACACCTGACTAGTAAAACACATTCAATAAATAAAGCAACCACTATTTGAATACATTGTCAACTGACGATGATAAGAGAGCTGTATTTGAATTTAATTCATAGTTAATTATGTCCATTGAACAGTAAACCATGAAGACATGGAAATCAATTTCCTGTCTATGTCACAAGATTGAAATGAAACAGAACAATAAGTTTATAAGTGCCGCCAGTTAGAATCCCAGAGTGCTAAAACTGCTTTATGTTAGAAAATTGCAAAATGGAGGGGGGCATCAACATTGCAGCGGAAAATTTAACAAGATAAATATGACTCTGTATAGGGAATGTTGAATGTGAGTTGCACCACATCAAACTATTAAAGGGAGGTGAATTAGCTTATAAACTTAGTAAGCTCACTTATAACCAATTAATTTTTTGATAAAACCTCACTAGAGTTGGCTAGTTTTCTTCCTCTAAGATGGCCACGATTAATTGTGGAAAGACCTGAATTTCTTATGTCCCTGCCATTAAAGAAAGAGCTATGACCCAAATTATCAACTCCAGATATGTAGAAATACCCGAATTTTGCAAAGATACCTCAATATATGCTCATTCACAGACCCTATGTGTTCCTGTTATTATCATATTCACGCCCCAAAACAGTAAACAAGGTATAATAGACAAAAAAAAAATGCAGCATTCGACTCAACTAACTGAAAATAATAAACGTTGAAGAGACATGGTTTACAGCTAATGATATGATTGATATCAAATTGATTAATAAGACAGATGCATTTCTCAACAAGGTAGTGTAAGGTTCTCCATTTGTAATTGAAGAAGACAGCACCCAAGAACAAATATAATCTTGGAAAACAAGAATGACAGCTAAGATCTACTTCGTACTGAAAAGTTTTGAACTCCTTGCACTTCTCCAAGATGGATACAATGATCAAATCTACGAGACATACATACACTTTGTAATTCCAGACTTGAGTTCCTACCTGGCAGTGCTTCAATACATCACTTTGTGGGAATCAGGTAAGGTCATTGTTTATCAGTTCATATGGGAGTCAAACCAGTCAAAGATTTCCTGAGATTGCAAGCTAGTCATTTCATGATACGCATAGGCAAGATTCATTTCCTCCTGGATATGATTAACCAATGATTTATTTGGGAGAAAAACACTCCTCTCCTCAATAGCAATTTTCCAAGGTATTGCACGCCCATCGTCCCTCATGTAACCATTCGTATCAATAAAACCCTTGTCCCGAAAAACATTGAATAACTTTTCTGATAAGGATAGATCAAGACCAGGTATTCTGTTGGCAAAGAACTGAGGTGTCAAAGGGAATTCCATGCATTTAACTTCTGCAACATCGATTCCCTTCTGCCTCATTACTACTAGATACTTCTCTATCTTCCTTTTCCTATTTTCATCTTTAGGCATGTGCACAAAAAGTGTAGATGGGTAATCCTCAGTTATATCTAAACGATTGTACACCCCTTCTGCTATCATTAGGGTAATCGCTTTGAACTTCAACTTTGTGGCAAGGACAGAGACGAAGTATCCACCAGAGGAGGCACCCAACGCAAACAAAGGCAGCTTTTCTAACTTTTTCTTGGTTATCCACCACTCAATCATATCTTTAACAATCCATCGTTCTTCTCCAAGTGACCAACATTCTCCTTTACTTGATATTGCAAGTACAGCAAATTTTCTAGCCAAAGCATGAAGAACAATGAGCCTCTCTTCAGGTAAACCAACACAACCTGGACAGTTAGGAGACTTATCCCAAAAATTAGCTGCTCTACCATTACATCCATGAGCCAAGAAGAGAACGGCCTTGGGTGAATCAGGAACCTGCCAGATCAAATCAGTGTCATTCCTGAATTCTACAGAGGGGTCTAATCGAACCAAAGGGTCAAAGCTATTCCATTTTTGCTGGTTGACCAGATCAGACATCAAGCTCGAATTATCACCATTCTTTCCCGAAAATAGCAGCAATGCAACCATTACCAAGACCAGAAGGGCAAAAAAAACTGGAAAATGAACATTTGTTGAGTCCCTGGAGTGCTTCAATAATCTGTTCCCACGTCCTAACATGGCTGAAAAATGTGAAATGCATCAATTTTTCATACCAAGCATCCAAAATAAATGACAAAAAGGTAAAATCTCTACAAAAACCTTTTTTCCCCATAGAAAGCCACTTTGCACCAATACCAGAAAGAAACCCACGCAACAGAGCTACAAGATCAATTAACTTTATACATAACTCCGATCGTTTCTCTGTTAATTTGCTACCAATCACACTAAATTTGAACAAATTGAGTAATCTCACCACACAACTTCATCACATCATCATCAATCACTACCTCAAAGGGTGTTCATGTGAAACCCTTCGAAACCAAATTGAGAGCTCTTGTACACAAAAAGGAAAACACACACAAATAAACAACCAAATTTGGAGGCAAAAAGCAAACCAAATGTGCAGCCTAAAACAATTTGAAGAAAAGAAAACGAATCAAAATTGAATTAGTTCAGTTGCAGCATTGACTTGTTCAATTTCAAGTTAAGAAGCATGAAGAAATCAGAATGCAGAAAACCTACCCAGTGAATTCGATCAGAGAACTTGGAGAGGTTTTTATGTGATTTCTTCTCTGATTTAAAATCTGTAAATAAAAGTGGCGAGTGTGGATGGAAACAAATGATTATTAATTAATTAATTAAATATGAAATGAAATCTATATTTTTCTTTGGGTTGATATTTGTATAACTTTTTGACTTTTTGGCAAATATTAGTGTATATCAGTTTTTAAGTTGCAATTGGGTCAAACCTACCAAATTTAAAATTTTGATCCATCATATATATAATAGATTTAGACCCTAATTTTATTAAGTTTCCGCGTTCTCTCTCTTTCACACACGGCTCCCTCTCTTTCCCTGCTCCTGCGTTCTCTCACACACGGTGGCTGAACTCTCCCTCTCTTCCCTTGTGTTCTCTCACACAATTTAGGCCTAAACTCTATCTCTTCCCTCTCTTCCCTGCGTTCTCTCGCATAATTTAGGTCTGGACTCTCTCTCTTCCTTCCACATGCTAATTCCAGGATGACAAAGTTCTTCGTTCATATTGCAAGGCTATTGAGTTAATAATCCTCTTCTTTGTTTTCCTTTCCTAACAAATTATGCCCTAATTTCTATTTCTGCAGTGATGTTTGTGCCCTAATGTTTAGGAAAAACATCTTAATATTATTGCGCGCTGTATCAGAGAAGATTTCAAAATGAAGTGATTTAATAATTGTGGTCTTCGCACGGGTTTCGATTAGTGATGTTCAATTGAAGGATTTTGTCAGTCTATACTCTTCACTCGTATGAAACTCCTACCGATTATCTCAATCCATCCGAGTCCAAAATTGTAGCTTGCACATGGAGCTTCCTTTTGTATATGTGATTTGTAATTAATGTATAATATTTTATTCTTAAATGGATATTTCAGATGGTATAGTTTCCTTTAATATTGTATATGTGATTTGTAATAAATGTATAACATTTTATTGTTAAATGTATATTAAACGTAATAAATTCTATTGATTTTGTTATGCACATTCTAATAATCATATGTATTGGTTATAATTAAATAGTGTATACGCGTTATTAAATAAATGTAACACTTCTTTTAAAAACTTGCGATATTGATATTCAATATCAAATTTATACATCTTAGTTTAAAAAGTTATACATTTATTAAAAAATACATATACATTAATAATATATTTGAAAACTAAAAAAAAACTATTTGTAAAATCAAACAAAAAGTAATGCAAAATCATACTACTAGTTGAAATGCATCAGTTATTATACATGCTCTCTTTCATTTTCTTTCCTCGTTAGAAATTGTATTTTTTATAATTCCATAGTGTATAAATTTTTTCTATTAGGTGTATACTTTTTTTATTTTTTAAGAATATTTTTAGTTTTATACAATTCTGTAAACAAAGTAATACAATTATAACTATAATTTCATATAAATACGAATATTAAAAAAATTAAAATTAAAAATTAAATTTCAAAACCTTGAGGCAATACACCAAATTTAATTTGTTGCCACAAATTACAAGAATCAATTGATCCAAAAGAATTTCAAAAACCGTGAAATTTGATTACAATCACAAAAAAATCTATTCAAATTGGCATGAGAATCCAATAAGATTTCATCCTGCAGCAATTACAATCGCAAATTCTTTTCCAAATTTAAACCATTTAAATTGGAATAGAACACAAAAAGTTGTATACAGATTCAACAATAGTAGATCTGATCAGATATGTAGGAGTTGAGAAGAGGTTATAAAATTGAAATAGTAAACGTAACGGAGGACAGATGGAGGTGAACTGAGAACACCGTGTGGAAGACGATGGAGACAGAGGTGGAGCTGAGAGACTCAGCGGCAGAAGGAGGTGGCTCCCACCTACGGAGAAGGAGGAGCGGAGGAGGAAGACGATGGAGGCGGAGCGTAGAGACTCCATGGAAGGAGGCGGCTTGACGGAGTCGTAGGCGGTGGCAGAAGGAGGCGGCTCTCACCTACGGAGACGGTGGAGAAAAATGATGGAGGCGAAATGGAGAGACTTCGCAGAAGGAGGCGGCTTGAAGAAATCGTGAAAGGCAGAACTAAGAATGGCTGAGCGAAGGAACGTGAGGATGAAATGACCTAATAGGTTATTTGGGTCTTATATACCTGACCCATTTATAAATATGGATCATGTTTTTAAGGTACACTTGGTGTACATTAGATCAACTCTAACTTTTTTATTCTATTTTGTATACATATTATTCTATTTTGTATACATATTTTTGAATAATTATGTACTTTTTTACACTAAGTTTTTCATTAAAAAACTAGCATTGTATAACTTTTTATTCAATAGTGTATACATATTTTTTAATAATTGTATATTTTTTACACTCAATTTTTAATTAAAAAAATTAACAATTGAATTGTATACATTTTATTCATAATTGTATATGTTTTTATTTATATTTGTATACGTTTCTGAAAGTTAGTGCACCCTATCTTAGGATGCACCCGGGTGCACAGTATAATTAGCCTTTTTCTTTAATAAGCGATAGTCTAGATCTAAAACAATCTAATTGAAAATATTTACTACACGATTTATTTAGGGGTAATGTCTATTTGTGAATTTTTTCTTTAATATAAGCGATAGTCTAGCTTTGTCTTTTTTTTGTGGTAATGTCTATTCGTGAAAATTTTTCCTTCTTAAATTTAAACCATCTAAATTAATGATTAAAGATGGGATAATACATTATTTTATGTCTAATAATATAATAATAATTGGAGTGAGTATAATATATTTATGAAATGTTGTGATAGTTGTATTAGGTTGATTAATTATTAGTGCTTATATAATTTTAATATTATAAAATTTTATTGCAGATATTACGGCTCTTTATGGGTAATAGGTTGAGATGTGGAAAAATGTATTAATTTTTTTTCATTTCAATGAATGACAAGATGGTATTGTTCTTGAAATTATTTCATTGTTATGTTGTTCCATATTATATATTTAAGTTTTGTATGATCAATTGTACTTCATTTTATGAAGTTTCAATATCAAAACAGTTCTACAAATTTTATTTGAAAAAGATGACGCGAGGCAGAGGAAATTTATGTTTTGCTTTTTGCAGGAATTATGTTTTTAGGGAAGTATTTAGAAATGTGAAATTTTTTTATTATAGACTAATTTTAGATTAGATAAATATTATAAACCCTCCCAAGATAGGGTTTTAAGGGAGGTATTTAGAAACGTAGTGAATAATATTAAATTAGATCAATATTATACTCCATTAGTCTCAATATAAGGTATACATTTCCTTTTTTTACAAGTGTGGCTCACAAAAAAAAAATTCTAAATGGGGTTTACACGTATCACTAATGCATTTACCTCATGTATATAGTATTAAAATAATCTCTTAATTTCCGTAAAAAAATTACAAAATATTTCATCACTTTTAAATTGCATTGTTATACCCAGTGTTTTCATAATCGAACCAGAGCTTGAACCATTGTAACTAACGGTTCGAGGTTCAACCGGTCGGACCAGTCGAACCAGAAGTTCAACTGAAAAAATTAAATTTACATATTTTTAATTATATTTTAAAAAATTATTAAAAAATAAATATATAAATAAAATTATTTGCTACTTATATATAATTAATACTTAGTTATAATTTTCTGATGGAGCATTTTACAATGCCCCAAAGCCCACTAGTTTTTTAAGTTTTATTAATAAAATGAATTTTAAATAGAACATCAAAATCAGGCCATTAGGGCTTCACTTTTATTAAAGTACATTAAAGTAGTTGCGCCGTTTCTCTGCTTGGAGAAGCAGGTTTCTTTCCTTGGAGAAGCAAATCTCCGTCGTTCTTTCTCTATTTCTCATTAAGCAAATTTGCAATTCTCTTACTAAAATAAAATTAATACAGTCAATTTTGCCGGCCTCATATTCAGGCGAGAAGTTTCAGCAGAGACTAACTGTTCTGGAGTAGGGGCTTGGCGTTTCCCTTCATTTTCTTAAAAAGGGTTTGTCAATATTTTTCTTTGGTCTATTGGTATGGGATTTGTGTAATTTTTTGTAGATCGGTGGAGTTTAATCCCTTGAAAAGTCCTCCTGTTTTTGTAATTTGAGTTTTTGAATCATTTTAATGGAGTTAATGAACAGAATAGAAATAGATTTTTGTGGATGCTATGCAGATTTAATAATAACCGCCGATTTTCCAGTTCTATCGGTTCGGCCAGTTTCCCGGTTCTGAGCGGTTCATTCCGGTTCAAAGCTAAAAGCAGTTTTTAGGTCGTTCTGGACCAGTCCCGGTACCGATTCACGGTTAAAATAGTTGAACCGGCCGGTCCAGTTCTGAAAACACTGGCTATACCTATTAGCGTGCAACTGGACATTTCTATAGTACATAAAAATAACAAGTACTATTTTGGAAATGGGTACGTAGGATCTGTTTGAAAGGTTTTATAATATATGCATTGGTGATATTATAACATTTACGTATTGTAGAGATAATGTGTTGATGTTTAGAATTTATGATGACAATGAATTTAATAGAAAAATGAAAGGTGGACTCATTACATTAATGATCGTATTTTGTTTATAAATTATATTGTTCAAAAGATTAATCCTTTTTTGTTAATATTATTTAATTAAATTAAAGTTTTGGTTTATAATTTTATAAATTCAGTCAACCCTTTTGCAATTAAAATTTATAAACATATAGGACATGGAAACATAAAAGTAACATATAATTTTATCAAATTGATATAAAACAAATTCGACGAATATAAAGAGATTAACACATATAAATAACTTCGTTCCCAAAACTCAACGTCTTAAGGGTAAAATAAACAAATATTCAAAGAAAAAAATAATTTATAATATGCAATCTTCAAATTTAGTTAATCAGTGCTCTTTACGATTATACATCTTTGTAAAGTGATCCTATAATATTATTCGTCTTTTAAATAGTTAGTATCACATTAAAAAAATATATTTGTTAAACACAATCTCGTGCATCGCACGGGTCGAAATGCTAGTCTGTAAATAAAAGTGGCGAGTGTGGATGGAAACAAATGATTATTAATTAATTAATTAAATATGAAATGAAATCTATATTTTCTTTGAGTTGATATTATGTGCATCTATATGTGTATAACTTTTTTATTCTATTTTGTATGCATATTATTCTATTTTGTATACGTATTTCTGAATAATTGTGTACTTTTTTCACACTAAGTTTTTCACTAAAAAAACTAGCATTCATATGTGTATAACTTTTTATTCAATAGTGTATACATGTTTTTTAATAATTGTATATTTTTTTACACTCAATTTTTAATTAAAAAACTAACAATTAAATTTTATACATTTTTATTCATAATTGTATATGTTTTAGAAATTGGTAAATATTATTTCACTGGAAATGGTTACATCAAGTACTTACGTACGATGCGAATACAAAATCTAATCAATCTATCCCACCTACTTAAGCAAAGTGCCTAAGGCGAATAATAAAATACATCATGAATTCATATACAAAGATGCTATCTGAAGCTTGATTCTACCGGCAATATAGTTCGGGGACAACATCCTTGTGTCATGCTGAAATGCATTCCTTTCCATCTAAATATGGTAGAACGTGGTAGCAAAAGTGATAAAAAGAAGTCTTCTTGCCTTGGTGTTGCTCCTCGTATCATATAGTATCTTCCGGAAGGCATCTGTGACTGATGTTAGCCTTCGCCTTCTCCATCCAATCCACCGTCTAACCTGATTCCAAATGTATGTGGTGTAGGGGCAGTGGAAGAAGAGATGCAATATAGTCTCCTGATCGAAGCAAAAACCACATTATTTGTCTTCTCCTGTACACCAAATCTTGTCCTTTGTAGCAACTCTATAAGTTTTTGAAAGTGAGTGCACCCAATCTTAGGATGCACCCGAGTACACAATATAATTAGCCTTTTTCTTTAATAAGCGATAATCTAGATCTAAAACAATCTAATTGAAAATATTTACTACACAATTTTATTTAGGGGTGGCTATTTTCACCCTTAATATACCGAAAATGTACCCCATAAATCATCAAATTAAATTAATCTAAATTGATAAAGACATAAATACTCTTTAATTATTTATGCTGCAATTAATTTAAGAATACTTCTTCGTTTTTCGTGTAGCTTCTGTTCCTCATCAACACATGATGTAATGAATCTTGAACACTACTGGTCCACCTCATTATCTAGGATGTTAGTAGCCTTAACACATGGAAAAGTACAATTTATGGAGATCATCGATTACCACTCTTAATCTCTCATGAAACTTCAGAGTCACTTCTATCCGTGGTAGTGAAACCTCATTCTCATCTTCTTCTCTATTTTTCTCCTCTGCTGCATCTGAGGTAGATCGCATAATTCAAAGAAGAAAAATTGAACAAAACTCAGATCTAGAAAAATGTAATTTTACCGTTCGGATTAACGACATTGTCATGAGAACTTCGCCGGTGGCGGCGGCCAATTATTCACCGTTCACACGTAGTGTGACCGAAAACTGTTACATCAATGTTGAATTTTGAGACTGAAAAAAAGGAGAATTCAAAAGTATTTTATCCATGATGATTCCAGAATATATATGGAGAAGATATTCTTCAATCTCTTCTTAGCGTTACAATCTGAAACTAACTCTAACTAACTAGCAGATTGCAGTTTTGAAATCTAACTAACTGATTCCTAACTATCCATCAGAAGCCTTAATCTAACATGCTCCCGAAGATTTCAAACCACGGATTTCATGTTATTCTCATCAAGAGACAAAGATGTTGAAATCGAATCGGTGAAAGTGTCTTAGTGAGAAGATCAGCCAGTTGATCGTCCATCGAGATAAACCTGATATCAAGAATTTGAGCTTGAACTTTTTCACGAAGAAAGTGAACATCAACTTCAATATGCTTGGTATGGGAATGAAACGCGGGACTAAAGCAAGCTTTATAGCACCCTGATTATCACGCCAAAGAATAGATGGAGACTGCAGTGGAATATGTAACTCAGAGAATAAGGTATGAATCCAAATGACATTAGTAGTTGCCAAGGCCAAGGATCGATATTCAGCTTCTGTCGAACTTCGAGCGACGACATGCTACTTCTTGGAGTACCATGTGAGGAGATTGCTCCCCAATGTAATGCAATATCCATATGTATTGCGTCGATCATCAATGCTAGAAGCATAGTCAGCATCCGCATAACCATGAATCCTGAAATCAGAAACTGGAACATAATGTAAACCATTAGTAATAGTACCTTTGACGTAACGCAGTACCCCTTTGCAAGCTTTCTAATGATTCACTGTTGGTGATTGAAGAAACTGAGAAAGTTTATTTACGGAGAAAGCAAGATCAGGGCGTGTAAGAGTAAGATTGGAGGGCACCGATTATGCTACAGTAGAGAGAAGGATTTTCAAATGGAGGATTATCTTAACTACAGAGCTTCTGACTTGGGCATAAGGAGTAGGAGAAGGCTTGCATGTTGCAAGATTGGTTTTTTTAAGAATCTCTCGGGCATATTTACTTTGTGTCAAACTTAACCTCTCTGGAAGAACATGAGCTTCAATACCCATAAAATAATCAATCTCACCAAGATGTTTTAAAGAAAACTTGGAGTGTAGAATATGGTTAAGCTGTTGGACAAGAAGCGGATCATCACAGGTTATGAGAATGTCATCAACATACACCAATAATAACAGCATCTTGCTATCCTTATACTTGTGAAACAAACAGTGATCAGCCATTGAATGAGTAAAACCTTCAGCTTGTAGAAAGCTTTACAACATATCATACCAAGCCTTCGGGGCCTACTTCAGTCCATATAAAGCCTTAGTTAACTTATAAACATGTGTGGGATGAGACTGATCACGAAAACCCTCGGGTTGCTCTATGTAAACTGTTTCATTGAGCGTCCCTTTCAAGAAGGCATTATTTATGTCAACTTTCTGTATGCTCCACCCCTTAGTTACAACAACTGAAAAATAATCCGGAGAGTTAAAGGTTTGACAATCGGACTAAAAGTATTGAAGTAATCAATACCAGTATGCTGCTGAAATCCTCTAGCAACTAACCAGGCTTTATATCTATCAAGAGTACCATCCTTACAGTGTTTGACCCTGAACACCCATTTAGTTGATATCAGATTCATGTCATCAGTATAAGGAACCAAACTCCAAGTACCATTACTGATCAAGGCATCATATTCTTGTTGCATGGCTTTCTTCTATTCTGGAGATGAATGAGTTTCTACAACTGTTGAAGGCTCAGAAATATAGGAAAAAACAGAGGCATGAAAGATTTTGGTTTAGAGATACCGGACTTTGCTCTAGTGATCATGGTATGAGTGTTTCGAGGGGTTGTAGCAGAAAGAAGTTGCTGATCAGGAACAGTAGGAGTGGGCAATAAGATATCTGGAGAGTGTAAGGATGGAGATGTATGAGGAATGGATGATGGAATGGGTTGAGAAGAAGTATGAGAAGTGGGTGATGGAGATGCATGAGAAGTATGTGATGGAAAATTATTTGCAGAACATGAAGAATAAGAAGATTGATGAGGTGTATGAGCAGTAATAAGAAGAAGTGGAGCCGTAGTGATGAACGATGGGGAAGATGATGAAGAAAGATTTGGTTGCATGAGAGAAGAGTAAGGAAATTCATGTTCATTGAAATCAACAGAATTTGAGATGTACAACCTGCCAGAGGGATGAAGACAAATGTATCCTTTGTGGGAGGAGCTATAATCGAGAAAAATGCACTTGTATGATCTATATTGTAGCTTCGAAGTGTTATATGGCCAGAGAAAGGGAAAGCAAGCACACCCAAACACCTTTAGATGAGAATAACCTGAAGGTTTTTGAAATAGAAGAGAGTGAGGAGTGGAGTACTGTAAGATAAGAGTGGGAAGTATATTAATCAGATGCACAACTATTTGGAAAGAGAACCACCAAAAAGATAAAGGAACACCACTCTTTGCCAAGAAGGCAAGACCAACTTCTGTAATATGCTGAATTTTTCTCTCAACCAAACCATTCTGAGGATGTGTATGAGGGCAAGAATACCTCTTTTTAATTCCAAGTTTCTGACATGTTGAAGTCAAAACTGTAAACTCACCTCCCATGTCACTATGAATAGCTTTGACTTTGGTGTCAAATTTTCTATCAACAAAAACGATAAACTGAGTAACTAACAAATGCACTTCAGATTTCAATTTCATAGGAAAGATCCAAGAGTATCTAGTAAAATCATCCACAATGATAAGAAAGTATGTGTAACCTTCAATAGACTCTAGAGAAGCAGGTCCCCAAACATCCATGTGTATGATTTCAAGAGGTACAGTGGTAGTATGAGATATTTAAGAAAAATATTGTTGATGCATTTTTCCTAGTCTGCAAGATTCACAAAACTCTAAAGTACTAGAAGAGTAAGGAATTTTTAAAGTCCTAAACACTTTGGACAAAGTAGCATAACAAGAATGTCCAAGTCTATTGTGCCACAATACATGGTGATTTTCTAGCACAACAGAGTTACAAGAAACAACATGATTAGAAACTTTACTCTTGGTGTCATGAATATGCCCCATATCCAATTGATAAAGCCCATCTCTAAGAATCCCTCTCAGCAGAACCTTGTGGGAACTCAGGTCCTTTACAAGACAAAAAGATGCATAGAATTCAATAACGGCATTATTATCTTTCAGAAATTGGTAAATACTGATGAGATTCTTTATGATATCCGGCAGATGAACATTTTGAAAAGCCACAGTGGAAGATTGAAAAGTGGGGAGAGACATCAAACCTGTATGTTGAATAGATACTTGACAACCATTACCAAGTAGAAGACTAGAAGTACCTTGATAAGGCGTGTGTACGTGAAGATTGCCAAGCTGTGATGTAATGTGATGTGTGGCCCCACTATCCATAATCCACCCTGAACCTGTAGCATACTGAGAAGAACTGATATTGTCAAGAGATGAAGATCTGGGTAATAAAATAGAAGACGAGTGAGAAGAACCGGGAGTATGATGCACCAAGTGTGCTTGATAAGATGGAGAGGCATGAGAGGATGCACTAGGAAAGGATTTTGGTTGAGCAGGGTAGGAAGACGGAGATTGAGTGTTCTCAAGACCTTGGTACTTTGAATCAAACCTCTTGTAACATTTCGTAGCAGTATGATTTGGCTTGCCACAAATCTGGCAGATCAGTTTATTCTTAGCGAATTTAGGCCTTCCTTTGAACCTGCCATCTTTTGAAACAAAGTTCGCCATAGGAGTTAATATTTGAGAAGACGTCATCGCCATAAAATTTTAAGTGGTAGAAGCTTGAGCTATACGCATATCATGAGTCTGAAGAATAGCTTGTACTTTAGACAAAGAAGGAATATCACCTCTAGAAGTTAAACTGATTACGACGACGTCGAATTCAATACCAAGACCACCAAGTATGTGAAGAACTAAATCATCATCACTGAGAGAATAACCTGCAGACTCCAAAACATCTACCATAGATTTCATTTGAAGAAAATAATCATCAATAGAGGATGATCCTTTATTCAATGTTTGAAGCTGAAATCGTAAATTCATGGCACGCGCCTTGGATTGAGATCAGAAAAGATCATCAAAGACTTTCCACAGCATAAACGAATGAGTACAACGACTCACATGACCTAGCATAGGTTCTGAGATTGAGCTGAGTAACCAACTCAGTAAGAACTGATCACGCTGTCTCCATAAAGTAGAAGTGGCAGATGTATCATCCAAAGAATGAACCTGATCTGCAGAACAGAACAGCAAATCATTTAAACTGTGCCCTATCACGGTAGCAAGGACTTGTGATTGCCAAAAAGTGTAATTGTTCCGATCCAAATGAATATGTAAAGTAATAAAGTTTGGTAGATTCATGATGAATGTAAAGATTGGATGTGAAGATGGGAAAAAGAGATGAAGATGTGAAGAAGATTCGATTTGAAGATGTGAAGAAGAGATGAAGATGTGAAGAAGATTCAATTTGAAGATATGAAGAAGAGATGAAGATGTGAAGAAGATTCGATTTGAAGATGTGAAGAGACGCGAAGAATTAGAAGATTTGCAGATGAGATGAAGATGTGAAGATTAAGAAACAGAAATACCAACAGTAATCACTGGATTCACCAGTTCAGGATACCATGTTGAATTTTGAAACTCATAAAAAAAGGAGAATTCAAAAGTATTTTATTCATGATGATTACAGAATATATATGGAGGAGATATTCTTCAATATCTTCTTAGCGGTTACAATCTGAAACTAACTCTAACTAACAGATTGCAGTTTTGAAATCTAATTAACTGATTCCTAACTATCCATCAGAAGCTTTACTCTAACAATTAAACGTGAAATTGTCATCGTTGTGGAAGAACACCACAAATTCCCCAAATTGAAGTGCAGCGTCCACAACAAATTTACTCCATCCCTCACCAAACCAATAATTTTTCTCTTCAGTTTTATCTACTTTCACATCCCAATCTCACCAAAACTGCTTCTCAACTTGATTTTTTCCGGCAGTATTTCTCTGTACTTGCTAATGAAATTCGACGGAAATCGCTGATGGAGAAATTAATAAATGGCAGGAGAAATAATTAAAGGGTATTTATGTCTTTATCAATTTAGATTATTTAATTTGATGATTTATGGGGTACTTTAGTATATTCGGGGGTGTGAATAGCCACCCCTTTATTTAGTTTACTCCCTCCGTCCACTGTCAATCTATCTATTTTATCATTTTGGGCCGTCCACTCTTAATCTATTCATTTCCACTTTTAGACACATGGGACCCACCAACCCAATAATACAATTAAAATATGGACCTACACACCCCATTAATACAATTACTCAATACACATTAAATAATAATAATACCCCTTAATCTACGCGCAAAAAGCAAACGGATAGATTGGGGATGGACGGAGGGAGTAATATTCATTTTGAAAAAAAAATGCGACTAATTTAAAAATAAATAAATACTGTTTTCTTTTTTTCTTTTTAAATTATCAAAGACACATGAATAAAAAGTGATAATTTCTGAATGATACTGAATTAATGAAAATGTAATTAGGGATGGCAACGGGTAGGGTACCCGCATTTTTGGGGGTACCCGAACCCGTATCCGATAAAAATATTACTACCCGTATCCGTCCCATTACCGTTTAAAATACTACTTACAATACTCGTATTTGTCCCGTACCCACGGCTACCCAAACCCGTCAAACTTTTTTTAACTTAAAATATTAAATTTCAAGTCTCAAATATTTTTAAATAAATGTGTCTACAACATTAAACATTCTTGGTCTCAGTGTTAAACAATAATTAAAACATGACATAAAATCACCGTACGGGTTTTAAGATCTTCAATTCAAACTTCAAATAACATACAAATAAAATAAAATAAAATGATAGGTTAGACTAATGTTTTGTAAATTTATTTAAATATTGAATCATGTAACAAACATTATTTGTGTCTAAACGATGAAGTGGTATTTTTTTTAATATGAGGTTAAGTGTTCTAACCCTCTATAAAACTAATACATACAAGTATTAAATGGGACGAGTATATGCGGTTACCCGCTACCCGTATCCGATTATTTATTCGGGTTCGGGTAGCAGGTATCCAAGGGGGTGAATCTGAACCATACCCGAACTCTAATAGGAATTTTTATTTTTCCCAAACCCATCCCAAACCTGATTATAGGTACCCGAACCCGTACCAATAGGGTTTGATAGGGTCGGATACCCGGAAAAACCCGCGAAACTGCCATCCCTAAATGTGATAATTCTATTTCATGAATAATTTATAGTATTAATGAAAAGTAATAACATTTTTATAGTGAAAGTGATACTAATTATAAAAATGCAAAATGATCTCACCGTATGACGGGTTCACACAAGAATTCCCAAAAACATTTTCACGTTTTTTGTGGTTCATCCCAAATTCTACTTAACACTTTCATAAAAAAAAATTAATTAATATTCCT
The DNA here is from genome assembly GCA_023678885.1 of Pogostemon cablin. Lineage (NCBI taxonomy): Eukaryota > Viridiplantae > Streptophyta > Magnoliopsida > Lamiales > Lamiaceae > Pogostemon > Pogostemon cablin. The sequence goes on along the minus strand of CM042962.1, from coordinate 13,339,076 downwards.
CTTTACACACTTAATCTCAAATTTGTCATCATTTTTTAACACACATAATATACTTTATCATACTATTTATTATCAAAAATATCATGCTTTGAAGAGTCAGCCTCTTGTGTTTCCAGGTGCACAACGTGTGTAAGAACCGCTGAAATATGAAGAGTATATATGTTTAATTTTAAGTTATACATTCTCATACTAAATAATATACCATTTAATATTAAAGGATATAAACTTTAAAAAAAATAAAAATAAATTGCAGAATTTGGGGTAGATGATGTTTTAGCCTACTTTGAAATCAAAAAAAGACTTTTCATGAACTTAACATGTCGAAGATGAATTTTGTATGGAGAGACCGAGAGTATATGCGTTGTTGATTTTATAGTTTTTTATACCAAAATAGCGGTAATTAATTTTGATAGTTAGTTAATGGGGGATAGTTATGGCTTTTAACAATGGATACATATATAACGACTACTTCCTCACCGTTCTTTACTATTCATCATCATTCGCCTCTCTTTTCATTCAACATTTCTCAATTCCAGTCATCATTCTTAAATTTCTTCTCTTGATCACCTCCAATCGTAGATTTTTCTAGAGAAAGAATGGGTTCTGATTACTTCTCTCAGCCAAGAGGATTCTTAACGCAGTCGGCGTGGAAGACCAACTGTTATCCTCTAACGGTGGCAAGGTCAGAGATGAAGCCGAGAAGGACGCCGAATTCCAAATTCGGTCTCTTTCATATCATTCACAATATCCCTTCCGAATTCGCCTATTGGATTATATACTAAAAGTCTAGCTTTAGTATGAACAATGTTATAACAATTTATTTGAAATGAGAATCATATGATCAAATAATTGCGTATTATAATTTATTTATATGTTCGAAGCAATAGTCTACTTACTTTATACCATAGATAATATGTTGTGCGAAAACATGCGGAAGTTCATATTCTCGGTTTCCTTATAAAGTATAAACAGATGCTCACAACCGAGATAGACTGGGACTCTCTATCGGGATGATTGTAGTGTGGTTTGATATTAGCTTGTCTTGGCTATAGAATCATATTAGTGCACTTCGTGTGTATTGAGCAGGACCGCTTGGGATCGTTCGACTTGTACTGATTTATAGAAGAACTTGATCTCTGTTATTATGGATGTCTGTGCTCTTAATCCCTTTACAATAACCTCGACATGTAAGACAATATGTATTTCTTTGATTCATCAATGGGTGAGATTTACATGTAATTAAATCAACAAACTCGGTGAGTTGGGAAGTAGTGATGTCTCTATAGTGTGCTGTTGATTGTAGAAGGAATCCGTGTCCGTTATAGGTTGATGATGTCCCTTGAGGAGCTAATAAGGATTATCATGTAAACCCTGCAGGTGGATTTATTCCGGCATGATAATGAGGTTGAGTGGTACTACTCTCGGATGAGATATTAATTAATGGAGTTGTCAATAACTTAATTAATTAATGGACATTGTATATCTTAAACATGGGGAGACTAACAGGTTCAGAATAAGAAGGAGCCCATAACGTAATTATGGGATTAGAACGGTAGTGCAGTAATAATATTTTAGTGGTATATATTATTAGTATTGGACTTAAGTATAAGCTTTGGGCTAAGCTTGGATACTTAAGCCCAATAGAGGCCCAACTCTAATTTCTCTTCCTGGTCCCTACTGTAGCCCATATATAAGTCATCTCAGCTGTCCAGAGACTCTAATCTATGAGATTAATCATGCCTAACACTGTGAGAAGGGTGAGGGAACAGCAGAATGAGAAGATCGTCGCCCACACGACGTCAAGATTGGACTTGGGAATACAGCAGAAGATTGGAAGGTTGTTTGCTACTGCTGTCCGCCATTTTCTACGATTTTTATAAAATCATACAGACTTTAGAACAGGACGTGTGATATACTAACGTTAAGCCATGGAAGAGAGAATCGTTTTGGAGCGTAGATCACTCAAATCTGACAACGGATGAGAGAGTTATGCCCAAAACGGTGAGGCTGCGTAGGCTGGTGGCGAGAATTCATCGTCTTCAACATACCCTGGAGAAAGGTAATACATTTCTTATTTTCCTGCTTCCGCTGCGTGTTAGAAACGTATGGAACTCTAACGGTTCACGTTAACCAAATGATCGAACGCCAATATAATGCCATAATCACATTCAGGTAATGCCATAATTTATGTAGAGCAAAGCACGTTCAGGTAATGCCATAATTTATTGCTCTAATCTTCTCTTTAAATTCGATAAATTGTAAGTCAATTAAAATGGAACGCACGCGTATTCTGTTTGTTGATATTCAAAGTGTTCGTTAAGATGTATGAAATGGGATTATTCGGTGTATATTCTTGAATTCTCAAGAATTAGTAGAATATAATTGCGAATGTGACGATGTTCTTTCATATTTTTAGTGATTGTTTATGAATTTGTAACTGCAACTGGTGGATAAGGATCAAAACAGGACAATATCTCTATTCTGGGCTACAATTAATTCTGGTGATAGGATGGAAAGTGCCTCGAAGGATACATCTATCGTGATGAAGCAGTTGGATCGAGCCGATGAGGCGATCGAGGAGATTAAGTCCTTTCGCCATCTCTCTCCTTCTGAATCTCAAGAATCCATTGGCAATATACTGGTTGAACTGTATAAGGTGAGGCCTTAATTTATTCTTGATGCATTCCTCTGAATTTGTTTAGATGATATATTCTCTTGATGTTTCAATTACTGTACAATTGAAATGATCATGTTCAGTGGATCTAAGGATTGAATTGCGTATGTTGATGTCGCAATCTAGAAGGATAGATTAGGAGATTTTAATGCTTCAACGTAAACTAAAGAAAATAGAATGCATTCTCGCAGCCGGCGTAGAAGACCAAACATCAGATGAAGCCGGATTCCAAATCCAGTCTCTTTCATGTCATTCACAAGATCCCTTCCGGCGATTCGCCTTATGTCAGAGCAAAGCACGTTCAGGTAATGCCCTAATTTATTGCTCTAATATTCTCTTTAATTACGATAAATTGTAAGTCAATTAAAATGGAACACATGGGTATTCCGTTTGATGATATTCATAGTGTTCTGTAAGATGTATGAAATGGAATTAATCGGTGTATTTTCCTGAATTTATCAAGAATTAGGAGAATATATCTGCGAATGTGACAATGTTCTACCATATTTTTCATGATTGTTTATGAATTTGCATCTGCAGCTGGTGGACAAGGATCTAAACAGGGCAATTTCCATGTTCTGGGATGTAATTAATTATGGTGATAGGTGGAAAGTGCCTTGAAGGATATGGCAGTCGTGATGAAATAGTTGGATAGAGCCGATGAGGTGATCGAGGTGATCGAGGTGATTAAGTCCTTTCGCCATCTATCTCCTCCTAAATCTCAAGAATTCATTTGCAATATACTGGTTGAACAGTATAAGGTGAGGCCTTAATTTATTCTTGATGCATACTTCTAAATTTGTTTAATTGATAAATTCTCTTGATGTTTCAATTACTGTATAGTTGAAATGATCATGATCAGTGGATCTAAGGATTAAATTGAGTATGTTGATGTAGAAATCTAGAAGGATATATGAGGAGATTTTAATGCTTCAACGTAAACTGAAGAAAATAGAATGCATTCTCGCAGCCGGCGTGGAAGACCAACCACGAAACTCCGGCGGCGGCGAGGTCAGAGATGAAGCCGAGAAGAAGGCCGAATTCCAAATCCAGTCCCTTTCATGTCATTCACAAGATCCCTTTCGGCGATTCGCCTTATGTCCGTGCAAATTACGTTCAGGTAGTACCCTAGTTTATTACTCTAATATTCTCTTTAATTTCGATAAATTGTAAGTCAATTAAAATGGAATGCAAGGGTATTCCATTTTATGATATTCATAGTGTTTTGTAAGATGTAAGAAATTGGATTAATTGGTGTATTTTCTTGAATTTTTCAAGAATTAGTAGATATATCTGCAAATGTGAAGATGTTCTTTCATACTTTTGGTGATTTTTTATGAATTTTCATCTGCAGCTGGTGGACAATGATCCAAACAGGGCAATTTCTTTATTTTAGGCTGCAATTAATTCTGGTGATAAGGTGAAAAGTGCCTTGAAGGATATGACTATCGTGATGAAACAATTGGATCAAGCCGATGAGGCGATCGAGGCGATTAAGTCCTTTCGCCATCTCTCACCTCCTGAATCTCAAGAATCAATTTGCAATATACAAGTTGAAATGTATAAGGTGAGGCCTTAACTGAATCTTGATGCATTCTTCCGAATTTGTTTAATTGATAGATTCTTTTGATGTTTCAATTATTGTACAATTGAAAGATCAAGGCCAGTTGATCTAAGGGTTGAATTACGTATGTTAATGTAGCAATCTGGAATGATAGATTAGGAGATTTTAATGTTTCAACGTAATTTGAAGAAAAAAGAATGCATTCTCACAGCGGGCGTGGAAGACAGCGCAAAGCACGTTCAGGTGATGCCCTAATTTATTGCTCTAATATTCTCTTTAATTTCAATAAATTATATGTCAATTAAATGGAACGCATGGGTATTCCGTTTGATGATATTCATAGTGTTTGGTAAGATGTATGAAATGGGATTAATCGGTGTATTTTCTTGAATTTATCAAGAATTAGTAGAATGTATCTACGAATGTGACGACGTTCTTTCATATTTTTGGTGATTGTTTATGAATTGGCATCTGCAGCTGGTGGACAAGGATCCAAACAGGGCAATTTTCATGTTTTGGACTGTGATTAATTCTTGTGATAGGGTGGAAAGTGCCTGGAAGGATATGGTTGTTGTGATGAAACAGTTGGATGGAGCCGACGAGGCGATAGAGGTAATTAAGTCCTTTCGCTATCTATATCCACCTAAATCTCAAGAATTCATTGGCAATATACTGGTTGAACTATATAAGTTGAGGCATTAATTTATTCTTTATGCATACTTTGGAATTTGTTTAATTAATAAATTCTTTTGATGTTTCATTTACTGTACAATTGAAATGAACATGATCAGTGGATCTAAGGATTAAATTACGTATGTTGATGTAGCAATCTGAAAGGATAGATAAGGAGATTTTAATGCTTCAACGTAAACTGAAGAAAATAGAATGCATTCTCACAGCCGTCGTAGATGACCAACCACCAACCTTTGACGGCAGCGAGGTCGGAGATGAAGCTGAGAAGGAGGCCGGATTCCAAATCCAGTTACTTTCATGCCATTCACAAGATCTCTTTCGGCAATTCGCCTTATGTTAGATCAAAGCACGTTCAAGTGATGCCTTAGTTTATTACTATAATATTCTCTTTAATTTTGATAAATTGTAATCAATTAAAATGGAACGCACGGGTATTCCATTTGATGATATTCATAGTGTTTTGTAAGATGTAAGAAATTGGATTAATTAGTGTATTTTCTTGAATTTTTCAAGAATTAGTAGAATATATCTACGAATGTGAAGATGTTCTTCCATACTTTTGGTGATTGTTTATGAATTTGTATCTGCAGCTGGTGGACAAGGATCCAAACAGGGCAATTTCCATGTTTTGGACTGTGATTAATTCTTGTGATATGGTGGAAAGTGCCTTGAAGGATATGGCTGTTGTGATGAAACAGTTGGATGGAGCCGACGAGGCGATCGAGGCAATTAAGTCCTTTCGCTATCTATCTCCACCTAAATCTCAAGAATTCATTGGCAATATACTGGTTGAACTGTATAAGTTGAGGCATTAATTTATTCTTTATGCATACTTTGGAATTTGTTTAATTAATAAATTCTCTTGATGTTTCATTTACTGTACAATTGAAATGAACATGATCAGTGGATTTAAGGATTAAATTGAGTATGTTGATATAGCAATCTGGATGGATGGATGAGGAGATTTTAATGCTACAACATAAACTGAAGAAAATAGAATGCATTCTCACAACCGGCGTGGAAGACCAACCACAACCTCCGGCAGCGGCGAGGTCGGAGATGAAGCCGAGAAGGAGGCCGAATTTCAAATCCAGTCCCTTTCATGTCATTCACAAGATCCTTTTCGGCAATTTGCCTTATGTTAGAGCAAAGCATGTTCAGGTGATGCCCTAGTTTATTACTCTAATATTCTCTTTAATTTCGATAAATTATATGTCAATTAAAAGGAACGCATGGGTATTCTGTTTGATTATATTCATAGTGTTTGGTAAGATGTATGAAATGGGATTAATCGGTGTATTTTCTTGAATTTATCAAGAATTAATATAATGTATCTACGAATGTGACGATGTTCTTTCATATTTTTTGTGATTGTTTATGAATTGGCATCTGCAGCTGGTGGTCAAGGATCCAAACAGGGCAATTTCCATGTTTTGGACTGTGATTAATTCTTGTGATTGGGTGGAAAGTGCCTTGAAGGATATGGCTGTTGTGATGAAACAGTTGGATGGAGCCGACGAGGCGATCGAGGTAATTAAGTCCTTTCGCTATCTATCTCCACCTAAATCTCAAGAATTCGTTGGCAATATACTGGTTGAACTGTATAAGTTGAGGTATTAATTTATTCTTTATGCATACTTTGGAATTTGTTTAATTAATAAATTCTTTTGATGTTTTATTTACTATACAATTGAAATGAACATGATCAGTGGATCTAAGGATTAAATTACGTATATTGATATAGCAATCTGAAAGGATAGATAAGGAGATTTTAATGCTTCAACGTAAACTGAAGAAAATAGAATGCATTCACATAGCCGTCGTAGATGAGCAACCACCAACCTCCGACGGCAGCGAGTTCAGAGATGAAGGAGGCCGGATTCCAAATCCAGTTCCTTTCATGCCATTCACAAGATCTCTTTCGGCAATTCGCCTTATGTTAGAGCAAAGCACGTTCAAGTGATGCCTTAGTTTATTACTCTAATATTCTCTTTAATTTTGATAAATAGTAAGTCAATTAAAATGGAACGCACGGGTATTCCATTTGATGATATTCATAGTGTTTTGTAAGATGTAAGAAATCGGACTAATTGGTGTATTTTTTTGAATTTTTCAAGAATTAGTAGATTATATCTACGAATGTGAAGATGTTCTTCCATACTTTTGGTGATTGTTTATGAATTTGTATCTGCAGCTGGTGGACAAGGATCCAAACAGGGCAATTTCCATGTTTTGGACTGTGATTAATTTTTGTGATATGGTTGAAAGTGCCTTGAAGGATATGGCTGTTGTGATGAAACAGTTGGATGGAGCCGACGAGGCGATCGAGGCAATTAAGTCCTTTCGCTATCTATCTCCACCTAAATCTCAAGAATTCATTGGCAATATACTGGTTGAACTGTATAAGTTTGAGGCATTAATTTATTCTTTATGCATACTTTGGAATTTGTTTAATTAATAAATTCTCTTGATGTTTCATATACTGTACAATTGAAATGAACATGATCAATGGATTTAAGGATTAAATTGAGTATGTTGATGTAGCAATCTGGATGGATGGATGAGGAGATTTTCATGCTTCAACATAAACTGAAGAAAATAGAACGCATTCTCACAACCGGCTTGGAAGACAAACCACAACCTCCGACAGCGGCGAGGTCGGAGATGAAGCCGAGAAGGAGGCCGAATTTCAAATCCAGTCCCTTTCATGTCATTCACAAGATCCTTTCGGCAATTTGCCTTATTTTAGAGCAAAGCATGTTCAGGTGATGCCCTAGTTTATTACTCTAATATTCTCTTTAATTTCGATAAATTATATGTCAATTAAATGGAACGCATGGGTATTCTGTTTGATGATCTTCATAGTGTTTGGTAAGATGTATGAAATAGGATTAATCGGTGTATTTTCTAGAATTTATCAAGAATTAGTAGAATGTATCTACGAATGTGACGATGTTCTTTCATATTTTTGGTGATTGTTTATGAATTGGCATCTGCAGCTGGTGGACAAGGATCCAAACATGGCAATTTCCATGTTTTGGACTGTGATTAATTCTTGTGATAGGGTGGAAAGTGCCTTGAAGGATATGGCTGTTGTGATGAAACAGTTGGATGGAGCCGACGAGGCGATCGAGGCAATTAAGTCCTTTCGCTATCTATCTCCACCTAAATCTCAAGAATTCATTGGCAATATACTGGTTGAACTGTATAAGTTGAGGCATTAATTTATTCTTTATGCATACTTTGGAATTTGTTTAACTAATAAATTCTCTTGATGTTTCATTTACTATACAATTGAAATGAACATGATCAGTGGATCTAAGGATTAAATTACGTATGTTGATGTAGCAATCTGGATAGATAAGGAGATTTTAATGCTTCAACGTAAACTGAAGAAAATAGAATGCATTCTCACAGCCGTCGTAGATGACCAACCACCAACCTCCGACGGCAGCGAGGTCGGAGATGAAGCTGAGAAGGAGGCCGGATTCCAAATCAGTTCCTTTCATTCCATTCACAAGATCTCTTTCGGCAATTCGCTAGAGCAAAGCACGTTCAAGTGATGCCTTAGTTTATTACTCTAATATTCTCTTTAATTTTGATAAATTGTAAGTCAATTAAAATGGAACGCACAGGTATTCCATTTGATGATATTCATAGTGTTTTGTAAGATGTAAGAAATCGGATTAATTGGTGTATTTTCTTGAATTTTTCAAGAATTAGTAGAATATATTTACGAATGTGAAGATGTTCTTTCATACTTTTGGTGATTGTTTATGAATTTGTATCTGCAGCTGGTGGACAAGGATCCAAACAGGGCAATTTCCATGTTTTGGACTGTGATTAATTCTTGTGATATGGTGGAAAGTGTCTTGAAGGATATGGCTGTTGTGATGAAACAGTTGGATGGAGCCGACGAGGCGATCAAGGCAATTAAGTCCTTTCGATATCTATCTCCACCTAAATCTCAAGAATTCATTGGCAATATACTGGTTGAACTGTATAAGTTGAGGCATTAATTTATTCTTTATGCATACTTCTTAATTTGTTTAATTAATAAATTCTCTTGATGTTTCATTTACTGTACAATTGAAATGAACATGATCAGTGGATTTAAGGATTAAATTGAGTATGTTGATGTAGCAATCTGGATGGATGGATGAGGAGATTTTAATGCTTCAACATAAACTGAAGAAAATAGAATGCATTCTCACAACCAGCGTGGAAGACCAACCACAACCTCCGGCAGCGGCGAGGTCGTAGATGAAGCCGAGAAGGAGGCCGAATTTCAAATCCAGTCCCTTTCATGTCATTCACAATATCCTTTTCGGCAATTTGCCTTATGTTAGATCAAAGCATGTTCATGTGATGCCCTAGTTTATTACTCTAATATTCTCTTTAATTTCGATAAATTATATGTCAATAAATGGAACGCATGGGTATTCCGTTTGATGATATTCATAGTGTTCTTCCATACTTTTGGTGATTGTTTATGAATTTGTATCTGCAGCTGGTGGACAAGGATCCAAACAGGGCAATTTCTCTGTTCTGGGCTATAATTAATTCTGATGATAGGGTGGAAAGTGCCTTGAAGGATATGGCTGTCATGATGAAACAGTTGGATCCAACCGATGAGGCGATCGAGGCGATCGAGTCCTCTTGTCATATCTTACCTACTGAATCTCAAGAATCCATTTGCAATATACTAGTTGAACTGTATAAGGTGAGGCCTTAACTGATTTATGATGCATTCTTCTTACTTTGTTTAATTGATAGATTCTCTTGATGTTTCAATTATTGTACAATTGAAATGATCATGATATGTCGATCTAAGGATTGAATTGCGTATGTTAATGTAGTAATCTGGAAGGATAGATGAGGAGATTTTAATGCTTCAACGTAATTTGAAGAAAAAAAATGCATTCTCGCAGCAGGCGTAGAAGACCAACCGCATCCTCCGTCGGCGGCGAGTTCGGAGATGAAGCCGAAAATAATGTCAGATTCTAAATCCAATCTCTTTCATGTCATTCACAAGATCCCTTCAAGCGATTCGCCTTATGTCAGAGCAAAGCACGTTCAGGTAATGCCCTAATTTATTGTTATAATATTCTCTTTAATTTTGATAAATTGTAAGCCAATTAAAATGGAACACATGGGTATTCCATTTTATGACATTCATGGTGTTCGGTAAGATGTATGAAATGGGATTAATCTTGTATTTTCTTGAATTTATCAAGAATTAGTAGAATATATCTGCGAATGTGACGATGTTCTTCCATATTTTTGGTGATTATTTATGAATTTGCATCTGCAGCTGGTGGACAAGGATCCAACAGGGAAATTTTCATGTTCTGGACTGTGATTAATTCTGATGATAGGGTGGAAAGTGCCTTGAAGGATATGGCTGTCGTGATGAAACAGTTGGATGGATCCGATAAGGCGATCGAGGCAATTATGTCCTTTCGCCATCTATCTCCTCCTAAATCTCAAGAAGTCATTGGCAATATACTGGTTGAACTGTATAAGGTGAGGCATTAATTTATTCTTGATGCATACTTCTTAATTTGTTTAATTGATAAATTCTCTTAATGTTTCAATTACTGTACAATTGAAATGATCATGATCAGTGGATCTAAGGATTAAATTGCGTATGTTGATGTAGTAATCTCGAAGGATAGATGAGGAGATTTTAATGCTTCAATGTAAACTGAAGAAAATATAATGCATTCTCACAGCCTGCGTGGAAGACCAACCACCAACCTATAGCGGTGGCGAGGTCGAAGATGAAGCCGAAGAGGAGGCCGAATTCCAATTCCAATCCCTTTCATATCATTCACAAGATCCCTTTCGGCGATTCGCCTTATGTTAGAGCAAAGCATGTTCAGGTGATGCCTAATTTATTACTCTAATATTCTCTTTAATTTCGATAAATTGTAAGTCAATTAAAATGGAATACACTGGTATTCCGTTTGATGATATTCATAGTATTTTGTAAGATGTAAGAAGTGGGATTAATTGGTGTATTTTCTAGAATTTTTCAAGAATTAGTAGAATATATCTGCGAATGTGAAGATATTCATGCTATTAAGGTTCTTGTTTATTTGATTAATTCAGACTATGTTATATTTTTGTAACGTCTTCATAACATACTATTGATGTTGCCCGTAATGTTTGGTATGTTGTGTTAGCTTGTGTGCATACTTAATTAATACTATCTGTTTGCTAGGGATTATAGTAGTTTGCCCGTGAACATGATAATCCTAGGGCTGGTAAATAAGATACTTGATATTTTTAGTGGAACAATGCAATTAATAATTCAAGTTGGAAGTGAATAGGATTAAGTATTACTTTCAGAGAATATATGTTAGTTAAACTGGCCATCCGGAGGTTCTTTAAGTTTGCCGTATTAGTATCTAGGAAGGAGGTTCAAAACTCTTCACGCATCCTTTGTTATTAATTGAACAATATTATTAACTTGAAATCGAATCATATTTGGTGGGTTAATAGATGTATTTCCATTAAAATAACATGAATGAATAATAGGATGTCTAGGAAACCAAATCAATTGCACTAAACCTGATACCTTAAAGTTGTTATTTCTCTCTTAATTCATCTTGAATAATTCTTCTTGCTTTTATTTATTTCGTTATTTATTATTTTAAAACTTTAGATAATAATCATTCAAATCTTGGAAATTTGGTTATAATAAATCTATTTGAATGGTAATTCATAGTAAAATAGATAATTAACTGTCTTAGTGGGAATGATATTTAATTGGGAGACTTGTCACTGCAATTGACATCCCTACACTTGGGGATTTTAGTTGGAGTGCGCAATTTATGCCTAACAGGTGGCGAGGTCGGAAATGAAGCCGAGAAGGAGGCCGGATTCCAAATCCAATCTCTTTCATTTCATTCACAAGATCCATTTCGGTGATTCGCCTTATGTTAGAGCAAAGCATGTTCAGGTGATGCCCTAGTTTATTACTCTAATATTCTCTTTAACATCGATAAATTGTAAGTAAATTAAAATGGAACACACTGGCATTCCATTTGATGATATTAATAGTGTTTTGTAAGATGTAAGAAATGGGATTAATTGGTGTATTTTCTTGAATTTTTCAAGAATTAGTAGAATATATCTGCGAATGTGAAGATGTTCTTCTATACTTTTGGTGATTGTTTATGAATTTGGATCTGCAGCTAGTGGACAAGGATCTAAACTGGGCAATTTTCATGTTCTAAATTGTGATTAATTCTGGTGATAGGGTGGAAAGTGCCTTGAAGGATATGGCTGTCGTGATGAAACAGTTGGATGGAGCCGATGAGGCGATCGAGGCAATTAAGTCCTTTCGCCATCTATCTCCTCTTAAATCTCAAGAGTTCATTGGCAATATACTGGTTGAACTGTATAAGGTGAGGCCTTAATTTATTCTTGATGCATACTTCTTAATTTGTTTAATTGATAAATTCTCTTGATGTTTCAATTACTATACAATTGAAATGATCATGATCAGTGGATCTAAGGATTAAATTGTGTATGTTGATGTAGCAATCTCGAAGGATAGATGAGGAGATTTTAATGCTTCAACGTAAACTGAAGAAAATAGAATGCATTCTCACAGCCGGCGTAGAATACCAACCACCAACCTATAGCGGCGCCGAGGTCGAAGATGAAGCCGAAGAGGAGGCCGAATTCCAATTCCAGTCCCTTTCATATCATTCACAAGATCCCTTTCGGCGATTCGCCTTATGTTAGAGCAAAGCATGTTCAGGTGATGCCCTAATTTATTACTCTAATATTCTCTTTAATTTCGATAAATTGTAAGTCAATTAAAATTGAATACACTGGTATTCCATTTGATGATATTCATAATGTTTTGTAAGATGTAAGAAGTAGGATTAATTGGTGTATTTTTTAGAAATTTTCAAGAATTAGTAGAATATATTGCGAATATATTCTAAAAGTACATCTGTCATTGGTAAGATGTATTTTCTAGGATTAATTGGTGTATTCATAGTGTTCTTAAATACTTTTGGTGATTGTTTATGAATTTGCATCTGCGGCTGGTGGACAAGGATCCAAACATGGCAATTTCCATGTCCTGGACTGTGATTAATTCTGGTGATAGGGTGGAAAGTGCCTTGAAGGATATGGCTGTCGTGATGAAACAGTTGGATGGAGCTGATGAGGCGATCGAGGCAATTAAGTCCTTTCGCCATCTATCTCCTCCTAAATTTCAAGAATTCATTGGCAATATACTAGTTGAACTGTATAAGGTGAGACCTTAATATTCTTGATGCATACTGATGAGAGTGAAAATAAGCGTGTTTGAGTGTCCAATTTAACACCTTTTTGATGAGTATTATTGTTATATATTAGAACAAGTATCTTATATTCTATATATGTGAGAAAAATATACACTTGAGATGTTTTATTGTGTTTTAGGTGGAAAAAGGATCAAAAGTGCCAAGTTGGAGAAAATGTGCACCTTGTATAGGAATGCTGAAAATTGCATGTCCAACTTGTTTAATTTTTTTGTGTTTGTGTTGAGTTTTGAATTGGGAGTTGATATGGTTTGAAAGCCACATAAGAGAGAATCGTTTTGGCATAAGAAACTCCTCAATCAGAATTCAAACGAGAAAATTATGATCCAAATGGTGACGCCGCGCAAGCTGTTCCTGTTCAGCACGACTTTTCAACTTTGCATGACTTTTTATACATCCAAATGTTGGATTTTCTATGATTTCTTCATATGGATAGAAAGCTAAAGAAGGGAGGATCGCGTGAGTATTAGAATTACTCAAATTGGAGGTCAGATGTGGAAGTTATTCTCAAAATTGTGAAGACGCGCAGCTGCCAGTGAGAATTTCTGAGAATTTCCGAATTTGTGCGTGTTTTTACACCCCTAGTGTGTGTTTGCATGTATTTTTGTGTTTTCTAAGAAAAAATCCATCCTAGGTTCATAAGGAGAGCTTACAAGTATAAAAGGGGATGTAGATCACATCATTATTCATTGGATTGGAGAACAACAACACAATCACCCTCCACCCCACAAGGGGGATCACCCCCAACCATCATCCACATCCTTTCCTCCATCCATCCATCACTTTGAAGATTCGTTTGTAGAATCAAGAGGAAGATTCAAGACGGAGAAGGACGCGACGACGCCCACATCTAGGGTTTCCTTCGTTTTCTAATTTATCTTGTATTTTCCAGACATATGGGTAAGATTTATCCAACCCCCATAAACGTTCTTCGAAACGTCATAGGCTAGAACCGTTTTGGTAGATCTAGGGTTTTGAAGGTTTCTATGAATTAATTGAACTTTCGTGTGTATACTCCGTACAACACTACTTGTGGATTTATTTTATATATGATTGTGCTTTCTTAATTCATAATCAGAGTTGTTTTGTGCATCATTAACTATTATGTAGAGTCTGAATACATATCTTGGTTATTGATTGAGTGCGTTCACTGCTGAGCAGGATTCTATGTTATGATTCTAAGTGAGGGGACTCAGAAGTTTCATTAGAACTATCATATATGAATACTTGTTAATTGAATTGAATTCGTGTTAATAAGTAAGATTAAGAGAATAATTTTGTATTACCTATAAAGGGAGATCATATCGGGTTAGAGTACCAATTCTAGGGGGAAATAATTGATACTGATAGTACCTAGAAAGGGAGGAGAAATTATATCTCTTGCTCCAAGGTTAATTACACGTATTACTCGCACATTTACTTGTGTCTATAGAATAGATTTGCATGGTTTAGTGATGCGTCTATATTCCATAAGGCAGAGTCAGACATTGATACACGAAAGGGAGATTAATTAGTGAAACTGGATTATCCTAGAGCTACCTATTCTCCTACTTGATCCACTTTCGTATTCTTCTAGTGCTTAGTTTATTTTATTTGTTATTTTAATTAATTATTTAGTAGTTTTATAATTAAATCTCAAACTTAATTGCCTTCGTCTTAATTAATTTAGTAAATAATTTAATTGATAATACGTCATCCTTTGGGTTCGATAATTCACTTGGTCGCTTGCTTAAGCTGCAACTGATATCCTTAATACTTGGGGATTAATTTTGTGTGAAAAGAAAACGCGCATCAAGTTCTTTGCGGCGTTGCCGGGGACGACTGTTATTATTGATTTTATTATTTCTAGTTGTTTAAGACTTTTATTTGTGATTATTTATTACTTTCTAACCTTGAATTTTTATGAGGTACTTGTATACTAGGAAAATGAGAGGAAAGAAATGAAGGAATAACACATTGAGCTGAACATGGCCGGAGCAAGGCAGAATCCGAATACTGTTGCCATACGTAAAATTTTCATAAACTATGGGATTGGCAACATGGGGTTGATAGGAGCAAGGGGAAAGATGATGATTTGGAGATACATCCCGCTCTTATTAACATGGTAGAGAAGAATCCCTTTTCTGGAGGTTCATTTGAAGATCCATATCAGCATCTCAAAAGATTCCTTGGTTATGCAAACACTCAAAAGGGTACTGGAACTAATGATAATGCTAGGCGGATCACCCTATTCAAGTACTTTTTGATTGATAGGGCAGAAGCTTGGTATGAGACTCTTGATGCCACGGATTGCACTACATGTGACCAACTGCAGTAGAAGTTCTTGGAGAGATACATGTCACCCTCAAAGATCTTAAGAATGAAGCAAGAGATCACCCAATTTGTTATGAATCAGGTTGAAAAATTTTATGAGGCGTGGGATAGGTTTAAAGATATGCTCAGGAGGTGTCCACAACATGGAATGTCTAAGGCTCAATACATAAGCATCTTCTATTATGGTTTGGATTGTGAGTCGCGTGTTCTTATTGATGCATCATAAGGAGGAGCGTTGTTATCTAAGATAGCACTTGAAGTAGAAAATTTGTTTGAAGTTATCTCTATGAATTCACGTGAATAGCCTACGAAAAGAGTAAGAGGATCATATGTACTTGGCAGGATAGCACAAGTTGAACATCAAGAACTGAAGCCAAATAGGGATTATGAGATCGTCTCTAGTTTAGCTAACATCAACAAGCTACTAGAATTATAGTAGAGGCAGATTACAGAGTTGACGTAAAGGAGGCCTAGTATGAAGCAGCAAGAAGTGAAGAGTGTTGAAGATACCTTCAATCGATACATTACTGAGAATGATGCAAGGGTTAACTGCATCGAAGTGAGAATGAATGTTGAAGCAGTTGAATGACCTTACTTTTATACTGGGGCAGATGGCCGCGAATGTGAATTAATTGACACAAACGTTGGGGAATAATGCCATCACATTGAGGTCCGGGACGCAGTACGAAGGTCCGATAAGCCGGCGTACGAAAATGAAGAAAATAGGATCACTGTTCGATTATCACTACCTTGTTCGACCAGACTTTATGGTCGAACTGAGGTCGAATAGCTCTCAAAAAAATAGAGTTACGGCACTCTGTTTTTAGTCCCACCATTCGACCAAGCCACTTCTGTTCGACCAGATCACTCTGGTTGAACCATGGTCGAACAGGCACCTGTGGAGAAGAAAGATCGCGTTCAGTTTACAGTGTCTCCGTTCGACCAACCTCATCTCATTCGACCAAACCACTCTGGTCAAACTATAGTCGAACAAGAGCTGAACAAATTGAAACTGTTTACAGAGCCCTCGTTCGACCACACTCCAGTTGTTCGACCAGACCACTTTGGTCGATTAGTGGTCGAACAGTTTCATGAACCTTTCGTTTTGATACCGAATGCTACACCTGTTGTTCAGAACACTCCAGTCCTATCACATGAGCAGAATACTGAGCTTATAGTTGAGAAGAAGTGGGAAAGAGCAAAGGGGTTGAGAGCCGAGAAGCTTAGACTGCAGATGGATAATGATGATATGATTTTCTCTCTTGATCAAGCCATGAAGATGCCTATGGAAACTCAATCATGCAAGAGCATAAATGTGATTTCTAAATTGTTTAATCTTGATTTTAATAGGACAAATAATTCTGAATTTGAGTGGAAGATTAACAAGGAGGAGTCTAGACAGCCATGGGAAGAAGGAAATTCCAAGGATCATATTCTTGTGACCAAAAAAGGTGAGGTGTTGAGTATAAACAAGAAGAGGAAAAGAAAGTACTTGAAGGTGAGGATGCGAGAAGACCATCCTCTAATCCAGTAGTTCAAAGTGGTAATCCATCGTGACTCTACGACGTTAAACATGAGCGCCTATTGGGGGCTTGTCACTTCCATTTTATTGCTTTATTATTTCTTTCGTGTGAGTGAGGAATTACTATATTTGAGGTGCTCACGTTTCGATAATTACATCTCTTTTCAAATTTAGTTTCAACTTACATTTTTACTAAGTTTGGGGGTGATGTACTTACCTCATCTTATGAGCACCAAGGGTATAATTTTTCCTTTCGTTAGTTGTTTGTTTGTTAGGGAGTTGATTTTTTGCGGCATATTATATTTTAACCGGTATTGGTATGTCGATTTTTTACAACTTACCTAATGTTCAGTGTGTTGTGTTGGTGTGTCTAGTGTGTGGAGTCGATTAGATAGTCAATTGAGTCTTTCTTATAGTTCTCTTATTTTAATATTTATGAATCCTGTGATGATGAGGTATGTTGAGCTTTGATGATAGAAACAGGTAAATTGAGGCTTTGACCTGATCGAGTTGAACAACTCGAGGAACTCGTGCATACGTTGAAGAAAAATTAGGTGTCATTGTTTCCTTATTCTAATTTTTATGTGTGCTTTTAATTCATGGAGTGGAAGAATTGAGTTTATAGTTTTAGTGATCCACATGAGCTTATATTTTTAAATTGTACCTAAAATTCATATGCTTTTGAAATTGATGAAGGAAATGTACTTGAATTATATTGTGGTATGAAGTTCTATCAGTACTTGTGAGATATTACTTACCATGAAAGTTGCTCTGTTACTTGTTAAAAACTCATATGAGATTTTGAGCCTCGTTGATCATGTACATAATCATATGATATTTCTTTTGTGGTGAGTATCGTTCTTGTGTGTGTGTTCTAGAACTTTCCTATTGTCTTACTTGAAACTGCATGTTATGTTAGATGATGGGAGATGATTTAAGGTCATTCTTGAATTTATGAGTCACTTAGCCAAATAATTCCTATCGAATGATGTTTATTTGTAGTTAGCCCCGTTGAGCCTAAAAACTTCATTCTTTGGCAGCCTACGAGAAATAACCACTTTGAGCATCTGATTTTTTTAGCCTTGATTGCCCTATTTAGTGACGAATTAATGGATTTTCAAAGTGTGTTGATGGAGTATGATAACAGTTTGGGAAGGAATGAAATTGATGTTGAAACAGTGATTGAGCTTGAAATGCATCTAAGGAAAAGCAGGGAGTAGTGCTTAAATCTAGTACTCCATGGAATAAAACACCCTAGGGTAGTGCTTAAATTTAGTACCCTATGGAGGATGTGCGAGGTAGTGCCCGAAATTGGTACCTCAAAAGAAATAAAAAAGAAAAGAAGAAAAAGAAAAGTAAAAGAGTTGAGGAGGACGTTGTGTTAAATTGAAGTGAGTAAGAAGAATGAAAGATCATGATGGATCGCGACTTGATTGATCCGAGTTTTGAGTCACTTATCCATATATTTCCTACCTTAACCAAAGAGCCAACATTACATCCAAAAGAAAAGTCCTTTTTGATCCCATCGTCAAATCATACTTTTAATGGTGGAGAGTTTGAGATATTTTGCAAGCTTATGGTTACGCATGCACTTGAATTGAATCTGAGCGTAAACACCTTAACCCATAAGTGTACATCTTTTACACTTGAGTGCGAGTGATATATACTTCCCATGAGAACATACCAATAGAGCATTTGAATTGGTGGTGATTGTCTTAACTTGGATGCTATGACTTGATTATTACAAGTAATGAGAGTTGTATGACCTAAGTTGAGGACAACTGTATTTTGAAGGGGGTATTTGTCATAGTCCTTGTTTTCCCACTAATTTTCTTACTCTCTCTTTCTTTTTATTTTTATTTTGTTGCCTCGGGACGAGCAACGGGTAAGTTTGGGGGATTGATGAGAGTGAAAATAGGCGTGTTTGAGTGTCCAATTTAACACCTTTTTTTAGTATTATTGTTATATATTAGCACAAGTGTCTTATATTCGATATATATGAGAAAAAGGTGCACTTCAGGTGTTTTACTGTGTTTTAGGTGGAAAAATGATCAAAAGTGCCAAGTTGGAGAAAATGTGCAACTTGTGTAGGAATGCTGAAAAATGCACGTCCAACATGTGTAATTTTTTATATTGTGTGGTGCTCTGATTTGGAAGTGTGATATATGATTGGAAATCCACAGAAAAGAGGATCGTTTTGGCATAAGGAACACCTCAATCGGAATTCAAACGAGAAAGTTATGATCCAAATGGTGACTTCGCGCAAGTTGTTTCTATTCAGCACGACTGTTCCACTTTGCATGACTTTTTATATATTCAAATGTTTGAGTTTCTATGATTTCTTCATATTGATAGAAAGCTAAGGAAGAGAGGATCGCGTGAGCGCAAGAATTACTTAAATTGAAGGTTAGATGTGGAAGTTATGCTCAAAATTGTGAAGTCGCGCAGCTGCCAGCGAGAATTTCCGAGAATTTCCGAATTTGTGTGTGTTTTTACACCCCTAGTGTGTGTTTGCGTGGATTTTCGTGTTTTCCAAGAAAAAGCCCATCCTGGGTTTATAAGGAAAGCTTACAAGTATAAAAGGGGATGTAAATCACATCATTATTTATTGGATTGGAAAACAACAACACAATCATCCTACACCACACAAGGGGATCACCCTCAACCATCATCCACATCCTTTCCTTCATCCATCCATCACTTTGAAGATTCGTTTGTGGAATCAAGAGGAGGATTCAAGATGGAGAAGGACTCAATGACGCCCAAATCTAGGGTTTCCTTCGTTTTCTAATTTATCTTGTATTTTCTGAACATATGGGTAAGATCTATTCAACCCCCATAAACGTTCTTCGAAACATCATGGGCTAGAACCGTTTTGGTAGATCTAGGGTTTTGAAGGTTTCTATGAATTAATTAAACTTTCGTGTGTATATTCCGTACAACACTACTTGTGGATTTATTTTGTATATGATTGTACTTTCTTAATTCATACTCAGAGTTGTTTTATGCATCATTAACTGTTATGTAGAGTTTGAATACATATCTTGGTTATTGATTGAGTGCGTTCACTGCTGAGTAGGATTCTATGTTATGATTCTAAGTGAGGGGACTCCGAAGTTTCATTAGAACTATCATATATAAATACTTGTTAATTGAATTGAATTCGGGTTAATAAGTATGATTAAGCGAGTAATTTTATATTACCTAAAAGGGAGATCATATCGGGTTAGAGTACCAATCCTAGGGGAAAATAATTGATACTGATAGTACCTAGAAAAGGGGGTGAAATTATATCTCTTACTCCAAGGTTATTCACACGTGTTACACGCATATTTACTTGTGTCTATAGAGTAGATTTGCATGGTTTAATGATGCGTCTATATTCCACAAGGCAAAGTCGGACATTGACACACGAAAGAGAGATTAATGAGTGAAACTGGATTATCCTAGAGCTACCTATTCTCCTACTTGATCTACTTTCATATTCTTCTAGTGCTTAGTTTATTTTATTTGTTATTTTAATTAATTATTTAGTAGTTTAATAATTAAATCTCAAACTTAATTGCCTTCGTCTTAATTAATTTAGTAAATAATTAAATTGATAATACATCGTCCTTTGGGTTCGATAATTTACTTGGTCACTTGCTTAAGCTGCAACTAATATTCTTAATATTTGGGGATAATTTTGCATTCAAAGAAAATGCGCATCACATACTTCTGAATTTGTTTAATTGATAAATTCTCTTGATGTTTCAATTACTGTACAATTGAAATGATCATGATCAGTTGATCTAAGGATTAAATTGCATATGTTGATGTAGCAATCTGGAAGGATAGATGAGGAGATTTTAATGCTTCAACGTAAACTGAAAAAAAATAGAATGCATTCTCACAACCGACGTGGATGACCAACCACCAACCTCTGGCGGCAGCAAGGTCGGAGGTGAAGCCGACAAGGAGGCTGGATTCCAAATCCAGTCCCTTTCATGTCATTCACAAGATCCCTTTCGGCGATTCGCCTTATGTAAGAGCAAAGCATGTTCAGGTGATGCCCTAGTTTATTACTCTAATATTCTCTTTAATTTCGATAAATTATAAGTCAATTAAAATGGAACGCACTGGTATTCCATTTGATGATATTCATAGTGTTTTGTAAGATGTAAGAAATGGGATTAATTGGTGTATTTTCTTAAAATTTTCAAGAATTAGTAGAATATATCTGCGAATGTGAAGATGTTCTTTAATACTTTTTTTGGTGATTGTTTATGAATTTGCATCTGCAGCTGGTGGACAAGGATCCAAACTGGACAATTTCCATGTTCTGGACTATGATTAATTTTGGTGATTGATTGATCGTTATAGTCGGGGCGACCAAACAACAAAACATCGAACCCAAAGGAGAAAGTGGTGTATCCGTATTCGAAAGATGTTTTACTCTAGAAGGACTAATCAATAAAGGGGAGGTTAATTACACTACAAACTAACTAAAAAATAATTAAAAATAAAACATGTACAAATGAGATGGATGATATATGAATGGATGAATTGTGAGATGGATTCCAAATGATACAAGGATGAAATTAGCATAATCATGGTATAGAAAATCTAGAGTTTATGCAATCAATTCTAACATGCTATAAGCAATGAAATAAGGGCAATCACATAAGTTCCCCTAACCTATATGGCCAAGGTGATTAGGTTCTCAACTCATTACAAGTTTGAAGCACATAAGATTGTGTCTCACTTTCAATTCCCTTAAAAGGTACTATGATTATAAGATTGGGTTCCCCTTACTCAATTAACCACCAAATATGATTATCAATTAAATGTTCTCCTATGAATGTTCTAAGCATACAAAGGTGTTGCCACACACTTTACAAAGTAACATACATAATACATATTATAACATGATTCAACTAAAACCCTAAGCATAATATTGGAATGGCCATCCTAACATGAATAGAGAATTTAACCACACATATCATAATTTGAATCAATCAAATCATATATCATAAGAGAAATTACACAAAGCTCAATCAACATTAGAATTTAATTGCATAAATTTCAAATTAACTAACACCAATCATAATTGTTAATCTCACAAAGAGATTAGCCTAACATAGTATCAAGTAAAACAATATAAATTATCTTACAAAATTCCATAATTAAACCTAAGAAAATTACAAAATAAAATAAATTCTCCCCTTGAATTTCTTTAATTGGAGTCTTTATCTTCTCTTACAATTCTCAATCCTCTTGCTTCCTTGATCAATTAGAATGGGTGATGAATGAAAGGTGGATGGATTGAAGGATGGAGTGTGTGTGAAGTGGGAGGTGTAGCCTCCAAGTGGAGGAATGGGAATGGGGGCACCAAAGATGAAAATGAGGTATTTATATGTGTGGAGGCTCAAAGAAAGTTAGGGCAATATTGGCTCATGGGCTTTAAGTGAAGAAAATGGGCTTTAGTGAAGAAATGGGCTTTTGGCTCAAAATTCGATTCTAAAAAGATAATTTATGTATATTTCCATACAGTTCATGACCAAAAGCCGGTCTTGGCCCAATGGTGTGCGGGGCGCTCAGTGGTCGTAAGCGAATTAGTTAGTGGGGGAAAACCGGGCCGGGATTCAAAAGAATTAGGAGAAGGTCCGTCTGGCTGCTCTTGCCGAAATCATTACTCTTCATTCTCCCGTGCTCTAGCAATTGCGCTCCCTAGACCACTACCATGCATGCAATGGAGAGGTTGTGGGTTCGAGTTTTTCCCAGCGCATCTTCATTTTTATTTAAATTCGAATCAAGATTAAACGGTTTAATAAGATTTCCATACGGTTCATAGCAATAAACTGGCAGTGGCCAAGCGAACAGCCCGATGGTCGCAGGTTTGATTCCTCATTAGCGCGGATTTTATTTTTTAATTAAAAGAAAGTCGTGAGCGCAATGTAGAGGATCCCCGCCCTTCTTGGTCCAAAAACTCGATTGAGAAAATTAAACTCGATCGAAGATCTCTTACAGATTCCAAAAATTCTACTGCCTTGTTCCCAGAATAGACAACACTTTGAGTTCATAATAGACAACGCTTTCAGGCGTTGTCTATTGCATCTTTTCTCAACACTCAGAAAAGTGTTGTTGTAGACCTATTCAAAAATTGTTGTCTATTACACTGCCACTATTTTTTCTCGTTTTCATCCCGATTTAATTCTCATTTCTTTCTTTTCTAATTTTTGCTCAAATACACCCCATTCCTACATGAAAATAGCATGATTCAACACGTTTTACTCCAAAAATAAAAACAATAAAAATAAATAATGAAATGCTAAAAATAATATAAGAACATGCAAAAATCATACGAACACGACTCTAAAATCTACTAAATTTTTACGATAATCAGTGATAGGGTGGAAAGTGCCTTGAAGGATATGGCTGTCGTGATGAAACAGTTGGATGGAGCCGATGAGGTGATCGAGGCAATTAAGTCCTTTCGCCATCTATCTCTTCCTAAATCTCAAGAATTCATTGGCAATATACTGGTTGAACTGTATAAGGTGAGGCCTTAATTTATACTTGATGCATACTTCTTAATTTGTTTAATTGATAAATTCTCTTGATGTTTCAATTACTTTACAATTTAAATGATCATGATCAGTGGATCTAAGGATTAAATTGAGTATGTTGATGTAGCAATCTGGATGGATGGATTAGGAGATTTTAATGCTTCAACATAAACTGAAGAAAATAGAATGCATTCTCACAACCGACGTGGAAGACTAACCACAACCTCCGGCAGCGGCGAGGTCGGAGATGAAGCCGAGAAGAAGGCCGAATTTCAAATTCAGTCCCTTTCATGTCATTCACAAGATCCTTTTCGGTAATTTGCCTTATGTTAGAGCAAATCATGTTCAGGTGATGCCCTAGTTTATTACTCTAATATTCTCTTTAATTTCGATAAATTGTAAGTCAATTAAAATGGAATGCACGGATATTCCGTTTGATGTATTCATAATATTTTGTAAGATGTAAGAAATGGGATTAATTGGTGTATTTTCTAGAATTTTTCAAGAAGTAGTAGAATATATCTGCGAATTTAAAGATGTTCTTCTATACTTTTGGTTATTGTTTATGAAATTGCATCTGCAGCTGGTGGAAAGGATCTAAACAGGGCAATTTCTCTGTTCTGGGCTGCAATTAATTCTTATGATAGGGTGGAAAGTGCCTTGAAGGATATGGCTAGGAATGTAAATGGGTAGGGTGGGGTATGGGTTGAGAAAATCCACATACTACCCATTATCCAATGACCCTATCCATACCCTACCCTATTACCCTCAATTGTAGCATCGGGTAGGATGCGAGTTTATCCATCGGGTAAATGGGTAACCCGCGGATATACGGATACCCTCAAGAAATGATTGACGGATATTTTAAATGGGTATATACGGATACCCACAATAACTTGAACCTAACCAACCCTACCCACATAGACCCACACCTTCCCATATCAATTTTTCCATCAAAATCGACACAAAAACATCAAAATAAAACATAAAGTATAAAAATAAAGTTCATAATAGAGAATAATGTTTAATCCAAGTACAACAATAAGAAATCAACATAGTTAATACAATAACATGAGAAGAAATATTGTAATCCAACACTTGAAAGTATATCGAAAACTACGATCTCCTTAGTAATATATAATATAATACAATATAATATATATATATAATATTAATATATATCATATAACGGGTAATCGGGTTGGGTACGCGGGTATAAAAGGAAAACACATACCCAACCCTTACCCGCT
The DNA here is from genome assembly GCA_023678885.1 of Pogostemon cablin. Lineage (NCBI taxonomy): Eukaryota > Viridiplantae > Streptophyta > Magnoliopsida > Lamiales > Lamiaceae > Pogostemon > Pogostemon cablin. The sequence continues at coordinate 13,314,185 of CM042962.1, read as the reverse complement.
GATTTTTTTCGGGTAATACCGATCCGATTTTGCCTACCCTATCCTTACCCAATCATCCGGGTACCCGCGAGTAACTCGACCGGTGGGTAAAATTGACAACCCTAGATATGACTGTCATGATGAAATAGTTAGATCCAGTCGATGAGGCGATCGAGGTGATTAAGTCCTTTCGCCATCTCACACCTCCTGAATCTCAAGAATCCATTTGCAATATACTAGTTGAACTGTATAAGGTGATGCCTTAACTTATTCTTGATGCATTCTTCTGAATTTGTTTAATTGATAGATTCTCTTGATGTTTTAATTACTGTACAATTGAAATGATCATGATCAGTTGATTGATGAGTGATATTTTTACCTAAATTTTAGTATCTTTTTATATCCATTTTCATATTATTTTATCCGTATTTATGTATATTTTGGTGGTGTTATGTGTTTTTATGGAAATGTGTGTGAATGAACTTAATCATATGTAAAACAGGTGAAAACAGAACAAAAATAGAGACGGTAGATAAGACAAGGAAGAAGAAATAGGGCAGCATGAACACAGCCAATCGTATAGGGTACACGAGTTATGTTTCAGTAAACGGCCCGTGTACCCAATACGGGCCTGTAAGAAGTAGTTGTGCGACAACATCAAAATATCCAACACGTCCACCCTTTGGCCGTGCGTCAGCACACAACTCGTGTGCCGTTTTGAGTGAATGTTAACCTAGAAACCCTGACACAACTCGAGTTGTTTTGCAACACACAAGTCATGTCGGTTCCAGATCAAAAATATTCAAGAAATCTTCTAGAAGGTCTCCAAGTGGTATAAATACCAATTCATTCAACATTTTGATGATCTTGGATTCAAAATTCAGCTACTCACACACCCCACAGACCAATTCCTTCATTTTACACCATATCCTTCATCAATTTCATCCATATATTCACTCTATCACACCCCACCATCAAATCCTCCATCCAAGTAGCTAGAGAAGCAAGGGGGAGAGGAGAATTACAAAGGGAAGAAGAAGATCACCATTGGAGTCATCCAATGATTTAAGGATTGAATTGTGTATGTTAATGTAGCAATCTGGAAGGATAGATGAGGAGATTTTAACGCTTCAAAGAAATTTGAAAAAAAAGAATACATTCTCGCAGCGGGCGTGGAAGACCAACCACCATCCTCCGGCGTCGGCGAGGTCGAAGATAAAGCCTAAAATAATGCCGTATTCCAAATCCAGTCTCTTTCTACTCATTCACGAGATCCCTTCCGGTGATTCGCCTTATGTCAGAGCAAAACACATTCAGGTAATGCCCTAATTTATTGCTCTAATATTCTTTTTAATTTCTATAAATTGTAAGTCAATTAAAGTGGAACGCATGGGTATTCCATTTGATGATTTTTATAGTATTTGGTAAGATGTATGACATGGGATTAATCAGTGTATTTTCTTGAATTGATCAAGAATTTGTAGAATATATCTACGAATGTGACAATGTTCTTCCATATTTTTGGTGATTGTTTATGAAGTTGCATCAACAGCTGGTGGAAAAGGATCCAACAGGGCAATTTTTATGTTCTGGACTGTGATTAATTCTGGTGATAGGGTGGAAAATGCCTTGAAGGATATGGCTGTCGTGATGAAACAGTTGGATGGATCCGATAAGGCGATCGAGGCAATTATGTCCTTTCGCCATCTATCTCCTCCTAAATCTCAAGAATTCATTGGCAATATACTGGTTGAACTGTATAAGGTGAAGCCTTAATTTATTCTTGATGCATACTTCTAAATTTGTTTAATTGATAAATTCTCTTAATGTTTCAATTATTGTACAATTGAAATGATCATGATCAGTGGATCTAAGGATTAAATTGTGTATGTTGATGTAGCAATCTAGAAGGATAGATGAGGAGATTTTAATGCTTCAACGTAAACTGAAGAAAATAGAATGCATTCTCGTAGCCGGCGTGGAAGACCAATCACCATTCTCCGGCGGCGGTGATGTCAAAGATAAAGCCGAGAAGAACGCATGATTTGAAATCCAATCTCTTTCATGTCATTCACAAAATCCCTTCCGGCGATTCGCCTTATGTCAGAGCAAAGCACGTTCAAGTAATGCCCTAATTTATTGCTTTAATATTCTCTTTATTTTCGATAAATTGTAAGTCAATTAAAATGGAACGCACTGGTATTCTGTTTGATGATATTCATATTATTTGGTAAGATGTATGAAATGGGATTAATTGGTGTATTTTTTTTAATTTCTCTAGAATTAGTTGAATATATCTGCTAATGTGACGATATTCTTCCTTATTTTTTGTGATTGTTTATGAATTTGCATCTGCAACTGGGGGACAAGTATAAAAAAGGGCAATTTCCGGGCTGCAATTAATTCTGGTGATTGGGTGTAAAGTGCCTAGAAGGATATGGATGTCATGATGAAACAGTTAGATCGAGCCGATGAGACGATCGAGATGATTAAGTCCTTTCGCCATCTCTCTCCTCCTGAATCTCAAGAATCCTTTGATAATATACTGTTTGAACTATATAAGGTGAGGCCTGAATTGATTCTTGATGCTTCTTTCTGAATTTGTTTAATTAATAGATTCTCTTGATGTTTCTTTGAAATGATCATGATTAGTTGATCTAAGGATTGAATTATGTATGTTGATGTAGAAATTTGGAAGGATAGATGAGGAGATTTTAATGCTTCAACGTAAATTGAAGAAAATAAAATGCATCTCGCAGCCGACGTGGAAGACATCCCACCATCCTTCGGCGGCGGCGAGGTCGGAGATAAAGTCGAGAAGGAGGCCGGATCCAAATCCAATCTTTTTCATGTCATTCACAAGATCCCTTCCAGCGATTTGCCTTACGTCAGAGCAAAGCACGTTCGGTAGTGCCCTAATTTATTGCTCTAATCTTCTCTTTAATTTCGATAAATTGTAAGTCAATTAAAATGAAATGCACGGGTATTCTGTTTGATGATATTTGTAGTGTTTGGTAAGTTGTATGATATGGGATTAATCGGTGTATTTTCTTGAATTTCTCAAGAATTAGTTGAATATATCTGCAATTTTGACGATGTTGTTCCATATTTTTTGTGAATGTTTATGAATTTACAACTACAGCAGGTGGACAAGGATCCAAATAGGGCAATTTCCCTATTCTGGGCTGCAATTAATTCTGGTGATAGGGTGGAAAATGCCTTGAAGGATATGGCTATCGTGATGAAGCAGTTGGATCAAGTCGATGAGGCGATCGAGGCGATTAAGTCCTTTCGCCATCTCTCTCCTCCTGAATCTCAAGAATCCATTGGTAATATACTGGTTGAACTTTATAATGTGAGGTCGTAACTGATTCTTTATGCATTCTTCTGAATTTATTTAATTGATAGATTCTCTTGATATTTCAATTACTGTACAATTGAAATGATCATGATCATTGGATCTAAGGATTAATTGTGTATGTGTATGTAGCAATCTGGAAGGATTGATGAGGAGATTTTAATGCTTCAACGTAAACTGAAGAAAATAGAATTCATTCTCGCAGCCGGCGTGGAAGACCAACCACCATCATCCGGCGACGGCGAGGTCAGAGATGAAGCCGAGAAGGATGCCGGATTCAAAATCAAGTTTCTTTCATGTCATTCACAAGATCCCTTCCGGCGATTCGCCTTATGTCAGAGCAAAGCACTTTCAGGTAATGCCCTAATTTATTTCTTTAATATTCTCTTTAATTTTGATAAATTGTAAGTCAATTAAAATGGAACGTACGGGAATTTCGTTTGATGATATTCATAATGTTTGGTAAGATGTATGAATTGGGATTAATCGGTGTATTTTCTTGAATTTCTCAAGAATTAGTAGAATATATCTGTGAATGTGATGATGTTCTTCCATGTTTTGGTGATTGTTTATGAATTTGCTACTGCAGCTGGTGGACAAGGATCCAAACAGGGCAATTTCCCTGTTTTGGGCTGCAATTAATTCTGGTGATAGGGTGGAAAGTGCATTAAAGGATATGGATATCATGATGAAGCAGTTGGATTGAGCCGATGAGGTGATCCAGGCGATTAAGTCATTTCTCTATCTCTCTCCTCCTGAATCTCAAGAATCCATTTACAATATACTGGTTGAACTGTATAAGGTAAGACCTGAATTGTTTCTTGATGGATTCTTCTGCATTTGTTCAATTGACAGATTCTCTTGATGTTTTAATTACTAAACTATTGTACTGATCATGATCAGTGGATCTAAGCAAAAAAATTTATATCTGTTGTTGACTTTTTTCTACTAAAATAATTTATAATTAATGGGGATAGTCGCGGCTTTTACCAACGGATACTTATATAACAACTACTTCCTCACTGTTCATCAATATTCATCATCATCACTGCCTCTCTTTTCATTCAACATTTCTCAAGAGGCTTTCCAGTGATCATTATTTAATTTATTTTCTTGATCAGAGTCCAGTCTAAATTTTTCTAGAGAAAGAATTTCAATCGGTGAAGAAGAAAAGGGTAATGGCGGCTCCTGATTACTTCTCTCAGCCGAGAGGGTTGTTGACGCCGCAGCCAGCTAGAAGACCATCCGCTATTCTTCGGCGGCGGCGAGGTTGGAAATGAAGCCAAGAAGGACACCGGATTCCAAATCTTGTCTCTGCCATGTCATTCACAAGATCCCTTCCGGTGACTTGCCTTATGTTCGAGCAAAAAACGTTCTGGTAATCCCCTAAATTATTACTCTCATCTTCTCTTTAATTTCGATGATTTGTAAGGTAATGAAGATGAAATACATGGGTATTCCATTTGATGATATTCACAGTCTTTAGGAAGATAATTGAAATGAGATAAATCAGTTCTTGAATCGTATCTAAATTGTAACGCAATGAAGATGATGATGTTTTTACTTTCTTGCCTTCTGTTAATCAATTTTTTTATTAGTTTCTTTGTGATAGATATCTCCTTTTGTTTTTTCAAGAATCTTTTGGATTAGGTGAGTTTCAATTGCTAAACAATTTAGATTTATGCCTCTCAGATTGATCTTTATCTCTTGATATGAATTATCTGGTACATAAATTTTTTAGTTTGACTTGTTGATTGATCTCTGTATTATGCATATCAATACTGCATTTGATATTTGGTTGTCTACAGCTGGATCTATTCATACCTAATAGCTTGGCAATCGACTTTGATTATGCAAATTACGTGCTTACAGGAGGTAAGAAAGGTAAAGAAAATCCATATGTTGCCTCTTTTCTCTATCTAGGGAGGTTTATAGGAAGCTGCTTGTAGAGATTTTCAACATGAACAAGACTCATATTCTGGCTTTAAAGATTAACTCGGCTGCTCTAGTGGAGTCGATTCCGAACAACATTCCAATGGCTGCACACTAAGCTGGCACATTTCCTAAGTTGGTGTTGTCTTCGTTTTATAGGTTTCTTCAGGGAAATAAATGCATCCTGTTGAGCTTAATTTGGTATTTATATGGACTGTTATTTTAATTCAATTCCTAATTATTGACATGATTGAATATCATTGTTTCTTGATTATTACTATTTGAATTTACTATATTGGAGTAGCGGCTCACTGGAGCACGGTATATTTGTGGGACCCTACAGATTGGAGTACATCAGAGCATGGAATACAGTATATTTGTGGGATGCTATAGATTAGAGTACATCAGATTACTGAATATTCTATTGGCGTGTGTTGTGGAAAGGAATGGGAATGAGATTGTTTAAATTAAGAGTGTAAATTGAGTTTGTGTTTAATTTGGTGGGATACATTTAATAATCGAGATATATTTAGTAGAATTGAGGTACGAATATGTGCCCTTTTAATATAGGGCAAGTATTGTGTGAGACCATCTTGAGACTGCTTTGAAGGTTTTTATATACTCCATTTATCACTTTTTATTAAAAATATTATCACTTTTAATTAAAAATATTATCACTTTTTATTTATAATATAGAATAATCTCACACAATTCTTTGTCATTAAATTTATAATGTAAAATCAGTTAATTGGGATTTGTTACATATATTTTGCAATCATGGTGGAGAATATCTCTATATACTTCAGGGATAAGTTTTTGTCCCGTAAGTTTGGTCATGTACCATTTTTGCCCCAAAAAAGATAATATTTGGACATTTATCCCACTATCTTCATAATTATATCAATGTTGCCTCATTTTTGCCAGAATTGATCACGTGTATCTCACGTGATCATCGAATTTGACATTTCCTGACGGGATAAAATATTTTTTGCCCCGTATGTTTTGCCATATACAATTTTTGTCCAAAAAAGATAAGATTTGGGAATTTGTCCCAATATCTTTATAACATCGCCCATGTTGCCCCGTTTTTCCTAAAATTTAATATTTTTATCAGAATCGATCACGTTCATGTCACGTGATTATCGGATTTGGCATTTCCCAACGAATTTACTGATCTGGCGACACAGTGACATCCACATCAACAACAACAATAATAATATTTTAATAATAATTTAATTAAAAAATATCCTCCATCGATGCACTCAGTTCCCATGTGCCCTCCATGTGCTTTCACCTTCTTCGCAAACTCTCTCTTTTTATCCATTAGGGGGATCCCCCGAGTACCCTCTCACCACCATAGGCAGCAGTCGTCAGACCTTCCACTTGCGCCACCCTACTCACGTCGCCAAGCTCCCTTTCATCATCTACTTCCATGGTGAAGGATTCGTATGCTTGAGCGCCACCGCTCCATTCTTCCAAGAGTCATGAAACTGTATGGTTGCTCATGTTCATTCTCCCATTGCTTTCGTCGAGTAACGCCTGACATTGGAGAATTATCTTTCGGAGGCATACGATGACCTCATGGATGCAGTGCAGTAGGCTAAAACCCAAGTACTCGTCGACCGCGATGCCAACCCTTGGATCGAAGAATTTGCTGAATTCTCTAGGGTTTTCCTAATGGAAAGCAGTGTTGGCAGCAACATGGAATACCATGTGGGGATGCGCGCACTTGATATTGATCTCCGGCCAAACAGAATCGTGAGACTGATAATGAATTAGCCGTTCTTTAGTGGGGTGCAAAGGACTGAATCGGAGCTAAAAAATGCCAACGACCACATCCTCTTCTGCATGGCTCCGATATCATGTGGTTGCTTGCACTGTCGGAGAGTGTGGATCAAGACCATGTATACTGTGATTCGTTTGTTGGTGGCAGGCCTTTGGAGGAGAAGATCCGACAGTTGCCGTCCATGGTGGTGAGAGGGTACACACAGGATCCCTGATTGACAAGAAGAGTGAGTTTGCGTAGATGGTGGAAGCACGTGGAGGGCACATAAGAACTGAATTCATCGATTGAGTGTATTTTTTTTTAATTAAATTATCAATAAAATATTATTATTATTGACGGGAAAGCCACTATGTCTCCAGGTCAACAAATTTGTTGGAAAATACCAAATCTGATGATCACGTGACATGTAAGTGATCGATTCCAGTAAAAATATCAAATTCCTGAAAAAATGGGACAACGTTGACATAATTATAAAGATATTGGGACAAATGCCCAAATCTTATCTTTTTTGGGGCAAAAATTGTACATGGCAAAACTTAAGAGGCAAAAAAATATTTTATCCCGCCGAAAAATGCCAAATCTGATGATCACGTGACATGCACGTGATCGATTCCGATGAAAATATCAAATTCCAGCAAAAACAGGGCAACATTGGCACAATTATGAAGATAGTAGGATAAATGCCCAAATATTATTTTTTGGGATAAAAATGGTACATGGCCAAACTTATGAGGCAAATAAAACCTTTATCCCATATACTCCATGTTAAAAACAGATACTCCCTCCGTCCCAGGCAAAGGTCCCTATTTGCACATGTGGATTAAAGAGTATTATTATTTTATGTATAGTGGGTAGTTGTATTAATAGTGAATGGTGGCCATATATGGGACCTTTTTTCTAAAAAGGGAAATGAGGACTTTGAATGAGACGTTTAATATAGTAAAATGGGTACCTTTTCGGTGGGATTGAGGGAGTACTATTATTTCAACATAATATAAATACATTCCATATAAATATTTAATAATATTTTTTCATCTTTTTTAATATGGTGATTACAAAATATAATGGTGTGTTGTCGCCGGCACCCAAAAATAATATTTATAATTTCCAAACAAACTTACTAGAATGTAATAGGGTAAGTAAGGGTTGAACCCAAAGGGAATAATTGAACTTTAGTTGAATTTAACGTGTTGCAAAAATTATAAAATTAAGATAACAAATAAAACATACCTAGTCAAAGGATTTGATCCCTGCCGTATTCTAATTCACATGGATGAAATTCCTAAAATACCAACAAGTACATAAACTCAAGTCCCTAAGCTAATAGTACGACCAAATTAACCCGAAATATCCTTAAGATTAATAACCTATGGTACAACCTCTAGATTAAACTACCCTTAAGCGACCTAAAGAGGTTCGAACTTAAGAGTGCATTAGGATTTAGATATTATGACTACTAGGCTATAAAAACTGACTAAGAATCATACAACCTAAATTTTGTGATTTCAAGAGGTACTCCCTCACTTTGCTACTTTATTCACAAACATGTAACAATTACAGATTACAAGTTGTAAAATAGCTAATGAACATTCAATCACATATCAAGACAATTAATATAAATAGACAATTGAAATTTCATAATTCAACAACAAAGTCAATCACAAAATAAATCCATAAAACATGTTGGTAATTTATTCCTAATCAAACATATAAATTAATCTAAAGAGGTTCACAATCCTCGGACTAGAAACGAAATTATATAATAAAAACTAAATTAAAAATAAAACAAAAGAACCGATATTGTTCTTCGTGAGTGGTGCCTCTCCTGCCCTCCCAATCTGCCTTCTGCTTTCAAGCCAACGTGAATGTTGGATCGTGAGGTGTCTGATCTTTTTAAAGATCCCAAAAATCGTGTATTGATAGGAACCATTAATTATTTCCTTTGACATTCCTTTCTAAAGAGTGTCCAGGTTCATTGCATCTTTCTTCCTTTAGTAAGTTTTTATTAATTGTTGATCACCAAATTCTTCTTTTCCTTAATTAGCTTGGTCCACTCCTTTGATTTCCATCAATAAACATAATTGTAACAGTCACAAAATAAATTCATGTGACTGTACAATTTCTCTCGTTTTTGGGCCTGTTTCAATAAGAAATAAAATAATTAAAGTTTAAGTGCATAAAATAGAAAAAAGTCGTAATTAGCATTAAATAATTCACAACTCATGCATAAATAAGTGAATTTCATCAAAATAATCATGTAAAATTACGACTTATCATATAACAAATCCGATTCTGCATTGGCAGAATCGAGCGAACGTCACTCATTAACGGTTATGAAAGGTTATGAATGAGTTATCACAGGAAAAACATCAAGAACAATGAAATGATACGTAAAAATTAGAGGAACACACAATTTATGAAGAAAAAGAAAATGATTTAGGGTGACTCAGATCAAAATTGATATACATAGAACTTGTTTTATTAATTTAGATGAAACTATAATCGAGCGAAATTAGAAAATTATCACTGCTTCAACTGTTCGATTAGTATACGCAAATAATACTCACTCCGTTCCGAGCAAAGGTCCTTTTTTTTTACTATATGTGGGGTCCTTTTACTAAAACTCTCCAAAAACAGTTCGTCATGTCTTCTTTGAATGTGAGTTTTCCTATCGCTTCTGGATGGAGTGTATCAAGTGACTTGGTGTGAAAACAGTTTTATCCTCTAATCCTTCTATAAACTTACTTCATTTTAGTAGGCTTATTAGAGGGAGGAAAGGAAAGGTATTCTTGATTTGTCTTTGGGAATGCAGTGTGTGGCTGTTATGGAAGACTAAAAATGCTGTTATTTTTCGTGATGAAAATTTTGATAATGGCAAACTATTGGATGAGCTAAAGTCATGCCTTTGGAGTTGGATCTTTGGGAGACATTCTGAGAGCCTATTAATTTGTTATGAAGAATGGAGACGAACTCCAAGATTCATTTTATAAGTTGTAATTATTGTGCTAGTTCATGGGGTGTTATTTGTGTTATTTTCATCAGGTTGTAATAATGTTTTCCTTTTCTTGTAATTTTAGGTAGCTCTCTTACCCATCATTATTAATATAATTACTATTCCCTCCGTCCCGTCCTTATGGTTACGTTTGTTTTTTGCACCTGGATTAATGAGTATAGTATTTTAATGTGTATTGAAGTGAGAGAAATAATTTTAATGTAAAGTGGGTAGGTGTATTAGTGTGATGTGTGGGCTCATGGAGAGAGAAATAATTAATTTGTGTGGATCCCATATATTAAAAAGGGAAATGTAACCATTAGGATGAGAAGCCCAAAAAGGAAATATGTAATTATTATGATGAGATGAATGGAGTATTTATTTTGCCGACAAAAAAATGAAAAGGAAAAATTAAGACCTTTAAATGGGGATATTTTTTCATGGAACGGAGTGAGTAATAAGTTTGTGTTCAATGAAGATGTTCGTTTGTTTTTTTAATCCGAGCGAATACTTATATACTAATTCATTCTACGAATAAGGGATTAAAAAAAATTATTGGAGGTAGAAATTTTGAAAACCAGAAATTGAATTTTAAAAAAAAAAAGAAACATAGCGTAACTGCATAAAGGTTCTGCTCTGGTGATGTGATGGCTGATGGGATCTGGCGGAGGGGAGTGGAGCATTCATTTGAGTGTGGGGGGGGGGGGGGGGTGTTGAGAGGTAGGTTTAAATAATTGGGAAAAGGGTCCATTAAACCCCTAAACTTAGTTTGATAGATAAATAGAACCCTAATTATTTTTTAGTACATCCAAGACTTTTTTATCTTTTGAATGGATCAAACACACCCTTGTTCTTTTATTAAATATCAAACACACCCTTGTTCTTTTATTAAATATACAAAGTAACATTATGTTAAATAAAAAATAATAAAATTCTTAACAAATGGGGCCCATTAATTCATATTACTGCTAAGTTGTTGGAAATTTATTATCTCCATCATCTCTAACACTATTTCCATTCAGGAGATACAGTTCCATTTACTACATTAGGAACTATGACAGGAATCGAAATAGGAACATGCATTCCAGAAACACCATCTTTCTGCATTTTCATATTAATTAATTAATTTTCTTCTACTCTCTTCAAGTTCAGCCATCGTCGTGCCTGAGGCCTTCCATACTCATTAACTGCAACATCATCGCCATCGCCGCCGCATCTCACTTCCTTCAAACTCCCGCTCCATCACATGCCACCTTTCCACCTCCGACGACGGAGGCGGAGGTGTTCAACGTTGAAGAAAGAGTAGTTGAGTTGAAACCTGTAGTGATAAATGGTTTGCTAGTTGACTAGGAAGAAGAAGAGTCTGGTGGGTCAAAAGATGAGTTGACTTGCTACATATATGCTCTTATTGAGTGTCAATTTTTTTTTTTATTGAAAGGCCAAACTCATGGCACCCATCTTTATTTGAGTTGAGGCTGAAGTCGGAAGCTGATGCATATATGAATTGAAGGAATTAGAGTGAGAGGTGATGGAGATGACAAATATCCAACTACTTGGCAGTCATATGAATCAGTGTTTTCAAAATCGAACCGGATCGTTCGGTTGAACCGATTCAACTGAAAACCGGAGCAAGGACCGGTCCGAAACAACCTATATAACCGCTTTTATGGTTAAACCGGAATGAACCGGAAAAAACCGAGCAGAACCAGTTGAACCGGAGAACCGCCGATTTTGTTTCAAATCTGAATGGTTTCCAAACATCTACATTTCTATGATGTTCATCGATTGAAATTTCAATACATTACTTAAAATTACACATACTATATACTAGATCTAATAAAACAAAGAAAAAATTTGAAAAACCCTTTCCTTTGAAGTGAATTTACAGTGTTCTCTACTATTAAATTTTGCTGCAAACTGACGTGGATTCTTCACCGAGAAAACCGATGCTTAATGTGAGAAGAAGAAGAGATGGTGCAGTCACGACTCACGGTTATTGAATTGTTAATTGAGAGAGATAGAGGAAGACTGAAAGAGAGGGGTCGAAGAGAGACAGAGGAAGACCGGAAGAGAGGAGGGAGTCGTGCTGAGAGAGAGAGGGCAGAAAGAGCGGCCGAGGATTCTGACGAGTTACGGCAGATAATGTATATTAGCCATTAACTGGCAGTGGGCTTACATTAATAATAATAAGTGGGCTATTTAAAACAAAGAAATACTAGTAGTAAGTGGGCTGGGCTGAAGTGAAAAAAAATGTATGTTTTAAATTATTTTAGTATTTATTTTTAAAATATAATTAAAATTATGTAATTTTCATTTTTCCGGTTGAACAGCCGGTTGGACCAGTCCGACCGTGAACCGTTGGAGCTGCCGGTTCGATCTCCGGTCCGGTTATAAAAATATTGATATGAATTAATGGGCCCACTTGTTACATAATTTATTATTTTTTATTTAACAAAATGTTACTATGGAGTATAATTTATAAAAGAACAAAGGTGACTTTGATCCATTGCAAAGATAAAAAGGAATAGACCCTTTTCTCTTAATAATTTTGGTGGTTGTATACTTGTGAAGGTTTTGATATACTCCCTCCGTCTCAATTAAAGAGTGTCTTTTTTTCATTTTGGTCGTCCCACTCAAAAGGTCATTTTTTCCTTTTTACACATATGGAACCCACACACCCCCTCTAATATAATTAAAATATGGGGCCTACACTCCTACTAATACAACTAACCACTACACATTAAATAATAATACTCCTTAATTTACGTGCAAAAAAACAAAAGACCATCTTTTGAGGGGACGGAGGGATATATTTGAAGTAATGTCCCCTCTCTTCATCAAAGGTTCCCATTTTACTCAAATTCTCTGTGTCATTTGGTGTATCATCTTATATGTCGTGTGTCATACGGTTAGATAAACGACACGTAGGAGAGAGGAAAACTATATCCTAAACTTTAAACCCTATGGGCAATGGTTGGATTTATTTCTCTTCTTACGTGTCAATTTATTTCTCCTCCTATTAAGTGTTAATTAATCACTTAACGTGTGACACAAAAGATGATGCACGAAAATGACGCAGATAATTCGGTGTACCCATTTTATTATATATTGAGCGTCCTATTCAAATAAATTATTTTCTCCTTGTAGTAAAAGATTTATTTGCTCACGACTCACTACTAATACAACTATTCATTACATATAAAATAATAATATTTTTTATTTCACGTCCAAAAAGTAAATGAAGACTTTAGCTGTTCGGATGGAGTATCACAATGCTGGATGGATAATTAGGAAAGAAAGATTATATCCTAAAAAGTAAATGTATGTGAATGTTTGGATTTCTTTACACTCTTATTTGTAAAGTTATACCAACCTAATTCAAATTTTTTAATTTCTATGCCAATTCTAAAATAGAACAAGAAACTTCAAATTAAATGAAGAATAAATTTCTTGAGAGATTTATTTTTGGTTAAATAATTAGGTGGTTTGAGCAATAATATAGGAGGCGTTAATATAATAACCATAAGTTGGTGAAACACTATTAATATAATTAAACAGATTTCATAGTTTTTCGTTTCTTCCATGTTCCACCATTCTTCCACTTCAAATAAAATTTGCATTCAAAATGCCCACTTCTCTGAATTTACCTACAATCTTCTACCTACTTTTATCGCTTCTCAATCATGAATACTGATTAAAGATGGGCCTTTTCTGATCTTTTTGATGGTTCAAATTCCTGAATTTTAGGTAAGTTGGATCAAACTCTGAGAATTCAGTAGATTTGTTTATTATCGTCTCTAATTGTGCGTTTTAATTGGGGATAATTCTAAATATATTTCATCTGAATTCGTTGGATTTGTGAATTAGAGCTAGCCTACGATTTTGTTTAATCCTTCTGTTGGCACATTGCATTTTACTTATTATGGCGACTAATTTTTTTTATTTTTTATTTTTGGCAAGTTTCTGCTGAATTGTTATAGAGGTCAAATATGTAGTTTTCTAAGAAATGTTCAGAGCATGAGGAAACTAGTTACGGTTTGATGTTGGTTTCAATGTCTCAAAATTCTTGATCTAATTGGCCAGTTTGAATGTTTATTGTTCTTTTTATGTGTTGAAAAGTAATAAATTTGTTTGACTATATCTTTATTTTTGGTTTGTAAAGAGATTGGAGTGCTTCCATGATCTTGCTTCAATATGGAAAAATATAGGCCAAAGAATATATTGATTAGTGGTGCTGCTGGTTTCATAGCATCGCATGTTACGAACTGGCTCACACGAAACTACTCCGAGTACAATATTGTTGTTCTTGACAAGCTGGATTATTGCTCGAACTTGAAGAACCTAGACCCCTCTCAGTCTCTTCCTAACTTTAAATTTGTAAAAGGCGATGTTTGTAGTGCTGATCTCGTATATCATATACTAGCTACAGAGGCCATAGACACAGTTATGCATTTTGCAGCACAGACGCATGTTGATAATTCATTTGGAAACAGCTTTGAGTTTATTAAGAACAATGTTTATGGTACTTGTGTCCTTCTTGAAGCTTGCAAAGCTCTCGGTCATATTAAGAGATTCGTTCATGTTAGTACAGATGAGGTCTATGGGGAGACTGATGAGAATGCTGTGGTTGGGAACCATGAAGCTTCACAGCTACTCCCAACAAACCCGTATTCTGCATCCAAAGCTGGGGCGGAAATGCTTGTTATGGCATATGGACGATCATATGGGTTACCTGTGATAATCACGAGGGGGAACAATGTTTATGGTCCCCATCAATATCCTGAAAAGTTGGTACCTAAATTCATTCTATTAGCCATGCTAGGACAGCCCCTCCCAATTCATGGGGATGGATCCAATGTAAGAAGCTATCTTTATTGTGAAGATGTTGCGGATGCGTTTGATACCATACTCCACAGGGGTGAAGTTGGTCATATTTATAATGTTGGAACTGAAGAGGAAAAGAGAGTTATTGATGTGGCAGCAGATATCTGTCGGCTGTTTTCTTTGGATGCATCTGCTGTGATAAAG
Source organism: Pogostemon cablin (assembly GCA_023678885.1). Taxonomy (NCBI): domain Eukaryota; kingdom Viridiplantae; phylum Streptophyta; class Magnoliopsida; order Lamiales; family Lamiaceae; genus Pogostemon; species Pogostemon cablin. Next base: position 13,299,110 of record CM042962.1, on the reverse strand, counting down.
TTTGTGGAGAACAGACCCTTTAACGATCAAAGGTATTTCTTGGACTCTGGCAAGCTAAAAAACTTGGGATGGTCAGAGAAAACTAAATGGGATGATGGTGTAAGGAAAACAATGGAGTGGTATGTAAGAAATCCTGATTGGTGGGGAGATGTTTCCGCAGCATTGCATCCTCATCCACGAATGCTATCTTTCCCCATGTTGGGGAGAGATCATCACAAAGGTGGAGTTAGTGCACCGTCTAATGCATTACTGAAACCTGATAAGGATCAAACCGGTTGTAGAGGAAAGGGATCCATCAATGTGGGCAAAAGCCGACTTTGAAACATTTGATGTAGGACTAGATTATTTAGATATTTAATTCTAGAATAAGACGGGAAGGAGTAATTGATCACTCTCCTCATCGCCTAAGCATTTATAAATCAAGCCAGTGTTTATTCCTGATTGTTAAGCTGCAAAGAGTGTGCCTTGGACAAGAGAACTACTTGCTAACGGCTTGTATGATGATTGTTCTGGTAATCCCTACCTCTCTCTTCTCTCTGTCCGTAATGTTTCTTTTCATTTATACTTGTTGATCAGATGCTGCAGTAGAGCATTATCTGTGACAAACTATGCCACCATTGACAAAAAAATTCTATGCCAGAATGATACAGATGCTGACATTTCTTTGTTATTGCTGATTGCAGGTAAGTGTGTTTAATCTTAAGCTTGGCACAAACAGCAGCTAATATATCTTGGTCTGGTGGATATGCTTCTTCTGCTTAACCGATAAGTATTACTTACAACTGTCCAAACGAAGTCGTAGGTACACAGGGTAGCAGAAAAAGAGAAAAAACAACAAAACAACCCGGAAAAATTAGCTTTAATATCACCCTAAGCGCTAACCTCTTATGAACACTAAAATATAGAACACCCCACCAGTCTTTAATAGAATGATTTTATACAGGGAGTCTTTTCAAATATCTTGCTGTTATTTAGCATTTAAGAGTTAATTCAACTCTCCGGCGTTCATTTTTTTGCAAACTGATCTTGTTTTAGTTTATTAGTGCAGTTAGCCAGTGACCATCTTCTTCTGTAAGTGTAGAGTTTATTGTTCAAATGTAAGTTGGGATGCTTCTCATGATCACATGATCATTAATATTTTTTAAAAAATGAATCTGTGGTTTTGTGAGTAAACAACTGAAACAGCAGGTCTATGTTTTTCATATATTGAATCCAAGGGGGATATTTATTTTTGAGTTTTCAAGTTGATGGTTTTTGAAACCTTTTGGTGAATTTTGACATTCCGAAGAACAGTGGGTGTATGAATGTGTGTTGTTTGCAGGGATTGATGTGATTTTATGTCAAACTCACAAGAGAGGGATTGATGTGATTTTATATCAAACACACAAAATAGAGTGGCAGTGATGTATTTATTGTTGTATTTTCTTGATTGTGTGATTTTAGCCATTTGATTAAGTTAAGGATGAGACATTTTGATAAGAGGCACCGACGATCTAAATTAAATTAAATTTTGTGAAAAGACTAAAATAACCCTACTTCCATTATAACCCTTCACAAACTGAGTAAATTTTTTTTTTTGCAAACTCATCCTGTTATATAGCAATGTTGTGAAATGGTTTGGGTAACAAAAATGTTACGTTTGAGAAAAGATATCATCAACTGTTGTGTTAAAGAGGCATTTATAAGTTTAATATTGAATTGCTTGATGAGTCAAGTAATTTATCTAAAAAAATAATTAGTTTTTGTTTTCGTTATGTTGACATTAAATTAGAAAAGTTGATGTAGTGATTTCTTGAACTTGTGCATTTAGGTGATAGTGCCTTTTGTCACTTAAAATTGTAATTATATTTTTACTATTTGAACATTAATTGAAGCCATCCAAAACTCGAAGACAGTAATATTAAAGGTGAGATAAAAATTCTTGCAACTTTGATTCTTAAGGTGGGAAAGCAAATTGGAAAAATGAGTTTTTCTTTGCTTCTTATTTTGGATTTATAAAATTGATCCCACATTGCAATTAGTATTTTATAAGTGGAAGTTGGGAGGTGTGCGGTTTCCTTGTTAACTTCTTCACATAAATGCCATTCATTGTTTCCATGTGGAGCCTACAGGTGAGAAGCGATCATATAATTGTTAATCATATATTTGTAAATTTTAATATAGTAGTACTATTAATTTACACAAAATACACATCAACTGAGAATGTTATTTTGTACAATTAGTTAATTTGTTGTGTTTTAAGAATAAAATAGAATGCTACAGCTACGAGAGCCGTGCAATGCGATAAACAAAAGTACTTGATAAATACTTTCATGTAAGGGTAACACAAAACCAAACCGGTTTTACGTAAATCTGTTATATTTTTTTATTAAAAATATTATCATGTGAGTTTAACTAAGTGTAATTGAAGCATTGATAAAAGAAAGAGCAAAGAATAAGCTTAGGATATAACAAGAGACAGCCAAAACGAGATGATAAAATTCCTTTCATCGTTTCAATGCATCATCATCACATGATGTTCACATGCCAATGTCCCTACATACATTGGGTTTATTGCTTTAATTTTTATTATTATTGTTATTATTTTTTTCCCTCATAATCTTAGTCAAGAACCTAAGATTAATAATATACATTTCTATGGAAAATCACAATTATTAAGAGAACGTTTTGTTTATTGGGATATGAAATTAATTAATTTATCATATACTCCATTTTTTATTTTTAAATTGATTATATTAAAAATCGATCAATGCATGCTATTTCAATTTATTATTAATTAGTTTATTTTTCTTAACGGCTATAGGCAACTTTTGCGTTGAAATGAGATGCGATCCAAAACTGTCCACCTCACAAATAATCAAATCAATTAATCAAATAATTATAAATTCAATGAAAATTCTAAACAAACACTACTATAATTACCTACCCCGTCGTAAAGAAGATCTTTTACTTTTGTTCACGTTAATTAAAAAATATTATTATTTAATGTGTGGTGAATAGTTATATTAATAAGATTGTGGATCTCATATTTTTATTGTATTAGTGGTGTGTGTAATGTTTCATGTGTGTGAAAAAAAATGACCATTTTTGGGATGGACGACCAAAATAGAAAAAAATACCATCTTTCGAGCAAACGGAGGGAGTATTATACATCAAATTATGACTCCCTCTATCTCACATTTATTTTCATACTTTCCATTTTCTTCAGTTCCACGCTTATCTTCACCATCCAAAAAAAAGGGAATATCACATCAACTAATAACCTTAAAAGTTATCTTAATTTAAAAATATCAGTCTCACTTAACACATGTAACATTATACTTTTTTTATTATTTGAAAATAACATAATACCCTTAAAAAATCAATAAAATTGGTTAAATAGTAACTTTTCTTAAACTATATATGTACGGTGTCAGTGCAGTTAAGTGTGAGACGAGGGGAGTATATCATAGACATAATAATATTATAACTATCTACTGCTATCTTCATCCTGTTATAAAGTTGATGCTTTTTTTGAAATTTACAAAGGAAACGTCAACCTTATGATGAAATGGAGAGAATATATATTTAAATATTAGTGTATATTTTTCATTTCACAATATAATAAAATATTCTTTCCATTCTAAAATAAATTTTACACTTTCTATTTTTGTTCGTATCACATTAAATATTAAAAATAATAATAATAATACTCCCTTAATCAACGTGCAAAAAACAAATGTCCACCTTTGTGGCTGACGGAGGGAGTAATACGCAGGGAAGTACTCCCTCCGTCCATTTTCAAGGATATCATTTTTCCATTTTGGCCGTCCGCCCACAAGGGTCTTTTTTTTTTATTCACACACGCTCACTAATACAACTAGAAAGTGGGACTCACACCTCCACTAATACAACTATATGCACATTAAATAATAATACTTTTTAATCTTTTTGCTCAAAAGCAAATACCATTCTTGGATAGAGGGAGTATACGACACAAGAACGAGGAAGTGATTTTTAAACTAACATGACTTTTAAAATCAAAATCAAAATCAAACATGGCCATGAAAGAAGCCTCAATTTGGGTGTACTAGTGGCGAAGCATGACGTATAACAGATAAATGTGGTTTCCAGTAGGCGAAATACACTGTACCATTCTCCTGTCATTCAACGCGTCATTGGTTCTGCCTTTTGCCCTCACCCCCCTTCTCTCTCCACACACTCATGTGTATACGCACACACATATATATACACACGCACAATCAAAGCTGCATTGCATATGTGCTTAATTTATTCACTCGTACTATAGTGCATGATCTCCTTCTCTTCGACGAATCGCAGCATATATAGCAGTAATTTGACACGAAACTGGATGTTGTTCATGAGTAATGAAGACGCTTGTATATTATTATATATACATATACACTGATAGCACTGATTATCTGAGCTGTTGATTCCGGAAAAGGTTATTTCTGTTTCGATTATCCAATATTTTTTTATTTGTTTCAGTTCTTATTTACGTTTTCTATTGTGATGCAGAATTCGGGATCTGAAGCTGAGGTTGATTTTTGGTATGAGAATGTTTTTGAAGAAGAAGAAGCGTAAATCGGAGCTCTCAATATGAAGGGGCGACTGTAATTAAGAGATTGGCGGTATTTGGTGCGGCCGCCGGAGGTGTTTGGCGGGAGATGAAGAGAAAGAACTCTACGGCGGCGGCGGGTAACCGCCGAACATCTCACCGGAAAGTTAGGCTGCTGCTTGGACTACTTTTGCCATTTCTTTTTCTCAGAGCTGCTTTTCTAATCCTTGAATCCGCTGCCCTTTGCTCATCCTCTGTTGGTAATTTCTAGCCTTTTTTTTCCTTTCAACTTCTTTGATTTTTGATTAATTTCTTTGGAGTAGAGTTGCCAATTTGGGGTATTTTGGATGGGTATAAGTGTAAATTCATTTTCTTCTTCTCCGGGCGAGCTGCAGAATGTGTGGCGTGGAGGATTTTTGGCGGAAGTGACTCTGCTCTGGTAAGTACACTTATTTTCAATCATGCTTTTGTAGGGTTTTTTTTTTTTTAATTCTTAAAAGAACAAGAAAAGGTAAAACCTGAGCATGACATGCAACTCAAGAATAATTTTGAAGGTATCACGAATTTCATCAAAAAGTATTACTCATTTTATTATACACATTAGTTAGTCTAATGATATTTTTTAAGTGAAATAAATAATATTTTTACAAAAGAATCGATATTCTTAAAAATGTGGAGTATAGTATTTGAATTGTGCTTGTGTGCCCACGAATTTTTGTGAAAATGAAATGGAATTTGATACTAACCTGTTCAAAATCTGGAATAGAATAGTAAAGATTGCAATTATTCTTCTTTGATTTTCTTTAAACAACACGCTATCTATGTTATCCCTCAATCCTTCAATATCCTTCACTTTTACAGTTACATTATGTTTAAGAAATTTTTTTTTTATTAATTTTTTTGGGGTAATTAATTTGATAATTTAAAGTAATAAATAAAGAATAAATAATTTGATAATTTAAAGTAATAAATAAAAAATAAAGTATGTTATTTGTGTAAAAATATGACAATTTTGAAATTAATAATATGTATTTTTTTGGTTTTGGGATTGAGATATTATTTTATTTTTTGAGAGAACGATTTGATGGGATGGGAGAATATATTTTGTATTTTTTTAATTTCTTATTTTACTTTTATCAGTAATATACAAATGTATATAATTATTTGCATGAAAACACACATTTGTTGCGAGGATCGCATTAGAATAGAAGAAGAATACTTATGACAAATGATACATTGTGGCAATATGTTTTCTAGTTATATATTGTATTTAAAGCATTTTGATTCAGCTATATATTTCTTTGTACGTACAAAGCATGGCTTAAACTTATGGAGAAACTACTTGTAACAGTAACTCTTCCTTTTTGGGTTATTAAATCCGAAATCAATGGATAGACTTACTATTTAAGTGTAGACAAGTTTAATAAATGTTGGTGTTGTATGTTGGACAAACGCTTTCTTGGGACTGTCGGCAATCAGGTTCCACTAGTTTTTTTTTTTTTTATCAACACCTGGCGATTTACTGACCACCAGATTTTTCTACAACTACTTGATCTTGGTTCTTAATAGTATTTATTACTCATCTTGACTTCTGATAAGTTTATGGGGTTGCATACATGTGATATTTTGGACATTTGAGCTAGTTTTTGGGATGAGCATGAGCTACATCTAAATATCCATTGCATTACACTGGATAACATAGTGTATGCATGTGATTTGGATGTTCTCTCTCTTTGAGTTGGATTTCAAGATAGTGCTGATCATTATTGCTCATTTATCAGTTTTGACTTTAGTGAAGAAGACAGAAAACCTGTTCTCCCACTAGTGTAAGAAATAGTGTGAGCCACTAACCGTAGCTGACATAATTTTTTAGGCTTTTTAATGACATAGGCAGCCGGAACAGGCTTATTCACCTTATGAATGTGAACAAAGTTAAATATTTTTTATTCACTTTTGTTATTACTTACAATTACATGTTATGATGGTGCTAAAAAAAGCTCAGAGAAGAGCTGGCGATGGCCTTGCTGGAGGCAACTAGTCTTGATGATGGTGATGATAGAATTGGAATTCATTCCAATTCTGAACCTGTTTCATTCAAGGATCTTGTGAAGGATATGAAGTTAAATAGACAAGACATCAAAGCCTTTGCCTTCAAGACCAAGGCCATGGTAAGTTGGCAGTTTTAATCCATTATATTAATTTTTTATAGCTTTATTCGAGTATTGAATTGGAGGATTTGGACCTGTTGTTCTCACAAGCTATGAAGTTGTTACATCTCTCGTTTAAAGTCTTTGAGAGGTTAAGAAAGTCTACTGCTTTCTAAACACTAATTTATTTTATAATTGAGATCAATGGTAAGAAAAACATTAAAGGAAATATAATATTTATGCAGTCTGCCAGTAACTCCAGAAAAAAACGGCTTAGATTATGATACACCATGCCTTACCAAACACACGGGCGTTATGTATTAGTATTATATCTACTACGTGTCATTCATCCAACGATTGAATCTACTACGTGTCATTCATCCAATGTTTGAAACATGACACCCATACCACTTTCGAAAGGCTTATTATGCCTTCCATGGTTAATGAGCCGGCTGAATCTGGAACTACTACATCGTGTGCATGCTAACTCATGTGTAATTTTCTTCGTAATATTAGGCAACATGTGAAGTGATGCTTATGTCGCATCATTTTGCTGTCACCTTTCTTAGAACTCTTGTTATAGATCCAAAAGGTGAAAACTGAAAAGTACTAGATGTTATTAAATTCTGTCCGGATTGCCAATGTAAAAAATTCTGTGTCACACCGTTAGATGGATGACACGTAGGAGGGAGAGAAACTATACGGCTATACCCTATAATGGAAAGCATTAGCCCTAGTGTTAATCATATAAATAGTGGCCCAGAATATGATACACGAGATCCAGTGTGATTGAATATATTTTTCTGGTTTGGGGACCGTTTTTGAATATGATATCTACCAAACTTGAAAGATACTGCTTTACTTGTATGTAGCCTCTCCGTCCTAATCAACTATTTTTTAATTTAGTATTATAATTCAGTACAATCGGATCAACCGTGAACAAATTGGTAGCTGAGAGAAAAACGTGATAAATGATAATGTCTAAACATCGAGATAGAATACTAGGATGAGGTTATAATGCCCTTCTTTTACGAAATATAATCATATGATAATGAAATGTTGCAAGTTATCTTTAGCAAGAAGAGAAGACTAATATAGGTTGGAAATAAAAATGAAATGATAAGTCATACAATAGATCTATATGATATCAAATCCTTGGAACAAATGGGGTAATTTTCTGCTTTCTAAACATGAGTTATGCACCTGCTAATGATATGTGATTAATGTCACTATAGCTTTAGTTATCTGATTCACAATTTGATATTAATTTTTAAACCATGGTATCGCGATATATCCGGTTGAGGCACTCAATATTCTATTGTTCCTCTTGATAGTTGCAGAAACTTTATTGGTATTTGTTTTGCTGGCGTTAACTTGGCTTAATTTTCTTGCATCATTTTTTTGTCTATTCTTATCTAGTTGACTTAAAGAATATTCTGTATTTGGTTGCAGATTGCAAAAATGGAACACATGGTTAAAACAGCTCATCAGCAGGAATCTGTATACTGGCATTTAGCTGCTCATGGAGTACCCAAGAGCCTTCACTGTCTTTCACTTGAAATGGCGGAGGAATACGCTGTAAATGCTGCAGCACGTTCTCGATTACCTCTGCCACAATATATTTACCGTCTCACAGACCCTTCTTATCATCATGTTGTTCTTATAACAGACAACATTCTTGCTGCCTCTGTTGTTATCTCCTCCACTTCAAAAACTTCCAGCAATCCTGAAAAATTAGTGTTCCATGTTGTTACTGATAAGAAAACATACAATTCGATGCATGCATGGTTTGCAGTAAACACAATTGATTCTGCAGTTATTGAAGTGAGGAGTCTGCATCAATACGACTGGCCTCATGAAGTAAATGTAGCTGTTAAGGAGATGTTAGAGATTCATCATCAGATCTGGAATCAAAATTACCGAACCCTGAAATACGAGGACTTGGAATTTGGAAATGTGAAAGATCACAGGCTAGATGTTTTAAGTCCCAGCTGTGTCTCCCTTTTGAATCACCTCCGCATATATTTACCTGAGGTAGTTCTCGAATAATTTTAGTTTCCAGCAGTACTGATTATACGCATAAAATTTTGGCTATACTTGGTAAAGATTGAGTTATTCTCTTAATACTCATGGATACGACAGCTTTTTCCGGATTTGAACAAGGTGGTGTTCTTGGATGATGATATTGTAGTACAACATGATATATCACCTCTGTGGGGCTTGTATCTCAATCAGAAGGTTATGGGCGCAATCGTTGATTCGTGGTGTGGACCTGACTGTTGTCCTGGCAGAAAGTACAGAGATTACTTCAACTTCACTGATCCAATCATATCATCTAATTTTGATCAAGATCGTTGTGGATGGCTTTATGGGGTGAATGTTTTCGATTTGAACAGATGGAGGAAGACTAACATTACAGCAGTATATCATCAGTGGCTGAAACTTGTAAGTATATTATTGCTACTTCTATGGTCTCTTAAAAGCACTAGTATAAATGAAGAACAATAATGTAAATAATCTGAAATGCTTATGTTATTTGACTACACAACGCTTCTTTATTGAATTATCTATCTTCACTCAAAGAAGAATGCTTTACTAAGCCAATTAGATGGATCTGCAGTGCCTCAATTCTGGTTTCACACTATGGCATCCTGGAGCACTCCCACCAGCCTTGATTGCGCTTGAAAGCCACATTCACCGAATCAATCCATCGTGGCACTTAGCTGGACTGGGGTATAGTCATCCACAGCCACGAGTAGACGAGCGCATGCTGCAAACTGCAGCCGTGGTGCATTTCAGCGGACCAGCGAAGCCATGGCTCGAAATTGGGTCACCACAGGTAAGAAGTCTGTGGACTAGGCATGTAAATATGTCTAATGAACATATCCGGAGATGTGGAATAGTGGCTTGAGAGGACACATTATATATCAATACTAATTATGTAGAGATATATATATATCTGAATGTATCTATCTCACTGGTGAGGTTATTACTTCGGTTTAAAGTTGGAGGAATGTTTTAGGGAAGAGGGAAGAAGGTTTAGCCTTCAGTCTCTTATCAAACATTCCTCCCAGTGGATAAATAGATATACATAGAAGATCATAGCCAAGATACATTTATATATGATATAGTGAAGATAACCCATAAAGTAGGGTGAAGGAATGAGTTAGTTGTATTTATTTTATAAACTTTATATATTTAACATCTAAATAATGTAAATATGGATGTTCTCATTTGTTGGTTTTTTTCTTGATGGCTGAAGATCTTTTACTTTTTGTAGTTTACTGTGTTATAAACTCGTATCTACTCTTTGAAAAGCACCATGATGAAATAGTAATTAATATGTATATGGTTAATTTTGGATCTGATTAGTTAATTTGAAGTATTAGAGCAAGCTATAAAATAAATATTATGCATATTTTAAAGAGTAAAATAAGAAAAACAAGTTTCAATCCACACTTTATTTTAACTTTTTAAATTAAAAAGATGTTTTCAATCTTTAAATTTAAAGAGCACAATACACTCTTCATACTTTATTACTTTCATTAAATGCTATTTAATTATTAGTGTTTTTACTCAATAGAAGTTGTTTAAACAGTTAATAAAAGAGAAAATGCGATAAATGAACATTAAAAACAAATTTTAAAAATTTGTCGGAGCAAAAAATAATTTATGACTCTTTAAAAATAAAATTACTCTTTATATTGTAAAAATGCCTTCGAATTTTGAAGATCTCTTGGAGATACTCTTAGTTAAAGGTACGTTTGAATTACTAATAGAGTTGATATCTATACATCTGGTGCACACGTACATCTATGTGTATAAATTTTTATTCAATAGTGTACATAATTTTTTTTATAATTGTATATAGTTTTTTTAAATTTAATTAAAAAAATTAACAGAAATTTTGATAATAAAGCGTGTACATTTTTATTCATTAGTAGAGTATATATTTTTAGTAGAGTATATATTTTTATTTATAATTGTATAAATTTTTAAGAGTGTGGGTGCAAAGAATAATTTGCTTTAATAGTATTTTACTTTGTATTTTAGAACTTGATCTTTTTATCTTTGGATTTTATTACATGCTCTTATTTGATTTTTAAGATCAATTTATTCAAAATATAATGGGAGCACAAATCTATAATCCGTGTATGAACATTAACCCATTGCAAATTTGGAAAAGCCCAATTTCTTTGTCTAAATTATCTGAAGAGCATCATAATTTGAAATAAAAGTCAGATTATATCTTGTGGTAATAACCTTCTATTAATTTTAAAAGAAAAAAAATTAAAATTCTATTACCAAAGCTTAAACCACAACGACAAATAATTAATTAATATAGAACCCCATCCGCCCATAAATCTCTCTAAAATTTTTACTCCTACTATTTAGTAATTGACAAAAACTAAGGGCAGTCATAATTTCTAGACAACAGTCCTAGGAGATGAATAGCTTTCATTTAAGACTCTGGGGCTACCTTCTCATACTAATTTCCAACATCTGCCCAAATTATATATCATGTGTGGCACTGAAGGAAACACAATATTTCAATCGATTAAGCTCGTCTGAAACCTACGTCGCGTCTGTGGATCACTCAGATAAAGGCAGTAATCGGGGGACTGCTCAATTATACAGTACATCTTTCTAGGAGACAAAGGCAAAAGAGAATCAACTAGAATGAGAGACAAACTGTCCTAGATTTCAAACGGAGATTTCTTTTTCACACTTCCCATGAGTGTTTACAATCACATTAGCCTCACTGGTTAAGAGATCCCGTTATAGTGACTTCTTTTTTCGATGAAATAAACAGATGAACTGGTAGCCAATACATGCTTTTCAACAATATGGTTAGATAATAGATACATAGATTCAATATGGACCAAAAAATGCAGGAATGAACCTCTTGGTTCACAGCAGTAATGATAAAAACTGAAATAACAATAGTCTGCCTTATCTAATTAGATCATGTTTAATGTCAAATTAGGCTGCATTCTATCACCCTGCACTACAGAGCTCCAGAAAAAAATCGAATATCTTTGCAATGCCTGGCGTACCTGATTCATCACTCAGATCTCCTTACAAATGTTTTTATATTTTCTCCCCCTTCCAAAAAGGTAGACAAATTAACAGACAAGTAGAATAGTCTCGTCTCCGATACATGGATCATCAATCACCATCAGCCATTGCCACCCTCCGAACTTGTTCAAAATCTGTAATGCTCTTGCTTCCACTCTCACTAGATACCCTCTCATGCACCTCCTCAGACGCCAACACTTTCCGCTAGAAGATCAAGCATTTGAGCATGAGGCCCTTGATGCCAAACCTTTTAAGGGGGAGAGGAAAACACAAATAATAAGCTTTCAATGTTATATAAGGAAGAAATCTATGGGGGGAACACCTGTAAATAAATGAAGATCTAATGCTAGATAGTTTTCCACTTTATTCCAGCTTTAGATATAAAGAAATGCACACGTATAGATGGAAAATGGAATCAGAGACTATACTCAAAAGGGGATAATTGCAAAATATGTTTGTAGCAATACAAAGAAATTCCAAAACATATTATCAATTCTTTTGGAAAATGGTAAAAAGCACTACCTTCTAATTCATTACGCATCCAATCTTGAGAACACATCAACGCTTGCAAAGTATCTGACTTCACTGAACTCCAAGAATGATCAATGGATCTATCTCCAGTATCAAATAGTGATTCCACTGTAACTTTAGATACTGGAATCCCCAATATGTTGCGGGCCATCATAGAAAGAACAGGATACCTCGGTTCATGAACTTTCCACCAGTTTAATATACTAAAATCAGCACTACGAGGGAAGAGTGGTTCCTCTAAATACTTTTCCAAGTCAGATTTTGTGTTTTGGCTGAAAGATGTTTCATGGAGGAATCTGTCAAAACCAACAAGTTTGTCCCTAACACTACCATTTTCAGAAGACGAATTTTGACCATGATTAGCTAAGGGCGAGTAGATAGCATGACCATTGTAAAGTGCTTTTATGCAGTTTGATACAATGTCTATGCAACCAGGAGCACTGTCCCCGTAAATTTGGGGATAGTAATACTCTACCAATTTCATCTTGTACCGAGGATCAAGGATAGCTGCAATGGCCATAATCAAGCTGCATTTCTTCCAATACTCATCAAATTTTGATTTCAATTTCAATGCCAAAGAGCTGATAAATTCATCTGACTTCTGGCACCACAATATCAACTCTAAATGAATATCACAAATCTCATTAAAATAGGAATTTGCAGTGATGTGCTCACGGCCGACAAAGACATTAGAGACTTCATGAAAGACTTTTAAGATGCTTGTAATGGCTCTCAATCTGTCCCAATCTATTCCAGATAGGCACATTGAAAAGTCAGGGTCATGTTCTTGAAGTTGAGGAAAGGCTTCTTTGTACTCTAAAGCAGCTTCAAGCATCCCATACGTTGAGTTCCATTGGAAGGGATTATCCATGGACAAGCATTTCTGACCATTTATACCAACTAACTGCACTATTTCATTGAACTTTTCTTGTGTTGCCCGTGATCCTTTAATGTACCGTACAGCATCCCGAACTTTGTTGGTGATCTCACGTGATGTTTCCAGCACATCTTGGACCAGTAACTTCACAGTACTTGCTGCACATCGTACATCAAATAATTGGCCTTCACACAGTAGGAACCTGTGTTGGCAGAGTTGGTCTCGAATTTTATAAACAATTTTATCGTATGTGGTATGGTTATCAATAGTCAATGAGAACAATTTTCGATCAATATCCCAATTCCTAAGAGTTGTCATGATTAGTTCTGAGAGAGAGTCTTCCGCTTGAGAAGGGTCAATTGCCAAGAAGTTCAAAATCTTCTTCTTTAGCTCCCAAGAATCATCAATATAATGTGCTATCAAGCATAAATATTCTGTGCCTCTATTAGCAGCCCATCTATCGGCACTAAGGCTGACCTTGCCCGGTAATTTATCCAACTCTTCATACACTCTTTGTTTCTCCTTTTTATAGATCTCTATACAGTCCGCCTCGACTCCATTAACTGTCATGAGATCAAACAAGGGCTGAAGATTTTGAAGAAATCTCTTGAAGCCAACATCCTCAACCATACCTAGAGGATAACCATGCATAATAATCATCCGAGAAAGGTCTAGCTGACTCCGCCTCTGATCAAAATTGACACTTCCCGAGCTAATACTTCTAACTTTTACCTCTTGTTCAAGATTCGTACTTGCGACAGTAACCATCTCATTCTTCAATGTAGCTTGATTATAACTGATATTAGTAATGGCGAGGGTGTTCTGCTTCCTCTTTCCCCTAGTCAACAGTTGAGTAATATCATGGTTCGATCTTCTACGACACCTGATCAGATGATTTCTTAAATGTGATGTCCCACTGGTACTTGAACCACTGAGTATTCTTTTACAGTGCCGGCAGACAGCCGCAAATGTTTCGCCTTTTTTAACTCTGTCGAAGTCATTCCACACAACAGATTTCAATCTACTAGAATTCACAACCACTGCTTCTTCTGAGACCTCCATCAATCAACTCTAACAATCTGCCAAACAGGTAACAAAAGACATGACAATCTTGTTGAAAACAAATTCACCACATTCTAGTACGGCTTAGATTAGGCCAGAAGGAAAAAAAGAACACGAAGTCGATTAAATTAATCCCAAAAAACACCATTTTATCCAAATGTGGAAATGAAAGGCAAACACTTGTGTGAATCGGGTTCACGGGATAAACCTTGTTTTCCTCCCTTCCTATCCTATTATACCCCATGTTTTGCTAAGCAGGACAACAAGGATTACACCTTAAACCCGATTTACGAGAGCTAACTCCAAATAAAATTAACTAATGCATTTGACAATTTGTGAAGTAATACACTTGAATAGTAGATATCCATACAAACAAGAAAGAAGTAGCATAAACAAAAACTGCACACATGTGGGAGATACACCAACAAATTACAAGTTCGAACCTTGATTAAGCATGCATAATGCCTTCAAATTGAGCAACGAGGCAAAACAATTAGACCGCAGGTACCCTGTTTACTGCAAAGCCCGAAACAACTGAATATTAAGACAGCACCGAACCGACCCGGTGATATTTTCACCAAATGGGTCAAACAAATCCTACTAAAATAAACCCTAATACCAACCGGAACCTGACCCGCTAATCATCAATCGGATTCTCGCCAATTAAAAAAAAAAAAAAAAACTTCAAACAGAATCACGACATCGGGTTGAGACATTTTAGAACCCAAATTACACAAGAATCATGATCCAAAATCTGCCTAAATTTTTGGAAGCAAGAGACCATCTTACCGACGAACAGAAGTATTGATATAAATACGAATTAGGGTTCGTAAGCGGAGTTAACGGGTCATTGACGCCGGGAGGAGATGCGGGTCTGCGTAGTGCGTGTTGTGTGTGTGAGAGAAAGAGAAGTTGAATATATGTATGTAGTAGAGGAGGAAAGAAGATATCGGGAATACAGCTAGTTTTCAGCTATGGTAGCGACCCGCCAAAACGGGAAACAAAATGGGCTTTATTTGGGCTTCTTAGGGTTTGGGCTGAAACTGTTGGACTGGAAGTATTTAAATACGGCTGGATTGATTGGGCTTGGTATATATTCATTTTTATATTTGATGTTTCTTTCTTTTATACAAAACCAAGCTTTCATAAAAATAAAAGAATATTAGATGTTAAAAATATTTAAGGGTATAATTGTCTCTACAATTTTAAATAAAAAGGTTTACATGTAATTTGATTCACATCTGATACATTCATTTACAAAATATAGTCACGTTAGCCCTTAGTGCATCCTTCGAAAAAATTATAAGAGTAATTGATCATGGTTGACAGGGACGGATGCAGTATAGATACAAGGGGTACAACTATACCCCAAAATAAAAAATAATATCTATTTATAATTGTACTCCAATAGCTTTGTGGCTAGAGCTCTCCTAGCTTAACCCCATATTAAGGGTTCGATTCCCACATCTGTATTAATAATTTATTTTATATTTTTCATTTCTATATATGCCACTTTTGGAAACTTTCTCACCATTACACTTTGTCAATCTCGTTATCCATTTTTCTTCTTAATATTTATATTATTAATTTATTTATATTTTTTTATTTATTTCATATTAATTATTTATCAAACATATGTACTTTTAATATTATATACTCCACCTTCTTTTTTTTTTCTTTTTTTTCCATTTTAAACCTTGTGTTCTTTTTATCTTTCATTTTATCTAGTACTTAAATTATTAATTAATTGCAACATAAATTTATATTCAATTCATTATTATTGTTCTAAATATGTGTTATAAATTTATGATAATAATATTTTAATTGCTTTTTTTTAAAAAAAATTAGACAGTGTCAATAGTAATTATAATTTTTCAAATTATATTTATTTATTATAGGATTTTCAATATTAAAAACAAAATTTATAATTATATGTGAGTGAGGCTCTTGTGCTCCGGAGACATTGTGCCCCTTTACAATTTCCGGCCCTCTTTGCATTTTAAACTCCTAGCAATACATAGGGTTAAATAAAATATGAAGAGGGAAAGTTGTGTTCCCATGGGGCACGGTGTGTCCTCGATGACACACAAGTTTTTGCCATTATATATCGTACCCCCAAATCTTATTTCTTGGATCCGTCCATGATGGTTGATAGCACCATATAGAGTTACAACTCACAAAGGGGCATTATATTAGAAGAACTCCTAAGTGGGACCATAAATTTTTATTTTTATAAATATTAACAATATATTAAATTATATATTCTCGTTTATTGGCACATAATTGCTCATAATTATTTGGTATCGATTGAGTGTATCTTGTAGGGATATAAATCCAAAATTACCAATATTCTGATTGAATTAACATTAATTAATTAATAACTCAGAAGATATATAATAAGCTTTAAACATAAAATATAAATCATAAATTATAAAAATAAAACAGTGATATCATTATCAAATTAGTTTTAATGAATTGATGAAAAAACCCTAAAAGATAATCGCAATAAATAATATAAATGTAATAAACAAATCCTAAATCACAAAATAATAATATTGCAACGTATAGTTGGGAGACTTTATCTTTAATATAATTTTATTTTGTAAAAAGTTTATAGGCAAATGTAATTCCAATATTAATTATAACGTTTATCATCATATTAATTTTCGATATGTGATTAGATAATATATATAAGAAAATTATCCTATTTAATTTAAGAAAAGGGAATTAGAACTATTTAGAAATATGATGGTGATGAGATGCTATTTCTTGCCGACTCAAATTTGTTGCACGTTTGGTTTTGAACTTTAATTGTTGCTGGAAGAAAAGAAGCCTTTGGTCCTTCTAAAAAGTTATACTTTACTTCCATTTTAATTCATTCTCAAATAAAAATATATATATATAATAGAATTAAATGTTGTGAAGACCCCATCTCCTATATATGTATATGAATTCAATATTCTCCACTCCAATTACAGAGTTATTACAATTGGAGTATTATTTGGACACAATTAAGCATGGGGATAGTTGGAGCCATTGCAAGACATCTTGATGCACTTGTCGGGTATTTTTTTTATTCTCTCTTCCCAATTCTTCATTAGTTATAATTTTGATCATTGAAAAATCAAAATAGTAGCTAATTTTTTGAAACTATGGCTTTTTAAATTAATTACATTGATAATTATAAATACAACAATTTCTTGAATTCTGTACATGGCATATTTGATTACATTTGCAGTAACATAGAGTATGTTTTCATTCGTTGATTAATAAGACTTATAAGTGTTTTAAAACATTAGAGATTTTTTGCTTTAAAAAAAAAAAGAACATTTGAGATTTTCATTCCTTTTTTAGTGTTTCATTAGTTTTATTTAGAGCTGATTGGGGAACTCATCTATCCTAATTTATATTTATATCTTATAATATGGCTACTTGTTTTTTTTTTCTTTTAATAATTATTATTATTAATGGACTTAAAAAAAAATACTTCTGAGATAAACGCAAGCAGTGTATGTATTCCTTTATCTTTAATGAATTTATATAGTTTTAGGCAAAAAAAAATTATTTGAGACTTTCTTGTATCGAAGGACTTAAATGAGAAGGATAAAAATTATGAAAACTTAATTGATGTGAAATGAAAATGTTGAAAATTGATATTTTAATTAAAAAAAAAACTAATTATAAAAATATAAAATATTCTTTAACTTTGAGACAATCCGCACAAGACTGCCTAATTTATATTATATAAAATTATAGTAAAGATTCGCTTTTATTCTCTAGATTGACATACACACATAATTATGATCATATTCTTCTTTCATTTAATATTTTTAGAGTGGATATATATATAAATATATTATGCCTAACATGCTCTTTTTTTTTTTTTTTTTTTTTTTGTTCTTCCTAATGTTAACCAGACCAGGAGTAATGCTGCTGTATCCACTGTAAGAAATTAATCTTGAAATGCTCATCAAATTTAATTATTAAAAAGAAAAGGTTTTAAATTAAATATACTGATCAAATCAGATATGCATCAATGAGAGCAATTGAGAGCCCTTCAACCCTTGATGATCAACAATGGCTCACATACTGGGTTCTTTACTCATTCATTACCTTGTTCGAGCTTTCCTGCTGGAAAATCCTTCAATGGTATATAAATAATTTAATCCCACTTATAATATAATTAATCTTTGTGAATCAACAATGCACAATTAATATATACATATGTACATTGTGCATGTAGGCTTCCTTTGTGGCCGTACATGAAGCTTATAATGTGCTTGTGGTTGGTTCTGCCGATCTTCAATGGGGCAGCTTATATTTACGAGAATTTCGTGAGGACGTATGTTAAGGTCGGGAGCTACGTGAGCTCGAATCATCCTGAAGGACAGAGAAGGGTTCTTCAGATGATGAGTCTTGATGCAAGAAAATCAGTGGAGAGGTACATTGAGAAGTATGGCCCTGAGTCCTTCGACCGGGTTGTCAAAGCGGTAAGGTCGTTATTCGGGTTCTGTATGTATATTATGTGTGTACTGTACGTATTGATGATGTCATTCAATGCACGTGCAGGCTGAGAAAGAAGCCAAGAAACATTAATGCTGAGGATAAATGGAACGTGCTTGTAAAGAAACTATTGATAAGTGTGGGATCGATGAAGTTTTAGGAATATTGAATTAGATTATTTGTTTATAGCAACTAATTAGGTATATCATGTGAGATCATGTTCTTGTACTAAATTTGATATATATGATGTGTTACGCAATTGATCTTGGTTTGATTTTCTAATTGCAAATTATAACTACACTTAGAAATTATCAAGTACGTATATATATAAATATTGAGGATGAATTTATGTGTGGATCATAATGTGGCCAATCTTGGTACGTAATTTGATCAAATCTATTTACGGCAAGAATTTAGATCGGACTGAGCACTTGTAAGTGCTGTCAAGTAGAAGACAAAATCAAAAAATAGTAAATTACGCCAAATGTGCAATGATTTAATGATTATTTACTATGAGTAGGTGGGGCCCTAATGATGGGGTACACCATTTAGTATTTATGGGACGGAGGGAGTACTAATGTGTGATTTCACCTTAACTTGATATATATATATATATATATATATATATATATATATATCAAAAAAAATAAATACTAAATTACATTAAAATCATCATTAAATATAAATGTCAATTAGTTTCACGAAATCAACATCTATTTATTATTTGATCACAATCAAGAGAAATGAATTTTTATCAAATAAGGAAACATAAAAAAGAATATTAAAATCCAAAAAATATAAAGACCTTTTTCAACTCAAAAAAAAAGAGGACCCATGCATGATGCAAAGATGCTGAGAACATGCCACATCATAATCTCAAAATTAAAGTAAATCACTAAATTAATTGATCAAACCATAAAATTTATTGAAATAAAATCATTAAAGATTTTAAAAAGAACGTGCAATTAATAATAAAAAAAGGAAAATGGGACAAAAAGATTAAATAAAAAAATTAAAAGAAATCACCATCTCAAAAACACGAAGAATTAATAATAAAAAGGAAGGTGTGACAAAAAGATTAAATAAAAAAAATCAATAAAGTAAAGAGAAAATGTGAAATACTAATGTGTGATTTCACCTTAAATTGATTCAAATATATATTCACACACAAAAAAATAAATACTAAATTACATTAAAATCATCATTAAATATAAATGTCAATTAGTTTCACGAAATCGGCATCTATTTATTATTTGATCACAATTGAGAGAAAAGAACTTTTATCAAATAAGAAAACATAAAAAGAATATTAAAATCCAAAAAATATAAAGACATTTTTCAATAAAAAAAAGAGTACCCATACATATGATGCAAATATGCTGAGAACATGTCACATCATCATCTCAAAATGAAAGTAAATCTCTAAATTAATTGATCAAACCATAAAATTTAGTGAAAAAATCATTAAAGATTTTAAAAAGAACGTGTAATTAATAATAAAAAAAGAAGGTGGGACAAAAACATTAAATAAAAAAATTAAAAGAAATCATCATCTCAAAAACACGGAGAATTAATAATAAAAAAAGGAAGGTGGGACAAAAAGATTAAATAAATATTAATAATCAAAAGGAAGGTGAGACAAAAAGATTAAATAAAAAAATTAAAAGAAATCATTATCTCAAAAATACGAAGAATTAATAATCAAAAAAGGAAGGTGAGACAAAAAGATTAAATAAAAAAATCAAAAAAGTAAATCACTAAATTAATTGAGGGGTGTCATATCATCATCTCAAAAACATGGAGAATTAATAATCAAAAAAGGAAAGTGGGACAAAAAGATTAAATATAAAAAATTTAAAAAAATCAAAAAATTATGTGAATGACACGTCAGCACGGAGGCTTTTGAGGGATGCCACATCATCGTCACAAAAACTCTCCAATATTATTATAAAGGTATAATACTTTTTCAAATTAATAACACTCTGATTATTAATTTGCACTTTTTATTTTAGTCTATTCTAAAAATATTTGCACATTCTAAAAATATATTAAATACACAATATTAATTAATAACTTTAAAATTAATTATAAAAATGTTACATAAAAGACAACAGTATCATACACTTTATTCTATTTAATTACTCAAAATACCATTTCTCTTTCTTATATCATAACAACAAAATTTTATTTTTCTTAAACTGCGTACTAAAAAATATTTTTAGGATAGACTAGGGATGTCAAAAATGGCCCGGCCCGCCCAGACCCACCCAGACCCGTGAAATTTGGAGCGGACTCGACCTGGCCCGTATCAAGAATGGGGAGGGTCTGGGTAGTAGTGATGCCCCGTTTAGACCCATTTAATATTTATAATATATAACATATTATGTGTATAACATGTATATTTTATTTATATTTTTTATTATATTCATTATTTATAAGATATATTTGCTTGATTGATTAATTAAATAGAAAATATATGATATTTCTATTTATATAATTACAAATTAAATGAAATAACATATATTACACATTATTTATAATAGATATAAATATATTTAAAATAAAATAAAAAATCAAAATGGCCCAAAAACGGGTTGAACCCGCCCCGACCCATACGGATCACGGGGCGGCCTGGACCCGCGACAAAAGAATGGGTATAGGCCCGGGTACTCAACTACCCGGCCCGCCCGGGCCCATTGACATCCATAGAGAGTACAATCTATTCTTCCTACTTTAATATCAATTCTTGAAAAAGCCACGTCATCCACATAAATTATTTTCCAACTTTATTTGCTGTAATTAGTGTTATTAAATTAATCGAGCTTGCTCAATGCTCATAGCCTCCTAGGGGATGTTTGTTCCGGGTTTTAAAATTCTGGAATTGAAATTGAAATTGCACACCCAAATTTTAAAAATCACCCTCTATGTACCTATATACATTTTCTCTCATCAATTAATACACTTTCTCTCTTTATTTCTTCTCTCTCATCTACTTTTTACATAAATTAATGGACAATTCTTAGCTCACTTTGGCTCACACATGACCCAAGTCATCCTAAGTTGCTGGCAAGAGAGAATCCACTATCCATTTATAATGTATTTTATTTTTATATTTTATTCTTTTACTTCATTAATTATTATTATCCATATGTGTAGTGTAATTTTTTTCATTAATAAAAAAAATATGTGAACTTTATTTTTTATTTTAATGTATTTTTTTATTTTCTATTTTAGTGTAATTTTTTATATTTTATTTTATTGTAATGGATTTATAATTGTTAAATAAATAAAAGATTATTACATGATAAATGTGGAGATTTGAGTAATTTTTTGTTTTTATTTTTGCTTCAATATATTTAAACTTACAGATTACTAGTATCTAAATTCAATTTATATATATTTATTAAAAAGATAACTATATAGACTATTTTTTTTAATATACTATACGAAGTTCATCATTACGTTATTTTAATTTATAAAATAAATAGTTTATTGTTCACAATATTTATAGTCACTGAATATTTTATTTATTTAAAATGTCATATCTCAAGTATTTTTACGTTATTTTATTTATTTTATTGTTCACAATATTTTACGTTATTTTATTTATTTTACGTTATTTTATTGTTCACAATATTTAGTCATTGAATATTTTAAAGTATTTTTATAAATCTTCTCACTAGTTAATCTAATGAAATTTCTTATCTTTTTAAATTAATATATTATACATGATGATTACTTAATCCAATTTCTTTATTATCCTTTTTTACATATATAGTTAGTTTATTTTTTATTTTTTGGAAGAAGAGATCTCATAAATAATTGAAAATTATTATTTATTTATTTAAAGAATAATTATTTATTACTCCATATAATAAATTATTTTGCTCACCCATTTTTAAAAACTTATATACTTATATATAAAAATATACTCTACATGAATAAAAAATGTATACACTATGTAAACGAATTTTTTGTTTAATATTTTTAATGAAATTTTGAAAATAAAAAATATATATAATTGTGGGGTATATAGACAAGCTTTTTTGTGAGACGGGTCGACCCATTGTTAAAGTATGCTCATTATATTGGTAAAATATGTTAATTCGTCGTTAACATATGTTTTTAAAAGTATGATGAATAAAAAATTAAGTATGTTTTTAAAGTGTTATATAGTACGATTCACTATAAACATATTTTATTTATATAGCAATCATATTTTTTAAAACATGCTTAAATTACAAATTAACATACTTTATGGAGTAGTATAATAACTAAAAAGTGATATTGGTACAATGAACTATTTCGTGAACAATTTATAGTATAATAAAAAGTGACAATATTTTTAAAGAAAAATTATAACACATTTGGAATAAAAAGTGATAATTAATTAAAAATATTAAAATGGTCTCAACGTGAGACAGTTTACCCAAAATTGCCCCTAAAAAAATTAATTCAAATGAATTAAATATTAATTATAATTTAAAAAATTAAATATAAATTAACATTATAAACGGGTACGAGAAGAGTCGATCCATCACTAAAGTATGCTTATTATATATATAAAGTATGCTTATTTATAGTTAAAGTATGTTAATAATAAATATATACTCATAAGTTATAACACACAAAAATCATATTTTAATGCATAATCCAGCATATTTTAGAAAACATACTTTAACAATTATTTAATATACATTATTTATACAATAATCATACTTTAGTAATGAGTCAACTCGTCTCACAAGAGAGTTTGTCAAATAATAATTGAAATAAAAAATAGATTTAATATAATCTAAACATGATAATACTTATTCTTCTTATATTTGGATTGAATGGTGAATACTGATGGAGTGAGGTAAGATCATGGATTTATTTAGATTAATCTCACGAGATTAGATTTTTCTAAAATGATTTAAACATGAGTGTATCTCTAAAATTATTAATATTTTAACTAATATAGTAATAAAATTTAATCATTAATTTTAATTAAATACTTTAATTAGTAATAAATTTTTTTATTATATTTCAAATATTTATTATATTATTGATATGTGTATCAAATTAAAGATTTTGAAAAGATGGATAATTTAATAAATTTTCATTAATAATAAATATGTAATAAGAGAATTATAAACATTTGAATTTTTTTCATAAAAAGTAAAGTTATTAATAGATAAAATTTAAAAATAATTACATGATTGGTTGATAATGAGATATAATATATTAATTGCTCTAAAAAAGTGTGTTACTTTTTTTGTAACCTGTCTTGCCATCTACCTTTAAAATATCTAATGGCTAGGATTGAAAGATTAAAATTTAAAGGTTGAGATTATCTTGGGTCATAGTGAACCATGAGTCAGCTAAGTAAGGCCCTAAATTAATACATTCATACACATTGATTTGCCATAAAGTCAAAATCTACCCTATCAAAAACTCAAAACAAACACAATATCATTATTCATGATTTTCAAACTCCCAAAAAACCCAAAACAAACATCACCTTAACAAATTAATCTAACTGAGTCAACTCGATAACTACTCGAGTCTAGCTTTAATATACACTATGTGGGGATCGCTCAATTTATTTAACACCCTTAGCTGCAATATAAAAAATCATAACTATTTAAAAAATATATTAAAACGGTGTTACGATCTCACAGCCCTAAGCTAATTAGAGCATTTTCAAAAGGCTATTTAAAATACAAAATATTTAAAATTTGAAGAGAATGTTGACAAAAATGAACTCCAACACACTCACTATTTTTACATTTATTTAAATTTACATAATTATTTTCACTCTTCAAATTTGAAGAGCAAAATATACTCTCTAAACTTAAATTGCATTAAATGTTATCTACTTTATTGTGTGTTTTGGTTCAAATAAAATAGTTTTTAATAAATTAAAAGAAAAAATATGTAATAAGTGTATATTGGAAATGAAAATATAAAGAGTTTGTTAGAGTATAACAAAAATATGATTATTTAAAATTTAAAATTCTCTTTATATTGTGAAAATACTCTCTAAATTTTAAAGTGTTTTTTTTTTGTAGATCCTCTTACATGCAATAGTCTCTCTTATTAAAATTAGTTCTCTCTTTAAAAAAAAAAACATAAAAACGGTGGGTTAAATTTTTCCAAATTAAATGTCCACTTCAACTCTTTGGAGATTCCATCACTCAGTAGCAACCAAATTCTACCCATTTGATTTGTTTCCCATCAAATAGTATGCCCACTCTCTCCCACCTCGGAAGAACATCGTCATACCTGCAGCGATTATTACAGGTATTCTTTCCCCTCTCTACTATCATCACAATAATCTTGTGTAATCACTCGACTTGTTATCGTTTTTCTACATCTCCTTAACTTCTATTTCAACAAACAGTGAGCAACCTAACTAATTGTAGTTTTTTATTACTATTATTATTGTTATTTTTTTTTTTCGTGTTGGTGTTCTTGAACAACCCTTTCACATTTTGTAATCCCTCCCCAGGTTAATTAATTGTGTCCTGAACCGTGATATTTTTTTCTTTTGTGTGTGCGAGTGTGTGTGTGTGGATTGGGGCGCTCTGTATAGCCGCCGACTGATAGAGGTGTTTTTTTTTTCCCACTTTGTGTCTGTGTTACTTTCAACTTGTGGAATGTTCTTGATTAATTGCAAAGAAAGCTTGAATTTGCCATGACTATTAATAGAGGTGTTTTTTGGGTTCAGTCAGATTGTGATTTGACTATTAATTCTATTTTATTGCTCCATTAAACCATAATTTTAGGGAATATTGATATCCATGAAGCGATAGTGCTCTTCTGTGTGCTTCGTAGTAAGAGTGAAAAGAAAGAACTGAAGTATCATGAGATTATGGGCATTCGCCATAACTACTTATCGGCACTTCACTACTGAAGCTGCTGCGTCTGACAGAAAAAAATGGGCTGCATATAACTTTTTCAAGAACAAGAAGAAAGGTGTATCTGGTTCAAAAGGTGTAACTGCTTCCAAAGGTTTAACTGGTTGCAAAACCTGGAAGAAACCTAAAGAGAAACCTAAAGTAAACTTGACAGCTGAACAAAAGCAAGTCTTGGACGCGGTTTGCGATGGGAAATCTGTTTTTATTACAGGGTCTGCAGGGACAGGAAAGACTTACTTACATGAGGCAATCAGTAGGAAACTCGAGAAAATCTATGGCAAATCCAAAGTGTATGTGACTGCATCAACTGGAATTGCTGCCTGTCTGATTAGTGGACAAACACTTCATTCTTTTGCTGGGATTGGTCTTGGTAATGTGGATCGCAATGCTTTGTTAGAGAGGGTTCTTCTAGATGAAAGAGCATGCAATAGGTGGAGGAAAGTTAAGGCATTGATTATTGATGAGATAAGCATGATTGATGCAGAGCTTTTTGAAGGTCTTGCTCTTATTGCACGGACATTGAGAGATGGAGAAATTGTGCATGGTAATAAAACATGGGGTGGAATACAGCTGATTGTGAGTGGGGACTTCTTTCAATTACCACCTGTTAGTACGAAGAAGCACAAAAAGTTATATGCTTTTGAAGCTGATTGTTGGAACTCAAGTTTTGATCAACAATTTGAGCTTACAACAGTTTTTAGACAATCGGATTTACTTCTAGTCCATTTGCTTCAAGAAATACGGAAAGGGGGATATGATCCCGACATGTTGATGCTTTTGGAAGGATGCTGCTCGGGATATGAACCAGACCCTGCATCTGTTAAACTCTTCCCAAGGCTGGAAGATGTGAACAAGGTGAATAAGGAGAAATTGGAGAGTTTAAATGAGGAAATTTATATATACAAAGCTCTAGATTCGGGCCAGAATAAAGGGGTGAGGCAGCTTAAGAATGGTATTGCACCTGATGAGCTCAAACTTTGTGTAGGTGCTAAGGTGATGCTAACAAAAAATTTAAACCCTTATCGTAGATTGGTAAATGGTGCCACTGGTACGGTTGTGAAATTTCATAAATATTCTGAGAATGATTCCGATATAGGGGATATGTGCAGTCATGGCAATCTATTGCCGTTGGTGAAGTTTGACTCGGGCATTGAATTAACCATTGAACCTGACACATGGGAGTTCAAGGATGGAGACAAAGTTGTTGCTTGTCGAAAGCAGATTCCTCTCATATTGTCATGGGCTATAAGCATTCATAAGTGCCAAGGGATGACTATTGATAATCTTCATACAAATCTTTCCCGATCATTTGGGTGTGGGATGGTCTACGTTGCCCTTTCACGTGTGAGAAGCTTAAAGGGACTCCACATATCTGGTCTTGAATCCTCCAGCATCAAGGCACATCCAAAGGTTTTGGAGTTCTACCAGGGTTTTAGTCAGCAACATGAGAACAAGAACTCCTTAAGTGGGGGTGAAATTGACAAAGGTAAATGATCTCTTGTGGAAATCGAGTTAGAATTAGTTACTCTTACAAGTCTCATTATTACGAGCAAAGGAAACTAAGGTATGCGTGGCTGTTGATAGTTTAGTGGATTTCTCGTTTCATTTATGTTTGCTTTTCTTCACATGCTGATTATATTGTTGAGACAGTCATCAATTTTATTTGAATTTGAGGGCAATGTGTTCATGCTTGGACATCTGATGTTCTATAAGGAAGTCAAAATGTTGATTACTGAGTAATCCATAGCCAACCTGTATCTTAGAACTATCGTTAATGTCGATTTTATCCAGCCGGAGTTTACATTCTAGGGTGCAACATAGGTTTCCTTAAAGAAAACCTCAATCTGCACAATGACATTGTTATAACAGGATCGTAAAACTGCTATACTTACATACAAGTAGTTCAGATATATAATGTAGCCAACAAACAGCATAATAGAAGAGTGCCCTTTCTTTTTCCTTCTTTTGGCAACCTAGTAGAGCCTGATGATTATTTTTGTTCTGTTTAACACATCTACTTACTTCTTTTTCATCTAATTTTATAACATTGCACAATGTAATGTAATATTGATTGAAGGAAATGTGCTCAACTGCATGTGTATAATTTGATTCTATTATATAGACGCTATTAATCTATGTTGACTGCAGCTCAAAATAATACAGTGTACTCCCTCCGTGCCGGAAGTATTGACACATTTTTTTTGGGCATGGAGATTAAGGAGTATAATAATTTAATGTAAAGTGAAGTGAGAGAAATAATATTTAATGTGTAGTGGGTAGTTGTATTAGTGGTGAGTGTGATGGGTGTGTGGGTCCATGTAAATAAATAAATTGTTTTTGTGTGGGTCCATGTTCTTAAAAAGGAAATATGTCAATTTCTGTGGGACAACCCAAAAAGGAGAGTGTGTCAATATTTTTGGAAGGAGAGTGTGTCAATATTTTTGGGACGGAGGGAGTATTATTTATGAGAGTTTGGAAATAATTTTCAGTATATTGTAATTGCTTGTGGACTTCGCCCTGATTTTGTCTTGTCAATTTGTTGATTCTTCTCTAATGCATATTTCTTTGAAAAAGCTGTAACATTTATTTATTTATTTATTCTCTTACTTTATATAATTCCTTTGATCCTTTCTAGCGACTTCAATGGAATTTCCAGAAATGTTTTATGTTTCTGAAAAGTCGCTCAAAGCCCAATCCGTTATTGGGCCACCACGCAGATGGTCTATCAATTCTGACCCATTAATGAGTTTTAGTAGCCCACCAACTCACACACTCTGTAAATGATAATATACAATCCAAAAATATATACACGTCTCGCTCATTTAAAGTTTCACACTTTTTTTTTTTCATTTAACATCTCACTAAAAGTTTGACACTCAATATATAATAAAAGCATGCACCACATACAACTCACCAACATATCTTTTTAAAAATAAATAAAGAAAGAAAAAAATCATTATGACACTATATGTCTTTTGCTTTATTTATTTATATTTTAAAAATACTAGCTACCATACTCCAAGATAAAAAAGTTACTAATAAAACATAACATTTCTTAATCTCCATGTTTATAATAATGGTGAAACATTTGGCAGAACAAGGGAGTACTATTTTATTTTATTTCAAAAATAAACTACATGTCAATATTTTTCTAATCAAAATATGAATTATATGTTAGTACTTTAGAGCAACCATACGTTACACAGTTTTTTCAGTCAGTTATCACGTTTTATTTTTCCTACAATTTGTTAATAAAATAGGTTAATTACACAATTATCACTTTTTATCGATTTTGAAATAGTTCAACTGCACGTTCTAATCAAAATATGAACATATGTTAGTACTTTAGAGCAATCGTATCACCGTGACACAATTTTTATAGTTATTTATCACGTTTTAATTTTCCTTAATAAAATAGTTCAATTACACAATTATCACTTTTCGGAGGCTGAATCGGTGTCTCTACTGGTTCGAGGTTCAACCGGTTGGACCGGTCGGACCGGCGGTTCAACCGGAAAAATTAAATTCACATATTTTTAATTATATTTTAAAATAATTATTAAAAAATATATATATTAAATAAAATTATTTAACAAAATTTGATTATTAGTTCAGCCCACTTAATGTATATATATTTTTTCAAAGAAAGCCCATGAGTCAAGGCCCAATCTATCAAAATATAATCTAAGAGTCAGTAGGGTTTGGTACTTTTCTCATCCGCCCCCCTTTCTCTCTCTATTCATTTTGCACTGCACTCCGCCGCTCCCTCTCTCTCCTTCTTTATCTATTCAAAATTTCGACTACCCCCATTCTCACGTGAGTTTGCAGTGGAGATAAGCGGTAGAGGCAATAGTATGACTCTTATCCAGCTTCTTGAAGAAATTGCTTTTCTGTTTTTTCTTCGTTTTATTAAATCACGCTGAGAAATGTAGATGTTTGAAATTTATTCTGATTTGGGAACAAAACCGGCGTTCCCGGTTGAACTGATTTTACCGGTTTTCCGATTTTGACCGGTTTCAACCAGTTCTTTCCGGTTTAATTACAAAACGGTTATAGGGTTGTTCCGGACTGGTTTCGGCTCCGGTTCCCGGTTCAACCGGTTGAACCTGCCGGTCCGGTTCTGAAATCACTGATATATATAATCAACCCATATAATATATGAGTTAGTATCCTATGAATTGCGGGAGTTTACGGTTTAAACCCTGTATTATTTTAATTTAAACCTCTAGTAATACAGAGTATAATAAGATTGAAGGGGAACCAGAGTTCATAAAACTATATAAATCAGATTTATAAGAGTGTTTTTAACGCATTAATAATAGAATATTGATCAGGATAGAAGTCATGAATGATGATGATCAGCCCAAAAACCAAATGTCATTTACTAGGGCAATGTAGTATAAATAAACAGGAGATGCATGTGTTCACCACTGCAGCGTACATGACATCTATAAAACGGGGCATCCTTTAACGACGACGCCGGGGGCGGTGGGGCACGCCGCCAGCGGGCAATGGTCGCCGGACTCCAAACCCCACCAATCAGGACCAAAGATGTCATAAGAATTGAGGGCCAAGAAGAGCAAAATTCCCATGAATGCCACTCCAGCATCAAGAGCTGCCCCCAACACATAGGCATGCCTACCCCACCATTTCTTGTACACCTTAAACACATATATGTTGAAGAACACCCCTACAACCCCCCACATGATGTAATTCACCGCTCTAGCCGGAGGCATGCTCATGGTAGCGCCCAAGATCACCGGCACGTTAATCAGCCGGATCCATTCCTTGTCCGGGTACATCCTCCCAAGCAGATAAACGGGTAGGGGCGCCATGGCCCCTGCCAAGAACCACCAGTTCATGAGGCCGTAGACGCCCTTGCTGGTGAACATGCGGAGGGGGCCGATGACCCCCCAGATGATGGAGGCGTTGTAGAAGACATCGTCTCCCGGGCAGGTCCAGGGGCTCCCTGCGGGGAGGTTGTCCGGATCGCAGATGTGGTCGACGGAGGTGAGGAGCCACCAGGCGGTGGTGAAGTAGACTGAGGATGCAATCACTGTGCCAACTGTTTGGACAATGAACATGGATCTTGGAGGAATCTTCATGTAATGACCTAATTTGAAATCACCGAGGAAACCGAGTGCTTGAACCATGCTGATGTAGCCGTATGTTTTGAAAGCTACGTTTGCAAGAGGCTTCCCTGGGTATATGTAACCGATAACCATCTCCGTGATGATGTTCAACCCTATTTGCTGCAATCAACAAACTCACAACTAAATCATTCACTCAAAAACCCTAAATTCATATACATAATCATACTCCCTCCAATTCACTATAATTTTAACCCCAAGATATTAAGAAAAGTGAAAAAAATCTTTTAGTAAATACTCCTCCATCCCACAAAACCCTTTCAAATGTTTCACAAAACTCTTGATACTAATATGTTCCACTCTTACATACGTACCAATATATATGCTATCTCTTCAATTAATAAACTTTCTCTCTTTTATCTTTCCTCTCATCTATTTTCTTTTTTCTTTCTGATAAATCAATACATTCTTACATATTGATTTGATATAAAGTTAAAACTTATCCTACAAACAGACATAAATACACTATTCATGGTTTTAAAGTTCACATTGTTTCACAAAACTCTTGACACCCAAAAAAAAAAAAGAAACTCACTTTATTATTAAACAACTTCAAAAGTTAATTTAATATGGTTGATTGCAACAGAATACCTGGTTTGTGGTGGCTTGGATAATGCCGACGGGAAGAGTGAAGAACATGGCCATAGCACACGCCATAATGAGCCCCCACCACGGGAGCTGCAGCTGCTTACCAAATCCTTCAAGAGCAAACAAAGAAAGGCCAAACACTAAAACAAGAATAATGTGAAACCACCAATCCGGCACCGACTCATAGTTCTTCTTCATCAATCTCGTGTGCACGTCCGATTTTCCATTCTCCTTGCTCTTTGCTTTGCTCCAAAGCGACCAAATTGTTCTGAGAAGGAACCAACAACATCAATGAAAAAAGCAAAGACAAAAGTTGCAGAGCTAGTCTCATGTGAACCGGGTTCACGATGTAAACCATATGGTCCCCTTTACTTTAATTTAAACCGTAGAATACATAGAGTATAATAGCATTGGAAGGAGGACCACATGTTTTACACAAGCGTTTGTCAAAGTTGCATGCATGCATGCTTAGGGTATACTTACTTTCCATGATAAAGGGCAACATGTGTGATGGTGGCTGAGACGGTAGCAAAGCCAATGCCATAAGTGAAGGCAAAGAAAGCACTAAGGTACAACTTGCTGTACTCTTGATAGCTCTTCATGTCGATATCAAAGGTGGAGGGGTTTAGGACACGGGAGATGTTGTAAGTGCCTCCCGTATGATCGAAGGTGTGAGAAGAAAAAAATGGGAACTTCTTTGCCTCGTACATGTTGCTAAAGTAGGTTATTGGGGTCTGAATGTACATGACGA
Source organism: Pogostemon cablin (assembly GCA_023678885.1). Taxonomy (NCBI): domain Eukaryota; kingdom Viridiplantae; phylum Streptophyta; class Magnoliopsida; order Lamiales; family Lamiaceae; genus Pogostemon; species Pogostemon cablin. The sequence goes on along the minus strand of CM042962.1, from coordinate 13,266,962 downwards.
TGGCGAAGCCGACGAGGGTGTTGACAATGGCGAAGCCGGGTGAGGATATGGGGTTGCCTATGAATGATATGGTGGCCCAATCCAACCCGAATGAGCCGATCCCCATCCCTTTCATGCCCGACCCGAGTTGTTGTGCGAATATGGAGTTCTTCCAGATCAGACATATCACTGAGATTGAGGACAGTGTAGGGAAAAGGTATCCTGGAATTGTGTAGTATGCAAAGCTTGATACAAACACTACTATGAAGAATTGCAGCCTTGTTAAACCTCCTTTGCTTCTTTTATCTTCTTCATGCAGTGTTCTCCAATCAACCAAAAAGAGTAAGAGATAATTTAGTAATGATAACAATAAAAAAGAGAGTAAAATAAGAAAGAGTTGATATCCGGTGCATCTTGCATCCATATGTTTCTATATGGATGTTTCTTAATAATTGTATAATTTTTTTAATTTCAATTTTTCATTAAAAAACTTTTAAAAAATTCGATAACAAAATGTATACGGTACATTTTTATTCATAAATATATAAATAGCTGAAAGTGGGTTCACCATGTACTTGCTAAACAGAAAATTAGCCATTGGGAAAATAGTATCGTGTGTAGTAAGTGTGATGTTTTTCAATACACTGATAGTTCCACCAATTTTTTTTTTTCTTTAAAAAGATAAGATATTCCTAAATTACTTTGTTGAGGTTGTTCATTCACAGTTTATATCCTATGCATGCAATTGTCGGCATATTCAGAATATCTGCACAAGATTTTTTTCTTAATAATAAATTATATTAGTTTTAATTTTGTAATGTTTCTTAATTGATCAAAATACATTACTTGTTTATATTCACACAAGTGTACTATATATATAACCTAATTAAAACTAAAATGAACGCATGATCAATTAATATATAAAAACTAAGTATATTAAGATGTACTTACTTGTGACACGAGGTAAATATGAGACGAGTTCGACCATTGTTAAAGTAAATTTGTTATATATACAAATAAAGTCTGTCCAATAATAGTTAAAGTATATTTATAGTAAATCATATTATAATATTATAAAAATATACTTTAATTTATAATTCTATTATATTTTTAAAAAACATACATCAACTAATAATAAATATACTTTAACTATAAAATAATAATACTTTAATAATAAATTTACCTATCTCGCAATCATTAACCATCCCATAAAATTCTTTGTCGTATATAAATTATTAAAGCATCTTATATTAATTATTAAAGCATCTTAAAAAGGCTCTCCAAATGAAAATTTTGTTATTACTCCCTCTGTCCCATAATACTTTTCTCACTTTCCTCATTTATTTGTCCCACAAAACCTTTCACCCCAAAAAAAGAAACATCACTCTATCCAACAACATCAAAAGTTACTTTAATTTCAAATTTGCCACTCTTTTTTCACACACATATCTTACTTTATACTTTTTTATTACCTAAAAATACTACAATACCCTTCAAAGTCAATAAAGTTGGTCAAAAAGTGCAACTTTTCTTAAAAAACGTGAAAAAGTAAAAGTGAAAAGTTTTCTGATACAGAGGGAGTATAATATAAAGAGTCTAACATAAATTTCTTTCTCCAACAATCTATACTCCTATTTCATTACTTCCTTATCACCTTCACCAATAATATAAAAGAGTAAATTAACATTGAAGATAAAATATTTAATGAAATAAAGAAGGGTGTTAGAAGAGATTAAAAATATAATCCACTAAATTTTAAATGCTCTCTAATTTTTGAGAATGACTTGTATACAACCTTTGGTACAAACCTCAGTACAACCTCCTTCCTTCACCTTCAGTGTGTGTTTTTTTTTTAAACACGGTTGTTACTATTTTTATTTATTTATTTATTTAATTTTAGGGATATAATTGCAATTTTACCCTTGTGGTTTATGGTATAATTTATCCATAGGGTTTAGAGTTTAAGGTATAATTGTAATTTTATCATTATGGTTTGGGGTATAATTTATCTCCTAGGATTTAGGGTTTAGGGTATAATTGTAATTTTACCCTTGTGGTTTAGGGTATAATTTATCCTTAGGGTTTAGGGTATAATTGTAATTTTACCCTTGTGGTTTAGGGTATAATTTATCTCTAGGGTTTAGGGTATAATTTATCTCTAGAGTTTAGGGTATAATAGTTATTTAAATAAAATAAATTTAAAAATAAAATAAAAAACAACATTAATGAGGGAGCATGAATTAATTAAGAAAGGTGTGGACCAAGGTTGTATCAATTTGGTACAACCGTTGTACCTACTCCCTCCCCTAATTTTTATACTAAATTATAGAGATGCTCTTACTATTATTAGTTTTAATTCTATATGTGAAATATTTATGAGGGAAAAATCTGGTCAAACTACCAATTTAGCACTGAAAACTCGACGCAGATTCCAATTTCACACATCCCTATCTAATTTATGATAATGAAAATTATACCTATAACTATCAAATCCTCTGATCACTCCCCTTAAAAACATTAATTAATTTGCTAAAACTTAAAAAGCAGTAATGAGATTTGACGTCTGCAAATGTTGATTCATAATTAAGATTATTTTGGCCATTTGCTAAAATAACGTTAACTAATTCTACTATAACTATACTATATATATCCTAAATAAACCCTAATTAACCACATAAAAAATTAAAGAAAATAAAATAAAAATATTTAAAAATAAAAGAAACCTGAATAAAGAGATTGAAACCATATTGCCCGGCCACCACATATATGGAGATTCCACCAGCATTCTCCTAAATAACCCAGCCCATCCATACCCAAGCATCTGAAATACAAACCAACAACAATATCGTACTGCTTAAAAATATTCTCAATTTAAAATTTGAAAAATGAGTAAAGTGAAATTTGAATTATTTTTTCTATTGAGTAGGAATTTAAATTATATAAAACTATCAATTCAGGTCCTGAATTTATCTATCGCATATTGTTTCATATTTTATCAATTCAATGTGTGAAATCAAGTCTTGAATTGATAGTTTTGTATAATTCAAAACCTAACTGATAGAAAAATAGTTCATGCCACGTTTATCATTTCAAGGCTTGATTTCAACTGATAGTTATAAAAAAATAATAATTTGGACCCGAATTGATTATTTATAAATTTTTTTAGATGTTGAAACGATAAAACTCACTTCATAATACAAGCTTGCTTGTAATTTATAAAGAAAGTGTGCTCGTAATTTATAAAAAAAGTGTGCATAAAGTATCGAAACGGAGGGTTATGCAAGTAAGCAAGTGACGTGCCTGTGTAGTCTGAGCCAACAACCAGCCGGCGACCGGATGCAACGGCCGATGGTAGAAAGCTTTCACAATAGTGACGATATTAACGGCGTAAACTCCAGCAGAGCCACACGTGGCAAATATGGTGATCAGCACGTGCTCCTTTAAATTAAACGGCCCCGGATTCAGAGAGAACGACCACTCCGTCAACGGAACCCTAACGGACTTCTCCGGCAGAACTCTGGCCATCAATTTCCCCAACGGCAGGCTCACGATCTGCGCTGTTACTTGAGTAACCGTCAACCTGTTCTGCCGGTAGTCGAAGAACTGGTTCAGAAACGACAGCATTACGCACGCCGTTATCCCCAGCACCCACGTGCGGAACGTCAGCGCCGGCAGCGTCAGATCGTCCGTCACCGGCACCGTCAGCCTCACCTCCTCGATCGGGCTGTCGTTCTCTTCATCATAGTGATCGCTTTGGTGGATTTCGATTTCGAGGTGGCGATTCTCCGGCGATGTAACTAGCTCCGCCATTGTTCCGGTGGGTTGGAGAAGTGTTCAAATTAGATATTAAACTGTCGAATATATATATATATATATATATATATATATATATATATATATATATATATATATATATATATATATATATATATATATATATATATATACTGGATCTTCGTTAGCAGTATCCGTAAATTTCTGTTATCCTAATTGTATTAGGAAAGAAGGAGATTAAGTGAATATAATTTTGAAATTTAAATAAATCCATAAAAAGAGAAAAATTAAGTTTGATGAATGAAGGAATCTACCCCCAAGATTATCCCTATTTCTGCAAATGTGGATACTAATTATTAGGAAATAAACAGTAATGAAGATTTTTTTAAGTACTCCGTATGTATCTTCTTCTTCTTCTTCTTTTTTTTTTTTAATATTATAGGAGTATTTATCTAATTTCATGATAGTAGAATTAACTGCATAAGAAAAAACTTACAAGTGAAATAATGGTTAATTTTGGTTTAATTAAATGATTTATTATTTATTTAATTTAAATTTATTATTTTAAAATATTATATCACCATATATATCTAAAGTTAAAGGATAATATCTTTAATATATTTAATATTTATCTAAAAATTTTTATTCCATTACTTTCATCTTTTATTCCATCTTTTTGTACCTTAATTTTATTTAAGGTGAAATTTTTAACTTTGCGCAGTGATTCGGTTGAATCTTGAGAATATTTTGTATCAATTTTCTTTGATTGATAATGTAAGTAACTTGAATAATCCTCTCATCCTACAAACTAAAAATATTTTATATAATTGTTCGTTAATTAATCATGTACTAATCATATTGATTAAGTGGCTTGGATTACTAAAGCCCCAGGCATACTGTGAAAAGACCTTACAACAGAGCTTGGTTGTTGCAGGGTGGGGGTTCGAATCCTGCCTTTGACATGAATTTGGCCCCTTACAAGCACAAGTTTAACAGTGAGCCCTCTCTATAAGTCACTTGAGGCACAGGGCAGGGGCGGTGAGGGCCCTAACAGTGGGGTACACCATTTGGCTTGGATTACTAAAGTTCTATTGTTACCAATGATATAAATATTTCTTTATGCTTTAGATAACTGAATATTATTACGAATTATTATATCGTCTTGTACATAAATATTTATTTATTTATTTAATTATATATATATATTATATTATTATTGTTATTTTTAAAATAGTGAAAGCCTTCAAATTTGGAGGACTGATGATACTCCCTTCCACCAAAATGTTCCAATTTTATTATATTGGTTCTTTCATTCAAATGTTCTGATTTTTCTCTTTTAATAAAAAAGTCTTAACCCATCACTCACTACTAACACTATAATTTTTTTTTACAACCGAATTTAGCAACAGAATTCAATTCGTTGGTAATTAGCAATGGTTTAGCAACAAAAATGACATTTTTGTTTTAGCAACGGAATGCCAACGAATTTATTCTCTATTTTAGCAACGGAATTCAATCCGTTGGTAACCAACGGATTACCAAGGGAATCATTATATAAATTACCAACGGAATTATTAACAACGGATTACCAACGGAATTGATTTTTCGTTGCTAAAAATTTATCAACCATCACTTTACCAATGAGATTTTACCAACGGATTACGTTGTTAATCCGTTGTTAAGCCAATTTAACAATGGAATTAAAACTTTTAGTAAAGAAATATTTCGTTGTTAAAAAACAGTTTTTTGTAGTGTAATACAAATATACTTAACACATAAAACATAAAATAATAGTAATACTTTTTAATTCACATGCACAAAGCAAATGGGGATTATGAATGAAATAAAGGAGCATTTTATTTTTGAATAAAAATATGAATTTTTATTTATTTATTATTAATATTCCAAATTTCTAAAGATATAATAATAAATAATTCAATTTTTTTATATTCATCGTAAAGTATTAATTTCAATTATATTTTTTAATATATTAATTCCGCACCGTGTTCTAATACTAGTAAAATATTAAAAGTGATATTTTTTAAGGGTGAGTCTTGTACGAGATCGTCGAACATTTTACGCTTTCGTAATTATTTATCATTTTCGCTATAAAATGTTGTCACTTTCCATTTTACATTTTCGTAATTAGTTATCACTTTCGCTATAAAATATTATCACTTCACTATGAGATGTAATTTTTATTTATATATTATAAATTGTTCAAGAAATAGTCTACTAAATCATTATCACTTTTAATTAATAATGCTATCATTCACTTCCCATTATCCGTCCCACATAAAAACCTGCATAAGACGATCTTATGTATTTACCTTCTTCTAATACCTAGTATTAAAGAGGGGTCTCATGTAAACTAAATTTACTTGTAAACCTTATTTTTTTAAAAGACAAAGACTTATACAAGATCATTTCATGGATCTCGACGGAACTCTTTTGACCCAAATTAGCGCGGTTTTCTAAGGTGTAATGCTAATTGTATTTATTAGATTTAAAGCCAACAATTGTCGTGGTGGTACTACTCAGGTGATCATCTACCATTCTAAGTTTCCAATGGTTTTGGGAACGAGACAGATAGTGTTTTTTTTTTCTTTTTAGTTTAATAAATATTTTTTCCCCTTTACAGATAAAGTGTTTTTTTTTTCTTTTTAGTTTAATAATTATTTATTTATTTTTCCTTTAAATTTAGGGTAGGTCTTACGTGAGATCGTCTCACGTAAAATTATTTTACTCTTTTTAAAATAGTTATCACTTTCGCTATAAAATATTATCACTTTCGCTATAAAATGTTATCACTTTTTATTTTTACTATAAATTGTTCATGATCAATAACATTATCACTTTTCATCAATTTAGAAAAATTATTACTTTCTTACCTCCCTTACTTGAAATGTTCTCACACAAGTCTTTGCCTTAAATTTAATATTTATTTATTTATTATGTAAAAATCAACTTAAATTAGGTAGTATGTATTTTTCAAAAAAATAAATAAAATAAAATTAGAGTTGATATTAGATGCACCCGGGTGCACCCATATATGTATAACTTTTTATTTTATTTTGTATACATGTTATTCTATTTTGTATACGTGTTTCTTAATAATTGTATACTTTTTTCACGCTAAATTTTTCATTAAAAAACTAATATCCATATGTGTATCTTTTATTCAATAGTGTATACATGTTTTGTAATAATTATATATTTTTTACATTTAATTTTCATTAAAAAAACTAACTATTAAATTGTATACATTTTTATTTATGGGTAGGTCTTGCGTGAGACCGTCTCACATAAGACTATTTTTCACTTTTTAAAATAGTTATCACTTTCGCTATAAATCGTTATCACTTTCACTATAAAATGTTATAACTTTATATTTATATTATAAAATGTTCATGAAAGAGCATTATCACTTTTCATTAATATATTATCACTTTCCTTCATAAAAGTTATCACTTTTTGGCCGTCTCACGTAAGCCCTTACATGAGACAATCTCACACAAGTCTTTGCCTTTATTTATAATAATTGTATATGTTTTTGTTTATATTTATATACGCTTTTAAAAATGGGTGTACCCTATTTTAGGGTACACCCGGGTGCACAGTGTTATTAGTCATAAAATAAAAATAAGTATACCAAGTATATTTTTCCTTTTATCTACCGATGTTTAATAATTATTTAAACTTTTTTTCCTTTTAAATTTAATATTTATTATTTATTATGTAAAAATCAACTTAAATTAAGTAGTATGTATTTTTTAAAAAAGTAAATAAAATAAAATAAAATTAAGTATACAAAGTATATTTTTTCTTTTATCTACCGACCAATATTATCACATGGAAGAAATGATCATTTATTAAAAAGTGATAATATTTTTTTATAAAATAATAACAGTTTGAATGAAGAGTGATACTTATTTATAAAAATGTAATATAGTCTTAATAAAAATTTATTGATCGTTTATTAAAAACGTGATAGGATTTTTAATAGAAAGTAACAATTTGAATGAAGAGTGATACTTAGTTTATAGTATAATAATTTGAATGAAAGAGTGATACTTATGACATGATTGGTAGGATGGAATCTATCAGAAATGGAATCATTATTTCTAATTTCATTTCTAATGTCACGATTGGCATGTTTAAAAAATGGGAATCCCGATTCTATTTGGAATCACCATTCCCTCAAACATGAGAATGGTGATTCAATTCGAGCTCAATTCGACCTGATGCTCAGGTCGAATTCCCCTGTCGTGGTTGAATCCACCTTCTGCTCGTGTCCTGCTGCTAATTTGACCAGCAGGCCTAGTCGAATTGACCTCCTATTGGACGAATTGCACTCCTGCTTTGCCCAAACGGATGGCTTCGACTTTCTTCCTTCAGTTTTAAATACTTCCACTCCGATTTTCTTTGAAAAACCACTCAAATAGCTCCAACAACACCTGATTCGTGACTTCATATAATATATATCGGTTTACAATCGATTATAACCTTCTAATACTTCATAATAGCACCAATCCAGGCGCAAGATAAGTGAATTTACACACTCATCACCTAGCCAGCGGGATGGAAGATGGCCTACAAGGAATCGAACGACGGCAAGATGAGGACGGCAAATAAATCTGCAATAGGAAGCGTCGACTGGGGTTAACGTGAGCGCCGAGCAGGTCGATCGATGACAGCCGTGCAGATTGAAGAAAAGAGATGGGGATCTGAAACCTTGAGAAATTGAGCCTGACCGCAAGAGGCACTGATATTAGGTGGAGGAAACCTTTAATTCTACCCGTGAAAGATAAAGATGGCGGTAGGCTAGGGCAAAATATTGCAGAAGTCGAGAGGGAGGGGGGAGAAAAAAATAGAGAGAGAAAATCTGCTCCCCCCTCCCCAGAAGTATGAGCTTCAAATTAGTAGAGTAAATGTGAAGATGGGAGATGAGAGGGGGATGTGGTAGTCTTAATGTTAAGTGGGAGATGTAATTGTATGTTTTAAATGTTCTTGTATTTAACCTACAAATAGATTATTCTGTGAAGATTTGTGTGCTGCAGATTTGAATACTTTTTTGGGATGTTTTTAGTTTAAATTTCTTAGAGGCTTGGTGAAATCTTATTATGCCAAATAATTTGAGAATATGATTAACAATGTACCCTTTACTCATCAATAAGAGTGGGGCTCTTATGCACCCGGACGCACGGATTTAGATCGGTGCGCCTACTGAGTCAATAACATTATATAAGGTTAAAAAAATAGATTTGGGTCATTTTCAATCTCACCTCCATCGCAACCCTAAGCGCAAGCTGATCTCATTTTCCTTCTTATTATTGCAGATTCTCAATTCTTTTCATCGACAATTCCTTCTAATTGATCTCTGAAAATGAAATTAATGGCCATAGATGGAAGAAAAATACGACGTGATGCATGGTGAGTACGAACTGGGGCAGCTCCTTGATTACGGATGTTGGTGAAAGTGTAACAATGCGAAAAATTTGCAGTCGAACCAGAGCATCATGGAATTGGTTTGCGGCGACGAATTGTTCGTTAAAATCACGTGGGTGTGGCTGCGTGAAGCAGCTGCCCGATTTCTGCCACAACTGCAGTGTTTTTCACCACAATTTGAAGTTGTAAAATCTGCTGGAGGATGAGGAAGGAAATCTGAAATTGATGGATTTCAGTTTTAGTGCATTTTTCGACCGCGTACACCTTCAAATGCCTTTTTGAGGGGATAAGCAGTGCGAGGAGAGAGAGATTAGTATCCCAACTGAATTGAGACTTGCTTTTGCTTATTATTATTATACAGATGTAGAGCTATTAGTATAACAAGCATAGAAAACCATCAGATTTGTTGTAGTAAACATGGTGTTTTGGAGTTTCAATTTGTTTGGGTTTTTATATGCGAAGGAAATATCATATTTTTTGGTCTTTCATTTATACTTTGCTAACTTGTATTTATTGAAAGGGTATATTATTATTATATAAAGGGTACATTGTTGTCATGCAAATGGTATATTGTTGTCATGTAAATAATATGGATTTACAAATGGTATATTGTTGATGAGTAAATATTACATTGTTGATGAGAAAATAGTACATTGTTGTCATACAAAGGGTACAGAGTTTAGAGTGTTTCAAGTTTATTATAGAAGGTATTATGACATGCAAAAAAAGGTACATTAATTTCGTATGAGTAAAGGGTACATTATTGATGAGTAAAGGGTACATAGTTTGTCATACAAAAGGTATACTAATCGTGTAAATTGTATGAAGTTGCAAAGGATTTATTGTGGATGAGTAAATGGTACATTGTTATCATAAAAAGGGTATGGAGTTTAGAATGTTCTAAATTTTGTGTATTATGGCATGATGCAAAGAGTATATTGCGGATAAGTAAAGGATATATTGTTGATGAGTAAAGGGTATACTGGTCGTGTAAATTGTATGAAGTTGCAAATTATTTATGGATGATAAAGGGTGTCACAAAAAGGGTATGGATTTTAGAATGTTCAAAATTTTGTGTATTATGACATGGTGCAAAGGGTATATTGCAGATTAATAAAGGGTACATTATTAATGAGTAATGAGTATATTATTTGTCATCTAAAGGGTATATTGTGGGCATATAATTTGTATGGAGTTGCAAATGATATGATGTTAACGAATAAAGGGTACATTATTAATGGATAAAAGGTACATTGTTAATGAGAAAAGAGTACATTGTTTATGAGTAAATGATACATTATTTGTCATGTAAAAAGTATAGTGATATGTAAATTGCAATTTCTCCATGAAACTGGGATATACAAGCTATTATAGAATTGAACAAACACAAGGATTCTGGATTTCACTAGATATAAATTAGATTAAACTGTAAAAACAGAGTTGATAACAACCAATTAAGATGATCTCTATACTCTAATATTTACTCAAAACTCAAACTAAAATAAAGGTAGAAGTTGGAGAAAACAACACAACAGATTATCATTTAGAACTTGAGCACTTGCAATGAATTGGTTGAGCGAAGAAGAAGAGAAATTGAGAGCAAGAGATGTCGCCAAGCGTAGATTGGTTGAGCGAAGGAGAAGAGAAATTGAGAGCAAGAGAAAAAAATAGCGTAAATGAAATTGTGATTGAAGAGGGTCAATTAGTTTATGTATTTCGGATTTAAGGGTCGGGTCGAGTATGGACGCACGGATTTAAATCCGTGAGCCCGGGAACACAAGAGCTTTTGTCTCATTAAAATCATAAGAGACATTTGGAAAAATAAAAAAATCAAATAATATCAAAAAATATCGAAAATTGAAAAATCGAAATATTGTTCACTCAAAACTAGTGGACACAAAAAAAAAAACATACTCTAATTTAATTTTTTTTAAATATTAGAGTTTAAAATATCTTTTTAAGAGTACAAAAGTTAATGTGAAATGTCATAAAAAATTTATTAAAGAAATCGAAAAAAAATTTAAAAAGAAAATCCCAAAAAAAAGAAAAGAAAGTGGGTCAACCCACATGCGACCCGCCCCGCATATGATCCAACCCGCAACTGAGCCGCCCCGTAAGTGGTCCGCCTCACTTAAGCCCATTAAAGAGTGGGTTATGGTTATGTGGGTTAAATCACCCCCACCAACCCATTCTGATAGCTCAATGTCATCCTAATAATTACATTTTTATTTTTGATGTTTGAACTAACACGAATTAATAAAAAATATCTTTATAAAACTCACTTACAACACTAATTATTGAGAGTATACAGGAAAGACGAGAACAATTGTTGTTCAGCGTATTCGTGTTTGCCTTAACAAATGATCCTCAAGATTGGGCACACATAATTAGACTGTGTCCATAGGAAGTTGGAAGTGAGTCGCTCCCTCCAATTCCAAATTCTACACACCACAACAATGTCAATCCTTGTGAACCCCCAACCGTCTTCTGCTCTTCTCCCCCCTCAAATACTGCCGCTTCGCTCCAAAATCAACTAAACCCATCTCCCTCCCCTTCTCTCTAAACTCCAGACGCATCTTCTCCATACGCTCTTCGAACGACCCCGCAGACCGCCCTTCAGATCCCGAAACGCCAGCATTTGTAGACGAGTGGGGGGAGAAATCGGATCCAGAACCCGAACCCACATCGAGATTCTCGGGCTCGGACCCACCCAAGTACGAGGATGAGTGGCAAGTTGAACTGGGCAACGGAGGCCCGGTTGCCAGCGTCGGAGTCAGTGAAAGTGTGGAGGAGAAACTTTTGGAGCTGAAACGGGCCCTGGTGGATACGGTTTACGGATCGGATTTCGGATACCGAGCATCGGCGGAGGTCCGGGCTGAAGCCCTTGAACTTGTTTCCCAATTGGAGGCTGCGAATCCGACTCCTGCGCCCACTGAATGCCCCGAGTTGCTCGATGGGAACTGGATTTTGGTGTGAGTTTTTACCTTGCATTTATTCCCACCCAATAATTGTTTTCTGGTAAAATTTCAGTTTACCATTTGATTTAACAATTTTTTTTATGCCCCACATTTAGTAAATATTTAAATGCCAAAATGACGAAAATATTCTTTACTTAGACTCGATTTAAAAGTTTTAAATAAGTGATTAATATCTAAAACCGATTCACTAGGATAAGCTCTGTGTGTTATTTGTTTGGTGGTACTTGAGTTGGTCGGATTCTAGGCCAGGGAATTGGTTGACTATTTCTTAATACCAGTGATCTTTCTTGTAAGTGGGTTAAGGAATTATACCTAATTTACTATGAAAAGAGTTCTTGGATAGGATAATTTGTGAGTTTTATTGAGACTCTAATTTTAGTTATTACTACGGAGTATAATGCAAGAGCATTTCTGATGAAATACATAACTTTGAATATGGTTATATTGTGCCAAATTAGTGTTAGTATCCGCTACGGTGAACAGGGGTATTCGTCTTGCTGTAAAATAACTCACACACACCATTAGAATAGACGAGGCCAATCATTATGCAAAGAGAACTTCAATGAGCTTGTAACCCTCTGTATTAGATTCAGCTGAAAATTTTTTATAAATGGTAAAAGCATTTGCACTCAGATTGCATGTGGTGGACGTTGTGCTATCACTATGAACTTCAACTACTTCTATTTATTAATAAATCCATTTTTAATATTTACAAGAGTTCAGTTTGTATGGGTTATAGTCAACAAGTTTCATTTTGAAACATGCTTTAAATGACACTTGTAATACTTCTCAAAATTGTGAATCCTTCAAGGGAAAAATAAGAAAGATTCTGGAAGTCTACACTTATTCAGCTCCATAGTTGTTTCAAACCAGATATTCATAGGAAAGAAACTACTGAATTAAGTGTTGATCCCCTGAAATTTCACTAGTTACCACCATTTCTCTATTAGTCTTTACTTGAGTGGCAACAGGGGATAGGGTAGAGATGTAAATATATTATTCTTAATAAAATTTATATTAAATGTAAAAAATTAACCTTAATATATGAAATGGTGAGAAATGTATTCACTTTAATGCATAACGGATTGGAGGCTGAGATGGGCATCTGCTTCTTTTCTTAGCGGCTAATTGTTATTTTTCATTCTTGTTACAAGTTATTTCCTTTGAATACCATCTCAAATCTCTTCCCTTGCAACTAATATCGTTGTTTATATAATAAAAGATTCTATCTGATATTGTTTATTAAGAGAGATTGTTTTTTTACTCGGATGTGTAATGAAATGGATACTCCATTTTAGATATGTACACTGTAGCCTCTTTCATGATGCCTGCCTCTATCTGTGGGGTAGTCCTACAGGAATCTCCTAAATGTTTGGTGATAAGACTACTTTTATCATAATATAAGGTCTGCTACTGCTTCCTTTGGAATGAGAAATCGTTATGCACTTTTGTGTATTATGAAGTGAACCAAATGCGAACTTCTTTCATGAATGAGCGAGTCATTGTACTCGTGAGAGCCTGAAAAATATCTTGCTAAGGTAAACCAGAAAAGTTTTATGTGTTGTAGCAATGTAAAATTATTAGTACATTTTGTTTGGAGATTGGTGAGGTGTAAGTTGAAAGCACGACATTAAAGAACAGAACTATGTAGATTCTTCAAAATGAAAAAAAAAAACATATACAGTTTGAAATCAAGAAATATGAACACTTCAAATTTTGCTTCAATGGTCTTAGCTGTTGAACTTAGTTTAAAGAGTTTGATATCTCCATTTTGATGCATCAGGTTCACAGCCTTTTCCGAACTGCTGCCCCTGCTAGCAACAAGCAGTATTCCATCAGTAAAAGTTGAAAAGATTACACAATCTATTGACACAGGCAGGCTTAACATTGAGAATTCCACCACAATATCTACTCCTGTTTCCACCATATCTTTCAGTGCTTCTTCATCTTTTGAAGTTCGCAGTTCATCGAGGATACAGGTACTGCAACATATTCCTTGATTAGAATAGATGAAGATGGAGGAAACCATACAAAACCATTCATTTTTTTTGCAGGTTCAGTTCAAAGAAGGGAAATTTAATCCTCCGGAAATCAAATCAAGGATTGATCTACCCCAAAGCGTTGAGGTTTTAGGGCAGAAGATAAATTTGTCAGCACTAGAGCAATCTTTGAGCCCTCTCCAAAGTGTTGTGGAGGGTATAGCACGCACTATTTCCGGCCAACCTCCTCTTCAGATTCCGATCCCCGGTGAAAGGACCAAATCTTGGCTTCTAACTACATTCCTTGATGAAGATTTTCGGATTTCAAGAGGAGATGGAGGCCTTTTTGTTCTTGTCAAAGAAGGGAGTCCACTTTTGGATTAATAGCTGAACTATACATATCAAGCATACATACATATTACAACGACTTCTAGAATTCTTAAGCCTTTAGTTTTACTTTTATGCCCTTAGGTAGACTTGCTTGTAATAATATAATAATATCTTTAAAGTTTAATATACTACAATTGAGAGTTTTTTTATTGCCTACGTGTCGCCTCCTTATCAGGTTAGCCTAAGTATGTGGGAAATGCTATAACTTATTGATCTAAATAACTACAGGCGGAGTAGATCTGCAAGAGGAAGACTGATTATAAAAGATGCACAATTTTTCGTCCCTATCAAATATACAAATAATTTCCACAAACTATATTCTAAAATGTGTTTTCTGGATATTTTACCTTCTTGATAAACATTTCCTTTTTAATGATTTACATGCTTCACTTATATATTAACCATTTTCATTAGTCAATCCATTATTAATCGGTTCGATTCTTCTGTTACATTTTGGTATTACATCTCTCGTTGCGTACCGTTTGATGATTAACACGTATGATATAATAAAAAATATACCATAAAAGGAAAGTTTAAACCCTAGAGGTAATGGTTGTGATTTTCTTCTTTGCACACGTGTCACTCATCTAACGTGCACATGTAATAGAAGATGTAACACCAAATGTAATCGAACGTACAAAATTATTAATATCATTAGAGTTACTTTGGAATTGTTAACTCGGCATAACAAAAAAAAAACATTTTTCTAAAATAATTATATTAATTTGTAAAGTGAGTTTTGTCTCACTATTTGTAGTGAGGTATATCTATTTTTCACATTTAATTGAGCATGAAAGGTGAAAAATCATGCACTCGAGACAAAGATCTCATTATAATAGGAATAATGAAAAATATATGTTCCAAAGAATGATAATTGAAGGAATAGAGAAACGAGAGTTGCATTAGTAACGGGCAAAGATAATAATTAAATTAAATTACAAAATATGCCTTTTAAGGGGTTATAATGGATTCTTAAAATACAGTGTCCAAGAGATTTTGGATATCCGTTAAATTTGCACAAGTTAGATGAGTTATAATGGATTCTTAAAATATAGTGTTACATTTACACGAGTTGCATGAGTTATAATGGATTCTTAAAATACAATGTCCCAGGGCATAGATTATTTTATCATCATCCAACTGTTTGTAACATCAATGATTGATTTTTAGAATATAGATTAAATTTTAGGAATAATTACTTTAAGATACATATTAAGTCTCATCAAAGATACATTCAGTGCAAAATATTAGGATGAGATACAAAATTATATAACAATGTACCTAATATAATCCTTAATAATTTAAATTAACAAGTGTAATCTTATCTTATAAATCTAATTAATTTTGCTATTCTAAATACACAAATATTAAGGCAATCAGGCAAGGGAATGAAGAACACGATTGTGAAGTACGCAAGAACTTTACACTTGTTCTCCATGATCAAAGACGGAGAAACAGGTGAGGTTATGTTTGAAGGCCGAATTGACTACAAATTCGATACCTCGTATAAAGATAACATGAAAATGGGGCTGCGTAGAGCCTTACACCTTCTGATAGCAGCCGGGGCAGCGGAGGTGGGAACACACTGGTTCGACGGGGAAAGGCTGACGTGCAAAGGCCAAAACGAGAGAGAAGTGTAGGAGTTTCTGGTGATAGTGACGGCAAGCGAAGGGTCGAAATGGATGGTGGAGAGATGATCAAAATACAGCTTAGCTAAATTAAAAGGAAGGTGCAGTGGATGGAAATGGAGAAAGTTGAGAGGCAACAGGGTTTTATGCATGTGATGCAGTGTTATTCCAGGAGCTGTAGGGGTGAATACTATGATCATCATCCAGTTAATTGCATACTGTCTAAAAAGATTGCACAAAAATTGAATATTTCAAGAGTTGCAAAACCCTTGTAACCTCCAAATATGGCCTATGATTGCGATGGAAATGAAGGACATGGCTGTGACGAGTCTTATACTGTCTTCTCCTCTAATCTGCCTAGTCATGTCCGATCGAATTTGCGATCAACTTTTAAGCGTTGTAACATATGTTGGGATCAAATATTTTTATTCACTTTGTAAATTTTGTGGTGTGAATCACCGATTTAACATTATATTTTGGCTTCTTTTCTTTTCCTCCCAGGAAAATTGACTGTGTTGAGCCTCCTTCAACATGGAAAAATAAATAGATTGTGCATAAATATACATTAGTTGTACTATAATATTACTGTATCGTGCAACAATATAACTGTGTCGTGCAACAAACTAATCATACTCTTAAATGTATAGTGCAACAATATAAGGCATATTGTGCAACGATGGTTTGTTCAACAATATAACTGTATTATGCAACAATTTAATTATACATTTAACAACTAGTGTTGTGCAATAATATAATTGTGTTGTGCAACAATTTAACTATATTATGCAAATTTATATACTTGTGCAAATTTAGTTAATATACATTTAAATACGATCATTTTGTAATTATTTACTCTTAGTTAAATTGGGTATAAGATGAAGAGTTAGTCTCTTGTGTCCCCAAGTGCACAAAGTGTGTAAGAGTACACAATTTTATTCTAAAGAGTATACATTTTAATTAATAAGGGTACATAATTTTGTTCTAAAGGATATACATTTTTCATTAATATTTTTTATTTTTTTTCAAAAAATAAAGGGTACACATCTTTATAATAAAGGGTATACTCCCTCCGTTCGGTTCTAAGGTATTTAGGATATACACCTTTGAACCGGATATCAAAAATAATAAAATTGACACCTTATAAGCGGACGAAAGGAGTACAATTTAATACTAAAGAGTATGGAAGCACGGTGGTCGCACGTGCCCCCGGGAACACACAAGTTTTTGCCTAAGATGAATACGTTTAGTTTATCTGCAGCAAAAATCGAATTTTTTCATGACAATGACTTGGGTGGGAAGGGGGTACCAATTTTGAAATGTACAACCTCTTTACTTCACCTTCAATGTGTATTTTCGTTTTTTTTTTATTTACTGTTACTGTTACTTTTTTCATTTTTTTCATTTTTTTATTAATTTAATTTTAGAGATATAATTATAATTTTATCCTTGTGGTTTAGGGTATAATTTATCCCTAGGGTTTAGGATATAATTGTAATTTTACCCTTGTGGTTTAGGGTATAATTTATCCCTAGGGTTTAGGGTATAATTGTAATTTTTATCCTTGTGGTTTAGGGTATAATTTATCCCTAGGGTTTAGGGTTTACGGTATAATTGTAATTTTACCCTTTTGGTTTAGGCTATAATTTATCCCTGGGGTTTAGGGGATAATAGTCATTTAAATATAATAAATTTAAAAATAAAATAAAAAATAACATTAATGAAGGAGCAGAAAATAATTAAGAAGGGTGGGGATCAAAGTGATACCAGGTCAATTGGTACCTGGTTGTACATTAGTCACCCTCTTTTTTCATAAATATACTTTATTTTCTAAAATATCAGTTAGATAAAAATAAAAATCCCACTAATTAAGGGATTGATAAATTTAATTTTGAGAGAATTGGTTTTGTTTCCTAAAATATAAGTGCAAATCCCACTAACTAATAAGGGATTAATAAATTTAATTTTATAAAATCACTAAGAATGTGATTTTATTTTGTAATTTTGTATCTCATAATAATTTAATTTAATTTGAGGCATGTATCTATTAATAAATAGATATTATATTTTGTATCTAATAGTAAGTATCTCATTATTTATCATTAGACACTCAAAACTTTTAACAATATTTATGTGTAATGCCATATTAATTAAAAAATTAATATTTATTTTAATTTTAAGTATATAGTAGTCCATATAAATTCTTCCCGTGCAATCTTACACTAGACGACAAATATCCCATTCACATCCCTAATCCTAGCTAAACCCACACTTGAAAATAAACAGTAGAATAATTAATTAATGGCAAAAGCTCTGCGCCTCCGTCCCCTACATGTTCTATTTAAATTTATATATTGCTAGGGAGTTTAAATTGCAAAATAATACGAAAATTACAAAAGGAAACGGTGTCCCAAAACACAAGAACCTCATTCTAAATTAATAATGGCAGAAAAGAAGTAGAGAATTGGGGGATGGAATGAATGAATCAGTAATCATCATCATAGTCATAGTCATAGTCATAGTCATAGTCATCAGCCCCTTCACACTCTTTTCATTTCCCACTTTCGCCTCCGCCCCCTCCAGCGAAATCCAGGGCAGCGCGGACCATGGAATGAATCTGATCAACAGGCATCCAATAATCGTCGTGCACTCTGAAGTCGAGATCAGATTCTAGATGCGCATCTTCCCTAATCTCTCTCTCCATCTACATGTCGAACCTCTCTTCCCCAATCACTCGAATCTCACCCTCTCTGTTTTTTAATTTCAAATTTGTTCTGAAATAAAAAAGATACACCTCTTCTTCTGCGTATTCCCCATCCAATGCCTCTGCTTGTGCGTATTCCCCATCCAATTCATCTTCTTCTGCGTCTTCCCCACCCCAATAATTCAAATCCACCCCCTCTCTTTTCCAATCATACCCCTCATCTGCATCTTCTTCGTCACCCAAATTCTACCCCATAGTATAACTATACTCAGAAAGCATCTGATTATTTGACCTAAACTCATAACTGTACTCAACATTGGCTACGATCCATCCTCAATTCTTTCTTTCTTTCACGAGTTAGAGCAACTCCAAAAGGCTCTCTAAATGACAAATAATGTAAAATTTAAAGAGCCATACACATAAATATATCTTCAATAGCCTCTTTAAAGCAACAATATTTTTTACATAATGGTTTTGCCTCTTTAGAATTGAAGAGCCAAACCAACTCTTTAAAATTTAATGATTGAAATTTTCACCAATTCCAACACTTTAATTTCTTGATATTTTCAATTGATTACTTATTATTTAATACTCCCTTCATCCCGCACCAAGGGTGCATTTTGCTTTTTTACACGTAGATTAAAGATTTTACTTTATTACACGTAGATTAAGGAGTATTATTATTTAATGTGTAGTGGGTAGTTATATTAGTGGGAGTGTGGATCCCATATTTTAATTGTATTAGTGGGTGAGTGTGGAACTCATGTGTATAAAAAAGTAAAGGAAACCCTTTGGGTGGGACGATCAAAATGAAAAAAGAGACCCTTGCTGCGGGACGGAGGGAGTATTTATAATGGTTCTTTCACTTTAATTTTATACTCTAAAAATAGGGTATGGATCTCCTGTGCCACTTTGGTGTGACATCTCTTGTGACACTCCGTTGGATGAGTGACATGTAAGAGAGAGAAGAGAAATTATACCCTAAGTCAACCAGTCAACCCTTGGGCCAAGGGATTGGATTTTCTCCACTTAAACACATGTCATTTCATAAGCAGGTATTACAAGAGATGTCACATCAATGTGTTACAGAACATCATGTGCCCTAAAAATATGGGAAAAAACAAATATAATAAATAAGTATTGGGAAGAGAAAAAATATAAATAAATTGTTGGAGGTGAATAAAAATACATCACTCTAAATTTTAAAAAAAATTTATATTACCTAAAATCCTCTTCAAATTATACATAATCTCTTGAAGATGCTCTAAAGACTCTTCAAAATAAAAAAAAAGTTAAAATTTAAAGAGTCAATCATAAAAATTCACATCCAATAGTCTCCTTAAAATAACAAAAACTTTTGCATAATGATTTTGGCTCTCTATATTTGAAGAGCCCAAATAAGTCTTTAAAATTAATTGCATTAACTATTTCATCACTTCCAACACTTTATTTTCTTGAAATTTCCGCAAAAAAATATTAATTACTTCACATTCACAATAAAAGGGAAAAATATAATATGTATAAAAAAAGGTAAATGGAATAAATAAACTTTGGGAAGATAATAATTAAATGAGATATAAAGAGAGTGTTGGAGGAGATAAAAAAATATGGCTTTCTAAATTTTAAATTCTATCTATTTGACATAAAATAATCTTCAGATTATGAATAAGCTTTTGGAGATGCTCTAAAACCTCTTTAAATGAGATATTATCTATAATTTAAAGAATCAACCAACAAAAAATACCTCCAACAACTTCTTTAAATTAACAAAAAAGTTTTACATAATCATTTTAATTCTTCAAATTGAGAGAGTCATATCAACTCTTTAAAATTAAATGTGTTGTGTTTTTCATTAATTCCAACACACTTTTTTCTTAAAATTTACATCAAAATATTTATTACTTCATATATTTAATAAAATAAATTAGGTGGAAATACAAAAACTAAAAGAAAGAATAAATATTATAATAAATATACATTGAAAAGAAAGCAAACTAAATTAATATAAAAAGGGTATTGGAGAGGATTGAAAATATACTTATTTATATTTTACATACTCTTTATATTATAGAAAATACTCTTTATATATTTTACATACTCTTTATATAAATACAGAGCCTCTTGGAGAATGCGACATGCATATATACAGAGGTCGTGTAAAGTAATGGGCTGAGCCCAAACACTATTAAAATTTTAGTTAATTAATCAATCATATTGATTACAATTTTTTAATCTTTTAATCCATCTCCAAAATAAATTTCCACAGATATTTCAATCCAACATACTATCTCTTCGGTATCTGAAAATTTCTTTTCAAAATTTAGAATCCTAAGAATATATAACTGTTAATAAAGAGTTTAAAATCATAAAATCATTTTAAAATAATATAATTACAATTATTTTAAATTTTAATATGTCTGATACAATTTTTTTAATAATTTATTATCATCAAAATAATATTAAAAATTTTATGATCCTCTTGAAATTATTTTAAATAATTTTATAATTTCAAAACCTAAATTTGTAGTTTAATATTTTTCAAATCATAGGAAAAAGAAATGTTTTTTAATTAAGAAATTATAAATTGACAGGAATATAATTTAAGGATAATTATATTGTGCATCATGGTGCACTCTAAGGTAGGGTGCACCCACTTTAAAAAATGTATACAAATATAAACAAAAACATATACAATTATGAACAAAAATGTATACAATTTAATTGTTAGTTTTTTTTAATGAAAATTTGAGTGTAAAAAAATATATAATTATTAAAAAAACATATATACACTATTGAATAAAAAGTTATACACATATGTTAGTTTTTTTAATGAAAAATTTAGTGTGAAAAAATTATACAATTATTAAGAAACATGTATACAAAATAGAATAATATGTATACAAAATAGAATAAAAAGTTATATACATATGGGTACACTCGCACCCGGGTGCACCTAATATCAACTCATATGGTGCTAATAATATGGTGCACCTAGGTGCATCCCATGATACGGTGTATCCATTTTCAGATCGTATACAATTATGAACAAAAACATATACAATTATGAATAAAAATGTATACAATTTGTTTGTTAATTTTTTTAATGAAAAATTGAGTGTAAAAAAATATGCGACTATTAAAAAATATGTATACACTATTGAATAAAAAGTTATACACATATGGATATTAGTTTTTTTAATGAAAAGTTGAGTGTGAAAAAAATATAATATAATTATTAAGAAATATGTATACAAAATAGAATAAAAAGTTATGCACAACACCCAGATGCACCAAATATCAACTCTATATATATATACTCATATATATGGGTAGTAAGTTAGTAATAATTAGAAATAGAAACATTATGTATGATTTTAAAAGAAGATAATAAAAAAAAAAAAGAGTTGTTCTCATGTGGCTCAGGCACACATATGTATGATTTTGTTTAGAAAGAATAAGGGTCGTAAGCTTTTTGAAAAATATTTATGAAGAGTGATTGTGTTTAAGCATATAAATAAAACTATAAATACTCCCCCTTTTCGAAGGTTTGCATTTACTTTTTCACAGACATTAAAAAATATAGTAATAATATTTTTATATGTAATGAAGTAAGGTGAAGTATAATATTTTAATGTATATTGGTTGATTGTATTAGTATTATTTGCAGATCTCATAAAAATATATTAATTAATTTGTGTGATGTCATTTATTTTAAAGATAAATATAAACGAGATGTCGAAATGCGCAAACATTATGGTGCAAGGAAGGAAGTAAAAGATTGATATGTCGGTTAATCATCATATTTTATGGTAAACAAAAAATTTTTATCCATTAATTTTTTCCGATTTTAAAATTCGACAATATTGTCTATCTACTGGCTGTAGGCTGTAGCAGGAAAAATACCCGGTCATATCTTTGTTGCTTTTCTATGTTTTTTTTTTAGAAACTTTGCTTAAAGTACGTTCTGAACTGTGAAAATACATAAATAGTTTTTTAATACAATATTTTCATAGAGTGAAATAACCATTGTGCAAGTAGTGGAGTAATGGTCACATTATTTTGTAGAATGAGTTCATGTTATACGTGGAAACCTACCAAATATCGTAATATTTTTATAACTCTGGAACTATAATGCTTAGTGTTGAGTGGAACATGAAAACTTCAAAATTTTCCATGCAAAAAGAAGGTTTATATTTTTCAAGAGTTTAAGAATTAATCATGCCACCAAATGCAACTCTGCATCACATTGTACAACCCCATCAACTTCCACTGTCAAGATCTCTTTATCTGATTTCTTTAATTCCCTCTATCACTTCATAGTTCATAGCACTTCCCTCCCTTTTGCCCTATTTAAGCACCACTGTGCTATCATTAATGTTATCTTGGAAAATGATCATCCAACCCCATCACAAACAGAATGTTGCATGGTCATGTAAATAAAAGGCCATCTACTGCAAATAAAAAATAAATTTTGAAATTGGTTAAGCTTGAGGATACAAAAACATTATACTTGAGTCTTATTTTCACTTTTAGTCCACAACAGAGAAACTTAGTTTATTATGTTACTATTGTGATAGATAGAAGGAAAAATTGTGTATATATAATATTATTAAATTGCCTTATATAATATTATTAAATTGCTTAAGGCAATCCAATGTTTATTGAATTTTATAAATACTTATAAATGTATTATATACTAATCACTATTTTACAGTATTGTTACAAATAGTACTTTAATTTTACGGAGTAATTAAATCAAGAGGCACAATAATTAATACCAAACAAACACATGAGTAAATTTGAAACATAAATTTGAAGTCCCACATAGAATTAAGTCCAAAACAAAGGTGTCAAGTAGTTGTTTTGAGAAGCATTAATGCTTGATTCAAGTCTTTGACATTGGAAACATGAGTTTCTTCATTTAGTAGGATAACTTCCAAATTTGATGTGGTTGGAGTTCCAAATGAAAACCTTTCCAATTTAGGGCACTGAACAATTTCCACTAGTGTGAGTGATGGCAGCTGAAAGGTTGCACATCTCCAATCACAAAAAACATCCAACTTTGGTAGGTCTTTAAGATAAAGAGCTTCCAACTTAATGAATAGATGTTGGGAGTTTTCAACATTGTCACTCTCTTCTTCTTCCATCACTTTTACCATCTCACTACAGCTTTTGATCCGCAGTCGTTTGAGATTGATGAGATTCGTAGCCACTCGAGCTGAAAATAAGTTGTTGAGGTTGCCACTGTCGCCCACGCTCAACTCATGTAGACTAGTGAAGAAGTCCATTGGAATTTGATGGCACCATAATTTTGATGTTTGGCTACTAATTGTTAGATAATTTATCATACCAAAGTACATTTATTTGTTATAACAACAATCCAATCAATAGAAAGAAATTAGTGAGACATGCATATAATCATACCTTAGATTTGCAAAACAAGTGTAATGTATCATCACTTCCTGTACAGCATTTGCTATCATCAGAAACTAAACTTTTCAGGTTTGGGCATTTCTCAACCAACATTCTAAAAAAGTGAGGGGAATTCAATACTTTTTTTTTTTTTTATTGGACAAAGTTAGTTGTTAGTAGTTAATTCACCAAGTCTCCATACACCCTTATTCTCCAAGCCTCGTTATAACTCCCTTCCTATTCGTTCCCAATGAGAATCGAAATCAGGTCACTCACTTGTGTGAGGAGCCTGGTAGCCAGATGGGCTAGCCAAAGAGTGGTGAGCCTTTGAAGATCCCTCAACCACAAAGCATCTAAATTTGGAAAACTGATATGATCACCCTTTTCTGGAAGGGAAACAAAATGTTGTACTTGGGGCATACCTTCAAGTGACAATATTTCAAGACCCATGTTGAGATTCGAATCGAATGAATTTGGAACATTGTATATCTCATGTATACCCTCAATGTCTCTAAGGAGTAGCACTTCTAGGAGGTGAAAAAATACAGATAACGATCTCACAAATCAACTAATCTACTACTTCCACTAACAGTAAACTTCTCCATCCTCAACTTTCTCAGGTTCACACATTCTGGAAGAAGTGAAACCAACTTGCTCGAACCTTTCCCTTTCAAAATCAACTCTTCACTGTTCTTCACAAGTTCTCGAATCCAATTTGATGGAGTTATTATATGATCTCCTCCCAAATCCACCAACATCCCTCTTCTTGCACTCTTTACGTTGTAGATGTGAAGAGCATCAGAAATACGCAACCCCCCCCCCCCCCACTTCCTCGATCTCAATGGTTATTCTCCTCAGACCAGATAGGGAATTGAGCTCATTAAGAGCTGCCATTCCTTTGTCGTCCTTTCCCCATTTCTTGAACCAACAAGAGACGGAGGTTTGGAAATGCCGAACCTGCAGGAAGCTCATGATCATCTTCTTGCACAAACAAGGACTTCCAAGTGAAGTACTCTTTCGTGTAACTAGTCCCGAACAACCCTTTCTTGAAAGCAATGAAAATAGCAACATCACGAACAACGTCATGCATTTTGGCATAACCTCCATTGCTTGATGAACCATCCATTAGCAAAGAACGAGCTTTCAGCATTTCAACCAAGCTATTTACTCTGTTTCTTGCATCATGCAATGTCCTAATACCTTCGAACTTGTGCAACCCCCATGCATAACATGTAAGGAATAACTCAGAAATGTCTTTATCTTCCTGAAAAAGGCAGCATAACAGGAATATGGATCTAGCATGCTCACTCTCCAACAAATCATAGCTCAATCTGATAGGATTGTACACTTTTTCAAGAACATTCGGCATGTCCACTGGATTACAACTTCTTAATTGTTGCAATGCATCTTCCCAGATGGATTTATCCCTCTTGTCTTTCAGAGCCTCACCAACAGCCACTAGGGCAATTGGCAAATCACCGCACTCCTTTAAAATATCTCGTGCGATAGGGATCAAGCTCGGATCATCTGCACAAGAACCAACTGTTTGTTTGAATAGAAGGCGTGCTTCTTTTTCGAGTAACTGCTGCATTCCAATATTCAAAGCCTTCATCATACTCAGAACATCTGATTTACGAGATGTTAAGAGAAGTGTGCATTCATCTGAGATTCCCAAATCCTTCAAGCTGAGAGTATGAGGGCTCTCTTACATCTTTTTAGTCTAACACTTAACTCGTGCTCTAGCTTGCAAGCTTTCATATTTCAACTTAAATCCCAATAATTCAGCTATGTCATTTTGAATTCTAAACATGTCAACTGGTTGACTAACCACCACCATCACCACTTCATCAAATAAACCTTCTTCCTTCAATCTGCTCTTGATTTTCTTTGCCATAGAGGTTTTCCCCACACCACCCATCCCACATGTCCCCATTATCTTCACCTTCTTCTCTGTCATGATCATCATGATCTTCTCTTCAATGTCTTTTCTCGATTCAAACTCGTAGTAAGTCTCTCGAGACGGATTCGATTCCATGGCTGCAGGTTGAGCAGGAAGAGATATTTGTCCAAACTCGCCCTGCCCTCGAAGATCCTTGATAGCTTCACCAAACTTTTTAACCTTTCTACTTAGTGAATAACGTGATTTGATTGCCAAAACCCCACTTTTTAAGTTTTGAATTTCACACTCAACTCCACCCAATTTTTCCTTGAATATCATCCCCTTTTTGAAGCCAAGTCATAACTTGAGGAAGTGGATCTTCGTTGTTCCATGTAACTACATCTACTCGACCCTTTAATCCAACCTTAACATCATCCAAACTCTTGGCTTCATCCCGCAGATTTTGAAGGTTACTATGGAAGCAACAAAGATAGTTAAGCTGACGCTTGATGGGACCAATTACGCATTTCCCAATTTCTATTGCTGGTCCAAGAAAACTAGCCACCAATCCCAATGTTGCTGCCATATTAATTTCGTTTCCCTTCTCTTCAAACAAAAATGATCAATCACAACTTCGGTTCTTATTCCATGTTTTAATTTGTGATAGGATGATTTGATTAAGTATTAAACGACTTTCTATCATCTTAATTAATATGGTATCAGAGCCATGATTTAGACTAGTTTAACCTTTTAGATGAGATTGTCATTTAACATGATATAGAGCCATAGGTTCGAATCTCACCGTCACCATTTAATGGAAAATTTCACGTGCAAGACTTTGAGGCAAAAATTAATTTGGTCTGCATATGAGAGGGCTTGTTAGAGTGATTTGATTAAACATTAAACGAGTGTTGGAGTGATTTTATTAAATATTAAACAATACTCTCTCATATCAGTTTAAACTTTTAGATGAGTTGATCATTTTATAATTTTATAATATGAAAATTTATACCTACAAAATAACATTCAACCTTTAACGATAATACACGAACGCGCAAAAAGCAAATGTATACTTTAGAATCGGACGGAGGGAGTAATATTTAACGTGTAGTGGGTAGCTGGATTAGTATTGTATATGAACCCTATGTATAATAATTAATTGTTTTATGTGTGTCCCACTCGGTAAATAAAAAGATTCGGTGTGCCGATAAACTATATACCGTTACTCGTGATGCAGAGTTCTTTTTAAATAAATAAATTAATAAAATTTGAACTGGATATATCTTGAAATTTTGAAATCACCTGATGATTTTTTTTTTTTAAATTATGATCTGTAGCTTAAAGAAAACTGGTTTCCAAAATTCTTTATTATTATATTTTATAATAGAAATGCTTTTTTTTTGTCAACCAATAAATGAGTTATGAGTTTTTTTCTTTTTGCTCGTTAAATAAATTATTAATTAAGAAAATATTTGTGTGAATCTTATTTACATATTATTCTTTAATACATGAAATATTACTTTTTAAAAAATAAATTATCATATTTCTAAATAAAAAATACTTCCTCCGTCTAGTTAAGCTCACCGACATTGTAGATACGGAGTTTAAGAAAAGTTGATTTTTGACCAACTTTATTGACTTTTGAGGGGTATTGTGGTATTTTTAGGTAATAAATAAATTATAAAGTATGTTATGTGTTTTAGGTGAGAGTGGTATTTTTGCAATTAAGATAACTTTTGAGGTTGTTGGTTAATGTGAAGTTTTCTTTTTTGGGTGGTGAACATAAGTGTGGGACGGACGAAAATGGAAAGTGTGAAGATAAGTATGAGACGGAGGGAGTATTACTCTTCAAATTCTTTCACAATTTTATTGATTAGTCTTCAGAAATAGATGACTTATAACTCTTTTAAATAAAAAATACTCCCTCCGTTCCGACCAAAGATCACCGATTGCTTTTTGCACGTGGATTAAGAAGTATTATTATTTTATGTGTAGTGGGTAGTTGTATTAGTAGTGAGTGATATGACATATGTGGGATACTTTTACTAAAAAAGGAAAATGAGGACATTTGAGTGGGATACCTAATATAGTAAAATGGAAACATTTCATTGAGACGAAAAGAGTTTAACTTTTCAAAAAATAATTTTTTATATACTAAATAGTATTTTTTAAAAATAGGAACATGTGAATCCAATTCATACCATACTCACTAAAAAATCAATTAATAGCTTGCAGCGCCATGCCATAATTAATTTTAGGGACGGCTATCCATACTTTTCAATAATTAAAAAAAATATAAGTAATTTCATGAAAATTGTATAATTAAGATTTTAACATGTTCGCTCAATGTAATCCAACATTTACAATTTATTCGTTCATTCTAACTAACCAAATAGATAAACTCTGTTAACTCAGTATAATCGAACACATTTGAACTTTAAAATATAGATAAAGTATATTTTCTACGATAAATTATATATTAAAAATATAATTTTAAAGTGTTATAATATAATTCATTACAAATATACTTTAACTAACTATAAACATATTTTATCAGTATATATTAAGTATACGTTAATAATAGATCAACTGGTCGTCTCACATATCCTCTCACAAGATAGTAACCTTATCAGTTTTACACCATATATAGTGACTCGAAATTTTGTTTATAGCTACACATATTACTCATTATATATAAGCTAAATAGGAAAATAATAACGCAGTTGAAGAAATAATTCCACCGTTAACAAAAAAAATTACTCACAAAACCAAATTAAAGAAGAAGAAAAAAAAGAAATAAATAAACAGTAAACATATCCATCGTACGTACCTGATTAAGAAAGCTGAGACATGAATATGGAAATCTGGAATACCACGTAACAACTTTATTTATTTTTTTGGTTAAAATTTAAAAAATAAAAATAAAAATAATGAATAGATGAAAGGTTGGGTAATCATGATTCATGAGAAAATCATACACTTATAAGAGGTTTAAATCCTGGTTTCCCTTAAATTTAAGCAATGTTACTTAATTTTTTGGAAATCCAGGTTAATGCTTTTCTTTTCTTGAAGTAGAAGTCATCCTCTACTATATAATTTTATGTTTCGTGCCTTTATTCTGATAATTTTATATAGACAAAGTCTCTCGTAAGATACTACTTATGTGAGACCGTTAGTGAGACGTGTTAAAGTATGTCGTATGATGGATGATGAATAAAGTATGATTTTAGGAAGTTATAATATGATTCATTATTGACTTACTTTAACTACAAATAAGCATAATGGGTCAATCCGTCTCACAACCGTATCACAAAAAACCCATCTCACAAGAGAGTTTTTTCTTTTATATATTACTTCATTATTGATACGGTTATTTTCTACATGCTATTTTTTAATGTAAAAGTATTCAATTCATAAATTGTTTAATTTAAAAAAGTCCAGAATCTACTATCCACTAATGAGGTCTCTCATTTCAAGCTAGAATTTTTCACTATGTATGAATATAATTGGCGTGTGTTAAAATATTTAGACTGATTTAATTTTAGGGGGCAGCTATTTGCACCCCCAGAATCTGTTGCGAAGAAGCGAAAGGAAAAGAAAGGGAAGAACTCCTTCTTGCGTGTATACCTTCCATGTGTTCACCAGTTTTTGCCGTGTCATTGCATTTCTGGAAATAATATTTTTAGAAATTCTTTTCGAGGCTTGAATAATGTATCAGATATCGCTTTAAGGCTTGACACATAAGAAAAAAAAGTGTGTTCAATTACTACAACCGAACACGATTAAATCTGTTCAGTTATAGGAAGCGAACGGTGAGAAACGACGCCCAACTGTTCGATCACAAAAGTCGAACATATTTAACTGTTCGACTGCTGTGATCGAACACTACACCATAGCAGTCGAAACGATTTAGCATATCTCATAAATTGACTATCTGTTCGATCACTAACGTCGAACAGATTTAACTGTTTGATAGCTGTGATCGAAAACTACACCATAGCAGACTATAACGAAACGATTTAGCATATTGCATTGACTACGTAGAACCTATTCAACTCAATTTCTTTGCAGTAATCGATATCGCCCTCATTATAATTTCTTCTTTACGATTATTGCTTGTTTCGGATGATCATCGTACTCAGTTTTTGTTTGTTCCATGATACTACGCTGATGCAGAAAGGTTAGGATTTAGGGTTGATCGTGGTTTAGTGATTATAACAATGGGGTACATTTAAAAATTTGGGGTACATTTAGAAATTTAATTATAATTAATTTTATTTTATTATTTATAAAAGAGTATTTACGTCTTCTCACGTTATCATATTTTAATTTTATAAATTATTGAGATTCATTTAATAATTTCGGGGTGAAAATAGCCCTCCCTTAATTTTATCCTTAAAATTCACTAAATTTTAAAGGTATAATTATAATTATTCATGTGGTATAAGTTTAATATTTGATTTCCGTAAATATTTACTATGTATTCAAGAAAATATTATTTAACATCCCATATCTTTTACTAAATCCAATTTTAATTCAATAACTTTTTATATTCTCAATTTTGGTACTTTATGTGCTAATTTCAATCCTCCTATTTCTTACTCATCTTAAATTTGGTAATTTTGTACCTCCACAAAATCGGATTTAATTCCATATTTCACATTAGGTGTTTCATTGATGTTCCACAATATATAAAAACTATACCCTACTAATGATCATTTAATCCTTTGAGTGTGTGGTGAATTTTGAGCATTGATTATGACACATGGTAAGAATCTAATGAATGGAATAGGAGATTGAATATGGAAATGGAATAGGTGATCCCATTTGCCACAAAATGGTTTTTCCTTGTTTTTATACTATCTCCGTCCCACAACAAAGAGTGCATTTTACCATTTTCGTATGTCCCAACACAAGGGGTGCATTTCCCTTTTTAATAAATGGGACACACACAAAACAATTAATATATCTCTATGGGACACACACATCATACTAATACTCACTATACATTAAAATATTATTTCTCTCACCTCAACTACCTCCAACTATCTATTAAATATTATATCCCTTAATCTACGTGTCAATAATTTCGTCACTCTTGTTGTGGGACGGAGGGAATACTTTTTTTACTTAATGCCTTTTTTTATTTTGTTTGACATTAGTATATCACTAGAGTTTGATCCATCTTTAGATGCAAAATAGTAAGATATCCATCTTTAACTTGAAGTCCATCTCCAACACACTTTTTAAAATTTAAAGAGGAATTTAGTAGTATAGAGAGGTTGTTAATTTTACATAATAAAAAAAAAGGTAGTGTGATATTAAATGTCATTAAATTATATAAAGTAGTTTTGTCTTTCTAAATTTGAAGAATGAAAATCATTATGTAAATTTAAATAATAAATTAAAGAGTATGTTGAAGACCATTTTTAAGTCAAATACTCTTTAAAATAAAGAGGATATATTGTTTGAATAAACTTTTGGAGATGCTCTTACCTTTCACTCTATTTAACTTTGTATTATTATCTTAATTCTTTTTAGTCATGTCCTCGACAGAGTGTCATGTATTTTCCCAAAGCTATACATGAGTTTAAATGAAGTATTGTACATATTTGCTTGTATGAAGTAGCCTTTTTTCCTCCTTTTATTAACTAAATTAATCCATTTATTGCCCTGCAATTAATAGTATTTTCATCTGATTCAGGACTGGATATATATCTTAGTGTTATTATCAAAGAAAAGTAAAATTGAGCCATTACCTATTGCATCCTGACAAACCATGAAGGATACAATGTATTTCTCATGAAGCCAGAAAATTAGGGTCGAGTCTCTGATCTTCACCCAAAAGAAAATGATCCTCTATTATCCATTTTTCTTTGCACACACATACATGTATTTATGTGGGGAAAATATCAATTTTGGTCCTTCAGGATAGATCAAATCCAACTTCAATTCTCAAGTTTGGTAATTTTTCAAAAATAGCTTTCCAGTGTCCGATTTTAGTCATTTTTATCCACTTTTGGTCCTTAAAGTTGCTGGAAAAATGACCAAAAGTTGACAAAAATAACTAAATTCGAACACCGAAGAACCACTTTTGAGAAATTACCAAACTTGAGGACTAAAGTTGGATTTGGTTTATCATAGAGGATTAAAATTGATATTCCCCTAAAAAGAACTACATGCAGTGAGGTAGAGGTGGGACGGTATGCAAAGGCAAAAAGGTTAAAAGTCACAAACTGATGAAGAGACCTTTTTTAGGTGTAAGAGCTAATCACGAATCCCGATTTCACATTGTCTTGAGTCGTTTTCATAACCAGATTCAAGAGTAAGTCAAATCTGGCATGACGTATCACAGTTGAGAACTTCCGCCATCGCATCTTCAGTTAGAGAAGAGTGAAGGAGACTAACAAGCCTTTGATCTTGTTGTTTCCAGGTAGTATAGGGTGGATTGACAGATTCGACACCAGTAGCAGATTAAAGGGTAGGGGTGGAGAAGGTATTGTACCGTCAATATAGCTAGTGGTGTAAATGGGTAGGGTATGGTACATGTACGCCAAATCCATATATTACCCACATCTTATTTTTATTACCCTTACCCTACCCTATTACCCTCAAATGTATTATCGGGTAAGGTACGGATAATATCCATCGGGTAATGGATAATTCGCGGATAAACAGTTATCCGAAATTTTTAAATGGCTACCCTTGTCAACCAAATAATATATCACTCTAAAATACACAATGATGTAAGAAAATCAAAGTAAATGCAAAAGATTAAAAAAAATAAGAAGAAGATTGAGCTGTGATTGGCATGCATCAATCCCCCAATAATTAAAATAAAAAATGATATAAAATATTAGAGGATATCATTTTATTAGTCATACCCTTGAAGCCTTTTGCTTTCTTAAATCAAATAAGTAATGTGATGTACACTAGTATGTGCGTTATAAAGTGGAACCATTTTTCAGATTATACAAAAATATATATCTATATGTCTATGTATAAATATAAAATGTAATAAAATATATTCCATATATATAAAGTAAGCGGGTAATCGTGTATTTTATAAATACCATATCCTACCCCTACCCTCAACATTTTTAAGCGGGCATGGGTACTACCCTACCCGATATCTGAATATGCTCTACCCTACCCTTACCTGATAGGGTATTACTCGCGGGTATCCGAACCCGCGGATAAAATTGACAGCCCTAAATATAGCCAAAGAGATCCTGTCCTTAAAGAAGAGAAACTATTTGATTTTTCCAGAGTATGAAGTTGGTAGATGAAAGATGTGTGTTAACATGTGAATCATGGTGTTGAAAGAGAGTCGGCCATGGAAAAGAGCAGAAAAGAGATTTGGGATTTTTGGACAGAAAAGTTAGGATTGAAATAAGGTTGATAATATTTTGAATCACTCAAGATAATTAGGCTTGTATTGAGTCATGTATATATACATGAGTATTTACAATATATACATCAATTTATATGGTAAGAAATAATTACAGTTAATTAAATAAATCATAGTAGATTTATTTTAATCTCTAATTTATCACTATCAACATGTCTATCACCCAAAATTACTAAACATACCCCAAGAAAAATTGAAAATAATAAAAAATTTAAACCGAAAATTATGACCGGTTGAAATTTCCTCTCCATGGTCTAGCCCCTATTGATTTGTTGAATCACCATAATTAACCTCTCCAACACTCTGTCGAGTCGAAGTGTAGAAACACGTGAAATGAGAGACATCAGAGTTAATTACATAATAAGATAGCAGAAAAGACTTGTTATAGAACTGTAGGATTCAAATCAACCCAATTTCCCTTGGAAGAGACTGCAATGCTTCCTCTCCATATCACAGAGAAACTCTACAAAACACAGTTGATGGTGCAACTAACATCTCCACAACCTCAGTGAAACCCCATTCATGCATAAAATAAAATTAAAACAGAAAAAAACAGATTGAGGGAAATTCGGAAATGAAAAGCTCAGATGATATCCCAATATCCAGCCAGGCATACACTTGCTATCTGTATATGGTTTTTCAATGTCATGCATGATATACATATTAATCCAATATTTCAATTTCAGTTGTGAACTTTATCTTTTTTATATTGTTTTTCTCTGATTGCCGGGAGAACAAAAAAAACCAAAAAGAAACCTAAACAAGAATGACATTGGAGGTGTCAACACAAAAGGCTCTATGAAAGAAAGAAGATTACACTATTTATCGAACCAAATGTTGATTTTAATTTTATCTTCTAAGTCTTTGTTAAGAAAGAACACAAAACTACTCCGTATGTATTTAGTCAATATAAATAAATTAGGCAAAGTTGAATGGAAACTATTGGAAATAAGAGAGCATTTAAGAATGTGAATTCTAAGAAGAAATAGGCGAGATTACTATATTATTATTATATTATTATTGAGGTAAATATCAAAATTGGTCATTTAATTATGACATTTTCCAACTATTATTATTTTTTATTGCATTTCTCACTTTTGGTTGTTCGTTATCCGATTTTAGTCCTTTTGATTTAAATTTAGTCATTTTTCGTTGGAAATTTAAAAAACTAGCCGAAAAATTATGCGTGAGTTTTACGCGCTCAAAGTTGGTCCTGTAAGTATGGACTGTTCCAACTTCAATCCTTTTTTTATTGCAATTTTCATTTTAGGTTTTCCGTTATCCGATTTTAATCCTTTTTTATTCAAATTTAGTCATTTTTCACCGAAAATTTAAAAAACTCCTTAAATATCATGCGTGAGTTGCACGCGCTCAAAATTTTGGAGATTTGGGTGAATGATAATATTTCGGGTGAATGATATACTTATATTTTAGAACAACTATATATATATATATATATATATATATATATATATATATATATATATATATATTTTTAATCTGATTCATGTATGATTCTGTCATTTTATTTTGTTTTTTCTTCGAATCAAATTGTCTTTAATTTTTGGATCATCAAAATATTTTTTTTATATATATATAAATATATAAATTAATTAATAAGGAGTGAGAATTGTATCCCAATGCAAGTTGGAGTATATTTCATTCTTCTGTCTTTTTATCGTATTCCATTCTCCAACAGTATACCTAGCTATTGTAATGTTACTTTCACCACACTTACGTGTTATAAAATTTAATTATAATTCTAGAGTATACCATTAAAATAAAAATAATAACAATATTAACACACGAGCTGAAAAAAGAAATCCGATTGACTAATTTGGATCATGATAA
This sequence comes from Pogostemon cablin, assembly GCA_023678885.1. Lineage (NCBI taxonomy): Eukaryota > Viridiplantae > Streptophyta > Magnoliopsida > Lamiales > Lamiaceae > Pogostemon > Pogostemon cablin. The sequence goes on along the minus strand of CM042962.1, from coordinate 13,231,532 downwards.
TCCTGAGTCACTAAATTAGTCCCTAAAATAATAAATAATTCAAGTCATGCATATAACTGTTAATAATAAAGAGTTTAAAATCATTTTAAAATAATATAATTAAAATTAATTTATTTTTATTTTTTAATATGTCTGATACAATTTTTTAATAATTTATAATTATCAAAATAATATTAAAAATTTTATGATCTTCTTGAAATTATTTTAAATAATTTTATAATTTTTAAAATCTAACTTAATGGTTTTATATTTTTCAAATCATAGGAAAAAGAAATGATTTTTAAGAAATTATAAATTGACAGGAAAATAATTTAATAAAAAACCTTAACAAATGAAAAGAGTTAGAAAATATAACTCTAAAAGGAAAGGAGATAATGAAACAAGGAATTATACTGTGCACTCGGGTGTACTCTAAGATTGGGTGCACCCACTTTTAAAAACGTATATAAATATAAACAAAAATATATACAATTATTATAAATAAAAATGTATGCAATTTAATTGTTAGTTTTTTAATGAAAAATTGAGCATAAAAAGATATACTACAATTATTAAAAACATGTATACACTATTGAATAAAACGTTTATACACATATGGATGCTAGTTTTTTAATGAAAAACTTAGTATGAAAAAAGTATGCAATTATTAAAAAACACGTATACAAAATAAAATAAACATGCATACAAAATAGAATAAAAAGTTATACACATATGGGTGCACCTTTGCACCCAGGTGCACCTCATATCAACTCATGAAACAAATATTTTATCATGAAATATGGAAAAGGAAAAAGAATCAAATTTAAAATAAAAATATATAATCTAAGTACATTAATAATTTTAAAAGATTTAATTATATATATATATATATATATATATATATATATATATATATATGCAAAAACTTGTGTGTACCCGGACGCACGGGGCACACTCTGTTCGCTTTTAGAATTTTGTTTTAAATTGTATACCCTTTAGTATAAATATGTGTACCTTTTATTTTCTGAAAAAAATAAAAAATATTAATAAAAAATGTATACCCTTTAAAACAAAATGGTGTACCCTTACTAATTAAAGTGTATACCCTTTAGAACAAAATAATGTATCATTACTCATAATATTAAATTCTAAATGTGCGAATACGCTTCTATAAATAATTCATTTATAGCTTATTTTCTCTTTCAAAAAAGGAGTGATATTGAATGCCATAGAGTGATTTTGTCTCTCTAAATTATAAGAATGAAAATCATTAATATAAATCGTTAAATTAAAGAGCGTTGGGAACCATTTTAAAGTTATTACTCTTTAAAATAAAGAGGATATATTGTAAAAAACTTTTGGAGATGTTCTTGCCTTTCAGTTTATTGAACTTTGTATTATTATGTTAATTCTTGTTAGTCATGTCCTCATTAAGCTAAGTCGAATTTAACATAAAGTTTGTCATATTCGCATCTCTTACAGAGTGTCATATATTTTCCCAAAGCTATACATGAGTTTAATCTGAAGTATAGTACATATTTGCCTGAATGAAGTAGCCTTTTTTATGTGGGGTTTGATTCGTAAGATGGCATCTCCAACAATGCGGAGGGCTTCTTTCTTCAGCGCCAACTCCTCTAAGAAATCCACCACAGGCGTGTCGATGTCGGAACCCCCGCCGGGATTTGCTTTCACGATGGTGGACACTCCGGGCGAAAATTTGATCCGATTGAGGAGGGATTTTCACGGAGAGGATATCAAGGTAGAAGTGATTTTTGATGATTACGCTTGTGTATCAATGTTTGTTGATATCTCTAAAGCAGATGGGGATGGGTAGGGATTGGACATGTATTAAAATTTGTTCCCAAAGGCAGAAAAGTTTTGAGAAGAAATGAACAGTCATAGATGACCATAGCCAATGCCATAGCTATTCACAACGCTAAACCCACACTTAATTAAAAATAAGAATTAGATTAGAGAATTAATTAATAAAACAGTAATCATAGTCATAGTCATCAGGTAATGGGAGAGGGCAGGAACGATTCTCCGCATTCACCCACTCGAAAAGACACCGTGGATGGAACTTGTGCAGAAACGAAACCCCCAAACGAAACGCCGCACGACTCCGCCATTTCCGCCTCTTCTTCCACCCTCTTCCTTCTCATGTACCTCAACAGCATGATGAAATCCCCGCAGGGCCCCAGGTATCAATCCACATAGTCCGAGGACCTCGCCCCGGGTACACACCCTCCGGCACCAGCGATTCTGGCTGGCTTTATTGCTCTCTCCAACGCCGCATCCGCCGATTCTCCCTCCTGCTGCACTGTCACTACCTCCAGCTTCACCCTGACCCTGTTGCCATTTACCTTCGCCTCCGCCCCTCGGGCGAAATCCAGGACGGACCCGACCATGGAACGGATCTGATCAACGGGCATCCAATAATCCTCGTGCACTCTGAATCTGAGAGTACCTTCCAGATCCGCCTCTTCCCGAATCTCTCCCTCCATCCACACGCCGAACCTCTCTTCCCCCATCACTCGCATCTCACCCACCCTCTCTGCTTTGGAATTTCAGACTTGTTCTGAATTCAAACAGATACGCCTCTTCTTCTGCGTCTTCCCCACACCAATCCAATTCCTCTGCTTCTGTGTTTTCCCCACCCAAATCCTCTTCTTCTGCGTATTCCTCACCCAATTCCTCTTCTTCGGCGTATTCCTCACCCAATTCCTCTTCTTCTGCCATATCCATATTTTCTCCCAAATCCTCCAACGGCACATCGTCCCACGCTGCGTCGTAATATTCTAAACCCCACCCCTCATCTGCATCTTCTTCCCCATCCAAATTCCACCCCGTAGAATAACTATACGCAGCATTCGGCAGCAAGCATCACGTTATCTGACCTAAACTCATAACTGTACTCATAACACTTGCTACGATCCATCCTCAATTCTTTCTTTCTTTCTTTCTTTCTTTCACGAGTTTGTACGCTGCGAATCCGATGCATATGTATAGAGATTACAGAGCGTGTATTGGACTGAGCCCAAACAGCATTATCATTTTATTTTAATTAGTTAATAATTAAATACTCTTTATTGCAATTTTTCAATCCAACTCCAAAATAAATTTCCACAGATATTTCAAACCAAGATACTATGACCATCACTTCGGTATTTGAAATTTTCTTTTCATAAATTACAATCCTAAAAATATAAAACTATTACTTAATTGAGAGTTTAAAATCATTTTAAAATAATTAAATTACAACTATTTTAAACTTAATATAATTAATATGTCTTAATGATCTATTATCATCAAAATAATATTTCAATTATATGAAAATTTTATATGATCATCATCAAATTATTTTAAATAATTTTATAATTTTAAAACCTAAATTAATAGTTTTATATGAATATTGAGTACATATTCCCGCATAATATGTGGATACATTATATTTTATAATAAAATTAATTAGATAAATGAGGATATACTCAAAGTTTTATTAATTAATTTATTTATCATTTTAAGATTTACTTTTTAATTCTAAATATAAAGATATATATTTGTAATATAATAATAATAAAAAATAAAAATATTACATGTGATATTAAAATAAAAATAAAAATATTTATTCCTAACCAATCAAAATATATGATTAAAGCTGGTGTTTAATTTGAAGATATACATGAATAATAATAATAATAATAATAATAATAAGTTGGATATATTTTTTTAATTGGTTTAATTATCTATTTTTAATCAATAAAAAAATATAAAAAATGTGGTATTTAATTTATAGATATACATGAATAATATAATAATAAATAAATAAATAAAAGTAGAAAGATTATATATTTGAAATTAAAATAAAAAATACAACAATTAACCACGTCACGACACCTCATACTTTTAAAAAATTATTTATAGCAGCGTATTCGCAATTAGTATATATAAGATATAAAAAATAATATAAATTTCTTTATTTTATCAATTAAAATAATATATGGAATTCTTTAATTATAGCTAAATCTACAAAATATATAAAAGAAGAATATAAATTTATTTATTTTATATAAGAAAAGAATTAATTAAGAGAATATATGGAATTCCTTAATTGTAGCTAAATCACTAAATCTATTTTAGTTAATGCTATTAAAGAGTAAGAAAATAAGTATAAAAGAAAAGGAGATAATGAAACAAACATTTAATTGATTTATATAAAGAAAAACTCAAATTAAAAATATACAGTGCTGTCATTTTTATTAAATATATACACGTATACAATCTTTTTTTAATTTTTTATTTCTTAATTTCATTATATAAAATTTTAAAAATACTCTTTTTAAAATTAAAATCATACACACCCATATAATTTATTTTTGCAACATATTTACTCCACAATGTGCTTGTCAAGTTATCCTATAATTACAATGTTTATAGCACTATTCCAAAAAACTATAATTTCATAATATGCTCGTTTTTGCCGTTATCCAACTTCAAGTCTTGGCTTTGATTTCTCTAATTATTTTGCTAATGTTAAGCGTCTCCTATGGAATGTTACTTTGTTTCTGTAGTTCCATATAACCCAATTCATACAAATACATATGGTTGATGCAACATTTACCCAATCTCTTCTATCCTAAATTTTAGAATGTTGTATAAAATTTATGATTGGGTTTGAGTGTGCAACCATTGATACGCCCAACCAATCATATGAAGTTCCACAAGCATCGAGAAAATTCACAGCTTACGAACAGGTGGGTTGATGTTTCCATCTTTATGCCACATAAGATGCATCTTGTGTCATCTGAATCTGTAAACATACCAAGCCTTTGAAGTTTATCCTTTGTGGGCATTCTATCATGTAGCGATTTCCAAACTATAGCTTGATATCTTCTGGGTGTTCAACTCTTCCATAATCTTTGGAAAGCCAATTAATTTTTTCTCTGGATTGTCTTCCTCGCTGCTATTGGCAAGTCCATGATAGACTTGATAATAGGCTGCTTTTGTTGAGATTTCTTTCTCATTTTCTAAATTTTACTAGGGTAAAACTTTTTTATCCATTATGTTTATCAATTTATGAAATTAATTCATACGTTTTTGAGTTTTTGAAATTGATCCATTAACTTTTCAAAATTCGACATTCTGATCCATTTACCGGCCGGAGCAAGTCACCCAACTTGTAATGCCACGTGGCACTTCTGATGTGGCAAATTTGTAAATTTACTACTTTTTTAAATTAGTCCATAATATTCAAAAATTTTGAAATTGATCCTTTAACTATTAAAATTCAACAAAATATTAGTAAAGGCTTCAAAATAAGCATAATACCGTGAAATAACCCACACAACCTACAAAAATTCACCATCAACTTGCCCCATGTATGGCCCGACCCGCAAATGATCCATTCTAGAAATAATTCGTATTATTATGACTCGAATATAACCTGCCTCATGCAAGGTTTGTACTCTAATTCGACCTACCAATAACCCAACACATATAAATAAATAAAAAATAATATTTTTATAAATTATGCATTGTACATTTTGATAACATATATTTTTAGTTTTATTTTAGGTTCATATTTTTTTAAAAAAAAAATTCCATTTATAAAAATATCATAATGAGTTTGACGTGTTGACAACTTGTTATGCCCTACTAAAATTTATCCCCCACAAATGTCTTACCTTATCAAACCTAACGAACTCAAACCTAGAAAATGATGGGTTGCTATGGGTTAATATTGGTTAACTCAACTCACTTTTATATCTCTAATTGGTATGGGTTGCTATGGGTTAATATTGGTTAACTCAACTCACTTTTACATCTCTAATTGGTCTAATTATCGGTCTATGTGACATTTCCTTTTTCAAATTTTTATTATAATTTTAATGATATATAATAATTTTATGGTAAAAATGAATACATAATTATAAATTAGATAGAAAGCAAAATCACATAAATCTTTGAAAGTTCTGAATCCAAAATCCCAAATAGATCAACCACAATCTTAAAAAACATCAAACAAAATTCTCTTTAAGGGATAAGTTTCATGCTATAAATTCAGTTATTCTCTTTAAGGGATAAGTTTTGTGCTATAAATTCAATTAGTGAAAAGAAAAGTAACAGAATTATAAAGTTCAATGCTATAAATTCAGCTTAAAGGGACGTGCTATATAAATTCAATTAGTGAAAAGAAAAGTAACAGAATTATAAAGTTCAACCCAAATTTGCGAAAACTGTAGAATCTTCCATTTCAGTTACTAATAAGAAGAGTAACAGAATTATAAAGTTCAACCCAAATTTGCAAAGCGAAAACTGAGCGCTACCAGGTAATGGCAATGGCAACCGCGATTTTTGGTGCGCTCCTAATGCTAATGTATCGAATGTTAAGTTCCAAACACTTATCAATTAATGTATCCTCACATCAATGAGGAGTTTGATATGCCGACACTTATCAATCGAATGTATCCTCACATCAATGAGGAGGATTTTAACGCAATCCCAGGATCTGATTTGACGGAGTTGAAGAAATGAAGAAACATTCCATATTTGATTTGCATTTATGTTTCCCATGAAAGAGAATATGCGGAGTTGAAGAAACGAAGTATGTTTTCCACGAAACAGAATTATATCCTATATATTTAGTATTGTATATATTTTTCACGAAAAAGAATTATATTCTCTATAGTATTGTATATATTTTTATTCATTATTGTATACGTTTTTATTCCTAAGTTATGTTTATAAATGTGTGTTGCTTTTTCTTTTAGCTTTTTTTGACGAGTTAAAATGATTTAAAAATATAGAGGTGTCCATAAAGGGAAATATCTATATATATTTATAAAATGTCAATAATTTTGAAAAAAATTATTGATATTAGCTATTATTATAAAAATATACTCCCTCCGTCCCATTTCAGATGACATATTTTTCATTTTGGGTTGTCCCACAAAAGTTTTCACATTCCTAAAAAAACAGAAAGTCAAACACAATCACCTTTCCCCATACACTTTACACTTTATTTAAAAAAAAAATCACCCTTACCCAACACACTTAACATACTTTATCATTTATTTATTACAAAAAAATATCATAATATCCCTCAAAGTTATCACTTTTCTTAATCTCCGTGCCGAAGAGGCATGCAAACTTTTGTGGGATGGAGGGAGTATAATAGCTTCATCTAAATCTAAGGTGTTTACTTGACGAGTATTTCTCATTAATTTAAATGAACATAAATTGTAATTCTCATTAATTTAGAATGAAAATAAATTATACTACAATTGGTGAACCGATTACAATTTATTTTTTTCCACGAGAGAATTATAGTATTCTCTTTATTATTGTACTCCATGTTTTTCCACTAAAGAGAATTATATTCTCTATAGTATGTATATATATATATATATATTTTTCCCATGAAAGAGAACAATCGTGTTTTTCTGGGAGTGGAGCTAGACAATTTTTTTAGGGGGGCTAGAAATAAAAGTATGCGAATCATAATTTATATTCGAGCTTTGAAAAATATAAAATATTGCAATATAAAAGCATAACTTGCTACCAAGAGAATTTAGAGATGATCATACAATCCTCAATATCTAAAACTAAGAAAAGTGTAAACGACGCTTTTTCATTGATTCAAAATGAGAAATGATAGAGTCTGTGGAAAAGGTAGAAGCTATTTCTTTCTCAATGTATACGATCAAACCATTCGCAAGAAACTCATCATCCATTTAGCTTCGAAGTCTTGTTTTGATTTTTTTCATGGCTGAGAATGCTATCTCTGTAGTAGCTGTTGATACTGGAAGAGTTAGTATAAGACGAATTAATCTATCAACCAAGTGATAGGTCCTGGACTTTCCTGTTTCGGCCAATTTTTGACATAACTGAGAAAGTGTTAGAATGCCTTGAAAATCTGAATAAGTAGATATATCAAGCTCATAATGACCAAGCTGGAACTTCAAATGACTTATTTCCTATTCAGTGAAATCATCAGGATAAAACTTCAAACAAAGCTTGCAAATGCTCTCAATGTTGAATACCTTATAATTGTCATATGGATCTAAGGCACAACTTAAAGTGAGAAGTTCCACAGCATACTTATTAAATCTACTATTCAACTCTTGCAATTGGGAGTCTATAGCCGCCAAAAATATCTCAACCCGGAAATGATGTTCCGTAGTAACATTTGATTGACGAGATCGACCCCTACCTTGAGTGTAATGTGAGTTCATGTCTGGAGCCTCAATGTCATGTTTTTCACAAAAAAGTTCTACTTTCTTAAGCAAAACATCCCATCCACTATCTCTCAAGCGTTGAAGAAGTGACTTCGTAGTTGAAACAAGATTAATGGCATTCAAGATGTCTTGGGAGTGTTGTTGTAATGCTTGACAAAGATCGTGAGTGATTCCCATCACTTCATGCATCACCTGCAATGTGAAAACAAACTCAAATGATAACAAAACTTTACAAACCCCAAAAGCTTCATCTTGTTGTGTATAAGTGCTTCCTTCTTTAACAATATTCTCAACTACAGTGCAAGCAGCTGAGAAGTTTGTAATCAAGCTGCAAATTGAATTAAAGTGTGAATTCCATCTGGTATCTCCAGCTCTTTGTAAAGTTCCAATTTGATTTGCCCCTCTGTCGGTTTTGAGTTCACCAAGTGCAACATTTTTTGCAATTTCATTTGCTTGAGCTGCTTGAAACTGATCATGTTTTTCTGAAGAAGCACCATCAATATTCACAATAGAAGCCAACTGTGCGAAAAAGTCATATAAGAGAACTACTTCTCTTGAAGCAGCAACTAAGGTTAGTTGCAACCTGTGAACGAAACAATGCACGTAATAAGCATATGGACAATCTTTAAGAATCAAAGCTTGCAATCCATTTCATTCACCACGCATATTGCTCGCACCATCAAATCCCTGACCTCGAATATTTTCAATTAAGAGATTATAACGAGAAAGGATATTCTCCAATCCCCTTTTCAATGTCAAAGCACAAGTGTCACTAACATGCTTAATATCAAAGAATCTTTCTTGAATGAAGCCATGTCTACTAACAAATCTCAAGGCAATAGCCATTTGCTCTTTCTTCGATTCGTCTCGAGCTTCATCAATAAGAATACAAAACTTGGCATCTCCAATTTCATCTCTAATTGCGTTTCTTACATTAGTTGCAAGGATATGGAGAATGTCTTGTTGAATATTTCTCAATATATATTTTGCAACATTTGGAGCATTCTTCGAAACAAGCTTTTGAACATTATCATTATAAGAAGCCAAAAATTTCATCAACTCAATAAAATTTTCTCGATTCTTTGAACTTTGACTTTCACCATGACCTCTGTAAGCACAACCTTGAAATGTCAACCATTTGATACAGTCAATTGAAACCTTGAGCCTGAGTCGATTGTTCTTAATTTCTTCCGATGTTTGCTTCTCGATGAGTGTATCAACATGTTGTGTTTTTTTACCAAATCATCACAATATTTTACTGCATTATAATGCGGTGAATTGGGACTTTTTCCAACATGATTCAATAGAGCACACTAGGAACCACTATTTACTTTTTTCAATTTTTTAAACCATGCTCAATGAATGCATTTGAACCTGGACGACTTGAAGATGGCTTACCAAAGAGATAGCACGGTAAACAATAAATAGCATCTTGCACTTTTGAATATTCTAACCATGAGGGATACAAGTCAAACCAAGAAACTTGAAATTGGCGGAGTTGAGTTTTTCCAATAAAGAATGGATATGCATCATGCGGAAGCTTTGGTTCAAATGTTCCAGCTTTTAGATAAGCTCGACGAATATAATTCCTTAGATTTATATGAAATTCCCAGATTAGTGGATGTAATCCAGGATCTCTTTCTAAATGACAAGCATCCATTTCTGTAACTTTTATCCGCTTATGTATTGAACTACTAGATTCTGGACATATAGAAGCAATTGATGACTCAATTGTTGGATGACTTGGTCTTTGATGAGTTGAGCATGATGTGTGACTCGTATAATCATCAACTTTAGAATCATCTTGATTCTTTTGATCTTTTCTTCTAAAGAATGTATCAATAATTTTTAACTTTTCCATAACTTTGTTTGATCAACCCTAGTAATACAAAAATATTGGAAGAATGTGAATTATTTTTATTTTTTTAAAAAAAAACTTAATTTATTCACATATGCCATTAATAAACTATCAATTTGCATCACTCAAACTCAATATTAAAGCATATGAGAAAGAATCACTTAGTTGTAAAAAATTAAATTGAATATTCGAAACAACATAATGTAATTAGGATTTAAAGAGAACTAAAAAAACAAAAATAAAAAATATACACTCAAGTTTCAAGAAATACACAAATTAAAAGATAAAATGATAAATGTGAATTGGTAAGAAATACCAAATAGTCTAAATTTTACATTTAGTTCATTGGGATAAATCAAGGAGAATGGAAGATAAAATGGAATAGAAAATTAAGAATGGAAACTTGCTGCAGCCTGCTCCTGCTTGCCTTCACGAATCACGTTGGTGCTGCTCGCAGTAGGGGAACATTAGTTCAATTTTATAAATTAGGTTTTTGTTTGTATTAATGGGTGGGTTTTAAATTACTATTTAAGTTGTATGGATGGGCCCATCTTTTAGAATTAAATATTTCCTCACTCACTCCTCAAGACCATTAGTATGTAATGTTTATTTGGGTCATGACTTATAATTTTTATACGTATAAAATTTTATATTTATAAATAAAATTAAAAATGGATATGCTATATATATATATATATATATATATATATATATATATATATATATATATAGTTTTTTAGAGTGGGGGGCTCACCTAATACAGAGGATACGCCCCTGTGCACATTACTAAGTTCAAACTTATACACTTTATATGCGAGAAATATTTTGTAACAAGTTGTTGATTTTTAAATGAAAATTTAATAATATTGTAGAATATAAAAATAATAATAGATTCATTAAAAAAACACATTACATTATTAAACTAAAACTAATACAGCTTGCTATGGAAATATATATATATATATATATATATATATATATATATATATATATATATATATAAATATATATCCTGTGCACATTACTAAGTTCAAACTTATACACTTTATAAGCGAGAAATATTTTGTAACAAGTTGTTGGTTTTTAAATGAAAATTTAATAATATTGTAGAATATAAAAATAATAATAGATTCATTAAAAAAACACATTACATTATTAAACTAAAACTAATACAGCTTGCTATGGAAATATATATATATATATATATATATATATATATATATATATATATATATATATATATATAATTAAATTGCATAATGATTATTTTATATATGGAGTGTTAAACAATTTATGTCGTTTAATCGGAGTATATTGTACAGATTTATTATTAAGCAAAACAAATTGCGTGTTGCCACCCCATGCACACAAAATCACTATTTGCGAACTTTTAACCTCCAAATCTTCCAACTTAACACCAAACAGCCTTGAATATTTTGTGTAAACCTACTTGAATATGCATTAAAAAATTTAAACAATTCATTACTATTTACGACACAATACAATGTTTCAAACTACTCGCACCTGTCTCATTAGGACACGGCAAGAGGACTTGAGAAAGTTCGTGTCCCATTACCATCCCTACATCATGCTTTCTTATTCATAACATTTTCAAAATCTTCTCCAAAGACAAAATTCACATCCAAAATTTGACCTCCCCTGTGATCACATCAGAAACTAGCCTTTATCTAAGAACACAGAAGGAGAAAAGTCAAACCAAAATGAGATAGGAATGCTAGCTACATCGTGCTATAAGACAGGTTAAAGAATTGTGCACTGAGAAAGAAATCCACAAGTGTGAGTCAACAAGAAAATGATGCTCGAATCATCTTTTTCGAAATAGTGTTAGCAGCAGAGATTCGGAGACAATAATCAATCATCTAACAATTGAGCAAGAGCGAGATGAACCACTCCTCGAAGTAGAATGTTCAAACTTCAAGATCGACTCAAATTTATGTAGGACTTTAAGGGCTTTTGACTGCATAAGATTTAGTAAACAATGTCAGGATCAAGGCTGTCTCTTTAACGCCAGTAAATTGAGATGAGTAAATATGGTAACATCAACATTAACCACAAATTGTGACGAAAATATATGAACACAGCATATTGCTCAGAAGCATATATTACCTTGTTGGTTTAGAATGACAGCCAGCTGGAAATTATATATCAGCTTCTTTGGAAACCATATTAGCATGCTTTAACTTAACTTCATGATAAATACTGCTAGTTAAGAACTTGAAATAAAATGTTTTTTCAGGTTTTTCCTATTTGGATTTCTATATTTCTTTTTTTAAAAAATGAGTATAAGTTGTTTCATGTACATCCTCATGAATGGTGATACTGGGCATGGGCGCCCCAAAGGAAATACTATTCTTACGGAGTGTTTGGTTCATATTGAGTTAATACGTGGATTAATAAAGCTTAAGCATGTGATTAATAAGGTGTGGACGTGAAAATTCCCTTATTTTTTATTAATTTCAAGGGATATGGTAACCCCCTAGATTTCATTCTATTAGACCCGTTGCTTTTTATTAATGGGCTTAGAGATATATAAGCCTATATAATTGCAATTAGTGTGTAAACTCCCTTATTTTTAGCAATTTTTTAAGGTCCATTGAGTAATATTAACTCAATGTGAACCAAACATTCCCTTAGAGTACGTTTTGGTTCATAAACTTAGAACGGGTTAATTAGGCTTTTAAAATGTACTGCTGAACAAGATGCATTATAAAAATTACTTTTGTTTGTTATCACTAATCTCATAAGGTATAGTAGCCTGCTTCCTCTATGGATTGTAATTCACTAGGCGGTAGGTTTTAAATAATAGGTATGGAAGGAAAAAACAGCCGGCATAAGTATAAATAGTGGACAACTTATATATCTTTTAACAATTTTTAGAGCCCATTAAGAATAATTAACCAAGGTGAACCAAACACTCTTATTGTCCAATTTTAAACAAGCAACTTGTTCCCACTTTAGAGTAATGGGAGATAAGCCTAATCCACTAATTTACCATGTTCAAGTGACCCTCGCAGAAGTTTCATGCAGTTCATGGAGCATAGGCTATAGCATATCATACAGAGCTATCTAGAGTCCTAATTAAGACAGAACAGTATCATGGGTTACATTGAACTTTTTATCCCTCCCCTATGACCTCGGTTATTATTATTTAGAATTCGCGCTAACAAAATATTAAGATACTTAAATGTCACTGTGCTTGTCACATTCAGCAAGAGATAAAAAAAGATTACCTTCCACCGTTTCTTATAAGCAAGATCTTTGTTAATTTCATCCAACTTCAAAATTATTTCCCTGAAAGTAGGTCTCTTTGATGGCCTTTCATCCCAACAAACTTCTATTAACCTATTAAGAAAACAATACTGCAGGAAATAAGATCTAGTGCATATTAAAAGGAAAAGACAATTTAGATGATAAAAGTTTTCTTCGAGTAAATTGTTGTCAAGGAGATGAAAGCACAATAAAAGAGACTATTGCCATTGTGATGCAGAAACCAAGCAGGAGTCCAGATCATCTTTCGTACATGTTATCACGAGGCAAACAATATATTAATCAACCACTTGAGGGTTCTAAGCCTCTGTTTCTATCAACTTTAAAACCATAATTATTGGATACATATTGGTTGATATAGAATGAAGTTAGCAACATAATATAAAGAGGTCAGATGTTACATTGAACACAAAATAACTAGCCGCAAATTCACTGGACTCCGGAAGGTTTAGATATGTATTGATAAATAAAGGTTCATGCAGACAACCTTTCAAAAAAACATCAAGCACTGTTTATGAACATCTCCCCCCTCCATCCATCATGTAACTTGCACACTAGATTAAATCATTTTCATAGCAGATGAACTGACAGAACGTAAATCTGAGAATTTAGATTTCAAATTACAAAGCAAAACAGAGATCACACTTCAGACCGAAACTGATAACTAGAGGAAATTGCTAGGCTTACTGTCGTAGTCCATAAGCATACTGCTTCCCTGGAGCTTCAAAAGGAGGGCGCTCGTTGGCAACATATGCTTTAGCAACATCAATTTCTTTCCTTTTTGAAAATGGAGGAAAACCCTCAATCATCTATAAACATAAGATGGTCAAATAGAAATCAAGTCGATATGCTTGGAGTAAGACATTGTCAAGCATGAAAACAAATTAAATGATGGTTTGATAAAATATGCTGGAATCAAAATATGTTTTTCTCCAATCAGGCTTATTTCCTTTTCTTTCTTCTTTCTACTTCTTTTTTTTTTTTTAAGATGTATCGGAAGTAGGTTACCTAGTACATTTAATACATGGGACCATGGTAGTGTTTTGCTGAGGTACATCAACAAGATTTTGTTGGTCATAAGTTGGCAAAGCTTATGCTTATCTCATGAAATCCTCTAAGATTTTCTTACACTTTTTTTTTTAACTAAACTCCATCATTACTCAGTGATATGTCCACAATCAATACTCCAACGAGCATGCTGAGCGCACTGGTCCACTGGACCACTAAGAAAGCTAACTATGTTGGAACTGAGCTGAAATTATCCTTACACAGTATATATTCAACTACACATCAATATATCAGTATATACATGTCAATACGATTAAGTCGATACGGTTGCTCATATACTTTTATGTCAGATATGCATTCTTGCAGCATTATTTGAACCATCACACATCTATGTGTGTAAGAGAGAATGAAGAGGAGTCATTTACCTCCTGTAATATCAATGCAAATGAAAACACATCCACCTTAGTATCATATTCCTCATTTTTAAAAACTTCTGGAGCCACATAACGCCCTGAGTTTGAAAATGGGAAGTCATTTGTCAAATTGCCATTAAACTGTAGCACTTGATAACTTTTAAGAGAACAGTCAGTCAGTCACATTTCCATACATGCATCTTCTATGTAACAATGATACATATTTAGTAAGCATAGACTAACCTGGATTTTAATATTATCCAGGAAGCAAAAGGAAGTACAGGCATTAGCAATATTATTTGAATTGTGCCATTGGGTTCAGAAAAATAAAATTTTAAAAATAATAATAATAACTATGTATGAATAAAGACAATAATTTTTGCTGCTACATGGCAAAAAAGTATCCATAGCACATCTAAATTGTAAAGAACAAAAGTTGCACTGGGCAAGAGTGCTGCTGTGCATTGAAAATTTTCAAAAGCTAAATTTAGAACTACAAAACATCCCAATTAACTGAAAACTTACAAGAAGTCTGTTGGCAAGACATAGGTTTGTCTTCTTTAATTGTTTTGGTAACTTTCATCAGCTTGCTCAGCCCAAAGTCAGCAACTTTGAGATGACCAGAATCATCCCGCAATATGTTCCTGTCATCATTCTCAGAATCTCAATCCATCAGAACATTTATCAAATTAAACAAAAGTGACTTGAAAAAGAATAAATCAAATTGATGCGGAAAAAAAGAAGATAACATACGAAGGTTCAAGATCTCGATGTATTATTGCTTCAGGCTTATGCTCATGCAAGTAGTTCATTCCTCTGCAGTAAAACAATGAGGAAGCCAGATGAAGTAACAAAAAGCAACAGGTCATTGCTGGGCTTAAACTTTTCCCTTGAGTAAGAGAATATGTGTTTCACTGGTCAACAAGGTAAGTGTACTATTTATTCTTTATCCAAAAAATCTAATTCTAAAATTAGTGTAAATTCTACATACTGAGGAAAGTAATGCATATAAAAGAAGCAAAGATTAAAAATATTGACGCATGGACAAAGATGAACATTTGTTACAAGAAGAAAAATTTAGAACTTATAAGGAGTGTTAGGTTTGGACTGGCCTGGTTGGGATGGATGAGGATGGCAATTGGATGGCAATTGGATGAGAATAGTAAATGTATGTAAAGTTTGGTCGGATGGAATAGGAGTGGATGGAAGAACTCTATGTCAAATCAATATTTTTATGGTGGGGTGAGAACTGCTGAAATGTAATAAAATTATTGTATAAATAAGCAAAATTGGTGTGGATGGATGTGTGGAATTTTTTGATCTTGAGAAGAGTTGGTTGGGATTATGATGGGTCCATTCCATCCAATCCAGCTCAACTTAAAACCAAACAAGGATAGATTAAAGCCATAACTTAATCAAATTAGATGGAAAGGATGAAAAGAGAAATAACTGTTTTTCTGTTAATTAAATTCAAAACATCACCAAATTTTCTATTAAAATGTTTGATTATAGTTTCAATTCATTATGTCTTTAAAGCCTATAAAAATTGTAATGCTTTGTAGGAGACAATCAGCAGTTGTAGTAAATTAAAAATATGTTTAAAGCCTATATATTTGTTGTAATGTTTTGTTGGAAACAACCCCAGCTGTGGTGAATCCAAACAAAAATTGAAAGTGTTTTTTTTTTTTAACAGAAAAACCAACCATACTCTCAGAGTCAACATTGCTTTTCTCCTTTTCCACAATTACTTGATTTTTCGTTTTGTGCATCTATGAATTTTACTGATTTTTTCTTTTAATTGTTGTAACCTTCTGCATCAAGATTTCTTTTAATACTTAATAGACAATGATCCTTCACCTACTAGTTAGAAATTTATGCTACATTTATCAAGCTTAGCATGACGATGTAAATTCTAACCTTGCAATATCCAGAGCAAATTTGATAGCTGTTGACATTTTTAAGGCACCTCTTTTTTTCAAGTACGCACCAAAGTCACCCTGCAAAGAACTGATTCAATTATGTTGTTTCCTAAAAAAATTGATAACATTCTAAAGTTGAATGCAACCAATGCAGTTCTAATTTCTCCTTTGCATTCAGCCTGGTTCAAGGATTTAAATTGATACAACTTTTCTTTTGATATGAAAAGGCAAGTTTTCAGTATTATTTTTCTTGAATCATGCCAAACACGGGCACACATGTAATGGACAGTAGAAAATCCATATCAGAAGGCCAAGTAATATCACACGTAGGGTTCACGGTGAAACAAAAAGATACCTTTGGGAGATATTCTGTGACAATCATCATCGGCGTACTTTGAGTCACAGCACCTAGAAACTGGACAACATTTGGGTGGCGTATCTTCTGAAGCAGAGCAAGCTCATCCCCGAATGCCCTTCTGAACTCACCAGTAACATAACATATCAATGGCCAAGTACAAAAAAGAAAACATAGAATCAAAAGTAGAAAAAATATTTGCCACATAATCCAACCCACACTTTCTCTTCGTCGATGAAAAATTCCTCACCAAGTTTCTTAACAGCTACCTGAATCCCACGCCATGAGGCAATGCAAAATGTTCCCTGTAGCACAGTTCACAACTAGTTAATAAATGCAGACCTAAATACTCATGAATTATGATTAGCATGTCTTTTCAGTTTGATCATACATGCAGTAGCAATAAACTTACAACAAATTCCATAGTAATGGAGGAGCCTATGCTAACTAATCATTTTATTATTCAATTGTGAAATAAGAGTCACATGAGGAAACTAACTATGACTTTTCAACAATGAAATGTAAGGGGGGGCTAATTTTGTGACAAAGCATCAATACCGTTAGTAAAAATCAAAGAGAAAATGTTATAAAAGAATGAAAAAAGAAATTGTCACCTTTGTTATTTCCATGCTGTTGGTAAAGTCAAGCTCTCTTGGATCAATTTCGTATTCTGGAACTTCACGAGCATTTTCAACATGCATGGGAGCCATCTAATTCAAAGCAGTCAACAAGATATTATGCTAGAATACACATTCAAGTACAAATTTACAAAATGGAAAAAGAATAGAGAGTGAAGAGGCAGAAGATATAATCAGGAAGGAATCCATGTTTGGCAGGCATTAAAACTTACAGGAGGTTTTGCACCATGTGCCTCCAAAAGCTTAATAACATCATTGTTTTTGTAGTATATTGCATCTGCAAGAGGCTATCCAATTAAAGTCTGTTACTACCTGACTACCATACTTATTAATGGCACATTTAGAACATTGATGATAATTCAAAACACCACTACCAAGATGAGTATGAGCATAGGTATTATCTCATATCATGACACACCAGCTAAACGGTGTCTTACACTTTTTACTACTTCCCTTCCTATAAATTATGGGGTCATAGACTCATGGTTAGCTCCCAAATATTTCATTGTAAATAGAGAAGGTTGTCAGAATTCTGTAGTTTAATAATTGATAAAGAACTCCACTATGGTAGTGGAAAAAAAATACTAGAAGATAGGCATTATCAGGAACAAGTTGTATTCCATGGCATCTAGCCTAAGTTTGCTTCTTTTCCCATTTTAAATCAAATATACATAATAATACATGAATTGCTAAACCGAAACAATTTGAAACACAGTTCTCTTTAGTCCTCACATTCGCAGAGAACTAACTACTAGAAATGGAAGCCAAACACTATCTACATAAATCATCAATTACATAAGAGTGAACGCATACCGAACTACCCCATCGGTCCTCCACATCAACTTCAGCCCCACGGCGGAGAAGCAAGTCAACGACGTCGGTTCGTCCCTGGCATGCGGCCACGTGTAAGGCGCTGCGGCCGTCAATGTCTCTGAAATTAACGGCGGTGCCGGAATCCAGCAGCTCCTGGATCCCCTCCAGATCGCCCTCGTTCGCCAAGTACATTAACCTAACGCCAGAATCCATGGCTTCCTCCACACCTCCTGAAGCGTCGGAGGTAAGAGTGGCGTCGTTTTCAGGAGCTCTGGAGGACTGCCTGCCCAGTGTGAAACGGCGTTGCAGCTTCGAGTCCATAGAAAGAAGCACTTCGGAGAATGAATTGAGAATTTAGAGAGAGAAAAAATGGAAACGTAAACAGAAAGACTGTTTGTTCGATTGGAGAGAGAATCAAGCAATGGGAAAGTCGGTAAGCGCGTGCGCTGAGAACTTACAACAGAAGCCATTCAAGAGTTTATGGAGGGATTGACAGGCAAATACAGACAACTCACATCTGAATACTCCATTTGAATACTTTTTCTTGAAATTTAAAAATGGAAGTTTTTATCAATTTTACTGATTTTTTTAAGGAGTAGTTATTTTTTTAAATGGAGATAGCCCCACATCTAAATGGCCCAATATGCCAGGCCCAAAAGTCTAGGACCCTCCGTACAAAATGCCGGCCCACTATTATCTCAGCCTTGGTTGGCCAAAGGCGTTGGAAAGATCATACAATGATACAAAACACGGACGAGGCACTAGAAGCTTATTAAGGAAGTTTTGTATGCACAACATGGGAGTAGGTAGAAACGTGACAGTTCACTATTTAGACAGCATACAATAAGAACTATTTAGACAGCATACAATAAGATCTCTGCAACCAACCAGCCAGCCACATCTCCTCCATTAAGCTTAACCATAGTGAAGCTAAGTATATGTATTAATTACAATAAGATGTGCATTAAATGTATTTAAGGGAAATGATTACATTGTCCCTACATTCTATTTCATAAAAATATCGTAAATATACTTGTAAATAGATCTTTTCCATCCGTAAATATTTACGGTATGATTGGTATGACGAAATGATTTGAGAATATAATCAACATTACCAATTTTATTCTTATTTTTACCTTTGGTATGGTTTGTTAATGGTAACTAGGGGACTAATATTGGTAGCTTTGCACTACAGCTACCTACCGTGAATAAGAGTCAGGCTCACATGACATAGAAGGATCACAGGGCAACTCCACATTGGCATCTCCAGCAGTTTTACCTTGACAGATTAGTTCATTCATGGTAACTCCGCTCATACTTAATAATTCTACTTCGAAACCATAATTTTTACTGTAACTTCGCAAGACTGCCACACATGGAGTAGCATATACATACTTAGCAATTCTATCTAGAAATTGTAGTTTACCGCAACTCCGCATGATGGCCACACATGTCAATTCAACCTAGTGTCGCACATAAGACAGCTGGACAACCAAGCATCACATTTATGCTTAGTAGCCGCACAAGGCAGTTCCACATGACAACCACATGTAGTAGTTCAATCAGAATCACACAAGTCAGTTATGCAGGACAACTACACATGATAATTATCCTGATAGCCTCACATTGCAGTTCCGCATGACAACTGCACATAACAGTTTAATATGGAGCTGTGCCCCGCAACCGCCAGCAGCTGAAGCCGCGGACACATCTCAGTAGTCCAGCCGTTACTCCTCACATCCATGCCCCTCGTGCCTTTTATCCTTCAATTTGGTATTACAACTCCCACCTCTCGTGGCTGCGCAGCACTGGCTCTCCGAGGCAGAAAATGTCAAATATCACGAATCCTATCGCATCAAGAAAAGATAAATAAGATCTATAGTTGATTCTTGTATTAAATGAAAGTAAGCTTAGACCCTAGACTTCTATGGTTACCTTCCATTTTCTAACTCCAATATTTTCTATGGTTACCCTACATTTTCATTCACTACACACGTTTGTCACTAAGAGAGATCTTAATCTATTTACCAAAATTAACATTTATTCTCTCCCTCCTCACTTGTTAGTTTCTTTAAATGAGCTAAGCTCTGTACGGAAATTCCTTTTAGTGTTGATTTCATTGTTTATTCATATTCCAATCCAAAATTATTTTCAATATAAAACCATTCATCAACAATGTGATATATATTTTCGTTTGTAGCTTAATTTTATGTGGAGTTGATATTAGGTGCACCTGGTGCAAGGATGCACCACATATGTGTATAATTTTTTATTTTATTTTGTATATATATTATTCTATTTTGTATACGTATTGCTTAATAATAATATACTTTTTTCACACTAAGTTTTTCAATAAAAAAAATATCCATATGTGTATAATTTTTTATTTAATAGTGTATACATGTTTTTAATAATTGTATTTTTTTTACATTAATTTTTTCATTAAAAAAACTAACAATTAAATTGTATATATTTTTATTCATAATTATATATGTTTTTTTATTATATTTGTATACGATTTTTAAAGTGAGTTCACCCTATCTTATGGTGCACCTGGTGCACAATATAATTAGTCTTTTATGTGATGTTAATTTTTAAACTTTGCACAATAACTTAATCTTGAATTCTGACAACACTTTGTAAAACTCTTTCCTGATTGATCGTGTAATTAATTTGAATAATCTCGAAAACACCCGATAACTCACAATTGATTAATCCTGTAAGTGATTTTTTATTAATATAAACTAGATATTACCAATCCGTGTGTTGCACGGTATATTATAATTATGTATTTTTATATTTAATTTTTTTAACCATAATATATATATATAATTATTTATTTATTTATTTGAATTTATGTATTTTATAGAAACTACTAATTATTTATGTATAATAAATAAATGTATTTTTTTTAACATAACGTAATTTTATATTTATCAATTAAATCACATTGTTTATAGACTTATTATTTTATAACATTAAATTTGATTTGATATTTAAGATAAATATAGTATATATATTAACTTTCTACTATTAATTATATTAAAATTATTTTATTTTAATTTATATCTATTTATTTTTGAAAAAATAAATGTAATCTCTCTATAAAACTCAATTACTGTTTTTTAGAAAGATATAATACAGTATAATTTATATTTTATTTTTAATTGAATAATATATGGATAAATAAAATATAAAATATTGTTTAATATAATAAATTATAAATATTAAAATAATATTATTAAAATAAATTACAAAATTTCGAAAATAAATTTCATACATTAATCCTAAAGATTAAATTAAAAGAATATTTATAGAGATTATCTAATGAAAATATAATTGAATAAAAAATTAAAATAAAATATAAAATTTTGAAAATAAATTTCATACGTTAATCCAAAAGATTAAATAAAAAATATATTTGACTTGTGCTTTGAATCTCAAATTTTAAAATTTCTAAAATTAATTTTTGATTGTCCAAATTCATCACTCCAAACACTGACGACTTTTTTTAATGATTGAAGTTGCAAATAAGATCAAATAAAAATAAGAACAATAAGGTCTAAAAAATTTTATAAAAATAGATTTTATAAAATATAAAGAAAATAATAAAAACGAAGGAAAAACCATAAATCATCATAAGATAAAAAAAAGAATGATACCTCAAAGAAAAATGATTGAATTTGAAAATAAGATCAAATAAAAATATAAAAGATAAAATAAATTAAAGTATAAAAATAGAGTTTATAAAATTATGAAGAAAATATTCTAAAATTAATTATGGATTGTCCAAATTCGTCACTCCAACTGCAAATAAGATCTAATAAAAATAAAATCAATAAGATTTAAAAAAATTATAAAAACATGGTTTATAGAAGATGAAAAATACACAAAAAAATGAAGAAAAAAACCATAAATTATAAGATAAACGAAAAATAAAAAAGAAGAATGATAGCTCAAATGGAATGATTGAACTTAAAAATAAGATCAAATAAAAGTATATAAGATAAAATAAATTAAAATATATAAATAAGGTTTATAAAATTATAAAGAAAATACAAAAATCGAAGAAAAACGAAAATAAGATTACAAAAACCAAAAAAAAATGATAATGATACCGGAACGGGATGATCCGGGCCGCGGGGGCACTCGGACCAAGGCACGCACGACGGTCGTTCGCAAGGAGCGTTGAATTCTCTCTACGTGGACGACGGAGGCACCGTGGCCTCGTGATCGCTCTGTGCTCCATAACCGAGAATTCGAGCGTCGCGTCGTGGCCCGACAGACCAAGCATCTTTAAGGGTGCTCGAATTGTGAGGCACGACGTGGGCCCTGACGTCCCCCCCGCACCGCATTTCCGGATGGAGCAGCCTGCACATAAGATCAAATATGAGAATGATTGAACATAAAAATAAAATCAAATAAAAGTATAAAAGATAAAATAAATTAAAGTATAGAAATAGGGTTTATAGAATTATAAATAAAATAAAAAATAGAAGAGAAAAAAATAACAAAAAATAAAAAAGAAGAATGATACATCAGAGAATGAACTTGCAAGATCAAATAAAAGTAAATTATAAAGATAAAACAAATTAAAGTATATTGAAAATAGTACGACAAAAGTAGAAGTTTAGGTTTGCTTTTATATATGTATAAATAGATAGATAGATTATTATGTTATATTGAACATAAAAATTGAATATAAAAATATGAATTATTATGTTAAAGGTTTTTCAAATTTTAGAGAATTGAACATATGCTTCTTTCTAGTGTTAAAAATTAAACATAAGGTTTTCTAGTCAATTTATAAATTTTTTATATTAATTTAAAAAATATTTTTCTGTTATAATTCATTCGGGAACTGTCCTAGAATTAAACCTGAAACAAAAAAAGGGTAGCTCTTGCGTGAAATCGTCTCACGTGAGACTATTTTTCATTTTTTAAAATAGTTATCACTTTCGTTATAAATTGTTATCACTTTTTTCACTTTTTAAAATAATTATCACTTTCGCTATAAAACGTTATCACTTTCGCTATAAATTATTATCACTTTTTATTTATACTATAAATTATTCATTAAATAACATTATCACTTTTTATTAATTTATTATCAATTTCTACCTCTTGCCGAAACAAAATTAGTTATAAACCAATAAAAAAATAAATAAAAATCCATAAAAATAATTGGCATTTTTTATCCGTTCTAATAAGTTGTGGAACTTCAAAGAAACCATAGCTCAATAGTATGTATACTCCCGGAATTTTCTAGGGCAAGACTTTTCAGCATTTTCACTTCCTCTCTCCGCAGTCCTCATCTCTCTCTCTCTCTCTCTCACTCACTCTCACACACGCACACAAAATAGCACCTTGAAATTTTCGTGGAGAAAAACAGAGTAACAACTTCAAATTCAATCAAAATCAGCAACTGCCAGTAACTAATCTGTATTATGCCCCCAAGCATGGCGACTGAAAATTCTACAAATACTTCCCGAGCTGAAGAGCTCAAAGTCCTAGCAAATGAAGCCTTCAAAGGTATTTTGTACTCAGGCATTGACTATAAGTTTAATTTTTCTTGTATCTTTCGGTATTGAAGATACAGGTATGTGTATTTCGTCTTTGATGTTTTTATCACTTAATTTTTTTGGATTTGTTTTGCAGCCCATAAATATTCTCTGGCAATTGATTTGTATTCGCAAGCGATAGAGGTGAACAAGGATAATGCGGTGTATTGGGCTAACCGGGCGTTTGCTCACTCTAAATTGGAGGAGTATGGAAGCGCAATTGAGGACGCCACAAAAGCCATTGAGATTGATCCAAAGTATTCCAAGGTAAGTTTTTTCTTTTTGTCCGAGGAAGAATTTGATGTTTCTGTGTTTTGGGTTTATGAAAGGATGAAATGCCGTGTGTATTGTTGTTAATATCTTTCTTTTGTGCAGGGTTATTACAGGCGTGGTGCTGCGTATTTGGCAATGGGAAAATTTAAGGAAGCTCTTAAGGATTTACAACAAGTGTGTTGTCTTTTTTCTTATGTTTGTTTCCCTAATTGTGCTGAAGTTTTTTAATTCGAGTGATACTTTAATTGATTATTATGCATGATTAGAAATTTATGTTCTTGGTGTTGGGGGTGGGACTTGGGAATGGCGGGTGGTTCTATCGTATGCATGTGCGTGGATTTGGATTTTTTAATAGGCTAAGTATGCAGTAAAAAAAAAGTACGATTGTTAAATGCATGATATTTTCTTATAACATAGCTAAATAAGTTGTTTAGGAAGAGAAAAATATCTGGTGTTCTTAGAGTACTTGATTTAACCATTTATACATCAACAGTATGTGGTGTTTACTTTTGGGATATTGAATTTCTTGAGTTGATTTTTAGTTTGATTGTATTATGCTTGACATGATAAAATAAATCTGAGTGTCCACATGTATTTGTATTATTATCCACTGGCTAAATAGTTCTGAATATGAATGACTTGTACGCAAACCAAGACGAAATTCTAGAATGAAATTTGATCTACTAAATGATCTCGGCATTTAGGAAAGTTTTTGCAATCTATGTTCCAAATACCCTTGCCAAAATCTGTTTTCATGTTCTTACCAATGGAAGGAAGTTCCCACCATGTTCTTGTCGTATTTTGACTCCATGCCTTGTAATATTTAATTCTTTACTAATGATATTTTTACTTTTAATATGCTTGATAAGGGAAGAAAGAATGAGTAGAAAAAGTGAATAAACTAATGTCTGATCCTTTATTCAACTTACTTTCCCAATTTTACCTCCCTCCAACAGCTTTTGATTTGTGACCACTTGACTTCAGTTCAGCAATTTTTTGTAAACTGTCATTCAAATTGTCAAAAGAATGCTCATTAATCTCAGATATTGTTCACCTAGGGTCTTGTGCCTTTTGGGCCTAGTTAACATCAATGCAAGAGATGAAGTTGGATTTTTTCTGTATTGACAAGCCTAATGTATTTCTAGTCCACTAAAGCTGCAT
Organism: Pogostemon cablin; assembly: GCA_023678885.1. Lineage (NCBI taxonomy): Eukaryota > Viridiplantae > Streptophyta > Magnoliopsida > Lamiales > Lamiaceae > Pogostemon > Pogostemon cablin. The sequence continues at coordinate 13,206,029 of CM042962.1, read as the reverse complement.
ACTTGTTTTGATTTTTGTTGAAGAAAAATTGATTCATCAGTCTTATACTTTTAACCGACTTTTTAGGTCAAAAAACTTTCTCCAAATGACCCTGATGCAACCAAGAAATTGAAGGAGTGTGAGAAGGCGGTCATGAAACTAAAATTTGAAGAAGCTATTTCTGCACCTGAATCGGAAAGACGTTCAGTGGCTGACTCAATTGATTATCACACAATAGGTGTGCAGTATTCTAGTTGAATTATGTTCTAATTATGTTATTCACTAATCTGTGCTGCAAAATATAACTTTCTCTGGATTTCTTACCTTCATATTTGATCAAATCTGTTTTTTTTTTTTGTCTCTTAATCAATTTTCTTTTTGGTCATATCGTTCTTACTATGTGTTTTTTAACAAGAATGATTTCTGTCATTTAAGTACACTTAGATGAGTTGAATATTTTTTTCATGTATTCTCACTTTGATGAATGTCTCTTATGCATGTCATATGTGCTATTTATTATGTGGCTGTTTATGCAGTTTTTTTGTTTAAAGTTGTCATCTTCTTTTAGTTACTCATGAAAAATATCATGAATCGTGTTGAATTTAAGGATGCATATGTATAGCAGTATCTTTGATTCCATTGTGGATAGTCTATCATTTTTCATGCTCTGAAATCATGATTAAGATAGTGTTATTGGATGATTAATAAATTCAGTTTTATCTTTTGATGGATTTCATGAGGTTCCTCATGTGTAAAAATTTTATGTCTGCATTTTTCCATGAATTTTACTATTACAATGTAGGATCTGAACTTTGGGTAAACTATTAGGATTAAATACATATGACCAGGCTATATGGTTCCACAAGTAAAATATACTTTTATGAAGTGGATGAGTCTCAGTCTTGGGCAGCCGCTGTGTAATGACCAGAAGAAAGACTTGAACTTGTTCTTTTCATGTTGACAAGTATTTAAAGGTCTACGTTGGTAACTCTTATTCTTACTAGTATATTACCTATTTTATCCGTTATAGGGACTAGCCCAGGCTCATCTTATGTGTCCCTGAAAGTTACTGCTGTAGCAGCGGCAGTAGCGCTACTGGCAATATATGTTGGGACTAAAGGAGCCATAGCAGTGGCAACAACAGCTATGGCGATTGTATTGGTGGTGTGGGGAACATGTTGGCAAGGTCGTTGCAAAGACAGTGTCTTTACCAATGGTCGAACACTTGACTTAGGTTAGACCTTTTGAGATCAAATTAAACATTAAGATAACTCAGAAAGTTTACAATCTGTCAAAAAATGCTAGTACAATTGTAAGAAACAATACATTATTAGACTTTGTCTCATTGTTACCCTGATTATGCGTTGAAGTCTAATCATAATATTAGGAAGTTACTTTAATGGAAATTTGTCTTAACTCTGGGAAGTTTCCTTGTGCAATGTGCTCAGCAACTCTATTACTAAAGAAACATTCCAGTCAATGAATATGTAAAATATCTATTACTGACAATATATGAAGTTGCTTGGGAACTGAAAGAGTGTTTTCCTCATTGTTTCCAGGAGCTATCATTAGTTTTATGTTATTTATTAAGTAAAACTGCTTCAGATTGTTTCCAATGAGCCGTAAAGTACATGAGGGACAATGTCTCATGAGATTATTTCCCTTTCTCACTTATGAGGTATTGATAATTTGGAATGAATTATCTTATTTTGTAACCTTTTTTTAAACTGGTTTGTTTGTTAGCCATTCTTTGATTTTGTTGTAAGACGGACATGATTATAGTGACGGAAAAGTGAAAAGTATGTTAAATCTGAACTGGTGCAATTAGTTGCTAGAACCTGTTGTGCTAGTAGTGTGTTTGTATCCAAGTTAGATTTCACTCTAGTAGATCTGCTGTGAAGTACTTTCTCTGAAAGTGTAACTATGAAAATCTGTGTATCTGAAATGGTCATGCTCTGTTTGTACAAAGTTCTTTTACTAGAAACACCATCTTTGGATATTTATTCGTGAACTTGTCGTGCCACATTAATCAAAGTCCAGTCCTGGTAGTTATGGAGGACTGCTTGGGATGGATAAATAGATCTGGACATCCATTAGTATTTTCTGTTCAAAATCTGGAATGAGAAGGAAATTATTGATGTGAGTCAAATGAGTTGGATTAACTCATGTTCCTTTAATTTTTGGTTCAGAGTATAGGTTTAGTAATGAGTTGCTTGGAGTTGGAGTTGTAAATTTTTGGATGATAGGGTGTTGGGACCACTATGGTTTATGTTACGCGTAATGAAAGGTGTGAGCAACTTAGTAGTTGTAGTGATTAGCTAGGAGGTTAAGGAGTAAGTGGGGGAAGTTGAATTTTGTCTAAATTTAGTCTTAACTATTTAGATTTGGGATAGATGAGCCATTTCTTTTCCCGGTGGGTCTGGGCGCTGGGCATGGAAGTTCTTGGGTGTGAGCAGGTCGAATATTTGGGTAATATGTAATTGGCTGAGATGGGGGCTTTTTGGATGGAAACTTTAAAGATGTTGGGACTTGAAGGATAAATGGATGTGGGCCGCTGACAGCATGTATTTGAACTGAGCATGCACAATTTGGGTCTGATCAAACTGATTACGGTTGTGATTCGAAGTGAAAAAAAATAGAGATGCCTGTGTTTTGAGGGAGAAGATGCATATTAAATTTCCTGGGAAGGCTGTCTTGATTGAATTTGAATTGATGGTTTTGATTGTTACTTTTCAATATTTGTGCTTTGATTGACCAGTTCATGATAAATTTAAACAATACATCATATATTTCCTCTTTTTTTTTTTAAAATAAATTTTAGTCTTAACTCATAATGACATGCTTGTTGCTAAATGCTTTACAATGATTTTATATTCTATTTCTACTCTAGATGTGGAGCCACAATATCATGGAGCAAGAATAGAGGGAGATGTTGTCACATTGGATTTTGTGAAGAACATGATGGATGACTTCAAGAAGCAAAAGTTCCTACACAAAAGGTACATCACGCTAGCACAGTAAAGTATGACCTCTAAATTGTTACATTTTTTAAACTTGTATACCTCACATCATGTGTCTAATTCTATTTCCTTTCCTTCATCACCTGAGTTTTAATATGTTTTGAAACTGGGCTTTGGTTACAGATATGCTTATCAGGTTGTGCTGCAAACTAGAGACTTGTTGCGGGAATTGCCATCTCTTGTCGATATTCATGTTCCTGAGGGGAAACATTTCACTGTATGTGGTGATGTCCATGGTCAGGTAATACATTATTCCTTTACTGCATTTACCTCACCTCTTTAGTTTGTTTGACTACCACCTATAGATTGCTCGGTGGCTGGTGCTTATGCTATTAATCATACATTTCTTTTTTCTGTTTTTATCATTTCATCTAACATAGAATACTCATTTGGATAAACCTTGGGTTGTGTAGATAACAGTTGGGTTGTTGCTTATGCTACATGTGCACTAGTAAACTAGGTATACTGATATTCAACTTCCCATTTTCTTTCATATGATGCAACAATCAATGCTAGAGTTGTGTTCATTTTGTTTTTGATCCTGCAGTAAATATCCACTATAATTCTTAATTTTGTAATTTATAAGGTCTTTGATTTTGTCTCCTGTTGTTTATGAATCATAACTTGTGAGAATTGATTTATTATGGTCTTTCATGTTTGAGGTTTAGGTAGTTGACATGTCCCTTTTCCCACGTAAATATATCATGATTTTTTTTTTGAACTCGGTAAATATATCACGATTAAAACTATGATGTTAGATTAATTTTTTTATTTTTTTTCTTTCTATTATTTCATGTGGCCTGCAGAACTAATTTATATTTATAATGCATTGTATGACTGCAGTTTTATGATTTGATCAATATATTTGAGCTCAATGGACTTCCATCAGAGGACAATCCTTATCTGTTCAATGGAGATTTTGTGGATAGGGGTTCTTTTTCTGTTGAGGTTATACTCACGCTGTTTGCCTTCAAGTGCATGAGTCCATCAGGTGATCAGTGCATCTTTTATTTTGTTATGATTCTATTTCACCAGTGTCACTTTTAAATTGCTAGCCATTTAAATACAGGAAGAATCCATTTTCTGGTATTTTGCTCCCTTGTATATGAATTGCACCCAATTACTTTCATTAATTCTGCAAATGTTCTTATTGATTGAAAAAGTTATGTATAGTTTTGGATATAGTCAAAATGAATGATGCCTAAAATATTACTTGTGCAAAAAATGTAGAGTATCTGCTTGTTTCACTAGTTTATATAATTCTTAGCTAGAAACAAAAAAAAGGGAAATTGTGGGATTATCTTTTCATTCAATTTTGCAAAGTTTCAACTACATTTATATTGTACTATTTGTTTTTATATGTCATGTGTTTAATCTACTTTTCAGCTATCTATCTTTCTCGAGGAAATCATGAAAGCAAGAGCATGAACAAAATATACGGTTTTGAGGGTGAAGTTAGATCTAAATTGAGTGATACATTCGTCGAACTATTTGCGGAAGTGTTCTGTTGTTTACCTTTGGCTCATGTCATCAATGAGAAAGTTTTTGTGGTCCATGGAGGCCTTTTCAGTGTTGATGGAGTGAAACTATCTGACATCAGAGCAATTGATCGTTTTTGTGAGCCTCCTGAGGAGGGTAAGCTCCAGATGGTACACTATATTTTCTAATTTTTGTGTTCTATCTGCATTTTTTTGTTGTTGCCCCTCCTGTTGTTAAAGCTCGATAAAAGTTTTAAATAATTAATCTTCTCTTGAGTCTCGTGGTATATCTGTTTCTTTCACTTGTTGTGAATAGCTGAACCAAATTTCAACTGACTGAAACCATTTAGTTGGTCATATAATACTTACTGAGCTCCATTTCTGGTGAGAACCTACCATATCTGTTTGTGGAGACAAAGATGCTTAAGGGCTTTAGGACATACTTGCCTGTTAGTCTTCGATATTCACTACTTGATACTTGGCTATTCACTAGCGTCTTTTTCCAATTATAAACCTAAATTTCAATATTACTGTCAAAATTAAAAGCCCTAAACTTCCATCTTTAAGGAGTGGTTTGTTGGAGCTTATGATATTTTATACATGATCTACAGTTTTAGATGTATTCATTACCTTAAAGTGTGCTAGAAGTTGCTTTAATATTTTAACAATATCATAAATGTGCTAAGTTTTCTTTCTGTTCGAGATGAATGGCTGATTTTATTTTGCTTGGCATTGAAGTTATAGTATTTCCTTGTCACACTGGCAATGGATTCTTTGCTTTGCTTATGTTAAAACAGTGCAGGAAAGTATATATGACCAATATGACTTTGGCTTTATCCAACTTTTAATATACATCTCCTGTTAAAATAATTCTCCCTATGTAATCGTCACCTCTAGATTTTGGATAGTTATTATCTGCCTTTATTTCTGTCAAGTGAGACATTTCCTAATTACATTTTTTTTAAATTATACTCCCTCCGTCCCGTTTCAATGTTTACGTTTCTATTTTGCGCGTCCTATTTCAATGTTTACGTTCTCCTCTTTGGAATATGGGACCCACCTAAAACAATTAATATATCATCCAACACTAATGCACATACTCAATTTACATTAAATATTATATTTTTCTACCCATTATCTATTAAAATATTATCTCTTTAATCAATGTGCAAAAAGTAAACGCAAACATTGAAACGGGATGGAGGAAGTATTGTTTTCCCCATATTATTTGTTAAAAGCAATAAGGTGCACGGAGCTGCAATGGTCCTGCTGGATCCTGAGGCAGGAGGCATGCGCCTATTGTATACATGTCCTCATATTTTCTACAAATTATATACATAAATATATTCACTTGGCACATAAATATCTTACCAAATAAAGGTAAAAACCACGTATCACATTATAAGTTTATAACACATAAGGACTCGTTATTAAGATAAAAATAAAAAAAATGTACATAATCAACTTCGAAGTTCGAATAACTTTAAACTATAAAAAAAATACTGATTAAAAACAAAAAAATACTCCTAAATTACTGTAAAGTAACTAAAGTTAATCTTTAAATCTTCAATGCAATAACACAAAGTACATCAAGTAAATGACTGCAGCAGACTATTCTCTAATCAATAATCATCTTGAATAAATAGATAATGATCATCTTCATCATATTCTTTTGTGCAAGAACAGAGATGTGATTTTTTTTTTGTCTTATGTTTACAAGAATAATAGAAACTTTAGGTAGTAGAGGTTGTAGGTAGTAAATAGAAATGTGTTTCTTTAGAGGAAGAATGCATCTAAATAATGTAAAAGAAAAGAAAAGAAAAACGTGTTCGGAAGGCAGCTAGACTATTGTGGGTTGGAGGTGCTTTACTTGGAGGGGTGCGCCTCTAACAACTATGGTTTGGTTTCCCCCTGAATTTTCCTCTAATATCAGAAAATGCTTCTCTATCCTGTTTTTCTTGTTTCTTTGACTTGTGATATTTCAATTCAGACTGTTTCCTAGTTATGGTCAATATCAAGTCCTAATGCTTGATGCTACTAACCGTTTTTTTCCCCTTTATTCTTCTTTCTACCTGTTTCATCTTTGTAAAGGTTATCTTGCTGTACTTCCAACCATTCTGATGCTAAATCACTTGCCAAACTATCAAAAATAATTATAATTTGTTTGCTGCATAACATTATTTAAATCAATGCGAGTATGCGCCATGTATAGTATTCATATATTATGAGTTCGTTTTATCTAGGCTTGATGTGTGAATTGCTGTGGAGTGATCCACAACCTCAGCTTGGGAGAGGACCAAGCAAGCGTGGTGTTGGTCTTTCGTTTGGGGAAGATGTAACGCAAAAATTTTTGCAGGACAACAACCTAGGTTCTTATTTTTATCCTCATACATACAATCAGTTTCCTCATTCACTCGCTGCTTATATACATGTGTGTGTGTATTATATTCTACAACAAAGTGTCATTTATTCATATTCCTAAACAGATTTAGTAGTGAGGTCACATGAAGTTAAAGATGAAGGCTACGAGATTGAGCATGATGGTAAACTCATTACTGTTTTCTCTGCTCCAAATTACTGTGATCAGGTAATACACCTTTGTTATTCCAGCTTTATGTCTAAAACTTGTTTTGAGAGATTTACATATTTGTTCATCTGATGCTTTTTCTACACTGAAGCTGGTAAGAGTGGACCCCCTATACATGTTATACATGTCTACATATTGTTATATTCTATCTTTATCATCCTTTGCTCTAAGTAGAAGATTTTTTACTGAACAGTCGTGACTTCATGAAATAAAGCTCTATTGTTTTTTCTCATTTCAATGGTTCAAAAGTTGATGAAAATAGTTTAGAAAGCTACAATTCAAGTTATCAAATTAGCTCTTTTCTTGACACTTAATTCTCTAGCCATAATTCATGACGCAATTCGTACATTCTGGAAAAATCACAAGCTTGTCCTCACGTTTGTATTTGTTTTGCACTACACAGATGGGAAATAAAGGTGCATTTATTCGATTTGAAGCCCCGGATCTGAAACCCAACATCGTCACATTTTCAGCAGTGGTTAGTGGCTTCTCTCTCTCTCTCCCCTTTATGTGCCTTCAGACCAAAATAACAGGAAACAGAGAGAAAATCAACAAAATCTGGTTTTTTCCCCTTGATCGGTTACACTTTTGCTAGAGGGGAATTTAGTTTTGCTCATAAAAGAACAAGGACTATGTTACTTTTCTTCTGCTTCACTTAACAGTAATCTTTCTCTCTCTCTCTTTTTTTGGTTTAATTGCAGCCACATCCTGATGTCAAACCAATGGCATATGCTAGCAACTTCCTACGAATGTTCTCGTAATCAATAACGCACGTCTCGTCACTTTATTTACTGTGAGCTTCTTGCTTCCAAAGTGCAAAATTGTGGTTAGAAACTGAAGACTCAATTTATATAACGATCAAGGGGATTACATGTGTACATTGGACTCTTTCATGAAATGCCAGCTGCATTCGGCTTAGAGAATTTAGGCTAAGCAGTAAAAAATGGCTTAAGTAGGTGTGCCATGTAAAACATGTTGCTTATTTTATTTGTATTTATATTAATTCTGCGTATGATTAAAATATGATGATTTTGTGTTGATTCAAATTTCTCTCAGCAACACCTGAAATTATTTTCTTCATTAATTCAGGAGTTTCTCTTTAGTTCTGTTCAAGCTCAAGAAGAATCATGAATTTAGATACCCTCCACCCCCTTTTTTTTTTTTTCTACATTTCTTTTATTTAGAGAGATAGGCACACCACATAAATAGTGGAAGTCAAAATTTTTACTTTTGGATCTGTTTCTCTTTTAAATTTTAAAAGAATAATAATTTTTGTCTGAAATTTATTTATTAGCCCTAGACTACAAGGAAAATGCACATTTTACCCTTTGAACTCATTTTCTTGAACTTTGCTCATTCCTCAAACGTAAATGGAGATAAAGGTAAAAAGTGATGAAATAATGGCACTAGGGTGTAATATACCACAAAGAAATTACAGCAAGTAAAATGCAGTAAAGAAGTAGATCAAATGTGTTTTTCCCTCTAAAACAAGAAAATTGAAAATTAGAAATTCAAAAAGGATGGCTTAAATGTTGGGGGAGCAATGAATTACAGCAATAAAAGAAAAGTAACACTTGAAGGTAGTAGTACCATGTTGGGTGAAAATCTAAGTAACACTACAGAAAAGGAAGATACCAAGATGGAAAAATCCAACACTTGCACAAGTCCGTTGCTTTATCTATTTTGATTGATGTTACCATTGCATCATCAAAGTCTGTTTAAATGAAACATGTCCTGTTTTCTCCCACCTCTTTCTCACTCCCCCCCCTCATAATAATTTTCAAGGAACATTTCTTGTCCATACCTTCCCTTCAATTTTTCTAACTCTAAATCATGCCCCACACATCATATCAATCAAATCTTGGCTCTCAACTCATTAATTTGCTCTCTCTCTCTCTCTCTCTCTCTCTCTCTCTCTCTCTCTCTCTCTCTCTCTCTCTCATGTTTGAATGAATATGCTCATATTTTTTTTACTCCCTTCAGTTCAGACCAATCTATTAGCAGCAGAGCAGAGGGCTCCCTTCACCACCATCACCATTCAATACAAAAGAAAAAAAAGAAGAAAAAAAATGTTATCTTCTCTCTCATCATCCCTTCATCTTCTGCTGTTGCTCATCTCTCTCCCTATCTTCTTCTCCAACAAACATGCAATTGGGGTTCTTTCAGACAAGAATCTCCCTTCTTCCAACATGGATCGACTGGAACTTGAAACCCTGTACAAGATCATGGAAGCCTTGTCATCTGATCAGAACTGGAGAGTTTCACATCCAAACCCCTGTCATCCTGGTTCAGGATGGCCTGGAATTGAGTGCAAATATTCAGGAATTGACAATCATTTCCATGTTACAAGGCTTGATTTTGGAACCCCACCAAATCCAACGTGCAAGAACTCTGCTACATTCCCTTCAGAAATCTTTCAACTCACCCATCTTGAATCTATTTTCATTTTCCAGTGTTTCACTCAAGCCCCAACAAGAATCTCTATCCCTCCCAACAACCCCTTCATCTCTCCTTTGCAACAGCTTAGTTTGAGATCAAATTCTGTGCTTATTGGCACAATCCCACCTCAGATTTCCACTCTGAAGTCACTCCAAATCCTCACATTGTCTCAAAACAAGTTAACAGGGGAAATCCCTGTTGAGATTTTCAGTTTGAGCTCTCTTGTTCATCTTGACATGAGCTATAACATGCTCACTGGCACAATACCAATGGAAATTGGCAATCTTGGAAACCTTGTTGGGTTAGATTTAAGCTATAACAGGCTCATGGGCCCAATTCCTTCTGCAATTGGTGAGCTTAGAATCGTTCAAAAGCTTGACTTGAGCTCAAATGCCCTCACTGGAACCATTCCTGATTCCATTCAAGAGCTTCAGTCTCTGGTTTTCTTGGCCTTAAGCAACAACCGTTTGAGAGGTGATTTTCCAAAAGGAATGAGAAATTTGCACAATTTGCAGTATTTCTTGATGGATGATAATCCAATGTATGTATCTCTACCTGTTGAGTTTGGAGAGCTGAAGAAACTGCAAGAACTCAGGCTCTCAAACTCGGGATACTCTGGCACAATCCCATCAGCTTACTCCCAACTCATGAACTTAAGCTCTCTCTCACTTCAAAACAACAGGCTATCTGGTAAAATCCCGTTAGGGTTCATCAATTTGTCACACATTTATCACCTGAATCTCAGCAGAAACTTCCTAGAAGGAGTTGCACCTTTCAACTCAAGTTTCTTGAAAAGGCTTGGGAAAAATCTGGACCTGAGTGGGAATTCAGGGCTGTGTTTGAGCCCATCAGAAGCTGATGGTATTAACGTTGGTGTTTCTGTCTGTGGGAGCAGCAAAACCAGCTCATTGGTGGAGCCACTCACAAAATCTGGTGCTCCTCCATTGAAATGCTCCAATCTGTTCGTTCTCACTGTTGCCTTCTTCTTTCTGACATTTCATCAAACACTTGGTTTGGTGTGGTTACTGCTTAATCATCTTTATGCATGTTAGAGTGTAAATACTGCATTAATTTTTCATTCTATTAATCATGATGTGATTCATTTGATCATTTGGGTCATTCTACTTCACATTAATATTGTTGTTTTTTTCTCTCTCCAACCCCATCTTAGAGTTGTTTTTTTAAGAGAATGTCTGAAATTGTCATCCACCATTGTAGCCTTAACAGTTAAATTTCAGATGTAAATTCACCTTTTCCCTTTACAGATTACTCTCTGTTCAGCATCTTCTTTTCAGTCTAAACAGAAATCTAAGACACTTTGATAAAAATAGAGGAATATACGGGAAAACATATTTTACTCCCTCGTATTCTTCGTCAATATTTTAAAAACAATTAAAAATAATAATTAATTGATTATTTTATTTATTTTTTAAGAAAATGTAGTCTTCTTAAAGTAGAAAAAAATAGTACTATCTCCGTCCCATAATAAGTGTCACACTTTCTGTTTTCTTCATCCATCCCACAATAAGTGTCATCACAAAAAAAAAGAAACTTTACATCAACCTAACATTCTCAAAAGTTATCTTAATTTCAAAAATACCGCTCCCACCTAACATACATAACATACTTTATAATTTACTACTTATTACTTAAAAATAGGGATAATTTTTTTTTGCCCCAAAAGTTTGACCATGTACAATTTTTGCCCCAAAAAAGATAACATTTGGGCATTTGTGTTGGCATTCGATCGTTTGGTTAACATGAACCGTTAGGGTTCCATACGTTTCTAACATGCAGCGGAAGCAAGAAACTAAAGAAACATATTACCTTTCACCAGGGTATGTTGAAGAAGATGGATTCTCGTCGGTAGCCTGCGCAGTCCGACCGTTTTGGGCATAACTCTCTCATCCGATGTCGGAATTGAGTGATCTACACGCCAAAACGATCCTCTCTTCCGTGGCTTTCCGTCAGTATATCACACATCCTGTTCTGAAGTTAGTAAGATTTTATAAAAATTGTAGAAGGTGGCAGACAACAACAACAAATAACCTTCCAGTCTTTTGCTGTATTCCCAAGTCCAATCTCGACGTCGTGTGGGCGACGATCCTCGAGATCTTCTCAATCGGCTGTTCTCTCACCCTCCTCATAGTGTTAGGCGTGATTAGTGATTAATCTTATCGATTAGGGTTTCCAGACAGCTGAGATGACTTATATATAAGTTACAGCAGGGACCAGGAGGAGAAATTAGAGTTGGGCTTCCATTGAGCTTAAGTATCCAAGCTTAGCCTAAAGTTTATACTTAAGTCCAATAATAATGATATATACCACTAAAATATTATTACTGCACTACCGTTCTAATCCCATAATTACGTTATGGGCTTCTTCTTATTATGAGCCCGTTAGTCTCCCCATGTTTAAGATATACAATACCCATTAATTAATTAAGTTACTGACAACTCCATTAATTAATATCTCATCCAAGAGTAGTACCACTCAATCTCATTATCATGCCGGAATAAATCCACCTGCAGGGTTTACATGATATTACTTATGAGCTCCTCAAGGAGACATCATAAACTTATAACGGACACTAATTCCTTCTACAATCAACAGCACACCATAGAGACAGCACTATTTCCCAACTCACCGAGTTTGTTGATTTAATTACATGTAAATCTCACCCATTGATTAATCAAAGGAATACATACTGCCCTACGTGTCGAGATTATTGTATAGGGATTAAGAGCACGAACATCCATAATAACAGATATCAAGTTCTTCTATAAGTCAGTATAAGTCGAACGATCTCAAGCGGTCCTGCTCAATACACACAAGTGCACTAATGTGATTCTATAGCCAAGACAAGCTAATACCAAACCACACTACAACCATCCCGATAGAGAGTTCCCGTCTATCTCGGTTGTGAGCATTTGTTTATACTTTATAAGGACACCGATAATATGATATTTCGCGTATTGTCGCCCAACATATTATCTACAGTATAAAGTAAGTGGACTATTGCATCGAACATATAAATAAATTATAAGACGCAATCATTTGATCATATGATTCTCATTTCAAAATAAATTGTTATAACATTGTTCATACAAAAAATTAGACTTTTAGTATATAATCCAATAATTTGTCCCACTAACTTCATAATTGCGCCAATGTTGCCCTGTTTTTGTCGGAATTTGACATTTTCGCCGGAATCGATCACATGCATATCACGTGACATCGAATTTGGCATTTCCCAACGGAAAATTTTTTTTTTCTGTAAGTTTGGTCATGTACACTTTTTGCCCCAAAAAGATAAGATTTGGACATTTGTCCCAATATCTTTATAGTTGCGCCAATTTTACCCTATTTTTTTCGAAATTTATCATTTTCACTAGAATTGATCACATGCGTGTCACGTGATTATCGAATTTGGTATTTCCCGGCGAATTTACTGATCTGGGGACATAGTGGCATCCACATCAATAAAAATAATAATAATATTTTATTAAAAAATACCCTCCATCAATGCACTCAATTCTCACGTGCCCTCCACGTACTTCCACTATCTTCATAAAGTCATTTTTGTCAATTAGTGAATTCCTCGTGTACCTTCTCACCACCATGGGCGGCAACCATTGGATCTTCCGCTCGCGTCACCCTACTCACGTCACTAAGCTCCCAATCATCATCTACTTCCACGGTGGAGGATTCGTATTCTTGAGCGCCACCATTCCATATTCTTCCACGAGTCATGCAACCGTATGGTTACTCACATTCCTTCCCTTATTGCTTCCGTCGAGTAATACCTAACATTAAAGAGTCTTCTTCTGGAGGCGTACGACGATCTCATGGACGAAGTGTAGTGGGCTAAAACCTAAGCACTCGCCGATCGTGATGCCAACCCTTCGATCGAAGAATTCATTGAATTCTCTAGGATTTTTCTAATGGAAAGCAATATCGCCGGCAACATGGTCTACCACGTGGAGATGCGTGCACTTGATATTGATCTCTAGATCACAATTAGAATCGCGAGACTGATAATGAACCATCTGTTCTTTAATGGGGTGCGAAGGACTGAATCGGAGCTAAAAGAATGCCAACGACCCCATCCTCCTCTGCATGGCTCCAATATCTTGTGGTTACTCGCACTGTCGGAGGGTACATATCTAGGCCATGTATACTGTGATCCATTCGTTGGTGGTAGGCCCTTGGAGGAGAAGATCCGACAGTTGTCGCCCATGGTGGTAAGAGGGTACACAGGGATCCCTGATTGACAAGAAGAGTGAGTTTGCGTAGATGGTGGAAGCACATGAAGGGCACGTGAGAACTGAATTCATCAATATTGAGGGTATTTTTTAAAATTAAATTATCAATAAAATATTATTATTGTTAATGTGGATGCCACTATGTCGCTAGGTCAGGAAATTCGTTGGAAAATACCAAATCCGATAATCACGTGACATGAATGTGATCGATTCTAGTGAACATATCAAATTCTAGGAAAAATGGGGCAACATTGACACAACTATAAAGATATTGGGACAAATGCCCAAATCTTATCTTTTTGGGACAAAAAATGTACATGGCCAAACTTACAGGGCAAAAAAAATTCTCACCGGGAAATGCCAAATCCGATGATCACGTGACATGCACGTGATCGATTCTGGCGAAAATATCAAATTCCGGCGAAAACGGGGCAACATTGGCGCAATTATGAAGATAGTGAGACAAATGCCCAAATGTTGTTTTTTTTGGGACAAAAATTGTACATGACCAAACTTATGGGGCAAAATTTTTTTTATCCCCTTAAAAAGTCAATAAAGTTAGTCAAAAAATAATTTTTCTTAAACTACATATCTACAGTAACGGTGATAACAATTATGAAACGGAGTGAGCATATCATTTGTACGAGGACAATAGAGTGAGCATGGTGTCAACAGTGAATCATGTTTCTAGACTTTAGAGAAAATAATTATTCTAAGAGATAATAAAAATATTATTCCTCTATAAATTTTTTTAATAAAAAAATATAAAAAGTTATAATATATTACTCCCCCGTCCTAGTAATTACTGCACACTTTTCTTTTTGATCCGTCCCAATACTTATGCACGTTTCTAAAAATGGATAAAATACATTATAATACTACTCATTTTTTACACACATTTTTCATTAAATTATCTAAAATACTCACTTTTTACACACATTCCAATAACTTTACACATCTTTATACATAAAAAATAATTTTTCTTAATATCCGCACATTAAAAAACGTGCGCAAATTACCGGGACAGAGAGAGTAGAATTTAAAGAAAGAATAATATTTTTTTATTCATAATAGTAATAATTTATCTTTTTAAAGAATAAATTTTCATGTACTTAAAAGTAATCCGTAAATTAGGTACAAGAATTTGAAGAGTAATATTTTTATTTAGAAAAATAATACTCCTCGATCCGCTTTAAATTAATATTTCATGTACAAAAAATAATTGTAAATCAGGATTCACATATGAACTCGATTCATACAAGTTTTTGCTTTGACAATATGCCCTCAAATCAATATTTTTCCATAATTTGGTGTTATATCTTTATTACAGATTGTTGAAAGATTGACGCATAAGAGATAAATTAATTTATAATACACTAAAAAGATAATATCAACCTATTAAAATTTTTCTTTCCGGATACATATCACGTATTTAACTTGTGTAACCAGAAATGTATAATAGTATGTCATAAAAAACGAAACGACACCTTAATTAAAACTGATTTTTATTTACAAATGTACAAAGAGCTTACGCAGCGTGGAGTTTAACGTTTTATAATTATCTGGAAGACCCTCTTTACATTATTAAGGAGGAATTTCACCATAGGCTGAGTGCTATTTCCTTTCTACATTTAGCAAATGGGGTTAATATAAATTTAGGAGCAACTCGAATAGATATATTATTAAAGTATGATTATTATATAGAGTATGATTATTAGTGGTTAAAGTACTTATGAGTAACTATTCCTTATATTTATATTCATATACTCCCTCCATCCGGTTCGAAGATATCCATTTGCTTTTTGCACGTGGATTAAGGAGTATTATATGTAAAGTGGGTAGTTGTATTAGAAGGAAGTGGTGGGCCATATTATGTACTTTTTTATTAAATAGGGGAAATGAATATTGTGGTGTGTATAATATATGGGCCTTTCATCTGTTCATAAATTGGGCCCACCGGCCCAATGTTCCCTTGAGAATTCATAAACTTCCCAGCCAAAAGCAAAGAAACTCCGTCTGACTAAGCCAAGTGGGCCACTTGATCCAGTTGTCTTCGATACGCAGAATCTGCTACAAGATACACGTGTAGAGGGCATCCTAGATTACATCCTAAAAATAGTCACATGAGGCTAAAACGCATTTAATGCTCACACTGCACACGATAATCTATCAACTTGCCCGGATACGGGTGACATCAAAATATCCAGTATAAAATGGGAAACTCATGGCAGAAAATATCATCCTTCCACCCCTCTAAAGAAAGGCTCGAAAAAGCCTGAGGGGCAATCCTTTCTGCTTTATGATCGCTTTACGAGTATTGATCCCCCAGCTAACTAAATTATCCAACAATTAGGGAAGGATTAGAAAATCCCACTAGCGACATTTGACGCCGTCTGTGGGAATCGGCACGCAGCTGCCTGCTTTGCCTAAAGCCGCCGACGACCGGAACCCTTAAGTCCGTCCCTACCTTATCGTACACTCGATGATGGATGAGCGAGATGAAGCCACTCCTAATAGGGCCGATGCGGTCGCTAGCCGGCATCGCCATGAGGACTCCAATCTCCCCCTGACCGTGGGAAAGGAAGTTGCGCCACGTGATGCGGGCCTAGAAGAAGACGATCCACATGCCGACTTTCAACAAAAGTACTTTGATCTTCTCAAACAGATGAAGGGAAAGCGAGCGACGACTGCCAGTCAGAGACTCAGCTTTAGTCTCGAGGAAAACTCGGCCGAACAGACGAACAAACAGCGACATGAACGAACTCTCTCCCAGAAGCCGGTACACGAACGAATGACGCAAAAGGTGCATCCAAGGAATCAGAAAAGGCCCAGAAGGTGGTAGACGAGGGACGCGAACGAAGGAGGATAGCGTCTCGGGCCAACACGATCACCAGTCATTCCCCTGCACACACAACTGGTCGCGTGAGCGTAAAAGATCAATTGGGATCAGATCCTACGAGGACCCGAAGCGAGCAACTTGCGGAAAGCGCAGGGGACGATCCCATCGCTCGACTCAAACGGCAGCACGATGAGGAAATAAGTGTGTTAAGGAGACGACTTGAGCAAGTAAAAAGAAGAAACGACACTGGGTTTCACAGTGTTCCTGACCCGGAATCTGGAAGAACTCTGTTCACCCACCGGGTGATCATGGCAGCAACTATGAAGAAGATACGAATCCCCCAAATTCCCCAATATGCAGGCGAGTCCAGCCTTATCTCGCATCTCAATAAATATATTGGGTGGATGTTGGCGCAAGGATGCTCGGAAGAGGATCGGTGTAAGATGTTCCCCTTAACTCTGGGCGACAAAGCGCACTCGTGGTTTAAATCGCTCCCTGCGAACTCCATCGATTCGTGGGCGCAACTCGTCACCGCTTTTTTGTCCCACTTCGCGTATTTGAGGCAAGAAAAGGAGCCAAAACATAAATTGGCTTGCTAACGGCAAGGTCCGAAGGAGTCTTTGAAGGACTTCATGAAGAGATTCAATGAACAGCGTGCTAACACGGAGGAAGTGTCAGACGAAACATCGACCATCTTGGCAATTGTCGCCTTACTCCCCGGGTCTCCCATGTGGACCAGCTGTCAACAGAAACTACTAAGCAAGCTACGTCGCTTTTATGGCCGCGGCCCAAGCATTCATCCATAGCGAAGAAATCCTCGAAGAATACAAGAAGACTAGAGTCGACCATAAGGAGAGCGACAAGAAGAGGAGAAAATGCGAGAAGGATTATAAGGCTCCTTCTTCTTTTAAACCATTTTCGGACGATGATCAAATCCGAGAGATGACTGAGTTGCTCGAACTCACACCCGAAGAAATATTTGGCAAAATACAAGACACCAACCTGTTAAGCCCTCCGCCTAGGATGCGTGCAGATCCAGCCAAGCTAAATAAAAAGAAATTTTATAAGTATCACAAATCCATTGGCCACGACACTAACAAATGCCGAGATCTATTGGCCGAGCTCATCAGGCTATTTGAGGATGAGAAATTAGACCGACTGGTGGCTGGCCCAAAATGGAAGAGAGAGCAGCCCCACACCGTGGCTGAACGGCCTATTGTGCCGGCCCAACCACAAGGCCAAAGGGGGTTGGAAGACCGTTTGCCTACGCAGCCCATGGAGGTGTATATGCTGAACGAGGGATGTGTAGGGACTTCCCAGGCCTTAACCATCATGTCGCGAAGAAAGCGGAAAGCCGAGTTGAGGGAACTCCACTGATATCAACATGTGCTTGTCGCCAGTCCACGACCACCGTTACACGAAGCTGATATCTTCTTCTTCGAAGAAGACCTCGCTGAAATACGAACTCCTCACAATGATCCTTTAGTAATTTCAGCCATCATATCAGGAGTAAGAGTGCGTCGGTGTTTGGTTGACAAAGGCGCGTACACGAACATCATGTTTGAGAAAGCGTTCGAGGCCATAGGAGGACCCTATCATCATAAGACATTCCCCTGCAGTGATGAGATCTGGGGTTTCGGAAATGCCATCCCGTACCCTTGATGAAAACCGTCCTGTCAGTCCAACTGATAGATGAGAAGCAGGTGGTAAAAGTCCAACACTCTCTTGAATTTAAGGTAGCAAATCTTCCATCACTTTACAACTGCATCCTAGGATGGACATTCATTCATCAATTCAACTCTGTCCCTTCTACGCTTCATCAATGCATAAAGTTTGTAACCACTGACGGCCGAGTCAGTGTAGTTGGAGGGAGCCAGAGAAAAGCTAAAGAGTGCTCGTTCATTGAAAAATGAGACAAACTCAATTATCATGACCTAAGTTTTCAGTGATGATGGAACAACAAAATCATGAAAAAGAAGCAAATCGTGAGGAGGATCCGCCCCCGGAAGTCACCGGAAGCTCAGACCCTTTGACGACCCAGAAGTCGGTCTTCCTCCAATAACTTTCGAGGACCCGAGGGCGGACATGAAATTAAAAAGGGGGGAACCGTCCAGCGCGGGTAGAGCCGAGCAGTCCAGATTTGGAGTTGTATATTAGATCACAACTAAAGAAGCCCCATCGAACGGCTCTAATTGAATTCCTAAAGTCCAATTTAGACGTGTTCGTCTGGACGCCCAGCGACGTCCAGGGTATAGATCCAAAACATGCGTGCCACCGACTTAATACCAACCCATGCTACCGCCCAGTATAGCAAAAGAAGAGTAAGTACAACCCTGAAAAATATAAAATCATTGAGGCGGAAGCTAGAAAATTATTGGCCAATAATCCGGTAAGAGAGGCGCTATTCCCCGATTGGGTAGCTAACCCAGTTCTGGTACAAAAGGCGAACAAATCGTGGAGATTATGCATCGACTTCACGGATCTCAATAAGGCCTACCCAAAAGATAGTTTCCCACTGCCGCATGTTGATCAGATGGTAGATGCCACGGCTGGCCATTAAGTGATGAGTTTCATGGATGCATATTTGGGATACCACCAGATTCCTATCCACCCAGACAACGTGGAAAAAACGGCTTTCTATACCAAAAAAAACCTATTGTGCTGGATGATGATGCCATTCGAGTTAAAAAATGTGGGCGCCACGTACCAAAGATTGGTAAATAAGATGTTCCGGGAGGAGCTGGATAAAATCATGGAAGTATATGTGGACAACATGCTGGTTAAGAGTGTAGACATGAGCGATCACGTGCGCCACTTAAGGAAAACGTTCGACATCTTACGACAATATAAGATGAAACTGAATTCCAAAAAATAAACGTTCGGAGTGTCTGTTGGGAATAGAATCGAACCGAGATAAAGTAAAGGCTATACAAGACATGGAGGCTCCCAAGCACTCAAAGGGAGTACAAAGGTTGGCAGGAAGAATCGCGTCTCTTAGTCGATTCTTACCTAGAGCATCCGACAAATGCAAATTCCTGATGGATATAATCAAAAAAGAAAAGTTCAAGTGGACGCCGGCGGCAAAAAGGGCCTTCGAAGAGCTGAAGGACACGTTGGCTAACACGTAAACCTTATCCAAACAACTACCGGATGAGCATCTCAAATTATACTTAGCCACTTTTGAGTCGGCGTTGAGCGCGGTATTGGTCCGAACTGAGAAGAAACAACAAGATCCGTTATACTATGTGAGCCAGATGCTTCATGATGCTGAGCTCAGATACCCAGCAGTCGAGAAACTCGCCTATGCCTTGGTCATGAGCGCGCGAAAGTTGATACCATACTTCCTGGGACATCCCATCGAGGTGGTGACGTCTTTTCCCTTAAAGCAAGTACTCTCAAAACCGGATGTAGCAGGGAGACTGATGAGATGGGCCATAGAACTAAGCCAGTTCGACATCAAATACGTGCCCCGATTAGCAATCAAGGCACAAGCTTTAGCCGAGTTCATTGTTGAACTTACTATCCCCACTTTGCCTGGAGAGGTAACCGATCGACCTTGGCAGATGTCGGTAGATGGATCATCCACTACTTATGCCGCCGGAGCTAGTGTAGTACTTACCTGCCCTACCGGAGAAATGTTTTGTTCAGCCATTAGGTTTGAATTCCCAACGACTAACAACGATGCCGAATATGAAGCCCTACTATCAGGAATGAGGATGGCGTTGACAATTGGGGTAAAAAGAGTAATGATCTACAACGACTCGGAATTAATGGTTAATCAAATCAAAGGAGATTACGAGGCTAAAGATCAACAGTTAGGTGGTTACCGCAAACTAGTAGCGGACATAATCCAAAAATTCGATCATGTCTACATCACGCGGGTCCCCAGACTGCGAAACACGCAGGTGGACGCGTTGGCTCGGTTGGCAACTTCGGAGAATGCTGAGCAATTGGGAAGCATTAGCATCATGAGGCAAGAGACTCCGAGTCGGATGATTTGGCAAGTTGACAAAGAAGAAACGTGGATGACCCTATCAAAGCTTTCCCAGAAGAAGGAAATGAGTCGGAAGATAAGACGAAAGCAAGACGACTAAAGCTCTGAGCATCCAGGTATACCTTAATAAATGATGTGCTGTATAAGAAAGGATACTTGATGTCGCTATTAAGATGTCTGAATAAAGCGGAAGCCACCAAAGTATTGATGGAAATTCATGAAGGGATATATGGAAATAACTCAGGAGGACAAGCGCTGGCACTAAAAGAGATCCGACAAGGATATTTCTAGCCTACCCTCAGGAAGGACACTATCAAATACGCCAGAACATGTAAAAGTTGCCAGATTTATTCTCCTATAATCAGAGCCCCTTTTATGGAACTAGTCACAACGGCGGCCCCCTGACCTTTTTCTAAATGGGGAATTGACTTGATAGACCCATTCCCGCTTGGAAGGGGAGGTGTCAAGTACGTTGTGGTTGCAGTTGATTACTTCTCAAAATGGGCAGAGGCTGAAGCGTTAGCAACGATTAGCGAGGTTAACATGATAACTTTCATATGGAAAAACATCGTCTGCCGCTTCGGAATACCCAACGCAATTGTGACGGATAATGGAAAACAATTTGAAGACATGTAGTTTCTGAAGTTTTGCGATGTATTAGGGATACAAAAGTATTCTCAACTCCTTATCACCCACAATCAAATGGACAGGTCGAAGCAGTAAATAAAGTGATTAACATGCTCTCAAAACTAGGTTAGAAAGTCTCCAGAAGAATTGGGCCGTGCAACTACCTGGAGTCCTCTGGTCATATCGCACCACCGGTAGAACGTCAATTGGAGAAAATCCCTTCTCGTTGACATATGGAACGAAGGTGATCATACCAGCTGAAGTAGCATGTCCGACATTTCACGTGTCCCCTAAGGAAGGAGAAACTAATGCGGAAGCTGTAAAACTCAGATTGGACCTATTGGAGGAACTCTGACTGTAGGCAGTAGAAAGACATGCTATATATAAATCAAGATTAGAATCTCAATATAACAAAAAGGTACATAGCAGAGACTTCGCAGTTGGGAATTTGGTGATGAGGAAAGTCTGCCAACTGGGTGAAGTGTTTGGAGCAAATTGGGAAGGATCATACATGATAAAAAGGAGTTTGGGTAACGGATCTTACGAAATTAATGGGCTAAATGGCGAAACTATCAAGCATCCATGGAATATCCAGAATTTGAAGCGTTTCTATGCCTAAAGTATTAAGCTATACAATAAGGATATAAAGTCATAACAAGATGTGCATAAAAATCACAAAGTACCATCATAACATCTGAAATAAGTTTATACAGCAAGATAGAAACACAAAACAAAGGGCCCATCAAACACCACTATGGCCCCACCCCCCGCATCATTAGGTCCAGCGCCGCCAGAGCTCGCACCATCACCAGCCCCTGAGAAGTTACGGAGACTCCTCATCCATGCTACCTCCGCCTCCAGTTGGGCAACACGCTCTCTCTCTCGCTCCAATTCATGCTCAGCCAGGTAACGTGCAACTTCCGATTGATGAACCTAACTTTCGGCCATGCGTGCTCTCTCCCTGTAGGACGTAGCCCTAGTGTTAGCTGCAGTGATAAGTTGCTCCGCCACCATAGTTTGACGAGTCTCCACCATAGAAGGAAGCCCCTCAGCACTGGTAGAGGCCCCCGCGCTAAGACTGACTCTAGGAGGGATAGACTGCCCAGACTCTGTCACGAGAAGGAAGCGGTATAGAAAAGTCAAAGCATGACCAACAGTCACCAAGGCGGCATTCCCAATTTCATGAGGCCCCGCACTCTGCAACCAGCAAGACAACATAGGATTCCATGAACGAGCAGGGATAAAGTCGACTTCCGAGACATTTAGCTCTGACTCAATAGCCGATCGAGCATCACCCATACTCCTCAATCGTAAAAACTCATCCAATGCAACTAGGGGGATGCTTCCACTAACGCCGCCTTCCGGGGCAAAAGTCTCCTGTACCAGTGAAGCCCGAAGTTGGGCAAGTTCTCACGCCTTTTCTCTCTGAAAGTCGGATCGCTATCGGGGAGGGGAATTTGAGGCTGAATGGCACTAGGCGGATCTTCAATTGGATTGATCCGAACTCCGGCGTCCCGACTAGCCCTACGAATGGCTTCCAGGATTGTTGTCTGTTCACTTCCTCGCACCTCAGTCTCCTTCATAGGAGCTTTTCCCTTGTTCAATGAACGAGGATGCGCCGTCTCACCGGCTGAAGCTCCACCTTGAGTTGCTCTCACTACTACCTCCTCGGTTCCGTCAGCATGAACAATTACATCACCACGAAGACCAGTCCTACTCTTGCGACTGTGGAAGCATTTTAGGCCACGACCGTGCTAGGGTCGACTTCTTGACGGGGCCATCGAGGAAAAGGAAAAACATCCTGATCCAAAAAATACTCGTCAAGAGCAGCATACCAAGATGAGAAATTATCACTTACCCTCCCTTCGAAGCTTACCGGCGGAGCGAGTCGGATCCTGATAAAGATTCGCCCCCGACAGTCTGTCGTCCGATAAAAGTGATAACACATCACGGGAAAGAGTCATGCAGTTGATCGCGTCAAACGCCCAGCGGAACCCCAGGGATAGCTCTTCCTCAGCCGGTCGGAGCAAGGCTATAAAAAAATAAAAAATAATAGAGTAAGTTACAGTAAAAATATAAGGAAAAGGCGACGATAAGACTTACCAGATTCAGGAGTCCAAAAAGCACAGGGTACAAGCAGATAATTTCCGTGTGGGTCACGACATTCAAAGCCCCACACCCAAAACCACTGGCGCCTCCAATGCTGCCCACCGATTGAATTCCTACTGAATATGGGACGAACGCCCCTCTGTACCTGTAAGTAGTAATGGCCATGACGACCAGGGTCGTGGACGTAGCCATAGACATAGTCGATATCCCGGGCAGAAGGAGAAGGACATCCATTCTCATGGAGCAATACTAGCAGACCAATCAAGTTCGCCCAAGCTGAAGGGATTATCTGCATTGGGGACAAACCCCAATTAATCAATATTCGCCCAATAACGTGGGCCAGAGGCAACCTGACGCCGCCAAAAAAACATACCCGTATCAAAGGCAGCGTGATCAGACTTACCACTCCAGAGACGTTCGCGTAGCCCAGGCGTGCCAAACTCAATCCCAGGATAACTGTATAGAGCGAAGACCCCGTCCACATCCTCATCCCGCATACTGGTGGGATAACTCCGCAGAGTAGAATCAGTCACTGCGCGGCCCCGACTGGAGGGATGGCTTGTGCTATTAGGGATGGCAGAATCTTCCAAGTTAACGAAAGATGGGGAGGTTCGGCTTTCTGTCTTAGGAACCACTCGCCGTCACGACGAACCCTCCCCTTGAAGACCAGGCTCCCGAGGAATCTCGTAACGTGGGGGCAGAGGAATCGAACGGCGTCCACTCCGCATCACGAGAGTTATAGAAGGAGCCCTAGCATTACTAGCTTCTTCCTCCTCCTCAGAACTGAGAAATTCCTGGAAGGACCGCGAATCTACCGCAATAAGGGGAGGAAGAAGAACAACAAAAAGCAGAAAGAGAAGTGCAAAAAATGCAAAAGACGAAGAAATTGTCATTCTTTGGAAAACAAGTTCAATTGACAGAAGAAGCTTGCTCTGGAAAGTTTAAGTGTAGGTTTAGATTTCAACATGGCCACCCCCTTTTATAGGGAGAAGCGGAGGCAAAGAAAAGTGTGGGCGCAATAACTGCCCCATTTACCTTCCCACTCCTTGGAATTCGAAGAGCCCACTTGCAAAGAAAATTGTGGGGCATCTGATCAGGACACGTGGAACAAAATAAAGGATGGAAGATCGTGGGGTTGGATGTTGATGTGACAGTTCAAAAAAAAACTGGCGGCGAGCATATGAGGGATCCACCGCATTAAATGCTAATAAATGCATGTCAGAACCACTATTAAAAACAATCATTGTTATTAAAAAACAAAATTACAAGTCAGGCAAAAAGCAACAGAAAGAGAGTACGAGTTACAATTCCACCCTAAAAAGCTAAGTCTAGCTAGGAGGAGGAGGAACAGATTGAGTAGGGGCCACGTTGGAAGTCGACGCCGTAGAAGGTTGGGACGCCACCTCACTGGGAAAACCAGAAATGCGGAAAAAGTCTGACACAAGCCCCAATGGAGCCAAGTTCATCCTTTCCGACTCCCAATCTATACCACCCGGCAGCCCCGAAGCCGCTATACGGGCATGCAACATTTGAAGAAAATTTTCTATGAGAATAGTGGCACCGATTCTGTTGGCCAATCGCACCGAGTGAGCCAAGGCTTTAGCAAAACCGACTATTTCGGCGACTTTTCTCTCAGAATTAATTAAGGAAGAGAAGTCCGCCTTGTATTTGTTGGACAAGGCGGCCAACTCCATTCCCTTGGCCTTCAACACTTCTTGGGCATTGGCCAGTCGCCCTTTCACGTCATTCAACACTTGAACGAGTCGTTTCTTTCCTTCCTCCAACTCCCTTAAAGCCTCCTCGACCGCCCTCGATGACGCCTCGCTTTAAAGGAGCTTCCCCTCGACTAGCTTTAGCTCATCCTCAAGGGTTTTCAAAGCATCCTCTGAAGCCTGGTGCTGGCGGTCCGCCTCCTCTTTTATCGCCGCTATTTCTTCCGAGTGTCTCTGCTCCCTTTTTTCATCTCTTCCTTTAGGTAAGTTAGTTCCGCCTCCTTCTGACGGTTAAAGACAGCAACCTGAGCTGCCTCCTAACTATGGCGAGCTAAAAGAAAAGATGCCTGACTGGAATAACTCAAGGCCCTCGCATGATACCCAGTCGCCGCGTGGATAAGGTCATCCGGATTCAAAGCCCCTATTATGTCACTCTCCTCCTGAGTGAAGCTGGTGGGGATAGACTCCATTGCCCTCAACATATACGCTGGAAGAGTAGGCTGACTGGGGTCATACAGGTTTGACCCATACAAGCTGCGGAGTACAGGGGGCAGAGGACGAACTTCTAGAGTAGAAGCACCAACCATAAAACCGAGATAAGGGGTTTCGGTTGAAGGCGCCCCTAAAGCATCTCCGTCGGAGAAGAGGCCATAGCTGTCCACCCTAACCCTCTTGATAGGGGGCTCGGAAGGCCCACTGATGGGTGCCGAACGGTCATCCATTACCATCCCGCTGTAATCAGAAGGACGTCGTTGCACCATACAGACGACTGTAGAAAAACAACCAGAATCGTGAAGCATGAAGTCCTCTCCGCGTCCTTCATCGAAACGACTACCACGTCATCCAAACCCTCTAGAACCCTAGCGCCAGTCGACTCATCACCTGCACCAGCATCATCTCTCTCCAAATCCCTTGCTTCTTGTACAGGTGCGGTAGCGTCTCCCCGAAAAGCTCGAGGACTCGTCTCCACAGGAGAAGATTTGTCCACCTCTATTACGTTAGTCAAAGAGTCGGGCCTCGAGACCCTTTGATCATGTGAGGCGAACGGCCCTGTCTGGGTCAGTGCCACCCCAACTGGGACATCGGATCGATGAGGAAAGTAGCCGGGGGCTCCGAATGAGTGATAGCATGAGCTGCCACGGTCACCAATGACAAGGGAGTCGACACCCTCGGGTCCACCATTAGCCCATACTCCTTTAAAAGCTTGTCAGTAATGATGTCGGTGCTCCTCTCTTGGGCGCTCATTTTGCTTATGACGCCAACCAACTCCAAGAATTCTTTGGTAGGAGGAGGGCCGAGATGAGTATTCCTATCTGGAAGATAAGGCGAGAGACATCGTGAGTATACCACTCGTATAAAGAAAGAAATAAAGAGGAAAAAAGGCGTACCTTCACGGAAATGAATCAATTGAAAAGCGGAAGGGACCCGGATGTGAGATGACTTCCACACGCTCAAAACCCTGCACTATCACTCCTTCCAATCCTTGATGGAAGTGGACTTCCCTTAAAGAGTCAATCCTCGAGAAGGGTTGACTCGGTAGAATCCCTTATGCACATTCTCCTCTGAAGGACGACATAAGTAATCGATTTCCTTGGGAGATAAGTGCCGATACCCTTTCTTGCAGAACAGGAGTATGAACCCAATAATCATAGCCCAGACATTCGGAGAAAGTTGATAAGGTGCAAAATTCTAATAGTTAAGAAGCTCCGCCAAACAAGGGTGAAGGGACAAGCGAAACCCTTATTTTAACATACGAACGTTCACCGCCACTCGCCCTGGGGCCGGTTTGCTTGCCTTGTCATTCTCGGCCGGCAGGATAAAGTCCACTCCTGGCACCGCATATCTCGAACACAACTCCTCAAATTGGGAATGAGGAATAATGCTATCATGAAGATGGGCCCACATTCCATTTTGAGCTCCATCGTGAGACGCGATCCGTGCTGGAATATTTTTCGGATCTGGCACGTCATCCATCATAGTAAATGAAGAAGGCAACGAGCGAGTGGCCGGCGGGAGCCTTCAGCGATAAGAAGAGACCTCTGTTTCTTCCTGCAAATCTTGGAAGACCCTCTCCAGAGACTCCGACACCGCCACACCACCGCTCGTCGCACATCGAGGGCCCGACTGACTAGTTGGCTGACCACCAGAACTCATGCTTGGGCACAATCGATAAATGGAAGGAAAGTCAGAGGAATAAACAGGGGAGGAAGATGAAATTATGACAGGAGAAGAAGCCCCTATTTTAAAGCATAAGTCCCTGATCGACGTGACCTATGTTCAGAGGGTCATTAATGCGGAGCCTGACGAACGCAACCCAGATGACGAAAAGGTGCATTGAGAACCTTGAAAAATCTGAAACGTCACTTCATGATCTTTAAGGCATCGCTTCAGATCCAAAAATTTGAAAATCGAAACACGCGCTTGCTTCAAGAAGGTTCCGCCTCCACTTAACACGCGCCAGTAGCGACGAAACCTGAGGGCTAATGTAGTGTGTATAATATATGGGCCTTTCACCTGTTCATAAATTGGGCACACCGGCCCAATGTTCTCATGAGAATTCATAAACCTCCCAGCCAAAAGTAAAGAAGCTCCGCCTAACTAAGCTAAGTGGGCCACTTGATCCAGTTGTCTTCGATACGCAGAATCTGCTATAAGATACACGCGTAGATGACATCCTAGATTACATCCTAAAAATAGTCACATGAGGTTAAAACGCATTTAATGCTCACACTGTACACGATAATCTATCAACTTGCCCGGATACGGGTGACGTCAGATTATCTAGTATAAAATGGAAAACCCATGGCAGTAAATATTATCCTTCCACCCCTTTAAAAAAAGGCTCGAAAAAGTCTGAGGGGCAATCCTTTCTCCTTTATGATCACTTTACGAGTATTAATTTCACGGCTAACTACATTATCCAATAATTAGGGAAGGATTAGAAAATCCCACTAGCGACAGATACCTTTGAAACAGGCGCAAAAAATAATAAAGTGGATACCTTAGAAGCGGACAGAAGGAGTATATTTAATAGAAAGAAGTGTATGCATTGCATGCAACTGATTTTATGTATATATATTTTTTAATTAGGGTTTAAAAAATTAATTATATTGTAAATTTTAGAGTAGAATTAAAATTTTAAAATTAAAATGGATCATGTATAATATACTACATGAACTATAAGTGTGATTTTATAATTATACGTTTAAAATAAATTAGGACCAACGATACAAGTCACGAATCACGTAAGCAAAATACTCTCTCGTTCGCTCAAAGAGTTCAATTTCTCCATTTTGGGCGTCTGTCCCTTAGCTCCTAAGGCAATGTTTGTTTCCGAGTTTGAAACCCTGGAATTGGAATTCAAAACCAACATCCATATTTTAAAACTCACCCCAATATATACCTATTACATTCTCTCTCCTAAAATAATACATTTTCTCTCTTTATCTCTCCTCTTTCATTTAACTTTTTAAAAAAATTAATACATTGATTTGACATAAAGTTAAAACTTACCATACTCAAAACCTAAAACAAACATAGAACATACTATTCATGATTTTCAAACTCCACATAACCCCAAACCAAACATTACCTAAGGGTCTCATTTCCCTTTATACACACATGTGATCCATACATACACACTAATACAATTTAAATATGGAATCTATACACTCATTAATACAACTAATCATCACACATTAAATAATAATACTTCTTAATTTACGTGTAAAAAATAAATATAGCGAGGCTCATTAATACAATTATTCATCACACATTAAATAATAATACTTCTTAATCCACATATAAAAAGTAAATATAACGAGGCGGAGGGAGGAGGGAGAGAGTGAGTAAAGAATCACAGCTTGGTTGTACTCAATATTTTGACAATAAATAAATAAATTTATAGTCGGACACAATAATATCACATTACTCTTTAATTTTAAATTATTTATTCTCACTTAATGCAACACCACTTACTTTACACTTTATTAACTTAAAAAAAAACTCCTATCAAATTACCAAAAAATAAAATAAAATAAAATAAAAAACAATAAAATCAGTTATAAAGTAAAAGCAACACTGGAACTATTTTACATTTTCTTGATTAATTATATTTTTAATTAAAAATATTTTAAATATAATTCTATTTTCCAAACAAATTGGCAATTATCATTTTTCATCAATTATGTATCACTTTATATTAAAAATATTGCATATCGCTTTATACTTACTCACAAAATTTATTTTGTGAAACCGTTTTATACAAATTTTACCTGAAAAGTCGTGAAACCGTTTTATATAAATTTTATCTGAAAAGTCCTCTCTACATTTTCTTGATTAATTATCATTTTTAATTAAAAATATTTTAAATATAATTTTATTTTCCAAACAAATTGACAATATCATTTTTCATCAATTATGTATCACTTTATATTAAAAATATTGCATATCGCTTTATACTTACCCACTAACCATAAAATATTACTTGCTCTATCTCGTTAATAATTTAATATGTAGTGGATTGAAAGATATATTTAATGAGAAAAATATTAAAATTGGTCATTTATGTTTGGCGTAATCCAAATTAAGTCTCCAAATTTGCAAATTTTGCAATTTTGATCATCTAGTCCGCGATTTTGTTCATTTTTTTAAACTAAATTTGATAAAATGACTAAATTTGGACAAAAAAGACTAAAATTGGACATTAGAGATCAAAATTACAAATTTAGCAAACTTAGAGATTAAATTTGGATTACATCAAACATAAATGATCAAATTTGATATTTTTTTTATATTTTAATGTGTAGTAGGTAGTTGTATACTCTCCTCGTCCCATGAATGTTTGCACCACACTTTATGTACGGATATTAAGGAAGTATTATGGTATTTTTGGTAATAAATAAAGGGTTAATTCCAAAAAAAATTCACCACCTTATTAGGGGCTTTCAAATCTATCACAACCTTTTATTTTTATTAATTCAATACATAATCTGTTTAATATTTTCAATTCTATCACGACCTTTTACTTTTGTCAATTCAATACACGATCTATTTAATATTTTCAATTTAACCAAAGTTTTTATTTTTCAATTTAATGCACCTCTTATTTTATATTTTCAATTCAATTCAATTCAATTCAATTCATCATTATTATTATTATTATTATTTAGTTGTAGGTTTCTTAATTATAATAATAACAATAACAATAGTAATAAAATATTAATAATAAATATATTATTATTTTTTAATTATTCCATTTTGTAACAGAAAAATAGCTAAAGATTAACCAACCTTGACTCACAAATTTTAAAATTGAAAAAAATTTAACAAATTTTAAAAATGACTTCTAAAAAATTAAATCAAATAAAATTTATACTCTAATATTGAACACACTAACTACTTCTAAAAATAATTAAACAATTTCATAAAATTTAACTGCCAAAATTTTATAATTAAACATAAAATCACAAAAGAAAAAAAAGTCGACGAACCTATGACTTTCTGCTTAGGAAACCTCCTACTACTATTACTATTACTAATACATCGAGAGCGTATTAAAGATAAAACTACGTATAACTCTATAATCCGATTCCTACGAATACCGGAAAATAGACTACTTAAATACGTTGATTCATAAGAATACCGTAAAAGAGATTATGAGACAACTCTCATTTTTATTAAACAAATTCAACTCCCCATGATACAATAATTTGACCACCTATTTATAAGTGAAACAAGATCTAATGTAATAATGATAATTACAAATAAAAGGAAGTAAAATAAATCAAAACATTAATACTAATTATTATAAAATTAAATGAAACAAATCAAAATTAAATCATATCAATACTAATTAATCTATACTATAATTATCTGCATCATTCTCCTCCTCTTGAAAAGGATTCGCCCTCGAATCCAGTCTTGCATAATAGTGATCCTAAAGGTTCGGGTTCAAAGACGTGCATGAATATCCTTAAACTCTTGTAGCCAAATAGTTGCAACATACATGGATTTATCTCCAAAAATACCATAAGATTTAACAATATAAGCCATTTCATCATCAATCTCTACATATTGACCAAAAATCAAAGTATAATTTTGACTTTGACATTCCACCTCATCCGCTTCCCACAAACGATACTCAATCTCCTTATCAAAAAATTGTGTATCATTACCACAATTGATAATGTCCACCGAATCAATATACTCATAAAAAATTGGAGGTTCATACCACAAATCTTCGTTAGAGTATTCATCAAAAATTGGTAGTCGATTCGTATACAGGATCGGACACCAACAAGTCATTTTGTTGGTAGATCTGCGTAACAACATCTTCATACGATGACTGATCATCATAAAAGGTATCATAAACCACTTAAAATCTCGAATCCAACATCGAGAAATTGGCTCTGATACCAACTGATACAGCGAGAGCGCATTAAAGATAAAACTACGTAGAACGAACTCTATAATCTGTTGATTCCTATCAGAAAATAGACTACTCAAATACGTTGATTCATAAGAATACCGTAAAAGAGGTTATGAGACAACTCTCATTTTCATTAAATAAATTCAACTCCCCATGATACAATACTTTGACCATCTATTTATAGGTGAAACAAGATCTAACGTAATAATGATAAATACAAATAAAAGGAAGTAAAATAAATCAAAAAATTAATACTAATTATTATAAAATTAAATGAAACAAATCAAAATTAAATCATATCAATACTAATTAATCTATACTATAATTATCTGCATCAATTACTATTACTATTACTATTACTGTTACTATTACTACTATAATAATAATAATAGTATCGTGTATATCATTTTTAATATAATAATAATTATAAATTATTTATTTTAAGAAACCCACAATTAAATAATAATAATAATAATGTATTGAATTGAAATATAAAATAACTGGTGTATTAAATTGTAAAAATAAAAGTTGTGATCGAATTGAAAATATTAAATAGATCGCATATTGAATTGACAAAAATAAAAGGTCGTGATAAAATTTAAAATATTAAACAAATCGTGTATTGAATTGACAAAAATAAAAGTTCTGTGATAGATTTGAAAACCCCCAATAAGATAGTGAATTTTTAAGGAATTAACCCATAAATAAATGATAAAGTATATTAGGTGTATGTGTGATTTTATTTTATTTTTGTAAATAAAGTATATAAGGAATTATCATTGTGTTTGACTTTTTATTTTTTTAGGAATGTGCAAACTTTTGTGGGACAATCCAAAATGGAAAGTGTGCCATTTAAAATGGGATGAGAGAGTAAGTATTAGTATTGTGTGTGAGCATGTGTAGTGGGCTGAGTATTATAATATACTCCCTCCGTCCGGTTCTAAGGTGTCTGTTTGCTTTTTGCACGTGAATTAAGGAGTATTATTATTATATGTAAAGTGGGTAGTAGTTGTATTAGATTGAAGTGGTGGACCATATTGTGTACTTTTTTACTAAATAGGGGAAATGAATACCTTTGAACCGGACGTCAAAAATAGTAAAATGGATACATTAGAAGCGGACGGAGGGAATATATTTTATGGGTCACATCACTCATAAAAAAATAATATTAATTTTGTAATGGGATGAACTAAAATAATAAAATAACACGTGAGATGGATGGAATATATATTTTTAATTTAAGTGAAAAAAATAAATTGATATCTCAGATGAAGCCATGCAAGTATAGAAATGGAAAAAATAAAAAAGAAAGGAGAAATTAGGTAGGGATTGATGGTGGTGGGTATTGAATTGAAATTGTGTTTGGTGGTTGTCAATGTGATTTACACAAGACGAACTACTGACAGTGAATGGATCCCACATCTAAATTGTTTTCAAAAT
This sequence comes from Pogostemon cablin, assembly GCA_023678885.1. Classification (NCBI taxonomy): domain Eukaryota; kingdom Viridiplantae; phylum Streptophyta; class Magnoliopsida; order Lamiales; family Lamiaceae; genus Pogostemon; species Pogostemon cablin. The sequence goes on along the minus strand of CM042962.1, from coordinate 13,173,110 downwards.
AACTACTCCTTTCGTCCAATATAAGTCTGGTATAATTTTTTTTGGCATGGAGATTAAGGAGTATAATAATTTAATATAAAGTGAAGTAAAGTGAAGTGGGAGAAATAATATTTAATGTGTAGTGAGTAGTTGTATTAGAGGTGATATGTGAAGTTCATGAGAATAGATTAATTATTTTTGAATTATTTTTTATAGGTCCCATATATTAAAAAAAATATATATCAACTTACGGAGGGAGTATCAACTTTATCAATGTTTTCCCCCTATTCTGTGGCACCATTCTTCTACACTTGCTTGCCCGTGGCCCCCCTTTTTTACCATCTTTAACCCTTTTTTACAACTGTACTCCCCCGTCCCACAAAAAAATTACCATTTTATTATATTGGGCGTTCTATCCAAATGTTATAATTTTTCACTATTAGTAAAAAGGTACCATGTGTGGCCCACCATTCCCTACTAATACAACTACCCAAAAACATAAAATAATAATACTCCTTAATCTACGCACAAAAAACAACCGATAACGTTTGGACGAGACAGAGGGAGTACAACTTTCATTTTTTACTATCCAAAATCTTCCCCCTTTTACTATTTCCTCATCATCAAAACAACTCACTCATTTTTTTTCAAGGCAAAAGCTTGTGTTAGACATCTCATCCACCATGTATTTAATTAGTGTTGTAGTGGGCTCTACTGAGCCGCGAAACACTCAAAAGTCCAACATTGTAATATCACACGTTATTTAAATTTTAAGGGAAAGGGTCCATTATGAAGCTCAGATCACCGTGCGAGCCTTACCAAATCTTTTAAGCTCGGCTCTAAGTTGTCCCGTCCAAGCAGATCAACTCTCATGGATGTCGAGAGGATCCACACCTTGGATCCTGCTTAGACCGTCTCCCCACCGAGACGTCCCACGCCTTGCATGTTTTCTTAGGCATTCCCCAACTCTCTACCAAAAAAAGTAGGTATTTTGATTGTCACGTCAGCTCCACCTCAAAAAGCAAAATATCTCAACCTCCCAAAAAAAAACTACTCCCCAACCATATACCCAAAAACAGGTTTTTTGGAGGACCCACTTAAATTTCATTTAATTCTCATTTATTTTATCATTTACATTTATCTAATTTCCAAAATAAATTATAAATAATTATATTTTTAGATTATTTAATTTAATAAATTTAAGAAAAAAAATGGAAAAACATATTATTTATTTTTTCATTACATAAAACATAAAAACACAAGTTAAAAGAGCACACATTAAAAAATAAAAGTAAAGCCTCCGAAAGCAATAACGTAAATTTTGATTCGACCAATTCTAATGTCTAGATAATTATTCTCCAGATTGGGCCCAAACATGCTCAACTAAGTCTTGTCGAAGCTGAAGATGTTTCTGCTTATCTCGTAGTTGAACACCTTCCCTAACGTAGTCATTGAATGCTCCGGCTGATCCTTAACTCACTTCTGGAGGTGGAATGCCCACATTTGGATCGTCGGATCAATCGATCGCTGCATTTCCTTCATCTTCGATTATTATGTTGTGTAATATAATGCAAGTTAGCATTATATCCTTCAAGTTATTCTTGTACCAGAAACGAGTTGGACCGCTAATCATCGCCCAATGAGCTTGAAGCACTCCAAAGGCTCGTTCGACATCCTTCTTAGCAGCCTCTTGCAGTCGTTTAAAATGCTGCCTCTTTGGATCTTGAGGACATGGAAAGCTTTTCACAAAAGCAACCCACTCTGGATAAATTCCATCAGTAAGATAATATCCTTGATTATATTCCCTGCCATTGACTATAAAATTAATGGATGGAGCGCGTCCTTGCAGAGTATCCGTAAATAACGGAGATTGGTTGAGCACGTTTATGTCGTTGTTGGATCTTGCTACTCCAAAATAGACGTGCCATATTCATAAATTTGCAGAGGCAACCGCTTCGAGCATGATCGTTGGAACGCCATGGTCACCGCGTGTGAATTTGCCTTACCAAGCTGTCGGACAATTCCTCCATTTCTAATGCATGCAATCAAGGCTTCCAAACATTCCGGGAAATCCGTGTCTTTCTTCATGCATTTGTAACTATTTTTGACAATCTTGGACACTAGGCTTTCTCAAGAAGTATCCGCCAAATACTTCGATCACACACCTACAAAACTTAAAGAGGCATTCTATAGAGGTAGTTTCGGCAATACGTAGATACTCATTCCAATGGTCGGCAGGTCCACCATATGCCAATTGGCGAATGGTCACCGTGTACTTTTGTAGTGGAGAGAACCATTTTCTCCCAATTGCGTCTACCCTCCACCGAAAATACTCATCGTGGAACTCCAGTGCATCAACTATGCGTAAAACAACTCTCTCGACATACGAAAATATCGACGAAATGTCTCGCTTCCGTATACCGAATCTTCAGAAAAGTAGTCGAGGTAGAGTCTTGTATGCCCCGCCTCACGATTTCGGTCCACATACGTTCTTCGCTTTTTGGCACTGACAACAGAAGTCCCAACACGATCACGTAACTCTTGTTGTTTTTTAAGCAATGACTGTATTTCTTTTTCTGTCGTGTCATCAAATATGAACTCAACAAAACTATCACTTTCGGAAGATGATGAAGAAGAAGACATGTTTGAGAGAATGAGGAAAATTTAAGGATAATCAATTACAGGAGTGTGATGTTCTCAGGTATGATTTCTATCCATCCGAATACCTCCTTTAAATAGAGTAGAGTTCCACAACCATTAGTTCTCCAACAACTAGTTTTTCAATGGCTAGTTCTCCAACGACTAGTTTTTCAACGGATACTTTTATAACGAATAGTTTCAGAAGATAGGTTAACATTTTAGAAGATAGATTAACATTTCAGAAGATAGATTAATGTTTTAGAAGATAGGTTAACATTTCAGAAGATAGGTTAATGTTTCAGAAGATAGATTAATGTTTTAGAAGATAGGTTAACGTTTCAGAAGATAGGTTAACATTTCAGAAGATAGATTAATGTTTCAGAAGATATGTTAACATTTCAGCTGATAGATTAACATTTAAGAAGATAGATTAACGTTTAGAAGGAAAGAACAAAAAAAGAAACAAGAATATCAATTAAATAAAAATAAATAAAATTAAAAAAAAAGTGAAATCAGATTTCACACAGCGTTAAAATGAAAGCAGATTTCAGGTGGCCCCACGCCACTCACACGTGAGGGCCACACGCCACAATGTTTGACGATGATGGGCACTCCCTCTTATTCCACTTTCACCTTTTCATTAAATACCTGGGTAGTGCAGTTTCTACCTAAGGAAATACCTCCATGCTTTCCCAACGCTAAAATTCCCTCCACTAGGTATAAACCCAATGCCACATAAGCTAAAATACCCAGCGTTGTAGAAGGCCTTAGTGGGAAGCTTGCTGTGCAATATATCTCCCTAATATAGCCAGTTAGCCACTAACATAGGAAATGATTTGTAACCGTCATTCCTCCTATAAATATTGGGACGTTGTCAGAGCATAAACTATCATCATGAATGTGAGGTACATTTAATGCTGTAGTACAAGAACATTAATTTCTACCCATATGGTGTATTTATAAATGGAAATTTTATATAAATAAAGGGGGTATTTCACTCCCTATTCCATAATTTATTTCTTATTAAAATATTATACAATTTTATTTTTCATTTTCTCACAATTTTATTTTTTTTTAAACAAAAAATTTCATCTTTTATAGTTATTGTACAGAAATTGTAAAATTTTAACATAAATATTTTTTATTTGATAAGTTAATTACGAAAAAAAAATATATCTTTTACTTTTTCACACAATCTTTCTTCTTTTATCATTCTTCTTCTTCTTCTTCTTTTTAATTATTTTTTTATTAAATTTGTTGAACAAAAACTGTAAATTTTCATTAAGAAATAGTATTATTTTTTATTTGATGAGTTAATTTGACAAGACCCACCTTACATAACTTATAATTAGAATACTAATTTACATAAACATTATCACTAAAACCTGCATATATTTTTTTCCTTACATAATATATTTATAACCAAAATCATCACACCAGTTCAACATACGTAAATGGTTTCTGACACCACATCAAACCACACAAACTCGTGACAATACTTATTATATTACATAACAGAATATCAGCGGAAACAAAATAAACTCATGGCCTAGCCCAACAGGTCGTCATCTATGTACATCCGCTCAAAACCCTATAGGAGCTCCACAGCTTGTACAGTCACATCACAAACTCAATCATCAACAGACTCACCTACAATGCATAAACTAGTGAGACAAAAATCTCAGTAAGTAGAAATCATACATGTCAGTGCATGAAAATGCATTTAGTTTTCTATCGTCTATTTCCTAGTCTTTCTAGTTGATTTCTTTTATTTTGAAAACTGTTTACGTTGCCGGATCCCCACGACACACTTATGATATGCACCCCAAATGAGTTCAATAGACATACTTTGTGTCGGATCAATTCCGATCCCTGAATATAACGCCGGGAACGATTTTTTCAAACCCTGGCAGAGTGTTGGGGATTATTTTTCCGAATACCTAATAAAGTGTCGGGAACGATTTTTTTCGAACCCTGACAGAGATGCATATATAGTGGCTGTACACACCATTAGTATCTTATTAATTTTGAGGAAAACACTTTTCATGTTTATGCATGGTATGCACCCAGAATAATTAAATGTGCATCACCAACCATTTACAATATCAATATCAACATTTAATCACAATAAAGCAACAATTCAACTTCGATTCGAACAGATCCACTTTTAGAATAACAACTTCACCTCGGATCCCACAGATCCTTATAACCAATATCTTCTCAAGCCATACAAATATATTTTCAACAATTTCCAATCACACAGATCTATATAGGACAATGATATTATTTCAAATCACATAGATCCACAACTTGTATCGCAAAATTATCACAAATAATTTACAAATAATATTATTGAATATGAACCCTACTTTCTCCAAATCACATAAATCCACAGCTTGTATAACAAATTAATCTCAAATAATTCATATCGTAACTAAACTAATTACAAATAATTCATAACATAATTATCACATACTAATTACAAATAATTCACGAACAACATGTTTATGCATTGTAATTGGACTTCTACTTACCTGGACACCTAATAATGATAATAACATAGATCTCGTGAAGAACTGTGACTGATCTCTTCCTTCCCGTCCCGGCACGCCTCATTCCTCTCTCTCTTCCCCCCTCTCTCTTTTTTCTCCCTCTTTCTCTCTCTCTCTTTTTTCTCACAAATCTCTCTCTTTTTTTTTTATAAAAGAACGCTGTTCTTAAATTTTTTCAACCCAAATGAGGGTTAACTCACATATATTTATTAATAGCCGTGAGGGGAGTCAACATGTTTGTAAATGAAATAAGAAATGTCCACGTATCCATTACTCACGCAAGTAAAATTTATATGGTAACCAATTCATCCACGTTTACTGCTACTTCATAACTAAGTTTTTTTTCTTTTTATTATTATTATTATTATTATTATCCATTACGAATATACGTGCAATACTTAATAACTAAGATATGATACATTCATTTATAAATGAATACACTTATTTTCTTACCACTATTATTATTACGAGAACACATGTGATACTTAATAATTAAGAAATAGTATATACACATAAGACAATTTAATTATATATATTCAAATTAATGCATGTAAATATTTATGCACATATGTATTCACATATTGTTAACATTTTTATCACGGATGCCTCAAACAAAATATAAAGATAAATAAAATATAGTAACAATTATCACATATTTGCCACATTATTATCACATAATTGTCATATAATTATCACATAATTATGAAATGCTCATAACACATATTAAATTATATAGACACATGAGTAGTGAGAAACTCGGGTGTCACATCTTCCCCACCTTATAAAAATTTCGTCCTCGAAATTTACTTACCTGAAGAGGTCTGGATATTTAGTCATCATCTCATCTTCTCTTTCCCAAGTAGCATCCTCAACTAGTTGGTTCCTCCATAATACCTTTACTAGTGGTATTTCTTTATTTCTGAGTTTCTTCACTTCTCGCCACAAGATCTCAACTGGTACTTCCTCATAACTCAAATCTTCTTTCAACTCAACTGGTTCCTGCATGAGAACATGAGATGGATTTGGAACATACTTCCTCAACACAGACACATGAAACACGTTATGTACTCTAGACATCGATGCTGGTAATTCCAACTTATAGGCAACGCTGCCAACTCTCTCAATGATAGTGAACGGACCAACATATCTTGGACTGAGCTTCCCTTTCTTTCCAAACCGCATTATCCCCTTCATTGGAGATACTTTCAAGAATACCTGATCACCCACTTCAAATTCCAATTCCCTTCTCCATTTGTCTGCATAGCTTTTCTGTCGATCCTGAGCAATTTTCATCTTCTCTCGAATACGAGTAACAGCTTTTGACATTTCACGAATCAAGTCTGGACCTAAAAGTTTCCTCTCTCCAACTTCATCCCAATGTACTGGAGACCTACACTTTCTCCCGTATAGTGCTTCATATGGAGCCACCCGATAGTAGACTGATAACTATTGTTGTACGAGAATTCTATCAAAGGTAAAAATTTACTCCACTGACCTTGAAAATCCAACACACACGCTCTGAGCATATCCTCCAAGATTTGTATTGTACGCTCTGATTGACCATCTGTCTGTGGATGGAATGCTGTGCTGAAAGATAGCTGTGTCCCCAACGCCTTATGTAAACTCTTCCAGAAAGCAGATAAGAATCTCGTATCTCTGTCCGACACAATGGTAAGTGGTACTTCATGGAGTCTGACAATCTCTTGTATATATAGCTGGGCATAACGATCCATGGAATACGTAGAGCTAATAGGAAGAAAATGAGCTGACTTAGTCAATCGATCCATGATAACCCAAATGGCATCGTGACCTTTCACTGTCTTCGGTAGCCCGATAACAAAATCCATCGTGATATTCTCCCACTTCCACTCTGGAATAAATAAAGGCTGCAAAGTTCCTGCTGGTCTCTGATGCTCGACTTTGACTTGCTGACAAGTCAAACATTGCTCCATATATCGAGCAACATCTTTCTTCATCCGTGGCCACCAATAATGTGATTTCAAATCTCTATACATTTTAGTAGCTCCTGGATGTACAGAGTATGGTGTTGAATGAGCTTCTGCCATCACTTCTTTTCGAATGTCATCTACTTCAGTTAGACATAATCGACCTCTATAACGAATCACGCCATCATCTCCTAATTAGAAGTCAGAAGACTTTTTAGAGCTGATATCATTCTTTATCTTGTCAAACAACTTATCCTTCTGTTGACCCTGTCGAATCTTATCCATCAAAGTTGGTCGAAGTGTCAGAGCTGCCATCCTTGCTTCCAACGATCCTTCCTGAATGATCTCCAAACCCATCCTTTGCAAATTAAGCAACTCTGGTTTCTGATTTATGGTCATAGCAGTTACACTCTGTATTGCTTTTCGGCTCAATGCACCAGCAACCACATTGGCTTTTTTCGGATGATAATTGATAACACAGTCATAATCCTTCACCAATTCCAACCATCTTCTTTGCCTCATATTCAACTCTTTCTGAGTGAAAAAGTACTTCAAACTCTTATGATCAGTATAGATTTCAAAACGTTCCCCATACAGATAAGGCCTCCAAATCTTGAGTGCTAACACCACTGCGGCTAACTCTAAATCATGAGTTGGGTAATTCTTCTCATACTCCCTTAACTGTCTGGATGCATACACTATCACTTTCTCATTCAGCATTAATACACACCCAAGACCATTCTTTGAAGCATCACTGTAAACCTTGAAGTTTCCTGTCTCCGTAGGAATAGTTAAGATAGGGGCTGATGTCAACCGTCTCTTCAATTCTTGGAAACTCTGTTCGCATGCCTCCGTCCATGTGAACTTCACATTCTTCCTGGTCAACTGTGTTAATGGTGAAGCAATCTTAGAAAATCCTTCAACAAACCTTCGATAATATCCCGCCAATCCAAGATAGCTACGAACCTCAGTGGAATTTGAGGGTTGTGGCCAATCATAGATTGTTTTTTCTTTACCTGGATCCACTGAAATTCCTTCTCCCGATACCACGTGTCCCAAGAAAACAACTCGGTCTAACCAAAACTCACACTTCTTGAACTTCGCATACAACTGCCTCTCCTTCAGAATCTCTAACACCTTTTTCAAGTGTAGAGCATGATCCTCCTTATTCTTAGAGTATCATCGATAAGCATAATCACAAATTTATCGAGAAATTCCTGAAATACTCTATTAATCAAATCCATAAATACTACAGGAGCATTTGTTAATCCAAACGACATCACTATGAACTCATAGTGCCCGTACCTTGTACTGAATGCAGTCTTTGGAATATCCTCCTTCTTTATTTTCAGCTGATGATACCCCGACCGCAAATCAATCTTCGAAAAGATTGCTGCACCCTGTAGCTGATCAAACAGATCATCAATGCGAAGCAATAGATATTTATTCTTCACTGTAACTTTGTTAAGATCTAGATAATCGATGCACATTCTAAATGTGCTATCCTTCTTTCGAACAAACAGAACTGGTGCTCCCCAAGGTGAGAAACTAGGTTGGATGAATCCTTTGTTTAGCAATTCTTGTAACTGTATCTTCAATTCCTTCAGTTCAGCTGGTGCCATTCTGTATGGCGCATTAGATATAGGAGCAGTTCCTGGTTGTTGCTCAATAACAAACTCTATTTCTCGGTCTGGTGGCAAACCTGGAAGATCATCTGGAAATTCCTTAAGATATTCCCGAACTACTGGTACATTACCGAGAATTGGACATTGCTGCCCCTCAACAATCATTACACTCACCAGATACCCCTCACAACCACTTTCCAACAACCGCTGTGCTTTTGCTGCTGATATCATCGGAAATCTGAAGCTTTTCTTGATTCCAACAAAAGTGAATGGTTCTCCCCTCAATGGCTGAAAGGTGATACTTTTCTTCTGACAATCTATTGTAGCACCGTACTTTGACAGTCAATCCATACCCAATATGATATCATAATCATTCATACTTAACACAATTAAATTAGTAAGGAATTGTCTTCCTTCAATAGGAATAACACAATCTCGTAGAAGTTGATTAGTTTGGTTTGACTCACTAGAAGGTATTATCACCTCATAATTAGCTTCTATCAAGTTAGGTGTTCCACCCAACTTCCTCACGTACTCAGTGGATACAAATAAATGTGTTGCTCCAGAATCAAATAGCACATATATAGAAGTACCAAAAATAGAAAACTTACCCGTGACAACTGAGGGATTCGCATCAGCCTCCTCCCGCGTCAAAGTATACACCCTGGCTGGAGCTCTTCCTTGCTGTGCCTGCTTTCCTTTCTTAGGACAAGTAGTAGCCACATGTCCTTTCTCCCCGCATGTGTAACAAGTTCTCGAAGGAATTTGACGCTCTCCACCATGCGATCTAAGACAATTAGGACATATAGGTAGTGGCGGCGCCAGTGGCACCTTACCATGATCGAATTTGGGACGCTTGTTAGGTTCTCCTTGTCTCTGTCCTTGCTCCACTCGAACATTAGGTTTCGGCCTCTGAAATGGTATCGGCCTCTTATCAACTCTCCCAAACTGTTGCACTGGTTTCTGCTGAAATTGACGTCTGATAGCCTGCGCTTATCTGATCTTCATCTTCGCTTGCTCATCAATTTGGGCCCTTTCTACAACTTGTGAGTATGTTGCTTCATGCAGTCCCGCCATACTCATATCTCTGTAAAGTTCAGGCCTTAAGCCTTCCACAAATCTCTCCACTTTCAGTGCCTCCGTACTCACCATATGTTAGCAAACCTCGACAACAGCACAAACTTACGAAGGTAATCTGTGACTGACATACCGCCCTGCTTCAGTTGTATAAACTCGTTCATTTTCATTGCTCTCACTGGTGCCATAAAGTACTTGTTTCTGAAAAGCTCCTTAAACCTTTCCCAGGTCATAGTCGTGACATCCTCGATACTTTTAATCGTATCCCACCAGTGGCCTGCACTTTCCCATAACATTAAAGAAGCACGCAACACTCTATCCCCATCTGGAATTCTACTGTATTGAAACATATTTTCCACCATGCGTAACCAATCCTCTGCATTTGTGGGGTCTGCTGCATCCTCAAATATTGGAGGGCTCAGCTTTCGAAACCTCTCACAAACCATTTCCACACGTTCTACTTGACGTCTATCTTAATTTGCATTACCCTCTGGTTGTCCACCCATATCTCTTTGCTGAATCAGTTGTTGTATCTGTTGGGACTGGCGCTCTACCAGTTCCATCAGTCGAGTAATCACCACATCACGATTATTCCCTTCAGGAGGTGCTGCTTGCTCAGCAGTCCTATCCCCTTCAGAACTTTCACCTGTAGCCCTTACCATTTTGTCTACTAACTACGCTTCCTATACCACATGGCCAATATAATTTATAAGACACACATAATGAAAATAACACTTACACGCAAGGCTGCGCTCCCAAGCAATGAGCTCATGTACATAGACAGTCTGCAGGACCTAAACCGTGCTCTGATACCACTCTGACTAGACCCACCTTACATAACTTATAATTAGAATACTAATTTACATAAACATTATCATTAAAACTTGCATATTTTTTTCCTCACATAATATATTTATAACTAAAACCATCACACCAGTTCAACATACGTAAGTGGTTTCTGACACTACATCAAACCACACAAACTCGTGATAATACTTATTATATTACATAACTGAATATCAGCAGAAACAAAATAAACCCACGGCCTAGCCCAACAGGTCGTCATCTATGTACATCCGCTCAAAACCCTGTAGGAGCTCCACAGCTTGCACAGTCATATCACAAACTCAATCATCAACAGACTCACCTACAATTCATAAACTAGTGAGACAAAAATCTCAGTAAGTAGAAATCATGCATGTCAGTGCATGAAAATGCATTTAGTTTTCTATCGCATATTTCCTAGTCTTTCTAGTTGATCTCTTTTATTTTGAAAACTGTTCACGTTGCGGGATCCCCACGACACACTTATGATATGCACCCCAAATGAGCTCAATAGACATACTTTGTGTCGGATCGATTGCGATCCCTGAATATAATGCCGAGAATGACTTTTCCAAACCCTAACAGAGTGTTGGGGATGATTTTTCCGAACCCCTAATAAAGTGTCGGGAATGATTTTTTTCGAACCCTGACATAGATGCATATATAGTGGCCGCACACACCATTAGTATCTTATTAATTTTGAGGAAAATACTTTTCATGTTTATGCATGGTATGCACCCAGAACAATTAAATGTGCATCACCAACCATTTACAATATCAATATCAACATTTAATCACAATAAAGCAACAATTCAACTTCAATTCGAACAGATCCACTTTTAGAATAACAACTTCACCTCGGATACCACAGATCCTTATAACCAATATCTTCTCAAGCTATACAAATATATTTTCAACAATTTCCAATCATACAGATCTATATAGGACAATGATATTATTTCAAATCACATAGATCTACAACTTGTATCGCAAAATTATCACAAATAATTTACAAATAATATTGTTGAATATGAACCCTACTTTCTCCAAATCACATAAATCCACAGCTTGTATAATAAATTAATCTTAAATAATCCATATCGTAATTAAACTAATTATAAATAATCCATAACATAATTATCACATACTAATTACAAATAATTCACGAACAACATGTTTATGCATTGTAGTTGGACTTCTACTTACCTGGACACCTAAAAATGATAATAGTATAGATCTCGTGAAGAACTGTGACTGATCTCTTCCTTCCCGTCCCGACACGGCTCCTTCCTCTCTCTCTTTCCCCCCTCTCTCTCTTTCTCTTTTTTTCTCCCTCTTTCTCTCTATTTTTTCTCACAAATCTCTTTTTTTTTATAAAAGAACGCTGTTCTTAAAGTTTTTCAACCCGAATGAGGGTTAACTCACATATATATATTAATAGCCGTGAGGGGAGTCAACATGTTTGTAAATGGAATAAGAAATGTCCACATATCCATTACTCATGCAAGTAAAATTTATGTGGTAACCAATTCATCCACGTTTACTGCTACTTCATAACTAAGTTTTTTTTTCTTTTATTATTATTATTATTATTATTATCTATTACGAATATACGTGCAATACTTAATAACTAAGATATGATACATTTATTTATAAATGAATACACTTATTTTCTTACCACTATTATTATTACGAGAACACATGTGATAGTTAATAATTAAGAAATAGTATATACACATAAGACAATTTAATTATATATATTCAAATTAATGCATGTAAATATTTATGCACACATGTATTCATATATTGTTAACATTTTTATCACGGATGTCTCAAATAAAATATAAAAATAAATAAAATATAGTAACAATTATCACATATTTGCCACATTATTATTACATAATTGCCACATAATTATCACATAATTATGAAATGCTCATAACACAAATTAAATTATATAGACACATGAGTAGTGAGCAGCTCGGGTGTCACATAATTAATCATATTTAATGTGATGTTTTTTATTATTATACGGCAAAGACTTGTGTGAGACCGTCTTACGTAAGGGCTTATGTGAGACGATCAGAATGTGATAATTTTTATATTGAAAAGTGATACTAAATTAATGAAAAGTGATAATGTTATTTCATGAACAATTTATAGTATAAATGAAAAGTGATAACATTTTACAGCGAAAGTGATAACGTTTTATAGCGAAAGTGATAATTATTTTTAAAAATATAAAATGGTTTCACGTGAGACGGTCTCACGCAAGACCTACTCTTATTATACACCTCATTTTATGTATTGAATAAGTATAATTATATTCGTATTTCAAATTTATTTATTTTATATCTTTAAGGAGTGCAAGAGGGTGAGTGGAGGAGTGAGTTCTAATTGGCTGCCTTCAGAATATGTAAAAGGAGTGGTTCAAGTTTGTTACATACTTGAAACTTGAAGAATAATGAGGTCATTTACAGAATATATATTGGCAGCTCAGACTGTTCAGTTAAAGCTTTTGTACTCTCATAGCTCACTATTTTTGTAAGTACCTGGAAACCGATCATGAAACTGTAGAAGCATTATTGAAGTTTTATTAAACACTCGATAGTTTTATTTTTCACAGTAGTCAAGCATACATATTTTTTCTCTTTATTTGCAGAGAGGACATGATGAGCTTCAAGGAAAGTTTCTTAATGGAGAGAGCAGAACTTGAAGCTAGATATCCGAAACTTTATCGTGTTTTCTTTTCACTTTGAGGTATCAATAATTTTCCCTTAATATAACTTTGATCTTTCTTTGTTTTTAGTGGGTGATATTACTAGTAATCTATTGATAATCTTTTTAAAAATGTGCAGCGCTTTGATATTGTGAATGGCGTTGTGGAATTTGGATGGAGGAGGGAGAGGGAAAGGACAAATTAAGTAAAGGTAATAATAAATGATTTATATGATAAATCCGATCTCTACTACTACTTATTCATCTGCATTTTTCTTAGTTTTAACTGAGAAGTAGTTTTGCCGTGGTTAACAATATTTTATTCATGGTACTGATTAGCTTAATTTCGTGCTACTGTGAATTTCCATAATTTTATTCGTAGGCGATTAAATGTGAAAGATGGCTTGTGCTTTAAGTTCTATGTTAACTCAGTTGGATTTTGTAATTCAGTAGTTTTTTCTTTTTCCATTAAAATCTTCAGAGTATTTGATAGTATTTTTTAAGAGGTTTGGAATTGTAGATAACACTATGCATTTGAGGGATCGGGCTGGATGTTATGAGGATATATATTACTATTAAGATCTTGGATTGATAGGCAAACATGAGAATTTTGATTACTGGTGGAGCTGGATTCATTGGTTCTCACTTGGTTGACAAGTTGATGGAAATGAGAAAAATGAAATAAGCAATTTTTCATACTGGCATCATATAATAGTTCTATATGTTCAGAATACACATAATCCTAACTCTTTTGATGAAATTGGATTAGGTGATTGTTGTAGATAACTACTTGACTGGAATGAAGAACAACCTATGGTAAAGGACTAGCCATCCACTATATGAGCATATACAACATGGTTAGAATGGCAGTTCATCAGTTATCTGACATATTTGTGTACGTTCTACGTGGTCATGGACGTCCTTCTCTCTCTTTTGCAGGGGTCAATGGAAGTTTTAGTGCTATATAATTAAATTAAATATTAACTTGCGTGAATTTAGTGCTACTTTCTCACAGGTAATTCCAATGGAACTGAGAATATATAAAATGTTACTAGATCTTATTATGAAAAAATGTTTGCAGGGGTATAAGCAATGAAGAGAAATCACATCCAAAGTAAAAGTTATTATCACACCTACGAGAAGAGAACTATCAGGTAGTGCCTCCGATAATGGATGCAGATTAGTTAGTAAGCTGATAGTCAGTCTGTTGCAATTCAGTTTAGTTGATTTATTCAACTGTGATTTCCCGCCTCACTACGTTCTGCATCATATTTACTTTTAGTGCCTTTGTATGTGATGCTGTTATTTTCCATCTTAGTTTCTTTATGATCCTATTTTCTATTAATGTGGTTATGTTGCAGACTGCTCTTACTTTGGTTGTCCTGATCTCAAAAGGTCACATAGAATGTCCAACAGAATGGCAAGTGATGAGAGTGAAAATAAGCGTGTTATAGTGTCCAATTTAACATCTTCTTGATTGGAATTGTTGTCATATATTAGCACAAGTGTCTTATATTCAATATATGTGAGAAAAAGGTGCACTTGAGGTGTTTTATTGTGTTTTAGGTGGAAAAAGGATCAAAAGTGCCAAGTCGGAGTAAAGGTGCAATTTGTGTATGAATGCTAAAAAACGCACGTCCAACTTGTAGAATTTTTCTATATTCGTTTGGAGCTCTGAACTAGAAGTGTAATATATATTTGGAAAGCCACTGAAAAGAGGATCATTTTGGCGTAAAGAATACCTCAATCGGTTCCAAACGATGAAGTTATGATTAAGATAGTGAAGTCGCGCGAGATGTGCCGAACAGAACAGCTGTGTCACTTTCCATGGCTTTTATTCCTTGAAATCTTGAATTTTTTGTTATTTCTGTATATGAATAGAAAGCCAAGGAAGAGAGGATCGCGTGAGAATAAGAATCACTCAAATCGGAGTTCGGATGTGGAAGTTATACGTGAAACAGTGAGATGGCGCAAGTGTGATTCGACCATGACAGTTTAGTTCGACCAGACAATGTGGTCGAACCCACAGCCATTTTGGTCGAACCAGAAGACTGAAGTACGAAAAATCGTCGATTTCGATTCGATCATGGTTCGACCAAGCCCTAGGTCGAACCACATGTCTGGGACGCGTTCGAATCTGATTTTTACACCCCTAGTGCATGTTTTTGGTATTTTCCAAGAAAAAGCCCATCCTAAGTCCATAAGGAGAGTTTACAAGTATAAAAGGGGATGTAGATCACACCAAGAAGGCATACGGATTGAATATAACACAACACAATCATCCTACACCCCACAAGGGGGGATCACTCCCCCAACCATAATCCACATCCTTTCCTCCATCCATCCATTACTTTGAAGATTCGTCTGTGGAATCAAGAGGAGAACCAAGAGAAGGATTCAAGACGGAGAAGGATGCGACGACGCCCATATCTAGGGTTTATTTCGTTTCCTAATTTATCTTGTAATTTTTCAGACATCCAGGTAAGATCTATTCAATACCCATGATTGTTCTTCGTAACATCATGAGCTAGAGCCTTTTTGGTAGAAATAAGGTTATGAAGGTTTTTACGAATTAATTAAACTTTCGTGTGTAAACTCCGTACAACACTACTTGTGGATTTATTTTATATATGATTGTGCTTTCTTAATCCATATTCACGGTAGTTTTGTGCATCTTCAATTGGTATATATAGTCTAAATATATACTTTGGTTGTAGATTGGGTGCGTTCACCGCTGAACAGGATTCCATGTTATGATTCTAAGTGAGGGGACTCCGAAGCTTCATTAGAACTATCATATATGATTACTTATTGATTGAATTAAATTCGAGTTATTAAGTAGGATAAAAAGGATAATTTTATAGTACCTATAAAGGGAGATCGTATCGGGTTAGAGTATCAATTGGCTAGGAAAATAATTGATACTGATAGTACCTAGAAAGAGGGGGTGGAATTATATCTCTTGCTCTGAAGTTATTCACATGTGTTACACGCATGTTTACTTGTGTCTATAGAGTAGATATGTATGATTTAGTGATGCGTCCATAGTCCACAAGGCAGAGTTGGCCAACACATGAGAGAGAAGTTAAGTAGTAAAATCGGAGTACCCTAGAGCTACCTATTCTCCTACTTGATCCACTTTCGTATTCTTATAGTGATATCTTATTTTAATTGTTATTTTAATTAATTTGTTAGTAGATTAATAATTCTCTATCTCCAACTTTTATTGTCATTCATCTTAATTAATTTAGTAAATAATTAAATTGATAATGCGCCGTCCTTTGTGTTCGATAATTCACTTGGTCGCTTGCTTAAGCTGCAATTGATATCCTTAATACTTGAGATTAATTTTGCATGCAAAGAAAATGCACATCAAGTTCTTGGCGCCATTGCCGGGGATGACTGTTATTATTAGTTTATTATTTCTACTTTGATTAAGACTTTTATTTGTGATTATTTATTTTCTATCTAACCTTGAATTTTTCTTGATACTTGTGCACTAGGAAAAGGAAAGAAATGAATAACACATTATGCTAAATATGGCCGAAGCAATGCAGAATCCGGATAATGTTGCCATACATGAAATTTTCACGTACAATGTGATTAGCAACATGGGGTTGATAGGAGTAAGGGGGGAAGATGATGATTTTGAGATACATCCCGCTCTTATTAACATGGTAGAGAAGAATCCCTTTTTTGGAGGTTGTTTTGAAGATCCATATCAGCATCTCAAAAGATTCCTTGGTTATGAAATACTCAAAAGGGCGCTGGAGCTAATGATAATGCTAGGCGGATCGCCCTATTCAAGTTTTCTTTAATTGATAAGGAAAAAGCTTGGTATGAGACTCTTGATGCCACAGATTGCACTACATGGAACCAACTGCAACAGAAGTTCTTGAAGAGATATATGCCACCCTCAAGGATCTTAAGAATGAAGCAAGAGATCACCCAATTTGTTATGAATCAGGGTGAGAAATTTCATGAGGCATGGGACAGGTTCAAAGACATGCTCAGGCGGTGCCCTCAGCATGGAATGTCTAAGGCGCAGTAAATAAGTATCTTTTACTATGCATTGAATTGTGAGTTGCGTATTCTTACTGATGCATCATAAGGAGGAGCGCTGTTATCTAAGACAGCACTTGAAACAGAAAAGTTGTTTGAAGACATCTCTATGAATTCACATGACTGGCCTACGGAAAGAGTAAAAGGATCATATGTACTTGGTACGGTGGCATAGGTTGAGCATCAAGTGGTGAAGCAGCACGAAGTGAGGAATGTTGAAGATATCTTCAATTGATACATGACTAAGAATGATGCAAGAGTTGATCGTTTTGAGACTACTATGAGTGCTAATCATGCGAATTTATCTAAGCAATTGAAGGAACTGACTTTGATTATGGGGCAGATAGCTGGGAGCGTGAATCAATTGACACAAATATTGGAGAAAGGAATGTTCCCGTCTCAAAGTATAACGAACCCAAAAGAATGGTGCTTTAGGCTCCGGTGTGTTTGCTTTCTTCTTCTGAATCGGTACTTTAACAGCCTTAGGAGGTACTTTGAGATTTTTTGTTGCTCCTCTCCTTTTTCTTGCAGACGCTTCAACCTACGGATTAATTCAAGATCTTGCGTTCCCTTCTCTGACCTGGTGTAGATGCAACTTCAAGAAAAATTCAAGGTAAAGACAATTATATCTCAACAGAAATAATTAAAATTATCCCCGGCAGCATGGCGCCAAAAACTTGATAAGCGTATTTTGCGCACTCCAATTTAATCCTCAAGTATAAGGATGTCAATTGCAAAGACAAGTACCCTAAGTTAAATATCGTTCCCTTAGAAGACAGTTAATTATCTATTTATCTTAAATTACTATTCAACTAGAATTAATATAACCAATTTCAGGATTTGAATTCAATAATTATCTAATGATTTGAAATAATAAATAACGAAATAAATAAAAGAAAAGAAGAATTATTCGAAAGTTAATTAAGAGATAATGACAGCTCTAAGGTATCAGGTGTAGTGCAATTGATTTGGTTTCCTTGACGTCTTATTGTTCATTCATGCTATGTTAATGGAAATACATCACTAAGCACTATTAACCTATTAAATATGATTCGATTTCAAGTTAATAGTATTATTCAATTTATAACAAAAGATGCGTGAGTAACTTGAATCTCCTTCCTAAATACTAATAATGCAAACTTAAAGAACCTCCGGATGGCTAGTTTGACTAACAAATATTCTCTGAAAGTACAACTCAATCTTATTCACTTCCTACTTGAATTCTTCATTGCATTGTTCCAATAAGAAAATCAAGTATCTAATTTACCAGCCTTTGGAATTATTGTGTTCACGAACAAACTATTATAATCCCTAGCAAATAGACAATGTAAATTATGTATGCACACAAGCTAACACAACATGCCAAGCATAACGGGCAACATCAATGATATATTGTGAAGACGTTACAAATATATAAATAAAGTCTGAATCAAACAAATAAATTAGAATATAAATAGCATGAATTCACAATATTTGTCTAAGGTTCCAAATCAATTATACTAACCTTCAATCCCAAGAACTGTAAAAGGATTTTAGCCTATGAGATTGCACACAACCCTCATGATTAATAATTCCATAACAAATTCAACATAAGAAGAAATAAAGGGAAGATACAAAATCCTAGTGTCACGTGGTTTACGTTCTCCCTCCGTCTCTCTGATTAAATTGGCTCTCTCAACTGCACTCGAATCTTCTTCCGGACCGATGGAATGAATGGATGGATGATCTGATGTGAGTGGGTGGATGGATGTTGCGTGAATTGAATTTACGATGTGTTCTGTGGAATGTAATATGTCTCCATTTTTCTTGTGCGTTAAGATTCCCCTTTATACTTTTTGCTTCGAATCTGACTCAACTGGGCCGTTTTTAGACATTTTCATGCACTGGAAGGTGTAAAACCCGATTTTTAGCCCAAAAATGTGCAACACAACTTGTCCCTACGCAACATGACTTGGCAACACGACCAGTATTGCATGTCGTGTAACTCGTGTAAGGCTGACACGACTCGTATTGATAAGTCATGCTGTCGCCTGTCTAGTTATGTTGCGGTGCTCTGAAATTGAACTGCTCATGGACCCTAACACTGATCGTGTTGGCAAGTCATATTGGGTCTTGCAACTCGTGTTGGGTCATTTTCAGCTCGTTTTCAGCCCATTTTCGATTCTGCTCCATTTTGACATGTTTTAACCTTCAAAAGTCAATAAAACACCTTAGTAGCACCATAATCATGCAAAATACGTAAACCACGCAATTGCACACGAATATACAGCCTTATTATACAAAAAATAGTGTATTGTGAGACCGAAAAGACGTAAATTTCCACTCTCATCAATCACATGAAACAACAGGGTGATCAAATGATCATGATGCTCAAGTTGATGATGACTAATCAAGAGTTAGTTGAGAAAAGTAAGAGACTGATATAACTTTGGAAGAGTTGTATGTTACAATTGAGAAGCTACAGCAGCAAGAGAAATTACCTTTACAGCCGGAGATTAATCCGAAAGAGAGCTACATGGCTATCAGTTTAAGGTGTGGAACACATTATGTAGGACCAAAGATGCCGACAGGTGAACAGAATACTGATGGTGAGCTCCAGCGATCGATGATGAGCGCCCCTCCAGGTTTTTTGACGAGTTCTGTTCCTCCACACTATGATGTTGTGGACTCCGAAAAAGGGATAGAGAGAAGAAGTGGCAAAGAGCAAAAAGGAAAAGAGAGGAATGAGCGAAAGAGAAAGAATTCAAATGTGATTACTGGGATATTCCTATTACTCCTTATCCTCTCCCTTTTCCACAAAAAATTTTAAAGGTTAGAAGAAAGAAGAGTTCAAGCAGTATATTATGTTTCTAAGATCAAAGTATGAGGTGATGAAGAATAAGACAGTATCTGAAAAACCTTCTGAAAAGTTGAGTGATCCGGGGGAATTCATAATCCCTTGTGTGATTGAAGAGAAGAAGGAAATTAATGCACTGTGTGATTTGGGATCTACTGTGAGTATCATGCCTCATGCAGTTTTTAAGGAATTTGAAGGAGGAGAGTTAAAACTAACATCTAGGCAATTTCGTGTTGCTAGTGGTGACATAATAAAACCCTTATGGGTTATTGAAGATGTTGTGGTGGAAGTTGACAAGATGGCTTTCCCGACTGATTTTATGGTGTGTGAAAAAGTAGTGGATCCTACAGTTCAACTAATCCTAGGAAGATCATTTCCAGAGACGGGAAGAGCCAAAATTGACTTGCATGAAGGAACAATCTCATTGAGCTCTAAGGGAAAAGTTGTCGCATTCAAACGTGGCAATGGAAAGAGAGATGATACTTATTTGAAAGTCCCAACAGTCCCTACAGATATCTTTAACTCTCATCTTTATGTTTATCATGATACTAACTCTTATCTTTTTGATTATCTTGATTTTGATAGGTAGGATGCATATGAAGAAGAGGATCTAGATGAGTTGATACTTGTGAGCAAGAATGGAGAGATACTATGGATGGATCGAATTATGGCAAAACAACACTTCAAAGTGAAGATGAAAGATGAAGAGGAAGTGTTGATGCACGAGCTTAAAGTCCATTGATTCTGCATTCCATCGTGCTCTTCGATGTTGTACATGAGCGCCTGTTGGGGGCTTACCCTCCCGTTTTATTGCTTTTATGTGTTTGTTTTGGTGTAGGAAATTTTATTCGGTGCTCTTCGTCTATGGTATTCACTTTTTTACAAACTTAGTTTCTCACTTAGTTTGAACTAAGTTTGGGGGGGGGTGACATGCATCCCAATATCTTGAAGCATCGAGGTAAGTTTTCTTCACTTGTGTGATGCTTGAAGATCGATTTTTTTAGAAAATTTGAAATTTATTTTAATCTTTTGAATTTTTTTTGCGACTTTCCAAGTGTCTTGTGTGTTTCCTAGATTTTGTGAGGTTAAAATTTTTGTTGAATTTTTTAGTTTTCCTGATAATAGTACTATGAATTCTGATTTGAGATGAGATGTGTTTGAGTGGTGATGAAAGAGAAGTGAATCTATCTGCGGCCTACGCCTGACCGTGTTGTATAACTCAAGGAACTTGCACGATGTGGAGGAGATAAATCAGGTGCATTCGTTTTCTTATTTTAATTTTTATGTGATAAATTGTGTTGAATCTTGAGTAGTTGAGGGGTTATAGTTGGAGTTTCTGGTTATGTGATTAGTGTGATTTTATTTATTTTCTGCCAGAAATTCATATGCTCTTGAAATTGATGAAATAAGTATACTTGAGCTATATTGTGGTATGTAATTTTATGTGTACTTGTGGGATATTGCTTACCATGAAGAGTGCTCTGTTACTTGTTAAAAATCATGTGAGATTTGAGCCTTATTCATGTACATAATCACATAATATTTCTTTCTGGTGAGTATCATTTTGGTGTGTGTATTTTAGAACCTGCCTTTTGTCTTGCATGAGACTACATGTTATGTTAGGTGATGGGAGATGATTTAAGGTCATCCTTAAATTTATGAGTCACTTAACCAAATAATTCTCTACCATATGATTGTTTATCTGTAGTTAGCTCCGTTGAGCCTAAAACCTCATTTTTTGGCAGCCTACAAAAAATAACCACTTTTAGTATCTTTATGATTTTTAGCCTAGATTGTCATTGAAGAGAATTAATGGTTTTTCAAAGTGTGTTGATGGAGCTTGATAACAACTTGGGAAGGAATGAAATTGGTGTTAAAATAGTGATTGAGCTTGAAAATGAATTTAAAGAAAATCATGAAGTAGTGTTTAAATCTAGTACTTCATGTAATTAAATACTCCTAGGGTAGTGCTTAAATCTAGTACCCTATGCAGGATGCGAGAGGTAGTGCCCTAAATTGGTACCTCAAGAAGAAAGTAAAAAGGAAGGAAAAAATGTGTATATTATGCGTGGAAGAGAAAAATTGAGGAGTTGAGGAGGATGATGTGCTTAAGTGAAGTGAGTAAGATGAATGAAGGATCATGATGGAATGCGCACTTGATTGATCCAAGTTTTGAGTCACTTATCCATAAATTTCCTACCTTAACCAAAGAGCCAACATTACAACTAAAAGAAAAGTTCTTTTTGATCCCATTGTCGAATCATGCTTTTAGGTGGTGGAGAGTTTGAGATATTTGGCAAGCTTATAGTTACGCATGCACTTAGATTGAATCCGAGTGTAAATACTTTATCCTATAAGTGTACATCTTTTACACTTGAGTGCATGTGATATACTTCCCGTGAGAACAGATCAATGGAGCATTTTAATTGGTGGTGTTTGTCTTAACTCATATGTTATGAATGAATTATTGTATGTAATGAGAGTTGCATGACCGAAGTTGATGACAATTGTATTTTGAATGGCCTAGATGGCATATCCCTTGTTTTCAATTTGATTTACACACTATCTTTCTTCTTCTTTATTCGATTTCTTTATTCGGTGATAAACAACATCTTAAGTTTGGGGGTTTGTTTAGTGTGAAAATCTGCGTGTTTTAAGGTCCGATTTAGCACCATTTTGTGGAATTTATGTTCATATCTGAGCATCTTTTGGTTAAATTGCATATATTTGTGTAAAAGATGCATGTGAGGTATTATTTCGTGTTTTAAGTGGAAAACGGGGGGTAGAAAGCAAAATCAGAAGTTAGGGTAGAAATTGATTGAAAGGAGTTGTTGCAGCAAGGCACTCGTACCGTCCACATGCAGCACTCGTGTCGTCCAAGATCAGCACGTCCGCATAGCACATGTAGCATGCCCAGAGATCGTGCACTTGTACCATTTTTGGCATGACTTTTGTCACCCTCAAACGGGCGAATTTTTGTAATTTCTTTATATGGTTAGAAAGCCAAGGAAGAGAGGATCGCATTAGCATAAAAATCACCTCAATTGAAGTTTGGATAAAGAAGTTATGAGTAAAACCATGAGGTCTCATAGGCTGTTGACGGGTAGCATCACCCGTGCGGATGAGAGGCGCCATGTGGCACGACTTGGTCGTACAACCGTACAACGGCTGGCACAGCTCGTGTCGTGTGCCCAGCACGAGCTGAGTCTGATGAGTGTGTAAATTCACATGTTTTGAACCCAAATTCATGTAATAATGGTGTGTTAGATGGTTGTAATTCGGTATGAATCGATATATGTTGTGGAAAGTCATGAATCAGGTGCCTTCAAGGTTATTTGAGTCGATTTTTGAAGGAAAACAAGTTAGAAGTGATCGGATCCAGAGAAGAGGAGGTTCAGAGGCTCGATTCAACCAAGCAGGAGCGTAGTTCGACCATGAAGGAGATGGTTCGACCAGCACCTGTGGTCGAATCAATGGAGAGAAAGCGTTTGGAGTGTCGTTCGACCATGATATTTTTGTTCGACCAAGCCATTTGGTCGAACCGTGGTCAAACCAGAAGCCTGAAGGGAAGCAGCTGCAGTTCGACCAAAGAGTATGTGGTTCAACCAGGATACTGTCGAATCCAGAACCTACAGCCATTTTACAGGTCGATTCGACCTGGAGTTCGACTAGCGGGGGATGATTCGACCTGGCCTGTTGGTCGAACTGAAGTGCGGAAACTTACCATATTCGTATTTTTACACCTTTAATGCATCTGTTCACTCAAGAAGTCTATCCAAGGCCCGTAAGGAGAGTTTACAAGTATAAAAGAAGAGCTTTCGCAGGATACACACATCACTAATCATCCATCCACCACCGAAACCCTACCATCATCTCAAGAAGTCGTGAAGAGAGGTTCGTCTGGCGAGTCAAGTAAGATCATACCAATTAACCATGATTGTTCCTAGATCAATCATGGGCTAGAGCCGCTCAGGTAGTTCTAGGGTTCTAAAAGTTTTATGAGTTAATTGAATTTCCATGTGTAAACTCTGTACAACACTACTTGCGGTTTATTTTATATAAGATTGTGCTTTTCAAATTCATACTCATAGTCGTTTTGTGCATCATTAACTGTTATGTAGAGTCTGAATACATATCTTGGTTATTGATTGAGTGCGTTCACTGCTGAGCAGGATTACATATTATAATTCTAAATAAAGGGATTCTGAAGTATTATTAGAACTATCTTATATAAATACTTGTTAATTGAATATTATTCGTGTTAATAAGCAGGATAAAGAGTATAACGTCATAGTACCTATAAAGGGAGATCATATTTGGTTAGTGTACTAAGTGCAAGGGAAATAATTGATACTGATAGTACCTAGAAAGGGGGGTGAATTATATCTCTTGCTCCGAGAATATTCACACGTGTTATACGCTTGTTTGCTTGTGTCTATATAGTAAACTAGCATGGTTTAGTGATGCGTCCATAGATCACAAGGCAGAGTCGGACATCAACACATGGAAAGGAAATTAATAAGTAAAACTGAATGACCCGAAGAACTACCTAATTCCTTACTTGATCACAGTCGTATTTTCTCTATTGCTTGTTTATTTAATTTGCTATTTAAGTTATTTGTTATTTAGTTTCATAACTATTCCAAACCAATTTGCCAACATAGTCTTAGTTAATTAGATTATAATTAAATTGATAATAATCCGTCCCTTGGGTTTGATAATCACTTGGTCGCCTATTGAAACTACAATTGATATCCTTCATACTTGGGGATTAATTTGTGTGTTGAGAAAATACTCATCAAGTTCTTGGCCCCGTTGTCGGGGACTGCATAATTATTAGTTTATTATTAAGTTGTCGCTGAATGAAAAAGCGAGTTATTGGTACGATAATCTTAATGCTGCTGAATGTGATACCTGAGAGAAGTTGAAAGTGAAATTCTTGGAGCGATACATGCCACCTTCAAAGGTGTTCAAGATGAAACAAGAAATTAATCAATTTGCTATCCATGGTAATGAGAAGTTTCATGAAGCTTGGGATAGATTCAAGGACATGCTTCGTAAGTGTCCACAACATGGACTATCTAAGGCTCAATACATCAGTATATTCTACAATGGATTGGATTGCGATTCTCGTGTGTTACTTGATGCTTCATCTAATGGAGCATTACTTACAAAGTCACCCATTGAGGTCGAGAAGCTTTTTGAGGATATTTCGATGAATTCAAGAGATTGGCCGACTGATAGAGTGAGAGGCACTTATGATCTTGGTAAAGTAGCATATGTTGAGCATACTATTTTGAAGTCGGGAAGAGATGATGAGATCGTCTCTAGCTTGGCTAATATCAATAAGTTACCTGAGTCTCAGCAAAAGCAGATTACAGATATATCTCAAAGAGTACCAATGATGCAGCAGAATGGTGGCTATGAAGGAGCTAGCCAAGAGGAGATCGAGGAGGCAAACTATGCCATGGGTCAAAGTATTCAAGGAACGAGGTACCAAAATCAAGAAAATCAGAATTATCAGGGGAATTACAACAATCGTGGTCCCCCGGATAATTACCAACAACCAAGGAGGCCGGAGTTTTTATGGAGCAATCCGAATAATGTGGTACAACCTCCTATTGTTTTTGATCCGGGAGCTAAAGTGGAAGAAGAGAAACTGGGTTTCGAGGATACGATGAACATGTACATGGCGAGGAATGATGCAAGAGTAGATTGTCTTGAGACCAAGTTAGAAAAGAAGATTGATGCCAATCATGAGGATTTGTCTAAGCAAGTTAAGGACCTTACATTGTTGATGGGGGAGATGGCAGGAAACGCAAACAAATTTACTCAAACTATTGAGAAAGGGAAGTTTTCGTCTCAAAGTATTGAGAATCCAAAGTCTTGTCACGCCATTACATTGAGGTCTGGAAAGCAGTATGAGGGACCAATGAGGCAGGAATCAAAATTTGAAATGACAAGAGCCCGATTCGACCCCAATTCGACCAACATAGATGGTCGAACTGCACAGGGGAGGTAGAACCAGACACCTGGATGATATCTGGAAGTTGCAAAAGATCAGCTCGACCAAGAACAGGTCAGTTTGACCAAAAGCACTGGTCGAACTCAGGTCGAACACCACTGTCCAGAATACTCTGTTTTGTCCGAAGCCCAATTCGACCACGATCATTGTGGTTCGACCAAACATGTTGGTCAAACCGTAGTCGAACCAGTCTGTAAGGGGGAGAACAAACATTCAGGTGCTCAGTTTGACCATTATTCACCCAGTTCGACCAGCTACCCTAGTCGAACCATGGTCGAGCCGTACCGTTCTGCACCATTTTCTGCGTTGAATACTCCACATGATGAGGATGCGACTCCAGTACCTTTCAAAGAGCAGAATACAGAGATTATAGCGGAAAAGAAGTGGAAAAGAGCCAAGAGATTGAGAGCCGAAAAGGATAAGGCGGAGAAGGTTGAACGTGATGAATGGGGGATTCCCAAAACAAAGATACCTCCGCCGTTTTCTTACAAGCTAGTCAAGAAAGGATTGGAAGAGAAGTTCAAGAAGTTTTCAGAGATCATAAACAAAATAAGCTTGAACATTCCTTTTTCTGAAGCGATATTGGAGATGCCGTATTATGCCCATTTTCTAAAGGATATACTTTTGAAGAAGAGAAGCTTGAACGGAATTGAAACAGTGAATTTTTCAGAGAATTGCAGCTCGATCATTCAGAGGAAGCTGCCAACTAAGTTGAAGGATCTGGGAAGCTTGATTATTTTGTATGAGATTGGAAAGGGGCCGGCACATCGAGCCTTGTGTGATCTTGGGGCAAGCATTAATTTGATGTCATTGTCGATATTTCAGAGGCTTGGTTTAGGGGAGTTAACTCCTACAACAGTTGCTCTACAATTGGCGGATAGGTCTATAACTTTTTCGAAGGGTGTTATTGAAGATGTTCTTGTAAAAGTAGAGAAGTCAGTCTTCCTGTGGATTTTCTTGTGCTTGAGATGGAAGATGACAAGGATAATGTCCCTCTTATCTTAGGGAGACCTTTCCTTGCTACTGCGGGAGCTATGATAGATGTACAAAAGGGTGAGTTACGGCTGCAGATGGATAAAGAAGATGTCTTATTTAACCTTGACAAAGTAATGAAGATGCCAATGGAAATGCAATGTTACAGTATTGATATGTTGGAGGAGATCGTGAAGGAAGACATGTCTTTGATCATGTCAAAGGATCCTCTTGAGACATGTTTGGCGGAGTCTCTTACTTTTCTCACCACAGAGTTAGATGAACTCTCCAACGAGGTATGTATTGAATTTCTTGAAAACTTTCTTGCTTTAGGTGATGATAGGTATGAATCGAAGAGGACAAATGTTGAAGAGGTCAAGTCGACAAGGAAGTACTTAGATAGAGAGAGCGCACATTAAGAAGAAAAGAAAGAGGAGTTGAAACCGCTACCAGAGCACTTGAAGTATGCCTATCTAGGTGACAATGGAAAATATCCTATAATTGTATCTTATTCCCTTGATGATGATCAACGTGAGGAATTGTTAGATGTGCTTAGAAAGTATAAGTCTGCGATTGGATGGTCTCTTGATGATTTAAAAGGCATTAATCCTTCATATTGCATGCATAGAATAAATTGTTAGATGAGGCCAAGAGTAGCATTCAGAATCAGCGGAGGGTGAATCCCGCTATTCAAGAAGTGATTAAGAAGCAAATCCTAACGTGGCTAGATGTTGGGATTATATATCCCATTAGTGAGTCCCTATTTGAGTCCAATGCATGTAGTAGCTAAGAATGGGGCATGACTATTGTGAAAGCCGAGGATGGTGAGACATTAGCCACTAGGATTCCTACGGGATGGCGTGTGTGTACGAATTACAGGAAACTGAATGAAAACACATACAAAGACCATTTTCCCCTTCCTTTCATGGATCAAATGCTTGATCATCTTGCAGGGTATGAGTTTTATTGTTTCTTGGATGGGTACTCGGGTTATAATCAGATCATGATTGCACCCGAGGATCAAGAAAAGACTACTCTCAGTTGCCCTTATGGAACTTTTGCTTTTAGAAAGATGCCTTTTGGATTATGTAATGCACCTGCTACATTTCAGCGTTGCATGATGACCATATTTGATGGGTTGATAGAAAAGATCATGGAGGTGTTTATGGATGATTTTTCTATGTTTGGTTCCTCCTTTGATATTTGTTTATCTAACCTTGCTACTGTTTTGAAGAGATTCCAAGAAACTAATCTTGTCTTGAATTGGGAGAAGTGCCACTTCATGGTAAGAGATGAGATTGTTCTTGGCCATCATATTTCGGCCAAGGGATTGCAGGTGGATAGAGCAAAGGTGGTGGTAATTAAGAAGCTTCCACCACCTACTAATGAAAAATGAATGCGGTCCTTCTTTGGATACTCCGGTTTTATAGAAGATACATAAAAGACTTCTCGAAATACTCCAAGCCTTTATCTCATTTACTTGAAAAGGATGTTCCTTTTATTTTGATGAAGAGTGTCTAACAACTTTCAGGTTTTGAAAGAGGCGCTTATTACTGCACCTATCTTGATCACACCGGATTGGACTCTACCTTTTGTACTTATGTGTGATGCAGTGACTTAGCACTTGGAGTGGTGCTTGGGCAGTTGAGGGATAAGAAGTTTTGCGACATTTACTATGCGAGTAAGACTTTTGGTGCTGCACAAAAGAACTACACGGTGACTGAAAAGGAGTTTCTAGCTGTAGTGTATGCATTCAATAAGTTTCGACAGTATTTGGTTGGCATGAAGACTATAGTGTATACAGATCATTCTATGATCCGGTACATGATGGAGAATAAGGAAACGAAGCCAAAGATCATTAGATGGATCCTTTTTCTGCAGGAGTTTGATATGGAGATCCGAGATAAGAAAGGTACGGAGATGTTTTGGCGAATCATCTATCAAGGTTGGAGACAAGGGAGCACTGTGATGATTCTTTCGATTACATAGAAGAAATGTTCCCTGTTGAGAAGATCATGACGGTGTTTGTTAAAGGAGCGGAAAGAGCATATGTGGTGGCTGCCCAAGGGATGGATCCATGGTATGCGGATTATGTGAATTATATTGCCGTAGGAGAAATTTTGAGAGATCTCAACCGATATCAACTTGCAAAATTTAAGCGGGATGTTGAGACTTTTATATGATATGATCAGTTTGTCTACAAAATTTGTACGGATTCTATCGTCCGTAAGTGTGTGCCCGAGATGGAGATGGAGAGCGTTCTTGATTTTTGCCATGCACAACCTAACGGGGGGCACTTCGGAGCTCAAAAGACGGCAGCAAAGGTACTTCAATCTGCTCTTTATTGGCCTACTTTGTTTTAAGATTGTGAAACCTATGTGGTGACATGCGATAGATGTCAAAGGATGGGAAACATATGTAGGAGAGATGAGATGCCACTTCAGCCGAGAATTGTTGTTGAGAACTTCGATGTATGGGGGATCGATTTTATGGGGCATTTTTCCCCATCTAATGGATTTCTCTACATTCTATTAGCAGTGGATTATGTTTCTAAGTGGGTGGAATCCATTCACACTCGGGTAAATTATTCAAGGACTGTGTTGTCTTTCATAAAGAAACATATCTTTGCCCGCTATGGAGTTCCTAAAGCACTAGTGAGTGATGGAGGGTCTCACTTCATCAATAAACTTCTTGAAAAGGTGCTTAAGGATTACGGTGTCAAGCATAGGGTTACTACACCCTATCACCCTCAAGCGAATGGGCAAGCTGAGGTTTCCAACTGACTAGTGAAACAAATATTGGAGAAAGTAGTCGGAACCAATAGGAAGGATTGAGCTATGAAGCTCGATGATGTTTATGGGGGTTCCGGACTACTTATAAGACAGTGTTATATATGTCATCGTATCAAATTATCTATGGGAAGCTGTGCCACTTACCCGTAGAAATTCAGCATAAAGCTTTTTGGGCATTGAGGAGTTTGAACTTGTCTCTTAAGGATCAAAATAAGTTGAGGATGACTCATATCAATCAATTAGATGAGTTCAGAAATCTAGCTTACAAGAACTCGGAGATTTACAAGGAGAGAATGAAGAAATGATATGATTCAAAGATCTCATACAAGGAGTTCAAGCAAGGTGATGAGGTATTACTTTTTAACTCTCATTTAAAGCTTTTCGAAGGGAAATTGAAATCAAAGTGGACGGGGCCGTTCATTATCCATAGAGTCTGCGGAGGGGGAGTTTTGAGCTTATGGACAAAGACGGAGACTCATAGTGGCGAATGGGCATCGATTGAAGCATTACAAGTCGCCTGATGATGCTTGCATCGTCTTTGAGGATACCTTGCACTAGATTGGTACCGTCGTGACACTACGACGTTAAACAAGAGCGCCTGTTAGGGGCTTTCCCTTCCGTTTTATTGCTTTATTTCTTTAGTGTTGAGTAAGAAATTTTTATATTTGAAATGCTTAATAATCGGCAATTACATCTCTTTGCAAACTTTGTTTCGACTATAGTTTCTACTAAGTTTGAGGGGTGTGATGTACTTACCTCATTGAAGCACCGAAAGTATAATCTTTTCTTTGTAACATTTGTTAGGGGAGTTGATTTTTTGCAGCATATTGAAACTTTAACCGGTTTTGGTGTGTCGATTTTTTAAATTTGCCTAATATTTAGTGGTGTTTTGTGTTGTTTTTGAGTGATGTATGCGGAGTTACACTTAAATATTGAGTTTTAGGATTGATTCTCGAGCTAAGTTTTGCTCTGTTTTGGTATCTAATGTTCGTTTTTGAGCTTGAAGTATGCAGGGGATGAGAAAAATTCAACTTTGGAGCATCAGGTGTTCGATTCGACCAATGGTGCAGGTTGAATCTTTGGTCGAATCGAGGAGCTCAGGTCGAACTGGTGATAAGAAACTTTATTACAGATCGATTCGACCATGATGGGTTTGGTTCGACAAACTAGTAGGTCGAACCAAGGTTGTCCATCAGGTGCTTTGAAATGGTCAAGATAGAGTCTATCTCAGCTCCTTCCATCTATCGTCAGGAAATCTTCCAAAACATTTTCAACAGATTTAATAATGACAATATTAAAATCATAATATTGGCATTCAACTTGTCATCTTAAAAGTCTAGCCTTTTCTGGTTTTAATTCAATTTTATTTTTAAGAAAGGCTTTGACACTCGTGTTGTCGATTTTAAGAATGAATTTCTTCACAAGAAGAAATAGCAGCCATTTTTTGAACGTTCTCCGCACTGCAAAGAATTCCTTCTCATTGATGTGCCTCCTCTTTGCCTCATTCTCTGCAAAGAGTCCATTGCAATATCTGCATTGGACTTCTTCTTCGGATGTGGACTTGGTGAGAACCGCTGCCCACCAATGATCACTGGCATCTGTATATAGCACCATGTTGTCCTCGTCATTTGTAATTACTAACTTTGGGAGCTTTTTGCAAACCTCCTTCAATTGTTTAACCATTTCTCTGTGTGATTCCTCCCATTTGAATTCAGCATCTTTCTTTAATAGAGAACTGAACACCTTCCTTTATTGTGGTAGATTGTTGATGAACATTCAAGCAAAATTGACAACTCCTAAGAAACTTTGGAGTTGCTTTTTGTCTTTGAGATCTTCAGAAAATCCCAGAACCATTTCTACAATGTGTGGTTGTAGAATCATCCCGAACTCATCGATCTCGGCTCAAAGAAACTCGATCTGTCTTGTTGCTATTACTACCTTCTTTTCAAAAAGCACCAAAATATTTCCTTGTGACACACTTCTGAAAATATTTCCAAATGTGTCAAATGCTCCTTCATGTCTTTTGAGGCTATGAGGATGTCATCCACATAAAAAAACATGAATGAGAAATAATCTTTGAAAAGATTATCCTTTTTTTTATATATCTGAGGTGCATTTGCCAAGCCTATAGGCATGATATTCCAGATATAATGGCCTTGTGATGTGGAGAAGGCTGTAAACTTCTTGCGTCCTTCTTCCATCATAATCTGGTAAAACCCAGCTTTGCAATTGAACTTTGAGAATACCCTGGCATTCTTGATACAGTTGACCAAGTGTTTCCTACTTGGTATGCAATATCCATCAAACTCCAAGATATTGTTGATCCCCTTGTAGTTGATCACAAGTCTCGGTTTCCATCGCTTGATTTCTCCATGATTTCAAACTAGAAATCCTGAACTGCTATATAAATGGAGATACTCCTGGTGATATCAACTTAAGGTCCAGATGTTCCTCAAGTATTTGTTGCATATCCTTTCGATCCTCTTGGTTCATCAGGATAGACTTGTATCTCACAAACTCATGCTCCTTTCCTTCTTTTACTTTGAGTGAGGCTTTGAGCTCGTTTTTGTCCCACAAGGCTAGAGGGTCCTCGTTGAAGTTTCTTTGTATTTTTCTTTTGACGTCTTTCAAAGATGTTTGTTCTTCGATTGTGACGTCTCTTTGTAGGTTTTCTCCCAAGCTTGCTTTGAGAAAGTGGTTTGCATTTTCCTTTAGTTTCTCCATCTTCCATCATCTTCTAGTCTTGGTTCTCATCTGAAGGACTGCTTCGCCATATCTTCTTCGATCATTCATCTTTGGATGGCTAAGTTTTTCTTCATTATCACCACGCTTGCTGCGAAATTGGATTGATATTTTTCTTTGAAATGCATTACGCAGTCTTGGTGCGATGATCTTATGTTCACAAAGGGTTGTGAAAATAAGCCTCCTTGTTGCATTTTCTTGGGTAAACGCTTGAATGTCTGTAGGAAATTATTCTCTAACAAGATATCTGCTCCGGTGTCGTAAAAATATATCGGTAGAGTCTTCACCTTGTACCATGGGGTGCGATCCGCTCCTCCGATCATAATTTCTGCTTGTCTGATTCGTCTTTTAAAGACTAACATCCTCTGAGAGAAATCTCTTCCTGGTACAGTTTGCCAATCTTCGCCAGAACCTTTAGGAAAGACTCCTTCTTTCGCTATGCAGATACCTGCTCCTAAATCAATATATGTCATAATATACTCCACACGGTGCTCCTTATATATCATCCCTACAGTGTTATATATCGAGAATGGACTTGTGGTCATTGGTAGATCAGAGCT
Organism: Pogostemon cablin; assembly: GCA_023678885.1. Taxonomy (NCBI): domain Eukaryota; kingdom Viridiplantae; phylum Streptophyta; class Magnoliopsida; order Lamiales; family Lamiaceae; genus Pogostemon; species Pogostemon cablin. The sequence goes on along the minus strand of CM042962.1, from coordinate 13,139,759 downwards.
TATAACCCCGAGCTTTTGCTATTGTACTTTGTATCTTTTCCTTTTGATTGTGAATTTCATCCCATCTTGTAATCATTCCCAAGGTTTGTGATCCTCGAGAAACTCCAATCCCAGCACTAGTTTCTCTGGGAATCTTTCTGCTACTCCTTTGATCACCAGCTCAAGTTCTTCGAGTTTGAGCCGTCCTAGATACCTCCTAGTTGTTGGTTGTTGGAGATAATACAGGACATCACAAGGAATAGAGTTTTCTTTTTTAGTGATGTCAAATATTACTTCGATTCCTCTCCATCCTTCTGGGCATTTTAGTTCACCTTTGGTTGTGAACTTCTCTGGCTCCTGGATTACTTCCACGATAGGTTTCTTTCCCCATCTTTCACTGATCATTCTATCTTCTTGGAAAGAAATCATTCTCTGCTCGAATCTGAGCATGTCTTGCCTATTCCAGACTGGCTTATCCTTGATTCGCAAATCCATGTCTTGGATTGGCGGTAACTCCATATCTCTGGCTTAGTCGCGCATGCAACCCTTTTGAACACTTCTGGTATCTCAATATACTCCTTCATTTGGAATAGATCTGAATGATGAGTGTTGGAGAGAGCATATGAGATACTGTAGGTAATAGAGTATGGCCGGTTTTCCTCTTTCATCAAATCTTGATTTTTGAAATCTTGATGAAGGGTGAGTACTCTACTGAAATCTTTATCTGCCAGATTATAGGCAATCATTGGGTAGATGTAGGATGCTACCTTGCCCACATAAGGGTTTCCTGAGATTCTTCCCAGGCATGCCTCTCTTGTATTCTTGATCCTCTTATAAAAAATTGCTATATCGATTAGTATATCGATACCTTCTTTGAATGTTGCTTTGATAAGGATCCGAATAGCTCCGATATGGATCCAAGACATGGTCTTGGAAACTTCTCTCTAGAACAAGAAATAGTTGCATTTTCATTACATTTCCCGTGAGCTCCATGGGGATGACAATTTTCCCTTCGGTTACTTTGTATATAATGTTGTGCTTTCTTCTTTTGAAGCTGAGGAACCGTTCTAATTGTCCCATGGTGAATCCGTCGTATAAATTGAGTCTTGGGTCCTCTCTCATGATTCTCATAAGAGTCTTATGAGAGATAAATGTCTGGGAAAAATCCAGACATATCCTCTTGCATCTCCTATCTGAAGTTTTCTTCTTCACTCCAACTCATCTTCAGAGGATTCGACTTGGCTGAAGAATACTTCTTCATAGATGCTCTCGTCTGAGGGTATATCTTCAAACTGATATACCTGCACCAGATTTTGGAAGTAAACAACTTCCTCCATTTCTGGAGTGGTTTCGAACTGTCGCACTCCCCGCTTCTGGTTCTCTAGGCAATCTGGTGAGATATGCCCTCGGGCTCCACACATGTAGCAGTTACAATCATTGAATCTTTCATTGGCTCGTGTGGGTACTCTTCGAAATGTCATTCTCGTGGGAGTTCTTCCTGCACTCCTCTGGTTTGATCCTTAGGATGAGGCTTGACTTCTTGAACTCCATCTTGTTGGTCCAGACCTTTGCCCTAATTTATAGCTTCGACCCTTCTGTTTGGACCAAAAGTATCTCGGACTTCTGGACCTCAATCCTCCGATCCTTTGAGTATAAGGATGAATTTTATTCATTTTCTGCTTCTTTGGACTTCTTTCAATAATTGTTGGAAGATCGTTACTCTTGCAGCATAAGGGTACTGTCTTGTTGATTCTCCTTAATCTTTTATAGTTTTTGTGCAGTGATACTTGATGACACCACTCTGTAATTTTGGCTTTGAGAAAAGACATTCTCCTTACTATTGAATCCATCTCACATGGTTTATATTCTTTGATTAGCATTTTTCTCCATGGGCTTGGAATCTTGGCAAAGAACATGTGGAATACTTCCTCCTCCTTGATCTTCGATTTACATCTATACTCTGTGAAGAGTTTGATATACTCATCTACGTGACAGATGTCAAGTAGTTCCAGGCTGTATAGGGCATTCCTATACTTCTTCTTCTTTTCCTCTTCCATTCCTTCGAAGTAACATACTCCGATGAAGTGGATCTTGAAGATCTTGGCCATGCGATCAATATTACGAGATCTTCGCCTTCCATGGTCTCCTTCTTAACTTCGTCTGAGAGCTCCTTCCAGGTGCACTTTACTGATCTTTCTAGGCTCATAGTTAGAAATCTTATGAACCCTTCTTTATCGAGCTCTAGTGCACCTCTTGCAATCTTCATTGCATTTGTCCACTCGTCGATCAGGGTCTCTCTATTCTTGAAGTCTAGAGTGTCGAGTTTTAGGATCAATCCATATGGATTTATCGGTTCAAGGTGAGACCAACCACATAGGGTTTTGTGTAGACTAGATCTTCGAACTCGGCTTGCTCCTGCTGACAATCTCATCACCTTCGTCTTGAAATTTCCTTAGTTTTGGGATGTCTACTCTTATCTTACTTTATGGACTCCATGTGATCCAAAAGTTCCTTCATTTTGGCTGAGATCCTGTCGGGTCTGAGTAGCCTGACATTGTTGTTGAGAGTTCGAAGTCTCTCCAACATTCATTTTCAGATCTACTATAGTTAGTCCTTGGAAGGACTCATATAGATCTTGTAGACCTTCAAGATTCGCTTTTTCCATCTGGGATGTGGATTCTCCTCGAAGGATAATGATCATCTTCTCATTCTCCATCTTCGGCCTTGTGACCTCCGTCGTCTTTCCCTTTTGGTGTAAAAGGGGTTCTATTCTGAAGGTTGGTGGCAACCTTCTTCCTGGCCATCTCCCTGCCACCTTGGTTTATAAGGACTCTACTTGCTTTATCAACTTCTTGATGAGGTCGAGTTGTTTGTTCTGCAACGTCTCCACCTTATCCATCTTGAGATTGATCTCAAATATCTTCTGTAATTCTCTAAGATCTTGATTCATCTTAGAGTTATCTGTCTCGATCTCTTTCCACTCTGTCATTTGGACCACCATGAAAAGTGATAGGTGTTGAGTGTGTAAATTCACGTGTTTCGAGCCTTGATTCGTTTGATAATGATGAATGATTTTGTCTTAAGTTAAGATAAATCGTGTGGTATATTGGTAAGTCATGAATTAGGTGCGTTTGAGTCCGTTTGAGTGGATTTTCGAAGAAAAACGAGTTAGAAGTGATCAGAACCTGGAAGAGGGGGTTCAGGTGCCCGATTCGACCAAGCAGGGGCTTGGTTCGACCAAGAAAAGTCAGTTCGACGAGCACCTACGGTCGAATAAGGCGAGAAGAAGTGCCAGAAGTGTGGTTCGACCACGATAGTGTGGTTCGACCAAGCCATTTGGTCGAACCATGGTCGAACCAGAAGCCTAAACAAATGCAGTTGCAGTTCGACCAGAAAACATTTGATTTGGTCTGCCATTCGGGTCGAACCAGCGACCTGTCAGTGTATTACAGGTCGTTTGTCTGTGATTTGTGTAGAAATAGAGTAATATTTAGTCTTTTATTGAGATGAATCGGCACGTTTATGGAAAAGTCACGAATTAGAGGGTACAAAGGTTGTTTGAGCATATTTGTATAGGAAAACATGTGTAAAAGGTTTGGAATTTGAAGACACGATTTTGGAGGTAAGATTCGAATGTTGTTCGACCCAGAGAGCCTGTTCGACCAACATCAATTTGGTCGAACAGGAGAGACAAGTCGAGCAGATTGCACAGGCCCATCCAGGGAGGTAGCTCGACTTAGAGGTGTTGCTATACCAACATCGGCTTGGTCAAGCAGATGAGTAGAGGTCGAACAAAGTGGATAAAACTTACAGTGAGTTCGTTCGATTTGAAGGTCTTGCTCTACCAACATCAATATGGTCGAGCAAGAGAAGGTTGATCGAGCAGAATGTCAAAATTATCCAGAGAGATAGCTCAACCAGTTGCTCGAGTTGTGTTCGACCAGTCAGGCTTGGTCGAACGGCGCATCGCTGCTGCTATTTATGGTAATTCCAGATGTCTTTTATCAAATTTGACATGTGCTTCAAGCAAAGGCCCATCCTAAGCCCATAAGGAGGTCTTATGAGAATAAAAGAAGAGCTTTCGCAGGAGAAAAGAGACACAAGACAACACACATCTCCCTTCATTCATCCTTCACCAAACCCTACCATCATTCAAAGGAGTCGTGAGGAGAGGTTCGTCGGGTAAGTCAAGTAAGATCATACCAACTAGCCATGATTGTTCCTACCTTGTTCAAAGATTATGAATCCTATATGGCGTCTTGCGATAGATGTCAAAAGATGGGGAACATAAGTCGAAGAGATGAGATGCCACTTCAGCCAAGCATTATTGTTGAGATCTTTGATGTATGGGGGATCGATTTTATGGGGCCTTTTCCCCCATCTAATGGATTTCTTTACATCCTTTTAGCAGTGGATTATGTTTCTAAGTGGATGGAAGTCATTCTCACTTGCGTGAATGATTCGAGGACTGTTTTATCTTTCTTGAAAAAATATATCTTTGCTCGTTATGGAGTTCCTAGAGCATTAGTGAGTGATGAAGGGTCTCACTTCGTCAACAAACTTCTTGAAAAGGTACTTAAGGATTGTGTTGTCAAGCATAGTGTTACTACACCCTATCACCCTCAAGCAAATGGGCAAGCTGAAGTTTCCAACCGCCAAGTGAAGCAAATCTTGGAGAAGGTAGTCGGAACCAATAGGAAGGATTAGGCAATGAAGCTCGATGGTGTTTTGTGGGGGTTCCGGACTGCTTATAAGACGATATTGGATAGTCACCGTACCAAATCGTCTACGGGAAGCCGTGCCACTTGCCCGTAGAGGTTCAGCATAAAGTTTTTTTGGTATTGAGAAGTTTGAACCTGTCTTTAAAGGTTCAAAAGAAGCTGAGGATAACTCATATTAATCAATTGGATGAGTTCAGAAATCGTGCTTATAAGAACTCAGAGATTTTTAAAGAAAGAATGAAGAAATGGCATGACTCGAAGATCTCATACAAATAGTTCAAGAAAGGTGATGAGGTATTACTTTTTAACTCTCACTTGAAGCTTTTCGCAGAAAAATTGAAGTCGAAGTGGACGGGGTAGTTCATTATCCATAGAGCCTGCGGAGGGGGGAGTTTTGAGCTTATGGACAAAGACGGAGACTCATAGTGGCGAATGGGCATCGATTGAAGCATTACAAGTCGCCTGATGATGCTTGCATCGTCTTTGAGGATACCTTGCACTAGATTGGTACCGTCGTGACACTACGACGTTAAACAAGAGCGCCTGTTAGGGGCTTTCCCTTCCGTTTTATTGCTTTATTTCTTTAGTGTTGAGTAAGAAATTTTTATATTTGAAATGCTTAATAATCGGCAATTACATCTCTTTGCAAACTTTGTTTCGACTATAGTTTCTACTAAGTTTGAGGGGTGTGATGTACTTACCTCATTGAAGCACCGAAAGTATAATCTTTTCTTTGTAACATTTGTTAGGGGAGTTGATTTTTTGCAGCATATTGAAACTTTAACCGGTTTTGGTGTGTCGATTTTTTAAATTTGCCTAATATTTAGTGGTGTTTTGTGTTGTTTTTGAGTGATGTATGCGGAGTTACACTTAAATATTGAGTTTTAGGATTGATTCTCGAGCTAAGTTTTGCTCTGTTTTGGTATCTAATGTTCGTTTTTGAGCTTGAAGTATGCAGGGGATGAGAAAAATTCAACTTTGGAGCATCAGGTGTTCGATTCGACCAATGGTGCAGGTTGAATCTTTGGTCGAATCGAGGAGCTCAGGTCGAACTGGTGATAAGAAACTTTATTACAGATCGATTCGACCATGATGGGTTTGGTTCAACAAACTAGTAGGTCGAACCAAGGTCGAATTGCAGATCTAAAAGTTTGAACAGGTGAGTTCGACCACGATCATGTGGTTCGACCAAGGCATTTGGTCGAACTGTGGTCGAACTGAGACACTGAAAGCCTCCAGAAACGTGGTTTGACCACTTCAATTCCGTTCGACCACTCCAATCGTACCAGGTAATTCCATTTTTAAACGTGTTCTTCACCCTCATTTGATCACTTTGCACACCACCTTCACTCAAATTCGTCCCTAATCGAAAACCCTTCCTTCTAATCTTTGATTCCACTCGATTTCGTTTCGACTAAACCACACTCCATACTCTCTTCACTCAATTTATCGCGATTTTGGAACGATCTAGTTGCAAAACTAGGGTTTTGAAGCGAATTTGAGAATTTTTCACACTTGTTTATCTTAAGCCATGGCCAGTTCAAAAGGTATATTTTCTCGACTCTATTACACTAGGATTGAAGTTCTAATTGTTTGATTACAAGTGGTTGAGTTGATTGAACTAATCTATATAGGAATTCATGGTGTAATTTGAATTTTTGTGTACAATTTCATATGAACAATTGATGGGTTCAATTTTGATTGATAAATTATTGTTAAACCTTGATGCTTACGTGAAGTTATGATTAATTTGAGTTGTGTGAGATGAAGCATGTTGGATTTTGAGAAAATTGCTTGAATTGTTAATGCATGCTAGTGGTTGATAGTATCGTTGGTTGTTCTTATTGCATAATTGATGTTGGAATGGAATTTATTAAGCATGAGAATTGAAGTATTGAATCATGAGGATGGAATATGCTTGTTTGAAGTGACTATGCATAAAGAAACTTGGAGTCTTGAGTAGAATTGAATGCTAGTTGATTATGAACTAGTATTTGTTAGCTTTTCTTATTTTGTTAATATTGAAGTGTTGATTTCAGGGAAAGGAAAGGAAGACGAGGTTCGTCGCAAAAAGAGGCAAGATATGCCATCTCGTGAAGATGCAGTGACAAAGAAGTTAAGGCTTCAGGAGAGGTTGCCTATGAATTTTAAGATTTGGATGAATGATTGGGAAGAGATAAAGGACAAATGGGGTGATATGTCGGATAAGATTGCTAGAACGAGGTATCAGGATGATGAGGCGATGGTTACAATGCGCATTCGAGATGATATCCTGTGGATATTTGATCAAGTGGGGATTCATCGCTTCATGGAATTGAAGAAGCCGACATACTTCTATGTGACTGCTGAAGTGTTATATTCGATGACTGTTAAGAAAGGTTCGAGCCATCTCCCGTATGAGTGTACGTTCCAGCTTGGAGGTGAGATGAGGACGTGGTCGGCTAAGGAGTTTAACGCGCTGTTTCAGACTCCGAGAGGGATCTCGAGGAATGAGAATGGACATTTCAATACAAATCTTTTAGAGAGATTTCTGGAGATGATGTGGATTTTAAGACCAGTAGTGCTCGTGCTTTATTGATTCGGAATCTTGTACTCTGATGTATGGATAGAGTCTTGAGCAACACACTGTTTGCATGTTCTGAGGGGAGCTGTGTGTCAAGGGGTGAGTTATATGCTCTCTGGTGCATGCTCAATGGAGTGAGGTTCAATGCGGGATCATGCCTTATTCATCAGCTATACAGGTTCAGGAGCTCTTCGTTTCAGAGAGTTAATATCGGAGGTTTGCTTACTACTGTGGCTGAATATTATCACATGGACTTCGCTGGTATTACACCCATCCTTGAAGATCCAGACTTGGTTATGAGTACATATGTGAAGGGTGGATTTGCTCATCTTCGCGATGGAGATTGGTTCTACATGAGGGGATCTAAGCTCTTTACTTTCATGTTTTCGTTTGATGTGAGTGAGTTGACTACTATCCGGACTGAGGGTAATAAGTTGATGAACACATTGGCGCATGATGCTCTTTCCATCACTTGCTTGACGAAAGGTGATTGGAGGACTGTAGCTCAGATGTACGTTGAGGGGATGAATGAGGAACTTCAAAGGATTGTAGACGAAGGGCGGTTTCAGCCACAGCTACAGCAGCAGCAAGAACGTGGAGCGGATCAGGTGAATCCAGACATGAAAGTTCTGCAGCCGCACGAGATGCCACTACGACCCATTCCAGCAGTACCACAGCAGCAGTGGGCTGGTCCTGATGCTTATTATCAGGAGCAATTTCGATTGATTCATGAGCATTTCGCCATGCTGAATGCGAACCAGCAAGAGACAAATAGGCATCTGGCATTGGCGAATGCGAACTATGTAGCACTGGATGCGAGGTACAACACACTGCAGAATAATTATGTGGAGATGGATAAGAGATTAGAGAAAATGTATGCTGATGAGTGCGAGTTGGATAAGAAGCTTAATAGTCTTCATAGAGATTTGGATCGAATGCTATCAGAGATGAGTGATGGTGATGACGAAGAAGATGCGAGCGATGATGATGCTCCGGAGGAGTAGGTTGCATCAGGTTTTTATTCTTTATCTGTTTCATCTCATTTCCCCTTTCTTTTTCTCTTTACAGGATGAGTATTTGTGGTGTGAGTGGTATGTACGTATATTGGAAGTATGATGTGATGTTAGATTGAGATGTGAGGATTGATACTTGAGGGTGGAATTGGTTGTAGATACTTGTATGGATTGTCATGATATGTGGGCTCTTGGCATTAGTATATTGCATTCATATTTTACATGTGTTAATTTTTATTGATGAGAAGCATGTACAACTTGATAAGTATGTAGAGTTCATTGTGAAACGATCTTGATTATCTGCTATGAGGAGTACCTAGGATTCTATTTTACCCATGTGAGAATTTGAGCCATTTGAATCATGCTAGTTCATGATAATTTATTCTTGAGAGAATTATTCATATATCCGTATTCTAGAACTTAGCTTGGAGTCTTGTGTGAAACTTATGGTTGATGAGTTGCTAGGACATGATCTTAGACCATTATTGTTTAATTGAGTCACTTAGCCGAAATTTTACCTTACCTTATAATATATGTATCATTGGAAGCCCTTTTCAGCCTTAAAAAGCTTTTTCTCTGGCAAGCCTTGATAGAGAAGCCTTATTTGACCTTTACTTGAGCCTTGTTGAATACTCTATTCATTAGTAGAGAGTTGAGGTGAATAAGTGCTAGCAAGAATGAAGAACGTAGAAGATTGGTTGAGAAGCATGAATAGAGAAGTATGGTTAAAACTTGTTTAGGGGTAGTGCCTAGTAACTGGTACCCCGACTGCTTAGAAGGGTAGTGCCCGAAATTGGTACCCTTACTCATTGAAGAAGGATGATGTTGATGATAAGGAAAAGAAGAAGAATTCAAACCATGAAGAGCATAAGAAGAAATTGGAGTAAAAGATGAAGCTGTATGATGAAGCAAAACTCCAAGGTAATTCTCTACTAGTGAGCTAGTCACTTTACCTAAATTTTTCTACCTTTACCAAAAAGCCAACATTACAACTTAAAAGCAAGTCCTTTGTGATCCTAGTAATGAGTTAATTGTAAGTTGAGTTTTGAGACCCTTGCCAAGCTTATGGTTACACGAAAGTATGAATTGAATATGAGCGTATATTAACTTATTGAAGTGTACATTTTTACACTAGAGAGAGAGAAAGTAAATACTTATTCTGTGAGCTAGATGACTTTGTACTCCGAAGTGTATTATAATTGAGTGATGTTTTGAATGGATGATATATATGATGCTAGTGATACTTGTTTTCGATTGATGAAATTGCATGTGTGAATACGAATTGTATTGAATGTGGTAGCTGGGTGAATTTTACACTACTTTATGGTTTTTGATTTCGTTGCCTCGGGATGAGCAACATGTAAGTTTGGGGGTTTGATGAGTGTGTAAATTCATGTGTTTCGAGCTCGGATTCGTGTAATAATGGTGTTTTAGATAGTTGTAATTCGGTATGAATCGATATATGTTGTGGAAAGTCACGAATCAGGTGTCTTCAAGGCTATTTGAGTCAATTTTCGAAGGAAAACGAGTTAGAAGTGATCGGATCCGGAGAAGAGGAGGTTCAGAGGCTCGATTCGACCAAGTAGGCATGTAGTTCCCACCGACATCTGCCTAGAGATGAGCGCACACCACGTCCGGCACGACTCGTGCCGAGTCTTGTCCAAGCCTAATTTCATCATTTTCTTGGCCCGTTCGTGTTATTATGTTAAAAAACCCACTTTTGAGTCAGAATTCGGAAATTATCAGTCCTCAACTATAAAAGGAGCCCTTGGAAGTTCCAAGTTAATAACTCTCCACAACTCTTCATAACTCTTCATAACTTTTCATACCCTTTTCCTGCCACAATACCGTAATTAAGATCCACCATCCCATCCACCCATCCTGAAGAGTTCATCAATGTTGCTTACTTGAGAAGGTGAATGGAGAAGGTTCAGAATCACGAAGGAAAGAAAGGAGAATCACACCACATCTAGGGTGGGTTTTTCTTTTTCTATCTTTCTTGCTTTTGAATAATAGATCTATGAGGTTGTTTTCACATCTAACCATGGGTGTTGCTTGTAACACCATGTGCTAGTACTTTTTTAGATAGTTCTAAGTTTTGAATGTTTGAATTGGATTGAATTGATGACCTAGACTAGGTTATGGATTTCTGCAGTATATTTATTCCATTATTAATGCTTAGAAATAAGATTTATATTTTTGTCTTATATGATATGTCCTCATTCATTATATGTCATTATCTTATTCATATGTATGATTGTTGCTTGTGTCATAGAGGGATTATATTTGTCTATCTGTTATGGGTAAAGGGGATCTAACCATATAACATTTATTAATTAGAATAATTAATATTGAATACTTAATATATCTATTAATTACCATTTTAGAGGATTTGGTTTCTTAGATTGTTAGGTGGGAATTGAAATTTATTTCTTAAGTACCTATAAAGGGAAGTCTAATGTTCTAGCCTTTAATATAATTTTGAATGAAGTACCAGAAAGGGAGTACGAATTATTCTTCTGCATCTGAGGGTTTAAACTTGATTCATGTGTTACGTTTACTTTTAAAAAAAGAGATTTGACATAATTAAGTGATTGCTTTCATAAAATATGCAAAAATTCTAACCGATTGTCTAGTGATTTAATTTGACCAGAGTTATCTTGTCTTCTCTCTTGAGCACTTGCCTATTTTTATTTGTATATTTTATTATTTTTATTAGTTATTTTCTTCATCCTTAGTTTAATTAATTCCCTTTAAATTCCCGGCTTTGTCTTAAATTAGAATTGTCATAAATAGAATTAATTAGAGAGTCTAGAATTATCCTCTGGGTTCGATATTTTACTTGGTCATACGTTGAGCTATAATAGATTCCCTATACTTGGGGATGCACACAAATCTGTGAACAAATATAAAAGATAACTTAATTTAATGAAATAAAATATAGAAAGTAGTAAAGGTAGTGTTGGGGTGATTCCCAATAAGCGCTCTTCTTTAACGTCTTCAAGCCAAATGAAAGTTCGCTAGTTCATCGGAATAACCATGGATATCTTTAATTCTTGCCGTCGTACTCTAATCGTTGAGCTTCATCATCAATCATGTAGTTGTGGCAAGGGAATACTCTTATTGGCATTCTTAAATTTTATCTTTAAATTGCCAATCATATTTTTAACGCAACTCATCAACCACTTCGTTCTACCCACCACTGAAATTTCTCAATTTTCTTCCAACTTCTTCTTCTCTAAATTTTCACTCACTTCTCGTGTAAGGGGAAGGAATCATTGCTTCAATTTGGATTCCTCTATTCTTGCCGCTTCTCCTTTTAAGTCTCTGCATTCATTTAATTCATGCTTATCTTTTTTTCAAGTCTTTCTCTTCCTTCTGCTTTCTACTTTAATTTTTCCTTTTGCATTAATTAAACTCATGGTTAGGATTTATTGCTTAATTACAATTTACTTTTGTAATACCATGGGTTAGGTCTTTTATTGGTGATGTTAGGGATTTAGACAGTTGAAGTATGTGATTTGATTATTCTAAATTTGGATTACTGCAGAATATTAATATCTTTATTGAAAGAACATTTTGAGACTTCTATGATTGTGTTTTGCATTATTCATGTGATAATTTATGAAATTAACTTGAATTAAATTGTTCTTAGGAATAATGATTCATGCATGAACGTAGTTTTTTTTGTGGCAGCTATAGGGGATTAATCGATATAGCCAGTGGCGGATCTATAAATCCGCAATGGTGTGAGCAAAGTTTAAAAAAATAAATAATAGTAATAATAATTAAAAATAAAATAAAATAATATATATATATACACCGAATCACCTTCTCAAAAGTAGATGGACAATGAGCCAAATTTTAATATTTATTGTAATGTGCTCGTAGAATACATAATTTGAGAAGATATATTTATTTCTGGGCCTCCTTTTGGTGGACTTAAAAATATTTTTGAATTTGGCTAAATTTAAAAACACAAATTATTTATATATATATATACATATATATATATATATATATATATATATATATATATATATATATATAATATAATATAATATAATAAGCTTTTGGTCTGCCCCTGATTATAGCCAATAATTGCTAAACAATCAATTAAGTATATTTAATACCAGGTAAAACATCATTACTTAGTACTCCCCCTTTCCATAACAACTTTCACATTTTCTTCATTTATTTGTCACACAATAACTTTCACACCCAAATAAATGAAACAAAAATTTATCTAATACCCTTAAAAGTTACTTTAGTCTAAAACTTGCCATTACATTCACACTCATAACATTACTTTACACTTTATTTATTACCTAAAAATACAAAAATACCCTTAAAAGTAAAAAAAATTGGTAAAAAAATAAAATTTCTCAAGCAACGTGAAATAATAAACATAAATATTGTTATGGGACAAAGAGAGTAATTAATAAGGAAACGCGTGATTAATTTCTTAGTACGAACGCCTAAATAGCGAAAATACCTAGAAAGGGAGAGGGGATTAATTATTAATCCATAATATGATTTTCAGCTCATGATAAGTACTAGAGATCACCTGATCAAATTGGTCTAGTTTAGCTTAGAAATCCTCCTTTAAGTATCTGCAGGAAAGTAAATCATAGGTCTAAAGATTTTCAACTAGATTGCCTTAGAATTTCCTCTCTTTTTCCTTGAACATCAAATCATTTTCTCATCCATATTTTAAATTTAGTCTTTATTTATTTTTATGCTTGGTAGTTTCGTAATATCTTTTCTATAACCCCATAGATTTGTCTTAATTAAGCTTTAGTTTTCATAAATAGAATTTATTAGTAAGTCTATAACTATCCCATATGTTCGATAACTTTACTTGGTCACACGTGCACTACAATTGATCTCTTACACATGAAGGTGAGATTCTATTTTCCAAAGAAAAACCAGTGAACAAATACTTGCACACCCTAAAAATTGAAATAATAAAAAATATTAATAACCTTACAATACTATAATATTACAAAAATGACACATTTTTACACACAATGTAGTCAAAATCAATCATATCATACTACCTCCGTCCCACTCAAAGGGCAGTTTTTGCTTTTTCAACATGGATTAAGGAGTATTATTATTTAAAGTGTAGTGTGTAATTGTATTTAGGGATGGCAACGGGTAGGGTACCCGCTTATTTTGGGGTACCCGTACCCGTATCAGATTAAAAATAACTATCTGTATCCGTATCTGTCCCGTTTAAAAAATTTATTATGGTACCCGTACACATCCCATTACCGTTTATCAATACTCGCGGGTATCCATACCCATTTACTATTCATTTATTTTTATATATTTGTATTTTTTTATTGTCTAAATAAGTATAATAATAAAAATTACATTATTATTAATTAAATATAAAATAAATATAATATAAATTGTATTATTTTAAATAAATATTTAATAAATATGATTAAATAAAATTTATAACTATTAATTAAATATATAAAATATCTTATCATATATAAATTATATAATATATATTAAATTTTATAAAAAATATATATATAATCGGGATATCAACGGGTATTTGAGGCATTACCCGTACCCGTCCCAAACCCTAATGGTATTTTTCACAACTAGCAGTACCCGTCTCAAACTCATTTACAACTACCCGTACCTTATCCATTAGGGTTCGAGTAGACCGGGTACGCGAAAATACCCATCTCATTGCCATCCCTAGTTGTATTAGTGAGAATATGGACCTCATATTTTAATTGTATTATTGGATGTATATTGATCTCATGTGTGTAAAAAAAAGAAATAGAACTTTTTAGGTGAGATGCCCAAAATGGAAAAAATGGAACTCTTTTGGGTGGGATGGGGGAGTACACATTATTATATTTTATTACCTAAAATACCCATTCTATTTCTTACATCATTACAACAAAAACTTCATTTTCTTAAATTCCGTGACACAAAATACATGCATTTATTCGTGGTACGGAGAGAGTTACAATTTTAATAAAAAGTGAGAGTTGATTAAGGAAAAATAATAATAATGAATTATTTTAACTGAATTATTTTATACAATTAGTAAGAAATATTTTTTTTTTTTAAAAATGATAATTGATTTGGACAGAGTAAATATTTAATTACAATTAAATTATTTTGTAAACAATTAATAATTGAATTATTTTGTAAACAATTAATAAGATAATAAAAAGCGGTAACATATTCAATAAAAAATTATAGTTAATCCATGAAAAGATAATAATAATAATAATAATAATAATAATAGAAAAGATAATAATAATAATAATAGTAATAGTAGGTAAAAATAATAAAGTATTAAATACTATACTTATTTTCCATAAAAGATTAAATTTTCCTTTAGCTAGTAAAAAAATTAAAATTAAAATTAAAATAGACGATATAAATAAATACAAAGAAACCCTGATAGTTTCTTAAATGTAAATAAAGTTCAAAATTAAAATTTAAAAAAAAAAAAGAAGCAAAGACATGTGTTAGATCATCTCATGTAATTGCTTATGTGCGAATATAATAAAGGCAAAAACTTGTGTGCATCCGGGCGCATGGACCAAACTTCTGCGCCTTTAGAATTTTGTTTTAAATTGTATACACTTTAGTATATAAGATGTGTACCCTTTATTTTCTAAAGAAAAACAAAAAATATTAATGAAAAATGTATATCATTTACAACAAAATTGTGTACCCTTATTAATTAAAGTGTATACCCTTGAACAAAACAATATACCCTTACTCATAATACTAAATTCTAAAGGCGCATGGTGTGCCCCGGGGCACAAGAGCCTCAATAAAAAGTAGTACTTAATTAATTAAAAGTGATAATGTTATTTTATAAATAATTACGAATAAAAATTAATAACTTTTATAATGATAAATAATAATAATCAATTAATGAAAAATAATAATGCTATTTCATTGGACATTTATAATAAGATTTACCCAAATAAAAAATAGATGTTCAGACCAAAGAATTGGCTTGGATAGTTTTATAAATATAAATGAGGATTTTTTTTAAACAAATTGTAATTTTCTTTTTATACAAATTTTAGAGTTAAATTAAGATGCACTTGGGGTACTGTGCACCTAGGACTACCGGGACATGATTGTTTTGCGGGTAAATTCCTGGACTTGACTCAATTTAATTTTTTGTCAAACGATTTTCGTGTTTGTTCTGGAAATCTGCACAACACATTGGAATTCAACCTACTTGATGAGATTGGTAAAATTTAACAATCTGATAGATGTTCAAACCCGCCCGTATTAGAACTAAAACTGCTCCAAAAAAAGCTGATTTTCCTAGAGTCCTTATCTAAGGCTGTACTGTGTTCTTTCATTCCATTCTTATAAATTTTTCAGTTTGTTCATCCACTGTAATTTATATTGTTTGGTGACCTAAATCCCCAACACATTTTAATTAATAGGGTATAATTTTTTTATTGAAAATATCGACTGAAATATGAATAGCATAAATGTTTGATTAAAAAATTATTTTTTTCAGAAAATAAAGGGTACACGTTCTTATACTAATAAAGGACATCATTCAAAACTACGAGATTTTCTTAATCAATCCAAACACAGCCTTAATTGATTCTTTCCTTCGTCTTCGTCTTTGATTTAGCTATAATTAAGGAATTTTATAAATTCTCTTACATTATGTTTGGATAGGAGTATTTTACGAGGGATTTATAAATTCTTCGTTAAATATTTTTTAATGTTTTGATCATTATTAAATTCACGAATTTATAAATTCAAATTTTCAAATGAATATCATGATTTTAATTTTGATATTTTTTTAAGTTATTTTAAAATATGTCCGTTGTATTATAAATATATATTAGTAATATATAAAAATATATAAATTAATAAATTATAATATATATATATATATATATATATATATATATATATATATATATATATATAACTTAAGTATATTATAGCAAAAACTTTTATTGCTGGCGTGTGTCATCTCCAGAGCGCTCCAATGTGACGTGTAATATTCTGAATTTTTTGGATTTTTTAATACTTTTTTTAATATTTTTCTTATTTACTTTTAATTAACTTCCTTATTTAATATTTTTATTTTTTAAATAATGTGTTTCTTATTTTTAATAATGATTAAATTTTTAATATTTTATTTATTTATTTGGGTATCATTAATTTGTCACTAAATCTTTTAATGCAATAAATTAATTAATATCAAATTAAATCATATATATATAAAAAAAAAAGAATATTCCACATAATATTCTCTCTCACCCTACCTATAAATAAGACTTTTTTATTATTTATTCTAAATACACACATTCGTTTCTCCAAAAAGAATAGGAGTTTTCTTCAAGTTCCTCTAGAGAATTGATTTATGAAAATGTAAAAAATTATTTCGATAGAGAGAATCAAGTAGAGATTCGATCTACTTAAAAAATCGATTCAAGTATTCTTCAAGAGAAAGAGAACTGATTCAAGTATTCTTGAATTGTTTTACATCTTAAGAATCGATTCTTCAAGAGGAAGAGAATCGATTCAAGTATTCTTAAATAGATTTACATCTTAAAAATCGATTTTTCTAGAGATACTTGAATAGATTTACATCTTAAAAATTAATTTTTCAAGAGTAAGATGATCGATTCAAGTTTACATCTTAAGAAATGATTTTTCAAGAGGAAAAAAAATCGATTCAAGTATTACCTCTTAAGAATCGATTCAAGTATTCTTTAAGATTTACCTCTAAAGTATTGATTCAAGTATTCTTCAAAGGATCAACGATTCAAGTACTCTTGAATTGATTTACCTCTAGAGAATAAGAGGTTGAAAAACTAATTCATGTATAGAATCGAAAGCTTAAGTTCTTTAAGTTAAATCATTATTTCATATCAAATAACATTAAAATTGAGTTTGTAATTATTTATTAATTTTTTAAATTTAGTATATTAATATTTATATATTTATATATCTTAATTATTCAATTATGACATATGAATTATAAAATTTGTTTTTTTTAGTAGTTTATATAATTTGAAACAAATAAAATTAAATAAAAAAATATAATTAATAAATTCATTACAAGTTTATGAATATTTAATAGAATATTATATATAAATTAATTTTATTTATATAATGTATATATATAAATATATTTAAATTAGTTTCTTAAAAATAATAATTAATGGAAATAGAATTATTATTATATAATTAGTTAAGAAATATTAAACCATAATCATGAGCAAAAAGTAATACTCCATTTAAATATTATTTATAATATCACGTATATTTAATATATATATATATATATATATATATCAACTATTTAAAATATTTTAATAATTTTATTTTAATTAATGACAAAAACTCTTGTGCCTCCGGTGCACGGATTTAGACTCGTGCGCCTAAGTCCGACCCTGCCTATATTGAGTTTTTTTTTTTAACTTATAAATGACCTGATTAATAAATGGGGTAGGTTGGGCGCACGGGTCAAGTCCATGCCCCCGGACGCACAAGTTTTAATTAATGACAAAATCTCTTGTGCCCCCGGCGCACGGATTTAGATCCGTGCGCCCAAGTCCGACCCTGCCTATATTGAGTTTTTTTTATTTTTTTAAACTTATAAATGACCTGATTAATAAATGGGGTAAGTTGGGTGCACGGGTCAAGTCCATGTCCCCCGACACACAAGATATTAACTCTTAGTTAATTATAAAATGTTTGATCTTATTTTCCATAAGTAATACTCCATCCGTCTCGTTTCAATATTTACGTTTCTATTTTGCGCGTTCCATTTCAATGTTTACGTTTTCCTTTTTGAAATATGGGACCCATCTAAAATAATTAATATATCATCCAACACTAATACACCTACCCACTTTGCATTAAATATTATATTTTTCCACCCACTATCTATTATAATATTATATACTCCTTAATCAACGTGCAAAAAGCAAATGTAAACATTAAAACGGGACGGAGGGAGTATTAAGTATATAGTATAAGAAAGTATTATTTACTTTAGTATCATTAATTGCAATTAATAAATAAATCACTCAATTTAAATAAATTAATTAGTATCAAATCATGTATAGAAAAAAAAAGAAAAATTGAGATTTTTTTTATATATGATTGATATTTATTTTAAACAAACCGTAAAATTAAGGATTTATTACTAAAAAGTTACATACTTTGATCATAATTGCACTTAAATACAATAAAAAAAATAAAATACTAACAAATATATAAATATACAGCAAAAAGACAAAATTGCCCTTATATAGTTCCACATTTTTTTAGAGAGACAGTGGGAGTAATAAATAGTTTTTAATTAAATTTTTTATGTTATAAGGTAACATTTAAAAAAAATATATGTCAAGATTCTTTCAAATAATTAGAATATATGTACATATATATTAAATTTTTATATGATTTAGCAATACTTTACATTATCAAAAGTAAAATATTATAATTTGTTGCAAATTCATTAGATTGATGAAAGAAATTGTCTAAATATAAAAAAAAATCTCCTTAATTAATGTTATTACGTTATATAACACAAAATTTTTAATTATAAAAAATAAAAATAATAATTAAGTGATCCCGCATTGTACGCGAGTTTCATACTAGTATATATATATTATTTTAATTTTAGCCCTTAACATCCACCCCACCCTTAAAAAAAAGAAAAAAAAAAAAAAACTGTCGTTCCTTAACCCCTCAAACCCCCTTCATCCTACCTCCATCCTTCCCCCTACTCTACTCTCCCCTCCTCACCCCGCCCCAACACACCAACCCAAAATAAAAAAAAAAAAAAAAAAACATTCTAAATTTTAATATTTTATATAATAAAATTTTGGAAGGATTACTACTAGGTACACTAAAATTTTTTTAATTACTATGAATTACAAACATACAAAAATATTACTACAAATTACATAAATTTATAGTGATATTCCAATATTACCCTTACAATGTGTTGCACATAAATGTTTGTGTGCAGCAAAAGTGTGTGCAGTAAAAAAAGTGTGTGCAATAAAATCAACAATAGCTACGATCAGCTTCAAGATGGATAAGATCGAGACGTTGCAAAAACAGTAAGTCGATCTCATTAAAAACTTGACGAGCGAAGTTCAACACCTGGAAACCAAGGTGACCGGGAGAAAGCCAGGAGGAAGGTTGCCAGCAACCTTTGGAATAGAACCCCTTTTACATCAAAAGGGGAAGACGATAGAGGTCACAAGACCGAAGACGGAGAGTGACAATATGATCGCTATCCTTCGAGGAAAATCCACATCTCTAGATGGAAAGAACGAATCTGAGGATTTATAAGATCTATATGAGTCCTTCAAAGGACTATTAATTGTAGATCTAAAGATGAATGTTGGAGAATCTTCAAGCTCTCAACAGCAGTCGCGGGCTCCTGATGAGTGTGTTAATTCACGAATCTTGCGCTTGGATTTGTGCTATTATGAAGTGTTTCAAGGATGAAATCGGGTATAAGCTGATATATATTGTATGAAGTCATGAATCAGGTGTTGTTGGAGCTATTTGAGTGGTTTTTCGAAGGAAATCAGAGTGGAAGTGTTGAAAACTGAAGAAAGGAAGTCAAAGCCATCCGATTGGGCGAAGCAGGAGTGAGATTCGACTTGAAGAAAATCAATTCGATGAGCCCTTCAGGTCGAATTGGCAGCACAACACGAGCAGAAGGTGGATTCGACCACGACAGGGGAATTCGACCTGGGTATCAGGTCAAATCGAGGTCGAATCGATTGGCGGATATGCCGATTCGACCTCGTCACTTCGATTCGATCAGGACAGTTGGTCGAATTGAGCACCTGGGACTTACAGTGTGTTGATTCGACCTGCAATTCGACTTGTGATGGTCAATTTGACCTGTTGCTGAAGTCGAATTGAGGCTCGGGAACTTATCATATCCGTATTTTTACACCCTCAATGCGTATGATCACTTAAAAAGCCCATTCAAAGCATAGGAGACGTGATTACAACAATAAAAGAAGGCTTGTGCAGTATTATAAAAAGACGACTTGATCAAGAAGACAAGGAAACGTAGAGTTGAGAGGAGATCGATCATCCATCCTCTGGAGGGGCTGTGACAGAGTTCTGCTGGAGATTCAAGTAAGATCGGTCCAACTAACCATGATTGTTCTTAGATCAATCATGGGCTAAAGCCGCTTCGGCAGTTCTAGAGTTATGAAGGTTTCATAAGTTAATTAGTCTTTCGTGTGTAAATTCCGTACAACACTACTTGTGATTTATTTTATATAAGATTGCGCGTTTTTAATCCATACTCACGGTCGTTTTGTGCATCAATAATTGTTGTGTAGAGTCTGAATACATAACTTGGTTATTGGTTGAGGGCGTTCACTGCTGAGCAGGGTTTTATGTTATAATTCTACGTGAATGGATTCCGAAGTCTTATTAGAACTATCTTATACGAATTCTTGTTAATTGAATCATATTCGGGTTAATAAGTAGGATAAAGAGTATAACTTTATAGTACCCATAAAAGGAGATCAAATCGGGTTAGAGTACTAAGTGCACGGTAAATAATTGATTATGATAGTACCTAGAAAGGGGGTAAAGTATACATCTTGCTCCGAGGATATTCACACGTGTCATACTCATATTTACTTGTGTCTATAGAGTAGATTTGCATGGTTTAGTGATGCGTCCATAAACCACAAGGCAGAGTCGGACACCGTCACATGAAAGATGAATTAATAAGTGGAACTGGATTACCTGACGAACTACCTACTATCTTACTTGATCACAACTCACTTATCTCTTATTCTTGTTATTTTTACTTGCTATTTCAATTATTATTTGTTACTTAATCTCAATATCACAACCGTTATATTTACCAACATAGTCACAATTTACTAGAACATAATTAAATTGATATTTATCCATCCATTGGGTTCGATATATAACTTGGTCACCTTCGAAACTACGATTGATATCTTTCATAATTGAGGATTAATTGTGTGTTGAGAAAACGCCTATCAGCTCCTCAGATACAACATGATCCGAGCTAAAATGAAAGAACTTCTGGATCACATGTGGTCTATAAAGTAAGACAAGAAAAGACATTCCAAAACCAAGTGAAAATTGCAGGAGGTGCACTAGAGTTGGACAAAGAATGGTTCATAAGATTTCTAATGATGAGCCTAGAAGGATCAGTAAAGTGCGCCGAGGAGGTACTCTCAGACAAAGTCAAAAAGGATGTCATGGAAGGAGAACATCTTAGCAATATTGTTGGCCGTATGGCCAAGATCTTCAAGATCCATTTCATCGGAGTTGGTTACTTCGAAAGAATAGAAGAACAGAACAATTAAACTAGTATTAAAGTTTGAGTGTGGGGGTATTTTGGTAAAATAAAAAAATAAAAAAAGACCATTTGAATAGATTTACTATAAAATCTAATAATTGATTCATAATAATTTTGTATTTAAAAAAGTTGGGCAAATTTGGCATTCTCCCAATTTATAATCTACCAAACCAATTATTTATGAGGCTTATACCCTCTTATAAAAATAAAAAATAAAAAAAAGAAGAGTTGGGCTTATTATGCACTTATTATTTAGGAGTTAGGAGGCTTATGCCCTTTACCAGACGAGCCCTAATGGTATAGGGCGCAGCCCAATCCACGATCTCTCTCTATATATGCATAGCGGCTGGCGTACTAGAAAGAAAGAAAGAATTATCGATAGGGGTGGGTAATATCGGCATACCAAAAATACCGATACCGTACCAAAAATTTCGGTATGAAAAAATCCATACCGATACCGATACCGAAATTTCGGTATATCGGTATACCGAAATTTCGGTATACTGAAAAATCGGTATACCGAAATTTCGATAAATTAAATCGGATACCGATACCGTACCGAAAATTACATCATACTGATTTTTCGATAAATACCGATTAATACCGAAACATTGGCACACCGTTTCATAACGAAAATTCAACATACCGAAAAATATCGATTTACTGAATCATACAGAAAAATAATATTAAATTTTAATAAAAATAATAAAATTAATATAAAAATATTTCAAAATAATTAAACTTTCTAATTACAAACATTCTACTTTAATAACATCTTCTAATTTATTAATATATTTTTATATACATATTTTAGATTAAAAAAATTTGGTTATTATATTTTTATATATTTTAATTTATAAGTGTATTATATTTTATTTAATTTTATTAGAGTTTATTTTAAATTTTAAAAAATAAATATGAATAAATGTGATGCATAATTACATACATATAATTTAAATATATTAGTAATATAAAATATACTTAAATATAGTATTATGTATAATTAATTTTTTAAAATATAAATATAAAAATTTTGTATTTCGGCATCGGTATACCGATATTGAAATACCGAAAAATATTTCACTATATTAAAATACCGAAAATTTTAATATACAATATCGATACCGTACCGAAATTATCGGTACGACAACCATACCATACTGAAAATTATCGGTATACCGAGTTTTCGGTATTTTTTCCCATCCCTAATTGTCGATGGATCGTAGCAAGGGTTACGGCGTACTCAAAAGAAAGAAACAATTGACGATGGATCGTAGCAAGGGCTACGAGTACAGTTATGAGTTTAGGTCAGATAACGAGATGCTTACCTTGTATACTTATGCTAAGGGGTGGAATTTGGGTGGGGAAGAAGATGCAAATGAGGGGTATGATTGGAGAAGAGAGGGGTGGCGTTTGAAAAATTGGGGTTGGGAAGACGACGCAGCGGCGTGGGACAATGTGCCGTTGGTGGGTTTGGGAGAAAATATGGATATGGAAGAAGAAGAGGCATTCGATTTGTATGGGGAAGAGGCAGAAGAAGAGGAAGAGTTTTATGGGGAAGAGGGAGAAGAAGAGGAGTTGGATTTGTATGGGGAAGAGGCTGGAGAAGACGCATAATTGGATTTTGAGGGAGAAGAGGGTGGGGAAGACGCAGAAGTAGAGACATATCTGTTTGAATTCAGAACAATTCTGAAATTCAAAAGCATTGAGGGTGAGATGCTAGTGATGGGGGAAGAGAGGTTCGGCGTGTGGATGGAGAGACATTTTCGAGAAGAGGCGTCGCTGGAAGTTGATCTCAACTTCAAAATGCTTGACGATTATTGGATGCCTGTTGATCAGATCCGGTCTATGGTCCGCTCCGCCCTGGAATTCGCCGGAGGGGCGGAGGCGAAGGTAGGAAATGGCAAGAGGGTGAAGGGAGTGGTGGTATCGCTGGAGGTGATGACGGTTCAGCTGGAGGGTGAATCGTTGGATGGCGCGTGCGAGAGAGAAATTAAGCCGGAAACATTGGTGCCAATGAACCTGGTGTGGGTAAGCATGACACCCGGGGCGAGGACAGTGGAGTTGGCGAATTCCTACCTGGGGCCTTGTGGGGATACACGCTTGTACCCCATAATTGCTATGAGATACATTGATTTAAAAAAATTACTCTCACATACAAAATATTAAAGTAAAATACTAAATATAAACTTAATTCATTATAATCTCATTCACTTTTAAACCACAAACCCTAAACCCCTCACCCACCCACCGTCGGACCACTGCCGATTGCTAGTGACCAGCGGCCACCCCTGCTGCCGCCGGAGCTACACCGCTGCACATAACTTTTGCTGCACACACATTTTTTATTGCACATGACTTTTGCTGCACACGAGCTTTTATGCTGCACATAAACATTTATTTGTAGCACATTATAAGGGTAATATTGAAATATCACTATATATTTATGTAGTTAGTAATAATATTTTTGTATGTTTGTATCTTATAGTAATAAAGAAATTTTTAATGTATCTAGTAGTAACTATCCCAATTTGTGTGCCCAGATACCCTTTAATATTAAATGGTATACTCTTTAGTATAAGAACATGTATCCTTTATTTTCTGAAAAAGAAAATAAAAAAATAAATACAAATATATACCCTTTAGAACAAAATGCTGAATTAAAGTGTGTAGCACTACAAAAAAAAAACCAACGGAATATGTCGTTGGTAAAAACATTAGTTCCATTGTTAAATTGATTTACCAGCGGATTAACAACGAAATCCGTTGGTAAATTTCTGTTGGTAAAGTGGTGGCTGATAAATTTTTAAGAACGGAATCCATTGGTAAATTTCAGTTGGTAAAGTGGTGGCTGGTAAATTTTTAACAATGAAAAATCAATTCCGTTAGTAATCCGTTGCTAAAAATTCCGTTAGTAATTTATATAAAGATTCTCTTTGTAATCCGTTGATAAATTCCGTTAGTAGTTTATATAAAGATTCTCTTCGTAATCCGTTGGTAATTACCAAGAAATTGAATTCCGGAGAATAAATCCATTGGCATCTCATTGCTAATAGAAAAATATCATTTTAGTTGCTAATCCATTAGTAATTATAAACAGATTGAATTCCGTTAGTAAATTCCGTTACTAAAAAACTTTTTTTTTAATCTAACCTTTAGAATAAAATGTTATACCCTTACACAATTTGTGCAAAACACAAGAGACCAACTCGTTCATTAATTATAATTAAGAATAAGTTTGCGATTTAAAAGCAGCAGCAACGCGGCTGTAGCTCCCATATACTGTATATTATTTTCCTCTTTAAGTTATATCTTAGTAATTTATTTGACTTGGACCGTTTATGAGAAAGCATTGAATAGATGGGCCAAGAGGGTCGATTCGAGTGCAGGCCCAACTAAAACTCAAATCTTCTTCCAGGTTTTTCTCCATAACATGCTCATTCCAATTAATATTAAATTGAAATGTACTCCATTATTTATGAAAAAAATATAAATTTTGTGCTTTTTTTTAATTGAATCATACAAAAATTTTAAATGGCTAATTATACAGTGCAACCAAGTGCACTCTAAGATAAGGTGCACCCATTTTAAAAAAATTATACAAATATGAATAAAAACATATACAATTATAAACAAAAATGTAGTACACTTTAATTGTTAGTTTTTTAATGAAAAATTAAGTGTAAAAAAATGCAATTATTAAAAAACATGTACTCCTTAAATAAAAAGTTTTACACATATGGATGCTAATTTTTTTAATGAAAAACTTAGTGTGAAAAAACTAACAATTATTAAGAAACACATATACAAAATAGAATAAAAACATATATAAAATAAAATAAAAAATTATACACATATGGGTGCACCTAATATCAACTCATTTTAAATTAATCAAAGTTATCAGAATTCCTAATTATTAACCAATTGATAGCAGTGGTGAAGGCACTGAGGCAGCCAAAAACTGTGGGTAACAAACAGAGCCGCTGAAAAGACGAGGAAGCCCTCACGGTGCTAAAGTGTTGATTATTTCAATAAATGAGTTTATGGATTTAACCACAAATTATGAACTTCAAAAAAAGAAAATATCAAAAACTTGAACATCACATCATTGCTAACTAACAGCAACATAATAGAATGTTCTCCTTTTCTTTTCTATTTTTCTTTTTTTAAAACTACAATGTTAGAATAATTACATAAAAATTCCATCATGGACCAGAGAAGTTGATGCTCACAGTCACAGCCATAAGAATTAATTTAAAATCATGATGAAATTTCAACAAGCCTTAAAATGCATTAACTAATGACAACAGATAATAAAGCAGTTAAAATTCCATTGTAAAGCAAATCTAAACAGGAGGAAGAAAAAATCAAATTCACTTATTCCATATCCATCTTCTTGCAAATCTAAATAGAAACTACTTATAGTTTCATTACTTAATAGAAAATTTTCAGTTTTTCTAATTTTTCCGTTTCTTTTCTTCTTCTTCTTTTATTTTTTTTTTCTTTTCTTCTTTTCCATTTCCATTAGTACCATGAATATAAGAAACGACATTCCTAGTTATCTCCATCCACAACTACAATAGTTATTCGACCCCAAAAACGAACCACCCTCACTTAAACTCAATAGTTTCTGCTTTTCCTTTGCCCAAAAATGAGAACTAACCAGAAAATTCACATCTTCATTAACAGCAAACACCATATTTTAGGTTTTACCTATTCGCTGTTCTTTGTGCCATACGCGATGAAATTTACACCAATGTCATCAGAAAGAGACCATCGCCCTGTAAGAGGGTTGTAAACAAACCCAGCCATTTCTTGGACCTGAAATTTTGTATAAGCAACAATTTAATATCTCATAAACGAAAGGAAACTATATATATCCCACAGGGTACAGGAATTTGCTTCCGACTTACAGATATAGAAGCTCGTTGAAGAATTAGGACCAGCTCTTCTGGCGTTAGAAAGCTCGACCATTGATGTGTTCCTACAGGGAGCTGAGCATTACACGTGTCAATGAGTTATTTATGGAACAATATATCGACAAAGAATCTTTGAAAGTCAGTTTATTTTAGGCAGATGTGAGAGTATGACATGCATTCAGAATAAGGGATTTGAATTCAATGATTAGATTTCAAATATATACATAAATTCTTTGATTCAAATACAACAAATATATTTTATTAATATAATAAAGGTATAAGGATAAAGATACTAAGATATACTGTGATGCATCATGCATTACACATGGACATAAGGAAACAGATACTAAGAAAACATAAAACTACCGAAATGGAAAGCATGATGCATAGGAAAACCCACACAAGTCAAGTTGATGAATATGTATAATAGGACAAAGTAAATATGAAAATTAAAGCACTTAAAATTATCAAAGAAATGCAAATAGGGACAAGGAAATTGGATTTTAGCATTGTATCAAGTATAAAATCACAAGAAATTCACAGCAGCATGCAAATGATATCCGACACTGAAAAGGTCACCAATTTGATTCTGAAATGCCAGAATTTTGGAAACTGATTGGATTCTTTTACAGGAGAGATGATTCATACATCAAAATATGCATCTCAACTAAATAGAATTTCTCTGCGCATCTTCACGGTCGGAAAAAAAAAATTTAAGCAAAAGCCATACTTATGGTGACAACAATAAACAAGTTTTAACCACCATATTACGAGTTCAAGCATTTTGTAGTAGTAAAATACCCAGTGTAAAACATATTCTGCCATGATGATTGCAGTTGCATAAGCTCTCATTGAACGATTGATTGTTGAGATCAGAGAAGCTCCACCAACACTGGTCAAAGCTGACAAGGATTTACAGAACTCAGCAGGCTCTGCAACATGCTCAATTACCTGATTAGCACTCACATTATCAATAATATTTTCAAATAAACTACTAAATAAAGGAAAAATATCATATACATTACTTTGATATAACTTTTCAAACAGACTACATAGATTCAGTCAGAAACATAAAAGAGATATAACCTAGCTTTCTGAAGATTAGCACTGCAGGTGAAATATCCTAAATTGACTTAATATTCTTAGCACTAAAACCATCACAAAATCTGTATTTTAAAGAAAATTAACACTCCAACAATAAAATTAAAAAAAAAATTATATAATAAATTAATTAAGCACACCTCAAGAGCCAGTACAGCATCAAATTTCTTCTGCTCCTCTACCAATTTCTCTGTCAAACAATAGCAATTGCATCAGCTACCGAAGATATTTTGAATGGTTTGATATGAACATACAATAAAATATACAAAAGATGTTAATTATCTATTAGGATGAACACTAACAGAGAATGCTAGATAACTTAAAAGAATTTACAGCAAACAGTCAAACTGTCAAATTACACAATGCATGCATAGTAAGTGATATGCAAATTTATGCAACAAAATATCAAGAAACTAAATACTTCTATAAGTAAAAGTCAAAAGTTATAGCGTAAACCAGACCCCCACACCCACCTCCTAGAGAAGATATGCAAACCATCAAATTAAGAAGAGGAAAAATAATAATATTAATAGCCAGAGAAATATAGTCCAATAAAGTTCAGTAATTATGGAAGAGTAGGCAGCTTATACTAATTGAACTGTTGGCTAGATGCATGATTTTGAATGAAATAAATTTGGTTGAACAGTTAACACCTTGTATAGACTGGATAGAGCACTTAAGAAAATAAGGTAAGAGCATAGGTATGAGATGCTGTAAGCACTTCAGAGTAATTAAATATGTTAAAATAATTAATAAATTATTAAACCATCATATTCAACATATAAATATAATGTGTACCAGCTGTTGTGCAACAATAGTCAATAGACGAAGTTATTGGATCCAAATCCTGCAAAAGACATACACTCAAGCTGAAATAACTATGAATGCAAAGATATTTGGTCATATAAATGTCATGCAAATTTTGATATATGGTATTATAAAGAAAAAAAATTAATGTTATCAGGCGTGAATTGAGAATAGTATTTCAAACTATTTAAAGGATGAACAGGTAATGAAAAGTAACAAACTGTAGGCCCATGCTCCCAACCCATAAAGTATACATCAAGAAGTTATATCATTCTTGTAACAGATGTTACAGATCTCACTCAGCTCAGTAAAGTTTACGAAAATATTGTTGGACTGGGCATTGACAAACACATGAATTTGCCTCAATGCATTCAAACTTGACAAATAACATTCATTCCCAGATACACTATACTGATTCAAATTAGTTTACATGGTAGTAAAGCATTTTACAATAGGTGCTGATGAAATTAAAGAGACATGTTTGTCCTAACACAGGGAATTAATGATATTTGAGATTGTGTGTTGTATGTGTAACATTGGCTTGTTTCCTTATATTTTTTCCATGATATAACATACCGCATGAAGCTGAGCAATCTTGATATTCTTTTCCACAGCATCAACTCCTGTAACACTAGCACCCATACGAGCCAAAGGCTGAGACAGAAAAAAAAAAAAACATATAGTGCCAGTAAAGAGTCATTTCGAGTACACAACTGTAGATACTTGCCAACACACAGTATTGTGCATCTAATGTATTGACTTTCATAATCAATTCAACAACAACAGTCAATGAGACAACAAGAGTCAATAAATTGTTATTTTCCTAGAGTATAAGATCTCCAAAAAATCAATTTATGCATTATGCCTAAGTTGTGTACTATGAGTTATGACAGAGGTTTTAGAACGCACCTCCGATAAAATTCCCCCTCCACAGCCAACATCAACGAATTTCAACCCTTCAAATGGCCTTGCACAATAAGGATCCTTTCTAACATGTTATAAATTTATAAGTTTATAAGACAGCCAAGTGACAGAAACACATAAATTCGCACATAAACACAAACAAATCTTAGTGTTTCTGACTTGGCTACAAAAGATACATTCTTTTTAATTTAGCCATAAGATGAACATCAAAAAAATGTATTTGGAAATATCCCTCAACTAAGACAACAATAAGAAACTTAAAGACATTCACTTTTGGGAATAATAAACAAATTATTTTACCATCTACAGATTCTACACCAATTATAGAGTCAAATTCTCAACTCCTTGTGCTAATGAGTAATGTCATGAACATGACAATAAAGAAGTTTTTAATAAATTATTATTACAGCTCAAAATGGACATAATTCCACAAATATATCCTCAAAGAACTGCTAAGAAAGGAAGTTTCTGAGAACTCATAATTTCTACATATCATCAATAATAAGGTAATGCACCTCTTCTGCGACTAGAGCACTCGCTTACTGAAAAGTTGAATCTTTAAAAGGGAAGTTTTATAAGAGAGGCAAAACTGTGGTTTATTATATAGCAACCAACTTCTAAATTCACTATTCAAGCCTCTCTCTCTCTCTCTCTCTCTCTCAAACATATATTAAAATTACCCAAAATGCCGGCACAACGTTGACCTAATAAAAGCAAGTCTCGTCGGATTCATGGCATGCAATGGCTTAAACGGTCCATCTGCATCCCACCTAACATTAATTCAACAAACAAAAAAATCAAATAGAGAGAAAATTAACAAAATAAAATAAACTTACAATATTCAATATACTAAATAATCCTCCAGCATCTTGCCTAATATAGTACTCCCTCCGTCCCAGAGAAGTTGACAGAGGTCATAAGGTAAATGTGTCAACTTCTCTGGGCAGAGGTAGTAACATAAATGAAGAAAAAACATTAGCAAAATAAAATCAGATAAATTCTCCACAAAGTGAAATAAGTACCAGGTCTCGGACCTGGATGCAAATTTTTTTAGCTCAGTTTCTTTCAAAGAGCTCTTTAAATGGACACTGGATGCTGGTGGAGGAGTGGAAGATGAAGCAACTGGAGACGGAAGTGGAACATCTGAGTAACACTGTGTTTGTAGGATATGGTGAACGTCCAAGTTTGGGCAGAGATTTATTGTTCGTGAGCAGTTCCAACCACGAGAGGCATGAATTCTGAGTCGGGCTAACAAGTGCTTGGAAACCATTGGACACGTGAAAGAAGCTGAAAAGGTTTTTCAAATACAGATTGAACTGAATTGTAAATACATCTGGGAAATCTACATACAGAATAGAAATTTTATTTCAATTATGAAACTTTTCAAATGAGAATGCTATATATTGTGACTAACTTCTATTTGCATGATGCATCTTGGTAAAGCCAATATACTGGATCAATTATCATTACTCAAAATCAGACATCATGGGTGCAATAACCAAAATGCATAGAATCCATCAAAACACACCAACAGTGAAAGAGTCAAAAGTTACACAAAAAGCTTTAGCCAGCAATGCAACTTATGCATGTACTTTGGTAAATATCCTATATTTTTGGTATGTTGCAAAATATTGGTTAGATTTATCCCAATGTGACTGCATAAATTTGCAAGAAAAATGAATTAAAAATAACTGAATTCAAGATATTTAACAATATTTAAATGATCCATCCTAGAATCAAGAAGTTCATTAAATTAAAGGTTCATGCAATGGTGAACACAACCTTCACTGAAACAAACTAACAAACCCACAATCATAAGCGCTAAACTATTTTGGAACTAAACCCACACACACTGAAATAATCATGATATTCAGAGTTCTCAATCATTCATAAATAATCCTAAAAATCCGAAACATGCAGTACCCAAGATGGGAGAACAAAAAGCTCCATAACCAAGAAAAGCACAAAGGCTCAAAACTTGGAAATCGAACTTGAAATCAAGACCCAGAAAAGAAATTCTAACCTCAGCCCAAATGCAGTTACTTTTCCTCTTAAACCCGCAAGCCCGGTAATACGAACAAGAAGAAACAAGATTTTAGGGATTTGCGGAGAGCGTAAGGAATTGGGAAAACACCTTATAAAGTGTGACTAATTTCGGTCCATTTAAGAACAAATAAATGAATCTAGGTCGGAGTTTTGGCCTCTGAAACAGGAGTGGAGTACACAACCCCACTGCTTACGACTCAAAGCTGGACGAAGCTGTAATGGAAGGACGTTGGAGAGAGGTGAAAACGGAGAAGTTTAAGGCGGTGGCAAAATGAACAAATGAATTACCTTCATTTTCATCACAGTCTTATTCATTTTTATTTTTATGTAATACTAATTTTTTTAAGGTAAATGGAGTACTAAAATACTGTAGTATTGTTATTCACAATTTTGCATAGTAGGAGTATTAGTTATACTCTTATTTTAAATTATATATAATTAGAAAGTAATTTTTTTTATAAAAAAAAATCTAAAAGACATGTATGATCATCTAATGATCTACTACTATTTTTTTTTTTTTTCAAATTGTGTTCACCAAGACATAATGTTGTTCTCTTATATTGGTTGAATCCCATTTATTCTTACTCCCTTTCATCCCAACTTATTTTTATTGTAGACATGAAGTAAAAAAATAATAATAACAGAATTTTTTATCAACTTTTCGTAGGGTATAAAGTATGTTATACTCCATGGGTTAAGTGGGAGTTACATGTACTTTTAGAGATGAGAATTGAGGTAATATTTCTTTTTTTTTGTGGTAAATATTAATGTGAAACGACGAAAATGAAAAGTGTAAAATTTAACTTAGTACAAAAAGAGTATTAAATAAATGTATGGTATGTTAGTTACGGTATGTAAAAATATTACTCACCCATTCCATTGAAATATGAACGTTTACTTTTTAAAAGTAAATCAAAGGATATTATATTTTAATGTATACCGAAATGAGATAAGAGCAATATAAATTGGAGTACTATTATAATTTATGAAATTATATATTTAAAAAAATTCAAATACATAGTTAATGTTCACAGAAAATTAGATTAATTTTATTTTAAGATATAGTTAAATTTTGCATATAATGATACTTATATTTAAACATTTATGAGCAAGGAATAATGAGCAAATATTTCATGTAAAAAAAACTTCAAAACCAATGCTAAAGGAGTAAAGTTTGATAAAAACTTGGCATTTGATGTAAACTTACTCTACTTCTTTCATGATGTCAGATGATCAATATTCTTTATACTGAAAAAAATTTCTTGTGTATACAAAATTCTAGAGGCAATTTGATAAAGTTGTCACATCTTCGGATAGCGTATTTCTCTACCAACAACTCTGTTACTTCTCCATCTCCATATTGAATCCAGTTGCCTTGGCTTCACACCAAATTTCTTTACACTTGGCTAATCTCCCTGAAGCCTTATAAACTCCCACCACATCCCTGTATATATCATATGTTGGAGTGAACCCAGATTCTTTAAGTCGGCTAAAATATTTACCACTCCTCGCCTGATCATTCATAGCAACAAAAAGTTTTATCAGCACGCGATATGCTGGCAGATCGAGCAAACAATTCGACCCCTCCATTTCCCAAACAATGGCCATTGCATCCCTACATCTGTTCTCCAAATACAGACTATGGATCACTGTGGTGTACATGACCACACTGGGAATGCCACCTGACTTTCTAAACCAGTCGTATAAGGACTCCACTACATCGAACTTCCCTAGCCTCGTGCAAACTTTCATGACTGATGTGCAGTCAGTTGGACTCAATCCAAGATCCTCTCTATTAGCAAGCTCATCCAGCAATGGCAGCATCAGCATTTTCTTGTCCGGATATTTCACCAGTTCTAGTAATAATTTAACACACACACTAACATCTAATGTTCTTTTACTTTCCATGGCCAGAGAGAGAAGCCTCAAAGCAAGATTAAAGTTCCTACCTTTGATGCAGCCTCTCACTACTGCCTCGTAGACGCTCCGGCTTGTTATGCTGGTGAACTTATCCAACTCGAGTGGCATTTTCAACTCACGTGCTCTTGCCAAGACTTCAACTGTGGAAGCAAGGATTCGATCATCTGGGAACAAATGAGGCTGGTTCTGAACCCAACAGAGAACATGCAAAGCGCGGTGGGGGAGACCCATATGCCCCAATTCGCGTACTGTCAATGACAACGAACCCTTTCGAAGAAAACGAGTCCACTGATTGAGAACTGTGGACACATTATCCTCACTAGGAAGGCTTCTAATTTCCCTAGCTAAGCTAATCAAGAAAGTCGGATTCTTGTAAATCTGATTAGATATGGGTTGCCGAGAAGAACACGCTAGGTGAGTCCTGGTTAGTTTCTTAGGCGTGGGAAGTCCCAAAGGTCTAATCTTGTGAGGAAGTGGGAGTGGAAGAGGTCTTTCCCTGTTCAACTTTTCTGATTTTTTAGGAACCCTTCCACGGAAAAGGGATGAAATAGCTACAATCTCATCATCTTCCCAAACTATATTTCCATCATCGCAATCAAACTGAAGGACAACTGTATCAGGATCAGATGAAGGCCCTTCACATGGAACAGGGTCCTCAACATGACAGAGACTAGGGTAGAAGTCCGGTGGAGTCTCGATGTGTCGACGATGACGAAGATTCTTTGGAGGTCGTAACTTTCTATGGTTGGGTTTTTTGCTATCAGAGCGTGATGCAAATGCTATACTGCAAAAAGATTTAACAGCACTGCAGCATTTTGATGGGTCCGAAAATACGGCATAGCAGGTTAAGCTCCCCATCCTATAAAAAAAAAGGAATCATGGAAGTCGTCCAGCTCGTATTAAATCAATCGAACAGCAGGTGGATTGTTCCCATAAAAGCCGATTTTTGGTTATTGGATTACAAACCTGTAAACATTAATCAGATTTATCCTTTTGGTTCTTTAAGGCTAACAAATATAACCCAACTCGCTGTCAAAATTATGCAAAAAACCTCACATAATGATGCTAGTAGGTGAAGTTGTACTAATAGGAAAACATTTGGTTTCGTATTCAAATAATAAATCTAAAACTGTCAGTCGCTCAGACTCAATCAGTTTGGAAAGATGATGACAACCAATGGCATTTCATAATAAGAAGCTACACACTTGAATGCTGCAAATTACAATTAAACCACAATAAATGTATCCATATACCAAGCCGAAAAGAAAGCAATGATATGTGGAGGTAGAGAGTAAAATATATTTCAGTAACAATGTTGAAACTAAGCTAATAACATATAAGATCTTAGAACACCCAACTCCCATAAATAACCGTGTTTGGATTTTTATTTCATAACCCAACTACAAATGCACCTATTTCTTGAATTTCATGACTGACATCTTTGTTCTTCCAACCCATAAACACTTCACTAACAATTACTGTTCATCTCATCATTTTTTCCCCTGAAGAATTGACCACTTAGAAAAAAATACTAGCAGAAATAAGGTTGGTTGGTTGGTTGGGTGACATTCAAAACAGTTATAAGGTTGAACGCTTAATAAAATACTTTCAAGAATAGATTCACAATAAGCATAGTTTGATTAAGAAATGGAGGCTGATAATGCAAAGGCAACAGTATCCAATTAGTAGCACAGGGGGAGAGGAGTAAAAATCTAAGCACACGAAGAGGGAAGACAAATAAAACTTACACAAATATGGAGAATCGTCAGGCGACAGTGAAAAATGGGTACGCCCTAAAAACCCAAGTACAGTCTACACCAAGTACAGCAACTATTTGTCCAGCATGAGCTTGTTGAATGTCCTGTCAAAGGAATAGGTAAAGGGGAAAAAAAAAATCATCCTAGTTCCTAAAGGAGGGAAACAATACCAATGTACACTATAATGTTATTGCATGAATATAGCAATAATGTCTTAACAGAAAACAGAGCAGCTCATGAACAAAAGCACAAATTAAGCATATAATACAGTGAGGCATCAACCTTTGGGTAACAAACACATAATGGTATGATAGTCCACGTTTTAAGAGAGATACAATAACCTCATTCACAACCAAACAATATACAACTACACCTGTTAGATGACTAACCTCTTTCTATTAACCACAATTTTTTTGGAATTTTCTAGCAAGAGTGATGGACATTTCTCTTGAATGTGGCACGTTAAATACAAGAATTTTGCAATGTGGGACACTAATTGGAGTTATTCAGATGTTTAGTTGGGAAAAGAACAACGGGAAACATCAATTGTGAAGAAAAAGATGTACTTAATGAAGACAATCTCCTAGCCGCTTACAGTTTAACCTCTCATATCAAACAATTCAAAGCATGTACTCTGTTTTAACTTCCATATTCTATTAAAATGTATTTAAATGGCAATGTTTCTGATTATATCCTGCTACTTCTAGACAGATATACACCTACTGCTCACCTATCTTAGCCCAAAAATCAACGAGAAAGGACAAATATGATTCTGCCACCCCATTCCCAAAAGTAGCAATATAACATGCAAGCTAAAGCAAGGGTAGGAGAGCTACTTCAAGGATAAACAGGGAGAGTGATTCTCAAGATCACTAAGTTTATTTTAGTATTCTGAATAACCAATTGTTGCAATTTTCTAATCTTTTAGGATTTTTTAAAATCTGATTATAATATATCCAATTTAAATAGAATTATTTACAAGACTAGAAGTAGCCATTAAATTTCAATGAACTCAAACTAAACGAACTATGATGTTAGTGAAAAAAGTTAATTGAAGACAAGTGTTAAATTGCATATGTTCCCAACATACTAATTTAAATCACAAGCACTTCATCATAACTAGAGTCATGCCCATTTTTTAAATGCATATAGTGATATTTTACCAACCTAAATCATCCACTAAACATATAGGCATATTTGACAACAACACAGAAAAACAAATATATCCCACTTAGAAATCCACCAATATTTATTTAACAACAACAGAGAAAACAACGTAAACTAAATTGACTATGCAAAGATGCATTAATATTATGGATTCAATTAAATTAGCTCATTATGTGATTAATTTTCTCATTATTCATCAATTTTATTTACCCAGTTGATTTAATTTGCACATAACATCCATTTTCTTTGCCCATTGAAGAATCAAGACTAAAAAAATTTCAAGCTTACCAGAAATCTTAAGCTACGATTGAGAGTAGCCTACTTAGGAAATCCAACGGCAACGGTGGAGAGGAGACGTCGAAGAGTGAGTGGGGCTTCGTTGACGCAGTGATGGTGGTGCAGACGGAGAGGAGGCGAAGCAACAGCTCAGGGACGCGGCTGACTCAAGCCAAACAGCAATGACGCAGTAGCAATAAGAGGGTTTTTGTCATGTTCAATTGACATTCACATATTTGTTGCAGCAGCGAAAAAGAGCTTTTACAATTTGAGGCCTAAGGAATGTTTAGTATGGTTAATACCCTTGAAAGAGGGTTTTTATTTTTTTTATAATATTTTAAAATATAGATAGACTTAAAATAATACTCCCTTGTCTCATTATTTTTACCAACTTTTCATTTTGGGTTGTTCAACGTATTTTTACTCATTTCATTACTGTCCGTCTCAAACTCGTTGTCTTACTTTCCATTTTCATCCGTCCCAAAATAATTATCTTATTCCAAAAAAGGAAATATCACATCAATCCCCACCCATAAAAGTTCTTCTAAATTACAATTTTACCACACCCACCTAACACACATAACATACTTTATAATTTATTTATTACCTAAAAATACCACAATACCTCTAAAAAGTCAACTTTTCTTAAACTACATGTCTACAGTAATGCAGACATCTAGTTTGGGACGGAGGGAGTAATATTTTATTACCAACTTTTTACAAACCCAACGACTTTAATTATTTTTCTAAACTTTAATTTAATCATCATTCCCAATAACTTTATTTACTTTTTCTTTTTAAATTACTAATTTATTCCTAATTTTTCTTACATTATATATTAAAAAAATAACACGTCTTAATCTCTGTTCCCGTACAAATTGGTGAAAATACCCGGGACGGAGAGAGTAATAATAATAATAATATAAACTTTCTTATGAGACGAGTATATATAAAAATGATTAAAATATGATTTAAAAGTATTATAATATGATTTTCTCACTAAAATTATTATACTTTAATAAATCATACTATTATACTTTATAATCATATTTTAATGTATTATTCATTATGGAATTTGTATTTTATACATTAAAAAAATTGTTTTGGTTATTCATAAATTAGGGTGGGTAAAAGAATAACCGAAAGAAAGGAAATCAATTAATTATTTGTCAAAATTGAATTTAATTTATTCAATGAAGTTTAGTAAGCCATTTGACACATATATACTAATTATACTTTTAACTACCCAATAACATACTTTATATATATAATAATCATATTATCATATTTTAATAAGGCAAAAGGGCGCCCGGGGTACACTCCGTGCGCCTTTAGAATTTTGTATTAAATTGTATATCCTTTAGTATAAAGATGTGTACCTTTTATTTTCTAAAAAAAAATAAAAAATATTAATGAAAAATGTATACCCTTAGAACAAAATGGTATACCTTATTAATTAAAATTTATACCATTTAGAATAAAATAGTGTACCCTTACCCAAAATACTAAATTCTAAAGGCGCACGGTGTGTCCTCGGGAGCACGCAAGACCAATGAGTTTACCTATCTCACAATCCATTTTAAATGCACCCTGGGCGCCCGGGGCACACTCCGTGCGCCTTTAGAATTTTGTGTTAAATTGTATACCCTTTAGTATAAAGATGTGTACCTTTTATTTTCTGAAGAAAAATAAAAAATATTAATGAAAAGTGTATACCCTTAGAACAAAATTGTATACCATATTAATTAAAATTTATACCGTTTAGAATAAAATAGTGTACCCTTACCCAAAATACTAAATTTTAAAGGCGCACGATGTGTCCTCGGGAGCACGCAAGACCAATTCTTTTAATAATGAGTTTACCTATCTCACAATCCATTTTAAATGCACCCCGTTATAAGAAACTTTGTCATAAAAGAAAATAAAGTACATTATTTTTATTAATATAAAATATAGACAAATTTTTTTAAAAAAATAAAAATAAATAAATAAATTTTCTTACTTTTATGTAAATTTTACAAAGCTAAATTTGACAAGTAATTACTTTGATCAAGTATTTTTAATGATAATGTTATACATAAGTAACTAAATTAACTAAATTTCTTTGATTAATGTAAATTTTTAATGATAATGTCAAAGTTTAAACTATGGATGTATACTTTTTTTTTCCTATGATATGATGTAAGAATTATAAACGTTTCAGTATGTACAAATTTTTGACAAGGGTCAAGAGTTAGCAAGGACAGTTCAGGTATTTTCAACATGTACACTGTTTATAAAACGGTGATTAGCAATACATTCCATAGACGAATAAACATATAAACATTTTGCATTGCAAGATTTGGAGTCACACGAAAAATATATATTTTTAAACTTTTTTTATAGTAAGATTTGGAGATAAATACAAAAAAATATAATGTATTTGTACAACAGTCCCTGTGTTTTCATTCTCGTCACACTTCATCTATAAACCAAATAACCAGCAATTTTTCATGTGGCTTTTTTTCCCCTCACTCAGCCAAAATTCTCCCAATTACATTCAAAACCATTCATTATTTAAGGAAACTAGTAATACCCGCCCGTGCGTTGCATAGTCACGCGTTTTTATAAAAAAAGTATATGTTCACTTAAAATTTATCTAAATTGGAATTTTATATAATACAATCCCTCAATTCATGCTACGTAGTGCATTTTAAATATTTAACGAAAAAAAGTAATGACAAATATTGACCCTCAATCCATGCAAGGTATGTTCCTTTTTAACACTAAGAAGATCAAGAAATAATGCATTTTAAATATACAATGAAAGAAAGTATTGACAAAGATTATGGGGGCTTAATACAAAGATTAAAATTATTATGTACTGCATCTTGTATGATTAGTTAATGTTAGAACCGAAGAGTGAAATGATTCAATATTTGGATCGCTAAAAAAATTATTACTCACATGTAATATTTTTTTCCTCGTTTTACACAGTTCTACTAATAAATGAAAATAAAAAATTAACGCTTAAAATTGTTATTATATTTTGTAAAAATGAAAACCCCCACTTATAAATTTCTATAAACCTTCTTAAAAATTACATTTCTACTCAAACATAATTTGATTACACTTATTTCAATTAATTATAAGAATGACTCTCAGTTATTTCAATGAATTATATGGGTGGCTCCCTAAAACCTTTTATATATATTTCTCATAAATTAACTGTAATTGAATCAATAATTAATTTTTCAGATCAAATATTTCTAATACCAAGTAATCAAATTAAATATTAAAAAATATACTATTTTAATTTATATTGGTTTGAACGATATAATATTTTAATGTATAATGGGTAGTTGTAAGGAATGGCAGCAGGTAGGATACTCATTGTTATAGGGGTACATGTACTCGTATTCATTTAAATATAAACTACTCATATCCGTACCCATCTCATTAAAAAATATATACATATTTCTTAATAATTTTTTATTCAATAATGTATACATATTTCTTAATAATTATATAATTTTTTTAACAATCAGTTTTTCATTGAAAAAAACTTACAGAAAATTCACTAACAAAGTATATATTTTTTTTTCATTAAAATATACATTTTTATTCATTGGTGTATAAGTTTTTGAAAGTGGATGCACGGTGCATCCGGATGCACGAAATAATTAAAAATTAACGATTTAAATATATGAAATTGATAATTAACTTCAAAATATTCGACAATTTAATGCATGTATCGCCTGAAGTAGGTCACCTAACTGGTAATGTCATGTGACACTTTTAACGTGGCGAGAAATTAAATTTGTAGTCCTTTAAGTTTTTTTATTTTATTTTTGAAATAAAAAATATACTAATATTAAATAAATATAAAATAGATATAATATAATTTCAATATTTAAATAGTTAGTTGCAAAAAAGACCATGAACTTCAATTGAGAATTAATTCACACATTTGAAAATTTACAAAAAAAAGGGACCCCATCATTAAACATTATTGCAAAATGCATCCAACGAGAAACAGATGTCTGCTTAACTGCTAAATTGATATTTTAACTTCACATTAAAATAAGTATACCATAAACCACAGAGAATCGTAATTTCACCCTTAGAATGAACACTAAACCACAGGGGTTATACCCGTACCCGTGTCCGATTAAAAAATAACTACCCTACCCATAACCGTCTCATTTAAAAAATTATTATGCTACCCGTACCCATCTCATACTTATTTATCAATACTCGCGGGTATCCGTACCCGTTTAATATTTATTTATTTTATATTAAAAATATTTTTTTAATATTAACTTTAAGGGGTACCGCACCCTACCCATACTTGGCATATTAAAAAAATCATTATGATACACGTATTCATCCCAAACACGTTTATCAATACTCGTGGATTACCAGTTCCCGTTTAATACTCATTTATTATATATATATGTATATATATTTATTTATTTATATTTTTTTACTAACTAATTATGAAATAAATATAATATAAATTTTATTATTTTTAAATAAATATGATTAAATAAAAAATTATAACTATTAGTTAACTACATATAATATATTTATATATTTTTGTGTTTAAAATTAATGTCAATAAATATATACCCCCTCTGTCCATTAATAAATTTTTAAATAATGTATTTATTGTTCTTAGTCTCATTTCTTGTAAAAAAATATTTTAGAGTAAGAGACTCTATCGTCGAGTAAACGCGTGACCAAGTACAAAATTTATAATAATGTCGTCTCAAGGGAAATGTAACTCTAGGTTGTATCTGGATTTTTCATTGATTTATGCTTTGTAAGGATGATCGATTGAAGGTTTTGTAATTAAGACTAATACTTACTTATCTACTCAATTTAACTAAGAATTTGAATTAACAAAGTAAATGATCAATAAACACGCAAATGATGAATGGAATGGATGTAGAAATTCACTTGAGAAGAGTGCAAGGCTAATCATACTCATGGTTAAGACTTGAGCTAGATATGCAAAACCCTTGATGGTAATTTTCATTAACTTGTGGATTAAAAGCAATCACAATTTTACCCCTAATCCCTATGGCCAAGGCAATTAGGTTCTCGACTCTTTTACAAGCCTAAATCTCCTAAGATTGATCTTAATCTCAATTCCCTTAAAGTACTATGATTATAAGTTGGTTCTTTTCACTCAATCTCTTAAGTGTCTCTCTATGAATGTTCCAAGCCTAAGGAGTGTATGACTTGTCTCCCCTTATTGTGGAGATCAAATGTTATTTTGATGGATCTACATGGTAGAAATGGATTATGGATCTAGTGTGTGAGGAAATGTGGTGTTTAGTGTGTGTAACTGCTATGAATCTGATCTCTCCTTCAAAATTTTGCACAAGTCATCCTTTATATCACTTATGGACCTTCTAGAAGCTTCTAGAACATTCTGAAAATTGCACAGGTTTTTGCACCTACACGGCCAGTGTAGGGCACACCTACTTCGGCGTGTTGTGCGTTCTTCCAGACACGGCTCGAGCTGCGCTGCACGGCCTTGGTCATGGCCGTGCAGTATTTTCTGACAACAATATATGGCTGCTTCTTACAGGGCCGTGCTCCGCACACGGGTCGTGCAACAACGCACGGCCCGTGCACCAGCGCATGGCTATCCTCCTGGGCGAGCAGCGAGTTCTGATGACACTACACAACCATTGGTTATAGGACTGTATTCCGCACATGGTCCGTGTACCAACATTCCCTGTTCTTCCATCTTCTTTTCGCTGCCGATTCTGTTTTTGTCCATTTCTTGACCTGTTTTACATATATTTAAGCTCATTTACACAATTCTATCAATTTATACCTCATTCCTCAAAATAAAAATAACTCCACCAAAAGTAACACAAATACGGATAAAAATATCCAAAAATACACAAATAACGACACTAAAATCTAGGTGAAAATGACTACGATCAACCCCCAAACTTAAAGTATTGTTCGTCCTCGAACAATGAAAAATAATAAACAAGAGGAGTAATTTTCACCTAGGAAAACACCTAACGAACATAAACCACAACAAATCACGAGTAATAAGGGCTACAAAATCACATTAAGTATCCCTACATCAACAAACTTATGACATGAAAGATTAATAAGTTCAATCTTAAGAATGACATTAGAGTACTCAAATCCCTTTCAATCCAAGCCTCTCATAGATTATATTTTTCACTCAACACTCTTTATGATAGGATTTTTATCATCACTCATCAACCGGTTAAAACCGATTCACCATAGGCATGCTTATGGACTATGTTCACAAGTCACCCTAATTTCTATAGGTGATCAAAAAGGTCTTTACTTTTGGATGTAATGTTTAGGCTCTTTGGTAGGGTATGAAACTTTGGATAATAGTAACTATTCAAGTGTAAGCAATTGGAGAGATGATTCCTTTCTTCAACTTCTTCACTTTCAAGCTTCCTTGATTTTAATCAAAAAGCACTAATCATTATCATTCCTTGGATTTCTCGAGCTCCTTTTTGATTTTCATGCTTCCTTTCTTTCAACTTTTTGAACTTCATAAGCATATTTTTGTTGATTTGCTCATTTTCTTGTTTTAAGGTTGCATGTACATTTTGTTTAGCTCTTTTGCATCCTTTTCTTATTTGTTAACCCTTCTCTTTTTTTTTCTAGCACAATTCTCACATCGAACATTGTAAACCACCATCTCCTCAAGAACCCACACTTAGGTTATATATATAAGGCTCAAGAGGGTTTTGAAGGCTTGTATTGTGCTTTAATCACAAAGAAAAAGGCTTATAGACTCAAAGTAGTTTACTAGGGATAATGTTTTTGGTAAGGAAATTTATTGCTATGACTCATTCATCAAGGATGGTCTAAGATCATTTCACAAATTTCAACCATTCGGGCTTCATT
Organism: Pogostemon cablin; assembly: GCA_023678885.1. Lineage (NCBI taxonomy): Eukaryota > Viridiplantae > Streptophyta > Magnoliopsida > Lamiales > Lamiaceae > Pogostemon > Pogostemon cablin. The sequence continues at coordinate 13,096,303 of CM042962.1, read as the reverse complement.
CCTATAGTCCATGAGCAAGTTCTAGTTTGTCTAAGTTCAACCAGTCCTCTCATCAAAAATTAACCATGGAGGCACGGTTGAGGCTCAAGTCTCACAAGCTTTTGTTTGGACCAAAAGAAACCTAATTACCTTTCATGTTTCTCAAAATTGAACAAATTATGTAATTCATGTCACAATTTCAACATGTAGAAACCATTAACATGCTTGCCATCACTCATCACACATAATGCATCATAGTTCATATTCAAAAATAATCAACTCTTTCCCAAAAACATACCACCAAACCTTCCTTATAAGAATAAAAACAACAACAATACCACACAATAGTCAAAGAATAACCAAATAATACAAAAACATATAACATGCATAAACCAAATCACCCATCTCAAAGTATCAACACATCAATTCACAACTATAACAATAAAAATCAAATTCCCATCACATCCAAACAATAAAAATCAAACCAAAATAACTAAAAGAAAATCGCATAAAACTGAAAATAAAATAAAATAATCCCAAAATACGAAACCACCCAAAAACAAACAATCAAAGTACAATCCAATTGAATCAAATCAATCCAAACATTCTTCCAATAATCTATCATGGCTAAGATGAATGGACAAAAGTGCCAAGCACTCAAAATACTCTCTTCATTGTTCTGGAGGCGGCTGTGGATGATAAGCATTCCATGGAATGTAAGCACGAGGAGATCTGGGAAACTGGAAGTTGAACATCATATTTATCATCTCTTCCATGTTATTGGAATGCACCCGTGAACGCTCCTCGTAGTACTCCCTACGACGTTCTCCAGCTCTCAACTCCTCAAAATGCTTTCCATGCTCTTGCTGAACTTCTCGGATCTTCCTGATTTGTGCCCCATATGTCTGCTGCACGTGCCTCATATCTCGCACCTCATCCATCATGTAATTCCATCGTTCATCACCTTGGTCGAGTCCCACTGGGGGGCTGCTCTCCTTCTTCCTCAAATTGCTGTAGCTCAGGACCTTGCTCATCAAACTCCACCTGCTCCGGTGCATCCGGCTCATCCCCCTCCATTGGCACTAGCTCTGCTCTTAAGTTGGCTAACTCTTCATTCTCTTCAACTCTCATTTGTCTAAGAACCTATTCCATTTCATTCCTGTTTCTTCTATAAAAAGATTTCACTACTCTGGAATGGTTCACACTACCCATAGCTAAATTAGCAAGCCTCCTTCTAGTGTACACCGTGGTGAGCTCCAGAGTTGGCAAGGGAAATGGAGCTTCCTTCTCCTACCTCAAACAATATTGATTCCCAACCATGGTCAAGAACTTTATCCTCATCAATTGTTGGTAGTTCAACCCCTCACTGACCATCCGATTCTCCATACCTGCAAGATTAACTCCAAAACCTTGAGCTATCATAGTGATCATCCCTCCTAGCATTAGACCTTGAGATGATTGTCTCTTTGCAACTCTCTCAGCATGTTGCACAAAGTGTGCTGCAACATTCAGTGGTAGCTCCTTGTATAAGCAATACATAATATAAAGTTGCTTCTCTCCAACAGCTCCACCTTCAAACCTCCCTAAGATTGTATTTGAGACGATCTTCTCTAAGTATCTCATTACTGGATTCCGAATGGCCGTTCCCTTTGAAGCACTAGGGACGTATCCTGCTCTTTCATTTCCATCGTTCACTAGACTTTTCCACCATTCTTGTTGGTTGAAAATGCCTCCTACATAAAAGCTCTGATGAAATTCGCATGGGGGGCACTCAAAACACTCATTCAAAACAGCCAACGGGACCTTTTCTCTCAACACATTGTCCAACTGAAATGTCACCCACGGAGAAAACCCATTCCGATCCTTCTTCACTTGCAGCGTGCTCATGAACTCAGCAGTTAAATGATAATAGGTTGGTGGCCTCTTGTCAAAGAATGCTTCCATGTGTGCAAATCTGAAAAGCTTCCTCAAATCCTCCTCAATTCCTAACCCTCTCATCATTTTTGTGTCTTGGACATGAGTGGGCTTGATTTTCGGAGCTAACATTTGCCAACGAAGCACGTACTTTCCCCAATAATCCCAAACTTAACCCCAAAATTGTCTGGATGTATTCCTTATATAGTCAACTGTTCATCCAAAGTAGCCAACTCCCCTGGATCGGTTATCACAATGAAGTCCTCATTCCTGGGTCTAACTCTCCTGTCGGCCATCTACAAAACAATAATTCTCAAGTTATAACCAATGAACTTTATATGAATGTTAATGCACCTAATTAAATTCCACCCTAGTTATTCAACTTAGTATGGAACTTATTATGCATCAACATAGCTCATTCTTATCATTAAAACTTCAAACTTAGACATAATATGTACTTCACCATCATTCATCTCAATTATCAACAATTCTTAACCAAATTCAAATCATTATCACACATATGAATTCCAAATTCAATTATTATCAAATATTATTCATATATGATCATCAAATTCTAACAAAATTCTCTCTTAGACATTTTATCGAACACTTGGCATACACAAAGTTTACACATCTATTCATTATACAATTTACATAGCCTCATGCCCAAATCCTCAATATCTAAGGCTAATTTCTCACAAATAAAAATCATACTCATGTAATTCATCAATTAGCACGATATAATTATCCAAACTCATGATTCTCACACAATCCCCAAATTATTCCTCATGAACCCTAATTCATCTTTTCAACAATTCAAAAATTCATATTGAACATGTATGAATATCATCAATCAAGCATACAATTCATATTATAACAAAATCCATATATCAATTCATATCAAAATTCACAAGTTAGGGTTCAAGAAATTCATACCTTTTGACAATTGGATGTGGAGAAGTGTTTTGAATGTTCACAATTGATGAACTTATCTCACAATTGCTCCAAACTAACCTTGTTGGATGGTTTGTGTGCTTAGGGCCGCGAATTGGATAATCAAGAAGTGTGTACGGATGGGAGAAAGTGTGTGAATGAGTATGGAGCGGCCTTTAAAAAGGAAACTGGAACGAACCCTGCATGGCCCGTGCTGCACTGCACGGCCTTAAGTGAGGCCGTGTAGCATGATCTTATGCCACTACACGGCTAAGTGCTACAGGGCCGTGTGCGGAGCATGGCTAATGTAGCATTTTTGCCCTGTTTTTCAACTTTTTCTCATTCTTGCCCTGTTTTTCCACTTCTCAAACGCTCTTTTCATGCTCAAAACATTTCAAAATATCATTCACACCACAATTATGATCAAAAATGAATTGAAATGTACTTAAAACACCACCAATCGTACCAAAACTAAACTAACTCATGAGAAAATTTTCAAAATTGACCATTTTTGCAAGACAATAAAAGATAACATAATACACATGGTTCATCACACACTAATAAATAAAGTATAAGTCACACCATGCACTTCCCCCAAACTTAAATCGAAACAAGTTGCGAATTAAGTTTACAAAAAGTGGTGAGACGTACCTTCGTCGTTTTCTCAATGCTCTTCATGAACTTTTCTCCCGATAACTCTTGTGCATCTTTGAAATTCGTATGATCAAGTATGACCACCACGTAACCTCCCCCCAAACTTAAATTAACACAAGTGTTAAAATTTAAGTTTGTAAAGAGTGGTGTGACATACATCATCATTCCATATTTAGCCTCCTTGTCTTTCATCTTATGCATTTTTTAACCACCTACATACTAAATCTACAAGAAAATTAAACTAAACAAGAAAACTACCAAAATAGGTTGCCTCCCATCAAGCGCTCGATTTAACGTCGTCGAGCTAGACGCATTTAAGCTCTTGACAATTGGAGAAATCAAAGACCCCATCGGGCCTCATCTTCACTTTAAACATTTCCTTAGCAACATTCTTATCCACACTTCTTGCTCCTCTAACACTTGAACTCACTTCATTGTCTCTTTTTCTCACGTTTTCAAATCCCGGAGGCCCTTTATCAATCTTCCAATCAACTTGTGGATTTTTCCCAAGTTTGTTCCTTTTTGAAGAAACATTTCCTGCAAATTCAAGTAAAAAATTAGTTAAATCTTCATCTTTCAAAATTTCACTTACCACTCAATCTCGATCATCCGGAGGCTTAATGGGTGGCTTCAAATGAAGATCTTCCCCTTTCAAATTCTTACTTGATAACACCAATTCTTTTTCATTTGATCGGAGTATGAGTTCCTTCCTATCCATGTCAAATTTTGCTCTTCTGGTTGCCAAAAACGGTCTTCCAAAAATCAATGGGATCAAAGGATCCGCTTGCTTCTCAACTATCATAAAATCCACCGGAAAGACAAAATACTCTATTTTCATAAGCATATCCTTCACAACTCCATGGGGCTCTATCATTGAACCATCCATTATTCCAATTTTCATATCCGTTTCCTTTAACCTCCCAATGCCAAATTTTTAAAAAATTTCCAAAGGCATCACATTAATGCTTGAACCAAGATCACATATAGCATTAAAATATTCTCCATTTCCAATTTTACAAGTAAGAACGAATTTACCGGGGTCTTCAACCTTTGATGAAGCTTCAACTTTGATAATGTCATGATCTTGTTTCAACATCACCTCTTCATCACAATTACTTTCATCATCCAACAAAGACAAGAATTCACCAATTATCTTCTCATCATCAAAACACAAATCTTTATCAATGGCAACTTCCTCTTCCACTTTTGACACGATTTCATCACAAACTACTTCTTCAACCTTGGAAACTATGTTTGTTGTTTCCACCAACCCTTTCTTAACCTTACTTTCCATGTTACAAATGGTAACATACAAACATTGCTCCTTAGGATTAGTAACGGTAATGGAGGGAAACTTACCCTTTCGATGTATTCACCTTACTCGGTTGCCATTTGACTCATTCGTATCTCCAAAGCTTTGAATCTATTATCATTCAACTCTTTCTCTTGCTTCATGAAATTAAATCTTTTATCATTCACCTCTTTCTCTTGCTTCATAAACTCAAACATCTTCGTCATTTGATCTTCCATGGTAGACTTTCCTTCACCATTTGGAGCTTTTTCCCCCGAATTGATGCCCGGTGGAAGAGTAAGTGCATTTTCTTGATTCTCATATGATAAATTCTCATACCTACGAGGTTGGTTAAAATTTTCTTGAAAGTTACCTTGCCCCCATCCTCCTTGCCTTTGTGGATATCCCCACCCATGATTACCAAAGTTACCACCATAATTTCCTTGTAAATTCCTTCCTTGCATGAAGGCAACTTCCTCAAGCGTCATATCCGGTGGACTCCATGCATCTTGAATTCCACAATTAGAGGACATACCTGTTGAGACATGGATGTACGCATTTGACCACTTTGAGAAGATTGACCCATATTAGGCATCGTCATGCCTTGTTGAAGATTAGGAAACACTTGTTGATTTATCAAAGGCAACGACATACCTTGTTGAGGACTTGCAAGCACTTGTTGATTCACCATAGGTGTCAAATTTAGAGACACTTGCATGTAAGCATTCATCTTCTTTAATATCTCCATGATCGCCTTGTCGGTCATATCTTCCTTAGGCATTTCCACCTTTTTCACTTGTTGCAAACACACTTCTTCCATCTTAGCAATTTTCTCCTTATCGTACATTCCCGGTGCACGATCCATAGGCCATTGACCCGTATTCAAAGCTACTTCCTCACATATGGCAATGTTCTTTTCGGAGTTTGTCCCAAAATCGAACCTCCCGCCGAAGCTTCAATAAGCATCCTCTCACTTCCGTGTAAACCGGCATAGAAAAATCCTATTTGTTGTTCTTCGGGAAATTCGTGTTGTGGACACTTCCTTAGCATCTCTTTGAATCGGTCTCATGCTTCACTAAATGTCTCAAGTGGCATTTGCTTGAATTGAAAGATTTGCTCTTTGAGATGCAACATCTTTGAAGGGGAAAAATATTTGCTCAAAAATCTTAGTGTTAATTCTCTCCATGTGGTATAAGATCCCCATGGTAGAGTATGATACCAAGACTTAGCTCTATCTCGTAATGAAAACGAGAAAAACTTCATTTTAACAACATCCTCACTCACCCCATTTATCTTTATCGTGTTGGCTAGCTCCGTAAATTGGGCTAAGTGAGCATTCGGATCCTCCATAGCACCACCACCAAATTGATTTGCTTGCACCATGTTGATCAATCCTGTCTTAATCTCAAAATTATTAACATTTAATGGCGGCCCCATCGCATAATTCCCAAACTGAGGTTGGAAATGATCTCGAATGTTCATTCCTCCTCAATTATGTCCATTTCCACGGGGTTGGTTTTGCACCACCGGAGGATTATTCCTTGATTCTTGTTGTGCCATCAAGTTTTGAATAATAGCTTGCATTTGTTGGTTTTGCAAGTGCATTTGTTGAGCATACACTTGTGGCACAAATTCCAGATTATTATACCCCCTCTAACATTATCAACTCCATGAAAATTCTTCATATTGCCTTTTTCATCAACCATGTTTGTATTATCCCTTACTTCTTCCATACTTTCCTCCATAGGCTCTAACACTCATCTTCTTTGTCTTCTTAAGGTAGCTTCTAATTCAAAGTTCAAAGGTTCAATAGATTGAGACCTTGAACGCGTTTGCATGTACCTACAAGAATTTTCAAATTAGTTCTCAAAGTAACCAAGACAAGTAAACAAATAAAAGAAATATCCTTATCAAAACTAATCAACTTCAAACTCGTTACAACCAAAAGTTTAACATTTTCCCAGCAAGCAGCGCCATGTTCTTAGTCGCATTTCTTGTAAAAAAGTGTTTTAGAGTAAGAGACTCTATCGTCGAGTAAACGCGTGACCAAGTACAAAATTTATAATAATGTCGTCCCAAGGGAAAGGTAACTCTAGGTTGTATCTGGATTTTCCATTGATTTATGCTTTGTAAGGATGATCGATTGAAGGTTTTGTAATTAAGACTAATACTTACTTATCTACTCAATTTAACTAAGAATTTGAATTAACAAAGTAAATGATCAATAAACACGCAAATGATGAATGGAATGAATGTAGAAATTCACTTGAGAAGAGAGCAAGGCTAATCATACTCATGGTTATGACTTGAGCTAGATATGCAAAACCCTTGATAGTAATTTTCATTAACTTGTGGATTAAAAGCAATCATAATTTTATCCCTAATCCCTATGGCCAAGGCAATTAGGTTCTCGACTCTTGTACAAGCCTAAATCTTCTAGGATTGATCTTAATTTCAATTCCCTTAAGGTACTATGATCATAAGTTGGTTATTTTCACTCAATCTCTTAAGTGTCTCTCTATGAATGTTCCAAGCCAAAGGAGGGTATGGCTTACCTCCCCTTATACTAACATACATGCAAAATTCAATATATAATTCAATTAAACATCCACTCACAACATTGGAATGACCATCCTAATACTATGAATAGAGAATTTAATCACACAAACATTGAAATGAAACATGATTGATATATCATAAAAAGAAATCCACAAATCAATTCAAATCATTACTCAAGTTCTACATATCTAACTCTTCACCTCAACCATTCATATGATTAGCCCTACTATAGGATTAGCCACTAAGCATGGTGTTTAAATCATTACAAAACATACTTTGCTCCATTTGAGCCAAATTGAGAAGAAAATCAACAAATGAAAAATGGAATTGCTTCCCTTGCATGGATAATCCTTCCTCTTCTTCAATTTATCAACTTCTTCACTCCTTTAAGCTTTCCTCTTCTCAAAATGATGTGGAGATGGATTGGATGAAGTTTTATGGATTGATTGTGGAGATCAAATGATATTTCGATGGATCTAGATGGTAAAAATGGATTATGGATCTAGTGTGTGAGGAAATGTGGTGTTTAGTGTGTGTAACTGCTATGAATCTGATCTCTCCTTCAAAATTTCGCACAAGTAATCATTTTATATCACTTATGGACCTTCTAAAAGCTTCCGGAACATTCTGAAAATTACACAGGTTTTTGCACCTACACGGCCCGTGCTGCAACGCACTGCCCGTTTAGGGCACACCTACTTCGGCGTGTTGTGTGTGCTTTCAGACACGGCTTGAGCTGCGCTGCACGGCCTTGGTCATGGCCGTATAGTATTTTCTGACGACAATGCACAGTTGCTTCTTACAGGGCCGTGCTCCGCTCACGGGTCGTGCAGCAACGCACGGCCCGTGTACAGCGCACGGCCATCCTCCTAGGCGAGCAGCGAGTTATGATGACACTACACGGCCGTTGGTTACAGGGCCGTGTTCCGCACACGGCCCGTGTACCAACATTCCATGTTCTTCCGTCTCCTTTTCGCTCCCGACTCCGTTTTTGTCCATTTCTTGACCCATTTTACATATATTTAAGTTCATTTACACAATTCTATCAATTTATACCACATTCCTCAAAATAACAATAACTCCACCAAAAGTAACACAAATACGGATAAAAACATCCGAAAATACACAAATAACAACACTAAAATTTAGGTGAAAATGACTACGATCATTTATGTAACTCGTTTATCAATACCTGTGGTTTACACGTTCCCGTTTAATGTATTTTTTTATATTTTATATTTTATTACTTATTAATTATGAAATAAATATAATATAAAGAATAAAAATTATAACTATTAATTAACTATATATAATATATTTATATATTTTAGTGTTTAAATTAATATCAACAAATTTATACCCCCTCCGTCCATTAATAAATTTAATTAATGTATTTGTGTTTATTAATTTATACTCACTTTTAGTTTCATCAAGCACAATGCTTTGCATATATGATCATATGGAGAGCAACTAAACAATTATGATTCCAAAAATTTCATTAATATTATCACTTAATAAATTAAATTTCAACTTTCTAAGATTAAGATTGGACCTGATTTACACCGATGTATTTGGACGATCTTAATCGTTATATTAATTTAGAACTATTAACAGCAAAATTAGAACTATAAAAACCAAGCCCGTGCACAGATGTTATTATTTTATTGACTAAATAAAAATTAGAACTATTAATTAACTATATAATGTATTTATATTATTTAGTGTTTAAATGAATGTATTAATTAATGAAAAATTCTCTTGTGAGACATCTCATATGAGACAGTTTGTGAAACGTGTCAAAATATGATTGTTGTATTAGTAAAATATGCTTATATAGCTAAAGTATGATTTTAAAGTTTTATAATATAATAAACTATTTGAATAATTTAACAACCAATAAGCATATTTTATCTATATATACTCCATCTGTCCCACACCAAGGGTCTCTTTTTTCCATTTTGGTCGTCCCACCCAAAGGATCCTCTTTCCTTTTTTTATACACATGGATCCCATACTCACCCACTAATACAATTAAAATATGGGGTCCACACTCCCACTAATACAACTACCCACTACATATTAAATAATAATACTCCTTAATCCATGTGCAAAAAGGCAAAATGCACCCTTGGTGTGGGACGGAGGGAGTATATAATAAGTATAATTTAATAATGAGTCAACTCGTCTCATAAGAGAGTGTCCCTTGATTAATTTATAGATTTAGATTTCTAGTGTTAAATTTATATATAAATTAATTTATATTTTTTTGTCTTTACCCGTACAGTGAATTGTATGAAAAGTGGTATATGACAACAAATAACCTCTTATTTTAATTTTACCCGACTCTTCGTTGCATGGGAGGAAATACAAAACAACTATAATCATTTATACTCCATTTAAATTTATATTTTTATGTTAATCATATTTATCTTCTATATATTTATTTAAATTTAAATATTTTAAAGTTATATGTGTAATTCTTTAAATTAATTCTCTATTTTTTATGTAAATTATTTTTATTTTTTTAACATAATATAACTTTATGTTTGTCAATGAGTATTTAAGAATACCTACTTAGTATTTATGGATGAAAATGGATAGGACACCCACTTTTATTGAGGCACCCATACTCGTTAAAATATTCACTACACGTACCCGTCTCGTTAAAAAAATCATAATAATACCCGTACTCATTCTAAACACGTGGACTATCAGTACCCGTATCATATTGTGTGTACAGCAGGGGCTTGACGAATAATACTAATACTAATACTAATAAAGGGAGGGAATTGATGGATGAATCAATCATCATAAGAATAGTCAGAGTCATCTGGTATTGGGAGTTTGCAGCAGGGGCTTGAAGCTTTCTCTTCATTCACCCAGTCGAAAAGACAGCGAGGATGGAACCTGTGGCAGCAAGAAGGAAGAAGCGAAACCTGCAACCACTGGCGGACATACATAGGTGCTAGGGGGGCACTGTGCCCCCCTGAAAATTTTATAATTAGTAGTATAGATATAGATATGTTAATTATGTTCGTATGTAGCGCGGTGGTGAAGTACCCAGGTTGGTTATTAACAGATCAAGTGTTCGATTTTTCTCAATTACAGTACAAACCCTAATGGGTACATGTTCTTATACTAAAGAGTATATCATTTAATATTAAAGGGTATCTAGGCACACAAATTGGGATAGTTACTACTATATACATTAAAAATTCCTTTATTACTATAAGATACAAACATACAAAATTATTACTACTAACTACATAAATATATAGTGATATTCCAATATTAGTTTTATAATGTGCTACAAATAAATATTTATGTGCAGCATAAAAGCTCGTGTGCAACAAAAGTTATTTGCAATAAAAAAAGTGTGTTCAACGGTGTAGCTCCGGCGGCAAGGGTGGTCGCCGGTCACTGGCAGTCGGCAGTGGTCCGACGGTGGGTGGGTGAGGGGTTTAGGGTTTGTGGTTTAAAAGTGTATGAGATTATAATGAATTTAGTTTATATTTGATATTTTACTTTAATATTTTGTATGTTAGAGTAATTTTTTTAAATCAATATATCTCATAGCAATTATGGGATACAAGTGTGTATCTATTAGTAATTATTCCATAAAATTTTAACCTTAATGAACATAATTAAATAGGATTATTAACTTAATTTAATATTAAAAAAATTATTGAAAGATAATCCTGTCTTATAAATTAGAATCTAGACTGTTTCACCTAAAACCTCCTCCTTACCAGTGTTTAAGCAGTTGAGCCATATAGTATGTGATATTTCTCACTAGGCTATCCACCACGAACACGTGTCAATTCCTAATAGGCTAGCAAGGAAACTGCGTCGCTCTCACGGGATTCTTGCAACCTCATATCTACGAAAAATCGAAAGAAGATTAGTGGCGATAGGCTTTGCCAAGTGGAAGTTGGAGATTACCAAATGTGATACACCAATAAGAACACAGATAAAGATATCCATTGATAAGGAACCCGATAGCCCACCCTCCATTTATAACTCACAACTCCCATATTTTCCCAATCAACCAACAAATACTTTGATCATACATATCCACTAGTAAGTAGTAAATGGCTTCCTCCACCATGGTCCTCTCCTCCCCATCCTTAGCTGGACAGGCGGTGAAGCTGTCCCCCTCCACTCCACAGCTCTCCGGCAACGGCAGAGTCTCCATGAGGAAGACCGCCTCCAAGTCCGTCTCCTCCGGCAGCCCCTGGTACGGCCCCGACCGCGTCAAGTACCTCGGCCCATTCTCCGGCGAGCCCCCAAGCTACCTCACCGGCGAGTTCCCCGGCGACTACGGCTGGGACACCGCCGGCCTCTCCGCCGACCCGGAGACCTTCGCCAAGAACCGTGAGCTGGAGGTGATCCACAGCCGGTGGGCCATGCTCGGAGCTCTCGGGTGCGTGTTCCCAGAGCTGCTCTCCCGGAACGGAGTGAAGTTCGGCGAGGCGGTGTGGTTCAAGGCCGGGTCGCAGATCTTCAGCGAGGGCGGGTTGGACTATTTGGGTAACCCGAGCTTGATCCACGCGCAGAGCATCCTGGCCATCTGGGCCAGCCAGGTTGTGCTCATGGGGGCTGTTGAGGGCTACCGTATTGCCGGTGGGCCCCTGGGTGAGATCACCGACCCCATCTACCCGGGTGGGAGCTTCGACCCGTTGGGGCTGGCGGAGGACCCGGAAGCCTTCGCGGAGTTGAAGGTGAAGGAGCTGAAGAACGGGAGGCTGGCGATGTTCTCCATGTTCGGATTCTTCGTTCAGGCCATCGTCACCGGAAAGGGTCCGTTGGAGAACCTCGCTGACCACCTTGCCGACCCGGTTAACAACAACGCTTGGGCATATGCCACAAACTTTGTCCCCGGGAAGTGAGGTTAATTAGTTGAGGGAGTGTGTTTTGATTGTGAGGGTGAAGGTGAATATGGTGTAAATGTTGGTGATCTAATGGAAAACAAACTTGTTATTCTTTTACTCCATTATTTTGCAGAAAATTAATGGTCACAAACTGCAAGAGACCACATCCAACTAATAACTTCCAAATCGAGCTTAAGTATTGAGATTTGTAGCCTGATGTAAAATAAGATAAGCCACATAAAATAGAAAACTTGCATAGAGATCACAGGTTGCTAAAGAGAAATCTATAATCTTGCTTTGTGGAAATTCTAGTTGAGGTTGAATACTTGACAATGCATGATATCTTTAAGTCTGACCTCTTAATTAGAATCTGATGCTTTAAATATTTGCAATAAACTTCAGTGGTAGAATAACATACTCCCTCCATACCCGAAGTTAAGTTCACCAACACTGTAGATACGAAATTTAAGAAAAGTTGTTTTTTGACCAACTTTATTAACTTTTGAGGGGTATTGTGGTATTTTTAGGTAATAAATAAATTATAAAGTATGTTATGTGTATTATGTGAGAGTTATATTTTTGAAATTAAGATAACTTTTGAGGTTGTTGGTTAATGTGAAATTTTCTTTTTAGGGTGGTGAACATATGTGTGGGACGAACGAAAATTAAAAGTGCGAAGATAAGTGTGAAGTAGTTTACAGCTATGTGATTTGTAAAAATCAATGCAAGGCCTTTATTTTTGTTTCTTTGAGTGTTCTCCGCGTCATTTGGTATGATTAATCATAAAAGGATCTTAAATTATAAGTTCAATTAGCATGCATGCAATATGCTTGTTAAGCTCTCATTTGATTACACTTCTTTCCTTTTTCATTTTATTACATATCCTATGAAAATCAGGATCCCAATTTGTTGTGGCCAATGTTGTTATAATAAATTTGAGATCCAAACCCGTGTAGGTAACGATTTGAAGTTCAATCAATCGGATTGATTGAAAAATTAGATTCTTACATGTTTTCAAATACTCTGCATCCAATCTTTAAATATCAATTTTGTCATTTTACTCCTTCCTATTATAAAGTGTCAATTTCCTTTAATATTAAAAATATGAGAACCTCACTCATTACTAATATAATTAAAATATGAGACTCATATACTCCAATAGTCTCTTCGTCCGCCCAGTAGATATGCATTTACTTTTTGCACGTGGATTAAGGATAATTATTATTTAATGTGTAGTATGTACGTAGGTGTATTAGTAAGGTGTGTGAGACCCATATATTAAATGTATTGGTGATGTGTGTGGGTTCCATTTGTTTAAAAAGTAAAATGTATACCTTTGGTGTATATCTTTCAGGCGGATGGAGGAAGTAATATAACTACCCACTACTCCCTCCGTCCCTCACTAAAAGGGTCTTTTGCTTTTTGGCATGTGGACTAAGAAATATTACTCCCTCCGTCCGGTTCTAAGGTGTCTGTTTGCTTTTTGCACGTGGATTAAGAATTATTATTATATGTAAAGTAGGTAGTTGTATTATATGGAAGTGGTGGGCCATATTATGTACTTTTTTACTAAATATGAAAAATGGACACCTTTGAACCGGACGCCAAAAATAGTAAAATGGACACTTTAGAAGTGGACGGAGGGAGTATTATTTAATGTGTAGTGGGTAGTTGTATTAGTGAGAGTGTGTGTCCCATATTTTAATTGTATTAGTATGTGTGTGTGAGTCCCATGTGTGTAAAAAATAAAATGAGACTCTTTGGGTGAGACGCACAAAATGAAAAAAACCCTCTTTAAAGGGGACGAAGAAAATATATATTAATAATATTACTCCTTAATTCATGTGAAAAAAATAAATGGATATAATTAGAGGAGATGAGAAAGAGAAGTATATTTTATAAAATTACCATTCATAAAAAATGTATAACTACCAAAATTATTTTATAAAGTGAAGATCAACTTAAATACTATCTCTGTCTCACCATTACCCATTTACCTTCGCTGATAGCGTTCTCTAATTACATTTTGGTGTTGCATCTCCTATTATGTACTGTTGGATGATTGACACGTATGATATAATAAAACATGTCCCCTAAAATGAAATTATCAACCCTAAGGAGAAAGGTTAAAATTTTTCTTCCCACAAACATATCACTCATCTAACGCGTGTAACATGAGATTTACGTTTGAAGAGGGCGAGCCTTAGGCATTTGTGCTTGCCATTTGGCCAATCGATTGTTTGTGTCAATTCTTAACATATATTCTCTCCGTTTTGAGTTAATGTTTACGTTTATTTTTTTTGCACGTACGTTTCGAGTTAACGTTTACGTTTGTTTTTCACGTAGATTAAGAGATATTATATGTTGTTTGGTTTTTCACGTAGATTAAGAGATATTATATTTTAATGTGTAGTGAAGTAATAGAAATAATATTTAATGTAAAGTGGATAATTGTATTAGTGTTGTGTGTGTGTGTAACTTGACAAATACAATTACCCACTATACATTAAAATATCATATCTCTTTCCTCATCTACACATTAAATATTATATCTCTTAATCTACGTAAAAAAATACACCTTTTTAGAGGGACGACTCTAATTTTCGGTTTCTATGTTATATACTCCCTCCGTCCCTTGGTAAGAGTCTCATTTGTTTTTGGGCACGTGGATTAAGGAGTATTATTATTTAATGTGTAGTCGGTAGTTGTATTAGTGGGTGTGTGGGCCCCATGTTTTAATTGTATTAGTAGGTGTGGGTGGGTCCCATATGTCCATAAAAGGAAATGAGATCCTTTGGGTGAGACAACCAAAATGGTAAAATGAGACTCCTACCTAGGGATTGAGGGAGTACGTATTAATCTAAATTATTATTATATTATTATATCATTAAATTAATTATTATAATATATTTTTTAATTTGTATTATAACTTTTTTTAACGGAAAAAGTCTGTCACAAATACATGCACTTACAAATTCTGTCACAATTTTTTTTTAAAATTTTGTAACAATTTCGGAAAAATGCCATAAAAAATTTTGGGGTTATTCTGTGGTGCACCGAGTGTACCGGTGCACCTAGGGTTTATAGGGTATTTTATAGGATATAATTATTTTTAATTTTTAAATTTTTAATTATTTTATTTTGATCAAAGGGTAGTTATTAGGTAGTTTTTTAATCTATGAATGATATTGTGCACCCTAGTTCAACTCAAAAATTTGTCATAAAATTTATAATTAAAAAAAAATTATGACAAAAAAATTCGTAACAAAAGTGAAAGATTAAAAAATTTGTGATGGATATTTTTCGTCACAAAACAAGTCTGTGACAAAGCCTGCCACAAAAGTTAAAAATAAAATTAATGTTGTGAAGAAAGTTTTTCCGTCACAAATTTTGTCTTCATAAAACCTGTCACAAATTGTAAATGATACCAACTTGCAAACAGTCACATTTAAACCCTCACAAATTTGATTTTTCGTTACTAAATCCATCAACCCACTATAAATTAAAACACTATATTTCTTAATCTTCACACAAAAATAAATGTAACCATTAAACGGAACGGAGTAATATTGATTTAATTTACAAAATTATTACTACAAATATTATTATACAGCAAAATTAATTACTCCCTCCATCCCAGATATTTTTACCCATTTGTACGGGCATGGAGATTAAGACGTTTTATTTTTTTAATATATATAATGTAAGAAAAAGTAGGGATAAATTAATAATTTAAAAAGAAAAAGTAAATAAAGTTGTTGAGAATGATGGATAAAGTGTAAAAAAGTAATTAAAGTTGTTGGAATTGTAAAAAGTAGGTAATAAAATATTACTCCCTCCGTCCCAAATTCAAGTTCACGTTTACTGTAGATACGGAGTTAGATCAAGTTGTTATTTAATCTTTACTATTCAATAAATAAAATAATTAAAAATAATTAAAAAATTACCCACTAGACCCTCATTTTTACCCTATTAACTACCAGGCACACCGGTGCACTGGGTGCACCACAAAATCACCCTAAATTTATGCAAGATTTTATAAATTATGTCAAATTGATACTTCATACTCTCAACTCATGAGCTTGTTCAATTCTTTGTACCTTAAATAAGGTATGATTTCACGTGACATAAAGGATTATGACAAATGTCAATCATTTAGGGCAATCTCAATGGCATTCATGTATCAAATTACCAAATCACCAAATTTTTAGTAATTTGGCGTTGGAGATCGGATCTTATAGTTCACGTGAATCGTTAGGGTTCTATGCAATTGTATATCAGCGGAAGGAAGAATATAAATCTGTATTACCTTTCACCAGGGTATGTTGTAGAAGAACAACTGTAGAAAACAATCTCTTGATCTTCTGCTTTATTCCTAAGTCCAATCTTGATGTCGTGTGGGCGACGATCTTCAAGATCCTCTCAATCTGCTTCCTCCCTTGTCTCACACGTGAATTAGGCGTGAATTAGGGTTTCGGATAGTTGAGATGACTTATATCGGACCTCAATTGGGCTTAAGTATCTAAGTTTAGCCCAAAACTTATACTTAAGTCCAATAATAATAATATAGTCCACTAAAATATTATTACTGCACTGCCGCTCTAATCCCAAATTACGTTATGGGCTCCTTCTTATTATGAGCCCGATAGTCTCCCCATGTCTAAGATATACAATGCCCATTAATTAATTAAGTTACTGACAACTCCATTAATTAATATCTCATTCGAGAGTAGTACCACTCAACCTCATTATCATGCCGGAATAAATCCATCTGCAGGGTTTACATAATAATTCTTATGAGCTCCTCAAGGGGACATCATCAGCCTATTTAATAGGATACATATTACTTCTACAATCAACAACATACCACAGAGATAGCACTATCTCCCAACTCACCGAGCTTGTTGATTTAATGATTAAATCTCACCCATTGATGAATCAAAGAGATACATATTGTTTTACATGTCGAGGTTATTGTATAGGGATTAAGAGCACGAACATCCATAATAACTGAGATCAAGTTCTTCTATATAATCAGTATAAGTCGTACGATCTCAAGCGGTCCTACTCAATACACATAAAGTGCACTAATGTGATTTTATAGTCAAGACAAACTAATACCAAATCACACTACAATCATCCCGATAGATTGTCCACATCTATCTCGAATGTGAGCATATGTTTATACTTTATAAGGAGCCGACAATATGATCTTCCATGCGACGCCGCACACCATATTATCTACAGTATAAAATAAATGTAATATTGCATCGACATATAAATAAATTATAAGATGCAATCATTTGATCAATGATTCTCATTTCAAATATTGTTAAACATTGTTCATGCTAAAACTAGACTTTTAGTATACAATCCAACATTTGGTACAAGCTCCGATAGTTTTACTCAAAATTTGGTACAAAAGAGAATATTCTAAAGAATCTTATTAAAAATATTATTTTATTAAATCTAAATAATTATAATATTCTAAATTAATTATTTATCCCTCTAATTTTAAATTATTAATTAAATAATATATTTTTATTTTGTATTAATTAATTTATATTTAAATTTTAAATTTAATTTTTAAATTTTAATTTTGTATAAATTTTACATATTACATCAAAATAAATATCAACATGAAATTAAATAAATATATAAAAAACACATATTTTATTGATAATTGCATAATACAACACATAAAAATAAAAGGCATTTACTTTTAAATTTTAATCCTCAAATGAATATAGTTCCCAAATATGATCAATTAATGCATCACGAAATTCATAGTGAGCATCTCGATTTTTTATTTTTCTAAATCGAGCAAGAAATTCCTGGAATTGAGAATCATTATCATCCCCTGTTTCAACATTTATAACCGATGATTCTACGTGATCTTACTTTCCCGGTGATCTTGGTGATTCCGGGAGTGATTTACCCTCATTTTAATTGTAAAGAATAAAAATTATGTTGTTTTATTTTTTAAGTATTTGTGTTTGTATTTGTATTTGCATTTGTATTTTTATTTATCCTGATAGTATTTATTTATATATCTAGTGTCTAACATATTTGTAAGTCTATCTTTTTTAATATCCAATGTAATTTCTTTAATGTAATATGTAACTTTAATTTTGTAAGAAGTAATTTTTTAAATTATTATTATTAATGAGACATAATTTATTATATATTAATTATATAAAATATAAAAAATATAATTAATAATTAAAAATAATTATTAAGAGTGGTTAAAAATAGGAGTATATAAAAATAATTATTTTTAAATTGAGCATTAAAAATAAATATAAAATAAATAAAAAAAAGTTACAAGAATTTGGGTAATGACCAATTTTTCCCAAATTTGGTACACAATCACCATTTGCACCAAATTTTTGGTGTTTTGAGACAACTATTAGAGGAAGGAGGTACAGAATCATTAAAAATTTGGTGATTTGGTACATCCATTGAAAATGGCCTTAAAAGGTGAATTACAAAATAAAACACCAAAAATTGGTGACCGGTGCCATTTTGACCTTATGGTGTCACACGTACTGAACCTGTGGAAGATTTACTACTCTACTACTTGGTGTTACAAACAACCCAGATGAATATAGAACATGCAATATGTACTGGATTGAACCTTAAAATATGATTAAAAACGTTGGATTTACAATGTTAAACTGGTTTTCTAGTTAAATAAAAATTGAACATGGATGAAGCAAGAGAATTAAGCTCACAAATATTTTCCATTAATTCACGTTAGCTTTACACCCCACATTCGTACAAAACAAACTCAACTAAAATATTAAGCCCTCACTTCCCGGGTACAAAGTTTGTGGCATATGCCCAAGCATTGTTGTTGACCGGGTCGGCAAGGTGGTCAGCGAGGTTCTCCAACGGACCCTTTCCGGTAACAATAGCCTGAACGAAGAATCCGAACATGGAGAACATCGCCAGTCTCCCGTTCTTCAGCTCCTTCACCTTCAACTCCGCGAAGGCTTCCGGGTCCTCCGCCAGCCCCAACGGGTCGAAGCTCCCACCCGGGTAGATGGGGTCGGTGATCTCACCCAGGGGCCCACCTGCAATACGGTAGCCCTCAACAGCCCCCATGAGCACAACCTGGCTGGCCCAGATGGCCAGGATGCTCTGCGCGTGGATCAAGCTCGGGTTGCCCAAATAGTCCAACCCGCCCTCGCTGAAGATCTGCGACCCGGCCTTGAACCACACCGCCTCGCCGAACTTTACTCCGTTCCGGGAGAGCAGCTCCGGGAACACGCACCCGAGAGCTCCGAGCATGGCCCACCGGCTGTGGATCACCTCCAGCTCACGGTTCTTGGCGAAGGTTTCCGGGTCGGCGGAGAGGCCGGCGGTGTCCCAGCCGTAGTCGCCGGGGAACTCGCCGGTGAGGTAGCTGGGGGGCTCGCCGGAGAATGGGCCGAGGTACTTGACTCGGTCGGGGCCGTACCAGGGGCTGCCGGAGGAGACGGACTTGGAGGCGGTCTTCCTCATTGAGACTCTGCCGTTGCCGGAGAGCTGTGGGGTGGAGGGGGACAGATTCACCGCCTGTCCGGCGAAGGATGGGGAGGAGAGGGCCATGGTGGAGGAAGCCATTTATTACTTGCTAGTGGATATGTATGATCAAAGTGTTTGTTGGTTGGTTTGGAAAATATGGGAGTGAAGTTATTTATGGAAGGTGGGCTATCGGGTTTCTTATCTATGCATATCATTATCTGTGTTCTCATTGGTGCATTACATTTGGTAATCTTGAAATTGGACTCCACTTGGCAACGCCTGTCGCCACTAATCTTCATTCGATTTTTTGGTAGATATCATATGAGATTGCAAGAATCCCGACAAAGCTTCCTTGCAAGCCTATCAGGGTTTGCCACGTGTTTGACTAGCTTTGAATGGTATGCGGTGGAGTTCTGTACATTGTGGTTTTAAATAATAACAAATATAATAATGCGGCCATTAATTATGACAATTCAATTCCATGTAAAACAAGGTGTTACATCTTATGTTATAGGAGTGTGTGTGACAAGTGTCCCATGGTTATTAATCCGTCCCCCATATTTCACCTATTTTTTATTTTGAGTTGTTTCACGTATTTTTATGCATTTCATTAGTGGTAAAAATACATAATATTTTATTACCTACTTTTTCACTTTATTTATCAATCTTAAGAACTTTACTTACTTTTTTACACTTTATTAATCATTCCCAACAACTTTATTTACTTTTTCTTTTTAAATTACTAATTTATCCTTACTTTTTCTTACATTATATATTAAAAAATTAACATGTTTTAATCTCCGTGCCCGTATAAATGGGTAAAAATACCCGGGACGGAGGGAGTATCATTTTTAGTACTCTAAGAATAGCATAATCTATTTTTTGTAATTTCTTTATTGATTTTTTCAAATTTAATCATTTATGGTCCATTTTTAGTCCTTTATACAATTACCAATCTAATTTCTACTATTACCAAGTTTATGCCCAATTTTATATAATACCTCATTTTAAATTTGATTTTAATTCATTTCTTCAAAATAGACATAGTCCATTACACCATATCAGACCCAACATGCTTCCGTATATTAATTTAACAACATTAACTCAATATTAACAGACCAAAATCGTAACAATACCTTTCTTTGATCGCAAATCCTTCGGGTATCCGGAGGGTTTTACAGCTGCTCCTCACAGCTAACCACAAGCCCCGCAGTGTGATGGTTCAATTTCGTTCCTTCAAAGGACCTCAACACAATCCTGGTTCGTTTCCTACATTGGATGTACAAGGTGCTGCTACTATTTTTGGTCGGAAAATATGAAAAATAAGGTTGTAGAAAATATAAAGTTACATGCTTCGGGCAGTAGCCTAAGATTATTTATTTATTGAATGGAAATATTATTACACACTCATACTACTTAAACAAGAGGAGAAGACTACTCTAGCTACCTATGGTAGCTGAAACAGAAACACTCATACAGGAAAAGAAAGGAAATTACAATGTTTATTGAATGAGAGAAAACAGAGGGTAATAGTCGATGTCTTCTGCTTTCTCAGTTTTGCTATTTATAGAGGTTTTTGGATGTGAAACCCGGATTTCAAAGCCTCTTTACTCTTGCTTATGTCATTGTGCTAGCGTCACTGCTTACGTCATTCCATTCATTATTGTTGGCATCTGTCATGCACCCGTCTTTTGCCTCTTTCGAAGGGTCACATGACCATTATTCTTTTAACCTTTAGAAAGGTCCCTTGACTCTTGCCCTCCTTGTAGAGTCACTTGTCTTCCCGGGTGTCTGAAGGGTCACCTGGCTCTCTGGTATTTTGAAGAGGTATTGCCCTCTTTTTTCCTCGTTCTTCCTTATTTGCTGAAGTGGGTTCAACAATTTTTATTCTCCATATGTTCAACCTTACTCCTTTTCCAAACTCAGGTTCTGTTTGGGTAGAGCAGCTTGTGCATATTTTGTTCGTCTATTTTCCAAAGTGGGCCATGTTAAGTATTTCCAATGTGTTTGTTTACCCATCGGTACCTTATTACTCCAAAGAAACTTTCGCTTGTCTTCGAGAGCATCCTCCGCAAATTATGTTTTTCTTCCTGTTAGGTGTTCAAGAGGATAGACCAGTTCATTATTTTGTGTTCGAATTTAAACTGGAACATTACTTGATCCATGGCCTGAATGCAGGCGTACAAACCCCTCGCTCTTCGCGTAGAGATTTGATCCTCCGAATATGTAAAAACCAAGACTGGTTTCTTCCCAGAAGACTCCTTGATTCTGTTTGATGCTCCCACATCTAGTCTTCTTAGTTTGATAAAATGAAAGGCTTCGTGGAAGCCTTTCCCAACTGGTTCTGGAGCCGTACTCGTGAAGTTGTGTATAATTCACGAAGATCACCAAGTACATCACATATTACACATGCAATTTCATCAATTAAAGACAAGTATATCCTGCATCATACATATCATTCATGCAAAACATCACTCAATCATATTGTCATTCGGAGTACTAAGTCATCAAGCTCACAAGATAAGTGTTTACTCTCACACTCAAGTGCTAGTCGCACCTAGAAGGTTAATATATATGCTCATACTCAATCCATACTCAGGTGTAACCATAAGCTTGGCAAGGGTCTCAAAAATCAACTCACAATCAACTCATTACTAGGATCACAAAGGACTTGTTTTTGGGTTGTAATGTTGGCTCTTTGGAAAGGAGTAGGAAAATTTAGATAAAGTGACTCAAACACTAGTAGAGAGTTACCTTGGAGGTTCTTGCTTTCTTAATTCGGCTTCATATTCTCCTCCAATTTCTTCTCTTGCACTTGCAATTTTTGAATTTCCTCCTCTTCCTTGCATCAACATCATTCTTCTTTTGATAACTCGGGTACCGGTTATAGGCACTACCCTTTTCAATCAGTAATTGGGGTACCAGTTTCAGGCACTACCCCTAAATAAGATTTAATCATACACTTCTCTTACTTTACTAAACCTCATTCTACCATCCTTCTTCCTCTTGCAACACTTATTCACCTCAACTATCTACCAATAGGGTATTCAACAAAGCTCAAGTAAAGGTTAAATAAGGCTCTTTTATTCGGCTTGCCAAAGAAAAAGCTTTTAAGGCTCAAACGGGGCTACCAAAGGCATACATAATCAATGGAAAGGTAAAATTTGGCTAAGTAACTCAAATAATCAAGAATGGCCTAAAGTCATGTCCTAGTAATTCACCAATTGTAAGTCTCACACAAGACTCCAAGCCAAGTTCTAGAATACGTTCATATGAATGATTCTCTCAAGAATAAACTATCATGATCAAGCATGATTAAAAGGCTCAAATCCTCACATAGGTAAATAGAATCCTACGTACTCCTCATAGCACATAATCAAGATCAATTTTCACAAGAACTCTATATACTTATCAAATTATACATGCACTCATCAACAAAAATTAACACATAAACATATGAATGCACAAAAATCCATGAAACCCATATATCAATTCAATCATACAAGTATCTCTACAATCCCATCTCATGCATCAATCTATCCTCACCATCCACATCCAAGATCAAATATATCAATTTAGTACACGCCACTCACACAAGAACACATCCTAACCTGTAAAGAGAAAAAGAGGAATGGAGATGAGATGAATCAGAGAACACAAAAACCTGCAGCTCTACTCCTCCAGAGCATCATCATCCTCATCATTATCATCATCCTCACTCATCTCATCAAACCTCCGCTTCACAATCCGGTGCAGATCATCGATGTGTCTATCCAAGTAGTCAACATGATCACTCAGCTTACCAACCTGCTCATTCATGGCATTGTATCGATCATTAAGTGTGGCGTAGTTGGCATTAGCAAGCTCGAGCTGCCTATTAGTCTCCTGCTGATTTGCGCTGATCATAGCCAGATGCTCGTTCAAAAGGTGAAACTGCTCTCGTGTATAATCATCTAGTCCAGCCCACTGCTGCTGTGGCACTGCCGGAATGGGGCAAGGTACCCTCTCGTGCTGCTCGAGGATATCCATCTCCTGACGCTCCTCGTCTCCATGCTGTGGCGGTGGCAGCTGTTGTGGTGGTGGCTGCTGTGGCCGGAACTCACCTTGATCAACAATCTGCTGCAGCTCCGCCATCATACCCGCTGCGCATATCTGGGCCACCGTCCTCCAATCTCCTCTCGTTCGAACAGTCACGGACAAGGCAGTGTGTCCTAATGTGGTCATCAACCTGTTCTTATCCTCCCGAATGGTAGTCAGGTTACTCACATCGAAGGAAAACATGAAATCCAAAGGTTTAGGACCCCTCGTAAAGAACCAATCCCCATCTCGAAAGTGAGCAAATTCTCCCCTCACACAAGAGAACATAACTAAATCAGGCTCTCCACGAACAGATGTGATGCCAGTGAAGTCCATGTGATAATGCTCAGCCACGTTTGTGAGTAATCCTCCAATGTTCACCTTCTGAAAGTCGTAGGTCCTAAACCGATTCAGTTGATAGATGAAATAAGAACCTACATTGAACTTCACCCCATTCAACATGCACCATAGAGCGTAGAGCTCTCCTCTCGACACACAACTTCCCTCAGAGTGGGCAAACAACGTGTTGCTCAACACTCTATCCATGTATCGAAGCACCAAATTCTTGATCATGGAGGCACGAGCGTCCTGCGTCTTATAATCAACATCCTCTCCAGAAATCTCTCGCTAAAATGTGTTGGCATTGAAGAATCCGTTCTCCATCCGAGCTATCTCTGTAGGAGTCTGAAACAACATGTTGAACTTCTCCGCAGACCATGTCCTCATCACTCCTCCCAGCTGGAAGGTGCACTCGTAAGGATATCCCATATGATCCTTCTCCATCGTAATCGAACAAAGAACTTCAGCCGTCACGTGGAAATATGTCGGCTTCTTCAGCTCCATAAAATGTCGAATCCCAACTTGATCAAACATCCATATCATATCATCCCGGATCCTCATTGTGACTATAGCCTCATCATCTTGGTACCTTGTTCTAGCAATCTTCTCTGACACCTCAGCCCACTTCTCTTTAATCTTATCCTACTCATTCATCTGGATTTTGAAGTTTGCAGGTAACCTCTCCTTTAGCCTCAATTTCTTCGTCACATTATCCACACGAGTAGGCTTATCCTGCCTTTTCTTAGATCGAACCTCAACCTCCTTGCCCTTGTCTTTATCTTGACCTGAAAATAATACTTCAATAACAACCAACAAGGAAGATAAACCAAGTAATTGACTAGCATAGTATCCAACTCTACTCAAGACTTCAAGTTTCAATGCATAATCAACCAAGCCAAACTTGTTCAATTCACATCCAAACTTAATCCATGATTCCAACACCAATCAAGCATAGTAATCACTTAATCATAACCATCAACGAGCATGCATCATCAATTCAAGTAATTCAACACGATCAATCACCATGAACTACTTCAACTTCAAAAATTCTAGCCCACATCAACATGCTCATCAATCACACCCTCTAATCACCCAACAATTCACATACAACTCAAGGTTCTAACGTCAATTAAGCAATCAAATCGAACCAAACAAGTATTAACATGAAATTGTTCATCACATGCAACTATCACCATGAATTCTCAAATAAACAATATTTAATCAACTTACCCATACCAAAATCAACATATAGAACATCAATCCTAGGGTAATTGAGTTGAGAAAACATACCTTTTGTTCTTCCCATGGTTAAAAATCGACAAAGTGATTGAACTTCTCAAATTCGCACAAAAACCCTAGATTGCGACTAATTTCACCCAAAACCGCGATGAATCGAAGGAATTAAAGAGTGGAGTGCAGTGTAATTGGTGCAAAAACAATTGGGATTGAAGAATTTAGGCATGTGTTTTTCTTCGATTATAGATGAATTCGAGTGGAGATAGTGTGCAAAAGTGGTCGAATGATTCAAAATCGGGAATAAAAACTCACTTACCTAGCCCAATTCGACCTGTTGACGAGGTCGAATTGAATTCATTATGGTCGAATTGACCTTTTGGACAGCTTTCTCCTTCGATTCGACCTCGATTTGACTTGCTCCCCTGGTCGAATTAGAATGCCTCAGGTCAAATCCACACACTGTAAGATTCCAGTCCTCAATTCGACCTGAGGTGATGGTCGAATTGAAACAGTCGTGGTCGAATTGGCTCACTTGGAAGATTCACACTCCGATTCGACCTTGATTCGATCTGGGCCTCCGGTCGAATTGCCATGCCTCAGGTCGAATTGAGCTACTGGACAATTTTTGCCCCCCGATTCGATTTGAAAGCTTGGATTCGACCATGCCCCTTGGTCGAATTGGATCCTTGATGCTCCAAAATTGAGTTTTCTTTATCCCCTACACACTTCAAGCTTAACAAACGAACATTAGATACCAAAATATAGCATAACTTCATCAAGAATTAATCCTAAAACATAACATTCATGACTAACTCCGCAAACAACTCAAAACACGGAACAAAATACCACAAAATATTAGGCAAATTACAAAAAATCAACACATAAAAATCGATTAAAGTTTAAATATGCCGCAAAAAATCAACTCCCCTAAAAAACGTTACAAAGAAAATATTATACTATCAGTGCTTATCGAGATAGGTAAGTACATCACACATTCCAAACTTAGTAGAAACTATAGTCGAAACTAAGTTTGTAAAGAAATGTAATTACTGATAAGTAAGCATTTCAAATATAAAAATTTCTTAATCACACGAATGAAATAAGCAATGAAACGGGAGGAAAAGCCCCCAACATGCGCTCTTGTTTAATGTCGGAGAGTCACGACGGTACCAATCTAGGACAAGGTATCTTCAAAGATGACACAAGCATCATCCGGTGACTTATAATGCTTCAATCGATGCCATTCGCCGCGATAATGTCTCCATCTTTGTCAATAAGCTCAAAACTCCCCCCTCCACAGGTTCTATGAATCATGAACGGACCCGTCCATTTCGATTTTAATTTCCCTGCTAAAAGCTTCAAACGAGAGTTAAAAAGTAATACCTCATCTCCTTGCTTGAACTCCTTATATGAGATCTTAGAATCATGCCACTTCTTCATCATTTCCTTGTAAATCTCTGAATTCTTGTATGCACGATTTCTAAACTCATCAAGTTGATTAATGTGAGTCATCCTCAACTCTCTCACATCCTTAAGAGACAAGTTCAAGCTTCTTAAAGCCCAAAAAGCTTTGTGTTGAATCTCCACGGGTAAGTGGCACGGCTTCCCATAGACAATTTGGTAAGGTGACATATCTAACACCGTCTTATAAGCAGTACAGAACCCCCATAATACATCATCGAGCTTCATAGCCCAATTCTCCCTATTGGTTCCTACCACTTTCTCCAAGATTTGCTTCACTTGACGGTTAGAGACCTCTGCTTGCCCATTCTCTTGAGGATGATAGGGTGTAGTAACCCTATGTTTAACACCATAATCCTTAAGCACTTTCTCCAAAAGTTTATTGACGAAGTGAGACCCTCCATCACTCACTAGTGCTCTAGGAACTCCAAAGCGGGCAAATATATGCTTCTTCTAGAAAGATATGACAGTCCTCGAATCATTCAAGCGAGTAGGAATTGTTTCCACCCACTTAGAAACATAATCCACAGCTAAGAGGATGTAGAGAAATCCATTAGACGGGGAAAAAGGCCCCATAAAATTGATCCCCCACACATCAAAGATCTCTACAATAATGCTCGGTTGAAGCGGCATCTCATCACTTCTACTTATATTCCCCATCCGTTGACATCTATCGCAGGACGCCACTATGTTTCACAATCTTTAAACAAAGTAGGCCAGTAGAGAGCGGATTGAAGCACCTTGGCTGCTGTCTTTTGAGCTCCGAAGAGCCCCCATTAGGTTGTGCATGGCAAAACTCGAGAACACTCTCAATCTCCATCTCGGGCACACACCTACGGATGATAGATTCCGTGCATATTTTGTAAAAAAATGGATCATACCATATAAAAGTCTCAACATCCCTTTTGAATTTAGCAAGTTGATATTGGTTGAGATCTCTCAGAATTTCACCCACGGTAATGTAATTGACATAATCCGCATACCATGGATCCACCCCTTGTGCACCACACACGCTCGTTCAGCCCCTTCAACGAACACAACCATAATCTTCTCATCCAGGAACATCTCCTCAATATACTCAAAAGAATCATCACGATGCTCCCTTATCTCTAACCTCGATAAGTGATCAGCCAAGACGTTTTCCGTACCTTTCTTATCTCGGATCTCCATGTCAAACTCTTGAAAAAGAAGAATCCATCTTATGATTCTTGGCTTTGTTTCCTTCTACTCCATCTAGTACCGAATCGCAGAATGATCCGTGTACACTATAGTCTTCATGCCAATCAAATACTGTCGAAACTTGTTGAATGCATACACCACAGCTAAAAACTCCTTTTCAGTCACAGTGTAGTTCTTTTGTGCTGCATCAAAAGTCTTGCTCGCGTAGTAGATGGCGCAGAACTTCTTCTCCCTCAGCTGTCCAAGCACCACTCCAAGTGCTACATCACTTGCATCACACATAAGTACAACCGGCTGAGTCCAATCTGGTGGATCAAGATAGGTGCAGTAGTAAGCGCCTCTTTCAAAACTTAAAAAGCTGTTACACATTCATCATCAAACATAAAAGGAACATCCTTTTCAAGTAAATGAGACAAGGGCTTGGAGTATTTTGAGAAGTCTTTAATAAATCTCCTATAGAATCCGGCGTGTCCAAGAAAGGACCACACTCCTCTTTCATTGGTCGGTGGTGGAAGCTTCTCAATTGCCACCACTTTAGCTCTATCCACCTGCAATCCCTTGGCAGAAATATAATGCCCAAGAACAATCCCATCTCTCTCCATGAAGTGACACTTCTCCCAATTCAAAACAAGATTTGTTTCTTAACATCTCTTCAACACAGTAGCTAGGTTAGATAAACAAATATCAAAGGAGGAACCAAATACAGAAAAATCATCCATGAACACCTCTATGATCTTCTCTATCAACCCATCAAAAATTGCCATCATGCAGCGCTGAAAAGTAGCAGACGCATTACACAATCCAAATGGCATCTTTCTAAAAGCAAAGGTCCCTTAAGGGCATGTAAAAGTCGTCTTTACCTGATCCTCGGGAGAAATCTTGATTTGATTATATCCCGAGTACCCATCCAAGAAACAATAGAACTCATACCCTACGAAACGATCAAGCATTTTATCCATGAAAGGAAGAGGGAAGTGGTCTTTGCATGTATTCTCATTCAATTTCCTGTAATCAGTACATACACGACATCCCGTTGGAATCCTCGTGGCTATTTTCTCTCCATCCTCGGCTTTCATAATAGTCATGCCCCCTTTCTTAGCTACAAGATGCAATGGACTCACATGGGGACTATCACTAATAGGATATATAATTTCGGTATCTAACCACATTAGGATTTGCTTCCTAATCATTTCTTGAATTGCGGGATTCATCCTCCGCTGATTTTGGATACTACTCTTTGCCTCATCAAACAACCTTATTCGATGCATGCAATATGAAGGATTAATACTTTTTAAATCATCAAGAGACCACCCAATCGCAGACTTGTACTTTCCAAGAACATCTAACAACTCCTTAAGTTGATCATCATCAAGGGAAGAAGATACTATTACCGGATATTTTCCATTGTCACTAAGAAAGGCATACTTCAAGTGTTCCAGTAACGGTTTCAGCTCATCTTTCTTTTCTTCCATCGGAGTGCTCTCTCTATCCAATGGCAAGTACTTCCTAGTCCACTTCACTTCCTTAACCTTAGACTTCTCCAATTCATACCTGTCATCACCCAAAGCAAGTAAGTTTTTAAGATATTCAATACATACCTCATTGGAAAGATCGTCAAGCTCCATAGTAGGATAAGTAAGAGACTTCATCAAGCATGTCTCAAGAGGATCCTTAGACAAGATCAAAGACATATCTTCCTTCACAATCTCCTCCACCACATCAATACTATAACATTGCGACTCCATAGGCATCTTCATTGCTTTGTCAAGGTTGAATAAGATCTCTTCTTTATCCATCCACAACCTAAGCTACCCATTTTGAACATCAATCATGGCCCCAGCAGTAGAAAGGAAAGCCCCTAGATAAGAGGGATATTATCCTTGTCATCTTCCATCTCAAGTACAAGAAAATCAACAGGAAATACTAGTTTCTCCACTTTGACAAGAACGTCTTGAATGATACCTTTCGGAAACATCATTGACCTGTCCGCCAATTATAGAGCAACTATTGTAGGCATTAACTTCCCCAAACCTAGACTTTGAAAGATAGACAATGGCATTAAATTGATGCTTGCCTTAAGATCGCACAAGGCTCGTCGTGCCGGTCCTTTTTCAATCTCACACAAGATAGTGAAGCTTCCCGGATCCTTCATCTTCTGTGGCAGCTTCCTTTGGATAATTGAGCTGCAATTTTCAGACAAGTTCACCGTCTCAACTTCATTTAAGCTTCTCCTCTTCAACAATATATCCTTTAGAAATCGAGCATAGTATGACATCTCCAATATCGCCTCAGAGAAAGGAATACTCAAACTTATCTTATTGATGATATCTAAAAAATTCTTAAACTTCTCTTCCAATCCCTTCTTGACCAGCTTATAAGGAAACAGTGGAGGTATCTTTGTTTTGGAGATACCCCATTCATCACGCTCGACCTTTTCCGCTTTATCCTTTTCGACTCTCAACCTCTTGGCTCTTTCTCACTTCTTCTCTGCTATGATCTAAGTATTTTGCTCATTTGGAACCAATGGAGTAATGTTCTCATCACGAGGAGTGTTCGATGAAGAAACAGGTGCAATATGGGGTGATTCGACCTCAATTCGACCAGGTCGAATTGGGCACATAGTGGTCGAATTGCACACCTGGAACACGATTCTCACCCCTCATATCCAATTTGACCTGGATTCGACTAGAAGGTCTGGTCGAATTGAAGTCCTCCAGGTCGAATTGACTCACTGTAAGATTTCTGCCCTTCGATTCGACCTCAATTTGACCTGACGGTCTGGTCGAATTGAACTACTGCTGGTCGAATCTAGCTTCTGATAAAAATAGAGTGCTCCGGAAGGGTGGATTCGACCTCAATTTGACCTGGCCCCCAGGTCGAATTGAATTGATTTTGGTCGAATCGAGGCGCTGGTGCTTCCAAATCACATCCAGGCGTCCAATTCGACCTCTCCTATTGGATTCGACCTGAAGTATTGATCGAATTGGGATCGAATTGAACCCTTGTCATGTCTAATTTCGATTCCAGCCTCATAAGTCCCTCGTACTGTGTTCCCGACCTCAGTGTAATGGCGTGACAAGACTTTGGATTCTCAATACTTTGAGATGGAAGCTTCCTTTTCTCAATAGATGAGTTAATATGTTCACATTTTCAGCCATCGTCCCCATTAACAACGTAAGGTCCCTTACTTATGTAGACAAATCCTTATGATGATCATCAATTTTCTTCTCAAGCTTGGCCTCAAGACGGTTCACTCTTTCATCATTCCTAGCCATGTACCTGTTCACCGTATCTTCGAAACCCGACTTCCCTTCTTCCATTTTTACACCCGGATCAACACCCGTCGGAGCTTGAATTGCATTGTTAGGATTGCTCCATGAAAACTCCGGCCTCCTAGGCTGTTGATAACCACCCGGGGGATCACGATTGTTGTAGTTCCCTTAATAGTTCCGGTTTCCTTGATTAGGGTACCTAGGTCCTTGAATACTTTGACCCATGGCGTAGTTTGCCTCTTCCAACTCCTCTTGGATTGTTCCATCATTCATTACTTCCTACTGCATGATTGGTACGCGCTGAGATATATCACTGATTTGCTTTTGTTGGGACTCAAGTAGCTTGTTGATACTCGACAAGCTAGAGACGATCTCATCTTCTCTACTTGTTTTCACCATAGCATGTTCAACCTTAGCCACTTTTCCAAGGACGTAAGTGCCTCTTACTCTATCAGTTGGCAAATCTCTCGAGTTCATCGAAATATCTTCAAAAAGTTTCTCGGCCTCTACGGATGACTTAGTAAGCAATGCTCCTTTAGAAGAAGCATCCAATAACACACGTGAATCACAGTTCAATCCACTATAGAAAATACTGATATATTGAGCTTTAGATAACCCATGTTGTGGACACTTACGAAGTATGTCCTTGAATATGTCCTAAGCTTCATGAAACTTCTCTCCACCATCGATAGCAAATTGGTTAATGTCTTGCTTCATCTTGAACACCTTCGAAGGTGGCATGTATCTTTCCAAGAACTTTAACTTCAATTGCTCCCAAGTAGTGCAATCAGCTACGTTGATAGTGTCGTACCAATCTTTCACCTTTTCAATAAGCGAGAATTTGAACAAAAGGATCTTCCTAGCATCTTCATGTTTTCCTGCGTCTTTTTGAGTACTTGTATAGCCCAAGAACTTGTTTAGATGCTGCTGCGGATCCTCGAAAGTCCCTCCTGAAAAGGAGTTCCATTCTATCATGCTAATAAGAGCGTGGTGAAGATCGAAGTCCACATTAGCCCCCTTGCTCCTAGAAGCCCAAAGTGTCCAGCTCCGTTATTCTTAAAGACTTCACGGATGGCCAGATTATCCGAATACGCTGCCATGTCAACTTCCTCTGCTGCTGCCTTTGGATCAACTACAATTTCAGTCACTTCGGGGTTAGATTCGTCCACTTCAACTCCAAAATTCAGAGATGTAGTAGGTTCTACGTTCTTATTCTTACTCTTCTTTATTTTCTTCCTCGAGAACGCTCCGATCTCAGGATTATATGGTACTAATTCACCTTGCTTCGATCTTGTGAGCATACACCTGAAAAGATTAAGAGTTAGAACAGCAAAACAAGAATTAAAATAGTCCTAATAAAACTAGAAATAACAAAAAGATATTTTAAGCCGTAACCCGGCAACGGAGCCCGAAACTTGATAGGCGTTTTCTCAACACACAATTTAATCCTCAAGTATGAAGGATATTAATCGTAGTTTTGAAGGTGACCAAGTTATATATCGAACCCAAAGGACGGATAAATACCAATTTAATTATACTCTAGTAGACTAAGACTATGATGGAAATTATAATGGTTTTGATATTGAAATCAAGTAACAACTATGAATTGAAATAGCAAATAAAGATAACAAGAAGAAGAAATTAGTAGGTTGTGATCAAGTAAGACAGTAGGTAGTTCGTCAGGTAATCCAGTTCTGCTTATTAATTCATACTTTTGTGTGACGGTGTCCGACTCTGCCTTGTAGTTTATAGACGCATCACTAAACCATGCAAATTCACTCTATAGACATAAGTAAATATGCATATGACATGTGTGAATATCCTCGGAGAAAGACGTATACTTTACCCCCCATTCTAGGTACTATCATAATCAATTATTTTCCGTGCACTTAGTACTCTAACCCGATTTGATCTCCCTTTATAGGTACTATAAAGTTATACTTTTTATCCTACTTATTAACCCAAATATGATTCAATTAATAAGTATTCATATAAGATAGTTCTAATAAGACTTCGGAATCTCTTCACTTAGAATTATAACATAAAACACTGCTCAGAAGTGAACGCACTCAATCAATAACAAAGTTATGTATTCAGACTCTACACAACAATTATTGATGCACAAAACGACCATGAGTATGGATTAAAAATGCGCAATCTTATATAAAATAAACCACAAGTAGTGTTGTACGGAGTTTACACACGAAAGACTAATTCACTCATGAAACCTTCATAACCCTAGAACTACCGAAGTGGCTCTAGCCCATGATTGATCTAAGAACAATCGTGGTTAGTTGGACTAATCTTACTTGAAACTCCAGCGGAACCTCTGTCAAAGCCCCTCCGGATGATGGACGATCGACTCTCCTCTCAACTCTACGTCTCATTATCTTCTTGATCAAGTCGTCCCTTTATGATGCTGCATAAGCCTTCTTTTATACTTGTAATCACGTCTCCTGGGCTTGGCATGGGCTTTTTAAGTGATCACACGCATTGACGGTATATAAATACGGATATGGTAAGTTCTCGAGCATCGATTCGACCTCAGCAACAAGTCGAATTGACCATCACAAGTCGAATCGGAGGTCGAATCAACACACTGTAAGTCCCAGGTGCTCGATTTGACCAACTGTCCAAGTCGAATCGACGTGACAAGGTCGAATCAGCATCTCCACTAATCAATTCGACCTCGATTCGACCTAATGCCCAGGTCGAATCCTCCTGTCGTGGTCGAATCCACCATCTGCTCGTGTTGTGTTGCTAATTCGACCTGAAGGGCTGGTCGAATTGACCTCCTTCAAGTCGAATCGAACTCCTGCTTTGCCCAATCGGATGGCTTCGACTTTCTTTCTTCAGTTTTTAATACTTCCACTCCGATTTCCTTCGAAAAACCACTCAAATAGCTCCAACACCACCTGATTCATTCGTTTTCACAATATATATCGGTTTACAACCGATTTCAACCTTTAAACACACCACAATAGCACAAATCCAGTGCAAGATTCATGAATTAACACACTCATCACTCATCGATCTCGACTCCTCAGCACAATCCTAGTTCGTTTCCTACACCGGATGTACAAGGTGCTGCTACTATTTTTGGTCGGAAAATATGGAAGATAAGGTTGTAGAAAATGAAAAGTTACATGCTTCGGGCAGTAGCCTAAGATTATTTATTTATTGAATGGAAATGTTATTACACACTCATACTACTTAAACAAGAGGAGAAGACTACTCTAGCTACCTATGGTAGCTGAAATAGAAACACTCATACAGGAAAAGAAAGGAAATTACAATGTTTATTGAATGAGAGAAAACAGAGGGTAATGGTCGATGTCTTCTGCTTTCTCAGCTTTGCTATTTATAGAGGCTTTTGGATGTGAAATCTGGATTTCAAAGCCTCTTTACTCTTACTTATGTTATTGTGCTGGCGTCACTGCTTACGTCATTCCATTCATTATTGTTGGCAGCTGTCCTACACCCGTCTTTTGCCTCTTTCGAAGGGTCACATGACCATTATTCTTTTGACCTTTCAAAAGGTCCCTTGACTCTTGCCCTCCTTGTAGAGTCACTGGTCTTCCGTGGTGTTTGAAGGGTCACCTGGCTCTCTGGTATTTTGAAGAGGTATTGCCCTCTTTTTTCCTCGTTCTTCCTTATTTGCTGAAGGGGGTTCAACAATTCTTATTCTCCCTATGCTCAACGTTACTCCTTTTCCAAACTCTGGTTCTGTTTGGGTAGAGCAGCTTGTGCATATTTTGTTCGTCCATTGCCCAAAGTGGCCATGTTAAGTATTTCCAATGAGTTTGTTTACTCACCGGTACCTTATTACTCCAAAGAAGCTCTCGCTTATCTTCGAGAGCATCCTCCGCAAATTGTATTTTTTTCCCGTTAGGGTGCTCAACAGGAAGGACCCATTCATTATTTTATTTTTGAATTTAAACGGGAACATTACTTGATCCATGGCCTGAATGCAGGCGTACAAACCCCTCGCTCTTCGCGTAGAGATTTGATCCTCCGAATATGTAGAAACCAAGACTGGTTCTCCCACATCTGGTCTTCTTAGTTTGATAAAATGAAAGGCTTCGTGGAAGCCTTTCCCAACTGGTTCTGAAGCCGTACTAGTGAAGTAAAACTCCAATACATCTCCCCTGGACAAAGTCGGATTGTTTTCCCAGGCTTTCACAACTGCTTTTCTTAGCCAGTCTGGAAATTTTGAAAGTTCTGGGAAGCTTGGTGCAATAGTATATATTGAGGCTAGCGCCCCAAAATCATACCACGGCTTTACATTGTTTAGACTCGAGCCCTCTCTCATCCAAACTCGGGTATTCCCTAATACATCTATCCGGCATTTCTCCGGACGGATACCCTGTCTTGTATTTAATTTTTCCCAGGTAGCTTGGTATCCCTGCCAATGAGAAAATCAGATATGTTAATACCAATCTTGGCAGTGCCCATCATAGGCCTAAGACTGATCTCTTCCTCTTTAACCCCAGAGGTACTGGGTTGACTCGACGACTCTAGATGTGACTCTAGAGACTCGATTTTTCGTTGGACCAGTTCTTCCTTTGGAAGTTCCAATCCAGGACTCGTGCTAAAGGTACTTGAATCCCTTACTCTGGGTTTAGAGCCTCGTTCTCATACACTCTCCTTTTGTTGATTGCTATTAACAGCCCAGAGGAGTGGCTCTCGTAATGACTCGAAGAACTCACATAATGCAATTGGACACTTTAGCCCGATCACTCTCTTGCACTTTTCCAACACGCGTTGCATTGAGAGTCAGATTCTCGAATTCCTTTTTGAACAACTCAAGGTTGTCCATCAGGTGCTTTGAAATGGTCAAGATAGAGTCTATCTCAGCTCCTTCCATCTATCGTCAGGAAATCTTCCAAAACATTTTCAACAGATTTAATAATGACAATATTAAAATCATAATATTGGCATTCAACTCGCCATCTTAAAATTCTAGCATTTTCTGGTTTTAATTCAATTTTATTTTTAAGAAAGGCTTTGACACTCGTGTTGTCGATTTTAAGAATGAATTTCTTCACAAGAAGAAATAGCAGCCATTTTTTGAACGTTCTCCGCACTGCAAAGAATTCTTTCTCATTGATGTGCCTCCTCTTTGCCTCATCCTCTGCAAAGAGTCCATTGCAATATCTGCATTGGACTTCTTCTTCGGATGTGGACTTGGTGAGAACCGCTGCCCACCAATGATCACTGGCATCTGTATATAGCACCATGTTGTCCTCGTCATTTGGAATTACTAACTTTGGGAGCTTTTTGTAAACCTCCTTCAATTGTTTAACCATTTCTCGGTGTGATTCCTCTCATTTGAATTCAGCATCTTTCTTTAATAGAGGACTGAACACCTTCCTTTATTGTGGTAGATTGTTGATGAACATTCAAGCAAAATTGACAACTCCTAAGAAACTTTGGAGTTGCTTTTTGTCTTTGAGATCTTCAGGAAATCCCAGAACCATTTCTACAATGTGTGGTTGTAGAATCATCCCGAACTCATCGATCTCGACTCAAAGAAACTCGATCTGTCTTGTTGCTATTACTACCTTCTTTTTAAAAAGCACCAAAATATTTTCTTGTGACACACTTCTGAAAATATTTCCAAATGTGTCAAATGCTCCTTCATGTCTTTTGAGGCTATGAGGATGTCATCCACATAAAAAAACATGAATGAGAAATAATCTTTGAAAAGATTATCCTTTTTTTTATATATCTGAGGTGCATTTGCCAAGCCTATAGGCATGACATTCCAGATATAATGGCCTTGTGATGTGGAGAAGGCTGTAAACTTCTTGCGTCCTTCTTCCATCATAATCTGGTAAAACCCAGCTTTGCAATTTAACTTTGAGAATACCCTGGCATTCTTGATACAGTTGACCAAGTGTTTCCTACTTGGTATGCAATATCCATCAAACTCCAAGATATTGTTGATCCCCTTGTAGTTGATCACAAGTCTCGGTTTCCATCGCTTGATTTCTCCATGATTTCGAACTAGAAATCCTGAACTGCTATATATATGAAGATACTCTTGGTGATATCAACTTAAGGTCCAGATGTTCCTCAAGTATTTGTTGCATATCCTTTCGATCCTCTTGGTTCATCAGGATAGGCTTGTATCTCACAAACTCATGCTCCTTTCTTTCTTTTACTTTGAGTGAGGCTTTGAGCTCGTTTTTATCCCACCAGGCTAGAGGGTCCTCGTTGAAGTTTCTCTGTATTTTTCTTTTGACATCTTTCAAAGATATTTGTTCTTCGATTGTGACGTCTCTCTGTAGGTTTTCTCCCAAGCTTGCTCTGAGAAAGTGGTTTGCATTTTCCTTTAGTTTCTCCATCTTCCATCCTCTTCTAGTCTTGGTTCTCATCTGAAGGACTGCTTCGCCATATCTTCTTCGATCATTCATCTTTGGATGGCTAAGTTTTTCTTCATTATCACCACGCTTGCTGCAAAATTGGATTGATATTTTTCTTTGAAATGCATTACGCAGTCTTGGTGCGATGATCTTATGTTCACAAAGGGTTGTGAAAATAAGCCTCCTTGTTGTGTTTTCTTGGGTAAATGCTTGAATGTCTGTAGGAAATTATTCCCTAACAAGATATCTGCTCCGGTGTCGTGAAAATATATCGGTGGAGTCTTCACCTTGTACCATGGGGTGCGATCCGCTCCTCCGATCATAATTTCTGCTTGTCTGATTCCTCTTTTAAAGACTAGCATCCTCTGAGAGAAATCTCTTCCTAGTACAGTTGGCCAATCTTCGCCAGAACCTTTAGGAAAGACTCATTCTTTCGCTATGCAGATACCTGCTCCTAAATCAATATATGTCGTAATATACTCCACACGGTGCTCCTTATATATCATCCCTACAGTGTTATATATCGAGAATGGACTTGTGGTCATTGGTAGATCAGAGCTTATAACCCCGAGCTTTTGCTATTGTACTTTGTATCTTTTCCTTTTGATTGTGAATTCCATCCCATCTTGTAATCATTCCCAAGGTTTGTGATCCTCGAGAAACTCCAATCCCAGCACTAGTTTCTCTGGGAATCTTTCTGCTATTCCTTTGATCACTAGCTCAAGTTCTTCGAGTTTGAGTCGTCCTTGATACCTCCCAGTTGTTGGTTGTTGGAGATAATACAGGACATCACAAGGAATAGAGTTTTCTTTTTTAGTGATGTCAAATATTACTTCGACTCCTCTCCATCCTTCTGGGCATTTTAGTTCACCTTTGGTTGTGAACTTCTCTGGCTCCTGGATTACTTCCACGATAGGTTTCTTTCCCCATCTTTCACTGATCATTCTATCTTCTTGGAAAGAAATCATTCTCTGCTCGAATCTGAGCATGTCTTGCCTATTCCAGACTGGCTTATCCTTGATTCGCAAATCCATGTCTTGGATTGGCGGTAACTCCATTATCTCTGGCTTAGTCGCGCATGCAACCCTTTTGAACACTTCTGGTATCTCAATATACTCCTTCATTTGGAATAGATCTGAATGATGAGTGTTGGAGAGAGCATATGAGATACTGTAGGTAATAGAGTATGGTCGGTTTTCCTCTTTCATCAAATCTTTATTTTTGAAATCTTGATGAAGGGTGAGTACTCTACTGAAATCTTTATATGCAAGATTATAGGCAATCATTGGGTAGATGTAGGATGCTACCTTGTCCACGTAAGGGTTTTCTGAGATTCTTCCCAGGCATGCCTCTCTTGTATTCTTGATCCTCTTATAAAAAATTGCTATATCGATTAGTGTATCGATACCTTCTTTGAATGTTGCTTTGATAAGGATCCGAATAGCTCAGATATGGATCCAAGACATGGTCTTGGAAACTTCTCTCTAGAACAAGAAATAGTTGCATTTTCATTACATTTCCCGTGAGCTCCATGGGGATGATAATTTTCCCTTCGGTTACTTTATATATAATGTTGTGCTTTCTTCTTTTGAAGCTGAGGAACCGTTCTAATTGTCCCATGGTGAATCCGTCGTATAAATTGAGTCTTGGGTCCTCTCTCATGATTCTCATAAGAGTCTTATGAGAGATAGATGTCTTGGAAAAAATCCAGACATATCCTCTTGCATCTCCTGTCTGAAGTTTTCTTCTTCACTCCAACTCATCTTCAGAGGATTCGTCTTGGCTGAAGAATACTTCTTCATAGATGCTCTCGTCTGAGGGTATATCTTCAAACTGATATACCTGCACCAGATCTTGGAAGTAAACAACTTCCTCCATTTCTGGAGTGGTTTCGAACTGTCGCACTCCCTGCTTCTGGTTCTCTAGGCAATCTGGTGAGATATGCCTTTGGGCTCCACATGTAGCAGTTACAATCCTTGAATCTTTCATTGGCTCGTGTGGGTACTCTTCGAAACGTCTTTCTCGTGGGAGTTCTTCATGTACTCCTCTGGTTTGATCCTTAGGATGAGGCTTGACTTCTTGAACTCTATCTTGATGGTCCAGACCTTTGCCCTGATTTATAGCTTCGACCCTTCTGTTTGGACCAAAAGTATCTCGGTCTTCTGGACCTCCATCCTTCGATCCTTTGAGTATAAGGATGAATTTTATTCATCATTTCTGCTTCTTTGGACTTCTTTAAATAATTGTTGGAAGATCGTTACTCTTGCAGCATAAGGGTACTGTCTTGTTGATTCTCCTTAATCTTTTATAGTTTTTGTGCAGTGATGCTTGATAACACCACTCCGTAATTTTGGCTTTGAGAAAAGATATTCTCCTTGCTATTGAATCCATCTCACATGGTTTATATTATTTGATTAGCATTTTTCTCCATGGGCTTGGAATCTTGGCAAAGAACATGTGGAGTACTTCCTCCTCATTGATCTTCGATTTACATCTATACTCTGTGAAGAGTTTGATATACACATCTACGTGACAGATGTCAAGTAGTTCCAGGCTGTATAGGGCATTCCTATACTTCTTCTTCTTTTCCTCTTCCATTCCTTCGAAGTAACCTACTCCGATGAAGTGGATCTTGAAGATCTTGGCCATGCGATCAACAATATTACGAGATCTTCGCCTTCCATGGTCTCCTTCTTGACTTTGTCTGAGAGCTCCTCCCAGGTGCACTTTACTGATCTTTCTAGGCTCATAGTTAGGAATCTTATGAACCCTTCTTTATCGAGCTCTAGTGCACCTCTTGCAATCTTCATTGCATTTGTCCACTCGTCAATCAGGGTCTCTCTGTTCTTGAAGTCTAGATTGTCGAGTTTTAGGATCAATCCATATGGATTTATCGATTCAAGGTGAGACCAACCACATGGGGTATTGTGTAGACTAGATCTTCGAACTCGGCTTGCTCCTGCTGACAATCTCATCACCTTCGTCTTGAAATTTCCTTAGTTTTGGGATGTCTACTCTTGTCTTACTTTATGGACTCCATGTGATCCAGAAGTTCCATCATTTTGGCTCAGATCCTGTTGGGTCTGAGTAGCCCGACATTGTTGTTGAGAGTTCGAAGTCTCTCCAACATTCATTTTCAGATCTACTATAGTTAGTCCTTGGAAGGACTCATATAGATCTTGTAGATCTTCAAGATTCGCTTTCTCCATCTGGGATGTGGATTCTCCTCGAAGGATAACGATCATCTTCTCATTCTCCATCTTCGGCCTTGTGACCTCCGTCGTCTTTCCCTTTTGGTGTAAAAGGGGTTCTATTCTGAAGGTTGGTGGCAACCTTCTTCCTGGCCATCTCTCTGTCACCTTGGTTTATAGGGACTCTACTTGCTTTATCAACTTCTTGATGAGGTCGAGTTGTTTGTTCTGCAACGTCTCCACCTTATCCATCTTGAGATTGATCTCAAATATCTTCTGTAATTCTCTAAGATCTTGATTCATCTTAGAGTTATCTGTCTCGATCTCTTTCCATTCTATCATTTGGACCACCATGAAAAGTGATAGGTGTTGAGTGTGTAAATTCACGTGTTTCGAGCCTTGATTCGTTTGATAATGATGAATGATTTTGTCTTAAGTCATGAAGTGATCAGGTGCGTTTGAGTCCGTTTGAGTGGATTTTCAAAGAAAAATGAGTTAGAAGTGATCAGAACCTGGAAGAGGGGGTTCAGGTGCCCGATTCGACCAAGCAGGGGCTTGGTTCGACCAAGAAAAAGTCAGTTCGACCAGCACCTATGGTCGAACAAGGCGAGAAGAAGTGCCAGAAGTGTGGTTCGACCACGATAGTGTGGTTCGACCAAGCCATTTGGTCGAACCATGGTCGAACCAGAAGCCTAAACAAAAGCAGTTGCAGTTCGACCAGAAAGCATTTGATTTGGTCTGCTATTCAGGTCGAACCAGCGACCTGTCAGTGTATTACAGGTCGGTTTGTCTGTGATTTGTGTAGAAATAAAGTAATATTTAGTCTTTTATTGAAATGAATCGGCACGTTTATGGAAAAGTCACGAATTAGAGGGTACAAGGGCTGTTTGAGCATATTTGTATAGGAAAACAGGTATAAAAGGTTTGGAATTTGAAGACACGATTTTGGAGGCAAGATTCGAGTGTTGTTCGACCCAGAGAGCCTGTTCGACCAACATCAATTTGGTCGAACAGGAGGGACAAGTCGAGTAGATTGCACAGGCCCGTCTAGGGAGGTAGCTCGACTTGGAGGTGTTGCTATACCAACATCGGCTTGGTCAAGCATATGAGCAGAGGTCGAACAAAGTGGATAAAACTTACAGTGAGTTCGTTCGACTTGAAGGTCTTGCTCTACCAACATCAATATGGTCGAGCAAGAGAAGGTTGATCGAGCAGAATGTCGAAATTATCCAGAGAGATAGGTCAACCAGTTGCTCGAGTTGTGCTCGACCAGTCAGGTTTGGTCGAACGGCGCATCGCTGCTGCTATTTATGGTAATTCCAGATGTCTTTTATCAAATTTGACATGTGCTTCAAGCAAAGGCCCATCCTAAGCCCATAAGGATGTCCTATGAGTATAAAAGAAGAGCTTTCGCAGGAGAAAAGAGACATAAAACAACACACATCTCCCTTCATTCATCCTTCACCAAACCCTACCATCATCCAAAGGAGTCGTGAGGAGAGGTTCGTCGAGTAAGTCAAGTAAGATCATACCAACTAGCCATGATTGTTCCTACCTTGTTCAAAGATTATGAATCCTATATGGCATCTTGCGATAGATGTCAAAAGATGGGGAACATAAGTTGAAGAGATGAGATGTCACTTCAGCCAAGCATTATTGTTGAGATCTTCGATGTATGGGGGATCGATTTTATGGGGCCTTTTCCCCCATCTAATGGATTTCTTTACATCCTTTTAGCAGTGGATTATGTTTCTAAGTGGATGGAAGTCATTCCCACTTGCGTGAATGATTCGAGGACTGTTTTATCTTTCTTGAAAAAACATATCTTTCCTCGTTATGGAG
Organism: Pogostemon cablin; assembly: GCA_023678885.1. NCBI lineage: Eukaryota > Viridiplantae > Streptophyta > Magnoliopsida > Lamiales > Lamiaceae > Pogostemon > Pogostemon cablin. The sequence goes on along the minus strand of CM042962.1, from coordinate 13,053,628 downwards.
TTCCTAGAGCATTAGTGAGTAATGGAGGGTCTCACTTCATTAACAAACTTCTTGAAAAGGTACTTAAGGATTATGGAGTCAAGCATAGGGTTACTACACCCTATCACCCTCAAGCAAATGGGCAAGCTGAAGTTTCCAACCGCCAAGTGAAGCAAATCTTGGAGAAGGTAGTCAGAACCAATAGGAAGGATTAGGCAATGAAGCTCGATGATATTTTGTGGGGGTTCCAGACTGCTTATAAGACAATGTTGGATATGTCACCGTACCAATCGTCTATGGGAAGCCGTGCCACTTGCCCGTAGAGGTTCAGCACAAAGCTTTTTAAGTATTGAGAAGTTTGAACTTGTCTTTAAAGGTTCAAAAGGAGCTGAGGATAACTCATATTAATCAATTGGATGAGTTCAGAAATCGTGCTTATAAGAACTCAGAGATTTTTAAGGAAAGAATGAAGAAATGGCATGACTCGAAGATCTCATACAAATAGTTCAAGAAAGGTGATGAGGTATTACTTTTTAACTCTCGCTTGAAGCTTTTCGCAGGAAAATTGAAGTCGAAGTGGACGGGGCAGTTCATTATCCATAGAGCCTGCGGAGGGGGGAGTTTTGAGCTTATGGACAAAGATGGAGACATCATAACGGCGAATGGGCATCGTTTGAAGCATTACAAATCGCCAGATGATGCTTGTATTATCTTTGAGGATACCTTGCACTAGATTGGTACCGTCGTGACTCTCCGACGTTAAACATGAGTGCCTGTTGGGGGCTTTCTCTCCCATTTTATTGTTTTAATTTCATTGGTGTGAGTAAGAAATTATTATATTTGACGTGCTTATCATTCAAAAATTACATCTCTTTACAAACTTAGTTTCGACTATAGTTTCTACTAAGTTTGGGGAGTGTGATGTACTTACCTCATCATAGCACGGAGAATATGATCTTTTCTTTTCTTTGTAACGTTTGTTTGGGAAGTTGATTTTTTGCGGTGTATTAAAATTTTAGCCGGTTTTGATGCATCGTTTTTTTTGCAATTTGCCTAGTGTTTAGTGGAGAGTTTTTTTTAGTGTGATTGCGGAGTCACACTTGATGTGATATGGTTTCTCTAGCTTGATTTTTGGATATGTTGATACTTGATGTTGTCCTAAAGTTGAATATTGCAGGGAGATACGAGAAATGTACGAATTTTAGGAAGATCGTGAGTTTGTTCGACCTTCAGGTAAGCTGTTCGGCATGGTGATTTGATCGAGCAATGGTCGAGCAACATGTGAAAATCTTCCAGAGAGGTTGTTCGACTTAACCCTTGCAGCTCGACCAAGAGGCTGGAGTCGAGCAACGGTCGAACAAAGTGAGAGAAACTTACAGTAAGTTTGTTTTACAAGATAGTGGTTGCTCGGACGAGAGTGTGAAGTCGAACAATGGTCGAGTAAGACAGAGAAGAACAGGGGGCACGACGAGGCCAGTTACTCGACTTCTAGCACCTGTTCGACCACCAACAGTAGGTGGAATGGAGGTCAAGCAAAATGCACAAGTTGTCCAGAAAGGTTGTTCGACCTCGACCATGTTGTTCGATGAAGGAATCTAAGTAGAACGGAGGTCGAGCAAAATGTCAAAATTGTCCAGAGACCTTGTTCGACTTACGATGAGTTGTTCAACTAAAACTTGAAGGTCGAACGAAAGTCGAACAAGTCAGGGCAAAACAAGGACTCGATTACACGTGTTGCTCGACTTCCACATGTTGTTCGACCAAGAAATTCAGGTCGAACGGAGGTCGAGCTAGGCGATTTTAAAGGTCAGATCTGGGTCGTTCGACTTACAGACTTTGCTCGACCATACCTAACAAGTCGAATTGAGATCAAACGGAGTTAGGAGCAGTTTTAAAAAGGTAAAATTTCATTCCATTCGACACCCACTTCTGCCACCCTTTCTCGAGCACCATTTCGAACCATAAGTTATTCCTTTTAACCTCTTCTGTACACTTAAATCTGCCCTGCTACACACTTCACATCCAATTTCGAGGGTTTGCAAAATTCAATCTTGGATTTTCACTCGAACTTTTGGGGTTTTCGCTCTTGTTCACCACACGCATACCATGACAAGCAAAGGTATGTTTTCTCCTCACTTTTTACTCACAGATTGTGTTGATGATGATTAGTGAAGAATGGGTGAGTGGATTCGTGTTAGATTTGGTTTGGATTGATTGTTGAATTGCTTGAGTTTTTATCAAAAATTGCATTCAAAATTTCTTGAATTGTGCTTCGTTAAATTGTGGAAATTTTGTGAAATTTATGTTGTATGAAGCATGGGCTTTTGTTTAATTTCAAATTATGCATATGGGCTCATTGAAATTGGGTATTGATGTGATGCAATTGATGATGGAATTTGAGAATGTTTTAAGTGTGGACTTAGTGAAATTTGGAGTTGAGTTGATATTATGTTTGTGAGGAGTAGTGTTGGATTAGTTGAATCTTGATATTCTTGATTGAAAGTGTTGGTTTAGAGTTTGAGTGTGATTGAGAAACACTTGAAATAGAATTGAATCGGATACATGAATTTGAAGTCTTGAGTAGGATTCATGCTAGATTTAGGCTTGGTATTGTTCATCTCTTTTTGTTGCGTATTGAAGTATGACTTTTGTAGAAAAAGAGAGTGCTTCTTCTTCAAAGAGGAAGGGAAATAGGTCATCTCCATTGGGGAGTTAATCAAGAAAATCAAGATGGATAAAAAGAAGCCAGGTGGAAAACTGCCAGCGGATTTTGGGATCAATATTGGCGATTGGGAAGAGAAAGGGGATCTTTTGGAGTGCAATCTCTCAAAAGATCAGAAGGACTAGATATCAAGATGATCATGCCATGACGGACATGAATATTATCAATGACATTTGTTGGATGTTTAATCAAGAGGGATAGCAAGATTCATGGAAATAAAGAGGGAGACATACTTTCACATTACTGCAGAAGTCTTATGCACGTTGACAGTTGAGCGTGGTGATGGATATCTTCGTTATGGCATTCATATGCAAATAGGTGGTCAGGAGCAGACTATGTGGGCTCAAGAGTTCAATAAGATCATTGGCTGTGAGAACGTGGTTGGAAATGAGAGTGATGACTTTAGGGAAAATGAGTTTTGGAGAGCTATAACGGGGAGGCAAGAGGACTACAATTCCAATACTTCTAAGGTTGCCTTCATTCGCAATCCCGTGATTGCTTATATGGACCGGATTTTGGAAATACATTGTTTGCAAGGTCTGAAGGGAGCTGTATTCCAAGGGGGGAGCTCTAAGTCCTATGGTGCATGCTCAACGGAGTTCGCTTCAACGTAGCAGCTTACTTTTCCATCAGCTTTACAAGTTCACCACGCATGGATTTCAAAGAGTAAACATTGGGGGGCTGATCACCATTATAGCAGAGTATTTTAGGGTTGACTTGAGTAGGTATGAGCCTATTCGGGACAATCCAGACTTGATCTTGACCTCATGTGTCAGGATGGGGCTTATTGAGCGAGTAGATGAAACTTGGATGTTCATCCGAGGGAAGAAGCCTCGAACACTTCAGTTTTCGTTGGTGATAGCTGACCTTAGCACTGTGAGGGACAACAATAATTGGTTGATGAACACGACGGCGCACACAGTGATCTCTGAGACGTGCTTGGGAAGAGAAAATTGGAGATTGTTGGCTGAATTGCATGAGCAAGAAATCGGCTTGGACGAGGACATGATTCTTATTGGAGATCCAGCCGATTTTTAGGAGGAGGAACCACAACCACCACAAGCTTTTGATTATCAGGAAGATATGCCTCTGATGCAGCCTCAGCAGCCGTTAGAGCAAGAGTTCTTCGCACCACAGCCACAGCCACAGCCACAGCCACAGCCGCAGCCGCAGCAAGACTATTGGGTGGCCTATGATCAGTTTTATCGGGAGCAATTCTAATTGATGCACGAGCATTTCACCACGCTCAATGCGAACCAGCAAGAAACAAATAGACAGTTGGCACTTGCAAATGCTAACTACGCTGCACTCAACACGCGTTATATTAAGATGGATGGACGGTTGAGGCAGTTGCAGGATCATGGGCGCACGATGGATAGAAATCTCACTGTTTTTCATAGAGATGTGGACCGGTGACAGCTAGAGATGAGAGATAATAATGATGAGAGAGGTTCGGATGATGATGATTCTCCGAAGGAGTGATGAACGTCAGGTTTTTATTCTTTTCTGATTCTTCTCATCTCCATTATCTTTTACACTTTACATGTGCAGGCTTGAGTGTTTGGGTGTAGTGGTGATTCATGTGTGAGTGGTATGTATTTGATAATGATGATGATTGAATGATGGATGTTATGTGCTTGGGATGAATTCATGATATGTATGGGTTCTTATTCGGATGCATGTTGATTTGTTAATGACAAGCATGTTCTATTTATACTTGTAGTTCATAGAAAATTGATGTTGATTGCATGCTTTGAAGAGTGCTTAGGATTCTATTAACCTTGTGAGGATTTGAGTCATTTGATCATGCGATACGCATGATTGTTTATTCTTGAGAGTCATTTGTATACTCGTATTCTAGAACTTGACTTGGAGTCTTGTGTGAAATCTATAATTGATAGATGCTCGGAAATGATCTTAGGCCATTATTGTTAATCGAGTTACTTAGCCAAATTTATCTTACCCTATTATATGATTATCATTGTAAGCCCTTTTGAGCCTTTAAGCTTTTCTTTGGCAATCCTTGATAATGAGCCATTTACCTCTTGAGCCTTAAACGCCAATTACTAGTAAAGAGTGGAGGTAGACGAATGCTCCAGGAAGTTTTGAAGAGGAATAGAAGGAGAAATTTGGTGAAAAGTAAAATCGAGAGACAAGAAGTTAAATCTTGCGAGGGATATTGCCTGAAATCGGTATCCCGAATACTAGAGAGGATAGTGCCCGAAACTGGTACCCCTATACTTGAAGAATGCCAAAATTGGCATGTTACTATGGAAAAAAAGTTGATCCAAGTAAAAGTGGAGGAATGGTATATAAACATGATCGTTGAGATGAAGAAGTAAAGAAGGGAGCAACTGAAAGCAATATACCAAGGTAATTCTTTACTAGTAAAGTTAGTCACTTATCTATATTCTTCCACCTTTACCAAAGAGCCAACATTACAACCTTTAAGCAAGTCCTTTGTGATATTAGTATTGAGTTGATTATGGATGGATTTTTGAGACCATTGTCAAACTTATGGTTACGCGAGTATATAAATTGAAATTGAGTGTTGATACTAACCATAAGGTGTATATCTTTTACAGTTGAGTGTGAGAGTAATTACTTACCCGTGAGCTAGAGGACTTAGCACTCGTAGATGTATTGTGATTAATTGATGTTTTTATGTGAATGAAAGGTATGATGGTTGCATGTTTTAATTTAATATAATTGCATCTATTTGGATATGATGTACCTTGTGATTACACTCTCGGGATTTGCCTATTTTTGTTGCCTCGGAACGAGCAACATGTAAGTTTGGGGGTTTGATGAGAGTGTAAATTCACATATTGTTGGCTCTGATTTGCGTGGAAATGGAGTAAGCTTTAGTCTTTTATTGAGACGAATCGGCACGTTTATGGGAAAGTCATAAATCAGAGGGTACAAGGGTTGTTTGAGCGTATTTGTATAGGAAAATAGGTGTAAAAGGCTCGAAATTGGAAGATACTATTTTGGAGACAAGATTCGAGTGTTGTTCGACCCAGAGAGCCTGTTCGACCAACATCAATTTTGTCGAACAGGAGGGACAAGTCGAGCAGATTGCACAGGCCCATCCAGGGAGGTAGCTCGACTTGGAGGTGTTGCTCGACCAACATCGGCTTGGTCGAGCAGATGAGCAGAGGTCAAACAAAGTGGACAAAACTTATAGTGAGTTCGTTCGACTTGAAGGTCTTGCTCGACCAACATCAAAGTGGTCGAGCAAGAGAAGGTTGGTCGATCAGAATATCGAAATCGTCCAAAGAGGTAGCTCGACCAGTTGCTCGAGTTATGTTCGACCAGTCAGGCTTGGTTGAACGGCGCATCGCTGCTGCTATTTATGGTAATTCCGGATGTCTTTTACCAAATTTGACGTGTGCTTCAAGCAAAGGCACATCCTAAGCCCATAAGGAGGTCCTATGAGTATAAAAAAAGAGCTTTCGCAGGAGAAAAGAGACACAAGACAACACACATCTTCCTTCATTCATCCTTCACCAAACCCTACCATCATCCGAAGGAGTCGTGAGGAGAGGTTCATCGGGCAAGTCAAGTAAGATCATACCAACTAGCCATGGTTGTTCCTAGATCAGTCATGAGCTATAACCACCTCGGTAGTTCTAGGGTTATGAAAGTTTTATGAGTTAATTGAATTTTCATGTGTAAACTCCGTACAACACTACTTATGGTTTATTGTATATAAGATTGTGCTTTTTCAATTCATACTCACGATTGTTTTATGCATCATTAACTGTTATGTAGAGTTTGAATACATCTCTTGGCTATTGATTGAGTGCGTTCACCGTTGAACATGATCACATGTTATAATTTTAAGTGAAGGGATTCCGAAGTCTTATTAGAACTATCTTATATGAATACTTGTTAATTGAATGTTATTCGGGTTAATAAGTAGGATAAAAAGTATAACTTTGTAGTACCTATAAAGAGAGATCAAATTAGGTTAGAGTACTAAGTGCACGAGAAATAATTGATTATGATAGTACCTAGAAAGGGGGGTAAAGTATACATCTTGCTCCGAGGATATTCACACGTGTCATACACTTGCTTACTTGTGTCTATAGAGTACGCTTGCATGGTTTAGTGATGCATCCATATTCTACAAGGTAGAGTCGGACATCAACACATGGAATGAAAATTAACGAGTAAAACTGGATGATCTGAAGAACTACTATATTACTTACTTGATCACAACCGAGTTTTCCTGATTGTTTGCCTATTTACTTCGTTATTTTATTTATATGTTATTTAGTTTCATAACAAAATCAAAACCAATTTGCCAAATAATCTTAGTTAATTAGAATATAATTCGTCTCTTGGGTACGATAAACACTTGGTCACCTATCGAAACTACAATTGATATCCTTATACTTGAGGATTAATTTTGTGTATTGAGAAAACGCTCATCGCCTATAAAGGGAGATCATATCGGGTTAGAGTACTTAGTGCAAGGGAAATAATTGATACTGATAGTACCTAAAAAGGGGGGTGAGTTATATCTCTTGCTCCAAGGATATTCACACGTGTCACATGCTTATTTACTTGTGTCTATAGAGTAGATTTGCATGGTTTAGTGATGCTTCCATATTTCACAAGGCAGAGTCGGACATTGATACACGGAAGGGAAATTAATAAGTAAAACTGGATGGCCCGAAGAACTACCTATCTTCTCACTTATTCACTTTCGTTCAATCTCTACTGTTATTTATTTTAATTGTTCTTTTAGTTATTTAATAATTAGTTAATTAATCATTCAACTATTTTGCCATCATAGTCTTAGTAAGTTAGAATATAATTTAATTAATAATAATACGTCCTTTGGGTTCGATAAACACTTGGCCGCTTATCAAATCTACAATAGCATCCTTCATACTTGGGGATTAATATTATGTGTTGAGAAAATGCTCATCAAGTTCTTGGCGCCTTCGCGGGGACGACATTAATTATTAATTTATTATTTCTAGTTTAATTGAGACTATATTATTCTTATCTTTATTTTCTAACGCTTATTTTTCTTAGGTGTATGCTCACTAGGTCAAAGGTACGTGATTTAGAAGCCTATAATCCGGAGATTGGAGCATCCTCAAGGAAGAAGAAGAAGAATAAGAACGTAGAACCAACGGAGGCTCTTAATTTAAGAGTTGAAGTTGACGAGCTGAATCCGCAAGCACCTGAAGCTGCAACCAAATTCAACTTGGAAGCAGAAGCAGTCAACATGACGGCGGATCCGGATAATCTTGCCATCCGTGAAGTCTTCAAGAATAACGAAGGAGGCAATGCGGGACTATTAGGAGCAAGAGGGGCCAAAGCTAATTTTGATCCACACCCTGCTCTTATCAGCATGATTGAAAGAAGTCCCTTCTCTGGGGGAACCTTTGAAGATCCTCAGCAACATCTAAATAAGTTCCTTGGTTATGCAAGTACACAGAAAGATGCAGGAGCTCATGAAGATGCTAGGAGGATCATCTTGTTTAAGTTCTCGCTGAATGAAAAAGTGAGAGATTGGTATGATAATCTTGATGCTGCGGAATGTGATACCTGGGATAAATTGAAAGTGAAATTCTTGGAGCGATACATGCCACCTTCAAAGGTGTTTAAGATGAAACAAGAAATCATTCAATTTACTATCCATGGTAATGAGAAGTTTCATGAGGCTTGGGACAGATTCAAGGACATGCTTCGAAAGTGTCCACAACATGGGCTTTCTAAAGCTCAATACATTAATATATTCTACAACGGATTGGACTGTGATTCTCGAGTGTTGCTAGATGCTTCTTCTAATGGAGCATTGCTTACAAAGTTATCCGTTGAGGCCGAAAAGCTCTTTGAGGATATTTCGATGACTTCAAGAGATTGGCTAACTGATAGAGTGAGAGGCACTTATGTTCTTGGAAAAGTAGCGCAGATTGAACATACTATGGTTAAGTCTTGTACAGAAGATGAGATCGTCTCTAGTTTGGCTAGTATCAACAAGTTACTTGAGTCTCAGCAAAAGTAGAATACTGACATAGCTTAGCGAGTACCAATTATGCAGCAGGATGTGTGTAATGAAGGAGCTAGCAAAGGGGAGATGGAAGAAGCGAACTATGCCATGGGTCAGAGTATTCAAGGAACGATGTTCCAAAATCAAGGAAATCGAAATTACCAAGGGAACTACAATAATCGTGGTCCCCCGGGTAATTATCAACAACCAAAGAGGCCGGAGTTTTCATGGAGAGATCCTAATACAAGCAGTACAACCTCTTGTTGGTGTTGATCTGGCTGCTAAGGTCGAAGAAAAAAAACCTGGTTTTGAGGATACGGTAAACAGGTACATGGCAAGGAATGATGCAAGAGTAGGTCGTCTCTAGGCCAAGCTTGAAAAGAAAATTGATGCAAATCATGAGGATATTTCTAAGCAAATGAAGGACATGACGTTTTTTATGGGGGAGATGGCAGGGAATGTCAACCAATTGATGCAAACCGTGGAGAAAGGTAAGTTTACATCGCAAAGTATAGCGAATCCAAAGCAATGACAAGCCATCACGTTAAGATCTGGAACACAGTATGAGGGACCGATGATGCGGGAAATGAGTTCTGAAGATCCAGGGCTCAATTTGACCTCGATTCGACCAACACAGATGGTCAAACCACACTGATGAGGTCGAACCAGACACCTGGGCAACCTCCGGAGATCTTCGCCGAGCGATTCGACCACGACTATCTTGGTTCGACCAAACCAGTTGGTCGAACCGTGGTCGAATCTTCCTATCCTGAGTACTCTATTTTCTCTGAAACATGGTTTGACCACAACGGACTTGGTTCGACCAAACCTGTTGGTCGAACCATAGTTGAACCGACCTATCCAGAGCACCTTGTTTTATCAGAAAGGCGATTCGATCATCATCATCATGGTTTGACCAACCCTGTTGGTTGAACCATGGTCGAACCAGTCTGTCTGGAGGAGAACAAATTTGCAGAAGCGCGGTTCAACCATTACTCGCCTGGTTCGACCAGCATACCTGGTCGAACCACGTCGTTCGGTACCATTTTCCATGTCGAATGCTTCACTTGATGTTGATGCTACTCCAGTGCCATCCAAAGAGCAGAATACTGAGCTTATTGTAGAAAAGAAATGGGAAAGAGCAAAGAGATTAAGAGCCGAGAAGGATAAGGCGGAGAAGGTTGAACGTGATGAATGGGGGATTCCCAAAACTAAGATACCTCATCCATTTCCTTTCAAGCTAGTGAAGAAGGGATTGGAAGAAAAGTTCAAGAAGTTTTCAGATATCATAAATGAGATAAGCTTGAGCATTCCTTTCTCTAAAGCACTCTTAGAGATGCCATATTATGCCCAATTCCTAAAAGAACATACTTTTGAAGAAGAGAAGCTTGAATGGAATTGAGACAGTGAATTTGTCTGAGAATTACAGCTCGATCATACAGAGGAAGCTGCCATCAAAGTTAAAAGATCCGAGAAGCTTCATTATTTTATGTGAAATTGGGAAGGGGCCGGCACGAAGAGCTTTGTGCGATCTTAGGGCAAGCATCAATTTGATGCCCTTGTCGATATTTGAAAGGCTTGGTTTGAGGGAGTTAACTCCCACAACTGTTGCTCTACAATTGGTAGATCGGTCTATGACTTTTCCGAAAGGGATGATTGAAGATGTTCTAGTGAAAGTAGAGAAACTAGTCTTTCCTGTGGACTTTCTTGTACTTGAGATGGAGGATGATAAGGATAATGTTCCCCTAATCTTAGGGAGACCATTCCTTGCTACAGCTGGAGCTATGATTGATGTGCAAAAGGATGAGCTAAGGTTGCGTATGGATAAAGAAGAGGTTCTGTTTAACCTTGACAAAACAATGAAGATGCCAATGGAGAAGTAATGTCACAGCATCGATGTGGTGGAGGAGATTATGAAGGAAGATATATCCTTGATCCTTTCAAAGGATCCTTTGGAGACATGTATAGCGGAGTCTCTTACTTTTCCCTCCACTGAGCTAGATGAGCTCTCCAATGAGGTATGTATTGATTTTCTAGAAAACCTACTTGCTTTGGGTGATGACAGGTATGAATAAAAAAGGACCAAGTTTGAAGAGATGAAGTGGACTAGAAAATACTTGCCTTTGGATAGAGAAAGCGCAATCAAAGAAGAAAAGAAGGAAGAGTTTAAACCGCTACCGTAACACTTGAAGTATGCCTATATAGGTGATAATGAAACATATCCGATAATTGTATCTTTCTCTCTAACTGATGATCAACTCGAGGAGTTACTAGATGTGCTTAGGAAGTATAAGTCTACAATTGGTTGGTCTCTTGATGATTTGAAAGGTATTAGTCCATCATATTGCATGCATAAGATAAGATTGTTAGATGAAGCTAAGAGTAGCATTCAGAATTAGCAGAGAGTTAATCCCGCTATTCAAGAAGTGATTAGGAAGCAAATCCTAATATGGCTATATGCAGGAATTATTTATCCGATTAGTGATAGTCCCCATGTGAGTCCATTGCATGTTGTAGCTAAGAAGGGGGCATGACTATTGTGAAAACCGATGATAGCGAGGCTCTATCCACTAGGATTCCTACGGGATGGCGTGTGTGTATTGACTACAGGAAACTGAATGAAAATACATGCAAAGACCACTTCCCTCTTCCTTTCATGGATGAAATGCTTGATCGTCTTGCGGGGTATGAGTTTTATTGTTTCTTGGATGGGTACTCGGGGTATAATCAAATCATGATCGCACCCGAGGACTAGGAAAAGACTACTTTTACTTACCTGTATGGAACTTTTGCCTTTCGAAAAATGCCTTTTGGATTGTGTAATGCACCTGCTACATTTCAGCGATACATGATAGCCATATTTGAAGGGTTGATAGAAAAGATCATGGAGGTGTTTATGGATGATTTTTATGTGTTTGGTTCCTCCTTTGATATTTGTTTATCTAACTTGTCCATTATTCTGAAGAGATGCCAAGAAACTAATCTTGTCTTGAATTGGGAGAAGTGCCACTTCATGGTGAAAGAAGGGATTGTTCTTGGCCATCATATTTCGGCCAAGGGATTGCAATGGATAGAGCAAAGGTGGTGGCGATTGAGAAGCTTCCACCACTTACTAATGAAAAAGGAGTGCGGTCCTTCCTTGGACACGTAGGATTTTATAGAAGATTCATCAAAGACTTATCAAAATACTCCAAACCTCTCTCTCATTTACTTGAAAATGATGTTCCTTTTATTTTTGATGAAGAATGTCTAACAGCTTTTCAGGTTTTGAATGAGGCACTGATTATTCCACCTATCTTGATCACATCAAATTGGACTCAACCGTTTGTACTTATGTGTGATGCAAGTGATCAACCATTTGGAGTGGTGTTTGGACAGATGAATGAGAAGAAGTTTTATGCCATCTACTATGCGAGTAAGACTTTTGATGCAGCACAAAAGAACTACACTGTCACTGAAAAGGAGTTTCTAGTTGTGGTGTATGCATTCAATAAGTTTCGACAGTATTTAGTTGGCATGAAGACCATTGTGTATACGGATCATTCTGCGATCCGGTACTTATTGGAGAAGAAGGAAGCAAAGCCAAGGATCATTAGATGGGTCCTTCTTCTGCAGGAATTTGATATAGAGATTCGAGATAAAAAAAAGGAACGGAGAATGTTTTGGCGGATCACCTATCAAGATTGGAGACAAGGGAACAATGTGATGATTACTTTGAATACATTGAGGAGATGTTTCATAATGAGAAGATCATGGTGGTGCTTGATGAAGGAGCGGAAATAGCTTGTGTAGTTGCTGCTCAACGAAGGGATCCATGGTATGCAGATTATGTCAACTACATTGCTGTAGGAGAAATTCCAAGAGATCTCAACCGGTATCAACTTGCGAAGTTTAAGAGGGATGTTGAGACTTTCATATGGTATGATCCATTTGTCTACAAAATCTGTACAGATTCTATAGTCCATAGGTGTGTGCTCGAGATAGAGATGGAGAGTATTCTTGACTTTTACTATGTACAACCTAACGGGGGGCACTTCGAAGCTCAAAAGATGGTAGCTAAGGTACTTCAATCTGCTATTTATTGGCTTACTTTGTTTAAAGACTGTGAATCCTATGTAGCGATATGCGATAAATGTCAACGTTTGGGAATCATAAGTAGGAGAGATAAGATGCCACGTCATCCGAGCATTATTGTAGAGATCTTCGATGTGTGGGGGATCGATTTTATGGGGCCTTTCCCCCATCTAATGGATTCCTATACATCCTTCTTGCTGTGGATTATGTTTCTAAGTGGGTGGAGGCCATTCCTACTCGCTTGAATGATTCAAAGACCATTTTGTCTTTCTTGAAGAAACATATCTTTGCCCGCTATGGAGTCCCTAGAGCACTAGTAAGTGATGGAGGTTCTCACTTCGTCAACAAGCTTCTAGAGAGAGTGCTCAAGGATTATGGTGTGAAGCATATAATCACTACACCCTATCACCCTCAATCAAATAGGCAAGCCGATGTCTCCAACCGACAAGTTAAGTAAATTTTGGAGAAAGTAGTCGAAACCAATAGGAAGGATTGGGCTATGAAGCTCGATGATGTTTTGTGGGGATTCCGTACTGCTTACAAGATAATGCTTGACATGTCACTATATCAAATTATCTATGGAAAGTCGTGCCACTTACCTATAGAGATTCAGCATAAAGCTTTTTGGGCATTGAGAATCTTGAAGTTGTGTCTTAAGGATCAAAAAGAGTTAAGGATGACTCAAATAAATCAACTGGACGAGTTCATGAATCAAGCTTACAAGAATTCGGTGATCTACAAGGAAAGAATGAAGAAATGACATGATTCGAAGATCACTTACAAAGAATTCAAGCAAGGTGATGAGGTACTACTCTTTAACTCTCGTTTGAAGCTCTTTGCAAGAAAATTGAAACCAAAGTGGACGGGACCGTTAATAATCCATAGAGCCTGCGGAGGGGGGAGTTTTGAGATCATGGACAAGGATGGAGACATCATCGCGGCGAATGGGCATCGATTGAAGCATTATAAGTCGTCGGATGATGCTTGCGTTGTCTTTGAAGATACATTGCATTGATTTGATACCATCGTGACTCTCCGACGTTAAAAAAGAGTGTCTGTTGGGGGCTTTTCCTCCTATTTTATTATTTTATTTCTTTAGTGTGAGTAAGAAAATTTGTATTTGACATTCTTACAAATCGGAAATTACATCCTCTTTCAAACTTAGTTTCGACTATAGTTTCAACTAAGCTTGGTGGTGTGATGTACTCACCTCATCGTAGCACGGAAAGTATGGTCTTTTCTTTGTAACGTCCATTAGGGGAGTTGATTTTTGTGGCATATTGAAACTTTAAACGGTTTTGACGTGTCGATTTTTTGCAATTTGCCTAATGTTTAGTGATGTTTTATTTATTGAGTCGTATGCGTAGTATATACACAAAATTTTAGAGTCTTTTAAGTGATTCTCTAACTTAGTTTTGCTCCGTGTTAGTACCTAATATTCATTTTTGAGCTTGAAGTGTGCAGGGGACGAAGAGTAGTGAATTTTGGATGAACAGGAGGTCGATTCTACCAAGGAGACTTGTCGAACCGAGCTGCCCAAGTCGAACCAAGGATCAGAGACTTCGTTACAGGTCGATTCGACCAAACATGATTTGGTTTGACCAGGGTTCGACTAAAGACAGAGGTTGAATCAGCGATCAGAGAGTTTGTTACAGGTCAATTCGACCAAGAAGGGTGTAATTCGACTAAGTGGGAAGTCAAACCAGGGTCGAATCGCAGACCTGAAAGTTTGTTACAGGCTGATTCGACCATGATGGCCTGATTCGACCTATTGTTTGAGTTGAACTGAGGTGCAGAATGTGTCCAGAAGAACGATTCAACCACGATGAGGTGGTTCGACCACCCGTTCAGGTCGAATCGTGCAGGTAAGTCTGGTTTTTAATTGGAAATTTGCCCTCGTTTTGATCATTTTTTCACACCACCCTCACTTGAATCCTCTCCGAACCAAAAACCCTTTCTTCTAAACTTTGATTTTACTTGATTCCACTCCGATTAAACTATTTTCCATCCTTCATACACTCAATTTCTCTCGGATTTTGGGCGATTTAGTTGAGAAACTAGGGTTCTTCTCCCAAAATTGGGGATTTTCATACGTAGTTCATACAAGCCATGGTCAGATTGAAAGGTATGTTTTCTTGATTCAATTACCCTAGGATTGAAGTTATATTGCTTGATTTTGAAGTGGGTAAGTTGATTTAACTAGTTTTTGTATGGATTCATGGTGCAAATTGAACTATTATTTGAAATTCCATATGAACAAGTGATGGGTCCGATTTTAATTGTTGATTAGTTGTTAGACCTTGATGTTTACGTGAGATTGTTGGGTAATTTGAGTAGTGAAGCGAAGAATGTTGAATTTTGAGTTGAATTATTGAGTTTTATGGATGCATGCTTGAGGAAGTAATGTGGTTGAGTAAGTTGTTGATAGTTCTATTTGAAGAATTGGAGTTGAAGTGAAATTTGAATAGTATGTGTTGTGTTTCATGGAAGTATACTTGTAGAACACATGAAGTAGGGAGCATGTTTGTTTGGAATTGATTATACTTGTCAAACTTGAAGTCTTGAGTAGAGTTTAATGTATAGTTAGTTTGAACGTAACGTAGTGTAGTTTGCTTTTCTTGTTTTGTTTGGTATTGAAGTATTATTCTTGTAGGAAAAGGAAAGGAAACTGAGGTTCGCTCAAAGAAGAGGCAAGATAGGCCATCTCGGGAAGACGAGGTAACAAAGAAACTACGACTGAAGGAGAGGCTGCCTAATGATTTCAAAATCCGAATGGAGAATTGGGAGGAGATTAAAGAGCATTGGGGTGATATGTCTGACAAGATTGCTCGAACGAGGTCCTTGGATGATGGAGCTATGATTACTATGCGCATTCGAGATGATATTATGTGGATGTTCGACCAAGTAAGGATACGTCACTTCATGGAGCTGAAGAAGCCGACGTACTTCCATGTGACTGCTGAGGTGTTATGCTCGATCACTATCAAGAAAGGTTCTACTCCGCATCCTTATGAGTGTTCGTTTCAGCTGGGGGATGAAATGAGAAAATGGTCAGCGGAGGATTTCAATGAGCTTTTCGAGACTACGAGAGGGATCTCCAGGAATGAGAATGGGTATTTCAAGGCGAATGACTTTTGGAGAGCCATTTCTGGAGAGGACATGGATTTTAAGACCAAGGATGCTCGTACTTCCTTGATTAGGAACCCCGTGATTCGATATATGGATCGAGTATTGGGCAACACACTATTCGCTCGGTCGGAAGGGAGTTGTGTATCGAGGAGTGAGTTGTATGTTCTATGGTGCATGCTGAATGGAGTGAGGTTCAATGTGGAGTCGTACCTGATTCAGCAGCTTTACAAGTTTAGGAGTTCTACATTCCAGCAAGTGAATATTGGAGGATTGTTGACTTTGGTGGTCGAGCATTACCACATGGACTTTACTAGCATTGCACCCATCCTTAAAGATCCGGATCTAGTCATGAGTGCGTGCGTGAAAGTTGGTTTTACTTATCATCGTGATGGAGATTGGTTTTACACGAGGGGATCAATGATCTTTTCTTTTATGTTCCCCTTCGATGTGAGTGAGTTGACTGCGATCCGGAATGAGGTAATAAGTTGATGAACACGTTGGCGCATGAGGCTATTTCAATCACGTGCTTGAGGAAAGGTGATTGGAGGACTGTGGCTCAGATGTACGCTGCAGGGATGTACCAAGAGCTGCAGAGAATTGTTGATGAGGGGCAGTTTCAGCCACAGCCACAGCCACAGCCACAGCAGGAGCATGAGGAGCATGGTTTGCATGGAGCAGATACGATTCATCCTGAGATGGATGTTCTACAGCCGCACGAGATACCACCACGACCTATTCCAGCAGTGCCACAGGGCGGTCCTGAGGAATACTTGAGGGAGCAGTTTAGGTTGATGAACGAGCAGTTGAGCAACCTGAACAACAATCAGTAGGAGACAAACCGCCAGCTGGGCTTGCTTACCACTAGTTATGAAGCGCTTAACATGAGGTATACCGCATTGCAAACCAACTACGTGGAGATAGATAGGAGATTGGGAACGATGCAAGCCAATGAGCGTGAGCTAGATAGGAAACTTAGTAATCTCCATAGAGATTTTGATAGATGGCGCTCGGAGATGAGTGATGGTGATGACGAGGATGATGCTCCGGGGGAGTAGATTACGTCATGTTTTTTTTATTATTTTTCTGTTTCATCTCATCTCCCTTCTCTTTTTCTCTTTACATGATGGGTATTTGTGGTGTGAGTGGCATGTACGTATGATATTGATTTGAGAATTGATGGATGTGTGATACTTGGTATTAATTGAAGTTGGTTGGTTGGTGACACTTGATTTGGATTGATATGTTGGGTTCTTTGTTAAGAATGTTGCATTCGTATTTGCATGTGTTGATTTTGTTGATGAGGAGCATGTGTTACTTGTTAAATATGTGGAGTTCATCACGAATTGATCTTGATTATATGCTTTAAGGAGTGCTTAGGATTCTATTTACCCATGTGAGAATTTAAGCCTTAAGAAATTATGTTATATGCATGATAGTTTATTCTTGTGAGAATCGTTTATATAACCGTATTCTAGAACTTGGTTCGGAGTCTTGTGTGAGACTTATAGTTGATTAGTTATTAGGACATGATCTTAGCCATCATTGTTTACTTGAGTCATTTAGCTTAAATTTTACCTTCCCGTATATTGAATGAATCATTGGAAGCCCTTTTAAGCCTTTAAAAGCTTTTTCTTTGGCGAGTCGTGATTAAAAAGCCTTTATCTATCCTTTACTTGAGCCTTGTTGAATACCTTATTCATTAGTAGAGAGTTGAGGTGAATATATACTAGCTTGAATTTGAAGAAGGAAGAGAATTTTGGCTATGTAATATGAAGCAAAGTGGCGAGTGGTTAAATCTTGTTAGGGGTAGTGCCTGAAATTGGTAACCCGACTGCTTAGAAGGGTAGTGCCCGAAATTGGTACCCTTGTACTTTGAAGAAAAGAGTTGTTGATGCCAAGAAAAAGAAGGAAAACTAAATTGTGAAGATCTTGACAATAAGGTGGAAATGATTAAGCTGTTTGATGAAAAGCAAGTTCCAAGGTAATTCTCTACTAGTAAATTAGTCATTTTATCTAAATTTTCCTTACCTTACCAAAGAACCAACATTACAACCCAATAACAAGTCCTTTGTGATCCTAGTAATGAAGTGATTATAAGTTTATTTTTGAGACCTTTGCCAAGCTTATGGTTACGCGGTAATATGAATCGATATGAGCGTATATACTAACCCGTTAAAGTGTACAATGTTTACACTTGAGTGCGAGAGTAAACATTTATCTTGTGAGCTAGATAAACGAGTACTCCGAATTGCATTATGAATGAGTGATGTTTGCATGAATGAAATATATGATGTGAGTGATACTTGTTTTAAGTTGATAGAATTGCATGTGTAGGTATGATTTGTACTTGACTAGATGGACTTGTGAAATTTACACTTACTCCTATGGTTTGATTGCGTTGCCTTGGGACGAGCAACATGTAAGTTTAAGGGTTTGATGAGTGTGTAAATTCACGTGTTTTGAGCCTTGATTCGTGTGATAATGATGAATGATTTGGTCTTAAGTTAAGATAAATCGTGTGATATAGTGGTAAGTCATGAATCAGGTACATTTGAGTCCGTTTGAGTGGATTTTCGAAGGAAAATGAGTTAGAAGTGATCGGAACCAGAAAGATGGGGTTCAGGTGCCCGATTCGACCAAGCAGGGGCTTGGTTCGACTAAGAGAAAGTCAGTTCAACCAGTACATGTGGTCAAACCAGGCGAGAAGAAGTGCCAGAAGTGTGGTTCGACCATGACACTGTGGTTCGACCAAGCCATTTGGTCGAACCAGAAGCCTAAACAGAAGCAGTTGCAGTTCGACCGGAAAGCATTTGATTCGACCGGCCATTCAGATTGAACCAGCGACCTGCTAGTGCGTTACAGGTCGGTTCGACCTGTGATTCGACCATGAAGAAAGTGATTCGACCAGGCCATTAGGTCGAACCAATGAGCTGGACACGTCTGGATCTGTATTTTTATACCTTTAGTGCATGTTTTCGCTCAAAAATCTCATCCTAAGTCCGTAAGGAGAGCTCACAAGTATAAAAGGAAGACCCCACGCAAGGGAAAATGGAGCCATTCACCACATTCATCCTACACAATATCCGGAACCCTACCGCCATCCACGGAGCTATGGAGAGAGATTCGTCTATCGAATCAAGCGAGAACCAAGTGAATATTCAAGACGGAGAGAGACGTGACAGCGCCCGCATCTAGGGTTTACTTCGCATCTTAATTCATCTTGTAATTTTCAAGACTATGGGTAAGATCTATCCAACCACCGTGATTGTTCTTCGATCAATCATGAGCTAGAACTGCTTCGGTAGTTCTGGGGTTTAAGAAGGTTTTATAAGTTAATTGAACTTCCGTGTATATACTCCGTACAACACTACTTGTAGTTTGTTTTATATAAGATTCTGTATTTTTAATTAATACTCAGAGTTGTTAAGTGCATCATTAATTATTATGTAGAGTCTGAATACGTATCTTGATTATTGATTGAGTGCGTTCACTGCTGAGCAGGATTCTATGTTATGATTCTAAGTGAAGGGATTCCGAAGTCTCATTAGAACTATCTTATATAAATACTTGTTAATTGAATCTTATTTGGGTTAATATGTAGGATAAAGAGTATAACTTCATAGTACCTATAAAAGGAGATCATATCGAGTTAGAGTACTTAGTGCACGGGAAATAATTGATATTGATAGTACCTAGAAAAGGGGGGTGAGTTATATCTCTTGCTCTAAGGATATTCACACGTGTCGCACGCTTATTTACTTGTGTCTATATAGTAGATTTGCATGGTTTAGTGATGCTTCCATATTCCACAAGGCAGCGTCAGACATTGATACACGGAAGGGAAATTAATAAGTAAAACTGGATGGCCCGAATAACTACCTATCTTCTCACTTATTCACTTTCGTTCAATCTCTACTGTTATTTATTTTAATTGTTCTTTTACTTAATTAATCACTCAACTATTTTGCCATCATAGTCTTAGTAAGTTAGAATATAATTTAATTAATAATAATACGTCTTTTGGGTTCAATAAACACTTGGTCGCTTATCAAAGCTACAATAGCTTCCTTCATACTTGGGGATTAATATTGTGTGTTGAGAAAACGCTCATCAATAGGGCTTTCAGATCTCTCTTGGACCTTGATTTGGTCGTCTTCTCCATTTTGTTCGTGTTTGGGGACACGTCTATGGATCTCAGTGAAACTGTGGAGTTCCACTATATTTCTCGACACCTCCTTGGAGAATCGTATCTCATTCTGGTGGCCTTCCTCCAGATGTCCTTCCTCAGTGTAATTGGCACAAGCCTCTGCTCATTTTTATCCTCGTCTGAGACCCTTCCAAAATCCGTTGTTGGTCTCGACTTTCTTTTCTACAATTTGTCTATACAATATATTATAATATTATTGTATAGGACTATTGTTACTCCCGTATCCAACAGGCCAGTATGCACCGTTGCTCCAGTCTAGCAGTCCTGTCACTCTCGGATGTCGAACTTTCGTTCGAATCCATATGTCTTTGAAACTCTCCTCTCATTTAGTAATATGAGTTTATAATAATTTTCCATTCATAAATAAATAAACCTAGGGCTATGATACTATTTTGAGTCGAAATCGAATGAAAATCAGCCTTTAGAATCAAGTATAGTCATGTTTATAAATTTAGTAGCATTTTCGTAAATAGCATGGTGAAAATTAGGTTAGGAAATAGTAAAAGGACCAATTTTGAGATTTTTCATAACTTAAGGATTAAAAATGGATTCACCCATTCCTAGAGGACTATTTTTGAAATTATCCCTTAGTTATGATGTGGTGAGGTATATACTACTCCATTCCGTTAATTAATGTAAGCTATTTTTTTCGCAATATGATTAAGAAAGTGTATGTAAATTTGTTGGGATATATGTAAGAAATGAATATCCGCTTGATTTAAATTTTATAATGATAATGATGAGAGTAATTGTAATAAGATTAAAATTTATTAAAGTTGTGAGATTAGTTTTTGAATTAATGCGAATGATTAAGAATTTTAAGATTATCTCTTAGGGTTCGTTTATATTGAACTATTGAAGGTTACTGGGGGTTGTTCCTCCACTGACCCTAATTAAATTTTGTTTACATTATATAGGTTTAGAGAAAGGGATAACCTATGGGCCCTATTGGCCCGATGTTAATCATGGGAGGGTCAACTCAATCTTCAAAATTTGGGTGGATAATATATGACCCTCGGATTTAAGTGGCAAAATTATCATTTTGCCCCTAATTTGAAAAAAATACCAAGGCATGGTCATCTTATCTCTTAGACGAGCGGTGGCTCTAGGGTTGAACAACAAAGGCGTCAATATTAATACCACTTTCTACTTCTACCTCAACGATTCCAGACTTCGCGTGGCCAACTACATGCTGCCGGGGTTCTAACAGGGCCACAAGAAGATGGCCCACCGAAGAAATCTCGTCGAGGCCGGAGGCGTTTGGCGCGGTCTCAAACGGGTCAACTGTGAGATTTAGAGTGCACTTAGCCACGAGGCTGAAGTTCAAGATTATATTTTGGTACACCAAGCGGTACGGTTTGGTTGTCGGCGGTGATGTGGAGGTGGACGGCGGCGGGAAGAAGGTGAAAAGGAAGCCAATCAAGTTGAAGTCCAGCGTACTGGATCCCGGGAGATATTGGGTGAGAGTGGGAACTGTAGCTTTGTTCATAATGAGTAATGAATGGATTCTGTGTGGGTTTGAAAAATTTTCGTCTTATTTCTGGCAAAAATTCTTCCAATCGATGGTTTTTAAATCTTCGTCTTATTTCTTGAAGATCTCTTAATTTTTTTTTAAATTGAAAATGTGGTTAAGATTGGAAAGGTGCTGGAGAATGAGATTAAATATCAGCAAGATCTGAATGATGGTTTAGGCCAACAGTTGAAACAAGACAGAAATTGAATGTGGATCTTCTTTTGGTTTTTCAAGAACTGATGTTCAAGCTCAAGAACTCAAACAAAACAGACATCAGCAAAAAAAACAAAATTTGATATATTTAATTTAATATACTTACACAAGGATATTATAGTAAAATCCTTGTAAATAAACCTTCAAAGTAAACAATTTGGACAACCTTTACCAGGGTGGTTAGTTTAACTCATCCTACCCTAAACCTTCACCCAAGGTTTAATATCCCTAACCCCAACTCAAAAAGTAAACGGACCCTCGTCAAATATGAGAAATGAAAATGTATCCTTTCATTCTTATTCCCATTACTCTATCCCATTACCCTTTATCAAATGACCCTTGAATATTTTAGATAATTTAATGAAAAGAGTGTATAAAGTTGTTGGAGGATGTGTATAATAATTAAAGAGTTTTACAAGTTATTAAAAAAAATAAGTTTACATGTTAATTGTATTTAATCGAACTTAATTTCTTCTTTATCCATACAATTAGGGCAAAAACTTGTGTGCTCCGAGGACACACCGTGCCCACACAAAAATAATTAATATTTTATCCTATGTTCCCATGGGGCACGATGTGTCCCGGGAACACCGGAAACCAACTCTACAATTAATCGAACTTAATTCCTTCTTTATCCTTTATTAGAAGCAGGGGAGGCCCCGGAGATGCAATTTCCATTTTCATTCATTGTCTTTTTTTTTAAATGATATTTACAAATTTTATTAACCCACCAAATAATTTTTGAAACCAAAAATTTTCTAAGTCTACAAATTACAAAATCCTACCAGTATTATATTTTTTGGGCAAAAATCAAGTGAATGATGACACCTGCAATAAATATTTGTTGGGATATCCATGTAGGCCCAATCCATTGAGAAAACCCGACCCACATCACTTGACACCACAGGGCAGAGGTAGGTCTCCCTCAAATTGCAAAATATTAACCATACAATACCAATCCACAAAATGAAGTGCATCATTTGCCATTCTCCCTCATCTCCATTTCAACTTCCTCAAAACAGACACCAAATCTGGACGACCATTAAACCACCTACTACATTGCAGCTACATCCAAACACCTACTCCGTCACACGGGTACGGGCACTAACCTACCCTATTCTTATTGCAACTGTTTCTACCAATACTAAAATCTCCGTCCTACTTCAGACAAGGTACGTCTTCGCCTCTTCTCACTTTTATTTCATAGTTTAACTTACGAATGAAATTTATACTCCTTCCGTCCCACTCAAAGGGGTGTTTTTGTTTTTTATACTTGGTTTAAGGAGTATTATTATTTAATGTGTAGTGAGTAGTTGTATTAGTGGGTGTGTGAGCCCCATATTTTAATTGTATTAGTGGGGTGTGGGTCCCATCCCATGTGTGAAAAAAAAAATGAGACTTTTCAGGTATGACGTCCAAAATAGAAAAATGATCTCTTTGAATGGTACTGAGTGAGTATATAGTTCGTGCTAAAAAGAAGGGCAGGATTAAAGACGATTTTGGATACGGTTAAATGTGTTAATATTAGATTCAAATTTTAAAGTTTTCACATGTGTAGTTGTTAATGCAGTACCTTGTGCCTTACTGCATTTTGGGTGGCCAATTTTGTGGTACCAAAACTCATTATGAAGGATTTGGAAGCCAGTGAGATGGATAAGGATGACAAAAGTAGAGATAATGAAGATGACAATTGATGAACATTTACTTCAAATAAATTCTTCATCTTTTAATATTTTTTATTGCAATTAATGAATTCAACTTTTTATTATAAATATTTGGTTGTTTAAGTTACAGTGAGTGATGAGATGTCAAATTGAGACAAACTATTTTTTAATTAAGGGCATGCTCTTGCTACATGGATTTTTAATGAGTTCACCCACATATTTATGTGTAAATTGAAATTAAGGGTTATTCCACTTGAAAATTAATAGGGTAAATAAGGTAGGATGTGGGTGATTATTACTTTTTATTTTTAATTACTTTATTTTATTTAGTGGTAAGATATGATTAAATATAAATATAATCTAATGATTTAAATTATCTAAGTCTACTAAAAAATAAATGTGTATAGCTTACTTTCTCATATATATAGAGTGGTTAAAACCTGGCGCAATAATAGGATATTAGAACCCTATATCTTTGGTCTTAAATAAGCTTAAGGATTATTATAGATAAATACAAATTCTTTTGCATTCGTTGCACATGCATTAATCTAATTTAGTTTTAGAGTATGTAATTGTTTTAACTTCATAATTCATGTTTGTATGAGTTTTGGTATAATAAATTTTAATTTGTATTTAATCAATGTATAAGGATAGAGAGGTTCAAAGCCCATAGGACCGATCCAATTAACTCTAAAAAAATAGACAACCCAATCTGTTTAAAATTGATGCCTTTATGATCCGACCGATTGGCCCAAGAATTAATAAGGCTGTTCCATAGAACTGAACTCTTTTTTTTTTTCCATCCAGATGTTACCTTTATTTCACATTGTCACTCATTTTCTCCCTAGGTACAGTAACACCTTACCTCGAGTTAATAGATATCATCCATGAATTTCATAAACTTTTATTTAAACATAAAATATTGTAATTTTAAACATAAAAAATACTTTATAATTCAATTAATATAACTAAGAATAAATATTTAACACTTCGTCCTTCCTAAATTTATCTTCACGAACACACAAGTTTGAGACGGGGAATATTATTTATTACTATTGATTTTGTATCTAATTGATCATAGCATCCAAGAATTCATTCCAAATATCGGGTACTCCACTAAGACACCAATGGGAGCAATCCATATCCCTATGACCTCCATGTCCATAAACTGAAGGGTGCCCATCTATCCTCAGTTGCGACAATGACGTCACATTTAGTAAAAAGACAGGTTTGCTCATTGCTTTAAGAACTCTCTCCAGCACCTCCTCTGCTGGATGAGGGCTTCCTGGTCTTTTCAGTGGCTCGGTTTGTCCCACACAGTTGCTGGCATTACTACCTTGACCACTGCCATCAATTAGTTAGTAATTAGGATTTATTAAAGATAAAAAAAAATTATAAATCCAATTACAATGCACCTATGGCATCTCTGCATCCGGACAGTTTTAACCGTTAGATTAAATTTTAATTTAATCTATACCATTAATTAAATTAAATAATTAAGTAAAGAAAACTACCCACTACCCATAAGTACTAAAATTTGCGTGTCCCGAAACACATTTTGCCCCCAAATTCCACATTTTCTGAAAGTTGTACAATTTAATATAAGAGTTTGTAACCTTGATATTATGAGGAAAAACAATAATTTTTTTAATCAAGCATTCATACTATTCATTTTTCAGCCGACCTTTTCAATAAAAAAAAATCATACCCTTATTAATTAAAGTGTATACTTTCATGAGAAAGAAATACTCATTATACTTTTTACACACACCCGGAACATAAGAGACTAAACACTACATAAAAATTATGTTTTACCAACGGAATATTCCATTGGTAAGCTTTAATTCCATTGTTAAATTGGCTTACCAACGGATTAGCAACGAAATCCGTTGGTAAAATGGTGGTTGACAAATTTTTAACAACGAAAAATCAATTTTGTTGGTAAATAATTCCGTTGGTAATCTGTTGCTAATAATTTCGTTGGTAATTCATATAATGATTCCCTTGGTAATCTGTTAGTAATTATCAACGGATTGAATTCTATTGCTAAAATAGATAATAAATCTGTTGGCATTTCGTTGCTAAAACAAAATTATCATTTTTGTTGCTAATCCATTGATAATTGCCAAAATATTAAATTTTGTTGATAAATTCAGTTGCTAAAAAAAATATTTTTTTTTGTAGTGAAATCTATTTTAAACTTTAAAACTTAGAGTGCACCGTGTGCACATGGTACACCCTAGAACCAAAATGTGTATGAATGAATTAAATTATACGTATAGTATTCATATTAACAGAAATGAAAAAACCTGGCATGATCTGGAGAAACACCCTGGAAGAAGAGTTGAGTTTTAGTTGGATCTATACTCGAATCGACCCACTTAGCCCATGTATTCAGTGCTTTCTCATATGCACTTAATCGATCCAAGTCTTTCACCCTTGTATTTCCGTACACCACCAAATCCCACCTGAAAAATAAATTATAAAAAAAAATATAATATATAAAGTATTTTGTATATATTTGTTCAAGTCGGGATTGAAAATATCGTCTGGGCCGTGTGGGCTAAATAATATAGGGCTGGAAAATTGTGTGGGCCGTGTTGCTATGGATTCACTAAAGCTATTGGGTTAACGCTGGGCCTTTAATGGATCTTATTGGATTGGAGTAATAGGCCAGTGACGATCTGAACTTTATTAACTCTAATTCAGTCTCTGCATCATCTTGTCATTGCAATTCACCCATGCCTAGTTATGTAAATAAACACCAACTTTTTCTATAACATTAATATGTATTATTAATATATATGAAAACTATTCCTTCAATGTAATATATAAATCACTCATTTAGTATACATAAAGCATAGTTAATTTGATGGTGAGACAATTTTATTATTATTTTTAATTATACATCACGTTTCATTTATTATATAAATTACTAATGAAATATTTCAATTAGACAATTGACACACTACAACTATCAGGTATAATTTTTTATAAATCTTACTAAAATTTATTCCACTAATTTTTGTGAGATAATATAAGCACATACTTTGTGATGTACCGTATATTATGATGTAATATTAATATTATAATATAGGAAAATTCACTAATAGATACACATTTTTAACCTAAATTACTATGAGATACAAGAAATTCAAATAATTATTCTCACATACAAAATATTAAAGTAAAATACCAAATATAACCTTATAATCACATACACTTTTAAACCACCAACCCTACCCCTCACACACCCACCCACCCAGTGTTGACCGCCGGCCGGACAGCCGTTGATCAGTGTTGACCGGTGGCCGGACAGGCGTTGACCGCCGCCGCCTGCTGCCGGAATTTAAAATGTGCAAAAACAAAATTGTGCAAAACCAAATTGTGCAAACAAATTGTGCAAATACACATGGATATTTATGTATCACAATCATAATTGTGTAGTTATGAGTAATAGTACTTTGAGTCATGTAGTTTACAGCAATTATGCATTATTTTATATATTTAATAGTAGGTGACCCTTACTTTATATTCATAGTATATAACTAATTTCTCAAGTTTTATAACTTTTTTTTAAATTTATGATGTACTCCCTCCGTCCTCCTGAAAAGGTGAACATTTTGCCATTTTGGGCGTCCGCACTAAAGGTTCACATTTTTCTTTTTAAACACATGAGACCCACACACATCACTAATACAATAAATTTATGGGACTCATACACCCCACTAATACAACTACCAGCTACACATTAAATAATAATACTCATTAATCCACGTGCAAAAAGAAAATGTCCACCTTTGGGACGGATGGAGGGAGTACTATAGTATATCATGAAGCAAAAACTTGAGTAGTCATTTCACAAAACGTGTTATGGAGTATTTAATAATTCACCCTTAAGGTTCTAAACTTTGTATTTATTTATTTCCAAGCCAATTTGGTTTAAAGAAAAAAAAAACTTCATATGAAATATAGTATTTTTTTTATAAAAAAAATCCAATTAGGATACACCAGTGTAATTAGATAATCTTAATTGTTGGATTAAATATTTATTTAATCTTCATTATTAAATAAAATAAAATAATAATTTTTTTTTCAAAAATAACTACGGATTACACCATATTTTAACCTTATGAACCCTATAATACTACACCGGTGCACCAGATACGTCCCATAATCACTTTAAAAATAAAGTTATAAAGAAATTTAGAGAGAGAAAGTAGGATTACGGTTGTTTTCTTCCGGTGTGAAGCCACCAATGCCAAGAGTCGAAGATTAGGAAATCCATTCCTTGCCAAAGTTTAGAAGAAGAGATGGAATCCAATCTGAGAACCCTCCCTTCAGCTTCATTCGTTATATCCACCAAGAATGCATTCCGAGAGAACATTATCGATACATTGTAATCCTATATATATAAACAATTTATTTTATTATTTCTCTTTTCCAATTTATTTTACATGCACCTGCACGGTCCATATTCATAAAACTTATCACTAAATATAAAAAGTGCAATTTTTGCTTCGTGTGCAGCAGATTGATTAATTCAAAAGTTTAGAAATATCCCAGTGCTCACATAGATGCAATATCACCATTCATTTCAGCAAATACTTGTGTAAATCGGGTTCACGTTATAAACTCTGTGGTTCCACTTCCAATCCTATAATACCTATGTATTGGTAGGGTGTTTAAAATTAAAGGGACTACTTGATTTCACTCTATGTTTCATAACTTGTTTTTCATAAAAATAATATACCCTAGTTAATGACCATTAAACCCTTGGAGCATATAGTTGTATTTTAGTCCTTGATTAATACACGTGACAAACATCTAATAGATGAAATAGGAGATGAAACACAGGAGTGGGATAGGTGATCCCAATATGTAGTCGATATCCTTTGCACCAGAATACCAAGATATGTGCGTGCACTCATATTTGTATTAATTTTTATTAAATAATGTGTTATTTAATAATTGTATAACTTTTTAAAATTCATTTTTTTCATTAAAAAACTATAAAAAAACGCTAACAAAGTGTATAAATTTTTATTTATTAGTCTATATATATTTTTATTCATTAATTTATAAATTTCTGAATGCACCCTGTGCACCATATAATTTACCTTTGTTAAATCATCATTACTTTTAATATTTAATTATATGACCAAGCAAAAACTATCCTTACACTTTTATTATCTAAATATACTAAACCAATTAACAAATTACCCAAATTATGTACGTTATATTCACTGGCGCATTAGATAATAATAAAAGTAGTTAAATTAGCATATTAAATTAGTATTAAAACCATGGATTAAATAAAAATAAATAAAATCTCACAGGGAATGTAAAAGTAGAAAGGCCGTTTATAGTGTTGGAGGTGTGTCGAGCTTGAGGCAGTGCCACGTGTATCATGCATGTAAGAGATTGCCACTGATTCAGACTCAGTGAGTCACCCACAAACATTAATTTCTTCCCCTTCATTTTTCTTAAGAACTCCTCTCCATTGAACCTACCACCAATTCAACACACATGTATAAATTATAATTTCATCTTCCTTACAATCATAATTAAACCATATTAATGAATATCAACTCATGATAATATTTCGGTTTATGAAATATATACTAGTAGGCAAGAAAAACGTGTTGAGAAGTTACATTACATATAAATAAGGAGTGAAAATATTTTTAATAAAAATAATACTCCCTTTGTTCCTTAAAAACTTGAATGTAGTTTGTTGTATATACTAGTTAATAAAATTTAAAAAATGTAAGAATATTTTAGATAATTAGATTGAATTAATATATAGTGTATGAGATTTTTGACAAAATCAAGTGTAAAAAGTTGATGATATTTTTATATTGTTGTAACAATATTAATGTTTTGAGTTATGATGATGACCATTTCGAGAGTGAATAAGTTATTTTGAGATTAATAAAAAGAATGCATATGTATATAATGGTGGATGAGGGGAGTAGAAATAACGTTATTTTTTTTTATTTTTTTTTCCTTTCACAATTTAATATTTTGGTTTTTATGGAGTGATCCTCAAAAGCCAAATTAGCTAGCTACTTGTACATTTCATTTATGTTCTATCAAGAATGATCATAATTCTAAATTAAGTGATCAACCGACAAATTAAGGGAAATTTAGCAAGAAAACGTTAGAATAATATTTTTGTGTGGCGGATGTAAAGTCAATTTCAATGTTTATTAATTATTAAAACAAACAAATTAAAGAAATTGCATGTGGACGAAAAATAGATGAAAAGAATGCGACACCATAAAAACTTAATTACGTGCAGGGAACAGCTCACTGAACTGATTGAGGTTGCCTTCGGTTTCGTTGCATTTATGTTAAGGAAATAACTCGCATAATATCAATCTCTAATATAATTTATTCGTAAACTAAATAAAAAGGATGATAATTTTTAATAAAAATATACTAATATTCCTTCCATCTTATCTCAGATTGCATACAAACTAGAGGTGCAATCTGAAATAAGACAACGAGATGTAGGGAGTATCTATCTAATGATGAAAAGTAATAAATGTTAATAAAATAGTTTCATCAATAATTAGTAGAAAAATAAAAATAATAATATCAATAAGGAAATTAGCTGCTCTATATATTAGGAAAATATATAATAGTTAAACAAATAAGAAGTTGGATGGGTTTAAAGATAAGTTGATGATTGACAACAACAATTCAGAGAACTAAGAATGGTCCAAACAAATCGTTGTCCTATTTAGGACTCCCATCACATCCAATTAAACACTGGAAACCTCATACTTTAATCATGGTTTCTTTTATGCATCTAATATAATTACCTGGCTTTGAAATTTTTACTTTTATTGCGATACATGAAATGTCACACTAAAATGATACTGAAAATCTTCTACTTGGTGATAATACATTTAATCAATGAATAATCAATTTCCTAATTAACTTTCATCACTAACCGATTATATATATGTATAAGCAAACACTTATGTGAGATAATCTTACAGGAAAACTTATGTTAGATAAGAAATGATAACTTTTAATAAAAATATTATACCTAAATAGATGAAAAGTGATACTTCATATGTTCCATGTATTTATACACACGTATATGGGCACGGATTAAGAAAATTTATTTTTTGTATGTATAATATAATGTAAGAAAAATTGGGTAAGTTGGGTACTTAAAAAAATGGTTGGGAACGATGAATAGAGGGTAAAAAATTAAATAAAGTTATTGAAATTGATGAATAAAGTGTAAAAAATACTTCCTCCATCCCACAAAAGTTTGCATGCCTCTTCCGCACGGAAATTAAGAAAAGTGATAACTTTTACTGTTAGGGGTATTATTGTATTTTTTTGTAATAAATAAATGATAAAGTATGTTAGGTGTGTTAGGTGAGGGTGATTTTTTTGTAAATAAAGTGTATAAAGAAGAGTGATTGTGTTTGACTTTTTACTTTTTTAGGAATGTGCAAACTTTTGTGAGACAACCCAAAATGAAAAATGTGTCATCTAAAATAGTACAGAGGGAGTAAGTAAGATGTATAGTGTATTTTTACTATAAGTGAAAAGTGCAAAAATGACTTAGAATGGAAATGGTGCAAAAATACAATGGAAGGGAGTATTACCTCTAATAAAAAGTGATAACTTAACAAAAAAAAAGACAAAAATGGTACCAACCAATTCTACATACTCCTTCCGTCTAATCCTAATAGTTACGCTTAAGGTTGAGTGGTATTACTCTTGGTAATTATATTAATTAATGGAGTTGTCAGTAACTTAATTAATTAATGGACATTGAATCTTAAATACGGGGAAATTAAATAGCTCATAATAAGAAGGAGCCCATAAATCTCATCAGCCCAGTAACTTGATACACACGACATAAACACCGTGAGTTTGAGGGAGCTGCAGATTGAGATCGTCTCGTAGATCGTTGCCCACACAACGTCGAGACGTGGCTTCGGAATACAACAGAAGACCGGAAGGTCGTTTGCTATTTCTGTCTGCCAACTTCATTACGTTTATGGGCTCCTTCTTATCATGAGCCCGTTAATCTCCCCGTGTTTAAGATTCAATGTCCATTAATTAGTGTTATTTGGCATTAGTCTGTCTTAACTATAAAATTGCATTAGTGCGCGCATTCTCGCCGGCAGCCTGCGCAGCCTCACCGTTTTGGCCATAACTTCCCCATCTGACCTCCGATTCTAGTGATCTACGCGCCAAAACGATCGTCTCTTCCGTGTCTTTCCGTCGGTATAAGCGTAACTATTAGGACGAGAAGGAGGGAGTATGTATATATAACTATTTTGTGAGTTGTTATAGCAAGTCCAATGAAATTTAAAATGCTTAATTAAGGAACGAAAATATATTTCGTTTTTGTTCTAATTAAATTAATAAATTAATATGTTCCGTATATCAAACTATTTTCTCAGATTTAGTCTTGCTTAATGATAATAAATTTTTGGATGAGAAACACTGCAGTTTTGATACAAATAGAGGGGGTAAGCTAAATATAATCTGACATTTCAAGTTTTCAACATGTACAATAATAGTAATATGATGTGAATACAAAAAATAAAAATAAAAATGATGTGAATAATTAGAAAGGATTCACTTCCCAACCCCCACCCAATCTTGATTCTTAATTTATCATTATAACTCAAAATAATCATAAATAAAAAGAAAAAAAACAAATTATTAAAAGCAAAATGACTCTAAATTTGATAACTAATTCACTTGCCTTGTGTATTTTTCTTAATGAAGTTTATTTTTGTAAATTTTATTATAATGCAAGTGACAACAATTCAACAAGTGATTAAGTGATGAAATAAAAACAAAATTGTACAATTCAAAGTGTTAAGATCACACCAGCTGCCCTTTACATATAATTAATATAAATAAACAGTATCATGCAAATTTAACTACCTTCTTATATCTTTCACACATTTGTATATAATATGTATGTATGTACATATTATTATCCAAAGCAATGAAAAGAACGCTGAACCAGAAATCTAACAAACAAACTTTAATCAAATCAAATCAAATTTATCAACAAATTAATGAATTCATGATCATTCCAACATGATGTAAGAAAGTCAAAGTAATTAAAAAAAAAAACTCAAAGGGTGCATGGTGGCACGATACATACCTTGGCAGCATGCATCTGCCGGCCGGCTGCCACTTGTACTTTCTGTAGTCCTTGTCCGGCCGCCCGTTTTTCTGGCAGTCGAACTGACCTTCGATGAACGGACATTGTGATGATTTATAGTACGGATATGAGTTGTCCAAAACCCAATTTCCATTGAATATGTCACAACCTTTGTGTGCAAGTTTTCCCTTCACATTACTTGGAATGTAAATTAGGACAAAAATGACCACTGTAAGAAAAGCAAACTCCATGAGAATTAAAAGGAAGTGTATAAATTGTGGTGGTTGGGTGGGAGGGTGAGGGGTTTATATAGAGTGTGAAGATGTAGTTTTGGGATTATAATATTGGGAAAATTAATATTATGGAGTGAGTGTGACAGTTTGAGAGTAGAAATATGATTTTTGATGGTGAATTAGTTTAATTTTGTGGGTTTTCATTTGTATATAATTGAAGATATTCATTAAATTTTCGTTTATTATTATTGACGATACTTTGCTTTTAATAAAGATTTAGATCCATTAGTAAGTTTATAATTTATTAGAACAAGTATCCGGCAGGCAGATATAACAGAATAATTACTACTATGCTAATCTTTGTTGTCAAATTAAAGCTTAATTATAACATAATTATGTTTAACAAAAATTAAATAAAAGTCAAAGTCGCTATTAATAATTGTGTCTCTTTCGTGTCTTTCGTGCCCCCAGGGCATAACTCAAGTGGTAGAGATGAGGGTGGAAAGCTCTTCCAACTGAGCTTAGTTGCTGCAGAGTAGGGATTTGAATCTTGCATTTGACATGGATTTAGCCTCTTGCAAGCATATGTTAAACAGTGAGTCATCCCTATAAGCCACCTGAGGCACATCCTGCGATTTACCTCCTCCATCAATCTCTAGGGCAGGGACGGTGGGGCCCCTAATGATGGGGTACACCAATCGTGTCTCTTTCGTCTCATGTGTCTGTTTCGATCTCTACGATCAACAATTAAGGCATCTCTAATTTAAAATAAAGTTCCTACGAATGAGTAAAATTCTAATTTAAAATGTGATCCATATTAATGAAGGGTGTGTATTTAGGCATCTCTAAATTAATCTATTTATAGATTGAATACGAAACATAAAAAAATTAAAAAATTAAAATAAATAAAATTAGTGACGGTTTCTCTCACAAACTTTGATGTGCGTATTCACCAACCTCTCTTGAATGAATTTAATTTAGATTAGTGATACGTATACCCTACCTATCGAATTCGATCGTTATGTTAAAATTGATATGTTTATTATTTATGTTAAAAAAGAATAATTATCAAATCATTAATCTTTATATATATATATATATATATATATATATATATATATATATATATATATATATATATATATATATAATAAAACACACTTTAAAAATCAAAATTGAATCAATTTTTAATCTATACCATTTATTTTGATTATCAAATATTTTTTAATCTCATCCATTCATCACAATTATGATATTAGATTTTGGCCATTGATTTTTTTGTCATAATAATGATATCTTATTTAATTTAAAATGATACCTTATTTAAAATGATTCCTTATATGTATGTTTAATATTTATTTTCATTAAATATAATACATAACTACTACTAATATTAATTATTTCAAATTATTATGTTAATTATTTCTAAATAATTTGAATTAATTTTTAATTATATGGTTTAGTGTTTAGGGTAATATTATTTAATTATTATAATAACTTATAAAATTAATTTAAATAGATTATATTGATTTAGGGTTTAGGGTTTATTGTAATATTATTCAATTATTATTATAATAACTTATAAAATTAGGGTTTAAGTCATATTTTTGTAATAGAATTATAACTCACTTTAAAAGTCAAAATTGAACCAATTTTTAATCTATACCGTTGATTTTGATTACTAAACTTTTTTTAATCCCATCCATTCATCACATTATTCAGTCTCATCCATTCATTACAATTATAATATTAGATTTTGGTCATTGATTTTTTTGTCATAATAATGATACATTATTTAATTTAAAATGATACTTTATTTAAAATTATTCCTTATATGTGTGCTTAATATTATTTTTTCATTAAATATAATACATAACTACTACTAATATTAATTATTTCAAATTATTATGTTAATTATTCCTAAACAATTTGAATTAATTTTTTAATGTTAATTATTCCTAAACAATTTGAATTAATTTTTAATTATATGGTTTAAGGTTTAGGGTTTATTGTAATATTATTTAATTATTGTTATAATAACTTATAAATTTAGGGTTTAGGTCATATTCTTATAATAGAATTATACTTCTTCCGTCCGCCCGAAAGAGAGTATTTTACTTTTGTGCACATTGATTAAGGAATATTATTATTTAATGTGTAGTGGGTAGTTGTATTAGTAGGAGTGTGGACCTCATATTTTAGTTGTATTAGTGCGTGTGTGTGGGTCTCATATGTGTAAAAAAGGAAATGACCCTCTTTGGAGCGGACGACCAAAATGAAAAAAATACCCTCTTTCGAGCGGACAGATGGAGTATTATATTTATTTTATATTTAATCATTAATAATATAAGTTTATTTAAAATATTAATTTTAATCAATAAAAAAATACTTTAAAAATAGTATTAAATGTGTATGGGTAATTTACGAGTATTTTTTGATGCACCGGTATTCGATCCATAGACCGACTAATCTGGGAGAGGCCAGAACCCACCGTCCACTAAAAGACTTTGGGACGGATACAAATATTGTAATGAATTTTTGAAATATTAATTTTTAAATGATATTTATTTATACACAGGTATGAGTATTACGAAATAAGAAAGTATCTTACATAATTAATAAACACCCTAAAAAAACGAGTACGGGTAGTTCCAAAAAAATATCATTAGAATTTGAAATTAAAATAAAAAAATTATAATGTTTTTGTATTTTTAATATGCACTACAATAAACATGTTGATTGATGTCTATTTCACCAGTCAGTGGATGTTGAAGCCACTAATATTAAAAGTAGGCACTGATAGACATCAGTTTTTAGTCATAAGCATATAAATACATTATAAATATATATTAATAATTATAATTTTCACGAGTAGTTCAAAAAAATATCATTAGAATTTGAATTGTGTACGTGTATGAATCAGGTATCCACAAATATTAAAATTATACAAAATATTTTATCTATATTATATAATATGTTATGAAATAATTATATAATTAATTAATAATTATAACTTTTATTTGATCATATTAAAAATAATAAAGTTCATATTATATTTAATTCATAATTAATTAACAATAATATAGTTTTTATTAAAATATTAATTTTAACACAAAATATATATATGTATATAAATTAATTAATACATTAATTTAAATACTAAAAAAATATAAATTTATTATAAATATATATTACTAATTATAATTTTTATTTAATCATATTTATTTTAAATATAAATATTTTTTTAAAATAAATTAGTATTAAATGGGTATGTGTAATCTACGTGTATTAATAAACGAGTTTGGGACGAGTATGAGTATCATAATATATTTTTTTAAAGAAACGGGTACGAAAATGAGTAGTTAATATTTAAATGGATACGAGTACGTACGGATACCCCTATAGTGGATATTCTACCCGCTATAATCCCTAACAACTACCGATTATACATTAAAATATTATATCTCTCAAACTAATATATATTACAATAGTATATTCTTTAATATTTAATTTGATTACTTGGTATAACAAATACTTGGTTTGAGAAATTAATCATTGGTTTGATTACAACTAATTTATAAAAAATATATACATAAAAGGTTATATGAAGCTTTCTTATAATATAATTAATTGAAATGTCTATAATCAAATTATGTCTAGATTTAAATGTAGTTTTTAGAAGATTCATAAAAATGTATGAGAGAAGATTTTTATTTTTAAAAAATATAATAATAATTTTAAGTGAACGACCAATTAATTTTTTATTTTTTCAATTTACGAATAGAATCTGTGTAAATAATTTTTCTTATAGAAATTAAATTGAGAAATAAATATATTACCTATGAGTAATTCTTTCACTCATCCTAATATTGATTCGTTTCACCCTTAGGTAAACATTAACCAAGCATACGAGATGCAATACAATAATAAGTTTGGGATGATATTTATTATGAATTTTTTTAAAATTAGACATGTCCGATCATGGATAGTGAACATTTTAAATGGATACGAATTATGGGTATTCCTAACATCGATATTGATTATCTCTAATAATTATATTTCCTAGTACTCCATTTTACCTTAAGCATATTGATAAATAATTTTGGAGTAGTTACAAATATAGTAATAAATTTTTAAATGGCACAGATTCGGGTATGAGGTGTTAATATTTAAATAGATATGGTATTGTACCTTTAAATAAGTATGAGTACCTAAATACTACTCCATCCGGCCATCAGTTTTACCATTTTGGGCGTTCACTTCAAAGGTATCCATATTCCTTATTTAGTAAAAAAGTACACCACATGGCCCACCACTTCCCTCTAATACAATTACCCACAACACATATAATAATAATACTCCTTAATCCACGTGCAAAAAGCAAATGGTTACTTTCTAAGTGGCCGGAGGGAGTAATTAGTAAATATACGACTACCTAATATGATATTACATAAAATTGGATATTATATGTAAATAACTAGTGGTATAACTTTAGAATATTTTGATAAACATGTTTGAGACGTGTATGAGTATCAACCAGTGATTTAGGACATAATGTACCCCGATGATTTAATATTTATCAGCAGTGAAATGACGACTTTACCCCTGTGATTTATGGCATACTTTTTCCCAGTGGTTTAGGACATAATGTCCCCCGAAGGTTTAATATTTATCGGCATGGTTTAGTGTTTGTTCCAATTGTAACATTATGACTTTACCCCTGTGGTTTATCGTATACTATTATCCAGTAGTTTAGGGCATACTGTACCCGAGGGTTTACCATTTTTCGGAAGGGAATAATGTTTGTTCAAAGGGTGAAATTAAGATTTTACCCCAGTGGTTTTTTGTATACTGTACCCCAAGAGTCTACATAACATGTATTATGGAGGGAGTATATTATAAAAAAAAATTTAAGGTATATTTTTAGTTAAGTGCTATTTATTTGACAAAATCTCTGACCATGCAACACACGACACTGTTTTTTAATATTCTTACTGCTGCATGGGATGATATTACTAGGCTTCTCCTTCGGGTAGAGATAGAATTATTTATCCAAAAGGCATGATTTAGACTTTTCTTTTGGGTTTAAATGACATCAGAATACCTTTGTCTCATGCAATGCACGGGTTAAAACGCTAATACTATTAATTTATAAGAGCTTTCCAAAAATAAAATTTTTTAATTGTGTATGTGGTGGCGCCACGTTGCTCCTAAAAAAAATTGTGTATGTGGCGCTCTCACGTTAATCTTATAATTAATTTTTTATTTTAAATAATTTATTATTTAAAATATTAATTTTTATATTCTCTTACTTATAATCTTAATAACATAATTAACATTTTATTTTAAGTAATTTAATATTTAAGTAATTAATATTTTATAATCTTGCAATTAATATTTAATTTTAAATAATTTAACATTAAAATTAAATTTCCCCAAATAAAATTTAAAATTTAAATTTTAAAATAATTAATAATAACAATGAGTTTTAATATATTATTACATTTAATATATTCAATAAAAAAATAATTAAATTATTATTTTATAAAAGTAAAAGATAAAAAAAGAGTGATGCTCGATTATTAATTAATTTATTACTAATAATAAGTTTAATATTTTTGTAATAAAAATTATTTCTATTATGACGGATCGCTTCCTTTTTTATAGATTTATATATTTCAAAGCTCTTAATTGGTAGAACGAATAATTCAGACCCGAATTAATAGTTTACTCAATAATTTATTATTTTAAATATTGATTTTTATATTCTCTTATTTATTATCTTAACTAGTATGAAACTCGCGTAAAACGTGGGATCATTCAATTATTATTGTTATTTTTTATAATAAAATAATCATTGTTATATAACGTAAAAATATTAATCACTACAAAAAAATATTTTTTAGCAACCGAATTTAACAACGGAATTCAATCCGTTTATAATTACCAATGGATTAGCAACAAAAATGACATTTTTGTTCTAGCAACGGAATGTCAATAAATTTATTCTCTATTTTAGCAAAGGAATACAATCTGTTGGTAATTACTAACGGATTACTAAGGAAATCATTATATAAATTACCAACGGATTACCAACGGAATTATTTACCAACGAAATTGATTTTTTGTTGCTAAAAATTTACCAACCACTATTTTACCAACGGAATTTTACCAATGGATTCCGTTGCTAATCCGTTGGTAAGCCAATTTAACAATGGAATTAAGGTTTTTACCAATGGAATATTCCGTTGGTAAAAAATAGTTTTTTTGTAGTGAATTAAGGAGATTTTTTTCTTCTTATAACTAGACAATTTCTTTCATCAATATAAAAATTTGCTACAAATTATAACATTTGACTTTTGATAATGTAACGCATAACTAAATCATGTTAAAAGTTAACATATATTATAATTATTTAAAAGAATTTTGACTTACTCCCTCCATCCCGTCCAAATGGTTGTTTTTACTTTTTTGCACGTGGAGTAAGGAGTATTATTATTTAATGTGTAGTGGGTAGTTGTATTAGTGGGAATATGAGCCCCATATTTTAATTGTATTAGTGGGTGTGTGTGGGTCCCATGTGTGCAAAAAAGGGAAGAAGACCCTTTGGGTGAGACAACCAAAATGGAAAAAATAGACTATTTGATTGGGACGGAGGGAGTATTCTTTTTAAATGTTATTTTATAACATAATACAATTAAAAATTATTTATTACTCCCCATGTCTCTTTAAAAAAATGTACAACCACATAGGAGCAATTTTGTCTCTTTGTTGTATATTTTCATAATTATTAGTATTTTATTTTTTCATTGTATTTATGTGCAATTATGATCAAAGTATGTAACTCTTAGTAATAAATCCTTAATTTTATTATTTGTTTAAAATAAAAATCAATTATATATATAAAAAATCTCAATTTGTTCTTTTTTTCTTCCATGCATAATTTGATTTGATATTAATTAATTTATTTATATCGAATGATTTATTTATTAATTGCAATTAATGATACTAAAGTAAATAAGTCATAATAAGTGTATAAGAAAAATAAATAAATAGTAACACTATACATGAACAACACTACAAGAAACATGGCATATAATGACAGGAAATCCTGTCACTAAAAGTATGAATCATATCATTAAAGATTTTTTATGACAGGAAATTCCCTGTCATTAGTCTGTCGTTATAGCCTCTTTAGATAAAAGTGACAGGAATGAGTCATGTCGTTATTCTCTTAACATTTTTAATGATAGGATTTCCCTTTCATTAAAATTCATCCAAAGTGATAATAGTTCCTGTCATTGATTTGTAACATAGCACTCATTAAAACCTTCCTCATTAATTATTTTTTATCATTAAATATTGCTTAAAATTATATATATGAAAAGGTAAAATATATTTCAAAATATAAATGTACAATAAGATACATTCAAAGCATCAAAGTGCAGGAATTTACAAAAGATTGTTATCTAAGTCCTATCTAAGTACAAAAAGAACTTTGCTATACTATACTGTAAGTAATTAATGTTTTATAATCTTGCGATTAATATTTAATTTTAAGTAATTTAACATTTAAATTAAATTTCCCCAATTAATAATTTAATATTTAAATTTTAAAATAATTAATAATAAGAATGAGTTTTAATATATTTTTACATTTAATATATTCAATAAAAAAATAATTAAACTATTTTATAAAAGTAAAAGATAAAAAAGAGTGATGCTCGATTATTAATTAATTTAATACCAATAATAAGTTTAATATTTTTGTGATAAAAAATTATTTCTATTATGACGGATCGCTTCCTTTTTTATAGCTTTATCTATTTCAAAGCTCTTAATTGATAGAACGAATAATTCAGACCCGAATTAGTAGTTTATCATTTTTCAGGCTCTAAATATTTAAAATATTTCAATTATGGCACGTCACTTCCTTTTATATTTTATAAAATGTTCAGCTTTTTAACACGAATGTAAAAGACATTCAATAGTAAAGTAAGACAAAAAAAAATTGTATACATTTAATAATACTCCCTTTGTCCCAAGTTATATTTCACAATTTCCGTTTTCGTATGCCTTACATTAAACTTCACAATTTTACTTCTCTCACCTAAAACACAAATATACTAGATTTATTTATTATTTTAAAATATTACATTACCCTTCAAAATTTAATAAAGTACATAAAAAATAGTATTTTTTTAAACTATAATAACTATGAAGATTGGGTTGGGACGGGGAGTATAAAGTTATAAAAATATATTTTTATAACGTATTTTAAAAATAAAAATGTCACACACAGTAGAACCCGTGTCGTACTCGGGAGACAAAACTAGTATGTAAATAAAAAGACATGAAATGAAATTGCATTTATTTTGTACTTTCAAGTTAATTTCTTTTTAATTTTTTGGAATATTAATTGAATACGTTGTCAAAATGTTTGGGGTAATAGAACTTGTAAATAATTATTTCAAGATCTCCTATATGTAACCTTAAACCATGTTGAATTATTAACCTCAAACCACAATCTTAAACCACAATGGTTAAACACTAATGTACTTCAACCATCCAATTATCAATGAATTGACGGTAAAAATTCTTTAAAAAGAGTAAATCTCAACGATAAATCCTAAATCAAAATGTTAAAATGATAAATATAATAACTAGTTGCACTGCTCCCAGTTGTACAAAATATTTTGTAAAAAAAAAATGTGCATTTGTCTTACACAATGGATAATTTGAGCATGTTGCAAATACTAATCAAATCAAGTGCAAGATTATATTGATATTGAATTTCTATGGTAAACATGTCTCTTCATGCATCACCAGAGCCTCAAAACATGAGAGAAGATGAACTAAAATGAGAGAGTGAATATATATCTAGCAATTCTAGAGCAGTCCAGTGTTTGTGTATGTATAAGATCAGAATATATTAACCTAGATGAATGATTTCCTCAGCCACCTAAGCCCCGTATATTTGGGAATCGTGATGCGAAGAACACCGTCCCTGCACGATAAACCATCGTATTAGCTTCAAATGCACAATGAATCATCATTTCACAAGGCCGAAAGCAAAGCACATCCGACATCAAGAACCATAAAAACCACTACATTGTTAGTCCTCCAAAGTTCCGAGTCTAACTTCATTAATAACTTAAGTCATACAGCAGTTTACACATATATACATTAAAGATCAACAAAAGGCATAAGGTTAGAGAGATTGAATTATGCCATTCTTCTTTAAGTTTTGCATAACATATAGTTTCTTGGAGATGTTTAGATAGTGACTTCCATCTCATATTTTCATTCGCCTCTAAGCTGTAGCCTATATGCATGGACATATTACTCTTAACAGCATTTATTTATATGCAAATGATGCTAAACCAGATGTCTTGCTGCATTGCAATATAGTAGATCGCCACATTTAAAATTACATGATAATGACTTGAACATTCATATGCACTTATCTAAAGATAAAACTCACTGAATTTCAGCTGAAACATTCTCCTTGTTGGCATTACTGGGAAGTGGCCATACAATTCGGAATGGTCCCCGTAGTATTTCCCTTCTGTGATAAGACATTGCAGAGTTATTTGAACTTGCTGCTCCACAACACCAGTCTGACCGATTGCCGTTGATTATCAAGCTGTCAGATACCAAACAGGATTATAAATATAGAACGCAGCATTGATATCTTTGACACTTGCTATCTATATGTTAGATGATGTTAGTGATGGATCAGATTCACCAAAATTAAGGGGTGCTTGGTTTGTAAAATGGAATGGGATTGCTTATGTAAGAAGGTGAAAAACAATTTCATTTTCCTGGAAAATGTGAGCACGGGGGGTGGGGGGGAGGATCCCTGAAATTTCAGGGAAACAAATTGCCGTGGATTGAAAACATACCCTCCAACCAAGCACGGTACAAGTTGAACAATTGGGAATGCGAATTCAGAAGGATGACATCATACCTTTTGTCATCGACCTCCACCTTTATATTATCAATACTAACACCAGGAATTTCTAACGTGACAACATAATTGAGTCCGGATTCTACAACATCCATTCTTGGTGAAGAAATTCCTGTGGGAAAAGGCTTAATTAATATTCTAAAGAATATTAAAAAAAATTATATCTACTTAAGATAAAACTGAGAGAAACTATGCAGACTCTAAAGATAACAAATGAAGCAATATGATAATAATCATTTGAAAGACAAGAAAAGTCGAACAAATCATTGGCTCACCATTTGGCTCAAAATTACGCGTCTTTTCCTTAGAGCGGCACCGGGGCATAGAATATTCTCGATTTGGCCTAGCAAATTTAGGAGCTTCTGGAGTAGGATCAGTATATCTGCAGCCTTGAACCACAGAATGGTTTGCTTCAATACTAGGAATAACCGGTTTATCTCGAGCAGGTCTAGAAAATGAGGGAGCTTCAAGAGCATTAGACCCTTTGTTTCCACAACTATTGGATTTTGAAGGTTGAATATAATTCCCCTGTACAAGAGAAAAGAAGATTGTACTTCAACAAGCTTTGTTAAATGGATTGATTGCACTTCAACAAGATTTTTTAAATAAATAAATATATTTTACACCTGTTCGCTTGAAGCCTGTCTCATGTAGCAGGCTTGAGCCGCAGACCCTTGTCGAGCAAAGTACATCCTGTTGTCGTATCTCCTGATGAAGGAGTTCTGACTGTTGCTACAGCTCTAAAGATGGCAATGCAAGTAAAATGTGAAAAAACATGCAAAAAATATAACATAGCATTAAAAATGAAAAACGGAAAAGAAGTGTAGTCAAATGAAAGCACAACAAGCACATTGCATGTTAAACTGAACTCATAATATGATCCTTTTAGATGAAAAAACAAATGAATTGGAGGAGACTCAAGAAACACGAAGAAAGGGCGAATCTTTGCAGAACAAACCCCAATATCTTTGCATTGATTCTTATAAATCACATAGTGGTAATCTATGTTATTCCACCACTGTTTCTTACAAATATTTGAGACTTGAAGCATCATTTGCTAAGAGGTTCTTAAGAGGTAACATGACTTAAATAACGCATACGGTTCTCTATACCTTAGTATTCAAACTCAACAAGTCCACTGAGCAAGATTATAGATTTCCCTTTAGGCTTTAGCAGGAGCATCTGTTAGAACCCTGAAGAAGTTGTGATGGACAATCTTATAAGATATGCACGATTTCTGTTTTAAGTTGCTTACTTTACATCAGGCTACTAATCTCCA
The DNA here is from genome assembly GCA_023678885.1 of Pogostemon cablin. Classification (NCBI taxonomy): domain Eukaryota; kingdom Viridiplantae; phylum Streptophyta; class Magnoliopsida; order Lamiales; family Lamiaceae; genus Pogostemon; species Pogostemon cablin. The sequence goes on along the minus strand of CM042962.1, from coordinate 13,009,472 downwards.
TCCTTGCACATAATAATCAAATGTAAATTCCACAATTTCAAAAATCATTCTATTTTTCAGAACACTGTTTAAAAAGGATGAATTCTGAACTTCATATTAGCTTCCTTCTCTGCATTCCTCCTCATATCAGAATCACCTCATGCTCAATATTTTAAACCCATACGTTTGTGAGTATCATTTGGTGCACATAGGAAGAGCAATGCACTTAATCATATTATATTAGGTCCTTCTTCATTTTATATGAAATAAGTATGAATACAAGGCCATGAACTAGAATCCCTCATCATTGTTCTTTAACTACTGATTAGAGTCACCCCTTAATTCCATATTCCATGTATATTAGTATCATTTTAAAGCCATAATAGCAATAATATCAGATCATCAAGAGAGAGGGAGTCCATAGTCTATTTCATTCCAAATCAACATATCTGGAAAATGATTCACAACCCAAACTAATTACATGCATAATTTCTTCTATTTCTGCTAACCTATTAAAAGTAAATTTATATGAAACACTAAACAGTTTAACCATCAAAACATGTCAATAAAGCTCGAAATCAAATAACAATCCAGCCCTAATTCTCAGTCACAAACTCACAATAAACAGAAGGGGACAATACCATCAATCTCTAATCCCTATATATATATAGAAATGAGGAGTTATACATATTAGATCCACAATACTTATATCCTTCAAATAACACACAAATGAAACCCGTTGTCAGTTAAACTAGATTCATTCACATAATTTATTCACCATTTCAACATTAAAGAAGCCAGGATTCTGGAAATTACCATGGGGAAAACGTGGGTAGCAGCGGCGGATATATCTTCATGAGATGTTAAATGGGATGCAATTACAGTCGCTCTTCTTCTCACAGCTTGACTCTCCATTGATTGAATCAACAAACACTTCACAGAAGCACAGCTGTTGAAGATGAACACAATATAAGTATAAAGGGGTGTCGAATTCTGGATATTTTTGGCATTGAGGTGAGAATGATGATTATGACGTGAAATATAGAAGATATTTTGCTGTGAGCAAAATTTGGGCCAAGAAAAGTGCGAGTTGTAGGAAAAAAGTTCAGAGACAAATAATAATAAATTAAAAATCTCCCTCCAAAAATATCGAGACAGATATCTTTGAAGTTGTTAACTGGTGTCATTTTCACCCTTTTAAAATTGGGAAAATTTTCTCGAAATAAATTTGTGTAAATTATTATGCAGATAGGTCTAAAACCTAATGACATAATAAAAAAAAAAATAAAAAAGTGTAGATGGGCGACAGAGCCCCTTTCATTTAAAATGGAAAAAGAAAAATAAAAATAAAGATACATAGGTATTTTTAAAAATAGACTTGACTCGATTGCTAATTAGATTAAAATAAATTATACAATTGTACATATTTATAATGCAGTTGTATATGTTCATGACTCGATTGTATATACTCCTTCCATTCCACAAATGTTTGCACCCTCTTCCAGCATAGAAATTAAGAAAAGTTATAACTTTTAGGGAGATTATATGTATTTTTGATAATAAATAAATAATAAAGTAGGTTAGGTATGTTAGGTAAAAATAGTTTTTTATGAAGAGGGTGATTGTGTTTGACTTTTACTTTTTTAGGAATGTACAAACTTTTGTGGGACAACTCAAAATAAAAAGTGTGTCATCTAAAATGGAACGGAGAGAGTATATTTTTATAACTCAGTTGTATATATTAAGACTCGATAAAAGTTTTTCAATCTAGTCTAGGATATTTTCGTCATTTTAACATTTTTGACTAAATATGGGGTTTAAAAAAAAGATTGCTAAAAAAGATTACATGGTTTTAATGATATTTTACCCAAAAAAAATATATGACAGCAACTACATCAGCGGTCTTACGTGAAACTATTTTTATATTAGTTTTAATTAAACATATTATCACTTTAATTTCACTAAAAATATTATTACTTTTTATTTATACTACGAATTATTTATGAAGTCATTCAGTGCACGCACCACTATAACAAACATAATTCAATTAAGAGAGAAGATGAGAGGACGGGAAAGTTCTTGGGGCTGAGATATCTACCGGCGATTAGCAGAGGCCAACAGGAGAATTGGAGAACAAACTTCGCTAGGAAAGAATGGAGAAGGAAATCCGAGCCTTACAGAGATGGCCAGAGACTGGGAGAAGGATTCATGGTCTCATTTTTATTCAGAAATATTCTGGATTACTGTGAAAACAATATACAGGCTAAAGAGTTTATGAAAATTAGAACGGTGATTGACGTCTTTAGGCCTAAGAAAGTCGACATAAGAGGCAAACAATTTGGCTTCGTTAGGTTTAAAATCAATAAGCAAGAGGAGAAGGAGACCATGTTGAAGAAACTAAATGAAATATGGATATGATCTTTTAAGATGAGGGCCTATATTCCAAGGTTTGATCTTGATAAGACGTAGTCAAAATGCCAAGGGAATCCAGTACTCGAAGAAATCAAGACAAAAAATCTGCGAGAATGAGTGTCGTTTAAAGAAGCCTGCACTCGGTTGAAGAACACACCACACCAGATTCAAGGGGTTGGTTTCAAGAAAGAATACTCCTCTTCAGATCAGGATAAGGCCTGTTAAAAAATTGCAAGGTGGGTTTCCTGAAAGAAGAGATGGAGTGAGAGGTGATAAAACATGATTTAATAGTGGAAATCGAAAATGTGGCATCTATTTCTTACCTTGGCGATAACATGGTCCTAATCAACATAAAAACGAAACAACAACGGATCGGACAGGAGAGGGAGAGAGTTGGCAGAAAGGATGGTTTTGCAACATTAAAGAATGGATGTCGGAATACGTTTGCGATAGAATGAGTGTTTGGACAAGGTGGTATGGTTTTCCATGGCATGCTTGGAGCAATGATTTTTTCTAATGGCCTGTAAAGAAGTTGGTCGCCTAGAACAGATTGACGAACAAATTGAGCTTCGAAGGAGGATGGACATGGCTCGAGTGAAAATGTCCATTCCCATTTTAAGTGATGTGAATGTTATCCTTAATATTAAGATAGATGGGAAAAGTTCTCTATCAAAATCATAGAGGAATGTGGAAGGGGTGATAACGACGAGGACTGGATGGAGAAGGAGTCCTCGGGACTTGGGACAGTGAATCGAAAAAATCCTTCGTTGATCCAACGGTGGCGGAGGAGTGGGTGGATAAAGGGGACAACATTTACAACTGGGTAGAGACATCGACGAAAGGTGAAGGGAGGAACCCTAGCAACAGTCCCGAGAAGCATGATGAAAGACAAATAATTACTATCACGACAGATCCTCCTAGGGAAGCGAAAGAATCGGGGCCCATTAACTCTCAACAAAATGTCAATCTAGTTGTAGCACATGTGCAAGAAAATAGCAATAGGTCGGATATGCCTGAATTTCCACTAGGGTGGACCCTGGAATGGGACAAGGACTATGGTTCAGGCCCAATAAATGTGTTGGATAATTTTCTGTTTGGAGTAGTAGTTGAGAAGCCCAATAATAGTGGACTTAATAATCTCTACAGATAAAACAGAGAAGGAAAAAGAGGGTGGGTTGGAAGATGGACAAATCCAAGTGGAAGACCATTCTTATGTAGATATTAAAGATTATCTATCAGGTGAAGCGAAGCTAGTCTCTTGTGAAATAATGTTGAACACCAGAACAGAGAAGATAAGATCAGAAGAGAAGCAGAGGATATTTGGGAAATGGGGAAAATTTGGGAATTAGGGCGAAAGGAATAGAGCACGAGATGGTAGAAGGAATTATCCCACTGGTGGGGAGTAGAATGATGGGAAACGAGGCTAGGTGCAATGGTACTATTTCTCCTCAATGATGTTCATAAGTTTCAATATGAAAGGCTTGAGATCAACTTCAAAAGGAGACGAGATTCGAAATTGGATTAAGAAAAAGGGGATTGATTTTTGTTTGATCCAAGAAACCAAGATGGAAGAAATGAAAGATGATGTGATCACAGAGCTAGGAGGTCGGAATTCTTGGCAGTGGGCTTGGAGAGATGCGGATGGTTTATCTGGTGGAATTTTAACAGGGTGGAATGTAAATAAAATTTTTGCTCGAAGTGTGTGGCACATGGATGGCTGTGTGGTTTTAAATAGAGTATGGACTGAAAATCATTTGAGTGTTGTTTTGTAAATGTTCATGTTGTGTGTGATGAGGCGAGAAAATTGGATCTTTAGGATAGATTGGTAATGGTAATAAAACAACAGCTACATGGTGGTATTTATTTATCTAGTGATTTCAATTATATTCGTAAAATTGGGGATCGAGTTGGAAGGAACAACATGGTGAGTAATAGGGAGATTAGGAACTTTGAAATTTTCATTTTGGATGATGGGATCCTAGAATTACCTATCCATGGAAGGAGATTCACGTGGCATCAGAGAAATGGAGGAATAAAGAGTCTTATTGATAGAATTTTTGTTAATGGAGCATGGATGACAAAGTGGCCAAATAGTTACATTACAGGATTGAAACGAACTTTATTGCACCATTGCCCCCTATGGTTCAATTCAGAGATGCAAGATTGGGAACCACGTCCTTTCCGGAGTATAAATGTTTGGTGCTATCATCCCAAATTTAAAGAATTCGTCTCCACCAGGTGGAATGAATATAAGATAAAGGGGTGGGGTGGGTTTATTATGAAAGAAAAGGTGAAAATGCTCAAGCAGGAGTTGAAGAAGTGGAATCACAATGTATTCAGACACTTGGATAATCGTATCGAAGAGAGTAAAGAAAGCATTTATAAATGGGATATGATTGATGATGCTATGGGACTTGATGAAGAGGAGAGAAGTATGAGAAATAAAGAAAGGGCTTTGCTAATTTTGCGATCTGAAAGCCAAATCCTCCTTGCTTAGACAGAAAGCTAAATTGAGATGGATTAAAGATGTGAATGTTAACTCTGGCCTTTTCCATCGAGTGATCAATGAAAAAAGGGAACGTATGGAGATTACGGACCTCATGATTAATAACCAATGGGTACAGGAAACTTCAGTGGTAAAGGGACATATCCATGAGTACTTCAAGGAACACTACAGTGATAGACCATATCCGGCTTCTATCTTATGTAATGGCTTCACTTCAAAACAAGTATCGATGGAAGAGAATGTGTTTTTGATAGCACCATTTTCAGAGGACGAGGTCAAAATTGTAGTAAATAACTGTGATTCTTCTAAAAGCCCAGGTCCGGATGGGATGAATGGCATGATTTCAAGGTGTGATGGGAAGAAATGAAAGAAGACTTTAAGCAATTCCTACTAAAATTTCAAGAAAATGGTAAGATTGTTAAAGGGTTGAACAACTGCTTTATATCGTTTATCCCAAAAAAAAGGAGCAAAGCCTAGAATTAAGGGATTTCTGACCCATTTCTCTTGTGGGTGGTGTGTATAAAATCTTGGCAAAACTCCTAGCAAATCGCCTGAGCTGAATAATGCCGAACATTATTTCAGAATTTCAAACAGCTTTTGTGGAGGGCAGACACATGGGAGATTGTATTATTACAGTAAATGAAATCTTGGCTGAAGCAAAAACTAGCAAAAAAGAAGTAATGTGCTACAAAATTGATTTTCAGAAGGCATATGACTCAGTTAGCTTGCCATTCCTGGAGCAGATGATAAAGGCATTAAATTTTAGCAAGAAATGGATTGAATGGACGATGGCATGCGTATCTAGTGCACAAGTATCAGTTTTAGTGAACAGGACATCATATGGATTTTTTAACCTTAAGAGAGGACTCAGACAAGGGGATCTTTTATCCTCATTTTTATTCGTTGTGGTGGTTGAAAGCATAAATATCCTCATCAACAAGGTCATACAATTGAAGTTATTCGATCGGGTGTTTGTTGGCCGTTCAGGTATCCTCATTCCTCTGATTCAATTCGCAGATGATACTTTATTTATTTGCAAGGCTAGCTTGAAAAATGTTGTCTTCCTGAGAAGGCTCATGATCTTAATTAAAGTGATTTCGGGGCTTAAGATTAATGTAGAGAAATGTGATTTAATTGGGATGAATATGGAAGTCGGAAAACTCCAAGATCTTGCAAACATTTTAGGATGCAAAATTGGAGGAATCCCATGTAAATATTTAGGTGTGAAAGCGGGCTGCAGTTACAGAAAATTACAAGATTGGGAGTCAGTGATTGGAAAAATTCAGAGTCGACTAAGAAAATGGAATTGTAGAAAGATCTCGTTTGGAGGGCGGATTATGCTGCTGAAATCTGTTTTGTCATCCATACCCCTGTTCACGATGTCATTATTTCGAGCACCAAAAGGTGTGACGTATAAAATAAAAGGCATACAAAGAAAATTCTTATAGGGTGGAGATGGAGAATACAAGAAGATCAGTTGGATTAAGTAGGAAAATATTTGTAGGGATAAGCAGCTTTGGGGTTTAGGAATAAAAGATATTGAAAGCCAAAATTAAGCATTAATTTGCAAATGGATGTGGAGAACTAAAGTGGAAAAAAATAATTTATGGTGGAACTTGAATCAATCCCACATAAACAGAAATGGTGAGGTGGTTGGGTATGGCAAATGATGGGCTGATGTTAAGAAATGTACTACAAGTAGTAAGGGGGTTTGGTATAAAGAAGGGCCAGTGAGATGCATTGGAGATGGAAAAAACACACTCTTCTGGGAAGATGAATGGTGTAACTACATTCCACTTGCATTTTTTTTCCAAGGCTGTATCACTTATCCAGAGATAAGAAGAAATTTATTATAGAAGTTGGACAAATGGATAATGGTGGGTGGAGCTGAAATTTTAAGTGGAATAGAGAACTCAGAGAATGGGAGAAGAACGATGTGGAGGCAATGGTAAGTATTACTAGCCACATCAATATGAGAGAAGGGATAGAAGATGCATGGAAGTGGAGTAAAGAAAGTAATGGGTTGTATTCCGTTAAAAGTGGCTACAAAATTATCAATGAAGAAATCTTATTGATGAGTTGAATGAAGATGTGAGAAAAACTTGTAACCTATTTTGGAATAGTAGCGCCATCCATAAGGCGCAAGCTCAGGCATGGAGATTCATATGGAATGCAGTACCGACAAAGACAAATCTATTGAGTAGAGATTGCGAAAATCTTATCGGAAATGACTATTGTGATAGTTGTAGAAATGAGAGGGAGACAAGCCAACATATTCTATTTGATTGTGGTTTTTCTAGAGGATTATGGGCAGATGTTCTCTCGTGGCTTGGGGTGCAGTCTGTTCTCCACCAAAATCCTGTTACTAATTTGTTGAGCTCTAGCAACCTTCTACTCGGAAAAAAAGAAAAAATTGTGGCATTGTGTATTGATTGGTCGTTAATAGTCTGGGCGACCAAGCAAAAAAATATCGAACCCAAGGGAATTTAGGATTCATGGCCTTCAAGTTATAGTCTTGTATTAGTTAGGGATGACCGAAAAGGGAGAGAATAAAACACGAAAAAAAACTAATTACAATATTTTTAGAATTTTCAATGCAAAGGAAGTTTTCATGATGCACTTCAAATTGATCAATCATGTAACACATCTAATTGCCTCCCAATTTAAGCTATCATAGTAAGAGCGATCACAAATTCCACCTAAACTCTCTCTCGAGATGAAGAGGATCTGGGTCTTTTCAAAGGCTCCAAAATAGCACATAGGATCGATACCTTAGCGAACACCTCTCAATAGGTACTAAATTACACGTACGAGTTCCCTAAAAGGTACTAAATCATAGGTAATATTTCATTTCTAGGTACTATGAATTCACTAAGGTTGAGTTCCCCTCACTAGATTAATTGACCTATCGATCTAACATCTCTAGTGTCCATTTATGTAATTATAAACATGAAAGTCTTCCACATTAATCCACATAATCCACATGATGAAATGATTCAATTAATTCTTAAAACACATAATTGAACTCTCGTTCTAACCACATGCACTAGATAATTAACCACACAAATCAAACATATAGATTAAGCAATTAAGCATCCATAAATGAAACTAATCAAAGCCGGGAACACAATTTAAATAATATCACAAATTAATTCATAATCTAAACATCACTTAAACATCCAAAATATAGAAAATAAAAAGATAATAAGTAGGATTAGATTTCACCGAATGAAGTTTTTACATCCACCAAGCTCATCTTTTCCTTGGTTTCCCTACCTTCTTTGAAAACAATAAAATCCTAATCTAAAAAAATATTTAAAACTACGGATCAAATCCCTCGCCCCGAAAGGGGGAGTGATATCAACTACGGAGGTCTTACTTAAAAGCCCTCTCAACTATTGAATCTATAAATGATTCAATTTAATGAATTTTAAATGGGTAAAGAATTGTTCAATGGTGGCTTTCATGGAAGAGAGTATTTATAGTAGTAAGGATGAGAGAAATTTGAGTGAGTTTCCAATGTGGGACAAGTGGGTTAATGTAGTGGTAGAGTGAGAGGAATTTGTGGTAAATAATCAATGTGGGATAATTTAGCTCATGGGACGAAAAATGGGATTTATTGTAAATTTTTCTTTGGTCCGTTCTTGCTCGTTTCAACTCCAAATTGAGCTCTGTTTTCTCCCCATCTTCCTCTTCACTTTTAGAATCCATTTTTATCAAAATCACCCATTTTTTTACAAAAATAAACAAAAATACCCTTCTCCAAATAATCAAGCAATTAATAGTATTTTCATTAAAATCATGCTAAATTATTGAATTAAAGCCACAAAAATTCACTTAAAATCTAGGTGAATTTCACACCGATCAAATCCCCAAACTTAAAGTGTTGCTCATCCCCGAGCAACGAAAGAAAAGAAAGAACGAGGAGGGAAATTCACCTAGAACTGAATCTAGATATCAATGAGATTGAGTCATTTCAAAGCCATTTCAATTCAATCAAAACAAGCGACAAGACATCAATTTAAATGCATATAAGTTAAGCTTAGGAAATATGCAAGTAAGTGAGACTTTCACTACTCCTCTCTAGATTTTGCATTCACTCTCACATTCAAGGGGGTGTATGGGAGAAGTGTATACTCTAAAAAATCAATTCAAATGTATGTCATTACCATATGCTTGCCAAATGTCTAAACTCTCTACCACTTGTATGTGTTAATCATTGAATCAAAAATGTCTTTAATGGGGTTGTAATGTAGGTTCTTTGGTCTTGGGTAGGAAAATATTTAGGAAAAGTAAGTTTAAGATTTGTAGAAAATTTAAGTTGATTGATCACTTCAACTATCATCCTCTCTTTTTCTCTTTTCACCTCAAGAAAAATGTAATCTTCCATCCGACATACTAACGAACCTTTTTTTTACTTCTTTCCATATTGAGTTTCTTCTCTCTTTTCCCCAAGGGCTCTCTTTCCATTTTTCTAGTAGAGCTCCTTTATGCTTCTTTTATACAAGCTTCACTCAATTTTTCTTTTCACACAACCTCCTTTTTTTTTTTTCTTTTCTCCCTCTTTTCTTGCACATTCACCATTTCTCTCTTTTCAATCTCTCTTGTAACCTCAATTCAACCACTTCATCCCCATTAATCCTCTACTAATCGGCAAAGGTGATTAGGATATAAAATATATATAAAAATGGCTAAATTTGTAGGTTGCCAAAGAAATAAGGATAATAAGGCTCAAAGGGGCAAACTACGAAATGATTTCATTTGGTAGGATAAATTTGGCTAAGTGACTTGTCAAAACAAAGATGGCCTTAAATCATTTCCAACAATCTTCACACACGTGTAGTTTCAAGAAGACACAATGTCAAGTTCTAAAATGCACACAAAAGAATGATGCACTCAAGAAAGGAAAAACTATTTGATATTACGATTTAAAGGCTCAAAAAGCTCACTGGCTTGTAGTAGTGAAAGAAACATAAAACAAGCACAAAGCATAACTCAACAAGTACATAAGTAAAAATCCATCTCATCAAAGGTTTCAACCAAATATCATAGTCTCAAAACTCATCACAATGGAAGCACAAGAGAGCCAAGAAAGATTTCTCCTTATTGAAAGCAAAAATAAAGAAACGAGAAAAAGTGTGCCAAAGAAAAGAGTAAGGACTTAAACGTGCGCCAGTGCAATATGCTCAAGTAGAAGTTCATTAATGCATTTTTTATAATTCAAACCGTAGAAAAGTCAAGTAACAAAGAGAACATACCCCCCAAACTTAAATTAGGCAAAGTCAAATTTAAGTTGAAAAAATATTCATTACCTCAATGTGCACCACTCCTTTGCTCTTCAAGGCCAATACCATGGCTTCACTCCTTCGTCCCTACAAACACAACCAAAAAACAAAAACGAAATCAAAGAAAAAAATGTCCCTATCCTAATACTTAACAAATCCCGAAGTCACAAATACAATTAAATTCCCTAGCAATGGAGCTAATTGATTGGTCGTCAATAGTCCTGACGACCATGCAATAAAATATCGAACCCAAGGGAATTTAAGATTCATGGCCTTTAAGTTATAATCTCATATTAGTTAGGGACGACTGAAAAGGGAGAGAATAAAAACACGAAAAGAAACTAATTACAATATTTTTAGAATTTTCAATGCAAAGGAAGTTTTCATGATACACTTCAAATGAATCAATCATGTAACATATCTAATTGTCTCCCAATTTAAGATATCATAGTAAGAGCGATCACAAATTCTACCTAAACTCTCTCTCGAGATGAAGAGGATGTGGGTCTTTACAAAGGCCCCAAAATAGCACATAGGATCGATACCTTAGGGAACACCTCTCAATAGGTACTAAATTATACGTACGAGTTCCCTAAAAGGAACTAAATCATAGGTAATATTCCATTTCTAGGTACTATGAATTTTCTAAGGTTGGGTTCCCCTCACTAGATTAATTGACCTCTCGATCTAACCTCTCTAATGTCCATTTATGTAATTCTAAACATGAGAGGTCGTCTCCAACTCTTCCACATTAATCCACATAACTCACATGATGAAATGATTCAATTAATTCCTAAAACACATAATTGAATTCTCGTTCTAACCACATGCACTAGATAATTAACCACACAAATCAAACGTATAGATTAAGCAATTAAGCATCCATAAATAAAACTAATCAAAGTCGGGAACACAATTTAGATAATATCACAAATTAATCCATAATCTAAACATCACTTAAACATCCAAAACATAGAAAATAAAAAGATGATAACTAGGATTAGATTTCACCGAATAAAATTTTTACATCCACCAAGCTCATTCTTTCCTTGGTATCTCCGCCTTCTTAGAAAACAATAAAATTCTAATCTAGAAAAATATTTAAAACTATGGATCAGATCCCTCGCCCCGAAAGGGGGAGGGATCTCAACTACGGAGGTCTTACTTAAAAGCCCTCTCAACTATTGAATCTAAAAACGATTCAATTTAATGAATTTTAAATGGGTAAAGAATTGTTCAATGGTGGCTTTCATGAAATAAGGTATTTATAGTAGTAAGGTAAGGATGAGAGAAATTCGAGTGAGTTCCCAATGTGGGACAAGTGGGTTCATGTAGTGGTAGAGTGAGAGGAATTTGTGATAAGTAATCAATGTGAGATAATTTAGCTCATGTGACCAAAAATGAGATTTATTGCAAATTTTCCTTTGACCCGTTCTTGCTCGTTTCAACTCCAAATCGAGCTCCGTTTTCTCCCACATCTTCCTCTTCACTTGTAGAATCCATTTTTATCAAAATCATCTATTTTTCTGCAAAAATAAATAAATATACATTTCTCCAAATAATCGAGCAATTAATAGTATTTTCATTAAAATCATGCTAAATTATTGAATTAAAGCCACAAAAATTCACTTAAAATCTAGGTGAATTTCGCACCGATCATGTATTTGGGTGGGAACAGTATGAATAATTTGGAGGCAAAGAAACGAGTTTGTCTTCAAAAAGAGACAGTGGGATGAGGGAAGGATGCTTGGTGAAATAAAAGTTAGATATTGGAGATGGCTTAATCTAAATCGAAAAGTTGTTGTTAGGGAATGGTTTATAAATCCTAGGAATTGTATGGAGTCGTAATTTTGTTGTTGAAACATTTTGCAAATTTCAATAAACAGGTTAAACCATGGAAGACTATTTATTGAGAGCAGATCACAGGTGATTACATCCACATCTGGCTACTTGGATTTATTGGGCTCGAAATATATTGGTGTGCCATTATGTTTTTTGGGAGTTGTAATGTTTGTGTAAAACAAGAAACTGTTGTGTGTGGTGGCCATAATTATCCATATTTTTTTGGGTAGACATGACATGAAGTTGGTGAACTAATAGGTAAATGGTTAAAAGGACAGCAATATTACAGCAACATCTATCTAATATTTGCTTGGATTGTGGAGGTTGATTTGGTTCTTCAATGTTGGGGTCGTCCTATTATTCTCTGATTTTGATGAAGGTGAAAGTTGTGGGATGGATGATATTGAGACAATCAACTCATTTAATGTTTCTATGTGGATCAAGCCTGATGTTGGAAAATAGTGAAGTGTAGATAGAAAAAAATGGTAATGATTTCCAATTTTATTCTTAAATGGGGGGAGGCAGCTTGGTGAAGTTAGAGGTAGATGTTGGAATAGATGTTTGGTAATGTATTTGAGAAAATTTGGGGATTGGGTTATTACTCCTATTAATTTTATGGGGATATAATCTTTACTGATGTAACACTGTTGTATCTAAATTTTGAGGCAACACTCTTGCCCGCTCAATAAAATTTTACTTTTCAGATTAAAAAAAAAGTGTGCGCACCACTATCATTTTTTAAAAATTCAAAAATCAATTTTTATTAAAATATTATCAATTTTTATCATGAGACGACCTCACACAAATGTTTGTCAAAAATAAAATAAAAATCCTTACAAATAAAAAATAAAATGAAGAGCTCTTCCATACTGAAATGGAATTGAAGCTTTCTTAATCATATTAAACATGTTAACTGAATGTTTTGATATGGAATTGAAGCTTTCTGAATCATATTAAACATGCTAACTGATTTTTTAGATTATTTATTAAAGCATGAAATCATCTACAAAATAAGTAATGTGAAATGGATGAGAAGTGTTAACATTTCAATAACAAGTGACATGAAAAAAAGTAATACACGTTAATTGAATTATTTCATTAATAATTTATAATATCAGTGGTTTTAGCAAACTACCTAGATCCATAATTCCATGGGTATAATACTTGTTGGGAGGATATTGAAATGAATGCTTTATGAAAAGTAATACATTCAAGGTGTAAGAGGTTTTCATGCTATTATTAGAGTCACAAACTCCCATTGCCTTTATTACTGTCGTATGTTGTTGTTAATCTACTTTCTTACTTTGGTAACTCTTCTCTCTCCCCTATCCTTTTTGTTACATTATTTGCTCAATTTTCTTTCGTGACTATTGATAAATAGAGCCACTGGGAACATAAAATTCACAACATCTACCAATATTTTACAATTATTTCCATAATCCCACTTATCATATTTCTCTTTTAATCCACTGATTTTACTCTCACTACCTAACATATCTTATCAGTAATTTTTACAAAAAAAAAGCAAAACAAAATAAAACAAAAGGAATGCCATGAAACTTGTGCTAAGCATTCATTTATAGTAGTAGATAGTTAGTTTTATACATTCATTAATGAAACATAGATTTTCAAGAAAAATTGTATGTAACTTTTGTATACATTTTTAGAATAGAATATTGTAAATGTTGATATTTGAGTTGGAACTTTTTTTTCACTAATTTTCTCAATAATATCTCTATCATCCATGTTATTAATATTTCCATGTTACTACTTGAAATTAAAAAATAAACTAATTCAGATTCAACCATATTAAATATCAATATATATTATTAATATATATCCATATTTCATGAATATATTTCAATATTTTACGCAATTCATTGGACAAATCGACCATTACAATTTACAAGGGGTGACTAAATAAATATAGGTATGTCATCCGAGAATTTGACAAATTTATATGTATTCTCGCACATTAATTAAAGTAAAATATTTTATGAATCTGATCATGTAATTAGATTTTATTTGAAACAATAATTTATTATATGAGATTTATTATCAACGTGTATGGTACATGAAACATGATCTAGTCTTAAAAAAGACATAGGAAGGTAGCCAGAGGGAGGGGAATATTTTCAAGAAAAAGAAACCCTATATTACTAAAATAAGAAACCTAGATAAAAAACATGATATTCTCTCCCTTGACAAAAACACAACCAAAGCATGAGAGATTTGATTTGCTGATTTTACTCTCACGATACAAAACAAAACAAAATGGATGTCATGGAACTTGTGCTAAGCATTCATTTATAGTAGTGAATGGTCAGTTCTAAACATTTATTAATGAAACTTAGATTTTCAAAAACAAATGTATGTAACTTTTGTACACATTTTTAGAATAGAATATTGTAAATGTTGATATTTGAGTTGGAACTTTTTTTATCACAAATTTTCTCAATAATATCTCTATCATCCACATTTACAATGGTGGATGATATATTCTACACACTCATACAAGTATTTGTCATACCAGTATTTACCATAATTAGAGATATGACATTATTTACACTAAAAATGTCATATGTATCATCCAAAGTATGTTCATTTATTTGGATGAAAGAATACAAATTTTACTTATTTCTTTTAACATATTATTTTGAAAAATTCTTCACCTTTTCTATTTTTGTCAAAACAATTAACCTTTCACTTACATTTAATTTACAACAATACCACCATACCTCAAACACCTAACATATTTTATCATTATTTATTACCCAAAAAAATGCAAAAAATATGTCATGAAGGTTGGGCTAAGCATTCAAATATAATAGTGCATGGTCGGCTTTACACATTCATTATTGAAACTAAGATTTTCAAGAAAAATTTTCAACAACTTTTGTAGACAACTTAGAATAGAATGTTGTAAATATTATTTGAATTGACACTTCTTTTGTCACTCATTTTCTCAATAACATCTCTATCATCCACATTTACAATAGTGGATTGAACGTTCTACACACTCATTAAATTAAGATTTCCAGTAAAGCTCTTTGTAAATTTTATCAAAATTTTACTTGTGCCAAACAACACTATTATTTGTAAAACTTTAGCTTACAGAACTCTATCTTATGTCTCCTATTGACCAAACATGTACATTTGCATAAACTTTTGCATGATATATATTTATCTTATATCTTTATAACCCCTGCTCCAACTATATATCATAATATGTAAATGGGAGATTAAAAGTTTTAAATGGACGGTTAAAATTTAAATTGAATGATTTCTAAATACAGTAAAATTGAAAAGTGAGAGAAAAATTGAAGACAAAATTAGAAATTCAAGTTTATTTTTATATATGTATAAATGGATAGATAGATTTGGTCATAATAAAATAGTGTTAGTGGTTTATTTTTTTTCTAAGGTTGTTTAACCAAGGAACCTAATAAAGTACTTATAACCTATTGAAAATTGAGTTATAATATCTTATAACATTAAAGAAAATTTATGGAATACTCATGTTCGCACATTATTCATCACATTTACAACTTTTTAATAATTTTTTATTGGTAAATGTTAGTTGTTGGTATAGTTAGTAATTAGTTCAGCAAGCATCCAGGTGAGCTAGCCCACCTGATTTAATAATATTTAAGACATTAACTTTTATTCACCAAACACACACTATATTTAAATTATTTATTTTAGAATTATAATATCCAATAAATATCATTCAAAATAATAATATATTTCATGCAAATCATAATATTACTATCATTGAATTAATTGGGTAGTTATATTCAATTAATATTACTAATAACATTTTAAAAGGAAAATTTTCATTTTTAGTACCATAAGAATCTTTAAATGTCAAAAAGTCCTTTATGTCACATGCTCTGTTAGTAAAGTGTTGGAAATCATGGTATAATTTATCTCAATTTTAACAAAAAAAATTTAATCCATAAATTTGAAAAGAGAGATAGCAGATCCCTCTTAACCGCTACTAGTTCAATGGTTACACCTAAATCATCGTTTCTATCGGTAGACCAAATCTTTCAATTCATTTATCCCTAATTTTATCTCCATTAAAATCATAAAATTTCCTAAACCCTTAATATAATTCTTGATCAAACCTCTTGCTTTGATTTGTGAATTAAAAAAGATATGAGTTGTTGACGAGTTTGGATGATACATGGAGTGAAGTTGGGGAAGATGAGGACAAGGAGTTTGTTGAAATATATGGGGTGCACCAAACAATCCCTTTACAATATGAATACTAAATAAAATACAAGAAAATAAGAAAAATAGATCTACTAATCTTGTCGTTGGATCTGGATCTGATCTAACACGGGATCTGGATCTTCAAACGGAACTGGCACGGGAACTGGATCTGGATCTTGAATCGAGTCGAGATTGGATCTCTTTCCACAAGACGTAAAACACACCAGTAGTACTCCGATTCATGGTGGAACGTCCCCAATGGTAAAATAGTTCTTCGTTTCCGGTGAAGTAGCACCGCTAACACAGGAACTCCGACGAACTAAAGAGGATGGAGAATTGGATCGTCTATACTATGCAATATACAAGTGTATGCAGAGGTGCTCGTTTGTAGTGTGTTGGAATGCATGGTAAATGACCCTATTTATAGGCTCCAGGGACCACTCCCCATATGGTAGGATTTGCGTTCACATATAGATCTGTGTTCACATACCTAGATCTGGGTTCACACACGGAATTATCGACCAGATACAATGCATCACATACCGTATCAGCTGGAGAGGATCTGGGCTTTGTGGGCTACCCAATCACGACCAGTTTTATGCCCAAAATTAAATAGACTATTGTGTTGGATTGTATACTAAAAGTCTAACTTTTTTATGAACAATGTTATAACAATTTATTTGAAATGAGAATCATATGATCAAATGATCGCTTCTTATAATTTATTTATATGTCCGATGAAATAGTCCACTTACTTTATATTATAGATAATATGTTGTGCAACAACACGCGGAAGATCATATTATCGGTTTCCTTATAAAGTATAAACAGATGCTCACAACCGAGATAGACGGGAACTCTCTATCGGGATTGTTGTAGTGCGATTTGGTATTAGCTTGTCTTGGCTATAGAATCACATTAGTGCACTTGTGTGTATTGAGCAGGACCGTATGAGATCGTTCAACTTATACTGACTTATAGGAGAACTTGATCTCAGTTATTATGGATGTTTGTGCTCTTAATCCCTATACAATAACCTCGACATGTAGGGCAATATGTATTTCTTTGATTCATCAATGGGTGAGATTTACATGTAATTAAATCAACAAACTCGGTGAGTTGGAAAGTAGTGTTGTCTCTATGGTGTGCTGTTGATTGTAGAAGGAATCCGTGTCCATCATAGGTTGATGATGTCCACTTGAGGAGCTCATAAGGATTATCATGTAAACCCTGCATGTGGATGTATTCCGTCATGATAATGAGGTTGAGTGGCACTACTCTTGGATGAGATATTAACTAATGGAGTTGTCAGTAACTTAATTAATTAATGGACATTGTATATCTTAAACACAGGGAGACTAAATGGCTTATATTAAGAAGGAGCCCGTAACGTAATTATGAGATTAGAACGGTAGTGCAGTAATAATATTTTAGTGGTATATATTATTATTATTGGACTTAAGTAAAAGCTTTGGGCTAAGCTTGGATACTTAAGCCCAATGGAAGCCCAACTCTAATTTCTCCTCCTGGTCCCTGTTGTAGCCCATATATAAGTCATCTCAACTATCCGGAAACCCTAATCTATGAGATTAGACACGCCTAACACGTGAGGAGGATGAGGGAACAGCGGATTGAGAAGATCTCGAGGATCGACGCCCACACGACGTTGAGATTGGACTTGGGAATACAGCAGAAGACCGGAAGGTTGTTTGCTGCTGTTGTCTGCCAAATTGTACGATTTCTATAAAATCGTACAAACCTCAGAATTCAACGTGTGATATACTGACGGAAAGCCACGTAAGAGAGGATAGCTTTGGCGCATAGATCACTCAATTTCAACATTGGATGAGAGAGTTATGCCCAAAACGGTGGGACTGCACAGGCTGCATGCGAGAATTTATCGTCTTCAACATACCCTGGTGAAAGGTAATACGTTTCTTATTTACTTGCTTCCGCTGCTTGTTAGAAACGTATGGAACCCTAACAGGTCATGTTAACCAAACGATCGAACGCCAACAATTGGTATCAGAGCGTAGGTTCTATGGCTAAACGTGACACGTTGGGCTAGGGTTTGTGTGAATTATGTGATTTATTTTCGAATAAGAGATTGCATTAGGATTAGGGTTTTGTTTCATGTGTAATTCATAAGAACCCTAATTATAATTCACGATGGACTTCGCTGGCGCTGATATGTGAGTCACCCTGGTATAACACGGCAAAGCATGAACCGCGGCTGGCGTCATAGGCGGGCGACATATGGTGTTGAGAAGCGACAGTCGTGAACGGCGGCGCTGATCGCCTGTAGCACGGGTTTTGCTGGACAGCGAACCCAGTGTTGTTGTTTGGAACGGCTGGGAACTATTGACGATGACGCAAGTTCACTGGTCTTTTTCTTTTTGGAAATCATGTGGTTCATCAAGCAACGAGGGAAGCTGGCGTTTTATCGCCGATCAGCTTGCCTTGGAAGCGCTTCCCAACCAGCAGATTGCGTGGGACTGATAGAGTTTTTTCCGAGCAAGTCTGATGCCATAGCCGATCGGAGGACCACGGTGCTGACTAGACAAATTCGTCAAAGATGGCAAGCCGTGGCTAACACAGAAAAGCATACCGGCGAGGGCTTGGAGAAGCTACGCAAGTTGGCGAAACTAGTCAGCGGCTGGTTTGCGACTGCCGAAAATCCATGGCAGTTGCTGACGGGCGCAGGGCTCATGGAGCCAGGCAGTTTCCGGGCGAGTCTGGCCCAATTTCTGATCGGGTTTTCCTCATAGCCGGTCGGGTCTGCAACAGTTTATGGCGAGTCGATGGCTATTTTGAATCTGGCCAAACAGTTTCGACCAGATGCAGTGCTGTTCCGGACGAGTCCTCTCGATTTTTGAATGAGTCCTTTGCTATCTCCGAGCGGGTTTGTGGAGTCGAGGAGTCGGGTTGACGGCGAACAGGTGTGGGCACTCGGAGATGGAGCAGCGCGCACGGAGTTTCGTCGATGACGGCGTGACTTGGTCGGTGGGTGGTCTAAGCGTCTGCTGGGAGCCACCCACATCAGCAGACGTCGACAGAGAACTTGGCGGCAGGCGTGACTGATTATCGACGGTGAGTATGCGGTTGGCAGATGGCGCAAGTCATGCTGCCGTCAGGCAGATTGCTATCGAAGGAAGTTAGCCATGGCGTCGTGTGTGAGATCGTCGATGATTGAAGCTGCCAATGGCTGTCGTTATAGGCGGCTCTGGTGATTCGCGGCTGCCTGTTGAGGACGGACGGCTGGTAGCCACTACCGGCGATGCTCCCGGCAGTGAACTGGGCGGATCTCTCTTGCTTGAAGAGCAACCATGGCAGGTTGGCGAGGTTGGGAAGCTGGCCGGTGGCAGAACGTAGTGGCTCTGGAGACTTCACGGTTGGGATAGGCAGATGGTGCTAGTGGCGTTCTAAGTTGGTGCGGATCATGGCGCCGCCAACCTGTCCAGCGGTCATCTAGAATTTCCGGCGAACAGCAATTCCGACGGACAGAGAGAAGGCTAGTAAAGGGCCGCTATTCTCGGTGGTTTCTGGTTGCCAAAATCCGTGAGGAGTGGTTGGCTTGGGGCACAAGTCTGCCCAGTAACAATCATCTTTTTAGTTGGATGGAGAGTTGACTAACTCAATACGGCCATTATTTTTTATTTCCTTTTATATAATTGATATAATTGTTTTATTGGTCAATTATTGTTATATATTTGGATGCGTGTGCTATTTGATTTACTGCTTTATTTGCCGTAATAATAGCATGTTTAATTGCATTAGTTGCGTATTTTATTTTTAAATATTATATGCATGTAAAAACCCTCGGTGTTAAATTACTAAGTGGGAGAGGAGATTGGTAATTAATTCTCGCGGCTTCCATTATTGGTTTGTAAAGTGATGTGAATAAACTTGCGCATCGGTTATAGTGTCTTCCTCCCTAACGGATGAGTTTATTCGCGGATCACTGGTACAGACTTTTTTAAATAATTATTGTTTGTAATGTGATGCATATGGACTTGCGTGTTGGCTATAGTGCCTTCCTCCCTAACGGATGAGTTTATATTGCGGTTTACTGGTACAAACTTATATAATTGATGGTTGTAGAAAGTTATCTGAGCACGTGTTCACTTCTCCAACAGTAAGGCACATAAGTTTGGGCAGCGGACTTGAGATCAAATAATGTGTACACTTAGATGTAAATAATTAGTATCCTCCCCAATGGAGTCACTGCTATTATTTGCATGGCTAAAGAGGAACCGACTATTAATTATTTTGTCATGAGGTTAGGTTGACGAATGAAATTAATGGGTAAAACCTTCTCTTGTAAATGTTCGGGTTTGTAAACGTCCACACAAACGTGGCTTGCAGACTCACGGTGCTTGAGATGTCGGTGAATTTTATTTTTATATTGTTTTGAGGGAATCAATATAAAAGGATAAAATTTGAAGATTTGATCGGTGTATTTATTTATGATTCTCTGAAATTTCAAATGGTTTCATTTACTTATTGCTAACTAAAAGAAAATATATTTACTGGTCCAAAGTTAGATGATTAGAAAAGAATCTTGGTTTTGAATTTTACTGCTTAGAAAAATATAAGTGTGTTCTCACTAAAGATATCCCATGATGACTTTTAAAGCTCTTGTGAAGAGGTGAGAGGTTCATAGAAATATGATGGTCTCATGCGACTCTTCAGATACTTGAGTAAGTTAGATAGGCGGGAGGTCATGGATGAATTGGTGAATGAATTGGAATTGCTTGGAATAGAAATTGAAAGGAAACCTAGATCAATTTATTCTTCATAACTCTCCTGGATGTTTTGAGCAAGTTCTACCTGAAATACGAGAGATTGTATATAGTGGGAAACTTCTGACAAAACATGTGGCGAAGGAAAGCTATTTTCATCATGATGTGAACAAGGTTAGTATCTCATTCACTAGTCATTGAAGCATGATTAGTGATGGCATTTACTGACACGTTGTCTGTAGATACCGGAGTCACTAAAAGCCTGCAACTAAGTGATGATGAGACTGTAATATACATAGGTAATACTACAAGAGTAGTGGTTGTTACAGTGAGAGTTGTTTATTTATCTTATGATATGAATAAATGTTTGATTATGAGAATTTGTCTTTACGTACTTTTTCATAGAAAGAATTTTATTTCAGTTTCTATTCATTTACGGATAGATACTCCATTTCATTTAAATGACATGGTCATAGTGATGAGGGATGGAGCTATAATCTGTTGTGGTACGTTAGTGACAATTTATAAACTCTTAAATCATATTTATTCTACGGATGCAACAAATAGTAATTAATAATGCATTTTCTAATCTTAATAAGAGAAAGACTCTTATGAAAATGATTAGACAGATGATGAATTATTTAGAATTACTAAATTCATTTTATGGGTATGCCCTAGAAACAGCATGTCGTATAACGTTTGTCTGTTTGTGGGATATCCTAGAAAAATGAATGATGATGATTTATTTAGTCCAAAAGATCGAGGGTGATTGTTAACTCAAACACTAGTTTTTTTTGGAAAAGGACTATGTATTAAATCATAAACCCATGTGTAAATTGTTCTGAAGGAAGTGAGAGGGAAAACATAAAGTATTAGTACCAAGTGTACAAGAGGATATACCACAAGGTAAACTGTAAAGGTTGACGTCTGATACACAATTACGTGTAGTGCCTTGTCGTAGTGGGAGGGTTGTTTTTACAACCTGTAAGATATATATTTTGGGAGAGTCATGAGACTTGGCCCCAGTAAACATGGAATGAACCACGGATATGATGAAGCACTACAAGATAGAAATGCAAAATCTTAGCAAAGTGCAATGATTTCTGATTTCTGAAATAGAATCGATGGATTCTAAATCAAGATCTGGCTGCTTGTAGAATCACGGATGGTGTGAAAGCCATTGGAAGTGGCTCTATAAAATAAAAGATGATCATATGATAAGGTGAAAACCTTGGAAGCAAAGCTTGTTGCGAAAAGGTTTAATCAGAAAGAAAAGGTTCGATTATGAGAAAACCTCTTCGCCAAAAGTTGTGCCTATGTTGATCCGAACTCTTTTATCTGTTGCTACTCATATGAAATATGAGAGATAGCAAATAGATATCAAGACAACTTTCCTGATTGGAAGTCTTGAGGAAAACATCTATGTGAAGCAACCAGAGTGATTCATAGCAAAAGGCTAAGAGCATTTTGATTGTAAGATTAAAGGTGTCCATCGACGGACTAAAGCAAGCTTCAATAATATGAAACATCTGTGTTGATGAGGTAATCCAGTCATATGGATTTAATCAATGCGCGGATGTGTCTTGTGTATTGAAAAAGTGTGACGAAAACGTGGTAGAATTTCTTGTACTGTACGTAGATGATATATTGCTCATTGGAGACAATAAAAGAATATTGTCGGGCGCATGGGTATGGTTCATAAAGCGGTGTGAAATGAAGGACTAAAGAGAAGTAAAAATATTCTTTTTATCATGGTAATACGGATCACAAGAAAGGATATTATGCTTGTCTCAAGCTTCATGAGATGATATGATCCTTATTTGTTTTAGCATGTGACTTTATTTAAGGATATGTGTCTTGAGACACAAAAGAAGATAAAGGTGATGAAAGCGGGTCCTTATGCTTTGGCGAATAAGGAAGCTTAATCTAAGTAATGCTATGTACGAGAATAGATAATTATATTGCCAATGGTATAGACAGTGGGTATCAAAGGTAACCCAAAATAAGAATGTTGAACTGTGATAACTCATAATTTTGAAGTACCTGAAAAGGACTAGAAATTATATGTGGGCTTACCGAACAGATTCACTGCTTCTTATGGGTTACATAGATTCAGATTTTTCAAATCAGATAGGGACGACAGTAAATCCACCTCAAAGGTTATGTGTTTAATTTTAGGAAGTAGAGTCATAATGTGGAGGATTGTTATATAGAAATATATTTCAGACTCCGGACTCCATCATGGAAAGATGATCAATTGGAGCCTATGAGGCACCAAAATATCTGTATGACTCTAGAAACTTCATGATGGTCTCTGAAGTGCTTCTAAGTTTGCCTAAGGTTATCACAATTTATTTTGATGATAATGGTGCAGTTGCAAACTTGAAGGAATCACAAGTCCATAAGCAATTAAACACATGGAGCGTGAGTACCACCTGTTATGAGAAATCGTATGATGAGGGGAAGGTTGTTGTCGCCTAGATTGCATTGAATGATAACCTAGTAAATCTATTTACAAGGACCTTAAGGCGAGAGCTTTTGATGGTCATGTAGTGGGAGTGAGAATCAGATGTATGGCAGAAGACATGACAGCATAGTCTTTTAGTATAAGTGGGAGATTGTTAGATTGTATACTAAAAGTCTAGCTTTTTGTATGAACAATGTTATAATAATTTATTTGAAATGAGAATCATATGATCAAATGATTGCGTCTTATAATTTATTTATATGCCCGATGCAATATTCCACTTACTTTATACAGTAGATAATATGTTGTGCGACAACACGCGGAAGATCATATTATCAGTTTTCTTATAAAGTATAAACAGATACTTACAACCGAGATAGATGGGGACTCTCTATCAGGATGATTGTAGTGTGATTTGGTATTAGCTTATCTTGGCTATAGAATCACATTAGTGCACTTGTGTGTATTGAGCAGGACCGCATGAGATCGTTCAACTTATACTGACTTATCAGAGAACTTGATCTCAGTTATTATGGATGTTCGTGCTCTTAATCACTATACAATAACCTCGACACGTAGGGTAGTATGTATTTCTTTGATTCATCAATGGGTGAGATTTACATGTAATTAAATCAACAAACTCGGTGAGTTGAGAAGTAGTGTTGTCTCCATAATGTGCTGTTGATTGTAGAAGAAATCCGTGTCCATCATAGGTTGATGATGTCCTTTTGAGGAGCTCATAAGGATTATCATGTAAACCCTGCAAGTGGATTTATTCTGGCATGATAATGAGGTTGAGTGGTACTACTCTTGGATGAGATATTAATTAATGGAGTTGTCAGTAACTTAATTAATTAATGGACATTGTATATCTTAAACATGGGGAGACTAACGGGCACATAATAAGAAGGAGCTCATAACGTAATTATGGGATTAGAACGGTAGTGCAGTAATAATATTTTAGTGGTATATATTATTATTATTGGACTTAAGGATAAGCTTTGGGCTAAGCTTGGATACTTAAGTCCAATGGAGGCCCAACTCTAATTTCTCCTCTTGGTCCCTGTTGTAGCCCATATATAAGTCATCTCAGCTGTCCGAAAACCCTAATCTATGAGATTAGATACGCCTAACACCTGAAGAGGGTGAGGAAACAGCAGATTTAGAAGATTTCGAGGATCGTCGCCCACACGACGTCACACGACGTCGAGATTGAACTTGGGAATACAGGAGAAGACCGGAAGGTTGTTTGCTGCTGCTGTCTGCCAATTTATACGATTTTTATAAAATCGTACATACCTCAGAATTCAATATGTGATATACTAACGGAAAGCCATATAAGAGAGGATCGTTTTGACATATAGATCACTCAATTCTGACATCGGATGAGAGAGTTATGCCCAAAATTGTGGGACTGCGTAGGTTGCAAGCGAGAATTCATCGTCTTCAACATACCTTGTAAAAGGTAATACGTTTCTTGTTTACTTGCTTCCACTGCTTGTTAGAAACATATGAAATCCTAACGGGTCACGTTAACCAAACGATCGAACGCCAATATATTGGGCTAGACTCAAGGCCCAAAAGACACTCAATTTATTATATTTAATTCTCTCCATATGTGAGACTAATTTCTCTCACTTTAATAATTATTTAATTGGTGATTAATTTATTAATTAACCCTTACTAACCAATTAAATTCCCTAACAATCCCCCACATGAGTGGAATTTGGCGCCTATGCAATGCAGACACACAATTCAGTCCTCATAAAACACTAATATATCCGGATAGGTAGCTTGGGAACTTTGAACCTTCCGTAGTCCAACACTATTGAGTATATCGGTAACTTAGTATACACAAGGTCTTTGAACTACTCCTCCTTAGCGTATACTAAGTAAATAATGTGAACACATCAATGCCTCTCATCATCCTTATTCTCACATTTTGGTCTGTTTCGGTCATGAACCCCCTTTAGATTCATAAGTGTTTCACTTGAAGCGGCCACTGTCACAGCCGCTATTTCTTAAGTATTTGAATTATTAAATTGATCTTATTATTTTAAGTATGAGACTATATATGAAACATAAATTTCTTTCTACGTTAAGTATATCCATTGGAGATATTTTTTTTTAAATTCAAATGCTAGTGTTATCCCATCTCCTGCCAACAAAAAAAACCATGATTATTTCACATTTCTCTCACTCCCTTAAATATCTCCAACCATCGTATGATATTGCACCTCACGTTAGATTCATTTCTGTTCCATAATCCTCTCAACTGGTAGCAGAACGTGGAATTTCAAGTTATATATCCACACTCGCTTCTCATTCAGTTCTCTCACGTTCAATCTTAAACACACCACTTTTGGAATAAGAAGAAGAAAGGAACAAACTAGTTCTTCTTTGTTTCAAGTTCTGTTGACGAAAGATTTTATAGAAATCAACTCACTCCACGGTAGTAAAGGGTACACTGCTCATTATTTTTATTTATGATAATAGAGATGGTTGAACGTGTGAGTTTAGTTTTCTGGTGAATTAGCAGTATTCATTTTCACATTAAAATCTTCACAGTTCATGGAAATTCTATAATTTTCCTCTTCTTTGTAAGCCCACGATCATCAACCATCTCTTGTTTACAATTACGCTTTTAATGATACTATAAGTATCTTATTTTATTTTCAACTATCATCATTTTATTTATATACATATTTTAATTGTTATGGCTAGGTGACAAATATTGTGAGGAGTAGGATTAGGGCGTGCATCTTATTCATTCAGTGTTTGCGAAAGTTTCAGGTGGGGAATTCTAAAATCTTTTGTCTACTGTATGTGCTTACGTGTTTATATTTACTGAATTATTTCACAGTCCCACAGTCACAGAGTACTCTCGTAGTAGTGTCACAGAAAACCAGGGCACTTTCAGGTATCGGGATTCTTAAGTGGTCCTCGGGTAACGCCCGCAAAGTTCCATGATCGATCATCACAGTCACATAAAATTCATGGTGTATAATTATATTTATGTGAATATGTGTGCATATTATAGTAGATGAAATTATTTTTCCCACTGAGTCATTGTTTACTCACCTCTTTCAATAAAATTATTTTCACAGGTTGAGGAGTAAGACGAAGTATGGCCGGTGGAGTTCAATGCTCGTTTTATTTTGAAATAAGTTCAAACATTTTTAATGATTAGTTCTTGCAGAATAATATTTTGAAATGTCTACACACTGTCTTGCCTAGCTTATGGGTAGAATATTTGTTTCCCTTTTTAAAACTTGGACACGTACTTGGTTTGCTCTGAATTTGTTGCTGCTGATACAGCTCTGATACTTTAATGTCCTTATGAGTTCAAATTTGGTAAGCTTCTTATGTTAATAAAGTGGTCCAGTAAGTTTAAAAAGGTTGGTAGAGGATAATAGATTGAGGTCAAGATAACTAAGTTCAAGGATTTAATACTTATTAAATTTGTATTATAAGCTTATGTGTGTAAAGAAGCTATGGTGAATAATTGTGCACATCATTTATGTGTGATAGTTAATGGTCAAATTTTCTACTATAAAATAAGATCATATAAGTCCTGTAAGTTAAGTTCAATATTTAAAGGGTTTCATATTAAAAAAGATAATTTTCTTTTAGGATCTCTACTTGCAAAATTTTGGGTCGTTACATTAGTGGTATCAGAGCAGGTCTATGATTCTGTAGACTTGTCTTTTAAATGTGAAGACTTTTATTTTCAATAAATTTATTTAAAAGTTTCGAGCATCTACTACAGTCATACCACATCAGCTCTCCAAGAGGTAAAATCTTATTTACAAATTCATATTTACATTTTTATGAGACATATTATTATATTTTTTTTATTTTTATTATCAAGACAGTATTCACTTGAACATTCATCAAAAAATATTCATGAGACTTTTCATTATTGAAGAAGGGAGAAGGGAAAAAGAAGAAGAAGGGAACAAACTTGTTCTTCTTCATTTCAAGTTCTGTTGACGAAAGATTTTATAGAAATCAACTCACTCCACGGTGGTAAAGGGTACACTGCTTATTATTTTCATTTATGATAATAGAGATGATTGAACGTGTGAGTTTAGTTTTCTGGTGAATTTGCAGTATTCATTTTCACATTAAAATCTTCACAGTTCATGTAAATTCTATAATTTTTCCTCTTCTTTGTAAGCCCACGATCATCAACCATCTCTTGTTTACAATTACGCTTTTAATAATACTATAAGTATCTTATTTTATTTTTAACTATTATCGTTTTATTTATATACATATTTTAATTGTTATGGCTAGGAGGCAAATATTGTGATGAGTAGGATTAGGGCGAGCATTCATTCAATATTTGTTAAAGTTTCAGGTGGGGAATTCTAAAATCTTTTATCTACTGTATGTGCTTACGTGTTTATATTTATTGAACTATTTCACAGTCCCACGATCATAGAGTACTCTCGTAGTACTATTACAGTAAACCAGGGTACTTTCAGATGTCGGGATTCTTAAGTGGTCCTCAGGTAACGCCCGCAAGGTTCCATGATTGATTGGTCGTATATAGTCGGGATGACCAATTAAAGAATTTATCGAACCACTGGGAGGAAGGCACTAGAGTTTAAGTGATCTCAAGTTTATCGTGATTTTATAAGGACGACGGAATGAGAGGATAAGATGCAAATAAATACAATTAAACTAATGAAAGAAATAAAGATAGCATGAATGTAAAGATAAATGGGTTTTAAATGATGCAATGATGAGATTAACTACAATCATGACATAGACAATAAAAAAATCATGCAATTAATTCTAATTTCTCATGGACAAGGCATATAAGCGATCACTAAATCCACCTAAATTCTCTCTCGAGATGGATAGGATGTAGGCCCTCAACAAGGCTCCCAAAAATACTTAAGATCGATACCATAGCGAACACCTCCTACTAGGTACTAATTACTCTATGATTTCCCTAATTAGGTACTAAATCATAGGCAATATTCCTTTTAAGGTACTATGAATTCACTAATGGCTTGGTTCTCCTCACCTAATCAACCAATCTCTCGATTAAGTTAATCAAATGTTCTATCAAAGGGTTCTAAATCTAGAAGGATATCTCTATCTCATTCTAAATTAATGCACATGAAGTGTATGATGAAATGATGAAATGAACTATCCTAAACACATAATTGATTTCTCAATCTAATCACATGCCCATGACAATTAATCACACATATCATCATATAAATCAAGCAATGAATAATCAATGATAGAAATAACACAAAGCCCATTCAAGATTAAAATCAAATTGCATAAAACCTAAATTATCCAACACCAATCATGGAGCTAATCTCATAAAGGAGATTAGCCTCTCAAAGTCACAAGAAATTCAACATAGACATTAAAATCCTTACAAACCACGTTCAATCTATAAAGAAATGCACAAAAATTAGAATTAGATTTCTCCTTTGAAGTGCTTCAATGGAGATCTCCTTCTTCTTCTTGTGATCTCACTCTCCCTTGCTTCCTTGATCACTTGAATGGTGGATTTGATAGAGGGGATCAAGTGTAGATGGATGGATGAAGAATGGATAAAGTTGATGGTGTGAAATGGAGGAAATGGTGTGTGATCTAGGTGTGCAGCTGAAACCCTTCGAAAAATCTCATCAAATATTGAACAATTGGGTATTTATACCTCTTGGTAAGATTCTAGAAGTTTTTTATTTTTCCTGATTTTTGAACCCAGCTCGACTCGAGTTGCAAGTCGAGTTGGACCTTGCAACTCGAGTAAGCTCTCTGGACAATTTTTGAACCCCAACTTGACTTGAGTTGCAAGTCGAGTTGGACCTTGCAACTCGAGTTGAGTCACTGCATGCATTCTGACCTCCTGCTCGACTCGAGTTGCAAGTCGAGTTGGACCTTGCAACTCGAGTTGGGTTGTTTTCAGCAGCGCAGTCTCACCGTTTCGCGCATAAATTTCTCGTCTGGACCCCGATTTTAGTGATTCTTATGCTCACGTGATCCTCTCTTCTGTGCCTTTTCAACCATATATCACACATCTAGTTTTGATCTCCATAAGAATACAAAATAATTACACAAGTTGGACATCTATTTTTCAGCATTTTGCTTTGGCTCGTTCTCCCTCGTTTCAACTCCGAATTGAGCTCCGTCTTTTTCTATATCTTCTTTATCATGTCTAGAATTCACTTTTACCTAAAATTCATACGTTTAAGCTCATTCACATATATTTCTATAAAAACACAACCAAAATACACATAAATACAAATGAAATAATACGAAAACACACATAAAAAGACACTAAAATCTAAGTGAAAATATCACTCATCAATGATCGATCATCACAGTCATAGAAAATTCATAGTGTATAATTATGTTTATTGGAATATGTGTGAATATTATGGTAGACGAAATTATTTTTCCCACTGAGTCATTGTTTACTCACCCCTTTCAATAAAATTATTTTCACAGGTTAAGGAGCAAGACGAGGTATGGCCGTTGGAGTTCAATGCTCGTTTTATTTTGAAATAAGTTCAAACATTTTTAATGATTAGTTCTTGTAGAATAATATTTTGAAATGTTTACACACGGTCTTGCCTAGCTTATGGGCAGAATATTTGTTTCCCCTTTTAAAACTTTGACACGTAATTAGTTTGCTTTGAATTTGTTGTTGCTGATACAGTTCTAATACTTTAGTGTCCTTATGAGTTAAGATTTGGTAAGCTTCTTATGTTAATAAAGTGGTCCAGTAAGTTTAAAAAGGTTGGTAGAGGATAAATGATAGAGGTCAAGACAACTAAGTTCAGGGATTTAATACTTATTAAATTTGTATTATAAGCTTATGTGTTTAAAGAAGCTATGGTGAATAATTTTGCACGTCATTTATGTGTGCTAGTTAATGGTCAAATTTTCTATTATAAAATAAGATCATATAAGTCCTGTAAGTTAAGTTCAATATTTAAAGGGTTTCATATTAAAAAAGAAAATTTTCTTTTAGGATCTCTACTTGCAAAATTTTGGGTCATTACAGCTACTCAATTCACGCTTATATAGGTAATCTTCAATCTTAAGTACCCCGTTATACTCAATCTCCATGTGGTGTTTCAGGAATCATTAAAAGCCATAGACTTAATCTCACCACAACACGGGTTCCATACTTGGTAATATTGCTCTACTGAGGAATGGTAGGTACCAAGTTTCACTTGAATCTCCACAGTTTTGTTTTTTCATTGAACCAAGTTCTTGGGATCTCTAGTCATTAAGGTTGGGTTTCCACTGTTTTGGCTCTTACTTTGTAGATTTTAATCACATTCCTTTTAGCAATTTTATTGATCTTGATTTTCACACATGCATGTGTGAGTGAATCCACTTACTTTTCTTCAAGATCAATTTATTGTGTATTAAATACAACCACTTTTCATCTTTTATTCAAACACCCCACATTTGGAGTGTCACACCCCATACTCGGGTAGCACCCCTCCCACCAAACGTTGAGCATTTAAAATGCCTTCCAAACATTAATTTGTGATAACTCACATGACTATTACATATAACAAGGCAAACACTTTAATAGCAATTAAAACTTTTATTCATGAATAATTAGCCTTTATGGCTTACAATGAAGCTTTGCCTTATTAGCAAATTCATTACATAA
The DNA here is from genome assembly GCA_023678885.1 of Pogostemon cablin. Lineage (NCBI taxonomy): Eukaryota > Viridiplantae > Streptophyta > Magnoliopsida > Lamiales > Lamiaceae > Pogostemon > Pogostemon cablin. The sequence goes on along the minus strand of CM042962.1, from coordinate 12,978,358 downwards.
CAATTGTTAGGCTGTTTAATCATCATTCATCGGCTCTCTAGCCTCAGCCACATTTGTACCATGTTGTCCATCTTTCACTTTGGGAAGACGACACTCTTTGGCTCTATGATTAGGCTTACCACAATTATAACAATTGCCTTTGAATTTATTTTCCTGAGTAAGCATCTTGTAATTATCATCAAGCTTTTTCCGCTTTTGATGTTCATTAAGTTTGCCTTAGCCTCCATAGAATTATAATAATTATAATTATATTTATTTTCCATCCTTATTTTGTCATCTTCAATTCTCAATTTGATAATCAAGTCAGGGGCGGATCTAGGAAATTAATTTTGGGGGTACGGTATATAATTTTAGAAATATTATACTATATAAAATATAAATCAGAATTTAAAATTATAATTATTATTGACTCCCTTGATTTTTATTTTTTTAATAAAAAGAAATTTAAGATATTATTATTAAAAAAAAATAGTAGTGAATTGAGTGTAAATTTGTGTTGTAGTGAATAATTTAAGAGTACAAACGAGTGAGAAAAATGGGAATGATTTTATGAAACATGAATATTAATATATTGAGTGTATTATGTAAGTGAAACAATAAAGCAAGGTTTAAAATATAAAAAATATTGTATAGGAAAAATGTATAAGTATAATATTAGGAGAAACATAAAACAAAATAATTAGAAGAAAATAAGAAAAACAAAAAAGAAATCATATAAATATATTTTAAGAAAAAATAAAACAAAATAATTAAAAGAAAATAAGAAAACAAAAAAATATATATAAATATATTTTTTTAGAAAAAGAAGACATAATTGAGGTTAGGTGAAATCGAACCCATGCCTACGAGAAATAAGACGGTAAGCCACTGATTAAAAAAAGAAATAATATAAATATATTTTTTTAGGAAAAGAAAATATAAATGAGGTCAGGGTGAGTCAAACCCATGGTAAGCCACTAATCTATGGGCATTCTTTGAAAACTATTCCATATATATATAATCATTATTTTTCATTTTGGGGATACAGTTGTACCCCCTTATATCATTCTAGATCCGCATCTAAATCAAGTCTTCCAATGTCATTTTTTTCGCTTGTGTTTGAGATAACTTTTGAAGTCCGTCCACATTGGAGGTAGTTTCTCAATCACAGAGCCGACAATAAATTCTTCTGGAAGCAACTTCCCCTCGGAGAGGATTTCATGCAGAATCAACTGATATTCTTGCACTTGTTCTATCACAGATTTCCCATCAAACATTTTGAAATCTAAGAACTTGGCTACCACAAACTTTTTGGTACCGATATCTTCTGCCTTGTATTTCTTTTTCAAAGATTCCTATAGTTCTTTGGGTGTCTTCGTGTTCACATACACATTGAAGAGTGCATCACTAAGTCCACTCAGGATATAGTTCTTGCACAAGTAATCAGCGGAGGTCCACTGATCCAAAGCTTTATGCTTTTGCGTATCAGTCTCATTCTCATCTACCACTGGTGGAGACTCCTTTAAGAAGTTCACCAGATTCAATGTAGTAAGATAAAACAGCATCTTTTTCTGCCACCTTTTGAAGTTTGCACCCTCAAACTTCTCGGGCTTCTCCGCCAGAGCCAGAACCATGAATAGTCTCGACATTTCCATTGGAGGATACATCCTTTGGGAATCAAACCTAACAGGATTCACATTTACTCTTTGGAAATCAGTCCCAACAGAGTCCCCATTGACATTGGAGGTTTTACCCACTTTTGGGATCGATGCTCTGTCAATATTCATATCAGTATTCATATTATGATTGTAGGTGCAGGGGATACAACATTTTACATCTTGCGATTGTTGGAATATTGTCGTTGGATCTGGATCAACGCGAGATCTGGATCTTCAAACGGAACTGGCACAGGAACTGGATCTGGAACTTGAACCGAGTCGGGATTGGATATCTTTTCGCAAGACGTAAAACGCCCTGGTAGTGCTCCGATTCTTGGCGAAATATCCCCAAAGGTAAAATGGTTCTTAGTTTCCAGCGAAGCAGCATCGCTATCGCAGGAACTCCGACGACCTAAAGAGGATGGAGAACTAAATCGTTTAGACTATACACTATGCAAGTATATGTAGAGGTGCGTGTTGGAATACATTGTTAATGACCTTATTTATAGGCTCCAGGGACCACTCCCTATATGGTAGGATTGCATTCACACACAGAGATCTGTGTTCACATACCCAGATTTGCGTTCACAAATACAGATCTGTGTTCACACACATAGATCTGCGTTCACAAATACAGATCTGTGTTCACACACATAGATCTGCGTTCACACATAGAATTTTCGACCAGATACAATGTATCACATATCGTACTTGCTGGAGAGGATCTGAGCTTCGTAGATCCCCAATCACGACCCATTTTATGCCCAAGATTAAATAGACTATTGGGCTAGGCTTAAGGCCCAAAAAAATCTCAATTCATTATATTTAATTCTCTCCATATATGAGACTAATTTCACTCACTTTAATAATTATTTAATTGGTGATTAATTTATTAAATAATCCTTACTAAACATTTAAATTCCCCAACAGAGTTATGAGGATGAGTTCGTAGATTTGGGAGCTGATATCTCCTCCATGAATTACAATGAGCCCACTGAGAAATTCAGCGATAGAAATCATTACAACAACAGCAGCGTCAATGGTTGTAGACCAGAAGGGGAAAAAAGGGATCTCAGAGAAAAATTTAATGGCGAAGTGACGTCGTAGGAAAAAAACTCATCAATAGGCTTTATATACTTTGTAGTTCCCAAAATCAGCAAGGTATATGCTCTTCAAATCTCACCACCACCACAGATTTGTTCGTCTTCACCACATTCTCCGTCCACCACCACCACAGATCTGTTGTTCGTCTCCACCCTGCTCATGTTCAACCCTAAAGGTCATGTTCTTTACTGGTTGCTCTGCTACACGTCTCATATCAATAGTCTTGTTTGCAAATCCGGCTCCATAATCAACCATGGAACTGAAGATTATCCTCTTGGTGAGAGCACGGGATTTGTAACGTGACGACGAGAATTCACCGGAGGAGTGTCCAATTTTGTATTTTAAGCCCTCATAGAACTCAACTGAAGAATTTTTTATTCTTTGGTTTTTTTAATTATTTATTTAACGTTTTCCCTTTATAAATTAACGGATGGGATTAAAAGTATGACTTTGAAGACTTGTTTATAAGTATGAGACTATTTTTGTAAATCAACAATTTTTATAGGAGTAAATATGAAATTTTCTCATTTTAAAATAATAGAATAAAATATATAATTCTTGTATTTTTCTAATAATTATGGTTATGAAATTACCTGACTTTCTTACCCTCAAATAAACGTTAGCTTCAATATTATTATTTTTACCTTTCGAAATCTAAATCACAAAAATTAGCGCATCAATTATGTACTCAACCTAATGGTCCAATAATGGCCCATGCCAATGAGCAATTGAACACAAGGATATAAATGGGTAATTGGAAGGCCCAAAAAGAATTGGAGGACCATTAAATTGGCATGAGGAGACGTAAAAATAAATATATGGAGTATACTATATTAATCTTATATGGGATTTCCTTACATAACACACTTTCCATTTTACATTTTAGATTGTTCCAAAAAACTTGCACCTACCTAAAATACTTTATTTAATGAAAATAAAATAAAAATACCGCTACCTAATATACACACCTAACACATTTTTATCATGAGTTAGTCTCGGTGCCCGGGCACACACCGTGCCCCATGAGAACACAAAATTTTCTAATATTAAATTTTTGTGTTCTCATGGGGGCACGGTGTGTCCTCGAGGGCACACAAGTTTTTGTCTTTTATCATTTACATTTATTATTACTAAAAAATATAATTATACCACTAGAAATTACTACATCCGTCCTATTTTAATAGTTACGTTTGTTTTTTGCACGTTGATTATTGAATATAGTATTTTAATGCATAGTGGGTTGACAGATATAATATTTAATAATGTAAAGTGAGTAGATTAATGTAGGATGTGGGTCTCATAATATATTAATTGTTTTAGGTAGTTATCATATACCAGAATAAGAAACATAAAGATTGAATGAGACGTCTAAAACAAAATATGTAAATAAAATGGGACGGAGGGAGTATTACTTTTTTTAATCTCCGTGCCCAAAAGGAGATAGGAGTATATATTAATGACAAAGACTTGTGTGAGATCATCTCAAGAATCTCATTCCTGATACTGGAACCTCCATATTTTCAATTTGACCGCGGTTCAGGAATTATATTAGACTTTAAATTGAATGCAGCGCAAATAGTCCGATGATTTAGTGGTAAAGCACCTATTCTTTCAAAGCGGTGGCACATATTCGAATTATGCTAGCTGCACATATGTTTCTTTTCATATTTTTCATTACAATTAAAAAGTATATTTTTTATAAAAAGTGATACTTAATCATGAAAATGTGACAATTTATCCAATTAAATTATTTAACTTTAATTTTAATTATGATATTATTTCATATAATTTTTAATTTATGTATTTTAGATATTTTAAATTTTAAATTTAATTTTTTAATGAGCTTAATACAATTATTTATTTATATTTAATATTAATAATAACTTTTTTCATTTTTACAATTTGCACGATATAAAATAATATATGATTGAGAAAAAGTGATTTCTATTCTATTAAATTGTTTCATAAAAAGATTACATGACAACTAAAAAGTAATAATATTTTTTATAAAAAGTGATACCTAATCATGAAAATATGATAATCCCTCCAATTAAATTATTTCATAAATAAATCTTAAAATAATTGAACTATTTCATAAAAGTGATACTATTTGACTGAAGGAATAATTAAATTTAATAATATTTTTAATAAAAAGTATGATATGATCAAGGAAAAATAATAACTACCTAAATTAAATTATTATTTTATGAATAATGGGATGAATGAAAAGTGATAATATTTATACTTTCTCCGTCCGCCACAAAGGTGGACATTTGTTTTTTGCACGTGCATTAAGGAGTATTATTATTCAATGTGTAGTTGGTAGTTGTATTAACGGGGTGTATGTGCCCCATAAATTTATTGTATTAGTGATGTGTGTGGGTCCCATGTGTTTAAAAATGAAAATGTGGACCTTTAGTGCGGACGCCCAAAATGGCAAAATGTGGACCTTTCGGGCGGACGGAGGAAGTAATTAAAAGTGATATCTAGTCAATGAAAAGTGATACTTTCTCTGTCCCACAAAAAGAGTTATATTTTTAATAAAAAGTTATACCTGAACAAGGAAATGTGGTAGAGTATCTGTCAAACTAAATTGTTTTTTGAACAGTTAATAGAACGAATAAAAAGTGATAACATTTTAAAAAAAGTTATACATGATCAATGAAAAATGATAACCATCAAATTGAATCATTTTTTAATAATACGTAGAATGAATAAAAAGTAATAATATTCTTTATAAAAAGTGATACTAAATCAAGTAAAACAAAAAGTAATGCTCATTCAATTAAATTATTTATATGAGTTATTAATAAAAAAAATAATAATATTTTTATTAAAAGAAAATACATTATTAATAAAATGTGATTATTTAATTAAATTATTTTATGATCAATTTCTAAAATGAATAGAAGTTTTTAGCATTTAATAGAACATTTAATTGTAAATAATGAAATATTAAAATTATTTAATAAAAAAATACATATGAATTTAAAAAAAAAATATTAACATTAATAATGAAAACGGGAATTGTCGCATCAATTACTACTTGGAAATGGATTGTGCGCTTGTTTGAATCCTCAAAATTGGATTATGCGCTATTTGAATACATTATTTCGGTTAATGAGATCCATCTCAAGTAAGGTAAGAGGATCTCGACGATCTCACAAAAACTCACACTATATTAATTGCATGGTCTCCTAATTGTTGTATAATGATATGTAATTTTTATTTTTTTATTTTCCTCATTTTCCTTCAATTAATTTTGAGAAATTCTCATGTGATGTGGAACGAATCGATCCATCACTAAAGTATGATTATTGAATATATAGATAAATAGGTTTATTTGTAGTTAAAGTAGGTAAATAATAAATCATATTATAACACGCTAAAATCATATTTTAATGCATAATCCACCATACTTTAAAAACATATTTTAACAACCATTAAACATATTTTATCTATACAATAAGCATACTTTAGTGACCCGTCTTATGTTAGAGTAATTTGATTAAGTATTAAACGATTCAACTCTCTATTAACTTAAGTTTTCAGATGAGGTGATCATTTAACTTGGTATCAGAGCTCATGGTTAACAAAGGTCCAGGGTCGAACCTCGCCGCCACCCATTTATAAGAAAATTTCACATGCAAGGTTGAGGCAAAAATTCTCCGTCTGCTCTATCAGCTTAAGCTTTTAGATGAGGTGGTCATTTAACATTTTACACCCGTCTCACAAGAAACTTTGTCATTAATTTTATAATTATTTAACACATTCTCACCCAAGTTTTTACGAGTTTTTTTCTTTATTTAATCATATAATTTGTGTTTCATCGATCACAAATAAAGCTGTTACACGAAACGAGCCGCTCGAGAGCTCGGCTGGGCTCGACTCGGCTCGTTAAAGCTCGAGCTCGGCTAGACTCATGACTACTCGAGCTCGAGTTCGAGCTCGTCGAAATACTCGTTACGTTATCGAGCCGAGCTCAGCTCGACTCGATAAAGCTCGATAATAATAATATTTTTAAAATAAATATTATATATGTTAGAAAATATTAAATAAATATAAACAAATCAACACATAATGGGGATATTAATTTAGGATTAAACAAGTTCAACAATAAACATTCAACTAAAGATAAATAAAGATTAGTAGTCTGGGTCGAAGCACGCCGTAGTGCTATCTTTAGAGAAGAAATTCCCCCACTGCACTGGTAGGATATTTTTGATTTACACGTTCTTCTCTCAAGATTCGACAACCCGATAGTCCTCTCGTGTGCAGCGATGAGAATCCCGTACCACAAAATACTCAATGTTCAATAGAAAATATATTTGTATATAGAAAATGTATATTCATATAGTATGTAGAAATGTATATTGTGTAGTATGTACGTATGTATATTTGTGTAGTGTATATATGAATGTATCTCAAATCATATAAGGGTGATAGGAATTTCATACACATCTCATGCAACAAAAAAGTTAATGCATATTCATGAGAATTAATATCAATAATGGAGTCATAATTTAGACTAGGTTACAAGACCATTAGGAGGTTTTAAAACATAAAATAAGTGTAATAATTATTATAATAAAGTATATTATTTTAAATTATAAAATATCCAACAATCCCCCACATAATTTAAAATAAATAATATATATAAGAAAATAAATTGAGCATATAATATCGTGTAATAGGTGTAGGTACCTTCCGGATTTGAACCTCCACTTAGTATAAACGAATTAACCACATTAAGTACATAGTGACATTAATGTCTTAAACTATGTCCTTGAAAAAATATGGCAATCCATCCCACACACGGTATGAGTAAACATTGTGATTCTATCAGTGGTGTACTTTACGGTCATGCACGGAATCTTGTATCATGAATATTTTTAGGGAGTAGCCCACACCCCCACACTAGCGACCCCACCACTATGTTCACTTAGGTGAATCCTCCAAGGGTAATTTGTGACCAATCACCCTGCAAAGATATATGCCTTTGGATTCATTAAGAGTTATAAATTCAACCTCAAACGTCACATGAATAGTACTTATCACCATAGGAATGGGACCTGGAAATATTTCTGCAAAAAATATTATATTCATCATGTGTGCTCTTTCAAGTCACCCCTTTACAGTTTCGTTTTTACCCATTGAACTTCGTTCATGGGATCGCCATACCTCCGAAGACGGGTTTCCACTGTGGTGAGTTAATTAATAGGCTCCAATCCCATTTCCCTCGATGATTATACAAAAATAAAAACTCGTTGACGCGTCAATCTCTTTGTAAGCGGATCTGCTGTATTATTTTCATACCTGACAAAATTCAAAGAAACAACACCGTGAGAAATTAATTGTCTTATTGACTTATGTCTAACACTCAAATGCCTTTATATTATTATTATAATTTTTCTTTTAGCTTTAACAGTTGCCACTTGACTATCACAAAGTAGAGAGATGGGAGTAATTGGTTTAGGCAACGAATGAACATCATTTAGTAAACTTTGTATCCATCCAGCCTCCACAGAAGCAGCATCTATAGACCATAATTTATTTAGTGGACTTTCACGGTATTGCTCCTCCACACATAGCCACCCACAAGTGGACTCTGGATCACTGAAATCTTATAAAACATTAGTAAAGTTAATTAAAAACATAATTTATAGACCATTTCAAAATATTTAAATAGTCATTCAAGTGCATATAAGTATATTTCACTAATTCACCAACAATGTGCACTAACATCAAAATTTTCAATATAATGAGATTGTCACAAAAAATGGAGTCACTATCTTTAATGAATTTAGTCCCCAAAAATTAAATGTATAGGACTAACAACTTTCATTTTTAAATGAGAACAATAATTTTCAACGTCAACATAAAATAATACAATTATCTCCAATAACTTTTATATAAACACATGTATCATATGATACAAAACAATAATAAGTCATGCCTCTATATCAAGCTTTTCATGCTACGTAATATGTACTTTTCAATCTATAAAAAGATTCAACAAATTATAAACTTTATTATGCTCATAAGCCACAATAAAACCTTCAAATTGAGCCATATAAAATTTCTTACGCAAATCTCCATTTTAGAAAGAAATTTCTATATCCATCTAAATAGCAACCAACTTTTAATAATTGTAATTTTAAAAACATGTCAATAAGAGTTAATGAAATTAATCCCAACCTTTTTCAAAATCTCTAACTAGACAAGAATAATTAATTTTTAAAATTAAAATCCACTTAAATTTTAACGCTAAACAATATTTGGTTACACATCAAATGCTAACTCAAATATGTATTTCAGGGAAAAGTGATTATTCAACCAAAAATATATTTTATATATATAGAAATGACATTAAAAACACAGACTCAAATTACTCAATATCATTAGATCACAGTTTAATTCATAAAATAATTTATTTATTTAAACAATCACATTTTGATTTGTCAAAGATAGAAAAGTTAATAATTGCCATCATTGCGCTATAACCTTTCATTAAAATGAGATTTATTTTAGAAATTAATACATTTTATGACTATACACTAAAAGCATATACGTATAATAAAAGACTAAGTATAATAAGACTAGTAATCATAATCAAACAATATTCCATATCATGTTTCCAACAGGATATACTCACCACCATGTGGAGAAATGTTTATTTTCTTCTTAAAGAATTTTTGTATCATGATATGCAAAATTCATTCCAATTTTTTTTTAACCTCTTAATAAATTTAAAAGGAAGGAAAATTCCCAAAACACCACATAAATTTAACTTGTATTCTAGGCAAATACATTTCTTCTATGAAATCAATTTAATCATTCAAAACTCAACATTAAATTTAACATCCGATTTATCACAGGAATAACGATCACTCATGAAATAAGCATGTAGCCACAACAAAACATGAGTTAACAAATTATTCAACTTTATTCCGTCCAACAAGAGTCTTAAAAAAACCAATGGTCGACCAAATTAACAAAACATATAATTTATTCAAAACCACCTTGCAAATAATTACTCCCCAATTACTTTACATATATTTTTTTAACTATATCAAATAATTTCCACATTGCACTAACTAAATAAGCATAACAATATTTTGAAAAATCATAAATAAGTACTCGCTCTATCCTATTTCAATGTTTACATTTCTATTTTGCGTGTCACATTTCAATGTTTACGTTTTCCTTTTTGGAATATGGGACCCACCTAAAACAATTAATATATCATCCAACATTAATACATCTATCTACTTTACATTAAATATTATATCTTTTCACCCACTATCTATTAAAATATTATACTCCTTAATCAACGTGCAAAAAGCAAACGTAAACATTGATACAGAACGGAGGGAGTATAATGTTAATCACCAACATGAGTCAAAAATTATTCTTACAAACATTAAAATATCCTCTACTTCAAACACAATTATAAGCCACAAAAAGAATTCAATAAATCCGATATCTCTTTTTCTCGAGTTTGACATACATCACATAAAATAACAGGTTATGACACTAGGATAATGTATGACATTATACAAACTCTATTCTCTCAAACCACAACTAAAAATTAATTTAAAGAGACAATGAGTATAACAAATTCTAAATTCAATACACACCCAACTCCAGATATGGAATTAAAATTATCGTAATTTAATCATACTACTTACACTTGTAAAGTCTACGTTGCACCTTTAGACATCATCTAGATAGTCACAAACTCAATATGTACAAATGACCATAAGTCTCATTTGTTGTTGCCTAACATAAAATTTTTTCATCAAAGTTCAAACTTTTTAAACTTGCTAGACAAAAAGTTCAAATATCCATGTAGGGCACAAGATCTTTAATCCCAAATTAACAAAACGTTTTCTTCTCTAAAATTGTTAGAAAATATTAAATAAATATAAACAAATCAACACATAGTGGGGATATTAATTTAGAATTAAACAAGTTCAACAATAAACATTCAACTAAAGATAAATAAAGATTAGGAGTAGCTTGGGTCGAAGCACGCCATAGCGCTATATTTAGAGAAGAAACGCTCTCACTGCACTGGTATGATATTCTTGATTTACACGTTTTTCTCCCAAGATTCGACAACCCGATAGTCCTCTTGTGTGCAGCGATGAGAACCTCAAACCACAAAATACTCAATGTTCGATAGAAAATATATTTGTATATAGAAAATGTATATTCATATAGTATGTAGAAATGTATATTGTGTAGTATGTAGGTATGCATATTTGTATAGTGTATATGTGAATGTATCTCAAATCATATGAGGGTGATAGGAATTTTATACGCATCTCATGCAACAAAAAAGTTAATGCATATTCATGAGAATTAATATCAATAATGGGTCATAATTTAGAGTATTACAAGACATTAGGAGGTTTTAATACATGAAATAAGTGTAATAATAATTATAATAAAGTATATTATTTTAAATTATAAAATATCCAACAATATAATGATAATTAAATATATTAATATAATAATTATTAAATATAATATTAAATATATTAATAAAAATCCGGTTCGATTAGGCTCGAAAGCTCGACTTGTTTTCCTTAGATGAGTCAAGTCGAGCCGAGCTCGAGCTCGGATGAGTAATTTTCGAGTTGAGCTCGAGCTCGCTCGTAAGCTCATTATCAAATCGAGCCGAGCTCGAGCTCGCCTTGATAACTACTCGAGCTCTCGTTTGACAGGCCTATTCACAAACCAACACATTTGTTGCTGGTGCGTTGTTCTTCACATCACAAGAGACAATTCCATGACTGCGTCACTGTTCTCCTGCTATCCTCACCAAAGTTGAATTCAACACACGATCAGCATCATTGAATTTTCAACGAAAATGAAATCTTTTTTTATTTTATTTTATTTTATTTTATACTTTATTTTATCTTAAGGAAAATAAATTGTATTCGACACAATAAATCTCAATTATTCATTAATGCTACTGTTTAACAACACATTACTTCCTACAAATGTTTGAAGTCAAGTCTACTCCCCTGTTTTCTCCCTTAATTAATTAATTCTCACCTCGTCAAAGTTCAAATTTTGACCATTTTGCACCCACTCTGTTTTCTCTCCAATTATATTTCCTGCGATTTCGTTATGGTTTCTTTTTCCCCAAGAATCTCGTGTTCTTAAATTCAATTTTCTTGTTTTTCAATCTGGGTTTTTTGCTTGTTTGATTTTCTTGGATTTTTTCATTTAGAAAATTGTTTGATCATGTTTAGGTATTAGTGGGGTGAAAGATTTTGTGGGGGGTTTCTTTTCTATTGATGATAATCACTTCTGCCATCTGGGATTCTGAAGTGAAGTATTGGATGAACAAAGGATTGTTAAGAAAAGATCCAGCTGATTAAAAATTAAAATTGTGCAGTTTTGATAATTGGAAATGGATGGATCAAATGGTGGTTCTAGTTCACCTGCCCCTTTTCTTCTGAAAACATATGAGATGGTTGATGTTCCTTTGACTGATTCTGTTGTTTCTTGGAGTCATGGTGGTCATAGTTTTGTTGTTTGGAATCCACCTGAATTTGCAAGAGATTTGTTGCCTAAATACTTCAAACACAACAATTTCTCCAGCTTCATTAGACAGCTCAACACTTATGTAAGCTTCTTCTCTGTTTTCTGCAATTTCTTGTCTTTTTTTTTATTTGGTAATCTTTATGTGCCTTTATTGTACGACGATGAAGGTGGTGGTTGTGATGGCCGATGACAATAAATGCACTTGAAGTGGATTGAAATGGTGGGGAATGGATGTGATTGAGTTTACAATGTGTTGGTTTGGTCCTGTTCAATTCCAAAAATAGAAAGTTAGTCCCAATTGGGATTTGTCTTGGAAGTTGGATGCAGTTTCAGATTATGATCTTGGATAAGTTTATTGTTTTTGTTTTGAAAGTATACGAATCGAGTCTACGGTTAACACCTGTAGTTCCCTTTAATTTAAACCTTAGCGGTATAGGATTGAAAGGGGGATCACATGGTTTACGTCGATCTAAACCCGTTTACACAAGCGTTTGTCATATGAGAAAATAGAGCACATTAGATCTTGAAATTTTGTTGTAATGAGATGGTTGTTTTGAGGTAATCTCATGAATTTGTTTCCACTTGTAGGGTTTTAGAAAGGTTGATCCAGATCAGTGGGAGTTTGCAAATGAAGAGTTCATTCGAGGAAAAAGACATCTGTTGAAGAATATCCATAGGCGAAAGCCTGTTCATAGCCATTCGGGCCAAGGAAACGGAGCTCCATTAACGGATGCCGAAAGAGAGGAGTTTGAGAAGGAGATTGAAAAGCTGAAACAAGAAAAGGCTTCCCTTGAGGTAGAACTAGAGAAGCATAAACAGGAGAGTCGAGGATACGAACGCGAGCTGCGTTCGTTAGGTGAGACGCTGCAAAGTATTGAGCAAAGGCAGCGGCAGTTGGTGATCAACTTGGCTCATGTGTTGGTGAAACCCGAATACGCCTCGGAACTGATGGAACACTCTGAATCACCAACCAAGAAGAGAAGGCTATTAGCTCTGCACTACTTAGAGCATGAAGCTAATCTGGGGCTGCATCTAAGCCATTCATCTCTTCCATTGTTGAACATGGAAGTAGTCGAAAAGTTGGATTCATGTCTAACTTTTTGGGAGAAATTTCTACCTAGGGTGGATCATATTCCTCCAAAAGACCGCCATGATCACAATGTTCCTCTGCTAACCATTGGTTCTAAAGTTCCCGTCTCACCGGGCGATTCTGATTACCACGTCCCACCTCGCACGCCCTCACACGAATGCCCTTCCTCACCCGAGCTGGTTACATCTTCGCCTTATGATGATAGTTTAGAGATATCATCCATATGCATTGACATGGAATCGAGGCTCAAACCATCCGGTGTTAACGTAAACATTCGTCCAACGGAACCTCAGGAGGTCAAGTCACCTAATGATCAAGAGCAAAAAAGCATCCTTGCTTCGGCTCCAGCTGGGGCAAATGATGGCTTTTGGCAACAGTTCTTTACCGACGCCCCTGCTTCGTGTACGACAGACGAAGTGGCATCGGAACAGAAAGACGTAGAAGATAGGAAGGGTTCTGGTGGATTTGCAGATGCACACAAGCAGCCTTGGTGGGTCGTAGACAATCTTACACAACACATTGGACACCTTACACGAGTCGAGAAGACCTAGTTAGTTATACAACTGTTTGAGGTTGTTTATAGCCTAATTCTACATTGTTCATCACATTCAGTTTTGGAAATTTTGTGATTTTATGTTGTGGAATGCAGATTATAGCTAGAGTTTGTGTATATGTTCTTTTGTTTCCTGCACAACTTCCCATCCACAATTTTTGCGACATTTTCGTGCATAATTCTCCGTATCATACGTTATATGATTGATACGTGAGAGGAAAAAAAAATTAAATCATTGCTCTTAGCGTTTAAGCTTCCCGTTTTAGGGTATAATTTATCTATCACCCTTATGTCTCTCACCCTTATGTGTCAACCATTCAACAGTGTGATATGTTCCAAAATGACACAGAAAATCCAAATCAATTAATTTAATGCTTTTATTTGCAACCCACATATGATGAGTGTAAAATGAAAAGTTTTTGTAATGAAAATCCAATCATTACCCTTATGTTTAAACTTTCTTTTTTAGGGTATACTTCATATGTTCTTGTTAAGAGACATTTTTGCTTTCTGGCACGTGGATTAAGGAGTATTATTATTTAATGTGTAATGGGTAGTTGTTTTAGTGGGAGTATGAACCCCATATTTTAATTGTATTAGTGGATGTGTATGAGTCTCATGTGTGTAAAAAAGGAAAAGTGACTCTTTGGATGAGACAACCAAAATAAAAAAAGATCCTCTTTAAAGGAGACGGAGTAATTTATTTCTCACTTGTAAATTATCCAACCGTGTGATATGTATGAAAATGACACAAGAATCCACATAGGTTAATTTAATGCTTTTATTTGCAACCCATATCATAATAAGTGTAAAATGACAAGTTTACGATTTGTACGAAAATTAAATGTCTGTTGTGTGGTGTCGTTGTTAGCTACAGGGGGGCCTAGAATAGCCTTGGGTGGATTGACATGTAGAGGATTGGTATTAAGAGAGTTAGTACATATTCATATGTGCACGCCAAGGCAACATAAATGACTGTCCTAGCTACTGCAATTAGATGTGTCTGCTTATATTTCTACGTCAGCGATGACGTCACCCGTACAACTAATCTAGTCAACCCTCATGAGCATCCATTTCGGTTATATCAATGAGACCACATACTACTTTGGAAGAAATATTTGAATAAAAAAAGAAAAATTACTAGGTACACACTTTGTACCCATAATTATTATGAGATATACTTCCTTTTTACTGGTCAAAGTGTGTAATTTGCTTTTTGCACGTAAATTAAAGAGTAATATTATTTTATGTAAAATTGGTAGGTATATTAGAGAGATGTGATGGCCAGTGGTGAACCCTTTTTACTAAAAGAGAAAAATAATATCATTTGAACTAGACGTCAATATAGTAAAATAGTATTATTTGAACGGGACGGAGAAAGTATTGATTTTAAAAAATTATTACTCTCATATACAAAATATTAAAGTAAAATACCAAATATGACCATAAATCTATACACTTTTAAATCACAAATCATAAACCACTCATCCACCCACCACTTCCGGACCGCCGGCCGGCTTACTGCACACACTTTTTCATGTTGCACACAAATATTTTTACTGCACACTTTTACTACACACAAATTTTCATATTACACATAATTATTTATGTGCAGCACATTTTAAATATAATATTAAAATATCACTATATATTTTTGTAATTAGTAATAATATTTTTATATATTTATATCTTACAATAAAAAAAAAATTTAATGATAAGTACCCTAATAAAAAATAATACTGCCTTGTCGGAAAACTTGCTTTTTTATTTTTTCAACTGACTTTTTAGGGTAAAAATGTCCATACATTTGAGTTTAAAATTTAGATTAACTTTAATTAACCCAAAACATAATCTACCAATTTTTTTTAATTCCCTGAAACTTTAAAATTTCCTGAAATTTCAAATACATTAAAAAATAAAATTTTAACATAAAAAAATTAACAAAAATTACAGAAATTACACAATCTGAAATTTCAAAAACATTAAAAAATAAAATTGTAACCTAAAAAAATTAACAAAAAATTACAGAAATTACACAAGAATTACTTATTACACAAACGACATAAAATTGGAATTAAATTGAAATTTGTAGATCATGAACAAAAAATAATCTGAATCTTGTAGATCCCCACAGGAACCAACCTGAGAAACAAAAAGAAATCACAAGAAAAAAAATCATCAGATCTGAATCTTCACGAACAAAAACAAATCACAAGAGATGAAATATCATCAGATCTGAACCTACACGAACAAAAAAACAACAACAATAAGGCAATGAAATTCATAAATCAGCGAACAGATCTACAAAATCTAAAGGAAAATCACACTAACTAACACAATATTTAACTCATAAAATTCACAAATCTAAAGGCTATGAAAAAGAAAAAATAACAAACAAAACAAAAACCAGATCTGATAAATCAAAGAGAGATATGATGAACACCAACCTGAATGTGGTGCTCCAGGCAGTAGACTTCGAGGGTAGGGTGTTGGCCAAGTTAAGCGTGCAGGAGCCTGTGCAGCGCAGCAGACCCTCTCCGCCGAGGTCGCCTCCGTGTTGAAGCTCTCTCTCACACTCGCACGGTGACGCGGCCACGCTCAGGTCACTCCACTCCATGTCGCCGCCACCCTCCTAACCTCTCGCTCCATCTTTCTCCACCGCGCCAGCCTCCTCCTCCGTGCCTGCCGCAAATGCCATTGTCACCAGCCCTCCCACCCTCTCCCTCTCCCTCTCCTCGGAGTACTCAACCACACAATCGGAGAAGGAGGGGGGCTAGAGTTTGTTCGGCGAAGACGACGAGTGAGAGAGTGGAACGAAAGGGGGGCTAGGGTTTGTTGGGTGAAGAAGACGATTGAGAGAGAGAGAGAGAGAGGAGAGAGAGATTGACAGGCTGAAATGAAATGAAATGGGAAAGGAATTTGATTCCAAATGTATTGAAATGTTAATTTACGTGTGATTAGGATTATGTTAATTACTTTTAAAATTTTAATTTGTACCAAATCCAAAATTTAATGCTAATTATGGGTAACTCAAATGACATTTTTGAAATTGTTGAGTAGGTGGGGATATATTAGTAATTATATTTTGTAAAAAATGGGAGTGAAATGTATTGTGTGACGTCCAAATATAGAAAGTGTGAAAGGATTTTAGGACGGAGGGAATATTTGATTTATGAAAATTAATACCCACTTAACCAAAATATTTCGTAAAGATGATGGAAACCAGAACACTGGACCCACTGAATTTAAAAAAGTGATAATTGTTTTTTTGACAATTTTACATACTCCTATTTATTACATGAGGAAAAAATTTACATTAGCAAATTTTCATTTTTTTAAATAATTAACGAATTCACATGATATCAAATTGTATCATTATTATTTTCTTATTCTATTTAATTTTTCATTTCTTAATTTGGTGGTTTGCATATCTTCTCTAGGGGGTCTGGTTTACGCTATAACTTTTGACTTTTATTACTTACAGAAGTATTTAGTATCTTGATATTTTGTTGCATAAATTAAATTGTGCATATCACTTACTATGTATGTGTAGTGTAGTTTGACTGTTGTCTGTAAGATCAGTTAAATTTGTTACTCGCATTCTCTGTTAGTGTTCATCCTAATAGCTAATTAACATCTTTTTGTAGATTTGATTATATGATCATATCAAAACCATTCAAAATATCTTCGGTAGCTGATGCAAGTGGTATTGTTTTACAGAGAAATTGGTAGAGGAGCAGAGGAAATTTCATGCGGTACTGGCTATTGAGGTGTGCTTAATTAATTTTTATTTTTATTTCATCGTTGGAATGTTAATTTTCTTTAAAATAGAGACTTGTGATTGTTTTAGTGCTAAGAATATTAAGTCAATTTAGTATATTTCACCTGCAGTGCTAATCTTCAGCAAGCTAGGCTATTTCTCTTTTATTATGTTTCTGACTGAATCTATGTGGTCCGTTAGAAAAGTTATATCAAGTAATGCATAAAAAAATCACAATACTCCTAAAAGTTATAACTTTTCTTAATTTTCGTGTTGGAGGAGGGGTGCAAACATTTGTAGAATGGAGGGAGTATATGTATAAAGCTTGTTCAGGTCGGGAAGCAGAAAATGTAAAGGTAGAAAATCGAGTGTTGCTATGGGCTAGGGGTGGGTAATATCGTTATATCGAAAATACCGATACCGTACCGAAAATTTCGGTATGGAAAATTTCATACCGATACCGATACCGAAATTTCGATGTACCGAAAAATCGGTATACCGAAATTTTGGTAAATTAAATCGGATACCGATACCGTACCGAAATTTACATCATATCGATTTTTCGATAAATACCAATTAATACCGAAATGTTGATATACCGTTTCATACCGAAAATTCAACATATCAAAAAATACTGATTTACCGAAACCATACCGAAAAATAATATTTAATTTTAATCAAAATAATAAAATTAATATAAAAATATTTCAAAATAATTAAATTTTCTAATCTCAAACATTCTACTTTCACTTATGTTCCTTTTAATTTATTCATAATTATATATTAAATAACAAATTTTTTATTATTATATTTTTATACTCCTATATTTTAATTTAGAAGTGTATTATATTTTTATTTATTTTTATTAGAGCTTATTTTAAATTTTAAAAAATATATATGAATAAATGTGATACATAATAAAATAAAAATAATTTAAATATATTAATAATATAATATATACTTAAATATAGTATTATGTATAATTAAATTTTTATAAAATAAATATAAAATTTTCGGTATATCGGTATCGGTATACCGATATCGAAATACTGAAATAATTTCGGTATACGGATATACCGAAAATTTAATATCCAATACCGATACCGTACCGAAATTATCGGTACGGCAACCATACCGTACCGAAAATTTCGGTATGTTGAAACTTCGACATTTTTTGGTATTTTTCGATACGGCGAACACGGTATACCGAGTTTTCGATATTTTTCCCCATCCCTACTATGGACATACCAAAGTTATTCAAGTCTTACGTGCATATGAAAATTTACACATTTTCTGCAAACATAAAATATGTAAAGGTATATTAAAATTAAGGGTTATTCTGTTGCCTTCTAATTTTAGAATAGTATTTTTATCATATTTATTTTATTCATAGATTAGAAAAATTCAAAAAAAAAAGAAAAAAATAAAGGAAATTTTTTACGAATAGGACCCTCTAATGATAAATTAGGATGAACACATTTACTCATAGAAAGTGGTATCAATCCACCATTGCGTATTGGTACGTATCGAGTATAGAATAAATCTGCTTCTCTTTGTTTTTACGAACAGAATTCTTTCATTATTTCGAACAGAATAGAATAAAAAAGGAATAATTACTTTAAGATACATATTAAGTATGATTATTACTCTAAGATACGTTTATCCAATTATATTACTATTGTATACAAAAAATTAAAATAATATACCTAATATAACCTTAGTTTTAATTAAATATTCATATATTTGGGAATAGATATATTATCTAATTATCTATTATATCACCTCTCAACTAATTTCCTTATTTTTAGGTTAAATTGTACGCCTTATTATGAATATTTTTTTCTGTTTTCTTAATCTATCACAGCATTGTTGCAGAACACGAATAAACTCACAATTTCTGTTTTCTTAATCTATCGCAGCATTGTTGCACACCACGAATAAACTCACCATGTCATCATCTTTTTTTAACGGTAGCTAGCCGATCGGTAAGTTGCGTAAAATATTTTGGAGGATTTTGAGATTCGAAAGACACTCTCTTTGATTTTTTTTTTTTGTTGCAGTAAATGAGTTGTTGAAAATCTATTTAGAGCTCCAATCTTGACATTGAAGACAGATTGGAAATCAAAAATTCCAACTACACATAACTTTATTTATAAGAATACAATGCATAAAATTAATTTCTCATATTTGAAATAATAGATTATGCAGTAATATAATAGATTGTGCATACTTTTTAACATATTGTGCAATAATATAATAGATTGTGCAACAATTTAATTTGTTGTATGACAAACCAATCTACGCACAAAAATAAAAACTAATTTTTATCAAATAAATATCTAGGTATAATTTATTTCCAGCAAATAAATATACTTTTAATAACAGTAATATTTTGCAGCCTTATACACAAATTGTGCAGACATAAAGCTAGTTGTGCAACCTTAATCACTAATTGTGCAGACATGAAGCCTTATTAAAAAATCCATCCGATGCAAATTATGTATAACTAATTATGACTGATTATGAAAATTTAAATATTATTTTAATCACAAAATGGTTGTAATACGAAATGATGATACAATCTGTTCAACTTTCATGGTAAACATGTAGAGAATAAACAGGAAGGGTAAAATCGGGTTTGTGCAATATAATTTTGTACTTGATAGTATTAATTTTAAGTCCAAGTATCTAGTAGTAATAATAGGATATTTACTGCACCTAAAAATAAGTCTCCCAATATTTAGCACTAAATTGTTATTTTTCATATTTTTTAGATATTGGTGCATTTGAAGTGTTATCACGTGTTTATAAGTGGAAAAATGATCAAAAGTGCAAAGTTGGAATGATGATTGAAATCATGAAAGAATGTATAAAAACTCATGCTCATATTTCATTATTTTTCATAATTACAATTATATCCTTACTACACATTAAAATGATATATTCCTTAATTTCCACATTAAAATCAATCGTAATTATTAGAGCGGAACAAAAGGAGTTTAGTTGGTAAAAGTAAAATAAAAAAAATTAAAATTACGGATATTTTATACGTAATTTTGTCTCACAACTATCGAATACGTTCGATTTTAGCCATTTTTTTTTATCAAAAAATTAAATTTATGCTGGAATCACACACGTACCTCGCACGTGACGATTCAATTTGTGAAGTTTCTGGCTGCGCGCTTCGTCCTAGATAGGATGGAAGGATGGAAGTCTTCCGTTTATCGTACAAAGATGAAGAATTAAATTATTAAAGAGAAAATGAGCCCTATTACAAACTACTTTAATTTATCGTTTCAGTAATCTGTAGTATATACATATTATTATATAGCTATTTGTGTGATATCGTCTCACTGCAACTAAAATCACTTTTTATTTATAATACTATAAATTGTTTATGAAATAGTTTACTACCAAACTATTTTTTAGTAACGGAATATTCTGTTGGTAAAAATCTTAATTCTATTATCAAATTGGCTTACCAACGGATTAGCAACGGAATCCGTTGGTAAAGTGGTGGTTGATAAATTTTTAGCAACGAAAAATCAATTCCGTTGGTATTCCGTTGCTAATTTATATAAGGATTCCCTTGGTAATCCGTTGGTAATTACTAACGGATTGAATTCCGCTGCTAAAATAGAGAATAAATCTGTTGTCATTCCATTACTAATAGAAAAATGTCATTTTGATTGCTAATCCATTAGTAATTACTAACGGATTGAATTCCGTTGGTAAATTTCGTTGCTAAAAAATACTTTTTTTGTAGTGTACACTACTATCACTTTTCATCAATTTAAATATAATTCTTTTATTAAAATAATATTATTTTTTATTGAATTTTTCCAATGATACGTTTTCAACAAGTATTTGCCATTATTATATATGTAAATTAAGTACGGTTATTTTGACAAAAATGAATGGGACATTCATAAATGGCTGCTAAATGAAGACTTGGAATAAAAACTTGTTTTTTTCTCATTTGTTCCATGCCCCAACCGAGACGTATTTCCCTCTAATTGAGTAAACTACGTTGAAACTTGCTTTCTTCTACAATTCACATTTAAATATGACACCCCACGTCGACATCCATTTTAAATTTTCTCCAACTATAATATTTCTTTTTATACATCAATATTCTAATTAATAAGTTTGTCTTATGTGAGCTAGTTGTGCGGTTACCATACTTATACGGTTTAAAAATTACTTTCTCTGTAACATTATAAAAATTAGAGTAACGGTAGATATATCGAAGTTCTTGAAATATTGTTTTTAATTTGATTTTATTGGTAGTTTCATATATTTAAGTGATAAAATAAATTACTAAGTATATAGTAAGTTATATGAGTTGTAAATGATGATGATTTTAAAATGAAATGTGTTATGAGATGGTTGAATTGTGCGTTATTTTCTTAATTGGGGGTATGAACTTACTTGTAAGACAGACAAAATAGTAAGTAGAGCTGTCAGAATGGGTTGATACGACGATTTATCCCACAACTCACCTATTGATGGGCTCAAGTGGGGCGGGTCATTTGCAGCGCGGGCTACCGGTGGGGCAGGCCACTAGTGGGGCGGGCTATGGTGGGGCGGGCTGCGGGTTAGCCCACACTCTACCCCTATCCACCTATGACCTACCCACCCCCACCCCCCACCCCCAAATTTTTTAAAAAAAAAAACTGATGACATAGATGTATGCATGAGGGAGTTTCACACATGGAGAGTGTTCATTGGCAACTAAATAATGTTCACAACGTGTTGCATGCAAGCTGGAAGCAAGCTAGGCAGTTGAAACAAACCAACAAACTTCAACTGTCAAAACTGCCATTCTGGTGCAGTATTGAGCAGCCGACTTTGGAGCGGTTTTTGAGTGGATTGTTGAGCTACTTGGAACCGGTTAGATGGCTGCATCTCAACTACTAAGTGAGGGCTATCTAGTGGAGGTTTAACCGGATCAATAGGTTAAGGGAGTAGCAAGATATAAGGGCTCAAAGTAGCTTGATCACAGTATTATTGCATTTTGTTGTTTACAGTTTCTGTTGCTTCGTTTTCATTCTTCTTGTTACAGATTGAGATCAATCCAATCTGGTGTGTAAGCATTGAATAATAATAAGAGTTCTTCTCCTCAAAGTGGATGGAGGTTATTCAAAACCGAACCACTATACATCCTTGTGCAAGATTACAATTCATATCAAGTTTATCATTTCATGTGTTTAAATCTTGAGTGTTTGTGAGATTTTGTGTGTTCTTCACAACAATTGGCGCCGTCTGTGGGAAAATTCAGACATACAACAAGCATTCAAGATGAATACTACAAGATTTGATGTTGAAAAGCTCTCAGAAAAATCAGATTTCAATCTATGGAAGATCAAGATGAAGACAATCCTAATGCAGCAAGGTTTGATGGATGCTCTCAAACCTCCTCCACCAGTGAAGACTGAAATCATCAAAGATCCTCAAGCTGCTGCAGGACCTGTAAAGGTATAGGTGGCTGATCAGGTACTTCAAAAGGCATACTCTACAATAATTCTATGTCTTAGTGATAAGATACTCAGAGAAGTATCAAAGGAGACAACAGCTATTGGGGTATGGAACAAACTGGAAGCCTTATTTATGGTTAATTCATCTGCCAACAAAATGCATCTGAGGCAAAGGCTTCATGCATTCAAGATGACTGATGAAAGATCACTGATGGAGCAAGCTGATGAATTCTGCAAGATCACAGATGATCTGGAAAGTGTGGATTTCAAGCTGTCCAGTGAAGACAAGGCTATCATATTGCTATCAGCATTACCAAGATCACAAAGGCATTTCAAGGATGTTGTTCTCTATGGAGGGAAGGATGTAGTACTACTTGAAGATGTATTGAAAACGCTTAGATCAAAAGATCTAGAGGAAGTGGCTGACAATAAAGAAAAATCTGGAGCAGAAGGACTCTTTGCCAAGAAAGGAAATCAAAACAAGAAATGGAACAAAGGAGGCAACTCTAATCAAAAGAAGGGTGCAACAGGTCAGTTAACTGGAAAGAAGTGTTACTTCTGTCATGAACCTGGGCATTTCAAGAAACAATGTGCAAAATGGAAAGCTAACAAGTTCAAAAGGGTTGATGCAACTACTGAAAACCAGAAGAATCAAGTCAATCAGGATGGTGAATCTCAAAATAATGCTAATATGGAAGGTATTGAAGCTCTGGCCATCACATCATCAGATGTGTCTGTTGAGTGGGTACTTGATTCAGGGTGTACATTCCATATGACACCTATGAAGCATTGGTTTGAGGAATTCAAGCATCAAGAAGGAGGATCAGTATTATTAGGTGATGATCATTCTTGTGAAATAAAGGGGGTGGGATCCATCAGACTGCTCATGTTTGATGGAGTTCAGAGGCTTCTGAGGAATGTTAGATATGTTCCTGGATTAAGAAGGAACCTCATCTCCCTTGGAATGCTGGATACTCAAGGATATGATTCAAACCTGAGGAAGGGAGTTCTCACAGTGACTAAGGATGATAGAATAGTCATGAAGGGAACTAGGAAATTTGACTTGTACTTCCTGGATGGGAGTGTTGTTGTGGGACAGATACACAATACTGATCAACAAGATGATGTCAAGTTATGGCATGGTAGATTGGGACATGTTAGTGAGAGAGGGATGCAAGAACTGGCTAAACAACAGCTGATCAAGTTTAATGTTAATGATCAGATCAGGCAGTGTGAGCATTGCATTCTTGGTAAGTCCAAGAGACTTAAGTTTGGTGAATCAGAACATACAACCAAAGGAAGGATGGACTATGTTCATTCAGACCTCTGGGGACCATCAAAGACCATAACCAGAGGTGGAGGAAGATACATAATGACCATCATTGATGATTACTCAAGGAAATTGTGGATATATGTTCTGAAAACCAAGGATGAAGCATTTTCTACATTCAAGGTCTGGTTAAAAGAAACAGAAAATAGCACTGGGAGTAGTTTGAAGTATTTGAGAACAGACAATGGTTTGGAGTTTGTGTCTGAAGAATTCAATTCATACTGCAAGGAAAAGAGAATCAAGAGGCATAAGACTGTTCCTGGAACTCCACAGCAAAATGGAATTGCAGAGAGAATGAATCAGACACTTTTGAAAAGAATTAGATGCATGTTGAGCAGTACAGGTTTAAGTAAGATGTTTTGGGGAGAATTGGCTGCAACTGCAGCTTACTTGATCAATTTATGTCCTGCTACAGCTTTGAATTTTAAAACTCCAGAAGAAGTCTGGTCAGGTAAGGTTCCAAGCTATTCTCATCTCAGAGTTATAGGCTGTCAAGCTTATCCCCATGTAAAACAGGATAAATTAGAACCTAGAGCACTTAAATGTGTTATGATTGGTTATCCAAAAGGTGTAAAGGGGTATAAACTGTGGTGTTATGAAGAGAATAGACTCTTGGTTAGTAGAGATGTTGTTTTCATTGAAGATAAGATGCCTTTGATCAAAGATGACCAGAGAAGAGAGTCTGATCTTGAGGTGGAGCCTCAAAATATGAACAGGTTAGGTGAAAGTGAAGAGAACTTCAATAACAGAGATACAGATGAAGTATCAAGGGTTAAGGAACAACCTAATACTTATCAACTTGCAAGGTACAGACAGAAAAGGACTATAGTGCCACCTGCAAGGTATGTTGAAGCTGATATAGTATCATTTGCACTATATACAGCTACTGAAATTGAAGCTTATGAACCAAGAAACTACATTGAGGCATTGGCAAGTCAAGATAGTAATAAGTGGTTGGTAGCCATGGAGGAAGAGCTACTGTCTCTGAATAAGAATGGAACATGGAGAATTGTTGACAAACCAAAATCTCAGAAGCTAGTTGGATGTAAGTGGATTTTCAAAAGGAAACCAGCATCTGCAGCTGAATGTGGAGTCAGATACAAAGCTAGACTAGTAGCTAGAGGTTTTTCACAGAAGGAAGGAGTGGATTACAATGAGATCTTCTCACCTGTGGTTAAACATTGTTCAATTAGAGTATTACTAGCACTAGTGACTCAATATGTTCTGGAGCTTCATCAGATGGATGTAACTACTGCTTTTCTACATGGTAAGTTGGAAGAAAGCATCTACATGAAGATATCAGAAGGTATTACAGTTGAGAAGGCTGACACTAAGGCATGTTTGCTACTTAAATCTCTATATGGACTTAAACAAAGTCCAAGACAGAGGTACTTAAGGTTTGATGAATATATAATTGCTAATGGATTTCAGAGGAGTCTATATGACAGTTGTGTATACATCAAGGAAGAAGACAACTGTTATACATACTTACTACTCTATGTGGATGATATCTTGATTGCTTGCAAGAGCTCTCAAGGCATTGATGTAGTAAAGGAATTACTCAAATTAGAGTTTGAGATGAAGGATCTTGGTGAAACCAAGATGATACTAGGTATGGAAATAAGCAGGGACAGATCAGCTGGAACACTTGTGTTGAAACAACAGTCTTATCTGATTAAAGTACTCAAAAGGTACAATATGGATCAGTGCAAACCTGTTACAACACCTGTTAAGCAAGGATTAAGTCTGTCTCTACTTAATGGAGCTAAAACAGATAGAGAAGTAGCTGACATGAGTAGAATTCCATATGCAAGTTCAGTGGGCAGTCTCATGTATGCTATGGTTTGCAGCAGGCCTGATCTTACTTATGTAATGAGATTGATTAGTAGATTCTTAAGTTGTCCAGGTAAACAACATTGGGAAGCAGTCAAATGGGCATTGAGATATGTCAAGGGGACTGAACAATTTGGTTTAAAATTCCAGAGAAGGGAAGCAAAATCAAATGTTATCATTGGATATGTTGATGCTGATTTTGCAGCAAACTTGGATTCTAGAAAATCTCTTACAGGGTATGTATTCAATATGTTTGGTACATCAGTAAGCTGGAAAGCAAGCCATCAATCTGTAGTAGCACTATCAACTACAGAGGCTGAGTTCATTGCATTAACAAAAGCAATCAAAGAAGGGGTATGGCTTGTTGGTTTGCTGAAAGAATTAGGAGAATATCAGGATGCTGTAGTAGTGTATTGTGACAATCAAAGTGCAATACACTTGGCTAAGTATCAGGGGTATCATGAGAGAACCAAACACATTGATGTTAAGCTATACTTTGTAAGAGATATGGTGGAAAGTGGACTTGTAGAAGTGAGGAAGATTGATACAGCTGTGAATCCAGCAGATGGTCTTACTAAAGCATTGCCAGCAGCAAAGTTTGAGCTGTGCAAGACTTTAGTGGGCATGTGTGGAGACATAGAGGTTGCTGCACCTTAAAAGCAGCAAGATGAGGAGGAGAATTCAAGTTTGATCATGCATCATCTAAGGTGGAGACTGATGACAATAGATGTATGCATGAGGGAGTTTCACACATGGAGAGTGTTCACTGGCAACTAAATAATGTTCACAACGTGTTGCATGCAAGCTGAAAGCAAGCTAGGCAGTTGAAACAAACCAACAAACTTCAACTGTCAAAACTGCCATTCTGGTGCAGTTTTGAGCAGCCGACTTTGGAGCGGTTTTTGAGTGGATTGTTGAGCTACTTGGAACCGGCTAGATGGCTGCATCTCAACTAGTGAGGGCTATCTAGTGGAGGTTTAACCGGATCAATAGGCTAAGGGAGTAGCAAGATATAAGAGCTCAAAGTAGCTTGATCACAGTATTATTGCATTTTGTTGTTTACAGTTTCTGTTGCTTCGTTTTCATTCTTCTTGTTACAGATTGAGATCAATCCAATATGGTGTGTAAGCATTGAATAATAATAAGAGTTCTTCTCCTCAAAGTGGATGTAGGTTATTCAAAACCGAACCACTTTACATCCTTGTGCAAGATTACAATTCATTTCAAGTTTATCATTTCATGTGTTTAAATCTTGAGTGTTTGTGAGATTTTGTGTGTTCTTCACAACAAAAACATTTTAGATTTTAATATTTAAATAATAAAAATATTATCACCCAACCCTACCCCCTACCCACCCCACCCCCCTAATTTTTTTTTAAAATTAATATTTAAATAATAAAAATATTATCACCCAACCCTACCCCCTACCCACCCACCCACCCACCCATCCCCCAATTTTTTTATTATTTAAATATCAAAATCTAAAATTAAAAAAAATTTGGGGGTGGAGGTGAGTACGGGGTAGGGTTGGGTGATAATATTTTTATTATTTTTTTAAATATTAATTTTTTAAAAAAAATTAGGAGGTGGGTGGGTGAATATGGTGGTTAGGGTTGGGTGGTAATATTTATATTATTTAAATATTAAAATCTAAAAAATTAAAAAAAAAATTGGAGGAGGGGGAATGGGTGGGTGGTTGGGTAAGGAGGGTAGGGTTGGATGGTAACATTTTTATTATTTAAATAATAAAATCTAAAATTTTATTTTTAAAAAAATTGTTGGGGTGGGTAGGGGGCTGGATGATAATATTTTTACTATTTAAATATTAAAATCTAAAATAAAAAAAAAATGGCGGGTGGCCGGAAGTTGGGGGTGGGTGGGTGGCGGGGTGGCGGTGGGTGGGGGTGGATAGGGGGTAGAGTTGGGTGATAATATTTTTATTATTTAAATATTAATTAAAATCTAAAAGTTGTATGCTATTTTTTAAAATTTTAATTTATAAAAGTGGGTTGATGTTGGGTTGGTGGGGCGGTACGGATTAGCCCACACTTTAATGAGTTTAAAGTTGGACGGGTTAATTTTGTGTTGAGAAATTAATGGGTTAAGGTGGGTTGGGGCGGGTTGGCCCAGTGGGCTCAACCCATTTAAACAGCTCTAATAGTAAGTGTAAATTTATTAAAGGGATGAAATGAGTATTATTTTTTAAAATGATAAACCAGTTCTCCTTTAATTGATAATAATTGTACTAATCATATCAACCATATAAAATTAAACAAACTACTAATCATATCAACCCCATATATATATATATATATAGTTAACAAAAGAAAGGATCATTAGTGAAATTAACCATGTCAAACACAAATTTATCCTCACAATTTGCGTGAATTTAATCCGTTGAATCCCATTCATCCTAGCTATTTGAATTTTGATATTAAAAAAAATACTAAAAATACATTATGATTATATAATTGCATTGATGTCAAGTCATAGTATTTTTAAATATACCGTGTAATATTTTTACAAATATATAAAAGGTTTACTCACTTTTATAAATACACATTGTGCATGATACTTTTAGGCTGATTAAAGGATCGTACCAGCTGGTTTAACCAATTATTTTCTTTGTTAATGTTTAAATTTAGGATATAACTATGACTTATGAAATCGAATGACTAAATTATGATTTTTTCGGAGCATTAATTATGAATCTTTTTATTTGGTTTTAATTATTTTTACTTAGAATTTGAAATTTGAAGTTTGTTAAATCATCTCAGTAATTTTTTTTTTTTTAAAATAGTAATTCATGTGATATCATAAAATATAAACATGGACAAATTTTCATTTTTGCGATTGAAACTCCGGTCTTATTAGGAGTTGATAACATTTTATAGATCATCTATAAGCATATTGATTAGTTATTTACAAAGGCAAAAGCTTGTGTGTGCCTAGTCACACGGGAGCACATTTTGTTTGTCTTTAGAATTTTGTGTTAAATTGTATACTCTTTAGTATAAAGATGTGTACCCCTTATTTTACAAAGCAAAAACTTGTGTGCGCCCGGGCGCATCGAGGCACACTCCATGTGTCTTTAGAATTTTGTGTTAAATTGTATATCCTTTAGTATAAAGATGTGTACCCTTTATTTTCTGAAGAAAAATAAAAAATATAATAAGAAGTGTATATTCTTTATAACAAAATGGTGTACCCTTATTAATTAAAATATATACTCTTTAGAACAAAATAATGTACCCTTATCCATAATACTAAATTCTAAAGGAGCACGGCGTACGCCCGGGCGCAGCCAAGCCTCACTCAATCTAGAAAATTAAAAGTTAGGCAAAGTTCTATTAATTTTTATATATTATCGTCAACAGTAAGTCAGCTTTGTGTAAAATGATTGACTAAAACCGTTTTCAAGTATTCTTAATCATATAGTCCTTTCATCTTATATAAAAATTCGTAATTCCTTCGTCTCAAGATAATTTTTACACTTAAAACAAAAAGAAAAAAATACTTTAATCCAATAACGTTAAAAGTTATTTTAATTTCAAAATTTTAAATCCTACCTAATACACATAACTTTATACATTTTATTTATTATATAAAAATACTAAAATATCCCATTAAGTCAACAAAATTGATTGTATAATTTTTTAAATAATATAAAAAGTAAACGTCAACCCTTCTACATGGAGTATTACTTTTTATTTATTCAAAAATTATTCATAAAATAATTTAATCAGATAATTATCACTAAATTCATTAATTAGTTATATTTTTTTCAAAAATTACTATTATTTTCACAAATTCTAATATTTGAGACAATTTCCCATAAGTTCTTGTCCGTATACGTAAAAAAAAAAACTTGGGTTATACTCAAAAGAACATATAATAAGAGATTATTTAGGAAAACTTATTAATAAAAAATGGAAAAAAGGTGTTGGGAAAAAAAAGAAAAAAGAAAAAAAAAGTAAACTTACACTAAATAAAATAAAAGTGTTTATGTCCTAAGATTTAATTCTCTAACTTTAAATATGTAAGTACTTAATTTTGCACATGGGTGGTCATGAAAATATCATCCGATTAGAGGACTTCATACGTCAAAAGACTTAAGAAATACACCAAAACTTATTAATTAGGGTTGTCGGATAATGGTGGAAAACAGAGTTTGAAATTAATAACTTGAATGATAAATTTCCACAATATTCAAAGACTAATTGAAGTCTGCAAGTCCAAACACCCAACTATCCTTTAAATATGCCTCAATTTCATATTTCCCTTACACCTAACAATCATTCCCTCCATCTTTAAACTTCTTTTGTTTTCTATATCATCCACATTCCACCATGTTTCTCATACCATCTCATCAACTCATGAATTTTAACATATTCTTCTACTCATTCATCTTTCTTGGAGAAATGCATGCAATCATGAGTCAAGGTACTTCTAGTTTTGTTACTTAAATTAGATTGGTTTATTTTTATGCACCAATTATCTTCTTTTCATCTCCAAGCTCCTACTATTGCCTTATTAGGAATGAATAATGCATAAACTTATGCTCAAGATTAAATCTTTACCAAAAAAATGACGTGTGTATGTTTATTTTGGATTGAATTTAACTTTATGTCAGATATTATGTGCTCCCTTTTGTCACATGACAGGTTTCATTACAAAGGAACAATTTGTTATGGAACGGAGAAAATATATTATTATTTGATGAGTATAAATAAAAAGTAATTACATTTTTAATGAAAATATGATATTATCTTTAATAAAAAAAATAATTATATAAGAAAATGAAAAAACAATCTCACATGACACTATCTGATGTTGCCCTTATGATTGAGAAATTTTTAGGTGTAGTGTACAATATATATAAAGTGGTTATTTGTATGATCAAGAAATATGATTGAGACATTGAATAAAAACAAGTGGATGGGTTCAATTAAACATTCACCATTAAGGAAGAACTCGTATGATATAGAATTTGGCCTTGGAATTGAACTAGTCCAACCCACCATCATTAAAATATAACCTTGTCAACATATGTATCACTAAATTCCATCATCATATTATACTACTATATCCAAATTATAAAAGTTTCATATTCCTTATTCACAAAAATATTACTCATACATAACACATTCGTAACATACTTTATAACGTATTTCAATTGAATCTAGACATACCGTACATCTTTGTGAGGAGTAAATTTTGCCCTATTTAATTAACTGAAGAATTGCATTATTCGTGCAGCATCTATTGTAGGGGTGTGCAACGGTCGTGTCGCAGGCAACCTACCGTCGGAAAAGGACGTGGTAGCCTTCTACAAATCGAACGGAATCACGAAAATGCGACTCTACTCACCCAAATATCGTGACACGCTCGAAGCACTTAAAGGGTCCAACATCGAGCTCATCCTCGACGTCCCCAACGTCGACCTCGAATCCCTACAAACGGACGCAATGGCGTGGGTTCAAACAAACATCCAACCATACTTCCCGGCCGTCAAAATCCGTTACATAGCCGTCGGAAACGAGGTCGACCCGGAGAAAGAATCTTCCCGTTTCGTCCGGTTCGTCTACCCTGCCATGCAAAGCATCTACCGAGCACTCACGCAGTTAAACCTACAGGACCAAATCAAGGTTTCAACAGCCACATATTCTAGCCTCCTAAAGGACACGTATCCACCGTCTCATTCCTCTTTCAAGGACAAGCGTTTCATGGATCCAATTGTCGGGTTTCTTGCAAGAACCGGAGCTCCACTTCTTGCAAACATTTACCCTTACTTTGCACATATAGGGGACCAAGAAAACGTACCCCTGTCGTACGCTTTGTTCACTGAGCGAGAGGTTAAAGTGGTCGACGGTCAATATGGATATCAGAACCTCTTCACGGCGATGGTGGACGGTATGTATTACGCGTTGGAGAAGGCCGGTGGGCCGGGCGTTGAGGTGGTGGTGTCGGAGAGCGGATGGCCGTCTGAGGGGGGACCAGCCGCGACGGCGCAGAATGCGGGGACTTATTATGGGAATTTGATTAATGAGGTGAAGAAGGGGACGCCGAAGAAGCCGGGGAAGGCGGTGGAGACCTACTTATTTGCTATGTTTGATGAGAATCAGAAAGATGGAGCTAAGAGTGAGCAGCATTTTGGCCTGTTTTTTCCTAGTAAGCAGAAAAAATACCCTAGTGTTAATATTCAGTAATTAGTGAGAATCACCAATTTATACTGTTTAAAAATGGAATAGTGTTGAAATAAATGTATTAAGAGGTTTAAAGGGAGAATTATATATGTATCATGTAATTGAGACTTGGAGGACGATATGGGAATAAAAATATAGTAAAATATTTGCTTGTCATGCATGGTAAGTGTAATATTTAAAGTGGAACATATATTATAAGTATAAAATTACTAGAGCGTTATCATTGTCAATTTTATTACTGTTGTAACCTGACAAGGGGAAATTTGAGAATTTTTGAGGTTACAAGAGATTTTATTTCTGTCATATGAAAGAGAAGCAGCCATAAACTAGAGAGTCTTGACCAATTTGAAAGATCATTTAATGTAGTTGAAATAACCGAAATTTCGATTGTTCGATTAAGTAAAGGAAACTTAATGGAATTCATAACTTTATCAATCTTTTTTCCCTTTCTTTTTATTGTCTGAAAATATTCAAGAGCTAATACCATTCCAATGCTCCCTTTCGCCGACTCACGGTAAAACTTCATATGGATTCGATGTACTTTTTTCTTCAACGAGCGGCCCGGCATTCAACGCGGGTCGAAGCATCTGGTTACCTGATTGGTTAAATGTTGTTAATAAAAATACTAATTCATTATTCTTTGGGGAGATAAATTTGAGAATGACAACGTAACAAGTGTCAGTATCAATGGCTGACTGTGTATTAATATCATTTTACTAGAATTTATGTCATATTAACTTGACAGTTGTAAATCTTAAAATGTCAATATGTGTAAGCGTGTTTCAGTGGCTGACTGTGTATCAATATCATTTTACTAGAATCTATTTCATAAAATCCAAATCATATTAACTTGACGATTGCTTAACCATTGTAAATCTTAGAATGTCAACGTCGTGTTTGAGTATCATTTTACTAGAATTTATGTCATATGAATGTCTCATGTATAATTCAAACTTGTAATACCCCAAACATTTATAAATATTTTTACACTATTTTCATAATGCCACTAATATAAATTGTTTTGCTTCTAAAAAATTTTTACAGGAAGAAGTGACGAAGACATCCGAGTTCAACCGCACTCCCAACACCGATAAAATAAGAAGAACACTATTTTGAATTTAAATAGAGAATTGTAAAATACACAAAATATTTAGCCACGAGATTGGACTTTTAAATGGTATATAAACCTTTTATATATATACATTAACTTATGAGCCAAAAAATATATATATAATAATAATAATTATAATAATAATAAATCAAATTATATAAATGAATATAAGGAAAGAGGTAAGAAATTAAGGAAGAGGGATTTAATGCAAGTACGTGCATGGTCATAGTCAGTATTTAGCGTATGTATGAAGAAACATCTGCAAAATCGTAAGAGCTATATATTTTTCCCCAAAAAAAAGCAATGATGACAGTGAGAATTTTCACCTATAAATACTCCCTTCTTCCCGCACTAAGGGTGCATTTTGCTTTTTTGCACGTAGATTAAGGAGTATTATTATTTAATGTAAATTGGGTAGTTGTATTAGTGGGAGTGTGGACCCCATGTTTTAATTGTATTAGTGGGTGAGTGTGGGACCCATATGTATAAAAAAGGAAAGAGAACACTTTGGGTGAGACGACCAAAATGGAAAAAAGAGACCCTTGGTACGGGACGGAGGGAGTAGAAGTTATCTCCTCATTCTTTTACCACTCAAAAACCATATATATAGAGCAGTAAGTATCAGCTATATATTTTTCCATTGCTATACTTCCATATTTTTTTCACGATGCACACAAACATATTTATATATTCATATATAAATAATTATTTATTTATTTCTTCTATATATAAATATATTCTTTTTATATCATTTTATGATTTAAAAGGAAGGTTAAGCCTCTAACCTAATCATAAAATGATAACGCATATTTTTATTATTACTATTATACCTTATTATATTATTATTATCATCATTTTATGATTTAAAAGGAAGGCTAAGCCTCTGACCTATTCATAAAATGATTATACAAATTTTTATTGTTGTACTATTATCACTATCATACTTTTATTATAATTATTAAATTTTATATTATGAAAATTCTTATAATTTCAATCACTATTATATTATTACTATTATTATTATTATCATCATTTTATGATTTAAAAAGAAGACAAGCCTCTGACCTAATCATAAAATAATGGTACAAATTATACTAATATTATTATTATTACTATCATTACACTATTTTTATCACACTATTACTAAGAATAATGTTTATGATATAAAAGGAAAAATGATAAATTTTCATTCCTACTTAATTAATTATGTGTACAAGTTTTTAAATAAATCATTTATGCTAGGTGAAGTGCTGGTGAACCGGACGTCGAATCACTCTTCCACTCAAGTTGTAGCACGGTATTTTAAGTGAGCCAAAGGTGGGTAAAATGTTTGAAAATGGTTGGATGTTATTGTTGGTTTGCATATGAAGTATGCTTAATTCTTCTCTTATGGTAGTGGCCGTATGGGTCATAAATTTTATGATTGCGATTGACGAGTCGTGACAATGGTTACTAGTCGACAGACTATGAAACATGGTAGTGATTAACTTTCGGGTTGTCATGAAAAAAAGTAATCATATCATTATGTATTTACTGATTATCATTCTGCCAAAATTACCCACTGGATTTTAATCTCACATTTTCAAACAACAAATATTAATAAACAAGGAATTTACGTGTTTATATAGGCCGTTCCATAGTTGATTATTGTACGATTTTATTTATTGTGTGGAGTTATGTGCTTAATTGTTAAATATTAGAACTTCACGGGTATTTTGGAGTTATTGCAGATTTTAGGCCTAATTGAAGAATAAAAAGGACATTAGTTGAAGAAGAGGAAAAGATGAAAATATGAAGGAATGGATCCATATGATGTGCAGTAATTGTTGCGTGCGTGGCCAGTTGCATGTGTTAGACCAAGTTGAAGCCTCGTTTGGGCGAACGGAAGTCGTTTGGTCGAATCAACATGTTGTTAGACCGAGTCAAAAAAGGCCGTGAGCTCCCAGGAAATTGACGCCGATCGTTAGACCAAATCTCCTTGGTTTGGGCGAACTATCCAGCCGAATTGGACCAAATCACCTTTGATTTGGGCGAATCATGGGTTATTTTCACACGGGAATTTCACTTTTCACCAAACTTGTTCTCCAAGCCCAGGCCCATTAATCTACTGTTCCACGGGATTTCTACTCCTATAAATACCCAACTAAATCAGAAAAGAGAAAACATCGTGTTTTACATCAATTCACACATTCATCCAAAGAACACGTGGAGTCACGAAGACGAAAGTCTAGGGACGAGACGGCGCTTATTCCTTTATCAGTGTTTCATCAGTTTATTTAATTTCATATTGAATTTAGATTTATTTTATTTCTTTATTTTCTTTATGGAAGCCTAAACTTTCAGATTCTAGGATTGCACGAGTAATTTGGTTTTGGATTATTTTGGTGTATGAATCTTTTATTTAAATCAAGCACTTTATTTCTTTTATATGTGTGATTTCTTTACATGATTAATTGATTCGCGATCAATTACTCATATATGTTTATTAAACCAAGAAACGAAAGTTGAGGGTTAATATTGATCACTTCACACATATAACACATCTAGTAGTCGTATAGTTACTGTGAGACAAAAGGTGTGAGAGAATTCAATCCGATAAATCTGTTGGGAGTTAATTGATATGATATTTACGTTACAGTTATATTCATTGATTGATCTACTTGTGATTAGATTCGAAAGAATTAATTACATAAATTACAGATTGCTTTAGGTTCGAAAGAATTAATTACATAAATTACAGATTGCTTTAGGAAATTATGCTTTAATTGAATTAAGAAGTTCCACTCACTGCAAGACAAACCAATTGAAAGTGTAATACCTAGAATTGTTTTTATTATTCTTAATTTCATCCAATTAATATTCTGCATCTGTTGAGTCCAGTCATTGCATATTTATTATTTTATTTGATTGTTTATTTAATTCTCAAACATCCTGATATTTTCCTTATTCTTTGACAAGTATTTAATTATTTAGATTTTTATTCATTCCATGTGGATTCGATACCTTACCTATCTGCTTGCTACATATGTCCCGTATACTTGCGGAATATAGTTTATTTGCATATTAGAGTGTGTTTAAATTTGTGTTGCAAATATATGCTATCAATTTATGGCGACGTTGCGTGTGGAATGAATTAAATTTGATTAATTTTAATATAAGTTCATTGAATAAGTATTTAATTTATTGTTATTTGAACGGGCTTAGATTTATTAATTTTGTTGCAGGAGTTTATGATAACTATATCACAAGTAAGAAAAGAATTGCTTTTTGATCCAGAATTTGAAGCAACTGCAAGGAGATTAAATAGTTTAAGAACAAAGAGAATTAAGATGAATGGTCAGATCCACCGGCTGATCCACCACAGGATGATCAAAATGGTGTGGATAACAGGAATGAACAGGTCATCCCACGACTTCATAATCAAGGTATACCAATCCCACCAAGGCGTATTAGACATACTTTCATAACTGATGAGAATCAGAAATATGGTGGGATAGCACCACAACACCATGCTGATCAGGTTGTGCAAAAACACAATATTAATCCAACACTGATCAAAATGGTGAATAATAATACTTTTGGGGGACTTCCACATAAGAATCCATACACACACCTGTCACAGTTTATGATATTATGTGATATGATGTATAGCAGCAGGGTCCCACAAGAGTATAATTATTGCAAACTTTTCCCATTCTCTTTAAGGGATAAAGCAAGAAGTTGGTTATTGTCTCATGATCCTCCATTGGCTAACTGGGAGGAAACAAAGCAAAAGTTCTTGCTAAAATATTTTCCTCCTAGTAAGACAATGAGGTTGAGAAGCTCAATTTCACAATTCAAGCAGTATGATGATGAGCCATTATTTGAAGCTTGGGATAGCTACAAGGAGCTTATGCAATCATGTCCAATGCATGGATTCTCAGTTGATGATCAGATTTGGTACTTTTACCAAGGGTTAGATGGAAATACTCGTACAATGGTGGACGCATCAGCTGGAGGAAGCATCGCAAATCTAGATTCAAAGACATCATTTGATTTGATAGAGGAGATGGCGCAAACAGTTATCAGTGGCCAGGTGAGAGAAATATCTTAAGAAGGGTAGCAAAAGTGGACGATTCAGATGCACAAAAAGCTAGACACCAAACTGGACACCATCATGAAGCTCTTGACCAAATCAAACCGTACCTCAACATCTGAGATAGACCCTGAACAAGAAGAAGCTGCATATATCAGAGACAGAAACTATAACAGCTTCAGAGGTAATCAGTTCTATGATCCATCTTGGAGGACCCATGAGAATCTATCTTATGAAAATCAAAGGAACACCTTGCAGCCTTCCGTTGGATTTCAGTCACTAATGGGGTAATCGATGAACCCCAAGGAGCAAAAATGACTGAAATCTTAGAAGGGGTTTCAAAGAAGTTGGATAAGCTTGATGTGTTGGAAAGGAAGCATGAAGCAGATAAGAAATCCGTAGATGCTAGGATGAACGAAATTGAAGAGATGGTGATACAGTTGGGAAGGAAACTAAAGGGAAAGGAAGACACTAGGGGACAGTTCCCTGGTGATTACTCAAAGCCACCATATGAGCATATCAAAGCAATTAAGTTGATAAGTGAAAGAGAAAATTGGAAAGAGAATGAAAATGAGGTGGTCCCAGAAGAAGACAAAAGTCCTCCACATGTTGAAAAAGGGGCTGGGAAGCCAAAATCCAATTTTCTTCCTTCTACTTTTTGTGAACCTAAAAATATTCATGTTCCTTTCCCTCAAAATTCTGAAAAGAAAAATAAATTGCATGAGCAATTTTTGAAATTTTATGAAATCTTCAAGAAAATTAACATAAATATTCCTTTTGCAGAGGCGTTGGAGCAAATACCAATTTATGCCAAATTTTTGAGAGAGATGATTTCAAAAAAAAGAAGCTGAAAGATGAAGTAGTTGGACTCACTGAGAGTTTCCAAGCAGTCGTGCTTGGAAAAGCTGAAAAGAAAAAAGATCCAGGCTGCTTTATTTTTTCGTGCTTTTTAGGAAATAAAACTGTTAATGCTTTATGTGATTTAGGAGCAAGTATAAATCTAATGCCTTTATCTCTCTTTGAAAGGGTAGGAATTGGAGATTTGAAGCCCACTACAATCAAATTGATGATGGCCGATGATCCAAGATTGAGCTTAAAGGAATCATTGAAGATGTTTTGGTGAATGTGAATGGATTTATTTTCCCTACAGATTTTGTTGTCATGGATATGGGGGAAGATAACGAAATTCCACTCATAGAGGGGAAACCATTTTTAGCTACTGCGAAAGCTATAGTGGATGTGCATCAAGGAAGGTTGATTTTGAGGAATTGAGAGAAAAAAGTAGAATTCCATGTGCAAGATAAAGTGAAAAAATTCACAAAGATGGAATTGCTAAAAAATTTGAAAGATAAGAAAGGTCCTGAGCGCGCCTACATGATTGAAGATTTTGGGCGCAACCGTTTTGGCTTCGGTTAAAAGTCATTTTTTCGTCGAACTCTCCGACGTTAAATATGAGTGCTTGTTGGGAGTCACCCCAATACTATCTTTACTACTTTCAGTATTTTATTTTATTATATTAGGTTTTTTTTATGTTATTCGGGTGATTCAATTTTTACTGTTATGGATGCAGGATGTTTTGTGATTAAAATTCTAAGTGTAAAAAATTTTCTCAACAAATTCACGCCATTTTGGGCGAGTAGAAAAGAATTCTGGGTGGATCATCTGGCGGTTAGACCAAGTTCTTGAATTTTTGGGGCAAATCGTTGGTTCTTTTGGGCAAATTGATGAAGAAGTTGGGGCGAGTCTTCTATCCTTCTCCACCATTCTCTACGTAGGTCAGAGAGGTAAATTCTCTCTCCCATACTAGTGCATCATTACACCCACATCACCATGTATATTTTTAGATGCAATTTCAAGGCCCCTCACTCTTTTTAAACTTATTTTGATATTCTATCAAAAATAAGTTTGGGGAGGGGGAGTGTGGTTCCTATAAATCATATTTTTTTCGGTGACCAAGGGAGCTATTCATGTAAGGTAAGTGAGTTAATTTTTATGAGTATAGTTTTGCCTGGGTGATTATGAACCGTATTATCTTGTTTATTTCTCCATGAGCTTGAACACTTTTGATAGAAATTTTAGGCATAATGACATGATTGGTTGGTTAATGATGAAAATTTTTTTCGGATAAAATTTTATGATTCTTGTTAATTAAGTGGATTTAACTGTATTGTTATGGGAATTATGAATTGCTAGATTGCCTTAGTCGTTGGAATAAATTTACACCTTGAGAATTTTGAGCCTAATAATTCAATTCTTGAGAGTCTGATTAATTGTAAGTGTTTCTAGAACTTGCCCATAGTCTCCTTAAATATTCGAGATAATTTGGTGAGTCTTGAAAATAATTTTAGGTCATCTTTGATTTTTACCCTATCTCTATCCTACACATTTATCCGGTATTCATTTGATCCTTCGTCAACCCCTTTGAGCTTAAATACTAATTTTTTTTAATAACCAGTTTGAGCCTAATTAATACTTGATTTTTCTTTGTGTTACTTGGATTGGTTGAGTAAATTTGTGAAAGAAGTTAGAAAATAATCTTAATTTGTTGGAATTGAGAAGGAGAATAAAGTGAATTAAAGGAAAAAAAATTGGACTTAATTTGGAGAATTGGAAAATTTTCAATTTTTGTGCTGAATGAAGTGGTGAAGATAAAAGATCAAAAGAGTTTACTTTATTGATCCAAGATTTTAGTCACATATCCATATAATTTCTACCCCTTCCAAAGAGCCTACGTTACAACCAAATAGAAAGACATTTCTGATCCTTGACTTATTAATTACAAGCAAAAGGAGAGTAGAGATAATAGACAAGCCTATGGTTAAACACTGCAGTTGAATCCAGTTGAGTGAAATAAAAGCCTATGTACTAGAGGGTTGAGTGATACACTATCCGGTGAGTTTCCATGTACTAAGGCAGTAATCTAGTAAGTAGTAATTTTTCCATGATGTATCACATGTTTGTTTGCTTGGTTTACTTGAATTGAGTTTTGTAAAATATTTCTGAAACTATCATAATCATTGTCACGTCCTAGTTTTCTTTTGTTCTTTGCGTTGCTCGGGACGAGCAACAGTTCAAGTTTGGGGAGTTGATAAACACGGATTTTACGTGTTTATATATATCGTTCCATAGTTGATTATTGCACAATTTTATTTATTGTGTGGAGTTATGTGCTTAATTGTTAAATATTAGAACTTCACGGGTATTATGGAGTTATTGCAGATTTTAGGCCTAATTGAAGAATAAAAAGGACTTTAGTTGAAAAAGAGGAAAATATGAAGATATGAAGCATTGGATCCATATGATGTGCTGTAAGTGTTGCGTGCGTGTCCAGTTGCATGTGTTAGACCAAGTTGAAGCCTCGTTTGGGCAAACGGAAGTCATTTGGTCGAATCAACATGTTGTTAGATCGAGTCAAAAAAGATCGTGAGCTCCCAGAAAATTGACGCCGATCGTTAGACCAAATCTCCATGGTTTGGCCGAACCATCCAACCGAATTGGACCAAATCACCTTTGATTTGGGCGGATCATAGGTTATTTTCACATGGGAATTTCACTTTTCACCAAACTTGTTCTCCAAACCCAGGCCCATTAATCCACTGTTCCACGGGATTTCTACTCCTATAAATACCCAATTAAATCAGAAAAGAGAAAACATCGTGTTTTACATCAATTCACACATTCATCCAAAGAACGTCATGGAGTCACGAAGACGAAAGTCTAGGGACGAGACAACACTTATTCCTTCATCTGGGTTTCATCAGTTTATTTTATTTCATGTTGAATTTAGATTTATTTTATTTCTTTATTTTTTGTGTGGAAGCCTAAACTTTCAGATTTTAGGATTGCACGAGTAATTTGGTTTTGGATTGTTTTGGTGTGTGAATCTTTTATTTAATTCAAGCACTTTATTTCTTTTATATGTGTGATTTCTTTACATGA
The DNA here is from genome assembly GCA_023678885.1 of Pogostemon cablin. Classification (NCBI taxonomy): domain Eukaryota; kingdom Viridiplantae; phylum Streptophyta; class Magnoliopsida; order Lamiales; family Lamiaceae; genus Pogostemon; species Pogostemon cablin. Next base: position 12,936,682 of record CM042962.1, on the reverse strand, counting down.
TTAATTGATTCGCGACCAATTACTCATATATGTTTATTAAATCAAGAAATGAAAGTTGAGGGTTAATATTGATCACTTCACAGATATAACACATCTAGTAGTCGTATCGTTACTGTGAGACAAAAGGTGTGAGAGAATTCAATCCGATAAATCTGTTGGAGTTAATTGATGTGATATTTACGTTACTTTTATATTCATTGAATGATCTACTTGTGATTAGATTCGCAAGAATTAATTACATAAATTACAGATTGCTTTAGGAAATTATGCTTGAATTGAATTAAGAAGTTCCACCCACTGCAAGACAAACCAATTGAAAGTGTAATACCTAGAATTGTTTTTATTATTCTTAATTTCATCCAATTAATATTCTGCATCTGTTGAGTCCAGTCATTGTATATTTATTATTTTATTTGATTGTTTAGTTAATTCTCAAACATCCTGATATTTTCCTTATTCTTGGACAAGTATTTAATTATTTAGATTTTTATTCATTCCATGTGGATTCGATATCTTACCTATCTGCTTGCTACATATGTCCCGTATTCTTGCGGAATATAGTGTCATTTGCATATTAGTGAGCGTTTAAATTTGTGTTGCAAATATATGCTATCAAATTTTCAGGTCAATGATTGAGACATCTGGACTGCGACAAAACATGACATTCTTTGTGGTTCCCATTATAAATTCTACTTATATATTTATAAAAATGCAAAGACTATAAATTTTCAAATGATGGTTTCTTAATGTAAATTTTAATATATGTGTGTATGTATACATTAAATTTTTTATTATTAGCATTATATCATTAAGTCATTATAAAATTATTTTTCAAAGGTTATAAATTATATTTTTCCTCCTTTAAAAATTATATATATATTGAATTAAATTATTAAGTAAGTCTGTGATGATATTTTTGAGTCATTAGTAGTATTTCGATTTAAAAAAAAAAATTGGGCTCGGGGTGCTACAAATCTAATCCAAAAAAGTTTTGTTTTACTAGAATCTATAGTATTTCATATGAACTTGTATTTATGCCATATGAACTTGACAGTTGGAAATCTTAGTGTTTCAATGTGTCTCAACATAGAATCTATAGTATGTCATATGAACTTGTATCTATGCCATATGAACTTGACAGTTGGAAATCTTAGTGTCTCAATGTGTCTCAACGTGTTTCAGTGGCTGATTGTATATCAATATCATTTTACTAGAATGTATGTCATATGAACTTCACAGTTAAAATTTTAGAATGTCAACATATGTCAGGGTGTGTCGGTAGTTGACTGTAATATAAAATTACTAGAGCGTGTCGATCCGAATTTAGATATTTCGTTATATTTTGGTGTGATATATTTTATTAGATAAGTGTCACGAACCAATCTATATGTGCTTACATGTTATTTTCTAATATCCATTTCCTACGTTAAGTATTTATTTTTGGATTATTTTAAGATGTACAAAAATGAATTACTTAACGTTTTTTTATATACATTATCAAAAAATAAATAAATAATAAAATTACGTTTTCTTTCCCAAACTATATCCATTTAATTAGAGTGAAAATCACTTTCATCCACAACAAAAATAAAATTTGATTACTATCCCATAAAATAAAAATAAAAATTGCTTAAATTTCATCTTATAATTACTGAAATTGTCTAATTTTAGCTCAATTTTCATCGAAAATTGGCTTTTTCGTCGGAAAGAAGCACGTGCGACTTCAATTTAGCAATTTTTGACAACTTCATCCTACGTGGCAATGGAGAGTGAAATTAGACCAATCAATTTGCCACCTCATATTTTTCACATATTCCACATCATCCAAATATCTAATATTAAAATTTAGATAATTTATTAAATCTGAATATAAAATATCTAATATTAAAATTTAGACAATTTATTAAATCTGAATATAATTATAATAAATAAACAGACTTAATTTTTATCTAACTAGTAGCTAACCCGTGCGTTGCACAGTATGTGTTAGTTTTAGGACAACAACTTCATTTGATTTTATAATGTTTGAATCGAATAATATTTCTTTGAAAAAATATATAAAATAATAAAAATAAATACCCCTACAAAACATACTCAGATTTCAAATCACAATATGATGCATCAGAATAATTAGAAAATAAATAACAACAAAGTAACAAATATTAACAAACCTCAACATCATGATAAACATCTTACAGATTGGTTGAATCATAAATTTGATAATTAGGATACTCAAACAATCTAACGCATCTGAGTTTGACGACAATGTTTTTTTTTTAGTTGGTAGAGAATTAATCAAACGAACACAAAAATAATGAGTATATATTCTTGTCATATAAAATTATTAAAAAATTGGCATATATTTATTTTTTGTTTTTTTTTGTGTTTATTGTTGCTATATTAGTAAAAGATTTAATGAGATTATTAAAGTTTAAATTAAATATTTCAATGTAATGTAATATCACAAAAATAATATTTATATATTCATAGGCCATAAAGGTGTAATATATATTTTTTTTAATTTTTTTGTATTTATTGTTGTTATATATTAGGTAAAGATTTAATGAGATTATTAAAGTTTTAAATTAAATAAGATTTCTTAATTTCACGAAATAATATGTATATATTGTTGCCATATAGTTATAATTATTACAAATTGGGATATATTTATTTTTTAATTTTTATGAGATTATTAACAATTATTTGCAATGAAAGTTTGGTTGGGTTAATGATAACTCCCTCTGTCCCATTTCAATGTTTACATATTTCTATTTTGGGCGTCTCATTTCAATGTTTACATTTTTTTTTAGAATATGAGACTCACCTAAAACAATTAATATATCACTATGGTCTCCACATCCAACACTAATACACATACACACTTTACATTAATTATTATATCTTTCCACCCACTATCTATTAAAATACTATACTCCTTAATCAATATGCAAAAACAAACGTAAACATTGAAACAGGTTGGAGTGAGTATTTAATTATTGAAAAAGTCATAATTATAATTATTTAATTATTATAATGAGTAGCTGAGATTTGTTTAGGAAATAGATGGTCAGGATTTGGCCATCTGCAAACATTACGCTATAAACCATAATACCCTAAAATCCTAAAACCCTAAACCTAAAACTCTAAATCCTAAATTCATAATTATAATTTTTAATTATTTTAATGGGTGACTGAGATTAATTTGTTGAAGAAAAAGATGAAAAGTTTTGGATTTATTCTGCTTTAATAATATCTTAGTCCCTCCGTCCCACTCAAAGGGTCCCTTTTTTCCATTTTGGGCGTCCCACCCAAAGAGTTCTCTTTCCTTTTTTACACATATGGGACTCATACTCACCTACTAATACAATTAAAATATGTTGCCTACACTCCCGCTAATACAACTATCCACAACACATTAAATAATAATAATTCTTAATCCACATGCAAAAAGCAAACACCACCCTTTGGGTGGGACGGAGGGAGTATTTACTAATTTAAAAAGTCATAATTATAATTATTTAATTATTTTAATGGGTGGCTGAGATTTATTTGAGAAATAGATGGCCAGGATTGAATTTATTCTGCTTTTATGGGTTAATAATTTTTTAATTATTGAAAAAGCCATAATTATAATTATTTAATTATTTTAAAGGGGGTTGAGGTTTGTTTAAGAAATAGATGATCAAGATTTGACCCTCTGCAAATATTATCCCATAAACCCTAAAACCCTAAACACTAAATCCTAAAACCCTAAACCATAAACCCTAAAACCTAAATTCATAATTATAATTATTTAATTATTTTAATGGGTGACTAAGATTTATTTAAGAAATAGATGGTCAGGATTGAATTTATTCTACCCTAAATTCATAATTATAATTATTTAATTATTTTAATGAGTGGCTGAAATTTGTTTGAGAAATAGATGATCAGGATTGGATTTATTCTGCTTTAATAATATCTTATTTCATAATTTAAAAAGTCATAATTATAATTATTTAATTATTTTAATGGGTGGCTGAGATTTGTTTGAGCTTCTCTCATCCGGCTTTGGTGTGGTGTGAATTTTGTTGTCGTATTATTTCTTTATTTATGTTTTTTAATTATCTTATATGTGTTTTACACGGAAATAATTACAGAAAACCCTAAAACCCTAAACCATAAACCCTAAAACCCTTATGTTTTTTAATTATCTCATATGTGTTTTACACGAAAATAATTACAGAAAACCCTAAACCATAAACCCTAAAACCCTAAATCCTAAACCTTAAAACATAAACCCCAAAACCCTAAACCCTAAATTCGTAATTATAATTATTTAATTATTTTAATAGGTGGCTGAGATTTGTTTAAGAAATAGATGGTCAGGATTTGATTTATTCTGCTTTAATAATATTTTATTTTCTAATATGAAAAAATCATAATTATAATTATTTAATTATTTTAATGGGTGTCTGAGATTTGTTTAAAAAATAGATGGTCAGTTATTTAACTTTAATAATATCTTATTTTCTAATTTGAAAATTTTATAATTATAATTATTTAATTATTTTAATGGGTGACTGAGATTTGTTTGAGCTTCTCTCATTCGGTTTTGGAGTGGTTTGAATTTGTTGTCGTATTATTTCTTTATTTATATTTTTTAATATTATTAATTTTTTTAATAAATAATATCTTATTTCTTAGTTTGAAAAAGTCATAATTATAATTATTTAATTATTTTAATGGGTGTTCGACTTAAAGATGATTTAATTCGGGCGGTTTAACACCTGAATCCCAGATTATAGACCGTTATTGGAAGAACTTTGACTTAAGCAGGCTTAAATTCGGGCAGTTTACCACTTGAATCCCAGATTATAGGCCATTTACTGAAAAACTTGACTGTAGAACGCTTAATCAGGGCAGTTTAGAACCTGAATCCCAAATGTATTCCGTTATTGAGTTGATTCTCATTGAAAAATTCGAAGAACTATTCAGACAACTCTGATGTCCTTGATCTTCGTAGAGAATCGTTCTCGGAGTGTCTAGAATGAATGGAGGAGGGCTCCTTATATAGGTGAAGGGTGAGGAAGCTCCATATATAATTCGCAATTTGATTGGTCAATGGATGATTTGACTTAATTCGGGCTTGAGCATTTCCATCCTTGCAATTTGATTGATCAATATTTGATTTGACATCTATTCTGTAGGCTTTATTTAATATTATAAATTTTTTAATAAATAATATCTTATTTTCTAATTTGATAAAGTCATAATTATAATTATTTAATTATTTTAATAGGTGTCTGAGATTTGTTTGAGAAATAGATGACCATGAATGGTTTTGTTATAATTATTTAATTATTTCCTAATTTAAAAAAATTATAATTACAATTATTTAATTTAATTATTTCAATGGGTGGTTGAGATTTGTTTGAGAAAGATGGTCAAGATTGAATTTATTTTGCATTTTCAAATAGGTGTCTGAAATTTGTTTGAGAAATATATGGGCAGGATTTGTTTTGTTATAATTATTTAATTATTTCCTATTTTGAAAAAATTATAATTACAGTTATTTAATTTAATTATTTCAATGAGTGATTGAGATTTGTTTAAGAAAGATGATCGTGTACTTAACATCAAGTCCAAGGGCTTCCTTATATAGCTAAGAAATCTCTCTCCTCTTAATCTTCATCCGATGTGGGACAAAGAAATAAAATAAAACCCCTTCTTTTATTCTTGACAAATCCTAACAATATTTATGTAATGTAATCGAGTAAAGTGTAAAATAATTTTAGAGTCAAAATTTAAGTAAATTTTTTTTCGAATATGTGTTCGATTAATATATTTATATAATGTAATCGAGTAAAGTGTAAAATAATTTTCGAGTCAAAATTTAAGTAAAAAATTTTTCGAGTAAAATTTTTCCTTCATTGTCACGTAGATTGAGCTGCCAGAAATAGGGGTGGACGGTACAGTATATCGAAATATTTAACAATACCGTATACCATACCGAAATTTTCGATATTAAAAAATGTATACCGATACCGTACCGAAATTTCGGTATAACGAATGATATACCGATACAAGTTCATACCGAAAAATTAAATAAAAAAATTACAGCTACTACTAAATATCTGCTCCATTCAAATGCCTTGCTCGAACGAAAATGTAGAACCAAAATACTACTACTGAATTTTAATTAAACTAAAATGGAGACTGAGGGACTGGAGAATGAAGAAGAGAGACCTTAACAGTGGGGGTTGGGGCTAGCAGTGGAGGATCTAGGTCATTGATTGGAGATCCGAACGGCTAGATGTTGAGGTGCGTCGTCGGCGGCGTTACGAAGGAGGAGGAAGAGTTGGTGGCGGAGTTTGGAGCAGTGAGGGCGGAGGCTAGCGTGGAAAACCGAGAATGGAGAAGAGAAACGGGAAACGTGAGAGCTGCTTTGGAGAATTTGGACCGTTGATTGGAGATCTGAGCGTTTGGCATCGACAGCATTACAAAGAAGAAGACCTGGTGCTGAGGGCAGGGAGGGTGCATGGGCGTGAACTAGGGTTCTGCCCTCGTGGGTTCTTTACCTTTTGATTTCAATTCCCAATTCAATTTTTAAGTTTCATCAGAATATTATTGGTGGTAATAGGTAATTTCTTAATTATTAATTTTTAATTTTTTCATTACACCCTGATTTAATATTTAAATATTAAAGTTGAAAATTTATTTAAATAAAACTATATAATTATTATTATTTAATTTGATAAATAATTCGGTATACCGATATATACCGAAATACCGATAATATATTGGCATTTCGGTATATACCGAATTTTTAAAAATAGCTTACCGATACCGAACCGAAAAAAACCGTACCGAATTTTTCGGTATGCTGAAATTTTCAATAAGTTCGTTATTTAACGGTACGATAAATGCGGTATACCGATATTTCAGTATTTTCGTTCACCCCTAGTCAGAAATCACCAAATTGAAGCCTCATGTGCTATTCACGTGATTCTTTTTGAAGAAAAAATTCAATTTTCTATGAAAATTGACTTGAAATTGGACAATTTGGATAATTATGGGGTGAAATTGAAATAATTATTTTTTCAAAAAAAGAAATCGAATTTTGTTTTTTATTATGAGACAAAAAGTGATTTTAACTCAATTAATTAACTACTAACAAATTTACAAGATTGATTCATAGCTCTCACTTCCGTTTTACCATCAAAATTAATTGAAAACTGTTTTAAATGTGTAAGATCTACATTAATCATCATGACCTTTCGTCTATTGAATTAAATGAAACGAATTAATTGATGATGATCAAGCAATTAAGTATGAATAAAACCAACGAACATTTAAAAAAAAAAAGTCACATCCAAGATAAAAATATGAACAGTTGGAATATGATCGGAAGTATCAGAGAGGACAATTCCTTTCAACATAGTAATCGCCGCCACAGGCGTGGGTGATGGGAGAAATGAGTGTTTTATTTATTTATTTATTAATTTTTGGGTGTAGTTGGTTATTAAGGTGAGAGCCTCATGATTTTTCTTCTTTGATGTACTTTGGAATGAAAACGGAGCAAGACTGAATAATTTAGGACGAAAATGACTAACTTAATTATTTTGGGACATTTTTTTAATAAAATAAAAAGATGCAGGAGTATTTATATTTTAAACTCGTGATGAACTTTGCTATTCTTGTGTTGGGATTTGTGTGCATTGTAATAGAATAGGGCTGGTTTTTTATATTGAATGGTTGTTGGATGCTTGAGTTATGCAGATTTTAATTTGAATGATTCATTTGCTCACTTGTGAAGTTGTGGTTTTGTTCATAAGGGGAGTATGCTAGATACATTGTTAAGTGACGTTCATAATGTGCATGTTTAGATTGATTTTTTAATTTTGAAGAGTGCTCATAAATCCTAATTGTAAATCCTGTGAGAAATTGAGCCTCAGATCACGACACATCAATTCATAGTGATTTTATTCTTGTGAGTATTGTCCTTATATGTGTATTCTAAAATCCTGCCTTTCGTTTGATAGTATATGGATGATTTGATGATGAGAAATGATTTTAAGTCATTCTTGATTTTATAAGTCACTCAACTAAATTCTTAATTTCCTACGTACCATGTAAAGTATTTTCCGTAGAAAGACATGTTGAGCTTTAAAGCCTTATTTCTTTGGGAAGCTTACAATAAATAGCCCTTTCATTTATCTTTTAATATTAAGCCTTTTAATCAAATTCCCTATCTAGTAGAGAGTTAATTATTGTGAAAATCACTGGAGGGTTAATCGGGTTTATCCTTAGCTGAGCCGAGCCTATATAAGATCAGATCAGTCGAAGGTAATAAAGATGCCGAGCTTGTGTTAAGTCGATTTTGTGTATATAGGCTCAGCGGGAACTGGGCTTTTATTATTTGTAGCCATTGAGCCTTTACTTATTATTGGTTTCCACATTGGGCCGGTCCGTATCCTTAGCCCAGTAATTTCACCTGGCCGAATGTTGAGCCTCATGACTTCCTATGGTCTATTATTTTTTGCTCTTTTTGACTCATATTTCAAGTGAGATATAGAACCCATATTAAATTAAAGAAAAATAACAATAAATAAATTTAGGTGACAGTATGTTTAATTAATTTACTCATTTATAACTTGCTTAATTTCTGTAATAAAAGTAGTTAGGGAGCACTTAATCACCTAAACATCGTTTACCTATTAACCAGTTACTTCATTTTAATAAAAGTAGTTAGGATACTTAATCGCCTAAATTAATTTGTTTACGATTTAACTAGCAAGTTCGAAGTAGTTAGGGTATACTTAATCAGCTATATAATTTCGTTAGAAAAAGAGAAAAAAAAAAAAAAAAAAAGCACATGGTGTCCCAGTATCACACGAGTTTTAGCCTAATACGCATATATACACGCTCTCTCACCGGATTCCTACCGTATTGTAGTATAATTTATGTTATTAATATAGTAAGTATGGTATAGTTATTTTTTTTTAACGTATAAATTCCACCTACTGAATTTTGATGTTATAATTTGTGTATTATTAAAAATGTTCTCTCTTATTATTCCTCTAAAAAAATATTTTCCTAAAATAATATTACACAATTTTTTGCAACAAAAATCTTCTTTATTAAATTCATGCTTTAATTGATATTTAATTAATGTTGAACTAAAATAAAACATGTTTCCAATATGGCAAAAACTACTGTGCATCCGGGCGCACGGACCACATTCTGTGTGCCTTTAGAATTTTGTGTTAAATTGTATACCCTTTAGTATACAGATGTGTACCCTTTATTTTCTAAAGAAAATTATTGTGTGTATCTCGGCGCATGGACAACACTCCGTGCGTCTTTAGAATTTTGTGTTAAATTGTATACCCTTTAGTATAAAAATGTGTACACTTTATTTTCTAAAGAAAAAAATATTAATGAAAAGTGTATACTCTTTAGAATAAAATGGTGTACCTTTAATTAATTAAAGTGTATACCCTTTAGACCAAAACAATGTACTCTTACCCATAATACTAAATTTCTAAAGGCGCACGGAATATATTTCCGTGCGTCCGGGTGCACGCAAGTCTCACTCTTCCAATATAGATGTTATGAATGATTCAATCAAATTTAATCGTGTACCCACCCAATTAAATATTAGTAGGCGTTATAAGTATGGATTAACACACAAAACAATTAATATACTCTTTTAACCAATATAGTATTTCAATATATTCTCTTTTAACCAATATAGTATTTTAATATTTGATGGGTATAAATATATTAATTGTTTTGTATGAATAAATTCATTTACTATAAAAAAATTAATAATAAATTTTATGATGAGACATCTAACTCTAGTGATGTGTGTTTTTTTTTTTAATGAAATAAAATTTGATTTTTAAAATTCAATTCAGGTATTCAAAATCTTTCTTATGTATAAATAAATCATAGCATGCACACACCTTTCATATATTTTCTCTTGAATTAATATTTTTCTAATCTTCTTTCTCATCAATTAAACTTCTTTCACATATCACCGCGTACCTCTTAAAAGAAAAATTGTATCATTAGAACACCAACTAAGGAGTTTTCAACCATAGTAGGACAATTGCATTATTGAACTCGATTCAATGTATGTTTTTTGCAAAATTGCATAGTATTCTTTAGCATTTGAAAAATTCTCTTTCCAAGAGAAAGACTATTACTATTCTAAATAAAAATTATTATTTATGTTAACAAGAGTATAAAAAATACAATATATACAGAATTTGATGAGTAATATTTTCACTCAAAAGAGTAATAGTTCATCTCTTTAAATACTAATTTTTTATGTACTATAAAGTAATCGGTAAATTAGAGTGCAAATATTTAAGGAGTAATATTTCTCATTTAGAAGAATATAATAATTCATTTATCTAAATAATAACTTTATATGATAAAGAGTACTTTATCCGTCCCATTTCAGATGTCACACTTTTCATTTTTTATTGTCCCACAAAAGTTTGCACATTCCTAAAAAAACAAAAAGTCAAACACAATCACCCTTCCCCATACACTTTATTTCCAAAAAAAATCACTCATATCTAACATACCTAATATATTTTATCATTTATTTATTACATAAAAATATCATAATACCCCTAAAAGTTATTATTTTCTTAATTTTTGTGCTTGGAAGGGGGTGCAGACTTTCCTGTGACGGAGGGAGTAATTGGTAAATCAGAATGTATTTGTAAACCCGATTTATATAAGTGTTTGCCTAATTAATATACTAAAAATTAAATTTTTCCATAAACATTTAGAATCCATTTTTCAATTGAAGGTTTGAAAAATGTATAAACTATTAATGTGGGATTTGAATTATAGTTGTATTTTTTATTGATTAGAGGTCTGAAATATATAAAACTATTTATTTAAGACTTGACTTTATCACATATTATCTCATATTTTATTAATTTGGGACCTAAATTCATGTAGTATTTTTAGGACAATATATTCGAACTGACAGATAATATACTACCTAATTAGTTGGGATATTCAATTTATTATTTTGAAATTTAAATTTTGCTCTAACAGACAAATTAATCCTTATTTGAATGAAACTTAAAATTTTAAAATATTCTTATATTTCTTATAAAACCCTTCATACTTTCATAATATATTTGCCTTATAACACTTTTCATAATTAAAAAAAAATGTAATGCCCAATCAATTCAATAAATTCAAAATATATTTTAATTTTAATTTTATCATTTCCACCTAAAATGAATAACATACTTTTCAATTTATTAATTGCCTTCAAATACCAAATTAGCAAAAAATAATAATAATAAAATAAAATAAAATAAAGAATCAATAAAATTGGTTTTAAAAAAAAATTCTCTTAAGCAACATACTCCTACATTTTTCTGTGATGTTTTACAATGATATTTCATCTCATATTTCATAACTTATCTTTTAATACCATATTCCACAATGGTATTTAATTCTATGTTTTATAACTTATTTTCTATTAAAATACTATATCATAATTAACGTCCATTAAACACTTATAAACGTAACACTAATTTAGTCATTGATTATAACAAATGACAAATATCCAACTAATAAAATAGAAGATGATACATAAAAAATTGAAATAAGCTATCCCATTTTTATTAGGAAGCGTTTTATGGGAAACAAAATGTTCTAAACCAATAAATATAGCGTCCTAAAGTCACGTGCAATCACACTTTCTTTGTTCGGGTTTACATCGTCCTATGTTGAAGGTGGATTTATGTGCGATAAGGGGCAAGTGGGTAGATCAAAAGGCAAGAATGAAGATCAGGGTTGACGCCCTCCACATGGTAATGAATTGAAACTGAATATGGATGCTTCTCTGAGTCAAGGGTTTAGTGCTACTATAGCAGGTGTGATGAGGAATAATAGAGGAGAGGTTCTTTGGTGCTTTGCTGAGCGATGTGAAAGAGTGTATGAAGTGGAGGTAGATGAGGCAATAGCTATTGAGAAGGGGCTTAAAATAGCAATTAATCGTGGCCATGAGAAAATTGTGGTGGAGTCTGACTCTCAAATAGAAGTGAATGCATTGCAAAAACAGTCATCTTACTTATCTTATCTTGGGAGAATTTTTCAGAACATTAGGAGAATGACACGACAAATAGAGATAGTTAAATACAGTTGGGCAAGAAGAACGGCGAAAAGGGTGTCTCACAAGTTGGATTTATTTGCATTCTCATGTAAAACTCCATACTTCTCGCTGGGAGCATTGCAGATGATTGAGGAAGCCGTGTTAGTTGATCGTCCAGCTACCTAATAATTGTCTTCTTTCACTCTTTAATTTTTTTAAAAAAAAAACGTGCAATCACACTTTTCTTTTTTAACCTTATATTATAAATATAAATTATTTCTATTCATAATAACAATAAATATAAATATTTCTATTTATAATATTCAAAATGCACGTGTATAATTCACCCAAAGTTTTGTTTTCCTCCACCGCTTATACAATTAAAAGCCGACATATAATATTTATTTTAAAATATTTTATAAGAAAAATTGGCCCTTTATTAACCTTCAATCTCCCCTATATAAGGGGTTTAGAAATACTCCGACAACATGGTATCACACTCATCAAGGTAGACAGAAAGGGAGATATATATCAGAGAGAAGAGAATGGCCACAAAACCAGGATTGTTTACTGACTGGCCATGGAAGCATCTTGGGAGTTTTAAGGTAATATATATATATCAATATATACAACATGCAATTGGTAATAATTATTGATAATAATATATTATGATGATATTCTGTGGCATGCATTTATTCAGTACATGGTGTTGGCTCCATTTGCAATCCATAGCCTTTACAGAGTGGCAAGAAAAGGGAATGATGAGATAGATTACACCAACTTGCTTATCATACCATTCCTGCTATCAAGAGCTCTTCACAACCAGCTCTGGATCTCTTACTCTCGTTATAGAACAGCCAAAGGCACCAACAGGATTGTTGATAGGACCATTGAGTTTGAACAAGTTGACAGAGAAGAAAACTGGTTATTACCTACCATCCTCTCTCTTATCATGCCAAACGAGTTTAAAACATAAATCATCTTCTACTTTTTACTTTATTCGAAAAGGTCCCAAAATAGTTAGATATTCATTTCGTCCCAAACCATTCAATATTTTTACCAATTACATCTCATGACTTTTGTTATTCAGTCCCATGGTTTAGTTTTATGAAATTAGAAAAATTGAACATTTCAGAGTAAAAGTAACCATTTTGGTGAGAATCTTAATATCTACGGAGTATGGCCAAATTAAGTTTTTTAGACTATTTTGAATAAAGTAAATTTGTATAAGACGGTTTTGATTTTAAACTCCATGCCACCCTTTTGGCTTAAAAGAAAAGAATGTTTAATAAAGTGCAGGGAAGATCAGATTCTGCTAAGTGGGGTTGTGCTCTATGTTCTGAACATCACAATGGCTGGTGCTTCTTTCTTGCCCTTATGGAAGACTGATGGTGTGATCATCACAATCTTGAGTCACAGTGGCCCTGTGGAGTACCTTTACTACTGGCTGCATAGAGCACTGCACCACCATTATCTCTACTCCAGATACCATTCCCACCATCATTCCTCCATTGTCACTGAGCCCATTACATGTAAGATCAACTACCATCTAAAAATTGCCCACTTAAAAAGAAAAAAAAAAAAAACTCTTTTTAAGTGGTAATTAACAATGAATTGCCAACAAAAATTCATTTTTATTTCAATTACGCCAATACATTTATTATGTTTTTACTAATGGAATACAATTCGTTGCTATTTACCAACTAAATCATTATATAAATTACCAACGGATTACCAACAAAATTATTTAGCAACGAAATTGAATTTTTGTTGCAAAAATATTTACCAACTACCACTTTACCAACAGAAAATTACCGACTTATTTCATAGTCAATCCGTTGAAAAACCAATTTAGCAATGAAATTAAGGCTTATACTATCGGAATACTACGGACCGTAAAAAACAGTTTTTTTTTTTGTAGTGTTAGTTTGTCTTCCTTTCTGATTGTTGTGTACTGTTTGAATTGTTGCAGCTGTTATACATCCATTTGCTGAGATCATTTCATACTTTGTGCTGTTCTTTATTCCAGTAGTGGCAACAGTTATCACTGGAACTGCTTCTTTGGTATCCTTATTTGGATACATAACTTACATTGACCTCATGAACAATATGGGCCACTGCAACTTTGAGATCTTTCCTAAATGGGTTTTCTCCATCTTTCCGCCTCTCAAATACTTGATGTATACGCCCTCGTAAGTTTCTTATATCTCCTGTTACACGAATACATAACATGCATGTGATCGGCAATTATAACTCTTTTATACTCTAAACAAACGTATTGCTAACTCTTTGGGATGTTTTATGCCACTAAGTGTATTATTTTCTGTATCATATAATCTTTAAATTAGTAATACGGTAGAGTAAAAAAATCTAAACTCATGTTATATTTTGAAAGAAGTTTCAATCATGCAATTATTGATATAGAAAATATTAATACGTCAAAAGTAAGAGTCCGGTACATCGATTTACTTGAACAATCTTAATCATTAAATTAATTTTTAATTCAATCTCTAACATTAAATAAAATAAAATAATTATATATTTTTTTTAATAAAAAAATATCCACGGTCCATTTTAACCTATAAACTTGAAATACACCATGTGCACCCAAAATCACACTCAAATTAAATAGGGTTAATTGCAAAAAAACCACGAACTTTACTCTCATTGCAAATTAATCCTCACCTTTGAGAAATTGCAAAAAAAATCATCACCTTTAAGTATTGTTGCAAAAAAACCCAATTTGTGACTAAAAGTAGTTTTTTTGAGATTTTTTTTGCAACAATACTAAAAAGTTGTGGTTTTTTTTTGCAATTTCTCAAAGATAAAAATTAATTTGCACTGGAAGTAAATTTCGTGGTTTTTTTTGCAATTAACTCAATTAAATATAATTGTCATATTGGATTAGGCATGTAGAAACCACTCCGGATAACCTTTTACAACTGTGTTTCATGCACGGTTTTCATTTCTTATATGGATGCCGCATATTATAATCATTTCTAATTAACGCCAATTGGGGAAAGTGTGATGATCATTTTATAGAAGTGCATGTCTTGTGTGACACCGTTTCACGTGAGATAATTTTTACTTTTTAAAATAATTATCACTTTCGCTATAAAATATTATCATATTTTATTTATTTTATAAATTATTCATTGAAATAACATTATCACTTTTTATTAATTTATTATCACTTTCATTTATAGAAATTATCACTTTATGTCCGTCTCACATAAAGGCACGTAAAGATTTACGTGAGACGTGAAACACAATTGTAAAACAGGAAATCTGGATTCCGTAGAAACCAGCAAATATCTATGATATTAATAAAATTTCCTTTTGACTTATTTTAATCTAATTTTTTCAATAAATAAATTGTAAAGTATGTTATATGTGTAAAAAAAATATGACAATTTTTAAATTAAATTTCGGCAATACTCCCTCCGTCCCATCTAAAGGATAGTTATTGTTTTTTTGCATGTGGATTAAGCAGTATTATTATTTAATACGTAGTGAGTAGTTGTATTAGAGTAATCTATACTTATATGTACTTAATGACAAAAAAGCCAGCACAACCTATCCTACCAACCCACCATGACACATCACACCAAAATGGAAAGAAAATCTTATAAGGTTAATTAGTAGCATATTAGCAATTATATATAATACAAATAGGTATCGGAAGATTTTACATAACATTTGAATATCTAAGAGCATTCATAATTAAAGTTAATAGAGTTGTTACATACCAGCTTCATTTATAATTAATAGCATTAAATTTGTGATTACAACAATTTTCGGGTGCACACCCAAATCTTATGCACCATTTTTGTACATATTTTATATGTAACACGTTATATAAATCATACCTAATAGAGGAAAGAAATCTATTGTCCCCGTGTGAAAAAATGTTACTAGCTATTAACAAAGTTATTACTATTTCGACTTTAACACAATCATATTATACATACACTAGATATAGATTTGATTATATAAGAATTAATTGGAGACTTAAATTAACTAATGCAGGTTCCATTCACTACATCACACCCAATTCCGAACCAACTATTGTTTGTTCATGCCATTCTATGATTACATCCATGGCACGATGGACAAGTCCAGTGATGCATTGCACGAATCGTCGCTCGAGAAAAAGGACGACGTCCCCGATGTTATCCACTTGACTCATCTAACCACCCCGGAATCCATGTTGCATCTCCCCATTGGACTTGCCTCTTTCGCTTCGAGGCCTTTGAACTACTACTCCTCCAAGTGGCTCGCCTGGCCTCTCATCTGGCTCAACAGCCTCATCTACGGCCCTTCGTTTGTTGTAGAAAGAAATGTGTTTGAGAAACTCAAGCTCCAATCTTGGGTCATCCCACGTTACAGCATGCAGGTATATCTTTATTTGACATCCATGGCATAATTAGTAGGTGTTTTTCTTGATTTCTTCGTCGTGATTCGTTTTCTGCGTATAGTATACACTGAAATGGAATGGACAAGCCATCAAAAAGTCGATCGAAAAAGCCATACTTGAAGCTGAAGCAAGAGGTGCCAAGGTGATGAGTTTAGGTCTACTGAACCAGGCAAGTGATCATGCGGCAGCGTTTTTCTTGTTTCCTATGTCCGGTGGTGTATTAATTAATCTTTGGAGCGACACTTAAGAGAGAGAATGGAGTCAGAATGGAAGGACTGTGTTCGGCTTCGAGAGAATGAAGTTAAAGCCAAAACACAGACTTTATTCTGACTTCATTTTCTCTCTTACGTGTCACCTCTCGTATAACTAGTAGTACAGGAGAAATTAATGCGGAAGTTGTTGGTTATTATTCAGAGTGAGGAGCTAAGCAAAAGTGTAGTAATGTTCCTAGAAAGACGTGCAGAAGTAAACCTGAAAGTGGTAGATGGGAGTGGATTGGCAGTAGCAATTGTCCTAAATACCATCCCTAAAGGCACAACAAGTGTCCTATTCAGAGGCCGTCTCTCTAAACTCGCTTACGCCATTGTTTCTGCATTGTGCAATCAGGGCATTCAGGTTTGTCTCTCTCCACCCCCTGATTTCTGTTAGTAAATACCAAAAGAACAATTGCAAAAAGATTTTTAATGTTTATGTCAACTAAATAAAATCCGCTAGGATTATTAGTATAAATTAGGACAAGTCTTGTGTGACACCGTCTCAACGTAAGTCCTTACGTGAGACAGATAAAGTAATAATATCATCAATGAAAAGTGATATTCAATTGATGAAAAATGATAATATTGCAATGAACTATTTCTAGAACAATTTATAATATAAATAAAAAATAATAATATTTTATAGCGAAAGCAACAATATTTTATAACGAAAATGATAATAATGTTGTCACTTTTTATACGTTTCACATAAGTGCTTACGTGAGACGGTTTCACACAATTCTTTGCCTATAAATTGTCAATACAAATATTAACCACGGATTACCAATGAAAATATTAACTTTCGTTCGTAAAATTTTACGTATCAACCACCATTTTATGAACGGATTTTTCTCTTTGATAATATATTGCTAACTTAATTTAGCAATGAAATTAAGGGTTTTAATATTCTACTGTAAAAACTCCTTTTTTTCTTTTTTTTTTCTTTTTTTTTTAGTGCTAGATACTCAGTCGTTTGATTGATGATGATCAGGTGGCCACATTGTACGAACACGAGAAGCTTCAACTCTCTTCAAGATGTTCGAGTGATGAGGTGGTAGTTGCAGAAGATTACTCTAATTATAAGGTAGACACAACGAACAAGAAAAACTAGTAACATACATTAATTGATGATGAAGTCGAATGTCAAAAATGGGTAATATTGTTGCAGATATGGTTAATTGATGATGGGTTGTCGGAGAGTGAACAACTCAAGGCACCAAAGGGGACTTTGTTCATTCCATTCTCTCACTTCCCTCCTAAAAAATTCAGAATTGATGCCTTTTACTTTCACACTCCTTCCATGGTGGCTCCTCCTTCCCTTCACAATCTCAATTCTTGCGAGGTACTACTATTTGATTCTTAGTTTGATTTTCTCCTAATTAAATTTACAAGCATGTTAACTTCCAGTTCGGATTTTCTGTGTAATTTTAATGTAGAGAAGATATCAAAATTCGTTATGTCTATTTTCAGTTTTGGTAATTTTTTATTCGATTTTGGCCTTTTTTATCAAATTCTAGTTATTTAATCAAATCTAGTCCAATTTTTTTTGACCAAATTCAATCCTTCATGTCAAAATTTATCCAATTTTAATCCAAAATTAGGTTAGAAAATGAAGAAATTTGATTAAAGGGTTAAATTTGAACAATTAAAAAGGACCAATATTGGAAAAAAAAATCAAAATTTAGAATTACAAATAAAAAATGACTAAAATTGAAATCAGTCATATTTAAAGGCGAAATTTATTTATTTATTTATTTATTGTTTAACATTTCACCATTAATATGTAAGAGGGAGGAAAAAATTATGTGTTCTAAAGAAAAATATAAACTCTAAAAGCAAATTTTCTTTTAACTCTCTTACATGTCAATGACGTACCGAGATTCTTATTGAAGTATCTAACAAAATAAAAGAATGTATTTGGTAGAATTGGTTGCCAAGAAGAGTAATGAGTGCATCGCGTGTGGCGGGAATAGTGCATGGATTGGAAGAATGGAATGAGAATGAATGTGGAGACTCCATTTTCGACTCAACTAAGATCTGGGAAGCTGCTCGTAATCATGGATTTCGTCCAACAACTATGTTCGGATGATTCTATATATATATATATCGTACTATAATTAATGAGTGAGACTCCTGTGCACCGGGACGCACGGAGCAGATTTCGTGTGCCTTTGCAATTTCCATGCCCCTTTACAACATAAACTTCTAGCAATACATATGTTTAAATAAGATTGGAGGGGGAGAATTGTGTTCACATGGGGACACGGAGTATTCCTCCGTGTCCCCGTGGGCGCATGAGCTTTTGCCATCATTAATATCATGTACGGAATAAAACTCACATGGTCAGTCCTTACTTCGGTCTGCACGCCGACTGTGCTGAGGGGCTCCTAAATATTTTGGGCCATTTTATATAAAATAATTGTAATATTATATACACATTTATATCACATATTACGTTTGATTGCTACATTTTTTTAATTGGACTGATCTTGTATGAGATCGTTTGAGACGGATAAAAAGTAATAATATTATAAACGAAAAGTGATATTCAATCGATAAAAAGTGATACTAATGCAGTAAATTATTTAATGAACAATTTATAATATAAATAAAAAGTGATAACATTTTATAGCGAAAGTGACAATCTTTTATAGGGAAAGTGATAATAATCTTATCACTTTTTATTCGTCTCACGTAAGTCTTTACGTAAAACGGTCTCATATAAGTCTTTGTCTTTTTTATTTATGAGGCACTCTTTTGTGAGACGGATTATTATGAGACGGCTCGACCAATCACTAAAGTATGTCTATTTATTGTTAAAGTAATTATATAATTGTAACACGCTAAATCATACTTTAATATATAATTTAGCATACTTTAGAAAACATACTTTAACAATCATTAAGCATACGTTAAATATATAATAATAGATATAATTTAACACGTCTCATAATCCGTCTCACGTAAGTAATGTTTCTCAAGAAACTTTTTCAATTTATAATGGGTTAATTGCAACCAGGTGGGATATCTCACTTGGCCACTGGACTCTTCACTTAAGTAAGAGACCCAGGTTCGATTCCCATTGGGAACGAATTAGGAGATGTGATATAAGGAGACTTGGAGAAGGGGAAGTAAGGGTGCTTGGTTTATACTAACTAGACTAACAACTAGGAGACTTGGAGAAGGGGAAGTAAGGGTGCTTGGTTTATACTAACTACTAACCGGACTAACAACTAACATTTACCGATAAAAAAATAATGGGTTAACTACAAAAAAACCACAAACTTTACTCCTATTGCAAATTAATCCTCATTTTTGAGAAATTGCAAAAAAAACCACCACCTTTAAATATTGTTCAAAAAAAAAAACTCAAAAATTATATATTTTTTCAGAGAATAATCAATATTAATAGTATTTTTTTTAATGATTTCATTATGTGAATCAATCATATAGTATTTTTTTAATGATTACTAATGGACTAACAACTAACATTTACGATAAAAAAATAATGGGTTAATTACAAAAAAAACCACGAACTTTATTCCTACTGTAAATTAATCCCCACTTTTGAGAAAAAAAACTCAAAAATTATATATTTTTTCAGAGAATAATCAATATTAATAGAATTTTTTTTTATGATTTCATTATGTGAATCAATCATATAGTTTTTTTTTTAATGACTACTAATGGACTAACAACTAACATTTACCGATAAAAAAATAATGGGTTAATTACAAAAAAAACCACGAACTTTATTCCTATTGTAAATTAATCCCCACTTTTGAGAAATTGCAAAAAAAAAACCACCACCTTTAAATATTATTGCAAAAAAAAATTCAAAAATTATATATTTTTTCAGAGAATAATCAATATTAATAGTATTTTTTTTAATGATTTCATTATGTGAATCAATCATATAGTATTTTTTTTTTAATTTTAGATTTTATAATAAATAAAATAAATATAAATGAATATTAAGTTATGTTATACTCCCCCCGTCCCATAATCCTTTTCCTACTTTTCTCATTTGTTTGTCCCACAAAATCTTTCACCCCAAAAAGAAAACAAACTTTATCCAACAACCTCAAAAGTTACTTTAATTTCAAATTCAATAATTACTTTATACTTTTTAATTACCTAAAAATACTACAATACTCTCCAAATACTTTTTCCCCCGTCCCATTATTTTTTCACACACATATCATTACTTTATACTTTTTAATTACCTAAAAATACTACAATACTCTCCAAAGTCAATAAAGTTGGTCAAAAAGTGCAACTTTTCTTAAACAACGTGGAATAGTAAACGTGAAAAGTTTTCCTGGACGGAGGGAGTATTTTTTTCTATATACTCCATATAATTATATATAATTATGATCTAATTAGATAAAAGCAAAAACTCCTGTGCACATTTTTTTTAAATTCGCACGGAATGTATTCCCGTGTGCCGGACACACGCAAGCCTCACTCCTAGATAAAATTAATAAAAAAAAATTTAACAATATGATCATTATCCATATTTAAAAACAAACTTTAAATTTTTATTTTTATCTTCAATATTTCTGTAAATAACCTTTAGGAGAGAGAGTATTAGAAAAACTTTAGGAAATACTAAAATGGAGAAAATCATTGCACATCTAAACTCCAAGTACGCTACCGTGCCGGCCCAATGCCTTTATTTACTATTTTAATTTAAATTAAGAAAAATAAATCAATTTCGGTTTCGTAAAAATGAAACGAACTTTTTAGCAACTAGAAAAAAATCAACAGCTCAACTGCCGACAGCGATTCATCCACAGACCGCATAAACTTGAACAAAATTGCACAGATCTAATCGATCCTCGCCAACAAATCTCTCTCTCATCCCAAACTAAGAAAAATCGGGAAAATTGAACGGGTCAGTCTCCTTCGATCTCTCATTTTCCCACTCTTTATCGCGATTCTTTAATCCTATCATTTATGGGCTAGGATTCTTTTATATCCGGTCCAGATTAGAATCTAAGTTTGTATTGATTTGAATTGATTCAGATTTTTATTTAAAAATAAATAAATTGGGAAATTAGATTTGAGTAGTTTTTTCTGTTGTTTTATATAGTTACATTCAAGGTGTTGGCACAGGGTGTCCTTAAAAGACGTTAATTCAGCTGGTTTTACAGGAGTTATATCGGGATTTGTTTGTTCCGAGGTTTAAATCACTGTGTTATCTGTTCTTGTGGAAGTAAGTGAGTGAGAAATTGAATATTAGGCATCATGTGGTGTAGAAATTAGGATTGAAATGGCTGGTAAAAAATGCAGTGAAGACAATGGTGGAGAGCAGTTTAGAAAGTGGAAGTGATGATATAACAAGTGAAAGTAAAGGAGTAAGAATTAGGCGGGAACCTTCCTTCTCCGGTTGGTGCGACGAGGATGGAATCCCGCTTCCAGCTCCATTAATTAATGATGATGTAGATATAGATGGAGAGGAATTTGATTTTAAGTTGCCTTTGGTTCGGCCACGTGGATCGGAAAATGCAGTTTTAGACGTAGAGAGGCTCAATCCTAGTAATTCACGGAAGGGAATGGAGGGTGGTGAAGACAATGATGGTGCTGCCTCTAATGGTTTGAGGACTCAAAATGAGTATTTGCCTTTTGATATTGAAAATGGACATGATTCTGAGAGATATAACAGTAGTGCAAATGGTCTTAATCACGATGATGCATCAAGGATAAACAAGAAGAGCCCTGTTTCTGCTGCTGATGTGCTGAAGACATTGTTTTTTATATTAGTTTGGTACACGTTCAGTACATTCTTGACACTGTAAGTGCTTTTGTTTTGTAATAGTTAATGACATTGTTAATTGTTATTGCATATATTTTGGTGAATAATTGTTTCTAAAGTGTCTGTTCTTGATTCTATTTTTTCTCATGGAGCAGGTATAATAAAACTTTATTGGGGGATGATCTTGGGAAATTCCCTGCTCCACTATTGATGAACACTGTCCACTTTTCAATGCAAGCTGTGTTGTCAAAGGGAATAACGTGGTTTTGGTCTGACCGATTTCATCCCTCTGTTATGTCATGGAATGATTACTTTACAAGAGGTACCAGAAAGTTCATTATTTGAATCTAGTACTACATATAACTTAAATGATGCTTTCATTTTCCTGATCATATAGTTGTAAAGTTATAATTGGTTGTTTAGGTAATCTAGGCTGAGTTAGTGTATGCTATTTTTACTGATAATTGAAAAGATATGAGTTTCTAAAATTTTCAGTTATTATGATACTTGCTGGGTAATGTACTGTCTATTTTTCTCCCTACTGTTACAAAGTTATCAGTTAGTTAGAGTAAAAATTAGGCTAGGAGGTGAGGTTAAGGCAAATGGGATATCTTACTAGCATGAATATTTATTGATGTTTGGATGTAGTTTTTTCCTTTGTATCATAATGTTATCTTCATCAATACAGTCTATTCTCTGTCTTTTTTATGTAGATGCTACGTACTGAATGAAATGACTAGCGCATGCACTTCCTAAAATCTTAATAGAAGCATTCTAGGATAATTAATACGTCCATTTTGAATGATCTTTTGTAATTAACCTGTTTCAACTAGTCCTTAACCAAATTTTAATTTTATTTATTATTTTAATGAAATCTCTGCTTACATTTCTCTATCAAGCATTTAGGGCTCTTAAGCTTAGAATACGAATTCCTAGTTATTCGTATTCACTATTACTTAATCATTTTGGATTCTCGTCACCTATTCTTTAGTAGTGAGTTGTGAGCTGTAGACCACTCTCTCTCAGGCCATGTATGAATTTCCAGAGACATTGCGCTTACATTGTCCAAGTTTCACTGAAATAAAAGCTTTATTGGGATTTTATGTATCTAGTCAATGCAGCAAATTAATATTTACTAAATCAGTGTTATCATTTCATCTTACCTTGAAATTTGGTATTATAATTAACCTTTCTGGAAACTAATGCTACAGATGGCCTTTGCCTTTCACAGTTGTTCCAACAGCTCTCAGCACTGCAATGGATGTAAATCTAAGTAATGCGTCCCTGGTTTTCATCTCTGTTACATTTGCTACTATGGTTGGTCATTCTTCTTCTTGATTGTGATGCACAGCTTATTGGATTTAGTTTTAGGTTTTAGATTAGGCCATTACAGTCTCTCACTTTATATTCATAATTCTTGCAATTTTTGTTAAATCCTGATTTATTTATAAGAACAGCCATATATCTGGACTTGATTTTCTAATATTACTGATGTTCTATTGCTGTGGATTCTTCATCTTGAAGAACAGTTAGGTTGACAAAATCAAAATTTTATTTATTTATTTATATTTCGCTTGCAGTGTAAATCAGCATCACCAATATTTCTCCTTCTTTTTGCCTTTGCTTTCAGGTACTTTTCCCCCCTTGTGAACATGCCTGTGGCATTTATTTTTCCTCATGTTATTTCCTATTACATCAATTCTCTGACATATTAATTTGTTATTTTGGTTAAGTAGATCACTGAAATTTCTGAATATCTTCTAGAGATGGGAAACTCAAAATTCATTAACGTTATCGCTTACAAAATCCCTGGGGAATTTTAATGAATTCTTACATGGTTCATTAAAAAAAAAAAACTTTTATGGGATAATAGGAATCCTAATGTCTAAATTATGCATCAAGAATTGCAAATGGAAACTAAAAAATCGATGTTTGGTCAGATAAAGATGCAAGAAAGGGACTAATACATGTATCAATAGTGTGTGAGGCACTTGTAATGTGATAATGCAAATTTGACCAGGGTCACTAAAGTTTTTTTTTTTGGGTTAAAAGAGTAGATTATGAGTGGGAAATAACTGTTTCTCTGACAACCTGGGACCAGGGTTCAATGAGGCCGAATTTAATACTGTAGAAATGCTTTCGGATTGATTCCTGTATGGATGAGGGTGCAAGTTGCTACTGGTTCATGTTTGATGACATGGACCTTTATTCAATGACCTATGGACAGAGATCAGAGCTGCAACTAAAGTGTTCTTTTTCTAAAAAAAACTACTCCTTATTTAAAATTTGTAGATGTGTTGTCTGAAAAGAAATCATGAAATGAAAATTTTTTTCTTTATTTGATTTTTTTTTTTGAATTTAATTGCATACATCTTTGATTCTTTGAACTAGTTTGTAACTTGAAACAACTGTTTTCTGAAGATTGGAATCGCCCAGTTTTAAGCTGCTTGGCATTATGATGATCATTTCTGTGGGGATACTATTAACGGGTAAGCAATTTGTATCCTTGTTCATTAAATTTTTTCTTGATATGAAGATCAGTTTAAAAATTTCTACTTTAAATGCATGGGGGGACTTGGTACTATCACCTTGCAAATTAGAATGTACTCTTAGAATTACACACACGTACATGCATACTCATTTAGGATATTGGTGATACGCTGTCCTTTTTCCATGCTTATTCTGTCAATCAATGAAGCGCACTGTTTTCACTGGCTTTGCCATTGTTCACGGCTCACGGCCATGTTAGAATATTTATGTGTTCTTTAAATGGTAATTTAATATTTTTCCGGCATAATGCTTCAACAAATTCTTGATATCAAGTGTATTGGGGATGATTGAGTTGAAGATTATGGTTTTATTGTTGTAGTACCAGCAGATTTTGTTATAATCAGTTCCAATTGGTCTTTTAGTCCTTAGGAAATCTCAGCCTTGATTTTTCTCTAACCTCTTTGATAAGTAATGCAGTTGCAAAAGAGGCAGAGTTTGAGTTTTGGGGTTTCTTATTTGTTATGCTTGCTGCTGTCATGTCTGGGTTCAGATGGACAATGACACAAATTCTTCTCCAGGTATCAGCAGTTTTAAACTTGACTCGTATTGTTTCATTTCTGGTGTCTGAATTAAATCTTGTCCTTGTTTCTATTTTTATCATCTGCATATGTTCTCACATCATTGTTCTTTCCTTTCTCCTTTGGATGATTGGTGTGATGATATCAAAACTGGAATGAAGAAAGAAACTTATGGTGAGTATGAAGTACTTACTTTTGAAGCCCACTGTATTGAAATCTCATGTATATCCTCTTTGTCATACTCATCCTTATGTTATTCTCTGGCAATTCATTTTAAAAATAATTTCTATATGGTAATGGCCAATGGGAAAATAGCTCAAAATATTTTTGGATGAGTTAATTTTTTCTTCATATTTAATTCAATCTAGCGCATTAATCGTCTTTTTGATTCTGTGTTTGGATCCTATCACAAAACTTCTTTCTGTCTTGGACATACCCTAGTTTCTGTTAAGTATGAAATGATATAGCCACTATGTCAAGCAGTTCTGTATTGCTATAACTGCCAATTCTATCATGTGGATCTGAACAATATGTCCTCTTTGCTCTAGTTATACTGAAATTATCAGGTCTTGATATTGGTGACAATCTTAATGGACTGAAATAGTTGCTGGGTATACCTGAATATGTCCTGAGATTTTTATGCATCATGAACACAAGCTATATGCAAAACCTAGTTAATACCATTCTTGATGCTTATCTCTTTATATCATTAATGATTTATGTTTAAGCCTGATTGTTTCTCATCAGAATCATTATGTCGTCAGAATTTTTTTTTTTTTTTTTTTACACTTTCTTGATTCTGGCAACATTGTTAACACTTTTGTCCTTTAACTAGGTCTTAAGAATCCTCTTACTTTGATGAGCTATGTCACCCCTATTATGGCAATTGCTACTGCTCTTGGTTCCTTGGTATTTGATCCATGGCATGAGTTCAGAAATAGTGATTACTTTAACAGCTCATGGCATATTGTGCGAAGTTGTTTGCTGATGTTGTTTGGTGGGACTCTGGCTTTTTTCATGGTAAGAACTGTTAAATCTAATACATTGAATATGCAGTTATGTGGTTAATGCCCTGTGTTTTTTGGTTCCCCTGTAACTTTATTTTTTCATCTTTCTCTGGATACATTTCACTGGAGTTCTCCAATAAATCACTACTCCCTCCGTCCCAAGAATACTTGCACACCCTGAAAATGGAAACAATACACAATATCAATAACCTTACACTACTACAATATTACAAAAATGCCACCTTTTTACACAGAATTTAGTCAAAGTCAACTATATTATATACTTTATTCTATTCAATTACCCAAAATACCCCTTTTCTTTCTTACATTATTACAACAAAAGGTTATTTTTCTTAAACTCCGTGCCACTAGATACGTGCATGTATTCCTGGGACGGAGGGAGTATTTGTTTGTAAGCACCCATATCTTAGAAAAATAAAGGGCCCATGTCTTACATTTCTTGGTGTCGGCGGCAAGAATCTTATTCCCATGCTGCTCATCATCTCTCAAATTAGAGGGCTAGGAGCTAATTATTAATTATTCTCCATTTATCATCTTCTGCTTCTGCCAGTCTTTGGGTTTGATTTCTCTGAGAGAAGCTTTGGCATTTTGGTTTTATTGCAGGTGTTGACGGAATATATTCTTGTTTCAGTGACTAGTGCAGTAACTGTGACAATAGCAGGGATTGTGAAGGAAGCTGTTACTATTGTGGTATGAAACCCACTGTTCTTTTAAGGTTTTGAAATTGTGTTACTTTGTTTCAGAAAAACCACATATTTTCCTGAAAACTGCTAATCATTTTTTACTGTATTATTGGATGTTCTTATTCGCATAAAGGTCAAGATAATTTATTTTATCCATCTCAGAGATAAGTTACAAACTTAGCTAAAAATTTGAGATACAAGTATCTCAAAATAGCTGAGTCATGGAAGCCTGTATAAACTGTATTAAACGCATTATGGAAATAACTGATTGGAATTTCTTTATGGTTCGTCTCGTGAGAAGCAGGAATTATTTTTCTGTTCGACATTTTCTACAATATTAGTTCTTTACTTCGAGCTGATATGAGCCTTTAATATATTTCCAGGTTGCTGTGTTGTACTTCCATGACAAGTTCACCTGGCTGAAAGGTGTTGGCCTTCTGACAATAATGTTTGGCGTCAGTTTATTCAACTGGTACAAGTAAGTCAAGAAACCACATACCTTCGACCAAAATTTTACCTTGTTATTTTCGAACTATAACTCTGCTCATTGTCTTAAGCTCACCCAAATATGATCATTACATCTACATTTGTAATTTGCTGCAATTTTCCTTGCCAAAATTTATTGTTGTTATGTTAACCTGTGTAAATTATATAAAACCCCATTTCAAGATTTATGGACGACTTTGCAATTTAGGTCATAGTGGGTTTTTGTTTATTGCCATCGCGGCTCTTATGTTGCAAGTGAACAATTGACATTTTTTAAGTACTCAGATTTCTATTTTGTTTTTTCCCTCGTGTTTTTATCATCTTGATATGATATTGAGGTCTTTTTTTCTGTCTGTCTTAAATTTCATTTTCTTTTGGCTGTTAGGTACAATAAGTTACAGAAGGGAGAGACTTCCCCAGGATCGTCTACAGATGGGGCAACTTCGAAATATGTCATCCTTGATGAGATAGACGAGGAAGAAGACAACTCATAGAACTCAACCTTGCTTCCTTCTGAGTAAGTTATTACTTATTCTCACTTAAATAATGTCACTGTTATTAACAGTATTCTGATGTTTTTAAGCACATTATCCATGCTTCGGCCTTTAATACTCGAGACTCTGAAACATATTGGCTTTATTTTTAATTCTGGGCTGTTTCTGTTCTACTAATCGACGGTAATAGTGGCATTGTCTCTTTGATCATGCAGGTCGTGCAAATGTTGTGTGGCGTCCGTGTAAGCCTCGACTTCTCCAATAGATTATGCATTGCTGATTTGATTCTTTGGGGAGTTTATGGATGTTTCCAGTATGGATTTTTGATGACTTTAACTTGTCACCACTAATGAGAGTTTGTTTTTTCGAATATATTTGTGCTGTCTTGTCTGAATGTTCACAAAGTGGTGTCAAGTTGATTATCTGTTCATCAAATTTTGTTTCCACAATAATTTGAGGCCCAAATCAAGAAAATTATCATGATTGAGAGTATTTGTATTCTTGTTGATAATGAAATTCTCGTATTCAAATTTTTTTCTGATCCTATTGCACTTCTATAACATGGCTCTGGTTTGGCTTCTGACATTATCAAACAAGCTTATAGTTTCAATTTTTCAATGATTTATTCACGTTTCTTTTTTGTTACAATGATAATGAATGCATTTTTATTAAGGACTAAGCAATGCTATTTATTTATCAACACACTCAGAAAAAATAGATTTTCTTTTCTTTTTAGTGGATAATAATAAATCAAGAGGCGGAAAAGAAATTCAGGTAATAATTATCATTCTAAAATAATAAAAATTCTAAACGGAAAAAAAACCGGGGTCACCCGCGTGACAGGCGGGAATACTCACCACTATACAACGACTTTAATGAGACTTTTAAAATATTAAACTAATTAATAGGATTAATTTGGAACCTTTATTTCATCATTTTCTAAGGAGATATTTATTCAAGTCCCTGACTTATGCTTTTTGTAACAACTGATTTTACCAAAGTTAAACATGGGATAAATCTTAGATTGGGAAACTAATTAAGTACGTACGTACAGGTCTCAAACCACGTACTATATTTGATCAAATTCTAGGCTATATTTGGGATCCATGAATATGTTAAAACATTGAAGAAAATTAAATCGATCTATCTGGAAGACTCTTAAGCTCAAATAAAATAAATTGAAATTCTTCTCTTGTTAACTTTATTAAAGCTCGTTCAGGATATGATAATATTAACTAGTTCCAACATAAGCAATTCGAAAATGATTTTTTTTTTTTTTACATAGACATTTTATTACATATATATTAGACTTAACTAAGTTTGTTTAGAATCAAGTGAGCACCATGTTGAGGTTGAAGAGTGATGAGTGTGTGAGGAGCATGGGAATATGATGGAGATAGATCAAATGAGTAATGCTGCAAAATCATTGCCATAGCCATCTTGGCTTCTAACATGGCAAAGTTTTGGCCTACGCATATTCGAGGCCCCCAACCGAACGGGAAGTACGCGAGCTGACCTTGTGTCGCCTTGGAGACGCCTTCGCTGAATCTCTCCGGATTAAATTCTTTTGCACTAGGGCCCCATATTTTGGGGGTCGTGGTGCAAAAAGACTATCGGCATCATAAGTATGACTCCGGCGGGTAGGGTAACCTTCCCTAATTTGCTCTCCTTCTTAGTGATTCGAACAAAGGCAATGCCCGGTGGGTATAATCTCAAAACCTCGTGAATGATCATGTTTAGCTGCAAACAAACACAAATGTTACTTGGAAATCAGTACTATGCTCTAAATTAGTAGTGTTTTAATATCGTTGAGAGGAAACTTTGTTTTTTATAGTCATGATCATAAGTTTATAATAATAGCGGTCCTGACTTCCTGTGACATTTGGTGTATCAATCTTTTGTCGTTGAATATCAATCCATAGAAAAGAAAATGATGTAAAACAAATACAAAGGCGACTAGCTAGTAGCATAGGAGATGATATATAAAAATGATGGACTAGAAAATTAGCATAATTGACACATTCCATGCATGCTATATGCATATGCACATTAAAGAAATTAAATATGTATGTATACTTACAATCTTGAGGTGGTTTAGGTCTTGATAATCAGGTTTTCCTCTTCCGAAAGCCTGAAAAACTTCGTCTCTAGCGCGATCCTGCCAATCCTTGTGCTTGCATAGAAGAATCATCGCCCACACGAGCAACGAGGCTGTCGTCTCCTGCCCGGCAAAGTAGAACAGCTTGCACTCTTCAATCACCTCTTTCAAGCTCATACCATGTTTACTCCCATGCTCATGTATTTCTTTATTATTCGATTCCAATAATAACCCTAGTAAGTCATCATTCCCACCTTCCCCTGCTTCCATTGCTTTCAATCTTTTATTGATGATTCCAATCAATGATGATTCCACCTCCTTCACTATTTCCTTCATCCTCCGGTTCACCTTCGTCGGCAAAAACCTGCAAAACCAAAACATGAAAATTAATCATGAGAAAATTTTCCGTTTTTTCTAAAAGTTTAAGCTGGTAGAGAGGAATATTAATTAATAATACTTAATCAAGTCAGTCTAACAAAATGACGGGATATTGCACCTCCATCCGGAGATGTAAACGGAGCGATTGGCTTCAGTGATGTAGCGTGCTTGCTCTTTCTGGAGTTGGAATATCTTTCTACCCTCTTCGTAGCAACTTCCAAATGCAGTTCGAGAAATGGCATCACTTGACATTGCTTGAAGGTAAGGCCACACATCTACTTCACATGATCCAGCTTCACTTGATACCCTCTTTTCCCATTGGCTCAACATATCACCACAGCTCAAATGAAATGATGGAACCATATCCTACATTGATCATCAATGCAAATTTGATAACAAACTTCTACTTCCTTTTCATTTTCTGATTATGGGTACTCTACTGTATGGGAGGATCTAGTTCCCTCACTGTTCACAGTCTTACTGCTTCTTAAATTTAAGAAAATAAGGGTATAATCAAACAAATTAACAAAAAAATTGTAAAAAAATGTTTAAAATCAACATCTTCTCATACAAATTTAATTTATCAAAAAACTTAATTTCTCTGAAAAAGTAATATACCTTTAAATTCTCACCATAATGGTTCTTTCTATTTAAAATAATGTTCAATTTTTCTAATTTCATGGGATGAGACTGAATAGATGTTTTTTCAAAGTTATTTAACGAAATTGGTAAAAAAATTTGTTTTGGGACGAAATCGGAACAAAATCGAAAGGTTACTATTTTTGGAACCTTTTCGGATAAAGTGAAAAGATACGAAACGATTGATGTTTTAATCTCGCAAAAAAAGTACCTTTAATTTGTCGAGATGGAAAGCTGGATTGATGAGTCTCCTGTGCTTGGCCCATTTGTTAGTGTCGTAGGAAGCTACTCCTCTTGCTAGCATTCTACCAAATGCATTTTGAGATTGCTTATGGAAATCGTAGTTCTTGGACATAATCTCTCGTACGGTTTCAGGGTCCGAGATCAACACAGCAGGTTGTGGTCCAAACCACACAAAGCAATGCTCACCTGCCTTTATACTATTAATATTCTTTATAAAGATTTTGGTTTATAAAACATCAACATTCTGATTTTTCATTCTTCACAACTCATTTTATTCAATTGGCATCGAGCTTTTCAATTAAATCACCTAAAAAAATTCAATATACTAGCCGTTGAATTGAATCAGGTGCTACCAATTTTAGTTTTTATAAAATAGAAAAATCTACCCATACCCTATGCATGGGCTCGGCGTTGGGCCTTGGGTCTTTTATGAGTATTTGGAACCCATAATATTGCGCATATTTTAATGAGGCAATTTCCAAAAATATCCAAAATAAATAAGAAAAAATCATTGCTATTCATAAAGTAAATTATATAACTTCCATACACAATTATCCATTTTTGGACCAAAATACCCCCATCATGTCAGAATGCAATGTCGGAGTTCCAAAAAATAGATTTGGTGTCGGAATCCCGACGTAGCATTCCGACAGGATGAAGGTATTTTGATCCAAAAATGAATAATTGACTATAAAATATATACAAATTAATTAATGGATGGCAATGATTTGCGAAACCTACCGCCATAAGGAATAGCGAAAACGACAGGAGCCGGCCAAAAAGGCCGAGTGACGAAAGGAAGAAGTGGATCCACTTTGTAAGCAGCATGGCGCTTATTTTGATCAAAAGTTGAACATAAAAAATTGGTTAAATGGCTACCTCCCTTTTTTTTTTTAATATCCGTTAAATACTTAGATAGAAATTGTTATATTTTGAGATAATTTCTAAAATACTTAAACTATTTTAATACAGTATAAGTTTTAAATCTTATAAAAACCAATACTAGGCAACTAGTTTCTGATGACTTCCATTTATTAAAACAGCTTATTTCATGTAAAACACAGTTTGTGTATACTTTATTTATTTACTCCTATTTGAGACATCACAAACGTGTAAACCGGGTTCATAGTGTAAATCTGTGGTCTTCTCTTCCAATCATATATATCATATGTATTTTTAGGATGTTTAAATTAAGGGAACCACAAAGTTTACAAAGATTTATGATGTAAACTCGATTTATAAAAGACCAACTCGGGTCACAACGTGTAAGCAACAATAATACTAAAAAATAATGTAAAAAAATTAAGTTGAATTAAATTACATTATCGATCCATACTGGGTACCTCACCGGTCGGAATTGGACCATAACGGAATTTCGGTCTATACCAACACCATAATATCAGATTGGGGAGGAAGATCAGAATTAGAGATTGATAGAAAAGTAAGGATATGGGCTCGCGTAAGTATACATAGGAAACAAAAAATATCTATTTTAGTTTTATCATTAGCTATGAGTTCGAATCTAAGAGAAATTCTAGACAATTTTTATTATCCTGAATTTTTTTTGTCTTATCTGAATGATAAAGAATCGATCCCATGATTATAAGTTCATTCCATACCGGATCGGGCCGGAATAGGATTATATACATTCTCAAGGGGTCATTCGAGCGTATCTAAATAGATACTATGTTTACATTTACGTCCCTATGTCGTTCCATTTAGGATTAGGACTAGAAGAATACAGGTTCGAATCCAGTCTACACCTAATAAGTGGAATATTGGTGTTGCCACTTGCCAGCTATAATTTTTCAGGACAGTATCTAAGATCTACATCTATATACGAGAACCCATAAAATTAAGGACGTGGTCCGAATTTTGATGTTATGATTTGTTGAATTTAGTAGTAATTCCAAAGCTTTAATAACACAATTAATTTAGGATCTTTGTCTTCTGTTTTGGGTAAAAAAAAGTTGATTATTTGATATTTGTTTTGGGTTTAAGTTGATTTAATAAATCAGTAAATAAGTGTTACTCTATGTTTATTATGTTTGTTTAGGGTTTAAGTATGCAAGTTTAACCTTTATATCAAATCAAGTATTAAATGATCGAGAGAAGAGGAGAGAAAAAGGAAGAAAAAATATTAATAGATGAGAGAAAATATATAATAGAGGGTGGATAAGTGTTAACAAGGTGTGTAGGTGCCTATAGGAGATATTTAAGGAGCTTTATTAAATATACAGTCTTTATAATCATGGGTTACAAAGATAATTATACATAAGTGTAAATATAAAAAAATAGCTTGATGGTAAAAATTCAAGAGATACTCTCTTGTGAGACAAGTTTATGTGAGATGGATAATAAGACGGGTTGATCCCCGTTGTTAAAGTAGTAGTTATTTTATAAGTAAAATATGCTTATTAATAGTTAAAGTAAGTTTGTAGTTAATCATATTATAGCACTTTAAAAACATATTTTAATTCATTATTCATCATACTTTAAAAAAAAAAATTTAACTACAAATTGACGTACATTACTTATATAGCAAGTATACTTTAACAACTGATCGACCCGTCTCATAACTCATGTCATGTAATTACTGTCTCACCAGAAACTTTGTCAAAAATCAATGCCACATAACATTTGTAAAAGAATTTATTTTACCCAAAAAAAAGACCAAAATGTCCTTAAATTGAAAAAGAATGTCCATAATGTTCCAAATATTGGTATTCTGTGTTGATGCTATGACACCTTGACCGATATTGAATTCGACATTCGATGATATGACGATGGTGTCGCATATTGTGTCGGTATCATATGTCGGGTTTCGACGGTGTCGGATATGATGTCGGTATCCTATGTTGGGGTTCCAACACTTTGACCAACACCAAATTCAACATTCGATTCTGTGACGATAGTGTCGGACATGATGTCTGTGTCCTGTATTGGGGGTTCCGATACCATAATCGACTCCGAATCCGACATTTAATACTATAACGACGGTGTAAGACATTATGTCATTATCATAGGTTGGGTATTCAACATCATTACCTACACTAAATAAGTAAAACAATAATAAAAAAAAAAGTGTGGGTACTTTGGGGAAAAAAAGGTCTTAATAGATGAAATTATAATTAGGCAAAGACTTGTGTGAGACCGTCTAACGTAACCCCTTACGTGAGAAGGTCAGAAAGTGATAACTTTATGAAGGAAAATGATAATAAATTAATGAAAAGTGATAATATTCTTTCATTAATAATTTATTATATAAATAAAAAGTGATAACATTTTATAGCGAAAATGATAATGATTTATAGTGAAAGTGATAAATATTTTTAAAAATGAAAAATAATTTCACGGGTCTCGACATACCCTCATAATTATGTAGTCAAAATTAACACTAAATTCATTGGATGAATAATTGGCAAAGTTAAAAAGGTGTACCGTATTTTAGGAAAGATTGATGGAAGAAGGGAAGAACTCTGGGCACAAAATGATTTGAAAAGTTGATGGCCTTTGACTTGGCCTCTTTCATCATCATCCTGCTTTCATTAGTATCTCCAAAGAAAAGCTTGTAAGAATTTCCATGAAACCCCTCTTTTCTCAGCACTTGTTCAATCTTTCTTGGTCTGAACCACACCCAGTTCAAGATCTTCCACGTGTAATAAACAAATACTGCTATTACACCACAACTAACTGAGATTAATAAAACTGATTCCATTTCTTAATTTTCAAACAGGACTACTCCTTTTTCTTCAGGGAAATACAGAGAGAAGATGAGGAAAAATCAAGATTTTATAGACATATATAAAGCTCTCATAAGTACCAAATTAATGAGATTTCTTGTGGGGGTTAGATTTGATATATAGGTGAAAGGATGAGATTAAATCCATAAAAAAATACATTTCAAAATAATTGAATAAACTCTAAATATGTTTAATGTCGATCTCAACTCGATGTTGAATTTCATATAATTTCTTATCCTTTTCCGACTCACGTTTTTTCTTTTTCTTCTCTCTTATATCATGTTTGCACCCCTCGAAGAAAAATATCATTCAACATTATAAACTCTCAACATAACTTTATTTTTTAATTTATCATCTTTTTCATTTCGGATAACTTATTTTATAGTACTTCCTTTGAATTCATAAAGCGTTTTCATTTTATCACTTGGATTCGATTTAGTACAAAGTATACTTCTTCCGAATCATTCTAAGAAGATTTTTTGTTTTTTTCAATAGAATTAAGGATTAGTATTATTTAATGTGTAGTGTATAGTTGTATCAGTAGAAGTGTGGATTTCATATGTTTTAATTGTATTAGTAGTGTGTTGAGTCCCATAGATGTAAAAAGGAAAGACGCTCAAAATAAAATTAAAAAAAAAATATTTTTGTTTATGATTTCATGTGTATAAAAAAAAAAAAATTCTTTAATTGAAACGTTAAAAAAATATCATCTCTGTGAGGGAGAGGGGAGGGGAGAGTATATTAATTAATTTGCTACTAATTTTCTAGAATTTCTGTTTGTTTGGTCCTCTTACCAATCAGTAAAGAACACGAAAATAAAAGACATGTATGTCTTGATCCCAGCAATTTCTCATCGTGACAGACATAGAATGGAATAATTTAATGATCATCACCTCTTTTAGTTTGACTTTGCTAGCTTGAGTGAGTGTCTGTTTGTAGATTCCTTAAGGTCTAAGTGTTTGGTTATGAAAATTTTATTTTTTTTCTTCCAACCTATTCCATGAAAAGGAAAAACAGTTGAGTGTTTGAATGTGGAAATTTTTTTTCCATTCAGCTTACATATCTCAAATCAAAGTATTGGAAATGACTTTTCTAAAATAGCCACAATATATTATTTTAATTTGATAACCATCTAAAATTTTAAATTTGTAGAGATGTGTATTATATTATATATACTTCCCATATCATCTAGAGATGATATTTTTTTATTTTTTTCATGTAAATTAAGGAGTATTATTATATAATGCGTAGTGAATAGTTGTATTAGTAGGAGCATGGATCATATATATTTAAAAAATGAAATAAAACTTTTTTTTTCTCAAAATAGAAAAAAACACTCTCTTTGAGGGGACATAGAAAGTATATAATATAAATAATTGGACTTTTATTAGTGAATAGCTCTAGTATTATATTAAATAATCACTGACATGTCTAAAGGGGGCGGCTATTTGCACTCTCGGATCAACTAAACGAACCCCAAATTTTAGTGGAGTATATTTAGGCCGTCGTTCATTGATTATATCATACTACTTCCATAGTTAGAAAGGATTATGATTGTCTTTTCATATAAATTAAATAGTATTATTATTTTATATATAATGTAATTATATTAGATGGGTCATGGATAAGAGTTAGTCTCTTATAAACCGGGTTTACATCACAAACCCTTGTAAA
This sequence comes from Pogostemon cablin, assembly GCA_023678885.1. NCBI lineage: Eukaryota > Viridiplantae > Streptophyta > Magnoliopsida > Lamiales > Lamiaceae > Pogostemon > Pogostemon cablin. Next base: position 12,899,604 of record CM042962.1, on the reverse strand, counting down.
TCTTGTTTCTCCTTTAACTTAAACATCTAGCAATACATAGGGTATAATAGAATTGAAAGGGGAAGACTTAGGGGGAGAAAAAAACCAGGATTTACATAATAAGATATATAAATCGGATTTATATAAGGGTTTGTGCATGGATAAACCCATATTTTTTTGAAAAAAAGAAATAATAAACATTTTAAATGCACCCAAATATGCTAAGATGTAAACCTCTTCTGTGGAGGAAGGGAGTATATGATTTGTGCATTATTTTCTTTAAGCTCAATTGCTATAGAAATTACTTTTTCCCTTTCATAAAATACTTCACACTTATCTCATTTTCTTGTTCCACAAAATCTTTTACACTTCGAAAATTAAAACAATATATTTATTCAGTAATCTTAGAAGTTATTTTAATTTTAAAATTAACACTCCAACTCAACTACTCCCTCTGTCCGCCCAATATGTATATATTTGCTTTTTGCACGTGAATTAAGGAGTATTATTATTTAATGTGTAGTAGGTGATGTGCTGTCGTCGTCACCTAAAAATAAGATTTGTAATTTTCCTAACAAATCCATACTAGAGTATAGTAGGATAAGTACGGGTCGAACCCACATGGAATAACCGAATTTAAATTGAATTCAATGTGTTTCTAAAAGTAACAAAAGGGGGGTTTGGATCGAGACTAAAAACTAAATATGAAAGCGTAAATAATTAAAAGAGCAAAAATATATAAAAATAAGATAAACAAATTAAATTGAAACCTAGTCCAATAATTTGATCCTCTCCCGTATCCTAATTTATATGTATGAAATTCCTAAAACTCCAACATATTCGTGAACTCAAGCCCCTAGGCTAATGGTACGACCAAATTAACCCAAAATATCCTTAAAATTAATAACCTAGGGTACGACCTCTAGATTAAACTACCCTTAAGCAACCTAAAGAGGTTCGACCCTAAGGGTGCATTAGAGTTTAGATATTAGGACTACTAGGCTATGAAAACCGACTAAGAATCATACAATCTAGATTTCGTGATTTCAAGAGATACTCCCTCACTTTGCTACTCAATTCACAATATTATAATAATTACAAATTACAATTTGTAAAATAACTATTGAGCAACCAATCACCTATTGAGATGACCAATCTAAACAAGCAATTGAAAATCAAGATTAACATCAAAGCCAATCACAAAATAAATTCATAATTCAAGTGGTAAATTCTATTCATAAACAAACATGAAATTCATCAACGGGAAGTTCTCAATCCTTGGACTAGAAATGAAATTACATAGTTAAAAATAAATTAAAAATAATAAAAATATAAAATCGATGTTCTTCGTGGTGGGTGTTTCCTCGTGTCCCTAATCTGCCTTTTGCCTTCGAACGTCGATGATGCGTTCTGTCGTGAGAGTTTGATCTTTTTAGGAATCATTAATTATCTTATTTGACCTTTATTTCTGAAGAGTGTCCAAGTTCATTGTACTCTTTTATTTTTGGTAAGTTTCCTTCTCCTCCTCAAATTAAGACCGTACAATTTCTCTTGTTTTTGGTCTGTTTCAATAAGAAATAAAATAATTAACAATCAAGTTTATAAAATAGAAATAAGTCGTAATTAGCATTTAATAAACCACAACTCACATAAAATATATATGAATTCATCTGTTTTTGGTCTGTTTCAATAAGAAATAAAATAATTAACAATCAAGTGTATAAAATAGAAATAAGTCGTAATTAGCATTTAATAAACCACAACTCACATAAAATATATATGAATTCATCTAAAATAATGAGGTAAAATTACAACTTATCAGTAGGTAGTTGTATTAGTGGGGTGTGTGAGTCTCATTTATTAAATGTATTAGTGATGTGTGTGAGTCTCATGTATTTAAAAAGGAAAATATATATCTTTGATGCGAACGCTCTAAATAGTAAAATGTATACCTTTTCGGCGGACGAAGGGAGTAATACATATAACGGCATCAGGTTCGTAACATAAAAAGAACCCAAATTTGGTTGTCAATTTTGTATGATAAAAAAAAAATCAATTTTAAAAAACCTTTAATTTACCTGCTCTTTTGCTACGAGCTTAGGGGAATCCCTTGTACCGCATTTCTAGTCATAATAGATATATTTTTGTTTGAAGAAGACTATTTTATTTGCCTTTATGACTTTACTACCCCCATTTCTTTTCTTTTTTTAGCCAAATTGAATTGATAGGACTATGTTACTCTTACCATATTTCAATGTCAAAAAACGGATCCATTTTATTCTTTTTGAAATAGACTAAAATTAAGATAGATATTAGCATAAGTAGCCGGATTATTTGCACTCTCGAATCTACTAAACTAACCCCAAAATTTAGTAGGGTATATTTAGGCCATCGTTCATTGATTATATCATACTCCTTCCATAGATAGAAAGGATTATGATTGTCTTTTCATATAAATTAAATAGTATTATTATTTTATATATAGTGTAATTATATTAGAGGGGTCATGGATAAAAGTTAGTCTCTTGTAAATTGAGTTTATATCACAAACCCTTGTAAATCTTATTTCTCCTTTAATTTAAACATCTAGCAATACATAGGGTATAATAGAATTGGAAGGAGAATACTTAGGGGGAGAAAAATCAGGATTTACATAATAAGATATAAAAACCGGATTTATATAAGTGTTTGTACATGGATAAACTCATATTATTTTGAAAAAAAATAATAAACATTTTAAATGCGCCCAAATATGTTAAGATGTAAACCTCTTCTGTGGTGGAAGGGAGTATATGCTTTGTGCATTATTTTTTTTAAGGGTGTATATATTACTCCCTCCGTCACAGGTAATGAGGGACAGAGACCTTACGGTTAACATAAGGTCTTTGACCTTCTTAGCCTGGGACGGAGGGAGTATAACTTTACTTTACACTTTGTTATTACCTAAAATTACTAAAATACCTCCGAAAATCAATAAAATTATTATTTTAAAAAATAATTTTCTTTAAACATGGAACAATAGATGAGAACCTATTCTCCCGGACGGAGGAGTAGAACAAATGTGTAGCTAGAGTATTATATAAGCGCCGACTATCTACACTTATAATTTTACAAAATACACACATTACTAAATACACACATTAATTAAAATATTTTAAAATAAAATATTTTATATACACCTACCTCACTTTTACATAAACACCCTATAAGCTTTAATTCAATATCCGGTGAAAATATCCCTCTATAAAGAATAATCCATTATTATAATATAGGTTGTTAAAATGTGTAATAATTTATGGGTTTAATTTAGTTATTGTTGTATTAACATAATTTGTGCAGTAAATATGTTTGGTATTTATGGATTGAATATAATTTGCTGTCTATTGCACTTAAAATTCTGAACTCGTTGTTCATCTTTAGTTGGACGAAATTTAGGATTTTAGACGAAAATTGTCATTCTTTTTAACCAGTATTAGCCGAACATAACCCTGTTTTTTAACCTTAATTTTCAACCAACATCTGTTGAATTTAATTTTATGTTTTTTTGTGTGGTTATTTTAATTAGTCTTTTTCATAGTATTTTTGTTAATATAATAATATGATAGGCGTGTTCGTTAAGATTGTGGGTGTGAATAGCAGACGTATATCAAATATTCAGGCCCATATGTACATATTTTATATAGATGTATAAATATAATGAGTCCAGTATTTTTTATTTTATTTTATTCTACTTTATTATTATTATTTATTTATTTTTATGGAAGATGTCAAAATTTTATTAATATGAGTAAAGTATAAAAGGTGATCTTACTTACTTGAATAGAAGTATTACAAATTAAACTAAGATGAAAAACTTACATTATGATATGATAAAACAAGAAAAACATATTACGATAAACTCAGACATTTGCATATAATTATATATAGTCTATAGACATACATAAGTAACCCTACCCCATCCTCTATAACCTTGCCCTAACTTATAACTTGTGAAGAACTAGGTGTGCACCATGTTGAGGTTGTAGAGTCACACCTAGATAGGGAGCATGCAAATAAGCAGAAGAAAGCTCAAAAGAATAACTTCTTAAAATCATGGCCAGAGCCATTTTGGCTTCCAAGATTGCAAAATTCTGGCCTATGCAAACTCGAGTTCCTGAGCTGAATGGGAAAAATGAGGGGTGGTCCCTCAAAGATCCGTCACTAAATCGTGCTGGATTGAACTCGTGTGCATCGTCGCCCCATGCTTTCCGGTCATGGTGCATCAGAATCGTAGGCAGAATCAGCATCACTCCAACTGGCAGAGTTATGTCTCCCAATCGTGTTTCCTTATGTATTGTTTTAGCAAGCAGGGTCACTGGAGGATATAACCTTAAAACTTCGTGAAAAATCATGTTTACCTACAACATTCATTGCAAAATATGTATATAAGTTCATCCTATGACATGTAAGAATATATTTAATTTGGTGCTTACAATTTTTAGGCGATCCAGCGCTTCAAAATCTGGTTCTCCAATGCCACAAACTTCTTGAACCTCCTGTCTAGCACGAGCCTGCCAATCTGAATGTTTGCTCAGCAAAATCATCGTCCAGACGAGCAGAGACGAGGTTGTTTCCTGGCCAGCAATGTAAAAAAGCTTGCACTCTTCAACCACATCCTGCAAGCTCATTCCAAACTTATGCCCATTTTGCTGTATTTCCTTGAAATTTGATTCGAGCAGAATATCCAATAGATTATCTGAACTAGCTCCGATTTTCTTCATCCTTTTATCGATCATGCCAAGGACTAGTGATTCAACCTCATTCCGAATTCGCTTCATCCTTAGAATTTTTCTTATAGGCAAGAATCTGGAATAAAAAGAACAATCAAGACAAGAATATGCAAAAAGCAAACATGGTGTTATTAGTGATGAGCCGTGTGTTGAGTAATGATATAGAGACCCTTAGCGAGTTTCTTATGGCCAATATGATACCTATAATTTGATACCGATATTTACAAGTAGTTTATATATGCTGATATTCACTCTATAAGGAATTCACTATTGGTCTCCATATCAAACTTTACCTCAATCCAGGGACGAAAAACAAGAGAGGAAAAGCTAGGATAAGGGTAGCTAGTTCTTTCTGAAGTTCAAAAATTTTCCTTCCTTCTTCATAGCTACTGCCAAATGCAGTACGAGAAATCGCATCACTTGTCAATGTTTGCAAATACGGAGACACATCCAATTCGAACAATCCTTCATTCTGTTCAATTTGTTCCCATTTCCTCAACATGTCACAACAGCTCAAGTAGAATGATGGAAGCATAAGCTGCATGATCAATACAAGCTGGATTTAGTATAGGAATTTCAGGCAAGTCATATTATTATATTTTGCTACTAGGGTGTTTTTTCTTTCAAAATAAATAATAATAATAATAAAACAAACAGACTACTAAACTAAAGACTTTTTTTCTTTTTTTTTTTGTATGTAACAAACAAAACTAAATACTTGATTATAAAGATTACCTTAACTTTGTGTAATTGGAAAGCAGGATTTATCAATCTTCTATGCTTAGCCCATTTATCAGTATTGTAGCTTGCCAATCCTTGAGCCAACATCTTCCCCATTTCATTTTCAGGCTGCTGAAAAACATTACTCTTAGCCAAAATCTCGCGTATATTCTCAGGACGCGAGATAAATACGGCCGCGAAATGCCCGAACCACATAAAACACTTCTCACCTGAAATACACAATATCAACCTCTCTGTTTATCTCATACTAATAACTTCACACCAAAAAATTGAAAATAACACTCTATCCAATGGAGTAATAAATATTTACTATACCATGTTATGTTTTACATCTCAACAATGTTATCACATTTCCCAATAAACAATGAATAGTAACATTATTTTATATTCCTTTGTCCCCTTAATATATATCAATTTTGCCATTACATTCATTTCAAAAAACAATTATTATACTCAACCCATTGTATGTGGGCTCCACACTCAATACTAATTATATTCATCAACCCGTTACCTATTAAATTATTATACTCATTAATCCACGTGCTAAATATAAACGAATACATTTTAGGAAGATAGAGGAAGTAATAGTAAATATAAAAAAATTAAGCGAATACTTTTTAAGGGGACATAGTAGTAAATATAAAAGAAAGTAAACGAATACAAAGGGGCAGAGTAAGTAATACTCCCTCCGTCCCATACTTATGTTCACACTTTTCGTTTTCGTCCGTCCCACACTTATGTTCACCACCCAAAAAAAAAAATTTCACAACAACCTACAACCTCAAAAGTTATCTTAATTTCAAAAATATCACTCCCACCTAACACACATAACATACTTTATAATTTATTTATTACCTAAAGATACCACAATACCCCTAAAAAGTCAATAAAGTTGGTCAAAAAACAACATTTCTTAAACTTCGTATCTACAGTGCCGGTGAACATAAGTTCGGGACGGAGGGAGTAGTAAATAAAAAGCTATCGTAGAATAGGGGAGTAAAAAGTTAGGCACATACCATATAAAGAGGTGATTTTATGAACAAATGGCATGATTCGAGGTACTATATCGTTGGAGAATTCCATGGGTTTAGACAAGGCTTCTTTCTCCATTACACCCATTTCACGCAAATCTCCGACAGCAAACCTGTAAGAATTTCCACAGAAACCCTGCTTTCTCAGGGATTTCTCTACCTTCTTTGGGGCCATCCACAACCAATTCAACACTTTCCACAAACATATTGTAATTATTAATGTCACAACTGCCCAACAGATTGCTACCTCCATTAAAATTTTTTTTCTTGATAAGAAATAGTCGAATGACTTTGAATTGGGCTCAAGTGTAGTGACATAATTTCGAGAGATATATAAATTGGTTGTGAAGAGAGATTTAGTTTTCTTATGGTTGATTTTTCATGCCTTGGTCGTCAATCAATTATTATTAATAGTTTTTATCCATATGCACAAATTTTAATTTATTTGAAATGAACTCCGTGTTTGAAAAAAGTTTTAGTAATTAAATAAAGTTAAATTTTAAGAGCAAAATTTAAACCAATTAGACATTCAAGGCTCTCTTAATTCATTAAATTAAAAGTAACACAACAATGTGAGAACCTATATTAACCATTTTTTCTGGATTGACCTATTTTTCTTTCAATATTTATTTTATTTTCTATTTTCCTATCTACATGATTTTATTATTATTTTAATTTCTATTTTCCTATCTACATGATTTTATTATTATTTTATTTAAGAGTTGGTATTTAGTGTCCTTAGGTGCACAAGGTGTGTAAGGGTACAACGTTTTGTTATAAAGAGTATATACTTTCATTAATTTTTTTTCAAAAAATAAAGAGTACACATACTTATACTAAAGGATATATCAGTTAATACTAAAGGATATCTGGACGCACGGTGTCCCCAACCACATAAGTTTTACCCTTTATTTAATTCAATTGTTGCATTCTTTTTATAGAAAATTATATATTTTAGCTTTAATTTATCATATTTGAGGGTGTCATATAAGAGGTGAAAAAAAATTAATAATAAAAAGAATTTTTCTTATTTAAAAAATTTAAGAAAATAATATGTTTGATTATATAATGTGAGTGACTTTCATTAAAGACATCACTAGCCACATAAAAATAAAACAAACAATTGCGTGTCACCGCCTTGCGAAAGTAACATGACGCAAATATGAAGTCTTAATATTTTAACAAGATTAAGGTGATACTTATAAAATTAATAAAAAGTGATATAAATTATTTTATGAATAACTTGTAGTATAAATATAAAATAATACTCCTTCAATCTCATTCAGACAATGAGATTAAGGAGTATAATAATTTAATGGATAATGGATTGATGATATTATATTTTAATGTATAGTGTGTAGATGTATTAGTAGTGTGTAGTTGTATTAGTAGTGAATATATTAATTACTTTGAGTGGTCTCATACACTTTAAAAGGAAATGTGATAACTTTTGTGGAACAACTAAAAAAGAAAAATGTCACAATTTTTATGAAAAGGAAGGTATAACATTTTTAATAAAATATAATAACTATTTTAAAAAATATAATGTTATACTGAAAATAAATTAAACAATTAGGAAAGTAATTTCTATCAAACGTTAGTAACAAATATATAGAACTTGAGCAACAAGTATAGATGCGTAATACGTAGAGATGACCAAGAAGTTATAAGAACCCAATAGTCAACGAATATCCTTTCAATCACTTTCACTGAATTTTGTCCCTTAAATTATCTAATCAACATAAATAAATATATATCTTAAACACTAAGAAATCAACAAGGACTTTTCGTATATGCTAATAATAATAATGCTATGCTTATCTTATTGGTTGCTCATAATAAAGGTTTAGTGTTCTAAGGTTCAAGGCTAAAATTTGCGTGTGTATTTGTGGACATAGTGACTTCAAATTTTACATTTTTTCAAAGTTATACTCCTTTGTAAATTTGAAAAGTGAATATTTGATTTTTCACGTAAATTAAGGAATATAATATTTTAATGTGTATTATGATGAGAGAAATGATATTTAAATCTAAAGTGTGTAGATGTATTAGCTAGTATGATGGGTGAGCCCAAAGAGAGAAGTAATTAATTATGTAGGTCCCTTTTATCAAAAAGGTAAATGTACACTTTGTATTGAGACAGATCAAATTGAAAAAATGCATACGTTTCAGTGGGACGGAGGAAGTACCTTTTAGTATGAAATGTTATACCCTTTAATATAATAATAACTTATACCTTTGATTTTTTGAGGAAAAAATAACTTTTTTAATTAAAAATTTATACTATTTATATTTCAACCGACCTGTTCAATGAAGAAATTACTCATATACTCTTATTAATTAAAATGTATACTCCCTCCTTCCACCACAAATGTATTCGTTTGTTTTTTGCACGTGGATTAATGAGTATTAAAGTAGGTATATTTATTAGCAAGAAGTGATTGGGAGTGGTGGGCCATGTGTGTAATTTTTTGCTAAAAAAAGAAAATTGATATTTTAAGAATGAATAATCCAAAATGGCAAAATGAATATTTTAGTGATGGACGAAGGGAATACTATTTAAAATAAAATATTATATCCTTATACATCGGGAACACAAAAGACCAGCACAAATTTAGTATTTTGGATGTATAAAGTTCATTAATAATAAAATAAAGACTTTACTATTTTAGATTTTAAAGTACTTGGATAGTAATAAAAACTTTTTGTGGGCCGGGCTCATATGTATTAAAATTGTGGCCTGTGAAAAATTGTTTCCTTTCTTCTTAATAAATAATCTCATATTAATATTACTCATAATATTAATATTATTGATTGAACATTTTTTCAGATAAATAAATGAAATTATCTTTTCATTTTAAAATTTGATTTCTCATGGTATTTAGATCAATTCATGAAGAACCCTAATTTTTTTAATTATTATTTTTAAATCGATGTCGCACCTATTCACTACATTACTTTCTTTTTAATAGGCAATCGAGGAAGTGAATCTAAGTAAGAAGGAATGATACCCAATTTCAAATTTCTGTAAGTGATAAAATTTCTATAACTTCATATTTAATCTTCTTAAACTTGGAAATGCGGACAATTTATTCAGTATATTTGTACTTAAAAAATATACCCTTAAAATATTAATAAAATTAGTAAAAATGAATGATAAATTGTATACTGCACATTTTTTTATAGGGTGTTTGAGAGAATTGAAAATATGGTTATTTATATTTTAGATACTCTTTATATATCATATAAAATACTCTCTTAATCATAAAGAGACTTCTTTGGAGATGCTTTGATAATCTTAAGTTATATATATATATTCAAGTAGAATATTATAATTTTAGGTTTAAGAATAATTTTAAAATAGCTATTTTTTTATATGACTTTGTGCTTAGAGTTAATTATGTATAATCTCAATAATAAATAAATAGAATAATATAAATAATTTATAACTAAAAATTAAATTAAATAAAGGTATTTAAAAAATTATAAATAAAAAACTAGCAAAAAAAATACTAAATCCACCACGCTAAAACGATCCAATCCCAGCAGGCCGGCCCATTGGACTGTTAATTAGAAGATATTATATCTTAATTTTCCCAATTAAGGGAAAATTAATTTCAAATTAAAATGTTCAGGCTCAATTGCATATTTTTTGTGAGACCAAATAAACAGTTTTTTTATGTCATATCGTCACTTTCACATCCTCAAAAGAGTAATAATGCATCTATTTAAAGTGTAATTTTTCATGTATTAAACAGGATAAATAAATTAAAACCGTCTCATATATAAATTTACTTTATTTATAGTAATCTCAAGAAACTTAATTTTTTTAAAGTAGTCTTATAACTTTTAAATTTTCACCATAATGATTCTTCTTACTTAAAAAAATCAATTTTATTAATTCTATGAGATTGAACCATAAAACAGAATCAGTGCTTTCGTGACAATGTTGGTGAAAAATTTTGTTTTGGAAATAAATCGGAGTAAAATTGACAAATGTTAGACAAAAATGGAGAAAATTGCAAAATCAGTCCCACTCATCACAGTTCCGTTTGGGTTTGGTCTCAATAGTCTTGACTTCAGTCCCAAACATTTTTTTTTCAGCAATAATAGTCCCACACAATATTTTTTTTTTGCAATTTCAACCCCATAGCCGTCTAAACTAACGGAAGCACCCTCACGTGGTGTGAACACAGCTGTTAGTTGATTAGAATTGGGAGAGAAACCCTAATTTTTCCCAAGCCCAACAAATTAAATGAGACTTAAATTAAATGAGGTCTGACCCCGCTCTTATTAGCATAATAGAAAGGAACTCCAAATTGCATTTACCCTAATTTCCCATTCTTCCATTAAATTATCCTCACCCAGAACCTCATCCGTCTTGACAAATTTCTTATTAAGGAACGGCGGGACGACGGCTCCACCCCACATACTAATTTCGTTCACTTGTTGACGAAGTGGAGAGCGCTCGGGATGTCTGCCATGATGTGGGATATTGCGAGCCCGATCCTGACGCCGCCGTAGCTGAACGTAGTCAACTGAACAATGACAATCAGAATCTCTTCGATCAGAGTGTCGTAATCCACCTACAGGATGAGAGCCTGGACATCCTTGGTCGGTGTAAAATTGCCAAAATCCTCGACCGCCGCTTCGGACTCTGCTTCGTAAATGGGAATGCCTTTGCCGTTGCAGTGGAGCTCGACCCTGCTGCCGCTCTCTGCCAAACAGCTTAGGTGGCCGACCAGCGGACATAACAGCGTCAAGGCCTTGCTCAGTGATTCCTTCAGCACTGAATAGCGCTTTGTGTGCGCCGAATGCGCCAGCCGACATCGTACACATACAACCTCATTTTTTTCCCACAGGAAATTCTTCAATGCATCATTTTTCTTGAAAAGAAAAGGAAATTGTGGGTGGGAATTGTAGGTAAAGCGGCAGTCTTATGGAAAGTGGAAAGGGGAAGGGGAGGATTGTGGATGAAGCCATGAAACGTGGGTGTATGCAGAAAGTGACACGAATCAAACAAGAAAAATTATATACTATAATGTTCACTTTTATTGGAAGGCTGTTGGCTGTGGATTTCGAGTTTAGGCCAAACATCTTTGTTCCTGTTGGAGGAATTTTGGGTTTACATGCTTATTCAAATATCTTTACTGTTGATTGGATTCATACTCGTCTTGAAGTGAACACATGCATATCTCATTTTGTAAGATATTGGTAGTTTCTGTTCTTTAACTCTTTTCAGGTGTGTAAATTATGGTAGGGAAGATTTTTTAATTTTTTGTATGCATTAGAATAAAATGTACAATATCATCTTTTGGATGTTACCTTGTTCATCTCTTGGTGGGGGTGGCGAGCAGAGAGGTGGAGGCGGTGAAGGAGGAGGAGGGCTGCATGGTGGTGGAAAAGAAGAGTACATATATTTGTTCATTGCCTTAATGCTTTTAACAGAATGCATTTTGTGTTTGGATTAGTGATTAATTTAAGGATTTTCATTTGCCGTCGTTATCGTCGGTCTTCTCGGCAGCCACGCTAGCTGGATGGAGCATTGATTGCTCATGTTTGCTTGAGTCGAGCGTTGGAGAAGATTTTGAGGGTGGCGAGGCGACGGAGGTCACGCTAGTAGTAGCCATAGGGAGCGACGACGAGGGGAATAGTTGTAACTTGACGAGGAAGAGAGGGCAGTTGGCGAGAACGACGTTGTTCTTGGTGAAACACTAGTCGACTATGTCGGGGAAGGAGACAACATGACGAGGTGGGTCCCGATTCGGAGCGAGAAGATGAGGCCCAGTTTTAGAGAGAGAAAGTGGTAGGTGCAGTGGAGGGAAATTTGAGGAGGTGGAGGTGGCCTATCAGAGGAAGAGGAGGAAGGAGGAAGCTTTCATTTTGGAGATGAATAGAGTTTGATGGCCATCACTAGAAAGAGGAGAGAGAAAACAAATCTTGCATTTTTGGTCCCAATTGTCTAGTGGGACCACAATTGCTAATGGGAATAACTGAAATTTAACGGCGGGACCATTATTGTTGAAAAAACGTTTGGGACTGAAGCCAAGACAATTGAGACCAAACCCAAATGGGATCGTGACGGGTGAGACTGGTTTTGCAAATTTCTCGACAAAAATGAATGTAGTAATATTTTGGGTTCTATCGGATAAAGTAAAAAGATGTAGGACAATTTATGTTTTAAATTCTACTAAAGAGTATTCACTAAATCAAGATTCACATTTGAACTCAATTCACATAAGTATTTGGAATTTTTAAATACTCCCTTTGTCACCCCTTAAAAATATTTATTTTACCATTTTGATATGTCTCATTACAAAGTATCAATTTTCTTTTAGTAGATGAGTCACACACAAAACAACTAATATATTTGTAAGGACCTACATACGACACTAATTTAACAAATCCACTATATATTAAAATAATATATCTCTCAACTTACTATATATTACTATCTCCGTCTCGTATTATCTTACACCATTGGTTTGTAAATTACAAAAGAATAGTACAAAGCATGTACTTGGAGTTGGTGGAAGTTGAAAAAGGGAGGGTTGAAAAAGGATGTTGGCTTCTCCATGTGGAGTAAAAATCCTACTCTTTCCGTCCCATAAACAAATTCACACTTTCTATTTTTGTCCGTCCCATAAACAAGTTCACATCCCCAAATAAGGAAATACACACAAATCAATAATCCCACAACACACTTTAATTTCAAAATTGCCACCCCTTTACAACTCACATAACTTACTTTATAATTTATTTATTACCTAAAAATACCAAACTACCCCCAAAAAGCAACTTTTTCTTAAATTCTGTATCTACAGTAACTGTGAACTTCTTTATGAGATGGAGGGAGTAGTATTTTTTGTTTAGCATAGGTGCTACTATTAAATTGATTTTTATTCATGGAACATTTTAATAATTTGTATTTGCTTATGTATATTTTGGGATAAATCTCATACCCAATATTAATGAGATTTCTATTTAAAAAAAAAAGTACAAGCTAATGTGTAAGAGAGGGAAAAATATTATACTACTTCATCTACATATAAAAAACAAACAATTACCAGAGGATGGAGGGAGTATTGCAATAGCAATTAGTCACTAGTAACTTCATATTCTTAATTTGTGAATAGTACGTGAGTAGTGCTCATATTTCTTTCATGTATTTATGTCTTCACACTTCTTTTGCCAAATAAAATAGTAAAAACACTTATATAAATAAACTCTCAGAATTTTTTTTACTTAAAAATGTTCTTTAACTTATTTATATTTTAAATAAAAAAAGTATTCTATTACGGTAACAAGTCAACAAAATTAATCTTTAAAAAAAATTCTTAAAAAATACTCATGAGTATGCTTCCCAGTATATTTTATTAATTCGATTCTTTATGTCATTTTTTTATCATTTTCTATGCTACATCATGATACATATGAGAGAGCAGGAAATTATACCCTAAAAATGTTTAAACTTTAGAAACAATGGTTGAATTTCTTTCAATTCTTATGTTTCAATTATATGATCTATAGCTCAAAAGATGATGTACAAAAAATAACGTAGAAGATTGGTGTGATATTTAATTTTATGATGATGTAAAAATAAACGAAGTAATTAACGCTCCATCAATTATGACCTTAAGCTTATAAGTAGAGTATACTAAAGAGAAATTATTGTTCTTATAAAAAAATAGAGTACTATAGTTTTATTAGTAGTACATATGAAAAGAAAAGATGAGTTATTATTGATAACAAGTGATAGAGTAGTATACTATTATAAATGGTGTAACAAGTGATAGATCATAGTACTCCATAATTAAAGATAGTTAAAGATACATAGTCTAAAGTGAGCGCAGAAGCAAGTGAGCACCATACTGAGGGAAGGATATAAGGTTAGGAGAGAAGAGAGCGTGCGCGTAGGACGGAGACAACTCGAACGAATAACGTCGGAGAAGCACGACGAGCGCCACTTTCGCCTCCATTTGGGCGAAATTCTGGCCGATGCAGAGTCGAGGCCCCACCCGAACGGGAAAAACATGCCGTGGCTCTTGTGTGAGTTCGACGCTCCTTCGCTGAACCTCTCAGGGTTGAACTCCAATGCATCTTCACCCCACATCCAGGGGCGGATTCAGAAAAAAAAATTTGGGGGTATGAAATATAATTTTAAAAATATTATTTATTTAATATTCGAAATCACATAATAAATAAATTAAAATGGAAAAATTATGATTACAATTAATATTGTCTAATTTTCATTTTTAAAAAGCAATTTAGGACATTATTATCATGAATTTATAACACATATTTAGAAAACTAATAATAATTTGAATATAAATTTATGTTGCATTTAATAATTTAGGCAATAAACGAATGAGAAAATTTTGAATGATTTTATAAAATATGAACTTTAATATGTTTTGTGTGTATATACATATACAAAACAATGAAGGAGAAAAAGAAACACCAATGTTTAAAAGGAAAAAAAATAATAATAAAAAGTGTAGCATAACATTAAAAGTAAGAATTTATATTGGGTGCACCCGGATACAAGGGTGCACCCATATGTGTATGACTTTTTATTCTATTTTGTATACATATTATTCTATTTTGTATACGTGTTTTGTAATAATTGTATATTTTTTTCACACTAAGTTTTATTAAAAAAACTAACATCCATATGTGTATAATTTTTTATTCAATAGTGTATACATGTTTTTTAATAATTGTATATTTTTTACACTCAATTTTTCATTAAAAAAACTAACAATTAAATTGTATACATTATTGCTCATAATTGTATATGTTTTTGGTTATATTTGTATATTGGATGCACTCTATCTTAGGGTACACCCGAGTGCACACTATAATTAGCCTAAAAGTAATATGATTGATAAATAATATAAAATAATTAAAAAATATATAAAGAAATAATATAAATAAATATAATAAAGAAACAGACTGACCCAATTATAGTTATATTAAAAAAGAAAAATATAAAATAAATTTTAGAAATAATATAATATAAAAAATAAAAAATGAATGAAAGGGTAAAAAGAAGAAAAAGATTAATGAAAGAGGGTCGAACCCCTAAACTTTGAGGTCAAGTAGGACAGCCCTAACCACCAAGCTACTGGACAAAATTGTAAAATGTATACTACATATATAACTATTATTTTTGAATTTGAGGGTACAACTGTACCCCCTTGTCCCCTATTGGATCCGCCTCTGCCCAAATCTCAGGGTCGGTGTGCAACAGGATAACCGGGATCATTATGCTGGATCCTACCGGTAGCCGTACACCCGCCACCTCTGTATCCTTACTCACTTGCCGGACTAGAGTGCACCGGCGAGTACAACCTCAGTACCTCATTCAGAATCATGCTAATCTATCAAAATGAATATTTCAAAATTATTGTCCTCATCCAACACATATAACATATTTTTGCCAAAAATAGAATGGATAAAAATATGTGGGACACCCCAAAATGAAAAGTGGGTAAAAATACGTGGGACGGAGGAAGTATTATTATCCTAGTAAAGTCAAGTTAAAAGAGCTATTTATCTCAAACCTACGTACAACTTTAAACAAGAATACTCCTACGATACGGGGAGTACAATTTTATGGTACAGTACAAATAAACCAAATACACACTTCATCAATGACCTTAATTGGCTTAAAAGTAGTAGTTTACATAAAAAAGAAAAGAGCTGTCACAACAATATTTGACAACAAATGACAACAGAGTAGTATTACTATTACATGCATAAAGATACATACTCTAAATGGAGCGCAGAAGCAAGTGAGCACCATACTGAGGGAAGGTGATAAGGTTAGGGGAGTAGGGAGCGTGCGCGTAGGTCGGAGACAAGTCGAACGAATAACGTCGGAGAAGCATGACCAGCGCCACTTTGGCCTCGATTTGGGCGAAATTCTGGCCGATGCAGAGTCGAGGCCCCCACCCGAAAGGGAAAAACATGCCGTGGCTCTTGTGTGATTTCGAAGCTCCTTCGCTGAACCTCTCCGGATTGAACTCCAATGCATCTTCACCCCACACCTCCGGATCGGTGTGCAACAGGTTAATCGGGATCACTATGCTGGATCCCACCGGTAGCCTTACACCCGCCACCTCTGTATCCTTACTCACTTGTCGGACTAGAGAGTGCACCGGCGAGTACAACCTCAGCACCTCGTTCGTAATCATGCTAATCTATACATCAATATGGAGTAATCATATCAATCATATATCCTCAAATATGATCTTAATTTCAAAACTCTGATATTCTTCGTAACATACTTTATAATGTATTTATTTATTTTGTTTGGGACTTGGGGAATATTATAAATAAAATAAAATTGAGTAATGTAGGAGGGTTTTACGATTTTGAGGTGAGCTATGCCTTCGTAAGTTGGATCCCCTGTCCCAAACACGTTTAAAACCTCGTCCCTGGCTCTTTCTTGCCACTCCGGATGTCTACTCAGCATAACCAGTGTCCAGCAGAGTAGCGTGGAAGTGGTCTCCTCCCCCGCGAAGTAGAACACTTTGCACTCTTCGATCACATCATCCATGCTCAATCCGGAGCTCTTATTATTTCCGTTGTCCTGAATCTCTTTAAAATTAGACTCCAGCAATAAGCTGAGCAAGTCTTTGTGGCTCCCAGTTTCCCCTACTTCCATTGCCTTAACCCTGTTATTGATGAGATCTAGCACCACGGACCGTACATGTCTATTTATTTCTACCATTCTCCTCTTCGATTTTGTCGGCAGGAATCTATACATATGACAGAAAATTACTTACACATTACAATAAAAATACAGTGAAGTGGTAATGAATTGTTACCTCCATCCGGGGACATATGTAAATATTGAGGTGCTAAAAGCGTATTTAGCTTGTTCTTTCTGAAGTTGGAATATTTTCCGGCCTTGTTCGTAGCTACTACCGAATGCAGTTCTTGAGATACCGTCGCTCGTTAACTTCTCCAGGTAAGGCCACATGTCCACCTCCCGAACTCCAGCTTCCATCGGGGCAATCCCCTCCAGTTCCTTGATAACATCATCGCAACTCAACCGGAAGGCGGGTACCATGAGCTGCTCAAGATTTCCATATTCATCCATTTAAAATTTCATTAATTTACACAGCAAGTTTACTGACCTTTAGTCTGTCTATGTGGAAAGCAGGGGTGACGATTTTTCTCTTTTTGGCCCATTCTTCTTCTTCAGAGTAGAGAATCCCAGCAACATACAGCTTTGTCTTTGGGTTATCCTTGTTCTTGTATAACTCAGGATGCTTAGAATTCAGTATCTCCTTAATCACTTGAGGCTGTCTGATTATAGCTGTAACCCTTGGCCCTTGCCAATAGAAAGACTTCTCCCCTGACACAGACGATCCAAATTTTCAGTTATGAGAATAGGGTTCACAGCATAAATCATGTGTGATCTCCCTTGTAAACCATTTTAAATTCTGTGGTCCCTCTTCATATAAACACACTAGTTAAACATAGGGTATAATAGAATTGTAAGAAAACCACATAATTTTTATGAGTTAGTTTTATGTGAATCGGGTTTACATATAAACCCAATTTTTTAAAATTACTCTTTAATACATATAAAAAATTATTCTTTGAAGAGTAATAATTTTTATATAAAATAATAATTTATGTCCTTAAAGAGTAACATTTCATGTAATAAAAAGTATCGATAAATCATAGTGTATAAGAATTTGAAGAGTAATTTTTTTAATTTAGAAGAATAATAATTTATGTTTTTAAAAGGTAATTTTTCATGTATTAAAGAGTATGTAAACCCGATTTACATGAGCGTTTGTGTACACTGTAAACCCTATTCATATGAGTGTTTGACAAAGATAGAATTAAGAACATGTATGTATGCATGCATGCGTACCATATTTTTGAATTGTTTTGAAGATGTAAGGGATGAGTCTTGGCCTAATATCATCATCCACATTGATTGGCTTCGACCGGGCCTCCTCCGTCGCCTTCGTTATCTCCTTCAAATCGCCGTAGATGAGGCTGTAGGAGTTCCCCTTGAATCCCTGCCTCCTCAGGATCTTCTCCACCCTCTTGGGAGTGAAATATGCCCAATTCACCACCTTCCATGCTAAGTATGCTAACACAAACCCTACTACTGTGTAAACCATTTCCATTCTTTTCAACTACTTGATTATTTACTTCTTTTGCCTTCCTTTTATACACACGATTACGTGGGCTGTTCAGATATTCTGTATTTAAATTGTGTAAAATTTTCTGTACCTTTCTCTTAAAGAAAAGTATAAATAAACGTAGAGTTCGTTAGATTTGTTACTCCCTTTCACGTGTTTATATATTAGATGCGTGACATGTTATAATTATTCTTTAAATTACAGACGACTGTTTAAGGGTTTATATATCATTTTTAGGATATAGTTCACTACTAAAAAATGACTTATTATGACATAAATAAATGTAGTGTAAGAATTGCTAATAATACATTTAATATATAATGACATTTCTACAAAATGTCTTCTATTCTAATATATTATTAGATCACAATCTATCAATACACTTTTTATTGTCAACCTATCAATACACTTTTTATTGTCATTAAATATTAGTTTAAGCTACGCTTAATTAAATATAAATTTAATAATTAAATAATTAATTAATTAACTAATTCAATAAAAAAACGAAAACTTAATATGTAGATCTGACTTCAACGTGTTCGAACCTGTGATCCTGAAGCTTTATAGCCAATTGAACTAAGTGCATACTTGTTGATTCTTTCTCAAATATCGTATATATAACATACCTTTGCTTTGTTTTAATTTTTACATTCGTTTTTTTTTTTTTTTTTACTTTTATTTTTACATTAGTTTTATTTATTTTTTTTAAATTTTTTAGTTTATTTATTTTTTAATTTTAATTTTAATTTTTAGTTTAACTTTAATGGTCAAATATATTTACAAATATTATAATTATGATTAAATAATTATTATTAAAATTAAGATTACGATTACACATAATAATATCTTTGATTAAAAAAATTGTTCGTTGTTTTTATCTTTACAAATTAAATTATTTTTAATTAATACTATTTTTTTATATATCAACCTAGAATAAATATATTAAAAAACTATAAATTAATTATGAATTTACATAACCTATCACTCATTTGGTTACGTAATAATTGTAATAAAAAGCTGTAATTATAATAATATACAATATATACATATATATATATATATATATATATATATATATATATATATATATATATATATACTTAATTTAATAAAAATTATAATTTTTATTATTAACAAAATTTTATATTATTTCATTAACTTAAAATTATATTATATAATATTAAATAAAATTCAATAATAAAATTATACGTATCTATTTTATTATTTTATAAAATTTATATGCTTATATTTAACTTTATTTTATTTAAAATATATTATTATTATTATAAAATAAAAGTAATAGTAATTGTAAATTAAAAAAATAAAACCAACACCCTTATTAATAATAAGATTATATTAATACATTTATTGAATAATGTATTAATAGATAGTATAATAATGTAGTTAAAAGAGTTCCAATAATATATTTATTGAACAGTGTATTAATAGATATAATAAAGTGTAGTTATAGAATTAATGTATTAAAAAAATAGCTATTAAGACATTTCAAATAAAATGCATTAAAATTAGTGTAGTGATAGACATTTTTTCTAGTAGTGTTTTATAATAGAAAATATATAATGGAAGATGAAGTGAAATACCATTATAAAATAAGTAATTCGAATTGTTACGTGTCATTTATAGAACAGTGTGTCCATTATATTTTGGTACTACAAACACGTTTTCCTGTACCTTCATGCCTCAAGATTTCGTTTCGTGTGAAACATAAATCATGTTTTACGTAGATGTAAATTAGTGTCCCTAGTCTACTTTCCAATTTTACTTAGTTGGGTAATCCTTTGCTTAATTAATTGGAATTTTGAAAAATATTACCCTACGCATTTTTTTAATCCCTAATTGCTCCTGTAAAATTAAACCCTCTGACTAGAGTTTTATAACTCAAGCAATACAAAATTGTCTCACAAAATTTATAGAAGTATAATAACATCATTAATATTAATTATGAGACAAGAAAATTTACTTTTTATATCTTGATTTTATTAAAATTACTTTTTACCACATAAAAATTTACTTTTTCTAATAGTATTCCTCAAATTCTAATATTTTGTAATTTTTAATATCCTTATTAAGATGTTTATAAAATAATAGTTTGTCTCTCAAAAGAATAAGAGTAAGTTTTGTGTGAGATTGATAAAAAATGATAATATCATTAATGAAAATTGATAATAGTCCAATAGACTATTTTATGAACAATTTATAGTATAAATAAAAAATGATAATATTTTATAACAATCACTTTTTATTCACTCACACACTTTTTAATCACTCATGTAAAGGCTTACAAGAAGTTAAATATACATTAATTAATAAAAAGAAAGAATATACTTTATTATTTGAGTTTGAGCACATCTTATGCTCTTGACTTTTTCAAAAAATAAAAATAAAAAGAGAATAAAAAAATAAATAAATACCCGTCATATGGTGAGACATTTTACCAGCAAGTTTTGGGTGGGATTAATGTTTAATTTTTAAGACGGATTGAAGTGATATATACTCTCTACGTTCCGTTTGAAGGTTTACTTCTTCTTTTTTTCTATGAAAATCAAAGAATATAATATTTTAATGTGTAGTGAGATTAATGATATATTGTTTTAATGTATAATGGATAGTTATATTAGTGTTTATTTATAAGTCCTACAGAGATATTAACGGTTTTGTGTTAGTATATATCATTTATAAAGTGAAGTGTAAACCTTATAATAGAATGCACAGAATAGAAATTAATACATGCATGTTACACGAATCATTCTTGAACAATTCGGAATAGAGTCATGCATTTTAAATAGAAGTACATGAATAATAAGAAATGATGCTTATTTCTTTTAGTGTAAAATTCACCTGATCAGTTTAAAGAGTTTTTTTTCCCTTTTCTTTTATGGTTTTTATTCATTTCAGTTTATTTTTATCGCTTATTTATAAGTTGAATTTCATGTGTTTGAGAAATTATGTAATAGAAGTATATTATTCCAGATCATGACCTGAAATGGAGTGAAGTGTTCAATGCTGAAATGGGGATCAATCGAGTTGAAATTGAGTAGAATAACTATTTTAGGATGTCTAGTGTCATGTGAATCGAAGTGTACATTGGGTAAATCTTCTTTATTTATAGAGATGGAAAAGACAAATATGCCTAGTGTTGGAGCAGTTCGGATTTTCTTGTCATTTTGATACATTTTTTTCTGTGCCACATTGTTGATGAATGACACTTAGTAGAGAGAGGGAAAAAGCCTAAAAAAGAAAGCATAAACCCTAGGGACAATCGTTAGATTTCTTTTCCCTCTTACGTGTCAATCATATAACGTTTGACATAAAAGATGATGTACGAAAATAACGCAGAAAATCCAGTATCATATGGTGTCAGAGACAAAAGTTGATATGATCATTCGAGATGATGAGGGGATTCATGTTGTTAGCAAATCTCTAGTAATTCCTGAAAAATTGCAGATTGATGAAGGTGAAGCCATGGTTTTATGAGGTACTATCATGGATTAAGGACTTAAACTTTCAATTTTTCATTTTTTTAGATAGATGTAAAAGTAGTTAATTATTCTACTCTAAGTAGAAATTAGATCTGAATCGGTGTTTGGAAATTTCATTTCAGGTTGCAAAAGGATACTAGAGCAAAATAATTTTTTTTATTCGTCTTATTCATCGTATTGCCAATCTTTTGGCACATTATATTTCTTGGACTTTGCGATCTGTAGCGAATTCCTATCGGGGTCAAACCTCCATATTTTGTGGATAGTCTTCTCAATATATCTTATTCATATTGTGCCTTTAATAAATGTTACTTACTTTGCTTAAAAACGAAAAAAAAAGACAAATATACGTTTAAAAATATTCTAAACTCTTAGAATAAATATTAAATCCAAAGTGAATCTGGTGTTTTTAATGCTAAGAAAGATTTAGATACAATTATCTTCATTGTTTTTAAATGACATTATTCAATGAAATTTTTTTCACCTTTTCATTATTTTATCTTTTTTTTTTATAGTTTTTGACCCATTATATGTACCTAAAGTTTAATATTTATTTTTAAAGTTCTAACTATTAATTTTAAAAATATATTTGAGCTTTGAAAAAAAAAATTACACGTCAATACACTTTCTTTCTAAATAAAACTGATGAGTGTTATTTTTAGACATTGTTTGTGTTATTTTTTTTCCATATAATTATTTGTACTTTCTTCATTTATTGTCATATAGTTATTCACATTGAATATATATGGTTGTAACCACAAATGAAGCTGTCAAAACCTGCTAGTTCAATTAGTTTTAATTATCATCTTTTTTTACATATATGTATACTTTTTTATCATTAAAAGTCATCAAATTATTCATAAAAAATTAATAAAGTTGTTAGCAGTAACTTCTTTTAAAAAACACAAATGATTTACAGGACTAATGAAGTACTTCCGCTTTCAAATGTTCTAATTTATTAGAGAAAAATTGAACCCTTAAAAGTAGACGGAGGGAGTATTTACTTTACGATGCTATTTTGGCCCCTCTGATTTCTTACTCCGTCAATGACCCCTAATTTTATTGCTGTCATCCAGAAGATGGCAACCATACTCACGACACTCTAACTTTAGTACTGTCATTGGAAGATGGCAACCGTAGTCAATTTACTTTGCGGACGTAAGCACGTATGTAATCATCCAAGTCCAAAGCATCTCTGGATTTTTACTCTCTAAATTATTTTTTTCTTAATAAAATAAACTCCCCGTCTATTGTCAATTTATTCGTTTGTCTTTTGTATGTGGATTAAAGAGTATTATTATTTTATGTGTAGTAGGTAGTTGTATTAGTGGAGTGTGTGAGTTTCATATTTTATTTGTATTAGTGGAGGGTGTGGGTCCCGTATAGTCTAAAAAGGAAATGAATAGATTAAGTAAAAGTCAGTTTTCTGATATGCACGTGTTCTAGAAGCTTCCATGGGGTATAAGGACCATTTTTGACCACAAATTACGAGAGGAATCATTTTGGATCAGTTTTCACACACACTAAACACCTAAATCACACACATTCATCTCCATCTCTTCCATCCTTCACTTCATCCATTCAAACTACTTGATCTCCTCAAATCCATCCATAAATCAATCTATTAACCAATCTAAGAAGAGGAATTCATCATTGATTGAAGATTTTAGCATGATCAAGGAGGAGGAAGTTCACCATCAAAGGGGAGCCAACTTACCTTTATTTTGTTATTTTCTTCATTATTTATCTCAAATGGAGCATGCCTTGGATTGTAATGAATTTGTAATGCTATGTAGTGGCTAGTCCTCATGTGAGGCTAGCAATATGATTGGTTAGGTATTATGTAGATTTTGCACACCACATGTTTGATGAAATGATTGTTATGAATATTTTCTATCATGAATGCTCATTCTCATTTTATGTATGATTTGTGTGGTTAAATTCTCTATTCATAGTGTTAGGATGGTCATTCCAATATTATGCTTAGTGATTTAATTGAATCATTGATTGCATGTGATGACTTAGTTAGTATGAGGAGAGTTAAGCCATACCCTTCAAGTGCTTAGAACCTCATGATAGGACATTAGTGATGAATTAGTGAGGGGAACCCAACTTATGATCATAGTACATTCATGAGAATTGAGAGTAAGAATAATCCTAGGAGATTTAAACTTTTAAAAAAGTTGAGAACCTAGTCACCTTGGCCATAGGGATTAGGGTTACAATCGTGATTGCCCTTAATATCATAACATGAAAACCATCCATGTATGTGTGTGTGTGAGTCTATATATACCTTGTCCATGAATGTTGCTTGCCTTACATACTTCTTAGAATATTCACCTTCATCCATTTTCCATCACATTTGTATATGTTCTATCTTTAATTACTTTCTTTGTTTTTAGTTTGTAGTATAAGTAATCCACCATCCTTCTTTGATTAGTCCTACTAGAGTGAAACATCTTTCAAATACGACTACCCACTTTCGCCCTTGGGTTCGATATCTTATAAATTTTGCACTTGGTTGTTTACGTGCTACATACAATAGAGTACAGACAATAGAGTACTCACAATAGAGCACACTTGCTTTAAGTCAATTTAACCAAAATTGAAACCAAGTTCATGGCGCCGTTGCCGGGGTGAAAGCCTTCGGTGTAACGTGTTTGAATTTGTTAGCTCTATTTAGGATATTTTTCTTATTTTTGCATCTTATATTTATTTTGAAAATTTGTTCTAACTTGTTCTTCTTGATAGGTACGACAACCTTGAAAGAAGGAAAGAAGGAACAAACCAAAAATAGTAAGTGAAGAAAGTTGTAGTAAGCCTTGAAAAGAAGAGTATGAACATGGATGGGTGGAACCAATACTTAGGAGGAAATTATGGAAATCTACTTGGTTTGGTTCCACCACAACAATCAAATGACTACAAGAATGAGAGCAACTATAGGTATAATAGTCAAATGAGTCAAGCAAGCTCTCAAAGCTACAACAATGGGAGTTATGAGGAATGGCAAAGTGCTTATAATGGAAATACATTCCAACCACATCAAGCACACACTTATTCCCTACCAAGTTCTTACAACCAAATGCCTACGGTTACTCCTCTATCCTAAAATACTGCCTTACTTGAAATGTGTAGAAGATATGCTCATGGGAGCAATGCAAGACAAAGTGTTCAACCAAGTCTTCCTAGTTATGGGGCTCAATACTTTCAAAGTATGCCAACATGTTATCCTACGGTACAACAAGATGGATGATGCCTAGTTCTCAAGTAGATGATATGTCTTACATGCAAGGGAGTAATTTTCCAATTATTGATCAATGGAATTTTATCCAAGAACAAAGATGGCAACCACCGATTGAAGAGATAAAGCCATCCGTAGAAGATAGATTGGTCAACTTATGGAGATGATGTATGAGATGATTGAAGAAAGAAAGAAAGAAAGAAAGAAAGAAAGAAAGAAGATGAGGAAAATGAAAGAAGACTTGAAGCCCTAGAACGTCGAATGAGTCAAATAATAGGTGAACGGAACAGTCTTCGTGAAATGGAAAATTTTGAATTAAAGAATGAAGAAAAGTTAGAGGTAGAAGAGTGTTCGGGGGAATATAAAGAAGACTCAAGAGATGTTGAGCTTATTGAGGATAAGGAAGAAAAAGTAAAAGAAAGCTTAGAGGAGGAAAGTGAGAGGAGTAAAGAGCTTAAGGTAGAAGAGAGCTTTGAGAATGAAGAGATTATCTAAGATTTCTTGTCTCTTGTTGATAAGAAAAATTCAAGTGATGATGAAGAATCAAGTGATGAGTATGAATTCGATGAACTGGAACAAGGTCTAAGAGCACTTGATGATGAGTTTGGGAGTGAAATGAGCATTTCTACATCTTTAACTCTTCAAGTTGCATTGAATTTCAAAATATTGACTTTGTTTTACATATTAATTCTTCTCAATGCCTTAGGTACAAAAAAGAGCTTGAAGAGATGTTGAGAACATATTTGATAAAATGGAATAAGTGGTGGTCTAGAAAGGAGCGGTTAATGGAGTGCAAGCTCAAACGAGTAGAATTTTTAAAGCCAATCTCGAAGGATGCTACCGAAGACGTTACTTGACACAAATGCCTAATAGAAGAAGAAGCACAAAGATTAAAATTTGATGGCAAGAATGAACGATATCATTGGCCATTCCGATGAGTTCTCCATATTCCGTCCGACTTGAAGACGTTAAACTTAGCGCTAGATGAGAGGCAACCCATCGTTTATTTTAATGCTTTCATTTAAATGCTTTAATTTAGTTTTCTTATATTTTTGGTATGTAGGTTGATTGTGCTCATGAGAAGAATGCGTATTGAAAATACGAGAAGTGATTAATTTGAAGTGTGAAAGGACGTCTCACCAATTTTTGCAAACTTAAATCGAAATTCTTGTTTCGATTTAAGTTTGGGGGGATAGTGCGTGGCGGGCGTACCTTGAGTGTTGTGATGCATATGCTTCTCTACAAGAAGATCATTGGTGGAAACTACAAGGGTAAGTCCCACCACTTTTTGCAAACTTAATTCTCAACTTGTTTCGATTTAAGTTTGGAGGGAGAGTGAGTGGTGTGACTCACCACTTGAGTGTGTTTATTATGTTTATTGAGAGATCTTTTTGTAAAATTGGGTAAATTTTAAAAATTTTCTCTTGAAGTATTGGTTTGATTTTGGTTAGTTTGGTTGTGTTGAAGTGCATGCTAGTTCATTATTGATAGTAATTGTTGTGCTGATGGTTTTGATGAGATTTTAAGCATGAATAGGGTGTATTAGGAGTGCAAAAACAGGGCAAAATGAAGAGTGAAGTGTGAAATTTGGAAAAACAGGGGAGATTGCTACACAAGCCGTGTTCAGTACACGGCCCTGTGAGGATTGGCCGTGTACTGACATCAGAAGAGGCTACTCGCCTAAAGTCGAGGGCGAGCTCTGAACTCGAGTCGTGTAGGGGGACATAAACATGGGCCGTGTGTGGAACACGACCCTGTAACACGCAGCCGTGCTCGAGCATCAGAAAATGTTACACGGCCATGACTGAGGCCATGCAGCGAACACGAGCTGTATAGTGTTCAAAGGCAGAATTTAAAAGCCCGATTTTAGAATAGTTTCAAATGAACTTATTCACTCTGTATGCATCTCAAGGTTCTAGTTCGTCTTGTATGCAGCCCGTTTATCCGTGCTAGCCATTTCCACATCCAGATGCCTTTTCATGGAGCACTTTACTACTCATCTTTTCCATTTGCTTAGCATAGACAATTTAATTTGATTTAGATTGATTGGATTGACATGTTACTTCACTTGTTATGTACTTGGGAGGCTTACTTGCTTTATTTAGGTAGTTTTACTTGCTTTATTAGTTTTTCTTATTTTTGAATAAGGTGGCAAAATCTTGAGCTTACATGTTATTGGATGATGATGATACGTGCTTGATTTTCTTTTGATGGATGGAAGGTCATTTTTGTTTGTTAGGTATTGTTGTGTTGTTTCTTGTTTGGTGAGTCTTTGTTTTGTGTTTTGTTTGTATTTTTATCTTTGTATAGGGATGTTTGGTGGTTTGTTTCGGGATGTTGTGAGTCATTTTTGAATATGAGTAATGGCATGTTGTTTGTGATAAGTGATGGCGAACTATGTTGAGAATCTCTACACTTTAAAATTGTGACATGTTCTATTTAACTTGTTCAATTTTGAGATGAATTGAGGTGTAATGAGTTCCTAAAGGTCTGAGCAAAAGCTTGTGAGCATTTGAGCCTCAACCGTGCATCCATGGTTAATTTCTTAATGAGTGGATCGATTGAGCCTTGATAAACTAGAACTTGCTCATGGACTACGGGAAAATGACCCCGATTGGTGGAGGTTAGTGAAATGATCTTAGGCCATCCTTGTAATTTCATACTCATTGTCATATATTTTCTTACCTTATACATCATCCCTAGTTAACTACTTTGAGCCTTAAAGCCTATTTCTTGTGATATAAGCACATTATAAGCCATGATTACCCACTTAAACCTTATATATATATACCTTTTGTGTGGGTGATTGAAGAGATGATGGTTTGCAAGGTTTGGTGTGAGAATTGTGCTAGAGAAGAAAGGAAATGGTAAACAAGTAAGAAAATGATGAAAAGAGCTCAAGCAAAATGTACATGCAACTTCAACATAAGAAAAAAAGGGAGCAAATCAATAAAAATATGCTCAAGGAATTCAAAAGTCGAAAGAAAGAAAGCATGCAAATTAAAAGAAGCTCAAGAAATCCAAAGAATGATAATGATTAGTGCTTGAGATTAGAAAAGAAAAGAAAGGAAGATAGAAAGTGAAAAAGTTGAAGAAGCTGATCATCTCTTCGATTACTTACATTCGATGAGTCACTCTTATTTATAATCTCCTTACTTTTACCAAAAAGCCTAACATTACATCCAAAAGTGAAAGTCCTTTTTGATCATTAGTTGAAGCCTTGGTGACTTGTGAATGTAGTCCGTGAGCAAGCCTATGGTGCGTCGGGTTCAATCGATTGATGAGTGAAAATTACCCTACTTCATAGAGTGTTGAGTGCATTTTCCCTCTTGTTTTCTCATTTTCGTTGCTCGAGGACGAGCAACACTTTAAGTTTGGGGGTTGATCGGTGTCGTTTTCACCTAGATTTTAGTGTCTTTTATTATGTATTTTTATGTATTTTTATTCATTTTGTATATCATTTGGTGGTGTTATATGAAGATATGGAGATTTGTTATTTGAAATGATAAATGTGTGATTTGCATGAATAAGTGTGTTAATTGTTCTATATTTGTGAATATTTAGAGAATTGGTAAATTGGTGTAATTTGTGTGATTTTCAGGTAAAAATAGATTCTAGACACGATAAAGAAGATGTGGAAAAAAATGAGAGAGAACGAGCCAAAGAAAAATGCTGAAAAATGCAAGTTCAACTTGTGTAATTTTTCTATATTTGTGTGGAATTCAAAACTAGACATGTGATATATGATTGGAAAGCCACTGAAGAGAGGATCGCGTGAGCGCAAGAATCACTCGAATCAGGGTTCGTATGTGAAAGTTATGCTAGAAACGGTGAGACTGCGATGCACGCGCTGCACCTACACGCCCCCGTGTGCACCTACACAACCTGTGTTGGTGCAAAAGTCTGTTTTATGATATGCACATGTTCTAGAAGCTTCCATGGGGTTTAAGGACCTGTTTTGACCACAATTACGAGAGGAATCATTTTGGATCAGTTTCCACACACACTAGACACCTAAATCACACACATTCATCTTCATCTCTTTCATCCTTCACTTCATCCATTCAAACCACTTGATCTCCTCAAATCCATCCATACACTAATCTAAGAAGAGGAATTCATCATTGGTTGAAGATTTTAGCATGATCAAGGAGGAGGAAGTTCACCATCAAAGGGAAGTCAACTTACCTTTATTTTGTTATTTTCTTCATTATTTAGCTCAAATGGAGAATGCCTTGGATTGTAATGAATTTGTAATCCTATGTAGTGGCTAGTCCTCATGTGAGACTAGCAATATGATTGATTAGGTATTATGTAGATTTTGAACACCACATGTTTGATGAAATGATTGTTATGAATATTTTATATCATGAATGCTCATTCTTATTTTATGTATGATTTGTGTGGTTAAATTCTCTATTCATAATGTTAGGATGACCATTCCAATATTATGCTTAGTGGTTTAATTAAATCATTGATTGCATGTGATGACTTAGTTAGTATGAGGAGAGGTAAGACATACCCTTCAAGTGCTTAGAACCTCATGATAGGACATTAGTGATGAACTAGTGAGGGGAACCCAACTTATGATCATAGTACCTTCATGGGAATTGAGAGTAAGAACAATCCTAGGAGATTTAAACTTGTAAAAGAGTTGAGAATCTAGTCACCTTGACCATATGGATTAGGGGTACAAACGTGATTGTTCTTAATATCATAACATGAAAATCATCAATGTATGTGTGTGTGAGTCATATATACCTTGTCCATGAATGTTGTTTGCCTTATATACTTCTTAAATTGTTCACCTTCATCCATTTTCCATCAAATTTGTACATGTTCTATCTTTAATTGCTTTCTTAGTTGTTAGTTTGTAGTATAAGTAATCAACCCTCCTTCTTTGATTAGTCCTACTAGAGTGAAACATCTTTCAAATACGGCTACCCACTTTCGCCCTTGGGTTCAATATCTTATAAATTTTGCACTTGGTCACTTACGGGTTACACACGATAAAGTACACTTGCTCTAAATCAATTTAACCAAAATTGAAACCAAGTTCAATTCTCAAAAGATTTGTTTTCATCCAATCAAGAATAATGTGATCCATGATTTAAAATTTTAAAGCCCTAGTTTATACTTTAGAGTTTGAAAGAGATTATTTCTTAACAATATGTAGTATAAAGATAATCACCCAATGCAAATGGTAAGTTTTAGACTATTTTTTCTTAAATAAATTGTATAATGTACGATTTTTATGTTTTTTCCCCTTTGAGAATGTTTGAAAATCGCAAAAATAATTCATCCCTGGTCTGCTTAAAAAATACATAAATTTCATCTAGTGATGGCAGAAATACTAGACAAATTTCGTCTGTCGATGACTGAAATTTTTTATCTAAATTCGGCTAAGCCTTAGCGAAAATATTGTAAATTTTCGGCAACCCATGAGCGAAAATATTGTAAAATTTTGGTTGCTGTTGATTGAAAGTTTTTATAAGGAGAGAAAAATAATTTTCTAACAAAAGTTATTGAGAAAATCTCTTGTAAGACAGATTTTTTGTGAGACGATTGTGAGACGGGTCAACCCATTACAAATGTATGCTTTTATATAGTTAAAGTATGTTTATTTGTAGTTAAAATATATTAATAATGAATTATATTATAACACCATAAAATCATATTTTAATTCATTATTTATCATACTTTAGAAAACATATTTTAACAATAATTAAACATGTTTTATCTATATAATAGACATATTTTAACACGTTTCACAAACGGTCTCACATATGCAACGTCTCACAAGAGAATTTGTCAAAGTTATTATTTTTTCTTGGAATAATTTGATGCTCATCCTAATAAATTAATGATGAGTGATGATTATGCGGAATCCACTCACGCACAACATAATTAAAATAAAACAATAGTATAAAACAAAATAGAATTATGCTCTCAAATTAATGTCAATATTTTTGGGGAAATTTTAAAAATAATAAAATTTACGTAGATAAAAGAATATATTAATCACAATAATAAAACCACACTAAAACTCAAAAAATAAATATTATTGTTTTAAAACAAAGTAGTAGAATATATTGATGTAATAATGGTTCCACTTCCATCGATGTCATAAAAATATGATTAACCAAATAAACAGGTTCTATATAGAAACGCTTCTGCAATATTCAACCTCCACCCACTTTTATATTATAAGTACGGTATAAATAGCATAATAAATGGGAGTTTAAAGAATTTGTTTCATTACAGAAAAGTGTTCTCCCTTTTCGAATGTTATTTTCTCCTCTTCATTCTTAAGTGTTTAATCAAACAATCACTAGCACACCTGTTTTCCAATATCATATCCACCCTCAATCAATTCATAGCACCCAACAGTTTAACAACTCAAGTAAAAACATATTAAGAAAAAAATAAAACATTTTTTTTGCCGGATGCAATTTATAGCCTTGAATTATAAGCTTATGTATGTGACTATGAATCTTGACGGGTCGATCATCTATCCCACACCATATGTCATAAGCTATATGGTGTTTGAAGGTTAGAACAAAAATCAAGAAAAGATTTTTATATAGAATCTAGGCCATAATGATACAGAGCTTCGAGTCTGGCTAAGTTTGATTGTAATGGAGAATGAGATTAAAAATGGGGTTAACTTAGTCATATGTAGTGTGAATGTAACTTTGTTTTACAGCAGGCTGATAAGCTTACTAGTTTTAAGTACTTAATTATATTTACTAATTAGAAGTACATAATCACTTGATTTACTTAATATTCATACTTAATTCATTGCTTTTTAGTGGAGTCAGGATAACTAATCAGACATCTTTTAGTTATGTCTCAATCATACAGCATGCCTGTTATTTACAACACGTGAAATTCCAAGAGCACACTTATCAAGTTGAGATCGTGGTGTAAGTTTTGATTTGCAGAATAGTTATGGACTGAAGCTAAAGAATGAGAGTGGTAATATCTGTCTCATTTTCTTTCAATCATACTTGTAATTGATGTATGATTGTACATCCTACTACTCATTTTCACTTTTCTTTTAACTATCTTACCTTCTACTTTAACAAAGTTTAATTGCAAAATACATGCCCACAAATTACAAGTTGTCATGAAAAGATTTATAGAAACTCAACCAACTTTTATCAATGAAAAAATTAATTGCTGGTCACAAAAAAATAATCGGCTACCACTAACCGAAATAAAATTTCGGCAGCATTCTGATGAATATATGAACAAAATTTTGGCTACATCTAGTCGAAATTTAACAAGATATTCGACAAACTAAAGCTTCAAATTTCAACACACAAACAACATGCAGCTAATTGTAATCCATGTAGCTTCCCTCTATTAAACTCAAATTACATCAAATTTTGACGATCCGGGGAAGCTGATAGAGCTGTCCTGCTTTAGGCTTGGAATGCTCCGAGATTTTTGAGACGAGGATGATGCTAGGAAAAATGGAACGAAGCTTCTCTTCTCTTCTCTCTTCACCTTTTTCGCCCTCTGATGTATGTGTTTTGTGTGAGTGTATTTTGGTGTGTTGGGTGTAGAAAGCAATTTATTTTCTTAATTTTAATGAGTTAGGGTTTTTTAGATGTATAAGGATATAATTGACCTTTCATATTGTTTTTGTCTTCTATATGGGTGCCTTAAGGAATAATATCTCGGGTGGCAATTTTAAATGCTCCTATCTCACACAAACCAGTTAAATATCTCTGTATAACCCACAACACTACACTAATACAATTAAAATATTATTTCTCTCATTTCAATTCACATTAAAATATTATTTCTCTCATTTCTATATGGGTGGCCACCCCATATCTACCGTTCTACCCTCGTCATTTGTGGTCCCTCGATGCCCCATTAATGAACATAACGTTTGGAGAATTATTATTTACTTAGAAAAATTAACATTTTCTATCCTTTAAACCCAAATTATTATATAAGTAAAATATTTTTATTGATAACTAAAATATATTTTTCTAAATATAATGAATACTTTAAAGTACGATATCAATTATAATGAATGAATGATTAGTTTTATTATATGGAAGTGGTGGGTCATGCGTGAGGTTTTTTGGATAGTTTTATTGGAGGAAGTGATGGTCATGTGTGAGGTTCTTTTATTAAATAGGGAAAATGTAACTTTGAATTGACCGCTCAAGATGAGTAAATGAATACATTTAAATTGGAGTGAGTCTTTTATGCATCCGCGCACACGGATTTAAATCCGTGCCCCTTTGCAATTTCCGTGCTCCTTTACAATTTAAACTCCCTAGCAATACATAAGTTTAAATAAAATAGGGAGGTGAAGGGTTGTGCTCACATGGAAACACAGACTATGTTCCCGGGGGCACAGGAGCTTTTGCCTTTAAGTTGATCGGAAGAAATATGAATTTAGAGTATTTTAGTATAATTAAATACAAACATATTTTATCTACTAATAAATATGGTTTTACATATATAGTATAATATTGATATTGGATCCACCTGTTTATTAACTTATCTGATTTAAACGTAATCTTACAAAGATATTTTGTCATTTATTATACGTCATGATCAATTTTACTCTTCAATTAATAGGATCTCGTGATTTGTGGTCTATTAATTTTGCTTATATTGTTATATTCCTTCCATCCCACACGTAATTTAAGAAAAATTAATTTTAAGTTAACTTTTTTAAAATTTAAGGGATATTATAATATTTGTATGTAATAAATAAAATATAAAATATGTTATACTTCATGTGTTAGATGAGAGTGATATTTTTTAAAGTAAGATAATTTTTTAATTAATACTCCAGATTGATGTGATGTTACGTACTAGACAAGCGAAAATTGATAATTTAAGGATAAGTGTAAGATGAAAGGAATACTTTATTTTTTTTTAAGAGTTTAGTGTTAATTTTTAGTGGTATAATAATTATTAGAAATAATTAATTAAAGAAAAAAAAAGTTGAAAGAACAGTTCCAGGTAAAATCGGTTCCACCCAACCCAATCCACGTTCTCTTACAAAAATATCATACTACCTCGAGCATTTTTGCAGGCGTATTCGTGGGAATGTAAATTAAAAAAAAAAAGAAGTTTTTTATGTGTCTAATTATAAGATAAGTTAGAGGTATTTAATTTAATAAGATCCTGTATGCGTCTATATGGAGCGCAGAAGCATGTGTGCACCTTAGGAGAGCCACACGAATCTATGCAATTACAGAAAAACACGTGACATAATTCTACATCCTGCCTGGTTTGCAATATACAATACTGAAGTGAGAAACTTTTACCTCCACCCAACTTTTTTTTTTTTTTCCAATACTCAATATAGAAAACTGAAATCATGTGTGACACCATCGGATGTCAAATTTGATATCGGTTAAGGTGTTAGAGAGCCTGGATATTGGATACTGATATCGTCGTCATAGAATCGAATGTCTGATTTGGTGTCGATCCTTTGTCGGTATCCTATATTGGGGGTTCTGACACCGATTTCAACATCCGATGCTGTGACGATAGTGTCGAATATAATGTCAATATCCTGTGTTGAGCTTCAACACCATGACTAACACTAAATAATTAAATTATTAAAATAAAAAGTTTAGGGGCATTTTGGTCAAAAACTGTGGTCATTTGGGCATAATTGATACTCCCTCCCTCCCCCCCTTTAAAGTGGATTTTTTTTTATTTTGGGCGTCCCACCCAAAGAGTTCACTTTCAATTTTTACACATGGGACACACACACCCACTAATACAATTAAAATATGGGACTCACACTCTCACTAATATAACTACCCACTACACATTAAATAATAATACTCCTTAACCTACGTGTCAAAAAGCAAAAGACCCTCTTAGTGAGGGAATAAGCGGTCCCTCACTAGTATACAGTTAAATTATTGAATAACAATGATTTTTAACAATATCAAATTAGTATTTCTTGACAAACATAACCCAAATAATATCAAAATATAAATTACTCCCTTCATTCCATATTAAATGTCACACTCCAAAAATAAAACATCATACCAATTTATAATCTTAAAATATATCTTAATTTCAAATGTGTAGCTCCCATCTATCACATACAATACACTTTATAATTTATTTATTTATTATATAAAAGGACTACATTATCTTCTAATAGTTAATAAAATTGTTTAAAAAACCAATTTTCTTAAATTCCATATCAATAATAAGTGGACACTTATTATAGGACAAACCGACAAAGGGAGAATTTAAAAACTTGACATTTTCAACTTACACATAAATTACTTATTTTATTTTTTAATCAGTAAATGTTAGTTGTTATTAGTTAGAAGGTAGTTCACCGAACGCCCAAATACTCCTTTAATTCGTTTTCCTTTAATTCGTTTTCAAGAAGAATCGAACGGTTCACTCATTAAAGTGAGGAGCTCAATTACCATAATTTACTTATTGTTTAATTATTATTAATAAAAAAGGGATTATTATATAATCCTTGCAAAGTCAGGTCAAAAGAGTTATTTATCTCAAACTAACATACAACTTTTTAAACAAGAATACCCCTACGGTACGGGGAGTACAATTTTATGGTACAGTACAAATAAACCAAATACACACTTCATCAATGACCTCAAATGGAGAACATATTAATCTCATAGAAATTATAGTAGTTTAATTAGTACATAAAAAAGAAAAGAGCTGTCACTACAATGTTATTGATAATAAGAGACAGAGCAGTACTCCTTACATAAACATACATATTTAAATGATCTAGAGTGAGCGCAGAAGCAAGTGAGCACCATATTGAGGGAAGGTGATAAGGTTAGGGGAGTAGGGAGCATGCGCGTAGGATGAAGACAAGTCGAACGAATAACGCCGGAGAAGCATGACCAGCGCCACTTTGGCTTCGATTTGGGCGAAATTCTGGCCGATGCAGAGTCGAGGCCCCCACCCGAAAGGGAAAAACATGCCGTGGCTCTTGTGTGATTTCGACGCTCCTTCGCTGAACCTCTCCGGGTTGAACTCCAATGCATCCTCGCCCCAAACATCTGGGTCTGTATGCAACAGGATAATCGGAAACACTACGCTGGATCCCACCGGCAGCCTTAGACCCGCCACCTCTGTATCCTTACTCACTTGTCGGATTAGAGTGTGCACTGGTGAGTGCAACCTCAGCACCTCGTTCAGAATCATGCTAATCTGTCACCACCTCACAATCATTAGCTTCATTATATACATACGTATCTACTTCCTCCTCCATCCCATCATAAACTTTACCACCAAAACATGGAATCATAGTATCAATCATATATGCTCAAAATATATATCTTAATTTCAAAATTACTACCCTCAACTAACATATGCTCCTCCCTTCGTCCCACTACAGTTTTCACACATCATTTATAAATTACAAAGGAGATATGAAACCTGTATACAAAGAAGATGTGAAAACTGTTGTGGGACAGATAGGGTATCATTATATAAATTATTTATTAACTAAAATCAACCCGTCAATTAACTTAGCATAAAAACAATTTTTCCTAAATTCTAAATCTAAGAGATGTGAAAATTGTTGTGGGACAGATAGGGTATCATTAAACAATTTTTTCTAAATTCTAAATCTATAATAACGGTATAAGTTATTTCAGGACGAAGGAAGCATTATGAATTGAGTAAAGTTGAGTAATGTAGGTGGTATTACGATTTTGAGGTGAGCTATGCCCTCATAAGTTGGATCCCCCGTCCCAAACACGTTTAGAACTTCGTCCCTGGCTCTTTCTTGCCACTCCGGATGTATACTCAGAGAGACCAATGTCCAGACGAGTAGCGTGGAAGTGGTCTCCTGCCCTGCAAAGTAGAACACCTTGCACTCTTCGATCACATCATCCATGCTCAATCCGGAGCTCTTATTGTTTCCACTGTCCTGGATCTCTTTAAAATTGGACTCCAGTAATAAGGTGAGCAAGTCTTTGTGGCTCCCACCTTCCCCTGCTTCCATTGCCTTAACCCTCTTGTTGATGAGATCTAGCACCGTGGATCGTACTTCTCCTTGTATTTCTAACATTCTCCTCTTCGTTTTTGTCGGCATGAATCTATACAACATGACATAATTGTATACAATCACAGAATAAAACATGACATAATTGTATACCCTGGTTTGCAAGGCAAACAATAGTGTAAACTGGGTTCGCAATGTAAACCTTGTGATCCCCTTCCAATCCTATTATACCCAATGTATTGCTAGAGTTTAATTTACAGAGTAACACAAGGTTTATACTGTAAACCTGGTTCACAGGAGACTAACTCAGGTTTGCAATACAGTACTGGAGTGAGAAACTTCTACCTCCACCCGGGGAGGTACTTAAATATAGTGTTGCTGAAAGCATATCCAGCTTGTTCTTTCTGAAGTTGGAATATTTTCCGACCTTCTTCGTAGCTGCTACCGAACGCAGTTCTTGAGATACCGTCGCTCGTTAACTTCTCCAGGTAAGGCCATATGTCCACCTCCCGAACACCAGCTTCCGTCGGGGCAATCTCCTCAATCTCCTTCATAAAATCATCGCAACTCAAACGGAAGGCGGGCACCATGAGCTGCGCAAAATTTACATGTCGATCCATTTAAAATTTCCACAGTTAAGTAAATAATGTAAAATTTACAGAGTAACTCACCTTGAGTTTCTCGATGTGGAAAGCAGGGACGACAATTTTTCTCTTTTTGGCCCATAATTGTTCGTTAGCGGCCAAAATCCCTGTAACAAACAGACTTACCTTTGGGTTGTCAGTGTTCTTATGGAACTCAGGATGCTTTGGACTAAATATTTCCTTAATCAATTCTGGTTCTGTGATTATAGCTGTACCCCAAGTTCCTTGCCAATAAAAAGACTTCTTACCTGAGAGAGATAGACATGCGCACACATGAGTGCCATCTTCTTGCATTCAAGAAAGCAGCATATATACTGATGTACCCCACATCAATTCCACAACAAGTGTGGAAGGACATATAACTGAGGGAGGGTGAACCCTTCTCCTTCCACCATGGATTTGGATGAAGTTAGAGCTCACTAGCTTATATGCCTAACAATTTGATTAAATGGACTAAGAACTTGGATGAAGTTAGAACTTTCTAGGTTATATACCTAACAATTTGTTCAAATGGACTAAGAACATAAACCTGAAATTAAGTCCAATAAAGACAGTCAGGGCTCCCTAACTTATATGCCTAACAATTTGGTAAAAATGGACTAAAAACATAAACCTCGAAACTTCAAAATACACATATACGCTAATGCCTACCATGTTTTTGAATGGTTTTGAGGATGTAAGGGATGAGTCTTGGCCTAATATCATCGTCCACATTAATGGGTTTCGACCGGGCCTCCTCCGTCTCCTTCGTAATCTCCTTCAAATCGCCGAAGATGAGGCTGTAGGAGTTCCCCTTGAATCCCTGGTTCCTCAGGATCTTCTCCACCCTCTTGGGAATGAAGTATGCCCAATTCAGCAACTTACATGCCAAATATGCCAACACCAACCCAACTGCTGTGTAAACCACCACTTCCATTCTTTTCAACTTGTTTATAATCAACTTCTTTTTTGCAATGCTGCCTTTTCTTTTATACACAACATTACGTGTGCAGTCCGGACTTTCTATGCCTAAATTAAGTAGGTTAGATTTGGTATTCACTTTAACGTGTTTATTAATAATGAGATGTGTAAAAAATAAAGCGGGAAAAAGATGGGTGTGACCAATTCACACAAATATCTTGTATAACAAGATAAATAAAATTAAAGTGCAATGGCGGTTGGGATTAAAGGTTAGAGTAATTAATATTTTATTTTAAGTAAATTTTTAATGAAAATCTAATAAGATTATTTTTAAGTATTCTTTTTTAATAAAAATTTATTATTTTAATTTTAATAAAAAAAATTTTATGGGTGATTTTGTGTGAAAATGCATCCTATAATGTTTGTGGCCACAAACTAGCATACGGCTACCGATTCTCCCGTTTACTTCGGCCATTCTT
The DNA here is from genome assembly GCA_023678885.1 of Pogostemon cablin. Taxonomy (NCBI): domain Eukaryota; kingdom Viridiplantae; phylum Streptophyta; class Magnoliopsida; order Lamiales; family Lamiaceae; genus Pogostemon; species Pogostemon cablin. The sequence continues at coordinate 12,860,149 of CM042962.1, read as the reverse complement.
TAAAACGTTCATTAATGTACCTAGTCAACTTTTCTAATTTATTTAAGCCTAATTATTTATATCCAAAATGTACCAAATATACTCTATAAAAAATTAGAGAAGTATCTTTTTAATAATATAATACTAAAATATCATTTAATTATCAACATGGTATAAATCTGTAAATTGTAAATTTGGATTGATAACTAAAAATGGAATAAACTAAATAAAATTATAACATCTCAGATTGAAATAGAATTAAGCATTTCTCTACCACTTGATTTTATAATTTAGCTCCATATCAATTGGGTGGTAATTATTTTGTCGCAAGTGGACTTCCTAAATTGTACATCTATACTAAGGCCGGGTGGATGAAAAATATTCATATATCCATGCCAACAACACAGAGTAAGAAAATATAATGACGAGATTTAACATAAACAAGAATTAAAGCACACATAGAGAATTATATGCATATAAATCAAAAGTTAATTATTTCGGACAGTGGAATAAATCGGAAGTTACAAGTACATTTAAAGATTTGCAAATTAAAAACAAAACATGTTTGAGGGTGTTCCGAACATCTATGTATGTTTTTTAATGGTTTTTATATAAGCAAATAGATTCGTAGAATAGATTGTTCGGTTGCTATAAGCGAATAGAATTCAGGTTGCTATACATACAACCTAATATGCGCATAAAACCATTAATTTAATTGATTCTAATCTAATTGTTGAGAGGTAGACTGTTGCATAATTTTGTATGTGTATATTAAGTCAGTCACGTATGATGAAAATTGGTGGATCAACATGAAGATAAGAGGCTAAGATCGTGCGTTGATGGCAGGTCAATGGATTTGGATATTGAGGAGCAGCTTGCTTTGCAAGCAAGTTATCATCATATATTTAGGTAAGATTCACGAGATATTATCCATATATATGAAGATAAACAGGGCATATATGAGAGTCAAGTTTATTCTTGAAACATGATTGTAAATTCATAATCAATAAGATCCTCTTGTCCCTTAAATGGATGTTCGTAGGCAATTTGGCGAAGGCTAATACTATTGTGTATCTGGGTGCACCCCACGATACGGTGCACCCACTTTCATAAATGTATACAATTATGAACAAAAACATATACAATTATAAATAAAAATGTATATAATTTACTTGTTAGTTATTTTAATGAAAAATTGAGTGTAAAAAAGTATACAACTATTAAAAATATATGTATACACTATTGAATAAAAAGTTATACACATATAGATGCTAGTTTTTAATGAAAAATTGAGTGTGAAAAAATTATACAACTATTAAGTTTCATGTATACAAAATAAAATAACATATATACAAAATAGAATAAAAAGTTATACACATATGGGTGCACCTAATATCAACTTTTCGACGAATCACTATAAACAATTGTGTTCTATGTTTTTTTTACGACACTAATCATTTTAATATTTATTTTTAAGATTTAATATTAAATTTAAAGATATAATTATAATTAACTTCTAAAATGATAGGGACCATAATGTGATATTTCCTCATTTTATTTTTGTGGCCACAAACTAGTATGCGGTGATCTTCACGCAAGAGTGATCTTCTAGAGAGGACTTATATTAAATGAAGCAAAATACCAAAATATTATATCGAAATTAATTATTAAAAACTAATTACTACTGTAATTTGTAACCACCAAAACGCTAATTTTGAGTTGATCTCTAATACGCCCGTACAAATAGTTTAATGTTATAACATTTTGTTATAAATAATATACATTTTAATTCATAAAAATATTATTAAAATATATATTCTTAAATAATTAAGGATATTAGTTTTTATATTAAAGAATACGATATTTATTAAAAAATGTATAACTTTTTGAGATCTTTGTAATTGAGCACACGTTGCCGGATTAAATTTTAGGGTTATTATGTGATGCACCGGGTACATCGATGCACCTATAGTTTTTAGATTATTTTTTAGGGCATGATTATTTTTGTTTTTAAATTTTTTATTATTTTATTTTGATCAAAAAATAATTATTAAGTGATTTCTAAATTTAATGGATTATATTAACTAACTAGGTGCACCTTATGTACCCCAGCCTAACTCAAAATTTTATCCTTCGAAAATTACTATTCATGAAGGCAAATATGACCACGTATATACCGTTGCCAAGAAAGTGTAGATTATAAAGATCATGTGTACAAGTTCTTTTATGGAAATCCTAATGTGGATATGTAGAAGGAATAAGTGGTCAATATGAATTTGACATACAATCAAACGGCGTCGCTTCTTCGGGCATTCTAATTTCAATGCAATCTCTAGAAGATATAATCCGTGCCCCAATTGAACTTTGCGGACGTATGTACGTACGTAAACATAAAACTCAAAAAGTTGCTACAGTTTTTATTTAAAATGAACATTATTAATTAAAAAATAAAAATACTATCTTCGGCCCATAATGCGTTAGCTTTTATTCTTGGCAAAGAATTGCGTGAGATCGTTATAACTTTTATAAAAGAAAGTGATACTAAATTACTGAAAAGTGATAATGTTATTTCATGAACAATTTATAGTATAAATAAAAAGTGATAATTATTTTAAAAAGTGAAAAATGGTTTCACGTAGGACGGTCTCACGCAAGACCTACCCTTTATTCTTTAACGTTGTTTAGTTTTTTTTATTATTTATTTTATTAATTTTTAGGAGAATTTTAGTATTTATTTTAAAATAATGTGAAATAATATAAGGTGTGTTAATAAGAGTAAGAATTTTGAAATTAAAGTAACTTTTAAATTTATTATGTAAATGGTTTTTTTATGTGAAATGTATTGTTGAAAAATCAAATGAAAAAAATTGACACTAAAAAAAACTGTTTTTTACCAACGGAATATTCCGTTGGTAAAAACCTTAAGTTAAATTGGTTTATCAACGGAATCCGTTGGTAAAATTTCGTAGGTAAAGTGGTGGTTGGTAAATTTTAAGCAACGAAAAATCAATTTCGTTGGTATCCCGTTGATAATTTATATAATGATTCATTTGGTAATCCATTGGCAATTACCAACGGATTGAATTCTGTTGATAAAATAGAGAATAAATTCGTTGGTATTCCGTTGCTGTTGACAGTGAAATTTCACGCATTTTAGGTCTCACATTACACCGTTTTTGATAGAATGTGGCCATGATTTTGTGTATAATGGCGTGGTTTTCATATCATGCATAATTAAGATGCGACTAAGGTTTTTTTTTTTAATTTTGAAGGGTAAAACATGATCAAAAGTTCAAAGTTGGGGTGAAGAGTGAAAATGTGAAGGAATGCTGAAAAACACACGTCCACATTGTATAATTTTTCGGTGTTCGTGTAGAAGTCCACATTGATCATGTGATATATAGTTGAAAAGCTACGGAAGAGAAGATCATTTTAGCGTAAAAATCACTCAAATCGGAGTCCGTATGAGGAAGTTATGCTCGAAACGGTGAGGTCGCGCAATGCAGTCTGCAGCTCGGCAGACAGCTCGGCTAGAGCTGTACCCAGTTATGGCCGAGTTGGTGTCCTATGGAGCCTACAGGACGTCAGCTTTTCATCCATATGCGTCTCGGTACCGCTCGGCATTATCCAGACTCAGCTCGGCTCGAGTTGGGTGCCTAGCGGGGTGTTTTGGGCCCAATCGTGGCCTATTCGATCCAACAGTGTATTTTCGACTTCCAGATCATGCTTTGGCCAATTTTCTACGCGAAAAAACTTGCAAACAATCCAAGATATAAAAGGGAAACACAATATACAGAAAAAACCCACATCATTCCACCGTGAATTCACTCCAAAAATCAGAACACATCAGATTCATATCAGTTTCCATCATCCATCCTCTTGAAGGGGGTTCCAAGTGCTAATTGAGGGAGATCGGACGATTGGAGAGACAGAGAAGGAACGCAGATCTACTCTTACGCTAGGGTTTCGTGTTTCTCATCTTTCTCTTCCTTTTATCTTGATTTGTGGTATGAATTGCTTAGCCATGAGTGTTGCTTATGACCTCATGGGCTAATTTCTTATACAGTTTTAGGATTTGATGATTTGATTTAATTGATTTGGGAACCTAGATCAAAATTGAGATTTTACGCAGTTGATATTCTGAATTTATTTAATTTAATCAGACTTGCTTATCTGATTCGTAACGTCTTCATAATAATTTCATGGCATCTGCTAAAATGTTTGATTTATTATGTTAGTTTGTGTGTGTTCATGATTTGTATTGTCTATCTGTTAGGAATTGAAATAGTTCCATTATAAACATTTTAATTCTGGGTAAAATGCACTTTTGGTCTCATATAAGAAGTACATTTTTATTTTTGGTCCTTTTGGTCCCATAACTTATTTTGTTGTAATTCCATTAATTAATGTAACGGAGAATTCTCACTATTGCTCACGTGGTCATATAGGGTTAATTTTTATTTTTTAAAATATATTTTCTTAATGGATTCCTCTTCTTCTCAACTGATTCATCTATGCCCTAATTTCCTTTCATTCAAACCTTAATTACCCATGTTTCCAATCAAATTCCACCTCAAATTTTCAGACCATCCTTTCATGGCCGCCATCCTCTCCCCCTCTAACACCACCAAACCACGACTTGCTCCTCCGTCAGCCAAAACCCACCTCGCCATCGCACCTTTAAAACCAGCCATCAGCATAGCAACCACCCATCAGCATATGCACCACAACAATCCTCCCCACCTTCCCTAGCCGACTCACCCATGCTTACAAACTGTACTACGGCACTGGTGCCAACGCCGCCAACTGCAAAGGCTACGGCGGGAACTTCGACAAGAAAGCATCGAAGGAGTACATTTACGACGTGCTGGAGGGATGGAAAGAGAGGCTAGTATCCAAGATTCAGAAGGGAACAAACGGAATGATAACGAATTCTTCAACCCCAAAAGGAAATGGGTTTTCAAGATTAACTCCGAAAGAATTTATCTTGAACAATCTAGTGTTGTCGGACGTCGATTTGCAGGATTTGACCGCCACCGCTGAAAATGTGAGATCGAAAGAGAGGAAGGACGAGGAGGGACAACTGAGCCAACCACCTGGAATGGACGAACAATCCGATTGAGGCCATTGCATTTCTCTCCCAAGTACACAATTCAACGAGAAATCAAATCCCCCCACCAATCTGTCGCATTCTTGGGTAAACCCAGATAATAAATTGGTTGCCACCGTAAGATTCACCAAAGTCCTCAACGAACAAATTAAATCCGGCAGCTCGCTGGAGAGCCGATTGTATGCTAATTTGAGAACTTGGATGTCAGTTAGGCAGACCCATTAATGAATTGGAATTCACATCAAAAACCTGCAAGAAAGGTGGATAGAGGGATTGAGCCTCTGGATCTTTTGGGGTTGATGCGGAGGACAGAGAGATTTGAGAGAGAGGAGGTTTCCTTCACAAGATAATTAGTATTATTAATAATTTTAATTTGACCGATTATTATTTTATTTTTTTAATTAACGTTTTCCGTCAGAAAAATTAACGGAAGGACCATAATTGTAACTTTTGGAACCGAAAAAAAGGTTAGGAACCAAAAATGAAAATAAACTTCTTGTATGGGACCAAAAGTGCATTTTACCCCTTTAATTCTAATGAACTGGTAAATCAGATACTTCATTTGTTTAGGGAACAATGCAATTAAACATTCAAGTAGGAAGTAAATAAAACCTTGTAGTAATTTCAGAGAATATCTTGTTAGTCGAACTTACCATCCGAAGGTATTGTTGTTTGCTTTGATTAGTATCTAGGAATGAGACTTGGTAATATTCACACACCTTAGGAAATAAATTAGAATATATTGTTAGCTTAAAATCAGATCATATTTGGTGGGTTAATAGGATTAAGTGGTGTATTTTCATTAATTCTACATGAATGAACAATTGAAAGTCTAGGAACTCAAATTAATTGATTTATACCTGATACCTTAGAACTGTTGCTTTTCTCTTGATTCACACTTGAATTTATTTTTCTTGCTTTTAATTATTCAGTTATATATTATTTCAGTACTCTAGTTAATTAATTCCAAAACTCAGGAAATTAGTTACGTAATTCTTATTAGATAGTAATATAGAGTAAATAAATAATTAACTGCCTCATTGGGATCGATAATTTAGCTTGATTGCTTGCCGCTACAATTGACATCCTTACACTTGAGGATTTAAATTGAAGTGCGTAAAAAAAGCCTATTAGTTGCTAAAACAAAAATGTCATTTTTGTTGCTAATATATTGGTAATTACCAACTGATTGAATTCCATTGATAAATTTGGTTGCTAAAAAATATTTTTTTGTAGTATGAATGGGATTTATGGGATGGAATTAGTATATTTTTTTTAATTAAGAAATGCATTGTTTTAAAAAAAATCATGAAATTTATTTCCTAAAAACTCTCATACGAATACTATATATATATAGTATTTAATCCATATTAAAATACAATATATAAACATATTATATTTTAAATTATACATTTTGTATTATTTAACATTAAACTAATCTATTTATTTTTTTATTTAATAAAATATACGCCATATTTATTTTCTAAATATATGTAATGTAATTTTTATATTTCAATAATATTATTTATTTATATATTTTAATAGAACATAATAAATGTATCTTATTATATAAATCTATATTAATATATATGCTATTCTAATATATATATATATATATATATATATATATATATATTTAATATGGAGTATTAAAAATACTATTTTAAAGTGTTATATAAATAAGTTATGTATATAGTAGTGTTAAATAAAAATGTCACATATATATATATATATATATATATATATATAAGTGTTACATTATAGTGTATTACATAGATAATGTTACTTAAATAAAAATGTTATATAAAATATGTTATATATATAAAAGTGTTACATGTATGTGTTACTTATATAAAAAGTGTTACAAAAATATTACATACAGTATTATAATAATTTAAAAAGTGTTATTATTTTGTGTTAAATAAATTTAAAGTGATACTATAATGTGTTATTTAATGCTCATTATTTTGTAGTTACTTAGCATATGATTTGATTCTGAATACAAGTGAAATTAAATTAATACTTTTAAAATCACGGTATACAAGTTCATAAATTTTGAATACTTAACATCTAAATACCAATGAACTAAATATAAAGTAATTCTGAATAATAATGCACAAATCAAATAGAAATAAAATGAAATGCACAAATTATTTTCACACGTTCGATTATGTCCTAATTAAACACACGTTATATAAGAAATCCCACCCCTCCCCACCTCTTATCCAACTTCAACTTATAACTTGCGCAGAATTATGTGTGCGCCATGTGGAGGTTGAAGAGTCACCTCATCATAGGGAGCATGCAAATAAGCAGAAGAAAGCCAAAAAAATAACTTCGCAAAATCATGGCCAAATTCCAATTTGGCTTCCATGATTGCAAAACTCTGACCTATGCAAACCCAACTTCCTGAGGTGAATGGGAAATATGAGGGATGATCCCTCCAAGATTCGTCACTAAACCGTGCTGGATTGAACTTGTCTGCATTGTCGCCTCATTCTTTCCGGTCATGGTGCAGCAGAAGTGAAGGCAGAATCAACATCAATCTGGCTGCAAGCAGAGTTAAATATGTCAATTGTGTTTCCTTATGGATGGTTCGAGCAAGTAGGATTGATGGGGGATATAACCTCAAAACTTCGTGTAAAATCATGTTTAACTACAACATGCATACATCTTAATTGTAATTACATATTAGATTCTCATTGTGAGATATATATACATACATTTTATGAGTTCATTCCCTTGACTTAACAATTGATCATAGTATAGTAGAGCCAGTTTTGTTCATTTTTGTCCGGATTAATAGTGATATGTTTTTAAAGATAGCGTCTTGTGTTCCATGTGGAAACTCTTTTGGTAGTATATTGTATTTTTAGATAATAAATAATGCATAAAGTATGTTGTGTATGTTAAAAAAGTCATGACAATTTTAAAATTAAAGTGTACTTTTGAGATTTTGAATTGAAATGATATTTCTTTTGCTAGAGGGTGAACCTTATTGTAGGAAGGAAAAATGAGAGAAGATGAACTTAATTTTGAAAAGGGGGGGGGGGGGGGTTTGAAATTTATTGTCTTTCAAAATGTCAAGGCCTAAAAAGGATAGGTTATACCTAGAAAAAGATATGTCCTTTTATTTACCAGAAAATTTTCAAGCAGAACAAAATTTTAGATTATGCAGGCATATATTTAAGTGGAAATGTTACATATTAGCCACTTTCACTTGAAAATAATTTTTTTAGCCACCTAGTTATCTTAAAAATAATTTATTCTAGTCACTTTTATTGGAAGTGACCAAAATGCCTTATGAAAGGGACCCACTAATCACATGTTGAGAAATTTGATGTCTCTCTTTTTTATCAAAAAGTATCAAAGTACAATAACTTATTTTACAGTCTACTGAATGCATTGATTTGTTACTTTTACATGCCCCATGAATGCATTTATTTATTAAAATGCAAAAAGATACATTCTACGATTTTTTTTCTGGGGAAAAAACATATAGGTTGAATAGAACAAGCATTGGGGTTTTATAGAAGATATGTAGGCCAAATAGAAGAAAATTTTAATGTGTAGTGAGGTTAATGATATAATGTTTTAATGTAATATAGATAGTTATACTAGTGTTTGTTTATAAGCCCTACAGAGATATTAACGGTTTTGTGTCAGTATATATCATTTATATACTTTATAAAGTGAAGTGTAAACCTTATAATAGAATGCACATAATAGAAATTAATACATGCATGTTACACGAATCATTCTTGAACAATTCGGAATAGAGTCATGCATTTTAAATAGAAGTACATGAATAATAAGAAATGATGTTTATTTCTTTTAGTGTAAAATTCACCTGATCAGTTTAAAGAGTTTTTTTCCCTTTTCTTTTATGGTTTTTATTCATTTCAGTTTATTTTTATCGCTTATTTATAAGTTGAATTTCATTTGTTTGAGAAATTATGTAATAGAAGTATATTATTCCAGATCATGACCTGAAATGGAGTGAAGTGTTCAATGCTGAAATGGGGATCAATCGAGTTGAAATTGAGTAGAAAAACTATTTTAGGATGTCTAGTGTCATGTGAATCGAAGTGTATATTGGCTAAATCTTCTTTATTTATAAAGATGGAAAAGACAAATATGCCTAGTGTTGGAGCAGTTCGGATTTTCTTGTCATTTTGATACATTTTTTTCTGTGCCACATTGTTGATGAATGACACTTACTAGAGAGAGGGAAAAGCCTGAAAAAGAAAGCATAAACCCTAGGGACAATTGTTAGATTTCTTTTCCCTCTTACGTGTCAATCATATAACGTTTGACATAAAAGACGATGTACGAAAATAACACAGAAAATCCAGTATCATATGGTGTCAGAGACAAAAGTTGATATGATCATTCGAGATGATGAGGGGATTCATGTTGTTAGCAGATCTCTAGTAATTCCTGAAAAATTGCAGATTGATGAAGGTGAAGCCATGTTTTTATGAGGTACTATCATGGATTAAGTACTTAAACTAGAGCAAAATAATTTTTTTTATTCGTCTTATTCATCGTATTGCCAATCTTGTGGCACATCATATTTCCTGGACTTTGCGATCTGTAGCGAATTCCTATCGGGGTCGAACCTCAATATTTTGTGGATAGTCTTCTCAATATATCTTATTCATATTGTGCCTTTAATAAATGTTAGTTACTTTGCTTAAAAACGAAAAAAAAGACAAATATACCATTAAAAATATTCTAAACTCTTAGAATAAATATTAAATCCAAAGTGAATCTGGTGTTTTTAATGCTAAGAAAGATTTAGATACAATTATCTTCATTGTTTTTAAATGACATTATTCAATGAAATTTTTTCACCTTTTCATTATATTATCTTTTTTTTATAGTTTATGACCCATTATATGCACCTAAAGTTTAATATTTATTTTTAAAGTTCTAACTATTAATTTTAAAAATATAATTGAGCTTTGGAAAAAAAAATTACACGTCAATATACTTTCTTTCTAAATAAAACTGATGGGTGTTATTTTTAGACATTGTTTGTGTTATTTTTTTTCCATATAATTATTTGTACTTTCTTCATTTATGTCATATAGTTATTCACATTGAATATATATGGTTGTAACCACAAATGAAGCTGTCAAAACCTGCTAGTTCAATTAGTTTTAATTATCATCTTTTTTTACATACATGTATACTTTTTTATCATTAAAAGTCATCAAATTATTCATAAAAAATTAATAAAGTTGTTAGCAGTAACTTCTTTTAAAAAACACAAATGATTTACATGACTAATAAAGTACTTCCTCCGTCCGCTTTCAAAGGTTCTAACTTATTAGATAGAAATTGAACCCTTAAAAATAGACAGAGGGAGTATTTACTTTAGATGCTATTTTGGCCCCTATGATTTCTTACTCCGTCAATGACCCCTAATTTTATTGCTGTCATCCAGAAGATGGCAACCATACTCACGACACTCAAACTTTAGTACTATCATTGGAAGATGGCAACCGTAGCCAATTTACTTTGCGGACGTAAGCACGTATGTAATCATCCAAGTCCAAAGCATCTCTGGATTTTTACTCTCTAAATTATTTTTTTCTTAATAAAATAAACTCTCCGTCTATTGTCAATTTATCCGTTTGCTTTTTGTATGTGAATTAATGAGTATTATTATTTTATGTGTAGTAGGTAGTTGTATTAGTGGAGGGTGTGGGTCCCGTATAGTCTAAAAAAGGAAATGAATAGATTAAGTGTGTAGACGACCCAAAATAGTAAAATAGATAGATTAAGGATGGACGGATGGATTATATACTTCCTCCATCATGCATTAACATTTACGTTTGTTTTTTTATATTGATTAAAAGATATAATATTTTAATATATTGTGGGTTGATGGATATAATAATTTATTTGTGGCAGGTAGTTGTATTAGTGTTATGTGTGTGCCCCATGAAGATATATTAATTGTTTTGTGTATGTCTCATTTGACAAAAAATGAAACGTAAACCTTAACTTGAGACATATTAAAATGGAAATATAAACTTTAACGCGAGACATATTAAATTGGAAATATAAACTTTAATACGGGACGAAGGGAATACTAATCTATCTGCTAAACTATATTCTCTTCCATAAAAATTTCACATTTTTCATTTTCGTTCATCCTAAAATAATTTTTACATTCCTAAAGTGATAAAGAGCCAAAATAACTAGAATCTTCCATACAATTTCTTTAAAAAATAACACTCCTATCTAAAATACTTTAGCATTTATTTATTATTTAAAATAAAAAAGCTAAATATAAAAAATGGAATAAGGACAAAATGAGTACTTTTTTATTAATAAAAATAAAATAATCATACAAGTGCAAAAATTAAATGGGTATCTTATTGATAGATGGACTTATGTATAAAATAATTTTCACAATCCTAAAGTGATAAAGAGTCAAAATAACTAGAATCTTCCATGCAATTTCTTTACAACAATACCACTGCTATATAAAATACTTTAGCATTTATTTATTATTTAAAATAAAAAGCTAAATATAAAAAATGGAATAATACTATTTTTGGGACAAAATGAGTATTTTTTATTAATAAAATAATCATAGACATTAGTACAAGTGCAAAAACTAAATGAGTATCTTATATACATGGAGTATACCTTATGTATACAAATATTCATGCCATCTCTGCTTTGATTTTGTAGAAAACATCATATTTGGTTATACAAGTTTCGATCAATCTGGTGTGCCGTGCAAGTATCCAAAAATAAGAATTTACTATAATTTTTCCAAATTAATACAGTAGAATGAAATACTCTCTCCGTCTCATCCTAATAATTATGTTACTTTTGTAATTTATAAAGGAAGCATAACTATTAGGACGAGATGAAAGCAGTAGTTTAATTAATGATCCAACCTATGGGGAATAAAAGTATAATGGGCGGGAAAATACTTATTGAAAAATACTATTGAAAGATTTGCTATTATTTAACCCTCCGTCCTATTAATATAATTGTTGCATTTATTGTTTACACGGATATTAAATAATATTATATTTTAATATATAGTGCAGTGTGTCTAGTTATATAATATTTTAATATATAATGAGAAATTATATTAATATTGTGTATAAATCGAACCCTATAAATATATATTAATTATTTTTTATAAATTTCACCTACCAAAAGGAAAAATGTAATACAATAATAATATTTATAGGGCGTCCATTTTAGTCAAATATAACAATATTTATTGGACGATATTTACCCGTAAAAATTACCAAATCTAAGGTAAAGCCATCTATTATGCATACTTATACATTCTACATCTTATTTGTCCTTTTTTTTAATTGGCAAAATTATCCCTAGTTAAATCATTAAAAATTAATGAAAATAAATGGATGTAATTTTTTAAAAAAAGATTGGACATGTAAATCCCAAGCCCACCTTGAACATGTACTCCCTCCGTCCGCTTGAAAGAAGATTTTTTACTTTTGTGCACGTTGATTAAGGAGTATTATTATTTAATGTATAATGAGTAGTTGTATTAGTGAGTGTGGACCCCATAATTTTATTGTATTAGTGAGTGTGTGTGGGTCTCATGTGAGTACAAAAGGAAAAAACCCTCTTTGGAGCGGACGACCAAAATGGTAAAAATACTCTCTTTTGAGCTGACGGAAGGAGTATATTTTAAGGGCGGCACTATTGTCACCCGAAATTTTACTTAAGGAACCCGTATTGAAGATAAAAACTATATGAAATGTCAATTATATCTTTATCCATTTAAAAATCCTAATTCATGAGTTAAATTAAAAATAAATAAAATTTTTTACTTTGTACACCCAACAACTAAAACACACACTAAAATTATACACTCACACTCACATACAATACACCAAAAACATAACTAATTACACACATCATACGCAACAAACAAGAAGGAAGAAAAAGGATTTTGAAAGAACTAAAACTAAACATCACTCATTCCCATAATTTTTGTAAATTTATTGAGTATACAAAAATTCGATTTATTCTTGATCAATGTCGTCTTCACCTAAATCCTGAAATTTATTTCCTAAAAACTCTCATACGAATATATAAATTTATGAGGGATGATCCCTCCAAGATTCTTTCTGGTCATGGTGCAGCAGAAGTGAAGGCAGAATCAACATCAATCTGGCTGCAAGCAGAGTTAAATCTGTCGATTGTGTTTCCTTATGGATGGTTCGAGCAAGTAGGATTGATGGGGGATATAACCTCAAAACTTCGTGTAAAATCATGTTTAACTACAACATTCATACATCTTAATTGTTATTACATATTAGATTCTCATTGCGAGATATATATACATACATTTTATGAGTTCATTCCCTTGACTTCACAATTGATCATAGTATAGTAGAGCCAGTTTTGTTCATTTTTGTCCTACGGATTAATAGTGATATGTTTTTAAAGATAGCGTCTTGTGTTCCATGTGGAAACTCTTTTGGTAGTATATTGTATTTTTAGATAATAAATAATGCATAAAGTATGTTGTGTATGTTAAAAAAATCATGACAATTTTAAAATTAAAGTGTACTTTTAAGATTTTGAATTGAAATGATATTTTTTTTGCTAGAGGGTGAACCTTATTGTAGTAAGAAAAAATGAGAGAAGGATGAACTTAATTTTGAAAAGGAGGGAGGGGTTGAAATTTATTGTGTCTTTCAAAATGTCAAGGCCTAAACAGGATAGGTTATACCTAGAAAAAGATCTGTCCTTTTTATTTACCATATTATGAAAATTTTCAAGCATAACAAAATTTTAGATTATGCAGGCATATGTTTAAGTGGAAATGTCACATATTAGCCACTTTCACTTGAAAATACTTTTTTAGCCACCTAGTTATCTTAAAAATAATTTATTCTAACCACTTTTATTGGAAGTGACCAAAATACCTTATGAAAGGGACCCACTAATCACATGTTGAGGAATTTGATGCCTCTCTTTTTGATCAAAAAGTATCAAAGTACAATAACTTATTTTACAGTTTATTGAATGCATTGATTTGTTACTTTTACATGCCCCATGAATGTATTTATTTATTAAAATGCAAAAAGATACATTCAACGATTTTTTTTTCTGGGGAAAAAACATATAGGTTGAATAGAACAAGCATTGGGGTCGAATAGAAGACATGTAGGCCAAATAGAAGAAAAATTTTATTCATATGAAATTTTTTTCTGATTTTTTCTGAAGAAAAAAAATATAGGCCGAATAGAATAACCATTTGGGCCGAATAGTGTTGGCATTCGATCGTTTGGTTAACGTGAACCGTTAGAGTTCCATGCATTTCTAAATTAGTGGAAGCAAGAACATAGAAACATATTACCTTTCATCAGGGTGTGTTGAAGAAGAACAGCTACAGAAAACAACCTCTTGATCTTCTGCTTTGTTCCCAAGTCCAATCTTGACGTCGTGTGGCGACGATCTTCAAGATCCTTTCAATCTGTTGTTCTCCCTATTTCACTCGCAAATTAGCATATCTGATTAGGATTTTTGGACAGTTGAGATGATTTATATATAGGCTACAATAGGGACCAGGAGGAGAAATTAGAGTCGGACCTCCATTGGGTTTAAGTATCCAAGTTTAGCCAAAAACTTATACTTAAGTCCAATACTAATCATATAGTCCACTAAAATATTATTACTACACTGCCGCTCCAATCCCAAATTACATTATGGGCTCCTTCTTATTATGAGCCCGTTAGTCTCCCAATGTTTAAGATATGCAATGTCTATTAATTAATTAAGTTACTGACAATTTCATTAATTAATATATCTCATCCGAGAGTAGTACTACTCAATCTCATTATCATGCCGGAATTAATCCACTTGCAAGATTTACATGATAACCCTTATGAGCTCCTCAAGGGGACATCATCAACCTATTTAATAGGACAAGGATTCCTTCTACAATCAACATCACACCATAGGACAATGTACTCTATTGCGTAGTAGATCGTAGTAACCAAGTGCAAAATTTATAGAATATCGAACTCAAGGGCGAAAGTGTGTATCCGTATTTAAGAGATGTTTGACTCTAGTAGGACTAATCAATAGAGGATGGGGTTGTTTAACTACAATTAACAACTAAGAAAGCAATTAAAGATAAAACATGTACATACGTGATGGAAGATGGATGAAGGTGAGCAATCTAAGAAGTATGTAAAGCAAGCGACATTCATGGAAAAGGTATATATAGACTCACACACACACATGCATTGATGGTCTTCATATTATGATATTAAGAGCAATCTCGTATGTACCATAAACTTGGTTTCAATTTTGGTATGAATTGATTAGAGCAAGCGTACTTCATCGCGTAGTAGACCGTAGTGACCAAGTGCAAAATTTATAGAATATCGAACCCAAGGGCGAAAGTGTGTATCCGTATTTGAAAGATGTTTGACTCTAGTATGACTAATCAATTAAAGAGGGGGGTTGATTAACACTACAAACTAACAACTAGGAAAATAATTAAAGATAAAACATTGATTGGTCGTTAATAGTTCGGGCGACCAAACAACAAAATATCGAGCCCAAGGGAATTTAGGATTCATGGGCTTTAGGTATAGTATCGTGATTAGTTAGGAACGATCGAAAAGGAAAATAAAATGCATGGAAAAAATAAATCTAATTACAATATTTTTGAATTTTCAATGACATGGTAGTTATTATGATGCACTCATATAATCAAATATCCAACATCTTTAATTGTTACCATTTTTAAACCAATCATGGTAAGGGCGATCACTACACCAAAACTCTTTCACAAGATGAATAGGATGCAAGTAAAAATGGCTTATTAGATCGCATCTCCAATGCTCACAATTCCCATAGGTATTTATGGATATTAATATACCTACTAGAGATATTATCACGAAGAATTTTCTCTTTGAGGCAGGGACGTTTTCCTATGTTCCCTTTCTAGGTACTATGCTCACATTGGCTTGGTTCCCTTCACTAACTCGATTATTGGGCTTGATTAATCTCATTAATGTTCATTTATGTAGTTCTAAACATAGGAAGGTTTTGGCCAAACTCCCCCATATTAATCCTAATGCAATAAATGGAAAAAACTCGCATATGATAATCATGTAAATCAACTAAGGTGAAAGCAACAACAAGAAATGTTGATACACAATACACAACCTAATCACATTTGCACTAATATCAAAGTCATTAATACCAAATTAAGGCATGCATACATATTCCATAAACGAAACCTAATTATAGTCGGAAATTCAATCAAGACATTTTCATAATTTAATCAATAATCATGCCTTCAATCAACCACCAAAACATAGAAAATAAAAAGATAATAAGTAGGATTAAATTTCACCAAATGAAGTTTTTACATCCACCAAGCTCATCTTTTCCTTGGTGTCCCCACCTTCTTGGAAAGCAATTAAAATCCTAATCTAGAAAAACATTTAAAACTAATCTAGAAAAAAAATAAAAAAATGGATTCCTCCCCAAAGTGGGAGGAATCTCAACTAGTGGAGATCTCTCTTAAAAGAGCTCCCAAAATTCAAATCTAAAATATGAAATGAATTAACTTGAATGGAGAGTTGGTTTGTGGCTTCAAAAAATGAGGGTATTTGTAGATGTAGGGTGAGAAGAATTTTTAGAAAGTTTCCAATGTGGGACAAGGATAGAATTTGTGGAATTTTTAGTAATTTTTGGAGTGAAAATTCGGTTCCAGCAAGAGGGTTTAAGGTTAAATCGGGCGAGAATTGATTAACATGGCGGTCAGGTCAAGTGGTGGAGGCGCTGGTTTAAGGCTCCATGCCAATTGGAAGGTCGTGTGTTCTAATCATGGCAACAACAACATTTTTTTCTTTTTATTTCAGTGCCCAATATTGTATAATAGAATTTGGGGGCGAAATCTTTCACTTGCAGGTTTGTCTACAAGCGGTAAGCAGCGCGCCAATGCATCCGAGAGATCTCAGGTTCGATTTCCGCCGAGAGATCTCAGGTTCGATTTCTGGCAAAGCAGGGGATTGCCGCCTCAAAATTCTCAAAACTCTGCTTTCTGCATACGACAACACTTTCGCGGCAATAAAAGATTCTCAAAACTCTGCTTTCTGCATACGACAATACTTTCGCGGCAATAAAAGACAACGCTTTCAGCCGTTGTCTATTACTTTCTTTCACAACGCACAGAAAATATGTTATCGTAGCTCCCTCTAAAATCTATTGTCTATTATTAGTCTGCCATCATTTTTTCTAGTTTTCATCCCGATTTAATTCCCGTTTCTTCCATCACTCTTTTAAGCTCCAAACACCCCTTTTTCTGCAAAAATAAACAAAAATACTTCTCTCCAAGTAATCAAGCAATTAATAGTATTTTCATTAAAATCATGCTTAATTATTGAATGAAACCCAAATAAATCCAAATAAATTCATGCAATTAAGCCCAAATTCTAGGTGAATTTCATACCGATCAAACATGTACATATATGATGGAAGATAGATGAAGGTGAGCAATCTAAGAAGTATATAAGACAAGCAACATTCATGGAAAAGGTATATATAGACTCATACACATACATGGATTGATGGTCTTCATGTTATGATATTAAGGGCAATCTCGTATGTACCCCTAATCTCTATGGTCAAGACAATTAGGTTCTCAACTCTTTTACAAGTTTAAATCTCCTAGGATTGTCTCTTACTCTCAATTCCCTTAAGGTACTATGATCATAAGTTTGGTTCCCCTCACTAGTTCATCAATAATGTCCTATCATGAGGTTCTAAGCACTTGAAGGGTATGACTTACATCTACTCATACTAACTAAGTCATCTCATGCAATCAATTATTCAATTAAACCACTAAGCATAATATTGGAATGGTCATCCTAACACTATGAATAGAAAATTTAATCACGCAAATCATACATAAAATGAGAATAAGCATTCATGATAGAAAATATTCATAACAATCATTTCATCAAACATGTGGTGTGCAAAATCTATATAATCCTTAACCAATCATATTGTTAGCCTCACATGAGGACTAGCCACTACAAATAATGACAAATTCAACATAATCCAAGACTTGCTCCAATTGAGCCAAATAATGAAGAAAATAACAAAATAAAGGTAAGTTGGCTCCCCTTTGATGCTTGCTCCAATTGAGCCAAATAATTAAGAAAATAACAAAATAAAAGTAAGTTGACTCTCATTTGATGGTGAACTTTCTCCTCCTTGATCATGCTATAATCTTCAACCAATGATGATTTTTCCTTCTTAGATTGGTGGATGGATGAATTTATTGATGGATTTGAGGAGATCAAGTGGATTGGATGGATGAAGTGAAGGATGGAAGAGATGAAGATGAATGTGTGTGATTTAGGTGTCTAGTTTGTGTGGAAACTGATCCAAAATGATTCCTCCCGTAATTTGTGATAAAACTTGCATTTATACCCCATGGAAGCTTCTAGAACACGTTTTGGACTTAAAATTGACTTTTGCACCAACTCGGGTCGAGCAGGTGCACACGGGTCGAGTTGGTGCAGTGCGTGCAGCGCAGTCTCACCGTTTCGCTCATAACTTTCTCGTTTGGACTCCGATTCGAGTGATTCTTGCGTTCATGCAATCCTCTATTCCATGGCTTTCCAACCATGTATCACACGTCCAGTTTTGAGCTCCATACAAATACAGAAAAACTACACAAGTTGGACGTGCATTTTTCAATATTTTGCTTTAGCTCGTTCTCCCTCGTTTCAACTCCGAATTAAACTTTGTTTTTTCCACATCTTTTTTATCGTGTCTAGAATCCATTTTTACCTGAAAATCACACAAATTACACCAAAGTATCAATTCTCTATGTATTTACAAATATAGCACAATTTAAGGCACTTAATCATGAAAATCACACATTTATCATTTCAAAGCACATATCTCCATATCTTCATATAACACCACAAAATGATATATACAAAATGAATAAAAACACACAAAAATAAATAATAAAAAGATACTAAAATCTAGGTGAAAATACACCGATCACTCACCCATTTTGTTGATTTAATATTTAAATCTCACCCATTGATGAATCAAAAGAGATATATACTGGCTTACGTGTCGAGGTTATTGTATAAGGATTAAGAGCACGAACATCCATAATAACAGAGATCAAGTTCTTTTATATAGTCAGTATAAGTTGAACGATCTCAAACGTTCCTACTCAATACACACAAACATACTAATGTGATTTTATAGTCAAGACAAACTACTACCAAATCACACTATAACCATCCCGATAGATTGTCCTTGTCTATCTCGATTGTGAGCATCTGTTTATACTTCATAAGAAAACTGATAATATGATCTTCCTCGTGTTGTCGCACAACATATTATCTACAGTATAAAGTAAGAGGACTTTTGCAATAACATATAAATAAATTATAATATGCAAGACGTTTGATTATATGATTCTCATTTCAAATAAATTGTTAAAAATTGTTCATACAAAAGCTAGACTTTTAATATATAATATATAATCTAACAAATAGAATAACCATTTGTGCCGAATAGAAGACATGTAGGCTGAATAGAAGATTTTATGCTTATGAAAATTTTTTATAATTTTTTCTGGAAAAAAATATAGGCTGAATAGAACAACCATTTGAGCCGAATAGAAGACATGTAGCCCGAATAAAAGAAAAATTTTATCCGTATGAAAAAAATTTCTAATTTTTTCTGAAAAAATATAAGCCGAATAGGCCAAGTCGTATAGGCCGAATAGAGGGAATTTTGGCCGAATAGAAGAATAAATTTTCTGAGATTTTCCTATAGTTTTAAATGTGATCCCACCCACTACCATTTAATACGGTCAACAAAAACATAATGATGGCACCATGATTTTTGTCCTTTCTCCTGACAGTTATGGAGGTAAATTGAGAATAATCCTTAATAGTGGCTAAAATTTTTTTTTTTTATGTAGGTGGCCTAAATAAAATGTAACTTAATGCATAGTGACCATTTTAAATTTTGTTCCAATATTTAAATTGGTGCTTACAAATTTTAGGCGATCCAGCGCTTCAAAATCTGGTTTTCCAATGCCACAAACTTCATGAACCTCCTCTCTAGCACGAGCCTGCCAATCTAAATGTTTGCTCAGCAAAATCATCGTCCAGACGAGCAGAGACGAGGTCGTTTCCTGTCCAGCTATGTAAAACAACTTACACTCTTTAACCACATCCTGCAAGCTCTCATTCCAAACTTATGTCCCTTCTGCTGTATTTCCTTGAAATTTGATTAGAGCAAAATATTCAATAGGTTATTTGAACTAGATTCCCCTACTTCAATTTTCTTCATTCTTTTATCAATCATGGCAAGGATTAGTGATTCAACCTCCTTCCGAATTCGCTTCATCCTTAAATTTGTTCTTGTTGGCAAGAATCATGAGTAAAATAGCTGAATCAAGACAATAATTAACAAGTAGTTTATGCAGGCATTGGGTTCATAAGGAATTCATATAAAACTCAATATAGTGATTCAGGGATGAAAAACACGAGAGGAGAAGCGAGGATAAGGGTGGCTAGTTCTTTTTGAAGTTCAAAAATCTTTCTTCCTTCCTTGTAGCTACTACCAAATGCAGTACGTGAAAAAGCATCGCTAGTTAAATTTTGCAGATAGGGCCACTCATCCAATTCGAATTATCCTTCATTCTGTTCAACTCTTCCCATTTGCTCAACATATCACAACAACTCAAGTAGAATGATGAAAGCATGAGCTGCATGATCAAGCGTTACTACTTTTATTGTCATACTCATTAAACCAAGCAACACAATATGCATTAAATATAAGAATTTCAGGCAAAGGCCGGTGTACGCTCAGGCATCGTATTATTATATTTTTCCAAAAGGGTGTTTCTTCTTTCCAAATTAAAACGAACTAACCGGCTACACAAAAATGAAGTTTAAAGTGGAAACCGTCCCATACAAAAGTACTTTATTTAAAATAATTGTAAGAAACTTAATTTCTACGGAACAATTCCATAGTTTTTAAATTTTCACCAGAATAGTCATTTTTTTAGAATATCCAATTTTTGTAATTTCATGGCACTGAACCACGAGACTGAATTGGTGTTTTTACAAAAGTTATGAAACGAAATGAAAAAAATTGAACGGAAAGGTTTGAGACAAAAATAAATGTCCTAACAATTATGGTTACTTTTCGAAGAATAAAAAGAACGAGACGATTTTTGTTTTAAACTTCATAATATGTGCACAACAGATTACTAAACTAAACAATTCTTCTATATGTATGATACTAGATTGGAAAGATTACCTTAACTTTGTGTAGTTGGAAAGCAGGATTTATCAGTCTTCTATGCTTAGCCCATTTATCAGTGTTGTAGGTTGCCAACCCTTGAGTCAATATTTTCCCCATTTCATTTTCACGCTGCTGAAAAACATGACTCTTTGCCTAAATCTCGCGCATATTCTCAGGGTGCAAGATAATTATTTCAGCAGAATGCCCAAACCACATGAAACACTTTTCACCTGAAACACAAAACATCAACTTTAGTTAAATCTTGCACTCCTTTAGTTAAATTCAATTGGTACGCCTTGGTCCCCATTAATTCCTGCTCCTTCATTATATAGTGTTGCTTTTTATTTTATTTTTAAATTTATTTTATTTAAATGACTATTATACCCTAAACCCTAGGGATAAATTATACTCTAAACTACAAGGGTGAAATTACAATTATACCCTAAGCCCTAAACCCAAAGGATAAATTTTACCCTAAACCACAAGGGTAAAATTACAATTATACCCTAAACCTTAAACCCTAGGGATAAATTATACCCTAAACCATAAGGGTAAAATTACTCTTATACCCTAAACCCTAAACCCTAGGGATAAATTATACTCTAAACCACAAGAGTAAAATTACAATTATATCCCTAAAATTAAATAAATAAAAAAAAAAAAAAACAGTAACAACAACAGTTTAAAAAAAAGAGGAAAACACACACTGAAGGTGAAGGAATGAGGTTGTACATTTTGGAATTGGTAGGATAGTTGTATTCTAGTCTTTGCCATTATAAAATATGTTATGTGTGAAAAGAAGTTATGACAATTTTGAAATTAAAGCACGTTGTGGAGATAATAGTCAAGTGTCGTTTCTTTTTACGAAAGTGTGAAGTTGAAGTTGGGACAGAATAATATAATTTTAACATTGTGGTTGATGACATGTCTCCGTTTCAAAAAAAAACTTTTACATTTTTCATTTTTATCGAAAAAAAAAAAAGACTTTCACAATCCTCTTATGAAAAATAAAGTCTAAACTGATC
Organism: Pogostemon cablin; assembly: GCA_023678885.1. NCBI lineage: Eukaryota > Viridiplantae > Streptophyta > Magnoliopsida > Lamiales > Lamiaceae > Pogostemon > Pogostemon cablin. The sequence goes on along the minus strand of CM042962.1, from coordinate 12,837,703 downwards.
TATACAACCAATCTCCTCCTTCAACTTTATTTACTTCATAAATCTATATCCTCAATTAGTGACAAGAGTGCACATAAACATTATTTCACAGGCAAATTCAACTTTGAAATATAGATTAATCCACCTTAAAATATTAGATACTGAACCCAAAAATCGTACACCAACAATGCAAACAAATTTAACTCTACAGAAGAACACAAAACAACTACTCCCTCAATCCCACGGGAATTACAATTTTTCTTTTTCCACATAAGTTTCAACAATAACAAAAGGTTATTACATACAAATATACAATTCTACTCTTATAAAGTTGAGATATAAAGTTAATTAATTACAACACTTAAAAAAACACCAATGGATAATTTTACCCTAAGTGAAAATCAATACTGTACTTTTTTAATTTTCGTGCAAAAAAAATGTGTCGACTGATCATCCGGTAAGAGTTCAATATTGATACAAATTTTGGCACATATCATATATAGTGATGATTTTATGGAGCATGGGCATGATCCGAGGTACTATATCGTTGTGAGAAATCCATGGGCTTGGACAAGCATTGTTTCTCCATCCTACTCATTTCTTGCAAATCTCCAACAACAAACCTGTAAGAATTACCATTATAACCCTGCCTTCTCAAAGATTTCTCCACCTTCTTTGGGCCAAACCACATCCAATTCAACATTTTCCACAAACATATTGTGAGTATTATTGTCACAACTGCAAAAGAAATTGTTAGCTCCATTATATGTTCTTTATTCCCACTAAATTAGAAAAATAAATTATTTAATAGGACTGACATATATAGTTTCCATAGATATATGCATCATTATATATAAATGGTTATAGAAAGAATTTGAATTTTCCAATGTTTGGTTGATCGTCAATCAATGTGCCAATCAGATAGATGTTGGATCGACTGCTAGAATTTCTATAACACGTGGAATAATTACATATTAACTGAACCTGATCAATTTAATGTTTATTCATGAAAGTTCTAATGATATGACCCAATGATTTGGATGAGACATTCTCAAGGAATGGTTTACGTCTTACAATTGGGAAGTGAAAACGCTTTAATAAAATTGATACACAACTAATGACAAATATAGTGAACTATTTTATAAGTAATTTATAATGAAAATAAAGAGTAACTACATTCTTATAGAAAAGTTTGAGATTCTTAATTAAAAGTAATAATTAACTAAGAAAGTATAAAATAATATTAGAATTCCATTAGTTATTTGGACGTGTGGCAGAATTCAATTCGAGTTTTAGCAATTGCGAATCTTTTTCAATTTTGTAGGAGTAACAAAATAAATTTCCTAGAATAAATAAATTCTATAACAGTGATTGGCAAATTTGGTCATTTGGTGGCTTGGCATTTATTATGATGAAAAAAGTATGAGGTGGTGAATTTTTATTGGCTAGACGTTATTTTGGGTTTCGAATTCTAATCTCCTCAAATACATTTTTTTGATTTACAATATCTCATTGATTGGGCTCATTTAATTTGAATTATATATATTAATTAATTAATAATTTAAAACAAACAAAGGTCTAACATCTTAACATGTACATTAAGTTTATTTATTTATCAACCCACAATAATGGCTTCTTTTTTTTAACCATTCCTAATTTGCCCATTAATAATATATATATATATATATATATATATATATATATATATATATATATATATATATATATATATATTTAATTTCATTTTCCCTTGTACAATGTATTGTGAAACTTGCAGTACTCAACACACTAGACTGATACACGCAATCACTCAATATGATATGAACACACACACTCACTAATTTGAGTTTGGAATCAAAACTAAGCAATGAAACAGTAAGAAACAAGAACCAACACTCAAAGATTTAAAGTGGTTCGATCTTAAAGATCTACGTCTATTTTGAGGAAGAAGACTTTCTTATTGATGATGAATACAAAATAGATGAAGAACTAATCTAATGAGCTTCAAGATTGCTCAATGATCAACTGCAAAACTAGCAGGAAAGAAGATGAATTCAACCGATTGCTTCACCAGGTATAATGTGTGAGCTTTTATGCATATTCTCTCCAATAACAGATGATTAGTGTGAAAATATGTATGTTTTAGGGTTCGATTTAGAACCGTTTTGTGGAATTTATATTCGTATTTTAGCATTGAATGGTTGATTTTCATATATTTAAGATATTGGTGCATTTGAGGTGTTATTTCGTATTTTTAGGTGGAAAACGGATTAAAAGTGCAAAGTTTGAATGAAGAGTGAAATTATGAAAGAATACTGAAAAACGCATGTCCTCTTTGCATAATTTTTTTATATCTTTGTGGAAGTCCAAAATAATCATATGATATATGGTTGGAAATCCACTGAAGAAAAGGTCATTTTGACTCAAGAAACACATCAATTGGACGTCAGATGAGGGAGATATGATCAAAACGGTGAAGACGCGCAAGCTGTGCCGACCAGCACGACTAGTGTCATTTTGCACGAGTCGTTTCATACTCAATGGACGAATTTTCAGGATTTATTTATATGGTTGGAAAGATAAGGAAGAGAGGATCACGTGAGCATAAAAATCACATCAATCAAAGATCAGATGAAGAAGTTATGGGTAAAACCGTAAGATCGCGCAGACTGCCGACGGGTGGCACGACCCGTGCCACATTTGGCACGACTCGGGCCGACCACTGCACGACCAAAACATGCCTGGCACGACTCGTGCCACCCTGACATGACTCGTGCCACTTCCCAGCAGGCCCGTTTCGTTGTTTTTCGGCCCGTTCGTCGTTTTTGACGTGGAAAAAGCCCTATTTTGAGGTGGAATCCGAATTTTAGCAGCCTTCAACTATAAAAAGACCCCTTGGGGTGTTCCAAACCCTAACTCTTCATGCTCCTACACATCTATACGTACTTTTCATCACCTTCCGCCATCCATCTCTACCCTTCACCCGCCTTTCACCCATCACACTCGATCACAGTGTTTGCTACTTGAGAAGGAGAATGGAGAAGGATCATCAAGACAGAAAAAGAAGACGGAGATTTATTCTAGAAACGGGTTTTTCTTCCTTCTTTAATTTCTTATTGTTGATCTATAGACTCATGGGTTTGTTTTCATATCTAACCATGTGTGTTGCCTGTAACACCAGGGACTAATACTTCTTGGACAGTGCTAGGTTTTGAAGGTTGAATTGTTTTGAATTGATGATCTAGATTTTAAGTTGGATACCTGCAGTATACTTATTCCTTTATTAATGTTTTGATTTGAGACTTATATTTTTGTCTTATATGATCTGTTCTTATTCATGAATATGTCATTGTCCTATGCATATTTATGATTATTGCTTGTGTCATAGAAGGAATTATATTTGTCAACCTATTATGGGTAAAGGGGATCTAACCATATATCCTTTATTCATTAGAATAATTAATATCGGACACTTAACATATTTATTAATTACCATTCTATATGATTTGATTTCTTAGATTATTAGGTGGGAGTTGAGGATTAATTCTTAAGTACCTATAAAGGGAAGTCTAGTGCTCTAGCCTATTAGGAATTTATCATGAAGTACCTAGAAAGGGAGTGGGAATTATTCTTCTGCATCTGAGGGTTTAAACTAGGCTTACGTGTTAAGTTTACTCTAAAAGAGGGATTTAACATAATTAAGTGATTGCCTTCATAAGAACTGCAGGGATTCTAACTGATTGTCTAGTGAATTGATTCAACCGATTTAACTGGATTACCTAGTGCTATATATCTTCTCTCTTGAACACTTCATCTTTATTTTATTTGTTATTTTGTTATTTTTAGTACTTATTTTCTGCGTCTTTAATTTAGGTAATTCTCTAAAAATACCCAGATTTGTCTTATAATAGAACAGTCATAAATAGATTAAATAGTAAGCTTAGAATTATCTCTTGGGTTCGATAATAGACTTGGTCACACGCTGAACTACAATTGATTCCCTACACTTTGGGACACGCAAAAAGGTGAACAAGCAAATGGCGCCGTCGCCGGGTATAATTCCCTAGGCTTTACTATTTAACTCTTTTGTGATTTATTTTAATTTATGACGTTAAATTTTTAATTGCTTTTATTTTTATTTTATTTTTATTTATATATTTTAACATATTCTGACTTTGAATTATTTTTGAGGTACATGTACGAGATGGAATTCTATGGAAATCAGAATGTTATGGTTCATCCTCCATATTACATGGATGAGAGGTACAATGGTTATGATTTTCCAATGAATCAAGTTCCTTCTCATTATTACAATCAAGTCAGATATGAAGATGAATGGTCTTGTGCGTACAATGGAAATTCATATCAACCTCATCAAGAGAACACTTATTCTACTTCAATCAAAATTTTCCATGAATCCGAGAATTGGTTTGAAGAGATGAAGAAGCAACAAGAAGAGATGAAGAAACAAACAGAAGAGAGACAAAAGCTTTTGGACATGCTTATGCTCAGTCTACGTCAATAAGAGGAAAGAGTAGAGGTTGAAGAAGGGTTTGAGGAAGAAACTATTGTTCCATTGCGCAGTGGAATGCAGTCTAAAGGTCCTAAGTTGTCGTTTGAAGAGTACAAAAGCAATGACGTAGTAGAGGAAATCGCTGAGGAGAGCTTACCCATAATCCTGTCTAAGGATCCATTAGAAACAATCCTAAGCTAATTTCTTACTCTTCCTACTATTATTACTGATGATCTTTCTAATGAGCTTTCTCTTGAAGTCCTTGAATGCTTACATGAGTCAAATGATATATCCATTGATGAGGAAGAGGAAGAAGATAAATTTTAAGAATGCAACGAGACCATCCCTTGCCACAAGTACATGATTGATGAAGAAACACAAAAATTAAAGTACGATGGCAAGGATGAAAGATATCCATGGCCATTTCGATGAGCCTATTGATTTTCGTCGAGCTCATCGACGTTAAACAAGAGCGCATGGTGGGAGGAAACCCATCGTTTTAATACTTTCATTTTATTTCATTTGCTTTGTGTCTTGTGCTAGGTGATTTATACTCAAGGTACGTGCTTACACTTAAGGTATCTACATCCTCTGAAACTTAGATTTAACTCACGTTTTCATCTAAGTTTGGGGGGTGTGATGTTCTTCCCTTCTTCCATCCGCACCTAGGTATGTTCGCTCTGTGTGTGATGCTTGGAGGTCAATTTTTTTTAGAAATTTCGGAATTTATTTCGATCATTCGATTTTTTTTGCGACTTTTCAAGTGTCTTGTGTGTCTTATTTGTTTATTAGATTAGCGGTAATTTTATTTTTGGTTGAATTTTTTTAGTTCTCTTATGATTTTACTGATGAATTGTGTTTGAGTGGTGATAAAGAGAAGTGAGTTCTATTTGAGGCCTACGTCTGACCGAGTTGGATAACTTGAGAAGCTCGCAAGATGTGGTGGAGATCTAAATCAGGTGCTTTCGTTTCTTTATTTTAATTATTATGGGATATTGTGTTGATTCTTGAGTAGTTGAGGTGTTATAGTTTGAGTATCTGGTTATGTGCTTAGTAAGGATTTATTTGTTAGATTTATGCCAGAAATTCATATGCTTTTGGAATTTATAAAGGAAGTGTACTTAAGTTATATTGTGATATAAAATTCTATGTGTACTTGTGAGATATTACTTACCATGAAGAGTGCTCTATTATTTGTTAAAACCCATGTGAGATTTTAAGCCTTTAGATCATGTACATAATCACATGATATTTCTTTCTGGTGAGTATCATTCTTGTGCGTGTATTCTAGAATTTGCCTCTTGCCTTGCTCGAGACTACATGTTGTGTTAGATGAAGGGAGATGATTAAAGGCCATCCTTGATTATTATGAGTCACTTAGCTAAATAATTCTCTACCCATATGATTGTTTATCCATAGTTAGCCCCGTTGAGCTTTAAAACTTCATTCTTTGGCAACCTACGAGAAATAACCACTTCGAGTATCTTAATGATTTTTTGAGCCATGATTGTCCTTCTAGAAGATAATTAATGGTTTTTCAAAGCGAGTTGATGGAGCTTGATAACAGCTTGGGAATGAATGAAAATGGTGTTGAAACAGTGATTGAACTTGAGAATGTATCTAAAGAAAATCATGGAGTAGTCCTTAATTCTAGTGCTTCATGAAAAAAACACCCTAGGATAGTGCCCGCAACTGGTACCCCGTGGATGATGTGAGAGGTAGTGCCCGAAACTAGTACCTCGAGAGAAGAAAAAAGAGAAGAAAAAGGAAAAAAAAAGTGTTCATGTTGTGCATGGAAGAGAAAAATTGAAGAAAAAAGGAGGATGATGTGCTTGAATTGAAGTGAGTAAGAAGAATGAAGATCAAGATTGGTCGCTACTTGATTGATCCGAGTATTGAGTCACTAATATATTTCCTACCTTTACCAAAGAGCCAACATTACATCCTATTAAAATTCCTTTTTGATCCCATTATTGAATTATACTTTTAGTGGTGGAGAGTTTGAGATATTTGGTTAGCTTATGGTTACGCATGCACTTGAATTGACTTTAAGCGTAAACATCATACCCCATAAATGTACATCTTTTACACTTGAGTGAGAGTGATATACTTCCCGTAAGAATAAGTAGATGGAGCATTTTAATGATAGTAATTGTCTTAACTTGTATGCTATGAATGAATTATTGCATCTAATGAGAGTTGCATGACCGGAGTTAATGAAAATTATATGTTGAATGGCCTAGTAGTCATATCTTTTGTTTTCCATTTGATTTACACACTATCTTTCTTCTTATTCAATTTTATTGTTCGGGGACGAACAACATCTTAAATTTGGGGGGTCTTATTAGTGTGAAAATCTGCATGTTTTAGGGTCCGATTTAGCACCGTTTTGTAGAATTTATATTCGTATTTTAGCATTGAATGGTTGATTTTCATATATTTAAAATATTGGTGCATTTGAGGAGTTATTTCGTGTTTTTAGGTGGAAAACGGATTAAAAGTGCAAAGTTGGATTGAAGAGTGAAATTGTGAAAAAATGTTGAAAAACGTATGTCCTTTTTACATAATTTTTTTGTATCTTTGTGGAAGTCAAAAATAATCATGTGATATATTTTTGGAAAGCCACTGAAGATAAGGTCATTTTGGCTCAAGAAACACCTCAATTGGACGTCAGATGAGGGAGATATGATCAAAACGGTGAAGGCGCGCAAGCTGTGCCGACCATCACGACTAGTGCCACTTTGCACGAGTCGTTTCATACACAAATGGACGAATTTTCAGGATTTATTTATATGGTTGGAAAGCTAAGGAAGAGAGGATCACGTGAGTATAAAAATCACCTCAATCGAAGATCGGATGAAAAGTTTATGGGCAAAACCGTAAGATCGCACAGACTGCCGACGGGTGGCACGACTCGTGCCGACCACTGCACGACCAAAACATGCCTGGCACGACTCGTGCCACTTCCCAGCAGGCCCGTTTCGTTGTTTTTTGGCCCGTTCGTCGTTTTTGACGTGGAAAAAGCCCTATTTTGAGGTGGAATCCGAATTTTAGCAGCCTTCAACTATAAAAGGACCCCTTGGGGTGTTCCAAACTCTAACTCTTCATACTCCTACACATCCATACGTACTTTTTATCACCTTTCGCCATCCATCTCTACCCTTCACCAGCCTTTTACCCATCACACTCGATCACGTTGTTTGCTACTTGAGAAGGAGAACGGAGAAGAATCATCAAGACGGAAAAAGAAGACAGAGATTTATTCCAGAAACGGGTTTTTCTTCCTTCTTTGATTTCTTATTGTTGATTTATAGACTCATGGGTTTGTTTTCATATCTAACCATGTATGTTGCCTGTAACACCATGAGCTAGTACTTCTTGGATAGTGCTAGGTTTTGAAGGTTGAATTGTTTTGAATTGATGATCTAGATTTTAAGTTGGATATTTGCAGTATACTTATTCCTTTATTAATGTTTTGATTTGAGACTTATATTTTTGTTTTATATGATCTGTCCTTATTAATGAGTATGTCATTGCCAGACGAGTAGCTTGGAGGTAGTCTCCTGCCCCGCGAAGTAGAACACTTTGCACTCTTCGGTCACATCATCCATGCTCAATCCGGAGCTCTTATTGTTTCTGTTGTCCTGAATCTCTTTAAAATTGGACTCCAGTAATAAGCTGAGCAAGTCTTTGTGGCTCCCACCTTCCTCTGCTTCCATTTCCTTAACCCTATTGTTGATGAGATCTAGCACCATGGATCGTACTTGTCTATTTATTTCTACAATTCTCCTCTTCGTTTTTGTCGGAACAAGACTACACAATCACAGAAAAACACGTGACATATATAATTTTACACGAAAACAGGGAAGTGAGAAATTTTTACCTCCATCCAGGGAGGTATGTAAACATTGTGATGTTGAAAGTATATTCAGCTTGTTCTTTCTGAAGTTGGAATATTTTCCGGCCTTGTTCGTAGCTGCTACCGAATGCAGTTCTTGAGATACCGTCGCTCGTTAACTTCTCCAGGTAAGGCCATATGTCCACCTCTCGAACTCAAGCTTCCATTGGGGAAATCTCCTCAATCTCCTTCATAAAATCATCGCAAATCAAACGGAAGGAAGGTACCATGAGCTGAAGAAGATGTACATACTTGTTCGTCAGAGGTCAAAATTCCCCCAACATAGAGCTTTATCTTTGGGTTGTCCTGAGTCTTATGAAACTCAGGATGCTTTGAACTAAATATCTGCTTAATCACTTCTGGCTCTGTGATTATAACCATAGCCCTTGTCCCTCGCCAATAAAAAAACTTCTTACCTGATACAGAGATGATGAGTGCCATTTTCTTGATTTAAATCTTCATGCAAAAGAGCAGCATGTATGCATGCTATATATGACTACCATTTTTTAGAATGGTTTTGAGGATGTAAGGGATTAGTCTTGGCCTAATATCATCATCCACATTGATGGGTTTCGACCGGGCCTCCTCCGTCATCTTCGTTATCTCCTTCAAATCTCCATAGATGAGTCTGTAGGAGTTCCCCTTGAATCCCTGCCTCCTCAGGATCTTCTCCACTCTCTTTGGAGTGAAGTATGCCCAATTCAGCAACTTCCATGCCAAGTATGCTAACACCAATCCTACTGCTGTGTAAACCACTTCCATTCTTTGAAGCTTGTCTATAATCAACTTCTTGCAATGCTGCCTTTCCTTTTATACACAACATTACGTGTGCAGACTGGACTTTCTATGCCTAAATTAAGTAAGTTAGATTTTGTATAATTAATGATATTGGAGAAATTAAAAAATAAAACTGAAAAAATGGGTGTGACCAATAATGCATTTCTCATTAATGTTGGTAACCCGGCCCACTTGTAAAACGATGGGTCTGACTCTCACAATTGATGTGAGTCACCAATTCACACAAATATCTTCACTCAGTCACATAACAATTTTCATATTTACTGTTTATTAAATAAAATTTATTTTTTACCAGTTTTATTGATTTTTAAGGTATTTTAGTAATTTAGATAATAAATAAAATATTAAGTAATGTTATAAATGTAAAAAAGAAATGATAAATTTAAAATTAAAGTAAATTTTGAAGTTATTGGATAAAATTTGTTACCTTTTTTGTACTGTGAAAGTTATTGTGGAACAAATAAATGAAAAAAATGTAAGAGCATAAAACAGGAAATATAAAATCAAAGTGCAAATCCACACTCTACTTACTAGCTTTAACTGTTAAAATGGCTAGGCCCAAGGGCTAACTCATAGCTAGGGGTGGGGAAAATCGTTATACTGAAAATACCGATACCGTACCGAAAATATTGGTATAGATTTTTCCATGCTGATACAGATATCGAATTTTCGATATACCGATTTACGGCACACCGAAATTTTGGTAAAATTTATTTACATACCGATATCGTACCAATATTGATTATATACTGATTTTTCGTTAAATATCGATTTATACTGAAAATTTGACATACCGTTTCATACCGAAATATCGGTATACCAAAAAAAATCAATATACCAAGTCATACTGAATTTTTTTTTAATTTTAATTAAAAAATAAAAATAAAATAAAATATTTTAACACATTTTATATTACAATCAATGGACATCATGATTATTTAGATGTTATTTATATCAACTACTAATTTATTAAAAAATAAGTACTATATAAATTTATTTATTATTTATTATCATACATTCTAATATTAACTGTAATATATTTTTATTTATACGTATTAAAGTTTACTTTCACACTTAACAAAAATATATATGAATAAATTGTTGCATAATTACACATATAGTTAATAATAAATTTTATATGTTATTATAAGACAATAAAAATGTATTTAAATAAAATTTTAAAATATATATGTAGGTAATTTGTTCTTAAAGTTAGATATAAAAATTTTAATGATAAGAAATATGCTAAAAAATATATTATATATAATTAAAAATTTTAAAATAAATACAAAATTTTTTCGGTATTAACGATACAGTATACCAATACCGAATAACAAAAAGATTTTTCGGTATATCGAAATACCAAAAATTTTTAAACATGTTACCGATACTGTACCGAAATTTTCGGTACGGCAACCATACCTGGACTTAGTCTTAATTTTGGTACAAATTGATAAGAGTAAGCGTACTCTATCGTTGTATAGAACGTGGTGACCAAGTGCAAAATTTATAATATCGAACTCAAGAGAGAAAGTGTATCTATCCGTATTCGAAAGATCTGTCACTCTAGAAGGACTAATCAATAAAGAGAGAGAGTTAATTACACTACAAACTAACTAAGAAAGCAATTAAAGATAGAAAGATAAAATGGACATGAAAGATGGAAGATGGATGAGTGGATGAAGTAACAATCTAAAAAGGAGCAAGACTCACTACAATCAAGATTAAGAACACAATATGTACTTGTTAAATTCAAATGGCTAACATCAATGACAATTGGAATAAAAGCAATCACAAATATTCCCCTAATCCCTTTGGCAAGGATATTGGAATGGTCATCCTAATATCATAAATGGAGAATTTAACCATACACATCATGATACAAATTAAGTAAATGATAGATCATGTAGGAAATACCAAAAATCACATAAATTAAACCATTAAAAATCCAACAAATCCATAAATCCCTAATTCATTATATGGCCAGCCTCACAAGAGGTCTAGCCAACAACAAGTATCTTGAAAACATCATTAAAATGCTTACAAATATCCATTGTAGCAAACAAAACAAAGAAAATACAAAATAAAGGTAAATTTCTTCCCTATTTGGATTTGGGTTTAATCTTCCCTTCAAGTTGTAAATCTCACTCTTCAAGCCTCAATCCTCCTTAGATTTGTGATGGGTATATGACAGATGTGAAGATCCATGGATGGAGGTGTTAGAATGGTGGAAAATGAGATGAAATTTGGATGGATTGAAGATGAAGATGGAGGAATGGATAGTGAAAATGGATAGAGATGATAAATGGATGGAGATGAGAATGGATGAATAGAGATGAGAATGGATGAAATGGGGGTGTGTGGTGTGTGAGAAGCAGCCTCCTGTTGTTCTGCCCTTTGGAGGAATGAGATTTGGGGTATTTATACCCCCTTGAAAGCCCTAATCTCGAATTTTGATAGCTGGAAAATTTGCACGAAAATACGATCGAGTTTCTCCGCTTCGGTTGAATTTTCGTGATCCCCTATTTTTTTCAAATTTGTGCTGTCAGAGAAACTCGACCGAGTTTTTAGAAAAACTCGATCGAGTTTTTTTGCAGATTCATGCGTTACGAGAAATTCGATCGAGTTTCTTGTCAACTTTTTGAATTTTCACTTCATCTCCTCTTTTGCTTGATTCTCCTTCCAAAACACCTATTTAACATCAATGTAAGCTCAAATACTTCTTTTCATCAAATCCATCAAACTCACTAGAAACACGACATAAAATACCACCAAAATCTACACAAAACGATAAAGTATTACGAAAATACACATAAAAATACACTAAAATCTAGGTGAAAATAGCGACGAACAATACCATACCGAAAATTTTGATATACCAAAATTCCGACATTTTTCGCTAATTTTCAATACGACAAGCTCGGTATACCGAGGTTTCGCTATTTTTCCCCACCCCTACTCATAGCATATAAGTTGCCCTTCAATATTCTACCACGTTCAATTTGAAAAAATAATTTATAAGTAGTCAATGTGTTTTAAAAGAGAAATGAAAATGATATCTTTTGAGGTGAACGTTCAAAACGAAGAAAAAAACTCTTTAAACCAGACGGAAAGAGTAAGTTTAAATTGTTTCATTTGCAAAATTAATAACAAATTCACATAAAATAATAATAAATGAAATAAAGAAAATAAAGTATTCTTATTATACCCATTTTATCTTCACACTTTGATTTTTATAGATATTAAGATTTTTTTTTACTTATTATTAGGTAATTTCATATTTTTTAGTAATAATAAATAAATGGTAAAATATGTTATTTATGTAATTTACTGATGGAAATTTTGAAATAACGTTGAATTATAAGTTTTGGAGTTGATGCTATATCTTCTTTTATACAATGTGAAAATTAGTTGTGGACGGATAAAAATAAAATATGTGAAGATAAATTGTGGAAGGAAGAAATAACTAAATAAAATAACAGATTTAAAAAAGAAACTGAAAAAATCGGTGTGAACAATGCGTTTCTCATTATTCAGGGTGAAAAAATTATAATTTACTTACCAAAAATTCAAAATAAAAATAAATTATTACTCCCTCCATCCCATAAATAAATTCACACTTTCTATTTTTGTTCGTCTCGTAAACAAGTTCATACCCCCAAATAAAGAAATACACACAAATCAATAACCACACAACACATTTTAATTTCAAAATTGACACTCATTTACAACTTACATAACTTAATTTATAATTTATTTATTACCTAAAAATACAAAATTACCCCTAAAAGTAAAATAAAAAGCAATTTTTTCTTAAACTCCGTATCTACAGTAACCGAGAACTTTTTTTAGGATGGAGGTAGTAGTATTTATGATTTTTAAAACTCACATTAACACAAAATTATGTCTGTTTGAAACTTATTAATTCCAATTTTACTCTATAATCCAAAAGCCAATTTGTTTATATCAGATTATTACAAAAGTGGAATTCAAATCCATTAAATTCTACTTTATTAAATTTTTAATAAATACCTCTTCTTCCCACAATAATAGTTTTGCACTTTTGTTTCTGGCTCCCAATTTTACATTTTGTTTTATAGTAAACGGAATTCACACAAAACAATTACTTTCTTCATCCCACAACAAGAGGTGCGTTTCTTTTTAGCACTAGATTAAGAGATATAATATTTAATGGTTAGTTGGAGGTAGATGAGGTGAGAGAAATAATATTTTAATGTATAGTTGGTAGTATTGACTACCAAAACAATAACAAAAACAAAATTTTTAATTAAACGGAATTTTTAATGAATAATTCCACAAAACAAAAAAATCTTTTTTTTTCTTTTTTACGAGGTACAAATCTAAATTTTTTATTTGTTCCAAAATCGACCATAGATCAATTCCCCTTTTGATTTGGGAGTATTGACTACATCCCAAAGTCTGAGCTTCATGGTACTCTTACCAAGTCATATGTTAGATCCAGGGCATCCCAATTGGGTTGATTGGGATGACAATTTCTCATTCCTAATCTGTAAAATTAGAATTTAAATCAAATCACACATAGCAGTATACTAGGCCTTCTAATTCTTTAAGAGGTTTATCTAAAAGATTCGCAATATAACTGGGAAGACGTTTTAAATACTACACGTGGGTTACTGGGCATGCGAGTTTGATGTAGCCATTTGATATCTTCGTATCCGAGATTCCACAAATTCGACTCTGCATTGTTCTCAAAATTTCGGGTCTTCTTTTTCATCTCCGATTACTCGATAATTTCCACATATTCTTTCACAAAATAATCCATCTTTTTCCGGTTTATTGGTTTCGTAATGAAAAGTATAGGGTTTTGTCACCTCTCCAACTATCTCTCCGTTGGGCAGGATTTTAGTGGCTCAAGCGCTTATTTGTTGAGGAGAAACTAATCCAATCCAGAGCTGTTGGTGTTTATACCGATCGATCATAGAATAAAAATTCTGATTTATTCTAATTAAGTTTCCTTCCTATTAATCTGGAAGTTTTTTCTCAGATACAAGGAAATGATTCAGTTCCAGAGCTAAAGATCGTAGTTCTCGAACCAGCAATCAAAATGATTCAGGAGCATCCTCGGGATTAGGTATAATTCCTCCAATGATCGTAGTACTAAGTACTTCTTGGCGCGCTCTAATATGATCAGATTTATAAGTAAGCATCTCTTGTAAAATATGAGCAACATCAAATCCTTTTAGAGCCCAAACCTCCATTTCTCCTACTCGTTGTCCCCCTTGTTTTGCCCTTTCCCTAAGGGGTTATTGTGTAACAAGTGCATAATGTCTACTGGAACGTCCATGAATTTTATCATCAACTTGATGAATCAATTTCAATATATAAGGCTTTCCTATTATAACGGGTTGTTCAAAAGGACTCCCCGCCCTTCCATCAAATATTCTACTTTTTTCTAGATACTCGGGTTCAAATACCCATGGATTCGCTGTTTGCTTACTGGCTTCATATAATTCCGAAAACACTAGTTTTCTGGAAGCTTCTTGTTCATATCTCTCATCAAAAGGCGCTATTCGATAATGTCTGTCTAGCAACCCCTCTGCTAACCCAAGCGAACATTCAAATATCTGTCCTACATTTATTCGTGAAGGTACTCCTAATGGGTTGAATACCATATCGACAGGTCTTCCATCTTGCAGATAAGGCATATCCTGTTTAGGCAAAATTTTCGAAATGATACCTTTATTTCCGTGTCTTCCAGCTACTTTATCGCCTACTTTGATTTCGCGTTTTTGTGAATATATACACAAATCATTTCTGGATTATAACTAGAACCTCTTCTTTTCTGGATCCACCTCACATCAATAACCCAGTCCCTACCACCTATAGGGAGTTTTAAACAAGTTTCTTTTGAAGTAGATACCTGAATACCGAGTATAGCTCGTAATAATCTATTTTCAGGGGCATATGAGGATTCTTTCACCATTTAGGGTGTTAATTTACCTACTAAAATATCACCCGTCTCTACCCAAGATCCCAACATCACAATTCCATTTTTATCTAAATTGCGAAGTAAACGGGCATCTAAATGTGGTATTTCGTTAGTGATCCTTTCGGGCCTTGACTTGTCACATGCGTCTGAATCTCATATTTCTATATGTGAAAAGAAGTATAAATATCTTCATATACTAAACGCTCACTAATGAGTACAACATCTTCAGAATTGTAACCTTCCCACGGCATATAAGCTACTAATATGTTTTTCCCCAAAGCAAGTTCGCCACCAACCGTAGGAGCACCATCTGCTAAAATTTGACCCTTTTTAATGCATTTACCTCGCTGAAACTGGGGTTTTTGATGCATACAAGTATTTTTGTTAGAACATTGATACATAACTAATGAAATACTTAGAGTATCTCCATTCCCCGAGAAAAGGATCTTGCCTATATCTATATAAATGATCTTTTCCCCGCGTTCGGCTATAGCAAGAGCCCCTGAATCTAGAGTTGCTTGTTGTTCCAACCCAGTTCCAACAATGCATTTCTCTGACCGAGAAAACGAAACTGCTTGACGTTGCATATTAGAACTCATTAAAGCCCTATTCGCGTCATTATGTTCAATAAAAGGAATGAGGGAAGCTCCAATAGAAAAATATGGAAGGAAAAAATACTTCGAAGATGAAGTCGTTCCCATGCAATAGTCAGGAATTCTTGATGGTATCGAGCTGGAACAACCTGTTCTTCCTGAATATCCTGATTCAACGCCAAAGAATTTTCTACCGCTAACATATAGTATTCATCTCGACCTGGTGATAAATAAAGCAATCGAAACCCTGTTGATCTCTCCAAAATTTCATAAAACGAGCTTTCTAGAGATCCCCAATAATCCATCCTCGCATAAATTTCTAAGGATCCAATAAGTCCAACATTGATTCCTCCGATGTGTCAATTGGGAAAATACGACCATAGTGACTAGGATGGATATCTCGGATCCGAAAATTAGCAGGAGGCCCATTACTTCAACTTCAACTAGTCCCCATGTTCCTCAAATGGATCTCTTAGTCATTGAGAAGGTTGCCCAAAAGCAGTATATAAGGCGTACCAGGTAAAACTTACAAGTAAACTAGATATAAAGATGGCGACTAGGGTTGTTGTTTCCATTATGATTATATAATTTCAAGACCCCAACAGATCTATCATAAGATTGTTTATTTACAACGGAATGGTATACAAATTTAACAGATCATAATGAATAAAATAATTTATGGCTACACAAACTATTGAGAACAGTTCTAGATCAGTTCCAAGACGAACTACTGTAGGGAGTTTATTAAAACCATTGAATTCGAAATATGGTAAAGTAGCTTCCGGCTGGGGAATGACTCCTTTGATGGGTGTCGCAATGGCCCTATTTGCGGTATTTCTATATTATTTTGGAAATTTACAATTCTTCTGTTTTATTGGATGGAATTTCAATGAATTAAATCTATAAGAATCACGAAGTCTTGGCTTTTGAATAAAAAATCAATTAGTTAGAACTCGAATTTCTGGCCTATTCTATTTTGTCTATTTTGGTAGTTCGATCGTGGAATTTCTTTCTTTCTATCTTTTCGGAATATGAGTGTGCGACTTGTTATAATTGATTTTATTTATAGTACAGAGAATAGGTCTGTCGCCTTTCTAGAGATGGCTCTACTTCGTCAGATATTTATTCAAGTATCTGGAACACGAACTATATGAACTAGATTATGAAATATTTGAACTATGATTCATACTTAATATTCGATCTCGTGCCCGGAAAAAAATTTCAAACAGTTTGAAAAAAAGAAAAAATCTTTCTTTTTAGACATCGGGGAATCCTTGGGTTAACTGATGATTTTTTCTTGAATCATCGTGGTTCTAGTATGAATCTGAGGGTTTAATCAATTCTACAGGGTCTTAACAAGAGAATTCCTATCAAGTCAATAATTAAGAAAGGAAAAAAGCCACATTAGAGACAATAAAAAGAAAAAAAATAGGTAAAAAGAGGATTCAAGAGGCCCCTAAGGATCAACATAAAGACGATTGAGCCAACTTGATATTTTGGTATTATCACCACAAAACAAAGAAGAGCTTGCGGATTTTTTCTTCTTTCGTACATTTAGAGAAGATTGAATCGGAGATTAAGAAGTTTCGAACTTTCTAATTCATTTACATATCCGACTATTCTTTTTTTTGGGGGGGTGTTTTTGCTTGAGCTGTACGAGATGAAAGTTTCATATACGGTTCTGGGAGGGGGATTTTTGCCTATCTCAATAAAGTCTATGATTGGTTCGAAGAACGTCTTGAGATTCAAGCGATTGCGGATGATATAACTAGTAAATATGTTCCTCCCTATGTCAATATATTTTATTGTTTAGGGGGAATTATGCTTACCTGTTTTTTAGTACAAGTAGCTACAGGGTTTGCTATGACTTTTTACTACGGTCCGTTTGTTACGGAAGCCTTTGCCTCTGTTCAATACATAATGATGGAAGCTAACTTTGGTTGGTTAATTCGACCAGTTCATCGATGGTCGGCAAGTATGATGGTCCTAATGATGATTCTCTATGTTTTTCGTGTGTATCTCACTAGTGGATTTAAAAAATCTCACGAATTGACTTGGGTTACGGGTGTGGTTCTGGCAGTATTGACCGCACCTTTTGTCGTAACTGGTTATTCCTTATCTCGGGACCAAATTGGTTATTGGGCGGTGAAAATTGTAACAGGCGTACCTGAGGCTATTCATGTAATAGGATCCCCCTTGGTAGAATTATTGCGCGGAAGTGCTAGTGTGGGACAATCCACCTTGACTCGTTTTTATAGTTTACACACTTTTGTATTGCCACTTCTTACTGCTGTATTTATGTTAATGAACTTTCCAATGATGAAATCACCTTTCCTATTCTTATGATAGAGGAATCTTTGATCATAATTTCCAGTATTCATACTGCACCCTACATGAAACTTGTGATTGGTCGTAAAACACCGATTTGCTTGTTGAGACCTAATTCTATTTTCATAGATTTTTCGAGATATTTTCTTACGAAGTTTTGTTATAGCATCTATAACTGCTTCCGGTTTAGGGGGACAACCTGGGAAATAAACATCCACAGGAATTAGTTTATCGACTCCCCAAACAGTACTATAAGAATCAATACTGAACATCCCTCCTGTAATTGTACATGCTCCCATAGCAATAATATATTTTAGGTCGGGCATTTGCTCATATAATCTCACTAAGGAAGGGGCCATTTTCATTGTTACTGTTCCGGCTGTTAAAATTAGATCCGCTTGTCTAGGACTCGATCTTGAGACTTTAGATGTAGATAAATCATATATTGTAAATTTTTTTCTTTTTCTCAATCTATTTTTTGATCATCAGAAGATCTTTCTCTCAATTATTCTATTCTTGACTATGGTAAATCGTTGGAATTTTTTTGAAATGTTGGATATTTTGATAGAAAAAGAGTTCTTTCGTCTCAAAATCTCAACAATATTCATTCCTTAAAGGACTTCTTTTGGTCATTCATCAAAAGGAGACACTTGTTTGGAATTTGATGAATTGAGATATCTGGAAATATTATTTTTGTATTATTTCTTCAGTCGAATCCGAAGTGGAGTCTTAGTCTATTTCTGTATTCTTTCTAGATTCAAACAAAATCACAAATAAAATAGATTCATAGGTTTGATACCTTGTCTATAACTCATGTTTGAAAGAAATATTTGATCACATAGAATCGACAAGTGAAGTGGGCGAATTCAAAATTCACAGGTGAAAATGGTAAAAAAGAAAGCATTCACGCCTCCTTTGTATCTTGCATCTATAGTATTTCTGCCCTAGTGGATTTCTCTCTCATTTGCTAAAAGTATGGAATCTTGGGTTACTAATTGGTCGAATACTGGTCAATCCAAAATTTTTTTGAATGATATTCAAGAAAAAAGTAATCTAGAAAAGTTCATAGAATTAGAGGAAATCCTCTTCTTTGAAGAAATGATCAAGGAATACTCGGAGACACATCTAAAAAGGCTTCCTATAGAAATCCACAAAAAAACGATCCAATTAATCAAGATACACAATGATGATCGTATCCATACGATTTTTCACTTCTCATCAAATCTAATCTATTTTGTTATTCTAAGTGGTTATTCTATTTTAGGTAATGAAGAACTTCTTATTCTTAACTCTTGGACCCAAGAATTCCTATATAACTTAAGTGATACAGTCAAAGCTTTTTTTATTCTTTTATTAACCGATTTATGTATCGGATTTCATTCACCCCACGGTTGGGAACTAAAGATTGGTTCTGTCTACAAGGATTTTGGATTTGGTCATAATGATCAAATTATATCTGGTTTTGTTTCCACCTTTCCAGTTATTCTCGATACTATTTTTTAAATATTGGATTTTTCGTTATTTAAATCGTGTATCTCCGTCACTTGTAGTTATTTATCATTCAATGAATAATTGATGAATGATTCGCTGATATTAATCCAATTAGAATTCGAATGTTTCTTACCTTGTAGTTCTACATAAGTATTAAAAATGGGGTATTTTCATACTATACTTATACTATAGTATTCTAGTAAAATGATTCACATAAATAGCAGAATCGTGGACAGGGAACTATACTAACGACCTGCCCAATTTATTATAGAAATTTTCGAATCAATGATTAGACCATGCAAACTAGAAAGACTTTTTCTTGGATAAAGGAACATATTACTCGATCTATTTCTGTATCGCTCATGATATATATCATAACTTGGACATCCATTTCAAGTGCATATCCCATTTTTGCGCAGCAGGGTTATGAAAATCCACGAGAAATGACTGGGCGTATTGAATGTACCAATTGCTATTTAGATAATAAGCCCGTGGATATTGAGGTTCCACAATAGTTACTCCCTGATACTGTATTTGAAGCAGTTGTTCGAATTCCTTATGATAATCAAGTTAAACAAGTTCTTACTAATGGTAAAAAAGTGGGTTTGAATGTGGGGGCTGTTCTTATTTTACCGGAGGGGTTTGAATTAGCTCCTCCCAATCGTATTTCTCCAGAGATGAAAGAAAACATAGGCAATTTGTCTTTTCAGAGCTATCGCCCTAATAAAAAAAATATTCTTGTGATAGGGCCTGTCCCCGGCCAGAAATATAGTGAAATTATGGGCCCATTTGTCATTTACAAATGGTTCATATACTTAGTAACAAAGATATGAGGGTGGTTATAATTTCGCTCTTGTTTACGTAAATGATACTTAGAGGACTATTCTGACAAAATTCTCATAACTTTTTTAAGAATGTAATGAGTCTATCCTTTTCATAGTAAAAAAAATAAAAAAAAATAAATCTAATGCAAAACTAAAATACTTAGAGGACTCTTCTGACAAAATAAAAAATATGTAATTGCCAGCAAAGTTGTTTCTTTTTTTTTTAGTTCAAATCCAAAAATTATGCAAAATTATACAAAAACGATCCAATTATACAAATTATACATAAGACATAGGTCGTCAATTCAGCATTGGATAATAAGGGAAAAATACCCGACTGGTTCCATTTTTTTTATCGAGATGAGTGTTCTATATCGATAAAATATTCATTTTAAATGAAAACCACCTCTATATTAATATAGCGGTAGAAAGAGTACCATGCTGCGTCTAGGCTAGACTTCAAACAATTTGATTTAACCATCTTAACAGCCCCACATTATTGGTTGCTAGAGAATCAAAGTGGATTTTCCAATTAATCACGAAATGCTGCGGTTCTTACATATAATTTCTTACGAAGTAATTCGAGAGATCATGCACCCCTCCTTCCTAGTTATAACAGAAGGGGGTACAGCTGATTAGATCCAGCCTATTCTTGAAATAAACAATTCACACACACTTATTTTCCAAAAAAGATCAATATACCAATCACTATACTTAGATTTATTGGATTTGTTGCTAAAATATTGGTATTAAATCCGAGACTCCTGGCAGATGGCCAGTGGCCCAAAGAAGCGAAAGAATCTGTTATATTTTTCATATAAGCTCCTCTTATAGCTAGACTAAAAAATCGACTAGAGTTCTTTTTCTATCACTTTGTCCCTCTTTTTTATTTTTTTTATCGAGTAAAAAAATCTTGGATTTAAAGTATAAATTGCCCCTTCATTGTTGCAACATCTCATAAAGTTTCTCTTGGACTACGAACGGGAAGGATGAAAGCGAGTCGGCATACTAATTCCTCATCTGCGAATCAGCCCTTCCTCGTAGGTTATTTTCTCAATGAATAAGGAATTATAGGAGTGAAGTCGCCATCTAATTTGAAAAAGCAAACGACAATTCCAAAGCAAAAAAATAGAAAAATATGAATTTTTTCTATTTCGATGATTAAACAAAAGGATTCGCAAATAAAAGTGCTAGTGCTACAACCAATCCATAAATCGTTAAAGCTTCCATAAAAGCTAAACTAAGCAATAGAGCACCTCGTATTTTTCCATGTCTCGGGCTGTCTCACGATACCCTCTACGGCTTGAACTGCGGCAATCCCTTGACCAACTCCAGGTCCAATAGAAGCAAGCCCTGCAGCCAATCCAGCAACAATAACGGAAGCGGCAGAAATCAGTGGATTCATGATAAGTTCCTCATACCAACAAAAAGAAATGGTTAATGATACAATCAACCAATGAATTAGGCAGGACTTCATTATTCCATCGATAGGATTCATCCTGTGGAAATAACTAAGAACTTCGAATTTAAGTAAGAAATAAGAATATTATTGAATCATCAAAACTATTTTGATATTTCTTTTTTTTCTATTTCCATCCACAAAGTTTTTGTGAATCCATAGAACTTTGTTTCGTGATTTCGGAGTGTTATTTCAATTTTCTTGATTTCATTTCTTTTTCCAGCCAATTCACAGCGACAACGATATGAAAGGACTTCTATTGGAACCCACACACAGTAGTAGGGCAAATGAAATATATCTTTAGTACATATATATAAAGAGTCAATATCTAATATATCTAATATCACATATACATGTCTTTCTTCCATAACGTAAACCATTAGATTCAATCCGATTCGACAATCAATCCACTTTTTGAGGAATCCCATTTTTTGCAAATTATTTTCTACCCTTCCGTTTTGTTTATCGAGGAATACAATCTAAATGGGCAAATTCAATTGATTAGTGTGAATTATTGCATAGAAATAGTATTATTTTCAATTGAATTGACCTATGTTCATAAAATTTCTTATTTATTAAAATTTCATTTCATTTTGGTCAATTGTGGAATAAAATCAATTGTAAAGTTGAATCCCCCCTCTTGCTTTTTATTTAATCACACGTCGCAAAATATATCTTATTCCAATTATGATTTGAATAAGAATATTGGCTGACTAATAGAATAGATAGAAAATTAATATTCATCAAAGAAGGGTAGGAAGTGGACAAAAAGAGAATTTTAGGAAAAAGATCTTTTCGATCTCTTTCCTTTTTTTTACAACTCTCTAATATCGTAATTTTTCAATTTTGTGTTTCTATTGCTTTCTATCGTATATAGAGTCTTATATATTTTTATTCCTTACGTTAATTCTCTTGAGACGTACATACATTGCTTTGCGCTAAGCGAAAAAAATACTATTTCAATGATGACCCTCCATGGATTCACCTATATAAGCCACGGCTAAAGCTGCAAAAATAAGAGCTTGAATACCTCTTGTAAATAATCCAAGGAACATGACGGGGATAGGAACTACCAAAGGTACTAAAGAAACAAGAACAACAACTACTAATTCATCTGCTAAGATATTCCCAAAAAGTCGAAAACTAAGCGATAACGGCTTTGTGAAATCTTCTAAAATGTTAATGGGTAAAAGGATTGGGGTTGATTGAATATATTTCCCAAAATAACCTAATCCCTTTTTGGTAAGACCCGCATAGAAATACGCCGCTGACGTGAGTAAAGCTAAAGCAACAGTAGTATTTATATCATTCGTGGGTGCAGCTAACTCTCCATGAGGTAATTCTATGATTTTCCAAGGTAAAAGAGCTCCTGACCAATTCGAAACAAAAATAAATAGAAACGTAGTTCCAATAAAAGGAACCCAAGGGCCATATTCTTCTCCAATTTGAGTTTTACTCACATCTCGAATGAATTCAAGAACATATTCGAAGAAATTTTGACCCCCGGTCAGAAAGGTTTGTGGGTTCCGAACAGCTATAGAAGCTGAACCTAATAAGATGGCAATTACAACCCAAGAAGTAATAAGTACTTGGCCGTGTACTTGGAAACCCCCTATTTGCCAATAGAAATGTTGGCCTACTTCCACACCGGATATGTCATAGAATCCTTTTAGTGTGTTAATGGAACATGATAGCACATTCATATTGCCCTCTGAAAAAATCAAATTTTAAACAAAATTATTTTGATTCAACCATCTCTTTGTCTACTTAAATCGGATATTTTGAATACCAACTCCTATTTTGAATACTAACTAATCACGTAATATCCCCAGTTCTTTTTATCTATTTTAAAAAATTCATAAATAATAACTGATTTCATAAATCTATCTAGGAAAAGTTATTTAGCTTATTATTAATCAAGTATTTCTTATATAGCTAGAATGGCCCTCACTAATTGCGAATACTAATTTAGTAAGAATTAATCGGATTGAAGATGTAGCGTCATCGTTTGCTGGAATCGAAATATCTGCAGGATCAGAGTCACAATTTGTATCGATTAAACAAATCGTTGGAATTCCCAAAGTGATACACTCTCGTAGGGCCGTATATTCTTCATGTTGATCCACGATGATTACAATATTGGGTAACCCTGTCATATATTTAACCCCGCCCAGATATGTTTGTAAGCGATATAATTGTCTTTTCATCATAGCCGCATCTCTTTTCGGAAGACGGTTAAGTCTTCCCATTTTTGTTCCATTCTCAAGTCCCTGAACTTATGAATTTTCGTTTCTGTAGTGGACTAATTTGTTAACATCCCGTCGAGCCATTTTTTTATTAACACAACGACACCGGGCCTTTATTGCAGCCGTGCTACCAAATCAGCTGTTTTTTTTGTACCAACAATCAAGATTTGTTTATCCCTGCTTGTTGCATCAAAAACCAAATCGCATGCTTCGGATAAAAAATGAGCCGTTTTTGTAAGATTTGTAATATGAATACCTTTACGCTTTGCAGAGATATAAGGTACCATTTTAAGATTCCATTTCCTAGTACTGTGGCCAAAATGAACTCCCGCCTCCAGCATCTCGTCCAAGTTGATGTTCCAATACCTTCTTGTCATTTCTCCCCCCTTCTCTTTTTTTTTCAAAAAAAAAGAGACGAGGACCTCTTAACTGAAATAAATAATTGTTCTAATGGAACCTTCTTTTCTACCGTAGACTGGCTTTAGATAGACGAATAAGCCATTAATGAGCCTTTTCTATTACTTACTATTTTGATTACCAAATCAATTAACTACACCAAATACATATACAGATAGTAAAAAAGATGAATTTGCTTTTAGAAATCATTAAATCCTATAAATGATTGTTCTGGTTTATCATGAAAATTATTGGAAAGAAAAGAATCAAATAATTTTCTGTGGTGAAACAAAATATCTCTCATTTCCCCCTCAAATAAATTATTATTATTTTTTTTCATTTCCAAAGGGCTCCTGTTATGTTGTTTTGAAGGGGGCACTAATCCTTTCAATCCGGTACCAACGGGTATCATACCCCCCAAAACAACGTTCTCTTTCAGGCCTTTCAACCAATCAATTCGACCCCGGAGAGCTGGTTTTGTTAAAACTCGAGCCGTTTCTTGAAAAATCGCCTTAGACATGAAACTTTGAGTATTGAGAGATGCTCTTGTTATTCCCAATAAGAGGGCTCGGTAACAAACGGCTTCTTCCAATGCGCGCCCCATTCGTTCCGCACGCAATAATCCAATTAGTTCTCCCGGTGAAAAAACATTAGACATTCTATCTTCTGAAACCAAGACCTTTGATGTACAATAATTTTTATATGCCTATTATAAATCTGCACCCCCTAGGATCGATAAACCTTTTGAATCTTATTAACCAAAGAGATACAACTTCGCACTATAGTTAGCTCAGCACCAATCAAGAATGTCCACGGCATTCCAAGAATTCTTGTTATAAGTTCATTCCAACCCTCAATCCTCTTTTCTAGATTCATCGATATTGAATCAATCAAACTCACTTCTAATACCTGTTCTACTTTTGGAAGCCCTTGGGTTATCTCACCGGATCTCGACTTTTCATATATAAATGTAATTAAAGTATCTCCTTCGTACAGGATTTCTCCATAATGGCCATGAACAGTTGCTCCCGGCATGGCCAAATAGGGCTTAGTTGATCGTATTACTACAGAGTCAACTTGAATAAGTGTAACTTGACCCAATTTTAGGTGTGGTGCGTTTTTGGCTATACATATATTTTCACAAATAAACTGTCCAAGACTCATTATTGTAGATGTTTCTTGATAATAATTAGGATGGAGAAAATACCAATTCAAATTAAAAATAATGTTACTGCATGGATCGGGGTTATAAATTTTCTCATTTTCATCGATTAAATAATATTTCAATTTAATTACTTGAAAAGTCTGCTTTAAATTGTCAAGTTGCAAATAGTTATTTACCAAGATAAACATTAGCAATTAGAGCTGTTCCTAAAGGCCCCAACGAATTCTTAATTGGAATTGCAGGTCTTTTGTAATTTTAATTGATTCTTTTATCCCATTGTGATATTTTACATCTTTGAATGGACCCATTTGAAAACAATTGAATGATGACAAAATTATCAACGATTCGAATCCCGCATTTCTATTCAACAACGTATGAATAGTTCTTTGGTTTTGATTAAGGGGTTGTTGAATTTTTGCCTTGGAATAAATCGAAGAAAATGGATTGATTTTGGTACAATCTGATCCATTATCCGAGAGCAATCCTGAGCCTGAAGGATCATTCCTTTTTCCGATATATGAAAAAGTGGATTTCAGTAAGTGGATTCTTAGTAAATGTCGAATCAAACCATTTACCCTTATTTCAACAAAGGAAGCACGGGCTTCTTGACTAGAAGAATTTTTTTTGTCTTGGTCCCAATTCAATACTAAACAAGTTTGAATATTTGTATCAGAAATTCCTCGAATTGGTTTACCATTTCCATAAAGGATATAATTGACAACTCGAAATTTCACATTATCTCTTTCCTACAACAGATCCAGGGGAAAAAGTGTTCCTAAATTTATACCGTCCGTTATTTCATATGTGACGACAGGACGAACCAAAATAAAATACTTTTGCTTACTAGGTGTGATCCATTGAACATAGATCCAATTTTTCCATTTTTTAGATTCCTTAGAATTTTTTTTTCTGTTCCTAGTGGTATCAAAACACCGCTATGTCGGGATATCTTATCTGTCTCTCCAGGAAAATGGATATCACCAGAAAAGATTTTAAGTTCAATTCTTTTTTTCTCTCACTCGGACCAACTCGGCTACTCGACTTCTTATATTTAAAGTAATTTTTGTATCTACCCCAATGATACTATTGTTCCGTACCATTATGGAAGAAGATACGGGTAATATATACACCTCCTCGGGAATGAAAAAAACGATCTACTTTTATTTGGTATCTTGGACTAAATTCCTTGCCTCCTCGATATTCAATCAAATCTTCTTTTTTACGATTGAATGCATTTCTAGAGTCTCATATTTAGTAATGCCCGAACCCCTTCTTCTGTATCGAGGATCGTCCAAACAAGCAAGAATGTTATTTCTACAGAAAATGCAATTGATGGGGATTTCAATCGAGATATCTGAAAATGGCGTTAGTTCGTTCTCGCGTTCTTGAATAGATTGGAGTGGGATGATGAATCTATTTCTTCGCCTCTTTGAGAATAAATCCAAATTATGGTAGAGAACGGTCGAATCTACGAGATTACAATGACCAGTACATATAATTCGACTAAGGTCTAAATAATCAGGAATTCTATCTTCTTTTTTACACGGAAAATCTGAAGTAAAAATTTTTTCTCTCGACAGATCATTCGTTACTGAAAGGTTAGAACTCGTGACAGAACGAGGATGCCCACTCATTTGATATTGATCCTTATGGATCGAAAGTGTGGATCCACGCGGCTCTCCTAATAATATCTATAAATGACTTGTTTTTAGTAATAAATGAACAATGTCGTATGTAAATTCGAGTGCATGATATACATCGGCGCTCCAGTGCATTTCTCCATCTGAGTCAGAATAAATATGTTTTCGAATCTTCTCTTTAAAATTCAGGTGTATTATTATTGAGTGTGGGACCCATGAAGATATATTAATTGTTTTGTGTGAGTCTTATTTACTAAAAAGGAAAATGCACCTCTTGTGTTGGGACGGACGAAAATAAGAAAATTCACTCCTTGTTGTGGGATGGAGGGAGTAATATATTTTTATGGAACTCACATAATACTAATACAACTATAATATTATTTTTCTCACCTTTACACAATAAAATATTATATTCCTAAAAAAAAACGTAGAGTACACATTTTAAATTACTTCACACAAATAGCATCTCAATATTTTTTATTTTTAAAAAATGATACATTCAACATACACACATAACAAACTATTAGTAAAAAGAAAAGAGTTGTCACAACAATAATATTGATAAAAAGAGATAAGAGTAGTAGAACTCCTTACATAAAGATACAATCTTATAAATGCTCTAGAGGGAGTGCAGAAGCAAGTGAGCACCATACTGAGGGAAGGAGATAAGGTTAGGGGAGAAGGAAGCATGCGCGTATGACGGAGACAAGACGAAGGAATAACGTCGGAGAAGCACGACGAGTGCCACTTGGCCTCAATCAGGGCAAAATTCTGGCCAATGCAGAGTCGAGGCCCCCATGCCGTGGCTCTTGTGTGATTTCAACGCTCCCTCGTTGAACCTCTCCGGGTTGAACTCCAATGCATCCTCGCCCCACACCTCCGGGTCAGTGTGCAACAGGATAACCGGCATAACTATGCTGGATCCTACCGGTAGCCGTACACCCGCCACCTCTGTATCCTTGCTCACTTGTCGGACTATAGTGTGCACTGGCGAGTATAACCTTAGCACCTCATTCAGAATCATGCTAATCTGTCATCACCTCACAATCGTTAGCTGCATTATATACATACAGATCTACTTCCTCCGTTCCACCATAAACTTTACCACCAAACAATGGAATCATCGATCATATCAATCATATATCCTCAAAATACATCTTTAACTTCAAAATTAAACTTTTTTTATCAAGCAAAATTAAAATGCATTCACTTAGAGTACAATGATACTCCAATTCCAAATATTACAACAAAAGATAAAAACGAGTTCAAAAATTTTAAAATAGCAAAAACAAATTATATAAACCATATCAACTCAACCTAAGATTATAACCATCCACATACTAGCTCCTTGAGTCAACTATGCAGACATACAAGAATAGTGTTACTCCACACTCGAAATGAAGATGTTCGTCTATCATTTCGTTTAAATGTCCACACCCAACACATATAACATGATTTATAATTTATTTATTATCTAAAATTACCTATAAAAAGTCGATAAGTTTAGTAATCAAATATATAGTAATGGTGCAATTTATTGCAGGACGGAGGGAATATTATGAATTGTGCAAAGTTGAGTAATGTAACGAATTTAAAATTGGACTCCAGCAACAAGCTGAGCAAGTCTTTATGGCTCCCACCTTCCCCAGATTCCATTACCTTAACCCTCTTGTTGATTAGATCTAGCACCACGGATCGCACTTGTCTATTTATGTCTACCATTTTCCTCTTCGTTTTTGTGGGCACGAATCTATACAATGACTGAAAAATACAGTCTGGTTTGCAATAAGGTGATGAAGTAGTGATGTAATGAATTTTTACCTCCATCCAGGGACATATGTAGCTGAAAGCATATCCCGCTTGTTCTTTCTGAAGTTGGAATATTTTCTACCGAATGCAGTTCTTGAGATACCGTCGCTCGTTAACTTCACCAGGTAAGGCAACATGTCCACCTCCCGAACCCCAGCTTCCGTCGGGGCAATCCCCTTCAGTTCCTTCATAACATCATCGCAGCTCAAACAGAAGGCGGTTTCCGTGAGCTGCGGAAGATGTACATATTGATCCATTCAAAATCTCATTAATTTAGTTAATTAATTTACACAGCAACTTAACTCACCTTAAGTCTATCTATGTGGAAAGCAGGGGTGACTATTTTTCTCTTTTTGGCCCATTCTTCTTCTTCAGAGTAGAGAATCCCAGTAACATACAGCCTTGCCTTTGGATTATGCTTTGAATTCAGTATCTCCTTAATCAATTCTGGCTCTTTATTATAGCCATAGCCCTTGGCCCTTGCCAATAGAAACACTTCTCCTCTTCGTTCAAATTTTCAGTTAAGAGAGAATTAAGAACATGTATGCATGCATGCTATGCCTACCATTTTTTTGAATTGTTTTGAGGATGTAAGGGATGAGTCTTGGCCTAATATCATCATCCATATTGATGGGTTTCGACCCACTTAAAACCCATTTCATCAATAATACAATTTGTAAGTGGCTTGCACAGTATAACTTCCCTCAATATTCCATCACGTTTAATTTTTGATAATAGTGTATTTTTGTGAATTCTAGGTCAATAATTGTTATTTAATTAATTTCAATAAAAGATTTGTTTTAAGTTGAGTTTTCTATAAAAGAAAAAATAAAAAAAAGTTTTGGACCAATCGATCTATCAAAACACGCCCCACTAATGGGTTAACTCAACCACAAATACTTTTGTGAGAGTGATATCATTTCGAGGGTACTCAATTGACCCATTAGCATTAGTATATGAGAAAAGTGTGGATTGCTCATTTTATTTACATTTTTTTTTTAAAAAGTGTTTATATTTAAAAAAAACTATATAAAAATATCAAAAAACGAATTTGACACGTTCACATTTTGTTATGTCCTACATACCAACATTCATCCAATATTTATCTAGCAAATAACTCGTGTGACAAATGTCATATCTTACCAATAACCTAACAAACTGTAACTCATAAAAATGATGGGTTGTGATGGGTTAATATTAATAAGTTTAACCCACTTTTATATTTCTAATTGGTCTACATGACTTTTTCTTTTTTAAATTTATATTATGGTTTTAATGATATATAAGAATTTTGTAGTAAAAATGGATACATAATTATAAGTGAGATAAAAAGGCAAAATCATGTGAAACATTATGGAAAAAAATATTTTAAATCCCAAAATTCCAAATAGATCAACCAAAATCTTCAAAATATCAAACCAAATCTCCCATAAGTTACACTAGCTAATTTATTTTTCAGTCGTTCGTGAACCAATTAAGATTTATCATCCACTATTTATTCGCTATATTGTATGAGTTAGAATCATATTAAGTTATTATGAAAGTAATGCTCGTTTGTTTATCTCTTGGATTTATATCTATCTATATTGGGGTTTTTTATGATTGTAAATTATGACAGATAAATTTTAATAGTGCTAAAAATTCAGTTTATGAGAAGGTGGGTGATTAGGATTCTATTAAATCCAAGTCAAATGTATTAATTTTTACAAATTAAGTTGAATATAATAAAATTTAGATAATTAGAAAAGAAATGTCACGTACTTAATTCATAGGGTGATCAATTCTTGTTGATTAATGGACAAATTTCTTGAAATTTTGAAAGTTAAAGGTCCACTTTAGAAATCTGAAAACAGTTTGGACTAATTAAAAAAAATTGTCACTTACTATTGGATACATAAAATAATGCATAATTGTTGTAAACTACATGACTCAAAGCACTATTACTCATAACTATACAATTATGATTGTGATACCATAAATACCCCAATGTATTTGCAAAATTTGTTTGCACAAATTTGTTTTGCACAATTTGGTTTTGCACAATTTTATTTTTGCACATTTTAAATTTCCGCAGCAAGCGGCGACGGTCAATGGCGGAGGTTCGGCGGCCGGCCGGCCGGCGGTCCGGCGGGTGGGTGGGTGAGGGGTAGAGTTGGTGGTTTAAAAGTGTATGGGATTATAAGGTTATATTTGGCATTTTACTTTAATATTTTGTATGTGAGAGTAATTATTTGAACTCCTTGTATTTCATAGTAATTTAAGTTAAAAATGTGTATCTATTAGTAATATTCACTTTAAAAAAAGTGAATTTAAGGGACTAAAAATTTTATTTCTCTTGTTATCGATTAAGTAACTTGCTCTACTCGGTAAATGAACTAAAATGTCGAAATTTAAAATTTTAATGTATTAAAACACGAAAACGTGTGGACAAATTAAAATTTTGGTAAACTTAACGAACTAAAAAAATTATGGTTGGATGAGATGGGCCATGAAGTATCAAATATATAGGCCCTCATAATAAAACTCATCTACCGAAAATAAGGAATTTGTCTCAGGTGTTGAAATTAATGGTCAGGCCCATCAAGGAATTAATTTGGGGTGATTTTAATGGCCTAATACAATGGGTCAAAATTTCAATTTAATTCTTCCCCAAATACAACATTACTCCCTGAAATATTCAAAAATTAATTAGTTGATGAGCAATGAGAAGACAGCTTCTGAATCTTTGAGAGACTCGAATTTAATTCCTCTTCGAGGTAATTGGAAGCAATCGAAGGCTAAAATTGATCCCAAATTCATCGAAACAGCAAAAACTTTAAATGTCCTAAACAAGGAAGAAACATGAAATTGCATTAATTTTTTATTAGTTCCATTGGATATAGTAATTCATCTCCTCCTTAAGTTGTAATATATCAAGCCCTTCGATTTTATCTTACGGGCTTAGAAGGAAATTAAGCTCGTTTAAGTGCAATTACTGTGTAAACTCCCTTATTTTTAATACATTTTAAAGAGTAGTAGAGTATTATTATCTCAATATAAACTAAACACTAATGATTGTTTTTGTTGTAGATGATGATATTACTAACTAATAATCAACCTAATCTTTGAATACACAATCAAGCAATGGATTGAACACAAGAATTTTATCACATATGATAACAATATGAAGTTTGTGTGTATATGTGTGATTGTATGAAGAAGAATGCGTTTATAGTGGTTCAGCTTGCTTGCACAAGCTTACATCCACTGTGTAAGAGAGATCTATTATTGATTGAGAGAGCAAAAACGTGTTACAATGCGTATATGCATGAATCACAACAATATATACATCTTATGCTTACACAGAAAGTTATAGGACCAGTGCGTGTAACCGACTTCTAGCTGGATTCTCAGTTGGTTAAAACGAATCTCGGCGGTTATAACCAACTCCATCACACACCCTGCATGTCCAGCTATCCATTCATGTATGGAACTTTCTAGAAACCATTCGAACGCGAACTGTACAACGGCCACAAGTCACCCCGCTCACAACTGATGCACCCGGTGTAGTCTTGCTATTGTGTTTGTGTGTTTCTTGATTCTGTTGATGCTGGTGCACTCGTTTCACTCATGCATCACCATCAGCTTCAACCTTAAACACACACACACACTCATTCTAATGTTGATCATTCATTAGTATGTAGTTTTCTACCACAATTCTCCACCTAAAACTTCATACTCAACCAATATTCAATCACTCCTTCACTTCACTGTTTTGTCAAGACAGCCAACTTGCACACTGGTTTTTTTTTAAGAGAGCAGCTAAACTCTCCATTGATATGTTCAGCATACACTGATAAGACTCTTGCATAGTTCAAACTTTGAACTAGGCAATGCCTTAGTGAGGAAATCAGTTGGATTCTTGGCTGTTTCAACCTTCTTAACCACAACTTTTCCTCCTTCAACTAAGTCTCTAACAAAATACATCCTTACATCTATGTGCTTTGTCCTTTCATGAAAACCCTGATATCTTGACAAGTGTATAGCACTAGAGTTATCACAATGTATTAATACTGATTCTTGTACTACACCAAACTCAGACAAAATTCCTTGCAACCACAAACCCTCCTTTACTGCTTCTGTGAGTGAGATAAACTCAGCCTCAGTTGTAGACAATGCAACCACTGACTGATGTGTTGATCTCCAACTGATAGTTGTACCAAACAAGCATAATACATAGCCTGATAGTGACTTCCTTGTGTCTAAGTTTGCAGCATAATCAGCATCTACATAACCTGCAAGAAAATCAATGTTAGAAGTAAATTTATTGAAATGCAAACCTGTTGTTAAGCTGCCTCTGATATATCTCTGAATCCACTTAACAGCTTCCCAGTGATCCTTTCCTGGATTTCCCATGAATCTGCTCACCAAACTCATTGCATGAGGCAAGTCTGGTTTGCAGCACACCATAGCATACATGAGACTGCCAATTGCATTGGCATAAGGAACCTTCTCTATTTCTGACACTTCTTCACTAGTTCTAGCTGATTGTTGAACTGACAAAGTCAATCCTTGCTTTACATGAGTAGAAACAGCCTTACTTTGATCCATATTATACCTCTTGAGAATTTTCTCTAAGTATAAACTCGATGCAACACAATAGAACCAGCTGATCTATCCCTTTTAATTTTCATTCCTAATATAACAGTAGTTTCACCCAAATCTTTCATATCAAACTCAGATTTCAACATTTCCTTCACAACTGTAATCCCTTCCATAGATTTACAAGCAATTAAGATGTCATCAACATACAGTAACAAGAAAACATACCAGTCACTGTCTTGTTTGATATACACACAACTGTCAAACTTGCTCCTTTCAAAACCACATTTGATAATGTATTCATCAAATCTCAGATACCATCTTATAGGACTTTGTTTCAATCCATATAGTGACTTTAGAAGTAAACAAGCCTTATCATTTGAGTTTTGAACTGAAACTCCTTCCGGAACAGTTATATAGATCTTCTTCTCCAAATTTCCATGAAAAAAGGCTGTAGTCACATCCATCTGATGCAATTCCAGATTAAACTAAGTAACTAATGCTAACAATATCCTAATGGAACAATGTTTCACAACTGGAGAGAATATCTCTGTATAATCAATGTCTTCCCTTTAAGAAAAACCCCTGGCAACTAGTCTTGCTTTGAACCTAACACCACCAATCCTCTCAGGTGAAACTTTCTTCTTGTAAATCCATTTACAGCTCACTAACTTCTGATCTTTTGGCTTCAGAACAATTTTCCAAGTCTGATTCTTCTCCAATGAAAGCAACTCTTCTTGCATAGCAACACTCCACTTTGCATTATCCTTACTAATCATTGCTTCCTGATAGTTTCTAGGTTCATATGAATCAATATCCTCTGCAGAATATAGTGCAAATGATACAATATCAGCATCTGCAAATCTAGCTGGAGCCCTAATAGATCTCCTTTATCTATCTATAGCCAACTGATAGCTATTAAGCAGTTCATCAGTATTAGAAGTAATCTGATCATCTGTACTTGGCGAATTAGCTCCTCCTTGTACTGTCTCTTCTTCAACTCTAAACTGATCCTCCTGAATCTTGTTCACAGGCTCCACCTCAAGCTCAGCTTCAGATTTACTTTGACCCTGAGGCTTTAGTGGCATAACAGCTTCATTAAAGGTAACATCTCTACTTATCATAATCTTTTTACCTTCAATATTCCACAGTTTGTAAGCTTTAACACCTTTGGGATATCCAATCATGACACATTTGATGGCTCTTGGAGCTAACTTATTCTGTTTAACATGTGCATAAGCTAAGCAACTTATCACTTTGAGCCTAGTGTAATTAGCAACCTTTCCAGTCCATACTTCCTGAGGAGTTTTAAATTTAAGAGGTGTTGATGGACACCTATTGATTAGAAAAGCGGCTGTACTAACCAATTCACCCCAGAAATCTTTAGAAAGACCAGAACTACTTAATATACATCTAACTTTCTCAAGTAAGGTCTGATTCAGCCTCTCCGCAACACCATTTTGTTGTGGTGTACCTGGTACTGTCTTGTGTCTCATGATCCCCCTCTCCTTACAAAACTTGTTGAACTCATCAGAACAATACTCAAGACCATTATCAGTTCTTAATATCTTAACCTTGTTATTACAGCTATTCTCTACCACAGTTAGCCAATTCTTAAAGGTAATAAAAGTTGTATCCTTAGACTTCAGTATATATATCCATATTTTCCTACCGTAATCATCAATAAATGAAATAAAATATCTGCCTCCTCCTTTTGTTTGAGTTCTTGCAGGTCCCCACAGATCTGAATGGACATAATCAAGTTTAGCTTTGCTTGTGTGTTCACCAATGCTAAACTTCAGCCTTTTAGCTTTACCAAAAATGCAATCCTCACACTGATCCAGCTTGTCTGTTGATCTGATATTGATTACATTTTGTCTTGACAGTTCTTGTAATCCTTTCTCACTTATGTGAGCTAATGTTCCATGCCATAAGTGAATTTCATCACTTTCTGTTGAGACATGATTCTATCTAACCACTGTATGTCCATCAAGTATATACAATCCATTTTTTCTGATTCTTTTCATCACTTCATACTCATCTTTCTCAACAATGAGTACACCTCCTCTAGATCTAAACTCATGAACTGAAGCATCTAAAATTCCTAAAGAAATCAAGTTTCTTTTAAGTTCTGGAATATACCTCACATCTGTCAGTGTCCTAGTAACTCCATCATGCATCCTCAACCTGATGGATCCAATACCTCTTATCTGACATGTGTGATCATCCCCTAGTAATACTGATCCAGCATTCTGCAACCTAAGATCAGTAAACCAATGCTTCATAGGAGACATATGGAATATACATCCTGAATCAAGGATCCAATCCATGGATCCTTTTGATGATCCAACCAGAAGTGCCTCAGAATAATCAGTGGCCTGATTCTGATTATTTACCACCTGATTTGCTTGCACTCTTAGTTGTCCATCTTTACCAGCTTCTGCTTTCCTTCTCTTTTCTGCTTTATACTTGTAGCAGTTCTTCTTGTAGTGGCCTGGTTCATGACAGTGAAAACACTTCCTTCCATCCTTATCTGAATTTGACTGATCAGTCTTGTTTCCTTGTTTATTTGAATCAGAATTGCCTTTCTTGTTGTTCCTTTTACCATGATCACTCCTCTTGATCATTAATCCCTCTCCTGATGTTCCTTGATCTTCAGAAACTTTCTGAAACTCCTTTGTCTTCAGAGCAATCTCAACCTCATCAAGACTTATAGTTTCTCTATTTCCAAACAGAAGTGTATCCTTGAAACTTTCAAAGGACTTTGGGAGAGCTGACAATAATATTGAGGCCTTATCTTCTGTTTCAATTTTCACATTAACATTTTCTAGATCATCTAACACCTTATTAAACTCATCAAGCTGAACTAGAACTGATCTATCCTCAACCATCTTAAAGGAATATAATTTTTGCTTTAAGTATAAACGGTTAGCAAGAGATTTTACCATGTACAGATCTTCAAGTTTCTTCCATACAGCTCTTGCAGATGTCTCTCTCTGTACTTCTCTCAAAGCTTTATCACCAAGACATAATACACTGGCACTTAAGGCCCTTTCTTGAATATCAGCTTCTGCAGTGGCTTCAATGGCCGTTTGTACAGCTTCTGCAGGTGCTGCTGGTTTATCCTTGATAGCTTCTGTCAATCCTTGTTGTACTAGGATAGCTCTCATCTTGATCTTCCACAAACCAAAGTCAGATTTCTTTGTAAAACTCTCAATATCAAACTTAGTTACAACCATAGTGTCAACTTCCTTCAATTGCTTCTTGATTCCTCCTTCTATTGATTGCTGCTGTTTGTGGCCTGATTTCTCACAGACGGTGCCACTTTATTGTAGATGATGATATTACTAAGTAATAATCAACCTAATCTTTGAATACATAATCAAGCAATGGATTGAACACAAGAATTTTATCACATATGATAACAATATGAAGTTTGTGTGTATATGTGTGATTGTATGAAGAAGAATGCGTTTATAGTGGTTCAGCTTGCTTGCACAAGCTTACATCCACTTTGAGAGAGAGATCTATTATTGATTGAGAGAGCAAAAATGTGTTACAATGCGTATATGCATGAATCACAACAATATATACATCTTATGCTTGCACAGAAAGTTATAGGACCAGTGCGTGTAACCGACTTCCAGCTGGATTCTCAGTTGGTTAAAACGAATCTCGACGGTTATAACCAACTCCATCACACACCCTGCATGGCCAGCTATCCATTCATGTATGGAACTTTCCAGAAACCGTTCGAACGCGAACTGTACAACGGCCACAAGTCACCCCGCTCACAAATGATGCACCTGGTGTAGTCTTGCTGCTGTGTTTGTGTGTTTCTTGATTCTGCGGATGCTGGTGCACCCGTTTCACTCATGCATCACCATCAGCTTCAACCTTAAACACACACACACTCATTCTAATGTTGATAATTCATTAGTATGTAGTTTTCTACCACAGTTTTCACAAGACTAGTTTATGGTATACTAGTGGCATACTAATTGTTATTGGATTCTTCATATATGGGGGGGGGTGTTTGTCAATGTTTATGCTCCATGTTATTATGTTGAGAAAATGTGGTTATGGGACTCTAGGTAATGGCCCAATATATATGGGGAGGCTTGTATAAGGGATTTCACCTCCATACATAAGTAGAAGAGAGGGTGGCTAAAGGGGATATAGCCTATATTATGCATTTTGATGATTTTGTCTGATCAAACTCTGAGAGGATACATTGGGGCACACTTTGTCTGTCATAGCCCAATCTATCTGAAAAAACTCGCATAAAGATTGGGGGACCTCAAACTTTTAAGTTCATAAATACTTGGATGGAATGCCAACGGATTTATTTTCTATTTTACCAACAGAATTCAATCCGTTAGTAATTACCAACGGATTATCAAGAGAATCCTTATATAAATTATCAACGGTTTTCTTAGCAACAGATTACCAACGGAATTGTTTTTCGTTGCTAAAAATTTACCAACCACCACTTTATCAACAGAAATTCACCAACGGATTCCGTTGCTAATTCATTGCTAAACCCATTTAACAATGGAATTAAGGCTTATACCAACAGAATATTCCGTTAGTAAAAAATATTTTTTTTGTAGTGCAATTTAACACTTAAAAAAAATTATCATTTCAATACCTCAATCATTTAAAACTATTAATCTAAGACATATATTCTTAAAAGCTTGTTTGGTGTGTTGTAATTGGAGAAAAAAGAATATTTAAGTTTAATTCTCAACTTCTTCCACAATCTAGTAATCTTTTTCCATAATTTGAACATTCAGATATTAATGAAGAAACAAATTGAAAGTAATATTGGAGATAATTTGAAAATCTGCCTCATCTTTCATTACTAATCTTCTTCAATATGCTTGTATGCTTCATTTGCCTACCGTAAAAAAATAAATAAATAAAGAAAATAATAATAATAAATAAAAAACACATAGAAATTACAAAAGAACCGAAACGGTGGTAGACTCAGACCATCAATACACACTTCCCTACCTTATCCTTATCTTTTGCCATTAATCCTCTAATGCAAATGTCAAATTTCTTCTCTATTGCCATTACTTCCCTACCTCAAATGCCCGACATCCATTTCTCTTAGAATATAAATCAGTTAATAGAAAGAACCATTTTCTTCAATTAAGCAATTTCTTTGAACTCGTGAATTGAAAAATAAGAATCATGAGAAAAAAATGAGAAAAGTCAATATTCTTTTCTATTGTCAATTACAACATTCCAAACAAAATTTAAGGATAAAGTTCTTGAATCGATAATTTTAGATGATTGAAGTCATGAATTGATAAAATAAAGGTCTTAAATTGATAATTAACTCATTTTTCAGATAAAACTCTTAACATGGGAATATAAACTACTCTCTTTGTTATATAAAATGTCACATTTTATAATTTATTTATTACATAAAAAAACTAAATTATCCTTCTAAAATCAATAAAATTGATTAAAAAAATCAATTTTCTTAAATTCCATATCAACCGTACTACAATAACATTAATGCCATTAATGAGACGTAGAGAGTATTTAAAAAAATGACATTTTCAACTTACATAAATAATTAATATTTTATTTAAAATATTATACTCCCTCCATCCTGGGTATTTTTACCCATTTGTACAGGCACGGAGATTAAGACGTTTTATTTTTTTAATATATAATGTAAGAGAAAGTATGGATAAATTAATAATTTAAAAGGAAAACGTGAATAAAGTTATTGAGAATGATGAATAAAGTGTAAAAAAGTAATTAAAGTTGTTGGGATTGTAAAAAGTAGATAATAAAATATTATCTATTTTTGCCAAAAATATAATGGATAAAAATATGTGGGACACCCAAAATGAAAAGTGTGTAACGTGGGACGAGGGATTCCAATTTATGGTACAGTACAAATAAACCAAATACACACTTCATCAATGACCTTAATTGGCTTAAAAGTAGTAGTTTACATAAAAAAGAAAAGAGCTGTCACAACAATATTTGACAACAAATGACAACAGAGTAGTATTACTATTACATGCATAAAGATACATACTCTAAATGGAGCGCAGAAGCAAGTGAGCACCATACTGAGGGAAGGTGATAAGGTTAGGGGAGTAGGGAGCGTGCGCGTAGGTCGGAGACAAGTCGAACGAATAACGTCGGAGAAGC
The DNA here is from genome assembly GCA_023678885.1 of Pogostemon cablin. Taxonomy (NCBI): domain Eukaryota; kingdom Viridiplantae; phylum Streptophyta; class Magnoliopsida; order Lamiales; family Lamiaceae; genus Pogostemon; species Pogostemon cablin. Next base: position 12,797,832 of record CM042962.1, on the reverse strand, counting down.
ATGACCAGCGCCACTTTGGCCTCGATTTGGGCGAAATTCTGGCCGATGCAGAGTCGAGGCCCCCACCCGAAAGGGAAAAACATGCCGTGGCTCTTGTGTGATTTCGACGCTCCTTCGCTGAACCTCTCCGGATTGAACTCCAATGCATCTTCACCCCACACCTCCGGATCGGTGTGCAACAGGTTAATCGGGATCACTATGCTGGATCCCACCGGTAGCCTTAGACCCGCCACCTCTGTATCCTTACTCACTTGTCGGACTAGAGAGTGCACCGGCGAGTACAACCTCAGCACCTCGTTCGTAATCATGCTAATCTATACATCAATATGGAGTCATCATATCAATCATATATCCTCAAATATGATCTTAATTTCAAAACTCTGATATTCTTCGTAACATACTTTATAATGTATTTATTTATTTTGTTTGGGACTTGGGGAATATTATAAATAAAATAAAATTGAGTAATGTAGGAGGGTTTTACGATTTTGAGGTGAGCTATGCCTTCGTAAGTTGGATCCCCTGTCCCAAACACGTTTAAAACCTCGTCCCTGGCTCTTTCTTGCCACTCCGTATGTCTACTCAGCATAACCAGTGTCCAGCAGAGTAGCGTGGAAGTGGTCTCCTCCCCCGCGAAGTAGAACACTTTGCACTCTTCAATCACATCATCCATGCTCAATCCGGAGCTCTTATTGTTTCCATTTTCCTTAATCTCTTTAAAATTAGACTCCAGCAATAAGCTGAGCAAGTCTTTGTGGCTCCCAGTTTCCCCTGCTTCCATTGCCTTAACCCTCTTGTTGATGAGATCTACCACCACGGATCGTACTTGTCCATTTATTTCAACCATTCTCCTCTTCGATTTTGTCGGCAGGAATCTATACATATGACAGAAAATTACTTACACATTACAATAAAAATACAGTGAAGTGGTAATGAATTGTTACCTCCATCCGGGGACATATGTAAATATTGAGGTGCTTAAAGCGTATTTAGCTTGTTCTTTCTGAAGTTGGAATATTTTCCGGCCTTGTTCGTAGCTACTACCGAATGCAGTTCTTGAGATACCGTCGCTCGTTAACTTCTCCAGGTAAGGCCACATGTCCACCTCCCGAACTCCAGCTTCCATCGGGGCAATCCCCTCCAGTTCCTTGATAACATCATCGCAACTCAACCGGAAGGCGGGTACCATGAGCTGCTCAAGATTTACATATTCATCCATTTAAAATTTCATTAATTTACACAGCAAGTTTACTGACCTTTAGTCTGTCTATGTGGAAAGCAGGGGTGACGATTTTTCTCTTTTTGGCCCATTCTTCTTCTTCAGAGTAGAGAATCCCAGCAACATACAGCTTTGTCTTTGGGTTATCCTTGTTCTTGTATAACTCAGGATGCTTAGAATTCAGTATCTCCTTAATCACTTGAGGCTGTCTGATTATAGCTGTAACCCTTGGCCCTTGCCAATAGAAAGACTTCTCCCCTGACACAGACGATCCAAATTTTCAGTTATGAGAATAGGGTTCACAGCATAAATCATGTGTGATCTCCCTTGTAAACCATTTTAAATTTTGTGGTCCCTCTTCATATAAACACACTAGTTAAACATAGGGTATAATAGAATTGTAAGGAAACCACATAATTTTTATGAGTTAGTTTTATGTGAATCGGGTTTACATATAAACCCAATTTTTTAAAATTACTCTTTAATACATAAAAAATTACTCTTTGAAGAGTAATAATTTTTATATAAAATAATAATTTATGTCCTTAAAGAGTAACATTTCATGTAATAAAAAGTATGAATAAATCATAGTGTATAAGAATTTGAAGAGTAATTTTTTTAATTTAGAAGAATAATAATTTATGTTTTTAAAAGGTAATTTTTCATGTATTAAAGAGTATGTAAACCCGATTTACATGAGTGTTTGTGTACACTGTAAACCCTATTCATATGAGTGTTTGACAAAGATAGAATTAAGAACATGTATGTATGCATGCATGCCTACCATATTTTTGAATTGTTTTGAAGATGTAAGGGATGAGTCTTGGCCTAATATCATCATCCACATTGATTGGCTTCGACCGGGCCTCCTCCGTCGCCTTCGTTATCTCCTTCAAATCGCCGTAGATGAGGCTGTAGGAGTTCCCCTTGAATCCCTGCCTCCTCAGGATCTTCTCCACCCTCTTGGGAGTGAAATATGCCCAATTCACCACCTTCCATGCTAAGTATGCTAACACAAACCCTACTACTGTGTAAACCATTTCCATTCTTTTCAACTACTTGATTATTTACTTCTTTTGCCTTCCTTTTATACACACGATTACGTGGGCTGTTCGGATATTCTGTATTTAAATTGTGTAAAATTTTCTGTACCTTTCTCTTAAAGAAAAGTATAAACGTAGAGTTCGTTAGATTTGTTACTCCCTTTCACGTGTTTAAATGGGATTACCTATTTTCATCTACGTGGTTCTATATATAGATCTGACTTCACCGTGTTCGAACACGTGATCCTGAATCACTCTTGAAGCTTTATAGCCAATTGAACTAAGTCTTTCTCAAATATCGTATATATAACATACCTTTGCTTTGTTTTAATTTTTACATTAGTTTTTTTTTTTTTGTATTTTTTTTACTTTTATTTTTACATTTGTTTTATTTATTTTTTTTAAATTTTTTAGTTTATTTATTTTTTTTAATTTTAATTTTTAGTTTAACTTTAATGGTCAAGTATATTTACAAATATTATAATTATGATTAAATAATTATTATTAAAATTAAGATTACGATTACACATAATAATATCTTTGATTAAAAAAATTGTTCGTTGTTTTTATCTTTACTAATTAAATTATTTTTAATTAATACTATTTTTTTATATATCAACCTAGAATAAATATATTAAAAAACTATAAATTAATTATGAATTTACATAACCTATCACTCATTTGGTTACGTAATATAATTGTAATAAAAAGCTGTAATTATAATGATATACAATATATATATATATATATATATATATATATTTATTATTAACAAAATTTTATATTATTTCATTAACTTAAAATTATATTATATAATATTAAATCAAATTCAATAATAAAATTATACGTATCTATTTTATTATTTTATAAAATTTATATGTTTATATTTAACTTTATTTTATTTAAAATATATTATTATTATTATAAAATAAAAGTAATAGTAATTGTAAATTAAAAAAATAAAACCAACACCCTTATTAATAATAAGATTATATTAATACATTTATTGAATAATGTATTAATAGATAGTATAATAATGTAGTTAAAAGAGTTCTAATAATATATTTATTGAACAGTGTATTAATAGATATAATAAAGTGTTGTTATAGAATTAATGTATTAAAAAAATAGCTATTAAGACATTTCAAATAAAATGCATTAAAATTAGTGTACTGATAGACATTTTTTCTAGTAGTGTTTTATAATAAAAAATATATAATGGAAGATGAAGTGAAATACCATTATAAAATAAGTAAATCATAAATCAAACACGTTTTCCTGTACCTTCATGCCTCAAGATTTCGTTTCGTGTGAAACATAAATCATGTTTTACGTAGATGTAAATTAGTGTCCCTGGTCTACTTTCCAATTTTACTTAGTTGGGTAATCCTTTGCTTAATTAATTGGAATTTTGAAAAATATTACCCTACGCATTTATTTAATCACTAATTGCTCCTGTAAAATTAAACCCTCTGACTAGAGTTTTATAACTCACGCAATACAAAATTGTCTCACAAAATTTATAGAAGTATAATAACATCATTAATATTAATTATGAGACAAGAAAATTTACTTTTTATATCTTGATTTTATTAAAATTACTTTTTACTACATAAAAATTTACTTTTTTCTAGTAGTATTCCTCAAATTCTAATATTTTGTAATTTTTAATATCCTTATTAAGATGTTTATAAAATAATAGTTTGTCTCTCAAAAGAATAAGAGTAAGTTTTGTGTGAGATTGATAAAAAGTGATAATATCATTAATGAAAATTGATAATAGTCCAATGACTATTTTATGAACAATTTATAGTATAAATAAAAAATAATAATATTTTATAGCAATCACTTTTTATTCACTCACGCACTTTTTAGTCACTCATGTGAAGGCTTACAAGTAGTTAAATATACATTAATTAATAAAAAGAAAGAATATACTTTATTATTTGAGTATGAGCACATCTTATGCTCTTGACTTTTTTAAAAAATAAAAATAAAAAGAAAGAATAAATAAATAAATAAATACCCGTCATATGGTGAGACATTTTACCAGCAAGTTTTGGGTGGGATTAATGTTTAATTTTTAAGACGGATTGAAGTGATATATACTCCCTATGTTCCGTTTGAAGGTTTATTTCTTTTTTTTCTATGGGAATCAAATAATATAATATTTTAATGTGTAGTGAGGTTAATAATATAATGTTTTAATGTATAATGAGTAGTTATATTAGTGTTTGTTTATAAGCCCTAAGGAGATATTAACGATTTTGTGTTAGTATATATCATCTATAAAGTGAAGTGTAAACCTTATAATAGAATGCACAGAATAGAAATTAATACATGCATGTTACACTAATCATTCTTGAACAATTCGGAATAGAGTCATGCATTTTATATAGAAGTACATGAATAATAAGAAATGATGCTTATTTCTTTTAGTGTAAAATTCACCTGATCAGTTTAAAGAGTTTTTTTTTTCCCTTTTCTTTTATGGTTTTTATTCATTTCAGTTTATTTTTATCGCTTATTTATAAGTTGAATTTCATGTGTTTGAGAAATTATGTAATAGAAGTATATTATTCCAGATCATGACCTGAAATGGAGTGAAGTGTTCAATGCTGAAATAGGGATCAATCGAGTTGAAATTGAGTAGAATAACTATTTTAGGATGTCTAGTGTCATGTAAATCGAAGTGTATATTGGGTAAATCTTCTTTATTTATAGAGATGGAAAAGACAAATATGCCTAGTGTTGGAGCAGTTCGGATTTTCTTGTCATTTTGATACATTTTTTTTTGTGCCACATTGTTGATGAATGGCACTTAGTAGAGAGAGGGAAAAAGCCTAAAAAAGAAAGCATAAACCCTAGGGACAATTGTTATATTTCTTTTCTCTCTTACGTGTCAATCATATAACGTTTGACATAAAAGATGATGTACGAAAATAACGCAGAAAATTCAGTATCATATGATGTCAGAGACAAAAGTTGATATGATCATTCAAGATGATGAGGGGATTCATGTTGTTAGCAGATCTCTAGTAATTCCTGAAAAATTGCAGATGATGAAGGTGAAGCCATGGTTTTATGAGGTACTATCATGGATTAAGGACTTAAACTTGCAATTTTTCATTTTTTTTAGATAGATGTAAAAGTAGTTAATGATTCTACTCTAAGTAGAAATTAGATTTGAATCGGTGTTTGGAAATTTCATTTCAGGTTGCAAAAGGATACTAGAGCAAAATAATTTTTTTATTCATCTTATTCATCGTATTGCCAATCTTTTGGCACATCATATTTCTTGGACTTTGCGATCTGTAGCGAATTCCTATCGGGGTCGAACCTCCATATTTTGTGGATAGTCTTCTCAATATATCTTATTCATATTGTGCCTTTAATAAATGTTACTTACTTTGCTTAAAAACGAAAAAAAAAAGACAAATATACGTTTAAAAATATTCTAAACTCTTAGAATAAATATTAAATCCAAAGTGAATCTGGTGTTTTTAATGCTAAGAAAGATTTAGATACAATTATCTTCATTGTTTTTAAATGACATTATTCAATGAAATTTTTTTCACCTTTTCATTATTTTATCTTTTTTTTTTTATAGTTTATGATCCATTATATGCACCTAAAGTTTAATATTTATTTTTAAAATTCTAACTATTAATTTTAAAAATATAATTGAGCTTTGAAAAAAAAAATTACACGTCAATACACTTTCTTTCTAAATAAAACTGATGGGTGTTATTTTTAGACATTGTTTGTGTTATTTTTTTTCCATATAATTATTTGTACTTTCTTCATTTATTGTCATATAGTTATTCACATTGAATATATATGGTTGTAACCACAAATGAAGCTGTCAAAACCTGCTAGTTCAATTAGTTTTAATTATCATCTTTTTTTACATATATGTATACTTTTTTATCATTAAAAGTCATCAAATTATTCATAAAAAAATTAATAAAGTTGTTAGCAGTAACTTCTTTTAAAAAACACAAATGCTTTATAATGAAGTACTTCCTCCGTCCGCTTTCAAAGGTTCTAATTTATTAGAGAGAAATTGAACCCTTAAAAGTAGACGGTGGGAGTATTTACTTTACGATGTTATTTAGGCCCCTCTGATTTCTTACTCCGTCAATGACCCATTATTTTATTGCTGTCATCCAGAAGATGGCAACCATACGGCACTCTAACTTTAGTACTATCATTGGAAGATGGCAACCGTAGCCAATTTACTTTGCGGACGTAAGCACGTATGTAATCATCCAAGTCCAAAGCATCTCTGGATTTTTACTCTCTAAATTATTTTTTTCTTAATAAAATAAACTCCCCGTCTATTGTCAATATATCCGTTTGCTTTTTGTATGTAAATTAAGGAGTATTATTATTTTATGTGTAGTAGGTAGTTGTATTAGTGGATGATGTGAGTTTCATATTTTATTTGTATTAGTGGAGGGTGTGGGTCCCGTATAGTCTAAAAAATGAAATGAATAGATTAAGTGTATGGACGACCCAAAATAATAAAATAGATAGATTAAGGATGGACGGATGAATTATATACTTCCTCCATCATGCATTAACATTTACGTTTGTTTTTTTATATTGATTAAAAGATATAATATTTTAATATATTGTGGGTTGATGAATATAATAATTTATTTGTGGCAGGTAGTTGTATTAGTGTTATGTGTGTGCCGCACGAAGATATATTAATTATTTTGTGTATGTCTCATTTAACAAAAAATGAAACGTAAACCTTAACTTGAGACATATTAAAATGGAAATATAAACTTTAACACGAGACATTAAATTGGAAATATAAACTTTAACGCGGGACGGATGGAATACTAATCTATCCGCTAAACTATATTCTCTTCCATAAAAATTTCACATTTTTCATTTTCGTTCATCCTAAAATAATTTTTACATTCCTAAAGTGATAAAGAGTCAAAATAACTAGAATCTTCCATACAATTTCTTTACAAAAATAACACTCCTATCTAAAATACTTTAGCATTTATTTATTATTTAAAATAAAAAAGCTAAATATAAAAAATGAAATAAGGACAAAATGAGTACTTTTTTATTAATAAAAATAAAAAAATCATACTCATTAATACAAGTGCAAAAATTAAATGGGTATCTTATTGATAGATGGACTTATGTATAAAATATTTTTCACATTCCTAAAGTGATAAAGAGTCAAAATAACTAGAATCTTCCATGCAATTTCTTTACAAAAATACCACTCCTATATAAAATACTTTAGCATTTATTTATTATTTAAAATAAAAAGCTAAATATAAAAAATGGAATAATACTATTTTTGGGACAAAATGAGTATTTTTTATTAATAAAATAATCATACACATTAGTACAAGTGCAAAAAGTTGAGTATCTTATATACATGGAGTATATCTTATGTGTACAAATATTCATGCCATCTCTGCTTTGATTTTGTAGAAAACATCATATTTGGTTATATAAGATTCGATCAATCTGGTGTGCCGTGCAAGTATCCAAAAATAAGAATTTACTATAATTTTTCCAAACTAATACAGTAGAATGAAATACCCTCTCATTCCCATCCTAATAATTATGCTTCTTTTGTAATTTATAAAGGAAGTGTAACTATTAGAACGAGATGGAAGAAATAGTTTAATTAATGATCCAACCTATAGGGAATAAAAGTATAATGGGCGGGAAAATACTTATTGAAAAATACTATTGAAAGATTTGCTATTATTTAACCCTCCGTCCTATTAATGTAATTGCTGCATTTATTGTTTACACGGATATTAAATAATATTATATTTTAATATATAGTGTAGTGTGTCTAGTTATATAATATTTTAATATATAATGAGAAGTTATATTAATATTGTGTATAAATCGAACCCTATAAATATATATTAATTATTTTTTATAAATTTCACCTACCAAAAGGAAAAATGTAATACAATAATAATATTTATAGGGCGTCCATTTTAGTCAAATATAACAATATTTATTGGACGATATTTACCCATAAAAATTACCAAATCTAAAGTAAAGCCATCTATTATGCATACTTATACATTCTACATCTTATTTGTCCTTTTTTTTTTTAATTGGCAAAATTTTCCCTATTTAAATCATTAAAAAAATTAAATGGATGTAATTTAAAAAGAAAAGATTGGACATGTAAATCCCAAGCCCACCTTGAATATGTACTCCCTCTGTCCGCTTGAAAGAGGGTTTTTTACTTTTGTGCACGTTGATTAAGGAATATTATTATTTAATGTATAGTGAGTAGTTGTACTAGTGATTGTGGACCCCATAATTTTATTGTATTAGTGAGTGTGTGTGGGTCTCATGTGTGTACAAAAGGAAAAGACCCTCTTTAGAGCGGACGACCAAAATGGTAAAAATACCCTCTTTTGAGCGGATGGAAGGAGTATATTTTAAGGGCGACACTATTGTCACCCGGGATTTTACTTAAGGAACTCGTATTGAAGACAAAAATTATATGAAATGTCAATTATATCCTTATCCATTTAAAAATCCTAATTCATGAGTTAAATTAAAAATAAATAAAATTTTTTACTTTGTACACCCAACAACTAAAACACACACTAAAATTATACACTCACACAAAACACACACTCACATACAATACACCAAAAACATACACTAATTACACACATCATACGCAACAAACAAGAAGGAAGAAAAAGGATTTTGAAAGAACTAAAACTAAACATCACTCATTCCCATAATTTTTGTAAATTTATTGAGTATACAAAAATTCGATTTATTCTTGATCGGTGTCGTCTTCACCTAAATTTTAGTGTCTTTTATTATGTATTTTGTGTATTTTTATTCATTTTGTATATCATTTGATGGTGTAACATGAAGATATGAAGATTTGTGCTTTGAAATGATAAATGTGTGATTTGCATGAATAAGTGTCTTAATTGTGCTATATTTGTGAATATTTAGAGAATTGCTAAATTGGTGTAATTTGTGTGATTTTCAGGTAAAAATGGATTCTAGACACGATAAAGAAGATGTGAAAAAAACGGAGCTCAATTCGGAGTTGAAACGAGGGAGAACGAGCCAAAGCAAAATTCTGAAAAATGCACGTTCAACTTGTGTAATTTTTTTGTATTTGTATGGAGCTCAAAACTAGATATGTGATATATGGTTGGAAAGTCACTGAAGAGAGGATCGCGTGAGCGCAAGAATCACTCGAATCGGGGTTCGGATGTGAAAGTAATGCGCGAAACGGTGAGACTGCGTTGCACGCGCTGTACCTACACGCCACCGTGTGCACCTATACGACCCGTGTTGGTGTAAAAGTCAGTTTTCTGATATGCACGTGTTCTAGAAGCTTCCATGGGGTATAAGGACCAGTTTTGACCACAAATTACGAGAGGAATCATTTTGGATCAGTTTCCACACACACTAGACACCTAAATCACACACATTCATCTCCATCTCTTCCATCCTTCACTTCATCCATTCAAACCACTTGATCTCCTCAAATCCATCCATAAATCCATCTATAAACCAATCTAAGAAGAGGAATTCATCATTGGTTGAATATTTTAGCATGATCAAGGAGGAGGAAGTTCACCATCAAAGGGGAGCCAACTTACCTTTATTTTGTTATTTTCTTCATTATTTAGCTCAAATAGAGCATGCCTTGGATTGTAATGAATTTGTAATGCTATATAGTGGCTAGTCCTCATGTGAGGCTAGCAATATGATTGGTTAGGTATTATGTAGATTTTGCACACCACATGTTTGATGAAATGATTGTTATGAATATTTTCTATCATGAATGCTCATTCTCATTTTATGTATGATTTGTGTGGTTAAATTCTCTATTCATAGTGTTAGGATGGTCATTCCAATATTATGCTTAGTGATTTAATTGAATCATTGATTGCATGTGATAACTTAGTTAGTATGAGGAGAGTTAAGTCATACCCTTCAAGTGCTTAGAATCTCATGATAGGACATTAGTAATGAATTAGTGAGGGGGACCCAACTTATGATCATAGTACATTCATGAGAATTGAGAGTAAGAACAATCCTAGGAGATTTAAACTTGTAAAAAAGTTGAGAACCTAGTCACCTTGGCCATAGGGATTAGGGGTACAAACGTGATTGCCCTTAATATCATAACATGAAAACCATCCATGTATGTGTGTGTGTGAGTCTATATATACCTTGTCCATGAATGCTGCTTGCCTTACATACTTCTTAGATTATTCACCTTCATCCATTTTCCATCACATTTGTATATGTTCTATCTTTAATTACTTTCTTTGTTGTTAGTTTGTAGTATAAGTAATCCACCCTCCTTCTTTGATTAGTCCTACTAGAGTGAAACATCTTTCAAATACGGCTACCCACTTTCGCCCTTGGGTTCGATATCTTATAAATTTTGCACTTGGTCGCTTACGTGCTACACACAATAGAGTACACACAATAGAGCACACTTGCTCTAAGTCAATTTAACCAAAATTGAAACCAAGTTCATGGCGCCGTTGCTGGGGTGAAAGCCTTCGATGTAACGTGTTTGAATTTGTTAGCTCTATTTAGGATATTTTTCTTATTTTTGCATCTTATATTTATTTTGAAAATTTGTTCTAACTTGTTCTTCTTGATAGGTACGACAACCTTGAAAGAAGGAAAGAAGGAACAAACCAAAAATAGTAAGTGAAGAAAGTTGTAGTACGCCTTGAAAAGAAGAGTATGAACATGGATGGGTGGAACTAATACTTATGAGGAAATTATGGAAATCTACTTGGTTTGGTTCCACCACAACAATCAAATGGCTACAAGGATGAGAGCAACTATGGGTATAGTAGTCAAATGAGTCAAGCAAGCTCTCAAAGCTACAACAATGGGAGTTATGAGGAATGGCAAAGTGCTTATAATGGAAATACATTCTAACCTCATCAAGCACACTTATTCCCTACCAAGTTCTTACAACCAAATGCCTACGGTTACTCCTCTATCCTAAAATACTGCCTTACTTGAAATGTGTAGAAGATATGCTCATGGGAGCAATGCAAGACAAAGTGTTCAACCAAGTCTTCCTAGTTATGGGGCTCAATACTTTCAAAGTATGCCAACATGTTATCCTATTGTACAACAAGAGTGGATGATGCCTAGTTCTCAAGTAGATGATATGTCTTACATGCAAGGGAGTAATTTTCCAATTATTGATCAAGGGAATTTTCTCCAAGAACAAAGATGGCAACCACCGATTGAAGAGATAAAGTCATCCGTAGAAGATAGATTTGGTCAACTTATGGAGATGATGTATGAGATGATTGAAGAAAGAAAGAAAGAAAGAAAGAAAGAAAGAAAGAAAGAAAGAAAGAAAGAAAGAAAGAAAGAAAGAAAGAAGACGAGGAAAATGAAAGAAGACTTGAAGCCCTAGAACGTCGAATGAGTCAAATAATAAGTGAACGGAACACTCTTCGTGAAATGGAAAATTTTGAATCAAAGAATGAAGAAAAGTTAGAGGTAGAAGAGTGTTCGGGGGAGTATGAAGAAGACTCAAGAGATGTTGAGCTTATTGAGGATAAGGAAGACAAGGTAAAAGAAAGCTTAGAGGAGGAAAGTGAGAGGAGTAAAGAGCTTAAGGTAGAAGAGAGCTTTGAGAATGAAGAGATTATCTAAGATTTCTTGTCTCTTGTTGATAAGAAAAATTCAAGTGATGTTGAAGAATCAAGTGATGAGTATGAATTCGATGAACTGGAACAAGGTCTAAGAGCACTTGATGATGAGTTTGGGAGTGAAATGAGCATTTCTACATCTTTTAACTCTTCAAGTTGCATTGAATTTCAAAATATTAACTTTGTTTTACCTATTGATTCTTCTCAATGCCTTAGGTACAAAAGAGATCTTGAAGAGATGTTGGGAACATATTTGATAAAATGGAATAAGTGGTGGTCGAGAAAGGAGCGGTTAATGGAGTGCAAGCTCAAACGAGTAGAATTTTTGAAGCCAATCTCGAAGGATGCTACCGAGGACGTTACTTGACACAAATGCCTAATAGAAGAAGAAGCATAAAGATTAAAATTTGATGGCAAGAATGAACGATATCATTGGCCATTTCGATGAGTTCTACATATTCCGTCCGACTTGAAGACGTTAAACTTAGCGCTAGATGAGAGGCAACCCATAGTTTATTTTAATGCTTTCATTTGAATGCTTTAATTTAGTTTTCTTATATTTTTGGTATGTAGGTTGATTTTGCTGATGAGAAGAATGCGTATTGAAAATACGATAAGTGCTTAATTTGAAGTGTGAAAGGAAGTCTGAAACTCCTTTGTCTTCAGAGCAATCTCAACCTCATCAAGACTTATAGTTTCTCTATTTCCAAACAGAAGTGTATCCTTGAAACTTTCAAAGGACTTTGGGAGAGCTGACAATAATATTGAGGCCTTATCTTCTGTTTCAATTTTCACATTAACATTTTCTAGATCATCTAACACCTTATTAAACTCATCAAGCTGAACTAGAACTGATCTATCCTCAACCATCTTAAAGGAATATAATTTCTGCTTTAAGTATAAACGGTTAGCAAGAGATTTTACCATGTACAGATCTTCAAGTTTCTTCCATACAGCTCTTGCAGATGTCTCTCTCTGTACTTCTCTCAAAGCTTTATCACCAAGACACAATACACTGGCACTTAAGGCCCTTTCTTGAATATCAGCTTCTGCAGTGGCTTCAATGGCCGTTTGTACAGCTTCTGCAGGTGCTGCTGGTTTATCCTTGATAGCTTCTGCCAATCCTTGTTGTACCAGGATAGCTCTCATCTTGATATTCCACAAACCAAAGTCAGATTTCTTTGTAAACCTCTCAATATCAAACTTAGTTACAACCATGGTGTCAACTTCCTTCAACTGCTTCTTGATTCCTCCTTCTGTTGATTGCTGCTGTTTGTGGCCTGATTTCTCACAGACGGTGCCACTTTGTTGTAGATGATGATATTACTAAGTAATAATCAACCTAATCTTTGAATACACAATCAAGCAATGGATTGAACACAAGAATTTTATCACATATGATAACAATATGAAGTTTGTGTGTATATGTGTGATTGTATGAAGAAGAATGCATTTATAGTGGTTCAGCTTGCTTGCACAAGTTTACATCCACTGTGAGAGAGAGATCTATTATTGATTGAGAGAGCAAAAACGTGTTACAATGCGTATATGCATGAATCACAACAATATATACATCTTATGCTTGCACAGAAAGTTATAGGACCAGTGCGTGTAACCGAATTCCAGCTGGATTCTCAGTTGGTTAAAACGAATCTCGACGGTTATAACCAACTCCATCACACACCCTGCATGGCCAGCTATCCATTCATGTATGGAACTTTCCAGAAACCGTTCGAACGCGAACTGTACAACGGCCACAAGTCACCCCGCTCACAAATGTGCACCCGGTGTAGTCTTGCTGCTGTGTTTGTGTGTTTCTTGATTCTGCTGATGCTGGTGCACCCGTTTCACTCATGCATCACCATCAACTTCAACCTTAAACACACACACACTCATTCTAATATTGATCATTCATTAGTATGTTGTTTTCTACCACAAGACTAGTTTATGGTATACTAGTGGCATACTAATTGTTAATGGATTCTTCATATATGGGAGGGGGGGTGTTTGTCAATGTTTATGCTCCATGTTATTATGTTGAGAAAATGTGGTTGTGGGACTCTAGGTAATGGCCCAATATATATGGGGAGGCTTGTATAAGGGATTTCACCTCCATACATAAGTAGAAGAGAGGGTGGCTAGAGGGGATATAGCATATATTATGCATTTTGATGATTTTGTCTGATCAAACTCTGAGAGGATACATTGGGGCACACTTTGTCTATCATAGCCCAATCTATCTGAAAAAACTCAGCATAAAGATTGGGGGACCTCAAACTTTTAAGTTCATAAATACTTGGATGGAATGCCAACGGATTTATTTTCTATTTTACCAACATAATTCAATCCGTTAGTAATTACCAATGGATTATCAAGAGAATCTTTATATAAATTATCAACGATTTTCTTAGCAACAGATTACCAATGGAATTGTTTTTCGTTGCTAAAAATTTACCAACCACCACTTTATCAACAGAAATTCACCAACAGATTCCGTTGCTAATTCATTGGTAAACCCATTTAACAATGGAATTAAGGCTTATACCAACAGAATATTCCGTTAGTAAAAAATATTTTTTTGTAGTGCAATTTAACACTTAAAAAATTATCATTTCAATACCTCAATCATTTAAACTATTAATCTAAGACCTATATTCTTAAAAGCTTGTTTGGTGTGTTGTAATTGGAGAAAAAAGAATATTTAAGTTTAATTCTCAACTTCTTCCACAATCTAGTAATCTTTTTCCACAATTTGAACATTCAGATATTAATGAAGAAACAAATTGAAAGTAATATTGGAGATAATTTGAAAATCTGCCTCATCTTTCATTACTAATCTTCTTCAATATGCTTGTATGCTTCATTTGCCTACCGTAAAAAAATAAATAAATAAAGAAAATAATAATAATAAATAAAAAACACATAGAAATTACAAAAGAACCGAAACGGTGGTAGACTCAGACCATAAATACACACTTCCCTACCTTATCCTTATCTTTTGCCATTAATCCTCTAATGCAAATGTCAAATTTTTTCTCTATTGCCATTACTTCCCTACCTCAAATGCCCGACATCCATTTCTCTTAGAATATAAATCAGTTAATAGAAAGAAACCCATTTTCTTCAATTAAGCAATTTCTTTGAACTTGTGAATTGAAAAATAAGAATCATGAGAGAAAAAAAAATGAGAAAAGTCAATATTCTTTTCTATTGTCAATTACAACATTTCAAACAAAATTTAAGAATAAAGGTCTTGAATCGATAATTTTAGATGATTGAAGTCATGAATTAATAAAAAAAATGTCTTAAATTGATAATTAACTCATTTTTCAGATAAAACTCTTAACATGGGAATAAAAACTACTCTCTTTGTTATATAAAATGTCACATTTTATAATTTATTTATTACATAAAAAAACTAAATTATTCTTCTAAAATCAATAAAATTGATTAAAAAAATCAATTTTCTTAAATTCCATATCAACCGTACTACAATAACATTAATGACATTAATGAGACGTAGAGAGTATTTAAAAAAATGACATTTTCAACTTACATAAATAATTAATATTTTATTTAAAATATTATACTCCCTCCATCCTGGGTATTTTTACCCATTTGTACAGGCACGGAGATTAAGACGTTTTATTTTTTTAATATATAATGTAAGAGAAAGTATGGATAAATTAATAATTTAAAAGGAAAACGTGAATAAAGTTATTGAGAATGATGAATAAAGTGTAAAAAAGTAATTAAAGTTGTTGGGATTGTAAAAAGTAGATAATAAAATATTATCTATTTTTGCCAAAAATAGAATGGATAAAAATATGTGGGACATCCCAAAATGAAAAGTGTGTAACGTGGGACGAGGGATTCCAATTTATGGTACAGTACAAATAAACCAAATACACACTTCATCAATGACCTTAATTGGCTTAAAAGTAGTAGTTTACATAAAAAAGAAAAGAGCTGTCACAACAATATTTGACAACAAATGACAACAGAGTAGTATTACTATTACATGCATAAAGATACATACTCTAAATGGAGCGCAGAAGCAAGTGAGCACCATACTGAGGGAAGGTGATAAGGTTAGGGGAGTAGGGAGCGTGCGCGTAGGTCGGAGACAAGTCGAACGAATAACGTCGGAGAAGCATGACCAGCGCCACTTTGGCCTCGATTTGGGCGAAATTCTGGCCGATGCAGAGTCGAGGCCCCCACCCGAAAGGGAAAAACATGCCGTGGCTCTTGTGTGATTTCGAAGCTCCTTCGCTGAACCTCTCCGGATTGAACTCCAATGCATCTTCACCCCACACCTCCGGATCGGTGTGCAACAGGTTAATCGGGATCACTATGCTGGATCCCACCGGTAGCCTTACACCCGCCACCTCTGTATCCTTACTCACTTGTCGGACTAGAGAGTGCACCGGCGAGTACAACCTCAGCACCTCGTTCGTAATCATGCTAATCTATACATCAATATGGAGTCATTATATCAATCATATATCCTCAAATATGATCTTAATTTTAAAACTATGACATACTTTATAATGTATTTATTTTGTCAGGGACTTAGGGAATATTATAAATAAAATAAAATTGAGTAATGTAGGAGGGTGTTACGATTTTGAGGTGAGCTATGCCTTCGTAAGTTGGATCCCCTGTCCCAAACACGTTTAAAACCTCGTCCCTGGCTCTTTCTTGCCACTCCGTATGTCTACTCAGCATAACCAGTGTCCAGCAGAGTAGCGTGGAAGTGGTCTCCTCCCCCGCGAAGTAGAACACTTTGCACTCTTCAATCACATCATCCATGCTCAATCCGGAGCTCTTATTGTTTCCGTTGTCCTGAATCTCTTTAAAATTAGACTCCAGCAATAAGCTGAGCAAGTCTTTGTGGCTCCCAGTTTCCCCAGCTTCCATTCCCTTAACCCTCTTGTTGATGAGATCTACCACCACGGATCGTACTTGTCCATTTATTTCAACCATTCTCCTCTTCGTTTTAGTTGGCACAAATCTATACAATAACAGAAAGAGCTAGTCTCCTTTGAACAAATACTTATACAATGAAGTAGTAATGAATTTTTACCTCCATCCGCGGACATATGTAAATATTGAGGTGCTGAAAGCATATTTAGCTTGTTCTTTCTGAAGTTGGAATATTTTCCGGCCTTCTTCGTAGCTGCTACCGAATGAAGTCCTTGAGATACCGTCGCTCGCTAACTTCTCCAGGTAAGGCCACATGTCCACCTCCCGAACTCCAGCTTCCATCGGGGCAATCCCCTCCAGTTCCTTGATAACATCATCGCAACTCAAACGGAAGGCGGGTACCATGAGCTGCGCAAGATTTACATATTAATAATCCATTTAAAATTTAATTAATTTACACACAAAGTTTACTGACCTTGAGTCTGTCTATGTGGAAAGCAGGGGTGACGATTTTTCTCTTTTTGGCCCATTCTTCTTCTTCAGCGTACAGAATCCCAGCAACATACAGCTTTGTCTTTGGATTATCCTTGTTCTTATAGAACTCAGGATGTTTTGAATTAAGTATCTCCTTAATCACTTCAGGCTGTCTGATTATAACTGTAGCCCTTGGCCCTTTCCAATAGAAGGACTTCTTACCTAACAGAGAGTTCAAATTTTCATACAAGAAAACAGCATGTATATGTGTGTGTGTATGCATGCTATGCCTACCATGTTTTTCAACGGTTTTGAGGACGTAAGGGATGAGTCTTGGCCTAATATCATCATCCACATTGATGGGTTTCGACCGTGCCTCCTCCATCGTCTTCGTTATCTCCTTCAAATCACCATAGATGAGGCTGTAGGAGTTCCCCTTGAACCCCTGCCTCCTCAGGATCTTCTCCACCCTCTTGGGAGTGAAGTATGCCCAATTCAGCAACTTCCAAGCCAAATATGCTAACACCAATCCTACTACTGTGTAAACTACTTCCATTCTTTTCAGCTTGATTGTTGTCAAAATCTTTTTTCTCAATGCTGCCTTTTTTATAGACACCATTAATACGTATGCTGTCCAGATTTACTGTGCCTAAATGATGCTAAGTTAGATTTGTTACACTCTCCTACACGTCACTCGTACAACTAATTAATGATACTCGTATCATACAAGAGATGTGTAAAAATGACACTGAAAGGTATATACCCCTTCGTATTGCTAAAAGATATACCCCATTCCACATAAATTTGCACCGTCACGGTAGCAGAGTTTAAGTAAAATTGTTTTCTTGATCAATTTTACCCTCTTTTAGAGGGTAATATTATCTTTTTAAATAATAAACACAAAATATGTTATTTATACTAGGTGAGAGTATTAAATTTGTAATTAAGATATACTCCCACCGTCCCTCCTTAACAGCATTTGCTTTTTGGTACGTAGATTAAGCAGTATTATTATTTAATGTGTAGTGGGTAGTTGTATTAGTAGAAGTGTGAGTCCCAACATTTAATTGTATTAGAGGGGGTGTGTGAGTCTCATGTGTATAAAAAATGAAAGAGGACTCTTTGGGTGGGACGACCAAAATGAAAAAATAACCCTCATAACCTGGGACGGATGAAGTAAATACTTTTAAAATTGGTGATCAATGTGATATTTTCGTTTTTGGATGGTGAAATTTATCATGCTACTGACTGAAATTTATACGAATGAATTACATTTTTGCTATTTTGGTTACATCGTAAGGCATACGTTAACCTTTTTATAGTAAATAAATAAACCCTACATACAAAAATTCATACCCTGAAGATTATAACATTACACAATTTTTCATCAAAATTAAATTTAAAGACAAAAAAAATAAATAAATAAATAAAAGTACAACTAAAACTTATCTATTACTCACTAAAATATTATATCTTCTAATTTAAGTGAAAAAGTCAATAGTATACTCTTGAATTTTCAAGGAAAAAAATTCTTAATCAAACATTAATATGAAAAAAAAAATATCCCTATTAATTCAAAAATATAATTTCTAGAATAAAATTTAAACTTTTTAGAATTAATTTAAAAAAAAATCAAAAACTTTAATCCTATTAAAAATTAATTCTCACCTTTAAAAATTTGTAAATTAATCCCCACATTTAAGTATTGTAGCAAAACGCACCTAATTGGCAAAAATTTCTGTGCACCCAGGCGCAGGGACCACAGTCTGTGCGCCTTTAGAATTTTGTGTTAAATTGTATACCCTTTAGTATACAGATGTGTCCCCTTTATTTTCTAAAGAAAATTATTATGTGTATCTGGGCGTATGGACAACACTTCGTGCGCCTTTAAAATTTTGTGTTAAATTGTATACTCTTTAGTATAAAAATGTGTACTATTTATTTTCTAAAGAAAAAAAATATATTAATGAAAAGTGTATACCCTTTAGAATAAAATGGTGTACCTTTTATTAATTAAAGTGTATACCCTTTAGACCAAAGTAATGTACCCTTACCCATAATACTAAATTTCTAAAGACGCACGGAATGTGTTCCCGTGCGCCAGGCGCACGCAAGCCTCACTCATTTTTAAAACAACTTATAATCCCAAATTAGGCACGTTTTGTAATAATGTCTAAAGGTGGGAATTAATTTATAATTTTTCAAAGGTATGAATTACAATAAGAGTAAATTTCGTGAATTTTATTGTGATTAACCCTACTGTTTATTTCTTTGTGCATACAAATGTATAAAGATTAAATCTTTAAACAATAGAACTATACTCTCATAGGGTTGGGTGCCATAACCTTTTAACATTGATAAATAAATAAATATATAAGCGCATTCATTTGTACTTGTCCAACGAAATAGTCATTGATTAGGAATTCTACATTTGACTAGTTTTAATAAATGTCATTTAATTTTTAATTTAAATAATAATAATTGGATCATAGTCTTGAAGGAGTTTTTTTTTTATTCCACACTTGTTTAATAATAATTTTTATTATTATTAAAAATGTTTAAAACTACCTTATATTCTATCAATCTCTTTCATCTTTTCTCACATCAATTAATGAACTCACTCCGTCCCGTCCAAAAAGATGCATTTGTTTTTTCACGTAGATTAATGAGTATTATTATTTTATATAAAATGGGTAGGTGTATTAGAGAAATGTGATGGGTAGTGGTGGGTCATTGGTGGACCTTTTTTACTAAAAGAGGAAAATATTGCAATTTGGATAGGACGTCCAATATAGTAAGATGATGTCATTTGGATGGGACGGTTGGGTGGGACGGAGGGAGTATATTTTTTATATATATCTCACGCATCTCTTACACATTGATATGACATGAAATTAAAATTAACTCTACCAAAAACTCAAAATTTTAACTTCTTCTATTTCATTTCAATATTTACATATTTTCAATTTCGATGTCTCATTTCAATTTTACATTTCTTTTTTTTGATAAATGACACCAAAGAAAAAAAATAATATCTTTCATGGAACTCAAACATACCATTAATACAATTACTCATTATATATTAATATTATATCTTTCAATCTATTAAATATTAAAATATTATTACTCCCTTCATTCGCTATTAACATATCCATTTGCTTATTGCACATGAATTAATAAATATTATTATTTTATATAAAATTGGTAGTTGTATTAGTGGCGTGTGGTTGGTAGGTGTGTGACCCTTTTACTAAAAAACGAAAATGGATACCTTTATAGTAGACAACCAAAATGACAAAATAGGTACCTTATCAGGGGACGGATGGAGTATATTATTTAATTTTAGCATAAAAGGTAAACGTGAATACTGAAATGGGATAGAGGAGTATATATACTCCCTCCATCCCACGTTAACATTTACGTTTAGATATAATATTTTAATGTGTAGTAAAGTGAGAGAAATAATATTTAATGTGGAATGTGTAGTTGTATTAGTATTGTGGGTGAGTCTTACATAAAATAATTAATTGTTTTGTATGGTCCAACTTGACAAAAAAGGAAACGTAAACCTTAATTTGTGACTAACCTAAAATAAAAATGTAAATCTTAATGTGGAACGAATAGAGTATATATTATATTCACAAATTTTTAAAATAAAAGTAAATCGAAAGCATACCTAAGAATATATGGAGAAAGTAAATATTAAAACGAAAACATAAAGATATGCATAAAATATTGTGAAAAGAAAAGGTACTACTTTTTATTTTTTAATATTTTGTGTCCTAGAATAAATGCGTGTACTTCCAAAATGAAGAGTAATTAGTCTTTGATTAAAAAGGATTAAGTACTATGCAACCTTGCTTTAATTAATTTACTAGTGAAAACGTTGACGAAATGCCAATAATTTTGATGCAAACAGTAATTAACAATTATCCTGAAATTTTTGCACATGTATGGCGTTAAGTGGAACAATTTGGATTTCTTGTTTTATTTTAAAACCATATATATACACATCAATAATTGAATATAATTCAATCCTCGATATAATTTTATATTTGTTGCGACAAACTAGGATACGGCTCCTTCACGCAAGTGTCATCTTCTAGACAGGACCTATTCCCGTTTACTGCTGGCTTTCTTTACTGCCGAACAATTGTGTGAATTAGGTTTGCATGATTAAAGTAAGCCTCATAAAAAGATTTACGGTTCATACTAAAATTAAAAAATATAATATTTTAATATATAGAGTTAAAAAATATAATAACTTAATATATTGTGGGTAGTTGCTTTGTATGTGGGCCCCATAAAAATAAAGTGATTGATTTATATGTGTCATCTACTTAAAAAATGAAATGTAACTCTTGTACGAGACGTTTTAATTAGTAAAATGTAACTCTTGTGGCGAGACGAAAGGAGTAGTAATTTATACTTCCTTCGTCCCACAAATATTTGCACCCCTTCTTCAGCATGAAAATTAAGAAAAGTGATAACTTTTAGAGGGTATTATAATATTTTTTTATAATAAATAAATTATAAAGTATGTTAGGTATTTGTGGTTTTGTTGTAAATAAAATGTATGAGGGGAAGAATAATTGTATTTGATTTTTTTACTTTTTTAAGAAGACATAAACTTTTATGGGACAACCCAAAATGAAAAGTTTGTCATCTGAAAGGATCAGAGAGAGTACTTTATGATAGAAATAATATTTAATGATAGTGGATAGTTGTGTTAGCGTTGTGTGTGAGAATCATGTTGAATAATTAATTATTTTGTATAAATCCACTTAAAAAAGAAACCATAACTTTGGACAGAATAAAATAAAAAATGTAAGCCTAGACACATAAATGATGAAGTAAATTTTAAACCCTACTACGGTAAAATGGTACACCATAAAGTCATATATAAGGATTTATTTATACTATGAAATGTTTGTGAAATAGTATATAAATGAAACAGTTTTTCAATTTTCATGATCAATTTTATCTACTCCCTTCGTTCCATCGAAAAGTGAGTCATTTGTTTTTTGAACATAGATTAAGGAGTATTATTATTTTATGTGTAGTTGATACTTGTATTAGTAGTGATGAGTCATCTGTTGAGTCCTTCTACTAAAAGAGAAAATTAAGATTTTTAAATGAAACACTTAGAGCATCTCCAAAAGGTTATTTAAACTCAAATTTTTAGTTAATTTAAAGAGTAAACCACAAAAAACTCAATTCAAAATGCTCTATATAATAACTTTTGGGTTTAACTTTTTTGTTTCACTTATCAAATTTAGAGAGCATACTATACTCTTTAAAATTTAATTCATTAATTGATTTACAACTTCCAATACTAATTTTATAGGAATATATGAAATGTGCAATTAATAAATTATAACATAATTATATGATTGGATGAATAAAATATATGAATAAATAAATATGGAAAATTGAACAAATAAAGAATAAATTTAAAGAGTGTGTTAGAGAGTCTTACCAAAATAAAAGTTAAAATCAATAGATGTTCTCTATTTTACATTAAAAAAATATACATATATTTTTGGAATTGCTATTAATTAATAAAATAAAATGAGGATATTTCGATAAGTATTTCACGAAAACATATTTCTTTGAGACACAAATGTCTTTTCTGACATTGTTTTTCTTCGTATACACAACAATCTAGTCAATTAGGTCTTGAAATTAGAATAAATTATCTATTAGTGGTGTTGCGTCATGCGTGATTGCTTCAAATGTGTCTTCTAGAACAATATTAGCTTCTAAATTCTAATTATATTTTTGCACTTGGTATATATAATGTACATTCTATTTTTATATTTTTTTCAATTTCACTCATACCTTTTATTTTACGGGTAGGTCTTGTGTGAGACCGTCTCACATGAGACCATTTTACATTTTTCAAAATAGTTATCACTTTTTCTATAAAACGGTATCACTTTTCCTTTATATTATAATTTGTTCATGAAATAACATTATTACTTTTTATTAATTTAGTATCACTTTTTATTATAAATATTATCACTTTCTAACCGTCTCACGTGACACGGTCTCATACAAATCTTTGCCTTAATACGTATATACAGTATATACTCCCTCGTTCGGGAAGACATTTCATGTAAATTGTTGTACATTATTTAAGAAATTTGTTTATTATATATTATTAATTTTATTTACTTATAGGATTTCTTTTTAATTTTGAATATTAAATAAATTATAAAATATGTATATTTAAGATTATTGATAGTTAAGTTTACATTTCCTAGACGTGAAGGATTTTATAGCATATATAAATGAAAAAATTTTAAAAAGTTATTTAAGACAAAGCATATTAATTTATTACGAGTATTATTTTTTTTTACAAGAAAAGGATTATTAAATTTTTCAAAAAGTATTTATTTGAAATCTTAGTTTTTTATAATGATAATTATTTATAAAATATAATTAAAAATATGGAAAACTTAATTTATTTATTGAATCAGTTACTTTTATTCCAACCAAAAGCTAATGTCTACACCCACTTTTTTTTTTTTTCGATTATAATATCGCTGGTATAAACGACTAAATGACAACCAAGTCCTACGGGTAAAAATTGTCATTTGATGAAATGGGCCAAGTCAATCAAATGGGCCTTCATCGTAATATTACACACCGAAAATAAGAAATTTATGAGATGGGCCATGCATGAATGTGAATTCATCCACCAACATTCAAAACATTACGCTTATTAATAAAAGGCAAATATTTGTTTTCAACTATTATCTTTAGAAACATAAAATATTACTCTTTTAAATGTAAAAAAGTACTTTTTAAATGATTATAAACTCTTATTTATCTATTACTCTTTAGTATATAAAAAATTACCCTTTAAACAGATAAACTATTACTGTTTTAAATAAAAAATATTATTTTTCAAATGATGATCTTTTATATACTAAAAAGTAATTTTATTAAAACAAGGTTCATTTGTGAACCCTAATCACACCAGATTCACTCTTAATAAAAACTTGTATACTAATGTGTAAAAATTTATACACTTTGTTAGCTATTTTTAGCGAATTTCGTATTAGTTTTTTAATAAACAACTAAATATAAAAAGTACTACATCCATCAGTTCCAAATGGATCAATTTTTTTTGCACATGAATTAAAGAGTATCATTATTTAATGTGCAGTGGGTATAGAGTTGTATTAGCGGGTGTGTGAACCCCATATTTTAATTTTATTAGTGGGAGTGTGTGAGTTTCATGTATGTAAAAAAGGGAAAAATGACCCTTGGGAACGAACGCTCAAAATGAAAAAATATGAAAACACTTTATGGTTGACGGAGAAAGTATTACATTCATTAAGATTCACATATATATTACTTCCTCCGTCCCATAAACAAATTCACACTTTCTATTTTTGTTCATCCCATAAACAAGTTCACACCCTCAAATAAGAAAATGCACACAAATCAATAACCCCACGACACACTTTAATTTCATAATTGTCACCCCTTTACAACTCACATAACTTACTTTATAATTTATTTATTACCTAAAAATACCAAACTATCCCTAAAAGTAAAGCAAAAAGTAACTTTTTCTTAAACTTCGTATCTACAGTAACTGGGAACTTGTCTTTGGGACGGAGGGAGTACTTAATAAAATTAATACAGATAGAGTGCACGGAAATTAACTCCATGTACCTGATTGTACGGAATATCAACTCAACGACAATAGTATTTCACTTCGTGTTACATAACATGTTTCTTATTAAAATAACATGTTTCTTATTAAAATGTATAGCCTATTAAATGATCATTAAATATCCTTGCAAATGTAAAGGTTATTTAGATAACAATTGTAAGACGTAACACATATTTATGGTATAAAATAGTAGATGAAATATTAAAAGGGAACATATGATCTCATTTGAAAGAGAACTCCCCGTACCGCTACAACGTTTGAAGCAATCACTATAAGAAAACTGTCAAATTTCAACATAAAAATTTCAACGAAAAGCAAAATCCGTTAGAAATTTTAGAGTTCCATCAAAATTTCTAATAAAACTTTAAACCGTTGCAATATTCCAATGAAAATTCCCATGGATATTTAAACTAATAGAATTTTCCAATGCTAATTCCACTAGCCTAATAAACTATTGGAAATTTTCAACAAAAATTCCTATAAAACCAAAAGTTATTGGAAAGTTCCAACGAAAATTCTCATATAAATTTTAACTGTTGAAAAATCTCAACGCTAATTCCAATAGTTTGATAAACTATTAGAAATTTCCAATAGAAATTTCAATTAAACTTAAGTCGTTGAAAAATTCCATCGAAAAAAAGAAACTTTAATAAATCTAAATGTCAATTTTTAACATAATTATATATTAGTTAAGTTGGTAGATGATATACTGATACACTCAAGATGTCAAGGGTTTAAATTCGAATAAATATCTATTTTTTAATCGTTGAAAAATTCTAACGGAGTTGGAAGATAGTTGGAATTTATTCCAACAGAAATTCCAAAAGAAAATTCCCTTGAAAAAAAGTTTGAATCACTTCTAGATAAAAAAAATTTCAACAAAAAAATGTCATTGGATTCACCGTTAGAAATATTGTTAGAAAAATGACGTTCCAAGGGCCACTTTTCCAACAGAAAAAATTCGTTGGGATATCTGTTGGAATCATGAATTCCAACGGTATTTTTGAAATTAATGAAACTTCAAATATGCAAGTAAACGGCTAAGAAGGGTTGCTCCAAATATGCAAATGTTACTTATCTACTCTTCAGTTATGATGTAACCTCAAAGGTTTGGAACCAAATTTATGTTTGGTTACGCATAGATATGGTTTCACACTAGCATGCTATCATCAATATTCTTTAACACAGAGAACGCTTGGACTAAGAAAATGAGCCTTTAGAGATTTCAACAATATGGGTTGATGAGACTTGTAACTTGATCTTCAATTAACACATTGAATTTAAATGATGTTGGCTATGAGGTTATTAAGGTAAAATCTTGATTGTGACTCTCTTCTAAGCTGTTGGAATTTCGTAACTTGAGTGTCTTATAGTAGTAAAGATGTCCACATTATTACTTCTTGAAATTGGTAAATTTTATTTTAGAGTCAACGGTTACAAAGTACATAAGGTTTACAAGCTAAGACTAACATTTATAATAAGTGAAATCAAGACAAGTAGTGATCTAGAGAGTGCGCAGAAGCAAGTGAACACCATGCTGTGGGAATGTGGTAATCACGGCGGTTGGAGCATGCGTGTTGGAGGCAGATAACTGGAACGAGAAATGTCGTAGAATCATGGCCACG
The DNA here is from genome assembly GCA_023678885.1 of Pogostemon cablin. NCBI lineage: Eukaryota > Viridiplantae > Streptophyta > Magnoliopsida > Lamiales > Lamiaceae > Pogostemon > Pogostemon cablin. Next base: position 12,771,172 of record CM042962.1, on the reverse strand, counting down.
GCGACTTTGGCCCCCATCCGAAGGGAAAATAGATGCCCCCACTCTTGTGTGCCTTGGACACTCCTTCACTGAACCTCTCCGGCTTCAACTCCATCGCATCGTCTCCCCAAATCCCACGGTCATACTTGGCACCAAGATGCCAACACCCTTGGGTAGTGTTAGCTCCCCCTAATGTTGTGTCCTCGGCCACTTGTCGTCTTAGAGACGTCGTCGGCGTGTAAATCCTCATCACCTCATACAATATCATGCTAATCTGTCACGTCATCATTATGTAATCATGTTCATTATTTGTGTCGTGATCATCCTCAGTTCAATAATATACCTCATACTTTACATTTTCCTATATTCCAAAAAACAATCACATGTCAAATAAGAAGATATTCTGTAATAAACTTTATACTTTTCGTATTTGTACATCCCAAAAACACTCACACCCCAAATAAGGAAATAACATGTAGTAGTTCAATAACCCAATAATACACTTTAATTTAATTCGAAAGTCCCACCCATTCTAATTACTTTCATAATATAATTTTATAATTAATTTATTATTTAAAAATACCAAATTTTTTTAATCTCTCTGTATCTATTTTCTGGGTTGTACTATCAGATTAGTAATGATCAGTAGAAGAGAGCCTTAAGGCTAGGACTAAGTTTAATTTCCTTTCGTCTCTTAAGCATCATTCATATCATTAGTAATAAATACGTACGATTTTGAGGTGAGATAGGCCTTCGAAAGTCGGATCCCCTGTCCCAAAGACGTTAAAAACTTCGTCTCTAGCTCTGTTTTACCACTCCGGATATCTACTCAGTAAAACCAACGTCCAGACAAGTACTGTGGAGGTGGTCTCCTGCCCGGCGAAGTAGAATGACATGCAAAAGATAGATAGTTAACTAAAGAGAAATACATCTCAAGTTAAATTTTACACTTTTTGTTTTCGTCTGTCTCTTATTAAACTTCATTACCAAAAAAAAAATATCGTATCAATTCCCACCTCTAAAGATATATTTTAATTATAAATTTAAAATCTTCACCTAACATGCTTTATAATTTATTTTATTACCTAAAAACGCTACATTACTCTAAAAAATCAATAAAGTTAATTAGAGAATAATTTTTCTTAAACTCCAACATCTATTGCCCAAAAAATTAATCACCTTGAGTTTGTCTATGTGGAAAGCAGGGTTGAGGATTTTCCTGAGTTTGGCCCATTTCTCTTTCTCAGATCTGAAAAGTCCCAGTAACAAACAGCTATACCAAAGAATTGATCTTGGCCTTCTGGAACACAGTGTGCTTTGATGTCATCTCCTTGATCACTTCTGGGTCTGTAATCATCACTGTGGGTTTTGTCCCTAGCCAGTAAAAACACTCTTTCCCTACAATTTGAAGAGAGAGGATATATATACCAGTGAAAGAAAGAGAATAGCATACCATATCTCTGAATGGTTTTGAAGAAGAAAGGAACAACTCTTGGCCTTATATCATCATCAATGTTGATGGGCTTCAACTTAGCCTCCTCATTGGCTATGGCCATCTCCTTCAAATCTCCATGGATGAATCTGTAAGAGCTCCCCTTCAAACCCTGTTTCCTCAGAAGCTTCTCTAGCCTCTTTGGAGTGATAATCCACTGCCTTCCATACTAAGTATGCCAACACTAAGCCCACACAAGCTGCTGCCATTTGGTAAACCACTGCTGCCATTCTTTGTTTCGTACTCCCAATATTCTACATTTCTTATCTTGACCAACCAAAAGATGAACATCACATCGATAATTTGAATTAAATGTTATCTTAATTTTTATCAGTTCAAGGTCCGAATTATGGATGAACTATCAATTCGAAAATTAAATTATTTTTTTATGTCTGAAATATGTAAAACTATCAATCCAAGACCTGAATTTGTCAAATATTATCTCATATTTTATTAATTTAGGGACTAAGTTCAGGCCCTGAATTGATAGTTTTACATAATTCAGGCCCCTAATCGATAGAAAACATAATTCAAGCCCCAAATTGATAGTTTACCTATTTTTCAGGTCTTGAATTAATAAAATTTCAATTTATCACTCTAGCATATTTTATAATTTTTCCGTCCCGTTTTAATAGTTATGTTTTCTTTTTGCATGAAAAAATAGTATTTTAATGTATTGTGAGTAATTAATTGTATAAGTATTGTAGGTGGGTCTCATGAAGATATTTTAATTATTCACTAATACTTGGGTAAAACCAATTAAGCCCTATGGTCCCCTTCCAATCCTATGTAACATATGTATTCCTAGGGTATTTAAATTAAGGGACCACATGGTTTACAAAGATTTATGAGGTTTACAAGAAACTAACTCTTAATTGTTTTGTGTGAATCTCATATACCAAAAATAAAAATATACTACCTCCGTCCCATAAAGAAGTTCAAAGTTACTGTAGATACGGAGTTTAAGAAAAAAATATTTTTTTGGGTAGTTTGGTATTTTTAGGTAATAAATAAATTATAAAGTAAGTTTTGTGAGTTGTAAAGGGGTGGCAATTTTGAAATTAAAGTGTATTGTGGGGTTATTGATTTATGTTTATTTCCTTATTTGGGGGTGTGAACTTGTTTATGGGACGAACAAAAATAGAAAGTGTGAATTTATTTATGGGACGGAGGGAGTAATAACTATTAGAATGGGATATCCAAAAATGAAATAAGTAACTATTAAGATGGAACGGGTGAAATTATTTTATTTATTGTCTAATAATATTACAATACCTTTAAAAATTAATAAAATTAATATAAAAAAACTAAGTGTGAAACAAAAGAGTAAATAATATTGGAAATTTGCCCCAAGGCATAGCTCAAGTGGTAGAGGGGAGGGTGGAAAGATCTTCTAATTGAGTTTGGTTGCTGCAGGGTGGGGGTTCGAATCCTGTCTTTGTCATGTGAAGCATCTACTAAGCAAAATATCCTCTAAAACAAAAGAAAAATAATAATAACAGTGCCCCTGTTTATTTAGGGGTTTTCTTTATAATAAGGGTAATTATTAAAATACAAAAATGTAAATAATTATTCTTGACTCGAATTTTTGACTCAATTAAAATTTATGATTAGAATGTACTCCTTCCGTCCCGCAAAAAAAACGGAGGGAATACATATTATTATTACTCAATTATACATATTTATGATTTAATTAAAATTTTTTAAATCAAGTCAGAGATATTTTCGTAAATTTGGACATTTTAATATTTATCACTAAAGTTTGAGCATTTAAAATTTTTTTGTTAAATCTATATGGGCATATAAAAGTTTTCCTCAAAAAAAAATAGAAACCTTAACTTTGTGTAAAAATAATTTTGGTTTTACTTTTACCATCCGAAAAAGCAGGATAAAATCTAAATTTTGATTGCTTGGTTCAATTTAATTTTAACAAATTCTAGACGTTACTTACGTTAGACGACTTGTGAGACGTGTTAAAGTATGTCTATTATTTAGATAAAATATAGGTGGTTAAAGTATATTTTCTAAAACATGCTGCATTATGTATTAAAGTATTATTTTAGTGTGTTATAATATGATTTATTATTGACATATTTTACCTACAAATAAGCATACTTTATTTATACAATAAGCAAGTGATGGTAGACCCGTCTCACAAGAGAATGTCTCTTTAATTTTTGTCCTTCAACATTTTCAATTTTTTATTTTAGTTATTTTGTACTTTTTTTTCCTCTCTTTTTATTTTGTACACTTTTCATTTTAAGTTATCTCATAAAATTTTGCATCTCCCTTAAAAAAAAGTAAAAAGTCAAAATAATTACCCTTCCTACTATACTTTATTTTTAAAAAAAATCACATCTTCTAACACACCTAAGACACTTTATTATTTATTTATTACATTATTTATTTATTAGAGATGGGGGAGTATAATTTTAGTCATATACTTTTAACTTTTTCATTTAGGCCTTTAAAAAAAACAAAATCAAACTTACATGAGTTCCAAATCTATTAAGTTCAAAAATAAAATTGCAAAATAATTAAAATAACAAAATAAAAATTCAAAAGAACTCAAATTAAATGAAATACATGACGGAATACGAAAATGGAATAGGTGGGTGATATGAAAACGCAGGGGAATTATCAAGTGGTAGAAAATATCTTGAGAATGTATGGATGGACATTATATTATATAAATGGGGGGATAACCAGTCTTATTAAGACAGAAAGTAGGAAGGGATATTTAACAAATTTAAGTGGATGAAAATGGAAGTTACTGTGTATCAAATACTTTGTGCTTTGCTTGGGTGTTTGGTGTTGAGATACACATGGAAGGTGATCAAATGGGCTTACATCACCCCCAAGACTCTGGAGAAAGCCCTGAGAAAGCAGGGTTTCAAGGGGAATTCCTACAGACTCATTTATGGTGATTTGAAAGAGATTGCCACTGTCTTTCAAGAAGCCTACTCCAACCCCATTGATTTGGACCATGATATCAACCCTAGAGTTCAGCCTTTTTTCATTCATACCATTCAGAAATATGGTGATTAATTTTCTACTTCTTTATTTGTATCTGTTTGGTTTGATTATGTGGTGTTGTGTGGTTGCCTGGTTTGTGTCTTATCATGTCACGCATTTTGGTGTTATATCTTCTGTTGAATGATCTAGTGGATTTATGACTCCATTAGTTAAATCAATTTTGGAAATTAAAAGAGAATGAATTTGTTTGAATTTGCAGGAGAAGAGTCATTTGTTTGGTTTGGCACAAGACCTTCAGTGATCATCACAGACCCTGAACTAATCAAGGAAGTTCTAACCAAGATTCATGTTTACTTGAAGCCAAACAACATGAATCCACTAACCAAGCTCCTTGTACAGGGACTTGCGACCTTAGAAAAAGATAAATGGTCCAAACACCGCAAGATCATTAACCCGGCTTTCCATCTCGACAAATTGAAGGTGATCTTAGAGTGATCTGATTAACTATTAAACGATATTTCTCGCTATCAGCTTTAGCTTTTAGATGAGAATAAAGGTCTAAGGTTGAGGGGCATGTTAAAGTGACCTTTAAATATTAAATGATACTCTCGTGTATATTAATTTAAGCTTTTAGATGGGGTGATCATTTAATAGTTGCTAACTCTCTTCTTTGGTGCAGCTCATGATTCCAGCTTTCTACATGAGCTGTAATGAAGTTTTGAGCAAGTGGGAGACAATCTGTCACTCCGAGGGAGGATCCTGTGAGGTGGACGTGTGGCCTCACCTTCAAAACTTGACGAGCGATGCCATATCAAGAACAGCTTTCGGTAGTAGCTATGAAGAAGGGAGGAGGATATTCGAACATCAGAAGGAACAGACGAAGCACACCGTCCAAGCTTCACGTTCGATGTATATTCCAGGATTGAGGTAAAACAGTAGATGAACTAAGATAGTGTCGAAAGGGCAGCTTCATTATTGATTGTGTGTGTGTTTTCAATGTGTAGATTCGTGCCAACAAAAAGGAACAGGAGAATGAAAGAAATCAACAGAATTGTGAAGTCGTCTATTAGGAGTCTCATTGATAAAAGACTGAAAGCAGGGGAGACCATTACAGAGGACTTGTTAAGCATGTTGTTGAAATCCAATCTCCAAGAAATTGAAGAGCATGGTAGTAGCTTCGGTATGAGCATAGATGAGGTGGTGGAAGAGTGCAAGCTGTTCTACTTAGCGGGGCAGGAGACGATGGCAGTGCTGCTCGTGTGGACTATGATTCTGCTGAGCAGATATCCAGATTGGCAGACGAAAGCAAGGGAACAAGTTATACAAGCCTTCAGCAATGAGGCTCCTAATTTTGATAGTTTAAATCAGCTGAAGATTGTAAGCCTTCTTCACTTCCATTTTTATTATACTACTATTGATCATTTACCTGTCTTGAGATTCGTTAAATGACCACTTCATCAAAAAGTTTAAGCTGAGAAAGAGGAGAAATGTTTAATGCTTAATCAAATCACTCTAACACTGGCTCTGATATCAGATTAATTATCTAAAAGTTTAAGCTGATAGAGAGGATAATCGTTTAATAGTTAATCAAGTCACTCTAACAGGATCTTGGTGGCAGATTAACATGATTTTGTACGAGGTGTTGAGGCTATATCCGCCTTTTTCTGCTCTTGCTCGGCGTGTGGGTGAGGAAACTAAGTTGGGGAAGTTCAGATTACCAGCTGGAATCCAGATTGTTATGCCGAATATCATATTGCATCACAGCCGCGAAATATGGGGGGACGACGCCTCAGAATTTAATCCGGAGAGGTTCAGCGAAGGAGTTGCCAAGGCACAAAAGAGTCAAGGTGTATTCGTCCCCTTCGGGTGGGGGCCTCGAATATGTATTGGACAGACGTTTGCAATGACGGAGGCTAAACTAGTACTGTCGATGATTCTACAACGTTTCTCGTTCGAGCTATCGCCTTCGTATACGCATGCTCCCTGCCATATGTTTACAACGCAGCCTCAGTATGGTGCTCACTTGATTCTGCATAAGCTCTAGATTCTTGCTATTCACATGTGACTCTTACGTTGTAATGACATTACAATAAATTCAGTGTGGAATTACTATATCTGCAATTAGTATATTACTCCATTTTCGTATAACTATTGTCATTTTGTAATTATTTCAGTATTTGTATCGAGGCTAATTAATGCACTGTGTTTAACCGTTAGTAGTTTGGGTTCATATGCATATGGATTATAAAAAATCTTATAAAAAGATCGATTAAAAAAAAGTATATATACACATGGGAAAATATTAATTTTAGTCATTTAGGATAGGCAAAATACATTTTTAGTCCTTAAGTTTGGCAATTTTTCAAAATCGGTCATTCGGTGTAAGAATTTAGTCTTTTTATTCCACTTTTAGTCCTTTTTGTCTACTTTTGGTCCATTTTCCGGCAATTGTAAGGACCAAAAGTTGATGAAAATGACTAAATTCGGACACCATAGAACCACTTTTGAGAAATTACTAAACTTGAGGACTGAAAATAGATTTGTTTATCCTAGAAGACCAAAATTGATATTTTCCCCATACATATTCATATACTCATATAGGTCAGAAAAGTCCCAAAACAGCCTCTTAATGTTGCTCACTTGATTCTGCACAAGCTCTATATAGTCTCTCTGTCTGCAAAATCTACCATACATCAGGTTCAATAGTATTCCCTTAGTCTTGAATAACGTTTCTCGTTTATTGGTCCACATTATTTAACAATTTTTTTTTACCAATTTTATTCACTCTAGAGAATATTGTAGTATTTTTACTAGTAATGTATGTTGAAAAAAAAATTGAGGAAAGTTTGTAAGGTTTTATGAGATAGGAAGAAATGTTTATTTTTGATGAATTGCTTTAATCAATTAACTAACAAAACGAAAACAAAATGCTAATAATTTTGGTAGGATATTATGATCATGTGGAACGATACAATATATAGAAACAGTTTTTTGAAAAGGCAAAAATTTCTGCGCCCCCGGGAACACGGTCTGTGTCCCCATGTGAACACAACCCTTCCCCTCCCTATTTTATTTAAACATATGTATTGTTAGGGAGCCCATGTGAACACAACCCTTCCCCTCCCTATTCTATTTAAACATATGTATTGCTAGGGAGCCCATGTGAACACAACACTTCACCTCTCTATTCTTTTTAAACCTATGCAGTTTAAATTGTAAATGGACACGGATCTAAATACGCACTACAAGAAAAAATTCCTTTAACCACATATTTTTTTATGTCATTTTAATATCAGTGTGATAATAAGTATTGTATTGCTACATTATATTTTTAGGGGTGTTAATATGTGTTCTTTAAAGACACTTAATAAAATGATGTGTTGATATTTATCCTATCACTACACTTCAAAAGGAACACTTAACTATTGCTACACTTTTTTACTACACAAAAAAAGTGTCCTTATATATACTCTTATACTTTTTAGTATCACTTTTGCTACACTTTTTTAACACATAAAAAAAATGTCATTATAAGTACTACTTAGAGACACTTAAGAATACATGTGTAAATATATATTTTGTTACTACACACGATGAAAGATCACAAATTATTAAAATTTATTTTATTTATTTATTTTTCGTTGTTAAAATATTAAAATAGAAATATTTTATTTTATTATAAAATTAAATTAATTTTTAAAATTTTTTATAATAAATAATTATTTTAATTAATTTAATGGTTAAGAAAATAAAATTTATTTTTATTTTAATAACAAAATCTTATACTTTAAATTAATTATTTTTAAAATAATTAGTTATATATATTTCTATATTATTATATTTTATCTTACAAAATTAAATTTATACTATAATTTCATTAGTAATTTGAATTTTATTTTATTATACCTATTAAACTGATAATATAAAATTAATATTATAAAATTTAGTATAAAACTTAATTATGTATTCTATGTATATATATTATTTTTAATAAAATATTACAAGAATTACTTATAGTTTAATGGTTTTCTGACTTAAAATAAGGATCTAATACGGGTGGTACGGGTTCGAGTTTTAGAGAAAACACTTTTGATATTATTTTACTGTGACATTTAAAAGTGTATTAATAAGTCACCTATCTTCACACTTTAAAGTGTATTAATAAAAGTAAGTGTGATAATATGCATAATTCTTCACACTTTAAAGTGTGTGATAGGGGTACTGTCTATTCCCACGGGGACCACAAAAAAAATCAAATCAATGTGATTATAGGTAAAATGTATTAATATATTACCTATTACAACACCTTTTAATGTATTTAGAAGCAATTTTTTTTGTAGTGACGTATGCCCGAGCAGAGACTCACCTTTTCAATAATTATATCAATCCTAGGTCCTACACATGAGAAAAATTATTCTTAAACATTACAATTGTTATTCTTTTAAAAATGTCTTTTTTTTTTTAATTATTGAAAAATAATACTGTTTTCATCTACAGGGGTAAATTATCATAAAATAGAGTAATACTTTATGATCCAATTTTACATTAACTTGTTATCGTGCAATATCTCCTTAATACGCCATTCGATCTCACTAAAAAAAGTATTTTTTAACAACATAATTTATCAACGAAATTCAATCTGTTGGTAATTACTAATGATTAGCAACCAAAATAACATTTTTCTCTCAGCAATGGAATACCAACGGATTTATTCTCTATTTTAGCAATGGAATTCAATCCGTTGGTAATTATCAAGAGAATCTTTATATAAATTACCAATGGAATTTTTAGCAATGTATTACCAACGAAATTATTTATCAACGGAATTGATTTTTCGTTACTAAAAATTTATCAACCACCACTTTACCAACGGATTTCATTGCTAATCCGTTGGTAAACCAATTTAATAATGGAATTAAGGCTGTTTTGTAATGTCATCAACTTAAATTTACACTTTTGTTTCGATCATTCTCAACTTAAGTTCACACCTCTATGAAAAACATAAAAATAAAAGCCACTTAACCAAAACACCTTATGATATTAATTTCAAAATTGATTTTCATTCTGTATATAATTATTTTATAATTTATTTATTAAACAAAAATACTAAAATATTTATTCAAAAAAAGAAAAATTAATAAATTAATATCTCTATTAGTAAATGTGAATTGGGATGAAAGTAGTAAAGTTATAATTATTTTGACATAAAAAAAATAGATAAATTGGAATTCTTCTTTATAAACCTAAAAGATATGTTACTCATTAATTTGAGATAGAGAGACTTTTTCTATCAATTTGATTTTAGAAAAGATATAAAATTAATAGATTCAATGTCTCATGAGTTAAATAATCAACATATATTGATAAAAAAAATATTTTAGAACTTCAGATAACCTATGTTTCTAACCATATATAACCTAAATTGTTATTCTCATTGAACAAACCTAATAATATATTATCTACTAATCATATACTCCCTCCGTTTCCATTTTGGTCGTCCCACCCAAAGAGTCTCATTTCTTTTTTTACACATATGAGACCCACACACCCCCTCTAATACAATTAAAATATGGGACTCACACTCCCACTAATACAACTACATATTACACATTAAATAATAATACTCCTTAATCTACGTGCAAAAAAATAAATGACCCCTCTTACGCTGGGACGGAGGGAGTATATATATATATTAAGTATATTATAGCATAAACTTTTCTTGCTGACGTGTCGTCTCCAGAGCGCTCCAATGTGACGTGTAATTTTCTCAAATTTTTGAATTTTTTAATCCTTTTTTAATATTTTTCTTATTTACTTTTATTAACTTCCTTATTTAATATTTTATTTATTTATTTGGGTATCATTAATTAATTACTAAATCTTTTAATGCAATAAATTAATTAATATCAAATTAAACTATATATATATAAAGGGAAAAAAGAATATTCCATATAATATTCTCTCTCACTCCACCTATAAATAAGACTTTTTATTATTCATTCTAAATACACATTCGATTCTCCAAGAGGATTAGAAGATTTCTTCAAGTTCCTCTAGAGAATTGATTTATGAAAGTATAAAAAATTATTTCAATAGAGGGAATCAAGTAGAGATTCGATCTACCTCTAAAAAATCGATTCAAGTATTCTTCAAGAGAAAGAGAACTGATTCAAATATTCTTGAATCGATTTACCTCTTAAAAATCAATTATTCAAGAGAAAGAGAATCGATTCAAGTATTTTTGAATAGATTTACATCTTAAAAATTGGAGAAAGAGAATCGATTCAAGTATTCTTGAATAGATTTACATCTTCAAGAGAAAGAGAATCGATTCAAGTATTCTTTAATAGATTTACATCTTAAAAATTGGAGAAAGAGAATCGATTCAAGTATTCTTGAATAGATTTACATCTTTTAATTTTTCAAGAGTAAGAGGATCGATTCAAGTATTCTTAAATCGATTTACATCTTAAGAATCGATTCTTCAAGAGGAAACAACTCGATTAAAGTATTACCTCTTAAGAGTCAGATTCAAGTATACTTTAAGATCTACTTATAAAGTATTGATTCAAGTATTCTTCAAGTGAAAGAGGATCGACGATTTAAGTACTCTGTAATAGATTTACCTGTAGATAATAAGATGTTAAAAAACTAATTCATGTATAGAATTGAAAGCTTAAGTTCTTTAAATTAAATCATTATTTCTTATCAAATAACATTAAAATTGTGTTTGTAAATATTTGTTAATTTTTTAAATTTAGTATATTAATATTTATTTATTTACATATATCTAAATTATTCAATTATGACATATGAATTATAAAATTATTTTTCTTTAATTGTTTATATAATTTGAAACTAATAAAAATAAATAAAAATAAAAATAATAAATTCATTACAAATTTATGAATATTTAAAAGAACATTATAGTCTTACTATTTAATTATTTTTCTTACATACTTATTATGACTTATTTACTTTAGTATCATTAATTGTAATTGATAAATAAATCATTCGATATGAATAAATTAATTAGTATCAAATCAAATCATGTATAGAAAAAAATTGAGATTTTTTTATATATAATTGATATTTATTTTAGCCAAACAGTAAAATTAAGGATTTATTACTAAGAGTTATGTACTTTGATCATAATTGCACTTAAATACAATGAAAAAATGAAATACTAACAACTATATAAATATGCAGCAAAGAGACAAAATTGCCCCTACGTGGTTGCACAATTTTTTAGAGAGATATGGTGGAGTAATAAATAGTTTTCAATTGTACATATATATAAAGTAACATTTAAAAAAAATAAAAGTCAAAATTCTTTCAAATAATTAGAATATATGTACATATATATTAACTTTTTACATTATTTAATATCCGTTACATTATCAAAAGTCAAATGTTATAATTTGTTGCAAATTCTTTACATTGATGAAAGAATTTGTTTAACTATAAGAAAAAAATCTCCTTAATTAATGTTGTTACGTTATATAACACAAATTATTTAATTATAAAAAATAAGAATAATAATTAAACAATCTCGTGTTGTACGTGGATTTCAAACTAATATATATATATATATATATATATATATATATATATATATATATATATATATATATATATATATATATATATATATATATATATTACAAAAACAATAAGTTACACTATGTTTTGCACGTTTTCAATAACAACAATAATACACATTATTAATATTTTTGAAATATCGAAATATTACAACAAAAAAATTATTCTTTAGTAAGTAAATTTAAAAATTTTATTTATTTTTTCTTTATTTTTTTATGGGAAAATAAATATCATTATGATTGCTGGAAACCGCCAGCACGGGGTGATTACAAGATGAATTCTGGAAGAGAGTTCCAAGAAGATTCATTAAGTACATTATATTTCGCTAAAAAAGCTAACTCATGAACAACAAGATTAATTGCGACTAATCCAACAAAAAAAAAGATTGTAAAGAATGCACGAGATTCCAAATATCACTTAAGATGGGGATAGCAACAACAGGGCAAGAAACTTCATTCAAAGCACTAAGTAGGACTGTGGAAGCATCACCAATAAATGAAAGTACAGAGTATAGAAATATAATTAAAATTGATTGTATTATTCTACATATAAATATACAACTTACAGTTAATATATACAATTGGTTGCTAATAACTATTTCTTAAAATTAAGCAATCATATATTCAATGATGTTGATGGCTAATAACTAATTCCTAAAACAAAACAATCATATACAACGTGACTTGCGTCTTGTTTTGTTTCACGGCCAACCCACGAATTTCCGATGGTCGGTATATGTGGATCAACAACTACTTAATGCCGTTATAAAACAAGTGAAATTTAATTTTGGGGTTGTGGGGCGTGTATAATTTTTAATTTTAGAAGGGTAATTTAGCAGTTTTAGGGTGTGTATATACAATAAAATTAGAAAATAAAATATTAAAAGGGGGTGTGTATTTAATAAAATGTATGTATTTAATAAAAAGGGATGTGTATTTAACAACACTCATATTCTAATTACTATATATTTGGCCACACTTGTATGAGATCTTCTTATTGGGAGACCATTTATCACTATAGTAATTAGTTATCATTTTTAATAAAAATATGTTAGTATTATTTTTCTTTTAAATGTATTACTTTTTATTTATAATATAAAGACAAAGATTTGTGTAAGACCATCTCACGTAAAGGGTTACTTGAGACGGATAAAAAGTGATAGTGATACTCAATTAATGAAAATTGATAATGCTATTTCATGAACAATTTATAGTATAAATGAAAAGTGATAAAATTTTATGGCGAAAGTGACACTACAAAAAAAGTATTTTTTAGCAACCGAATTTACCAACAGAATTCAATCCGTTGCTAATTAATTACCAATGGATTAGCAACAAAATGACATTTTGTTTTAGCAACGGAATGCCAATGAAATTATTCTCTATTTTAGCAACGGAATTCAATCCGTTGCTAATTACCAACGGATTACCAAGGGAATCATTTATAAATTACCAATGAAATTATTTGCAACGAATTACCAATGAAATTATTTAGCAACTGAATTGATTTTTCGTTGCTATAAATTTACCAACCATACTTTACCAACGGATTTCATTGCTAATCCGTTGGTAAGTAAATTTAACAATGGAATTAAGGTTTTACCAACGGAATATTCCGTTGGTAAAAAATAATTTTTTTGTAGTGTGATAACTATTTTAAAAAGTATAAAATGATTTCACGTGAGATATCTCACGCAAGACCTACCCTATTATAAATTATTCATGAAATAGTTCACTGCATCATTTTTACTTTTTATTAATTGAGTGTCATTTTCATTAAAATATTATCACTTTTTATCCGTCTTACAAAAATCATTCTGTGAAATGGTTTCACACAAGCCTTTGTCATAAATATATATAGTCATCTATACAATTTTAAAGTCACACTGTGGTGGACCTAAAACACAAGTAAATTTGTATTTAATCACTAAATTTGTATTTAATCACACTATAAAATAAAATAAAATAAATAAAAATTAATTTAATAACTATACACTACACTCTAAATTTTATCCCATAAATTTTAAGGTGCATAAAAAATTGAGTCTCAATTTTATTTGTTTTCAATGTGCCACAAAGTTTGTGGTCTGCTTCTTCACGCAAGTGTTAGTTTCTAGAAGAACTACCCCGCTTATTTTGGGTTTTCTTTGAGATTGAAAATATTGAACATTCATTATGGTCCCTCATTTATTTTCTGAGCAAATGTTGCTTCAAATAATTTTGCTGAATGAGTTTCGTGAAATTAATTTTTATAAAAATAGGATTAGTGGAAAAAAAAATTACCAATTTTATTTTTATTATAAATTAATTCTCATCTTTCAGAAAATTATGAAAAAGAATATTATTTTTAAGTATTATAACAAAATACATCATATTTCTAAAAAAAGAAATACCACTTTTAGTCATAAATTTGGTGCGTTTTGTAACAATACTTAAAAATGATATTCTTTTTCACTCCCTCTATCCGCCCTTAAGATATACATTTGCTTTTTGCACGTGAATTAAGAAGTATTATTATTTAATGTGTAATAGGTAGTTGTATTAGTGGGGTGTGTGGGTCCTATATATATATATTAAATATATTAGTGATGTATGTGGGTACCATGTATGTAAAAAGGGAAATGTATACATTTGGTGCGGACGCCCAAAATAGAAAGATATATACATTTCTGGCGGATGGAGGAAGTACAATATTTCAAAGGTGAGAATTATTTTGTAATTAGAATAAAATTCGTAGTTTTTCTTCGTATTAACCAAAAAAATATACATATTTAATTATATTGTTTTATGAATAATTTATTAGGATCAATGATCAGTTGAACATGAATGATATATTCTTTTTTTAAATTGAAACGGTCGTCGAAAATAAAGGGTCTTTAGCATTTGATTAAGAAAAATTTTAAAAAATAAAATAAATAAATGAATATAAAATATAAAAATCAAGAGTATGAATTTTTTATAAGAGGATATAATATTCGATACAAGGGGTACGTATAAGTTATAACATTCGAATTAGAATGATCTAAATCCATGAGTCTTAACACATACGAAACTTTGCCTCTTATTAATTATTTATAAATAAATTAATTAGATGATTATTTCTTTCATCCTGTAATAATTTTTATTAGGGTATTACCACCCAAAAGGTTACTAAAAACACCCAATTTTTAAAAAAAATTAATTGTGAAAACTCTATTATATCTTTTTATTTTTTTTCTAAATTTACTCCTCAAACCCATTTTGCTTATCCAACTCACACACCATTGTTTATGGCTTTGGAAATTCAAAAGGCATCACATTCTTATGCTGGATATTTTTCGAATTTATGGTATGGATTATTCAATTAATTAACATAGAAACCGTTGATCGGAATTATCCTAATTTGGTGATGTGAGTTTTTTTTTTTTTTGATGGGTAATGAGATAATGGAGTTGTAGTTCAACCACCAATGCCGCTCCAATTCTCAAGCAAACGAAATTCAATGAAAATATAACGAAGAAAAAGTTGTAGTTATTGTTTTCTTTAAATTCTGTTGATCTCAAACAATGAATCTTCAAAAGAAAACTTTGGGTGGAATTAGCTAGAAAAATAAGTTAGGGGTGAGGATATTTATAGTACTTATAAAATTATATTTTTAGTAATAACGTCACCTTTTTATTAAAAATATTATTATTTTTTATTAAATTAATTGTATAAAAAAACATGAATTTTTGTCTTATTACAAATTAATTCTAATTTTTATAAAATTGTAAAAAAGATCATAATCTTTAATATTTGTGTAAACCACATACAACAAATGAAGCATACCCCACAGCAGCTATGACATTTATAGCCACGTAAGGCCTCAAGGTGAAATATAAAACGACGTCGTTTCGTATGCTCATTCCCAAATTAAACGCTTGCCCCGATTTTTAGTGAGAGAAACCAGCTACCTTCTTCTTTCCTCTGGTAAGACAGAGATTTTAGCAGTCATAATCTTTCTAAATAATAATTCTTCTCTTTCATCTCATAGTTACCCTTCCACTCATTCCTTTCTCACACAACACCCACTCAGCTGCATGTTATTGAACTTGTGGCTGAAACCTAGTTTCGTATCCATTTGGGTTCTCCGATGGATGCACAATCAAGTTGAATTGCGCAGCAACGTCGGGAATATAGGACCGGCAATTTTGACGTGCTAAAATTTTAAGCGGTATGCGCTCCTCTTTGGCAACTGCATCTCCTCGAAAGGGCCGAATGTGTGCAAGGGTTTTACTTAAATTGTATTTGAGAATTAGGGCAAGGGTTTTAATTTGGGAATGAGCATACGGAACGATGTCATTTTATAATTTACATCCCACTTGGAGTCCTTTGGATTTAAAATGCCATGTTAGTAGTCCGGCAGTCTTCATCTACCCGATGAGTGCGATTTGCACAAACTATAAATGTCATGGTCTTTTTTATAATTTTACAAAAGTTTGGATTACGATATTAACCCTTTCTTATTTATGTCATCCAAATATTTATCTTAGATATTTGGGGGTTATAATCTTACATGTGATGTACGCGGAATGAATGAGTGGTGTAGAATGAATAAGTGTTCAATATGTTTGTATGCCATCAAACAAAAGCAGCTCTTTCACCAGTACTAAACTTGGTGCTGTCTTCTAGAAATATATTTATTGATGTTATAAGACGGTCGGATCTTTATGAAAAGTGAATTAGGGTGATAATGTGGCTGTATTAGCGGCATTGTATTTAACTTGATAATATATATTTTTTCATAAAATATTATACCCTAAAAAATAACTATAAATAACTATTAAACTCTTACAAATTTAACGTAATTTAAGAAATGATAGTAACACTTAACATATACTCCATTTAGTAAATGAAATACAAGACGGAAAACGGAAATGAAATAGGTGATGCTGGATACTCATAGGACTAGTTATCAAGTGGTAGAAAATATGTTGAGAATAGAAGCATAGATATATTATATAAAGAGGGAGACAACCACTCTTATTAAGACAGTAAGTAGGAAGGGACATTTAAGTGGTTGAAAATGGAAGTTATTGTGTATCAAATACTTGGTGTTTTGCTTGGGTGTTTGGTGTTGAGATACACATGGAAGCTGCTCAAATGGGCTTACATCACTCCCAAGACTATGGAGAAAGCCCTGAGGAAGCAGGGCTTCAAGGGGAATTCCTACACACTCATCTATGGTGATTTGAAAGAGATTGCCACTGTCTTTCAACAAGCCTACTCCAACCCCATCGATTTTGACCATGATATCAAGCCTAGAGTTCAGCCTTTTGTCATTCATACCATTTGGAAATATGGTTGATTAATTTTCTACTTCTTTATTTGTATCTGTTTGGTTTGATTATGTGGTGTTGTGTGGTTTGTGTCTTGTCCTATCATGCATTTTGGTGTTAAATTTTCTGTTGAATAATCCAGTGGGTTTATAATTCCATTAGTTAACAATCAAAGTGTTGGTTTAATCAGTTTTGGAAATTAAAAGATTGGATATGAGAATTTGCAGGAGAAGAGTCATTTGTTTGGTTTGGAACAAGACCTTCAGTAATCATCACAGATCCTGAACTAGTCAAGGAAGTTCTAACCAAGATTCATGTGTACCTGAGGCCAAAGAACACGAATCCACTGAACAAGCTCCTCGTACAAGGACTTGTGTCCTATGACAAAGACAAATGGTACAAATACCGCAAGATCATCAACTCGGCTTTCCATCTCGACAAATTGAAGGTGATCTTAGAGTGATTTGATTAAGTATTAAACGATATTCTTCTCTACCAGCTGTAGCTTTTAGATGAGGTGATCATTTAACAAAGGTTCAATGTTCAAACTCCACTTCCACCCATTTAAAATTCCACGGGCTGGGCAGGTGGCAAATTAACCTGCCTGCACATGAGGGGCATGTTAGAGTGACCTTTAAATATTAAATGATGCTCTTGTAGGGTTTATTCCAGTTTAAACTTTTAGATGGGGTGATCATTTAACCGTTGCTAACAGCCTAACTCTCTTTCTTGGTGCAGCTCATGATTCCAGCTTTCTACATGAGCTCGAATGAAGTGTTGAGCAAATGGGAGATGATATGTCTCTCCAAGGGAGGATCCTGTGAGGTGGATGTGTGGCCTCACCTTCAAAACTTGACGAGCGATGCCATATCTAGAACTGCGTTCGGTAGTAGCTATGAAGAAGGGAGGAGGATATTCTAACATCAGAGCGAACAGATGAAGCACTTTGTCAAAGCTTCACGTTCGATATATATTCCAGGATGGAGGTAAAATAGTACATGAACTAAGATAGTGTCAAAAGGGCAGCTTCATTATTGATTGTGTGTGTGTTTTCAATGTGTAGATTCGTGCCAACACAAAGGAACAAGAGAATGAAAGAAATCAACAGAATTGTTAAGTCGTCGATTAGGAGTCTCATTGATAAAAGACTCGAGTTGATGAAAGCAGGGGAGACTACAGAGGACCTGTTAAGCATATTGTTGAAATTCAATCTCCAAGAAATCGAAGAGCGTGGTAGTAAGAGCTTTGGGATGAGCATAGATGAGGTGGTGGAAGAGTGCAAGTTGTTCTACTTCGCGGGGCAGGAGATGACGTCAGTGCTGCTCGTGTGGACCATGATTATGTTGAGCAAATATCCGGATTGGCAGACGAAAGCTAGGGAAGAAGTTTTGCAAGCCTTAAGCAATGAGGCTCCTGATTTTGATAGTTTGAATCAGCTGAAGATTGTAAGCATTCTCCACTTCCATCTTAATATACTGTTGATCATTTACTTGTTGTCTTTAGATGGTTAAATAACTAACTCATCTAAAAACTTAAGCTGACAGAGAGTGGAATCGTTTAATACTTAATTAAATCACTTGGTGACAGGTTAACATGATTTTGTACGAGGTGTTGAGGCTTTATCCGGCTGCCTCTGCTATTGCTCGGAGTGTGGGTGAGGAAACTAAGTTGGGAAAGTTCAGATTACCAGCTGGAGTTCAGGTTATTTTGCCGATTATCATATTGCACCACAGCCGCGAAATATGGGGGGACGACGCCACAGAATTCAATCCGGAGAGGTTCAACGAGGGAGTTGCCAAGGCACAAAAGAGTCAAGGTGCATTCATCCCTTTCGGAGGGGGGCCTCGGATATGTATTGGACAGATGTTTGCAATGGCGGAGGCGAAACTAGCACTAGCGATGATACTACGACGTTTCTCGTTCGAGCTCTCACCTTCGTATACGCATGCTCCCTGCAACATGCTAACAGTGCAGCCTCAGTATGGTGCTCACTTGATTCTGCATAAGCTCTAGATTATTGCTATTTATATGTTCAATCAAGATCTAGACTTTTGATTCTAATGGACTCTTAAGAGTTTAGATTTTCTAGTCTCTCTTATATATCGTGTAAGGGTCCAACTTTCAATCCTAATTGAGCTCATGAGATATGTGACTCTTAAGTTGTATTAAATTCAGTGTGGAATTACTATATCTACAATTTTAATCTTACAATTTTGATATCTAACTTGAGTATGGGTGGGTGACGCTATTGTCAAATAATATTGGCCATTTATACTGTTTCTCAATTCTTTTTAAACATTTTACGGACATGGTAAGATAACATCTAAGGATGGTGAATTTGTAGTCTTGATATAAACAAGAGCATTTTTTTTTTTTTCCGCTTCCCTCTATTCACTTTTTTTTTACTTCTCTCCCTTCTCTTCGTTTTTGTTCTTAATGTATTCTTTCTTATTTTGTTGTGTGTTTGTGCTAGTCATGTGCCGTTACTCCCTCCGTCCCACGGGACTTTTGATTTTTATTCATGAATTAAAAGTATTATTATTTAATATGTAGTAATTGTATTAGTATGTGTCTGGCCCCATATTTTGATTGTCCCATACAAATGGGGACTTTTGATTTTTGTATATGAATTAGAAGTATTATTATTTAATATGTAGTAAGTAATTGTATTAGTATGTGTCTGACCACATATTTTGATTGTATTAGTAAGTAATTGACTCTTTGGGTGAGATGCCTAAAAGATATTTTAGTTATTAATTGGTGACAAAAAAATTCTTTATCAATAAAATTTTTGAAAAGATATACTTAGAGCTGTCAGAATGGGTTGGTGAGACAGTTTAGCCCACAACCCACCTTTTGATGAGTTCAGGTGGGGCAGGTCTCTTGCGGGGCGGACTAGTGGTGAGGCAGGCTGCAGACTATTTTTTTTCATCGTTGAGGTAATATCAGGCCAGATCGAACTCCAACATATTTTTCGACGGAGTCGTCGCCGGAGCCACCACCACCCTCGCCGAAATTGTCGCCGGCACTTCTCCGGAGTCATCGGGGCGGGTTAATTGTGGACTAGGTAATAGGTTTAAGTGGGTTGGGGCAGGTTGGCCCAGTGGCTCAACCCATTCTAACAGTACTAGATATACTCCCTCCGTCCGTTCCAAATAATCTTATTTTTTCATTTTGAGCATTCGCCCCCAAGGGTCTCATTTCCCTTTATACATACATGAGACTCACACACACCCACTAATACAATTAAAATATGAGACTCACACCTCCACTAATACAACTATCCACTACACATTAAATAATAATAATTCTTTATATACGTGTAAAAAGCAAATGGACCCATTGTGGCGGACGGAGGGAGTATTTCTAAGTTCAATAATCAACATGTCAATTTAAATAATAATATATATTATAAAAAAATGAATAGACATGTAAATATATGAAAATTTAATGTAGTTTTGTTAAATTATTATAAAAATTATGATTTAAGTTTGAATAGATGGTTTTACAATTTTCTATGATCATAGAAAAAATATTTTATACCCAATAGTTGACCATTATTTTGGGTCATATATAAACTCAATCATATAATTTTAAAATATACTCCCTACATCTTTTAATTTCAATTTTTGTCTGAGTGGGTCTCTTTTGTTTATTTTACGTATATGGGACCCACACATATTCGTTAATACAATTAAAATATGGGCCCCACACACTCATTAATATAACTATCTTTTACACATTAAATAATAATACTCTTTAATTTACGTGCAAAAAACAAAAGATCATCTTTGAAGAGGACAAGGACAAAAGGAGTATATATTAATTTTAAGAGTTTATTACTCTCAGATACACACTTTTAAGCATATTTACTATTGGATACATGGAATTTAAATAATTACTCTCATATACAAAATATTAAAGTAAAATACTAAATATAACCTTATACTCCATACACTTTTAAACCAACAACCCTACCCCTCACCCACCCACCGGCGTTGACCGGCGTTGACCGATCGTTGACTGACCGTTGACCGGTGTTGACCGTCCATTGACCGCTGCCGCCTGATGCCGAAATTTAAAATGTGCAAACAAAATGTGCCAAAACCAAATTGTGCAGAACAATTGTGCAAATACATAGGAGTATTTATGGTATCACAATCATAATTGTGTAGAGTAAAAGTGCTTTGAGTCATGTAGTTTATAACAATTATGCATTTTTTTGTGTATCTCCTAGTAAGTGACCCTAATTTTAATATATATGCTCTCAACTAATACACTTAACATAATATATTTATTATCTACTAATCATCATCGTAAAGTTATACATATATTGGGGAGATAGACTAGGGTACAACCGGTTGTACCAATTGAATTGGTACAATCTTGGTCCCCACCCTTCTTAATTAATTCCTATTCCCATGTTGTTTTTTATTTTATTTTTAAATTTATTTTATTTAAATGACTATTATACCCTAAACCACAAGGGTAAAATTACAATTATACCCTAAATCCTAAACTCTAGGGATAAATTATACCCTATACCACAAGGGTAAAATTACAATTATATCCCTAAAATTAAATAATAAAAAAAAAAACAGTAACATCAACAGTGTTTAAAAAAAAAGGAAAACACACACTGAAGGTGAAAGAAAAAAGTTGTATCAGGTGTTGTACCAAAATGAAGGTTGTATACAGGTCATTGTCTATATTGGAACACACTTGCTTGAGACTATCTTATGATTAAACAACTGTTTTCAATTATTAATTAATCATCACTTTCATTAGAAATGTTACTATTAATTTTTCTTTGAATGTTATCAATTTTTATTTATATTATAAAATATTCATAAAATAGTTCACTGTATCATTGTCACTTTTCATCAATAGAGTCATTTTTCATTACAATGTTATCATTTCTTATTAGTATCATGCGAAAATCATTCTATGAAATGTACCCACACAAATCATTGTCATAATTATATATATATATATATATATATATATATATATATATATATATATATATATATATATATATATATAATCTTAGAGTATACACCTAAAGCAATATCGCAATATCAGTACACCTGAATAATAAAAATTATTAAATAAAATTTTCATTTAAATTTTATTCAATAAAATAAAATAATTAAAAATAAATTCAATAACTATCTATTACATCATAAAATTTATCTTTTAAATTGACCCACAATTTAACTTATGGTCAATGTGCCACAAGGGTACTGCTTCATCACGCAAGTGTTAGTTTCTATAAGACCTACCCCACTTACGTTGAGTTTCCTTCATGGTTGAAAATAATGAACATTCATTAAGGTCCCTCGGTTTGCTTTTTTTAGCAAATGTTGCTAAAACATGTGTTTCGTGAAATTAGTTTTATAAATAATTTATTAGGATTAATATCGGTTGAAGCATGAAAGGATATCATTTTTTTTAATTGAAATGTTCGATTGAAACAGAAAGGATATTAACACTTGATTAAAAAAAATTAAAAAAAATTCACAAGAAAACAAGAGTATAAATTTTTACACTAAATGATATAATATTCAATATATCAGGGTATAAAATTTGGGTTGGAATGAACCTACATCCGTGTGTTCTGACACATGCAAAACTTTAACTCTTATTAATTATTTACAAAATAATTTAATTAGACGATTATTTCTATCATACTTGTATGATTTTTTATTAAAAATATTAATTCACATCCCATTGAAACGTACGCATTTTTCCATTTTGGTCCATAACACTACAAAGTGTGCATTTTCCTTTTTGATAAAAAAGACCTACATATATTAATTACTTCGCTCTCTATGGGCCCACATGTCATACTAATACATCTACCCATTTTACATTAATATATTATTTTTTCTCACCTCACTACACATTAAAATATTATACTTCTTAATCAACGTGCAAAAAGTAAACGCGTACGTTGTAAGGGGATGAAGTGAGTATAATTTCTTATTCATGTCACGTTTAATGTTGTCATGAATTATAATTAGGGGTGTCAATTCCCGATACAATAGCACAATCCTAGCACAACACGATAATGGGTGTTTGACCTAATTAGGTTCGTATCATTATCATGTCAATCCGATAAAAATACAAAAATTTAGTATCGTGTTCGTGTCGGGTTCGTGTAAGCCTGTTAAACATAATTAATATTAATAGATGGTTCATTAACCTGTTTATAATATTATAACAACCTTATATAAATATAAAATTTGGTAAATATATCATAAAAATACTTATTAATGAGATTAAATATAGTTCATTAAAAAGTTATTACTTTTAATTATTAACATATATTTAGTAAATGAAAAATAAGATGGAATAGGGGAGATGAGACATAAGAGTTATCAATTGGTAGAAAATTTCTTGAGAGTGGATGCATGAATATTATATAAAGGGGGACAACCACTCTTATTAAGATAGTAAGAAGGGACAATTAATAAATTGAAGTGGTTGAAAATGGCAGTGACTATGTATGAATATTTAACATATATTTAGTAAATGAAAAATAAGATGGAATAGGGGAGATGAGACATAAGAGTTATCAATTGGTAGAAAATTTCTTGAGAGTGGATGCATGAATATTATATAAAGGGGGACAACCACTCTTATTAAGATAGTAAGAAGGGACAATTAATAAATTGAAGTGGTTGAAAATGGAAGTGACTATGTATGAAATACTTGGTGCTTTGGTTGGGTGTATGGTGTTGAGATACACATGGAAGCTGCTCAACTGGGCTTACATCACCCCCAAGACTCTGGAGAAAGCCCTGAGGAAGCAGGGATTCAAGGGGAATCCCTACACACTCATCTATGGTGATTTGAAAGAGATTGCCACTGTCTTTCAGGAAGCCTACACCAACCCCATCGATTTCGATCATGATATCAAGCCTAGAGTTCAGCCTTTTGTCATTCGTACCATTCGGAGATATGGTGATTAATTATCTACTACTTTATTTGTTCTGTTTGGTTTGATTATGTGGTGTTGTGTGGTTGACTGGTTTTTGTCTTGTCCGATTTGGTGTTATATCTTCTGTTATAAGTTTTTGAATGATCCAGTGGGTTTATGATTCCATTTGTTAACAGTCAAAGTGTTGGTTTAATCAGTTTTGGTAATGAGAATTTTCAGGAGTAGAGTCATTTGTTTGGTTTGGAACAAGACCTACAGTGATCATCACAGATCCTGAACTAATCAAGGAAGTTCTAACAAAGATTCATGTGTACCTGAAGCCAAAGAACACGAGTCCACTGATCAAGCTCGTACAAGGACTTGTGAGCTATGACAAAGACAAATGGTCCAAACACCGCAAGATCATCAACCCGGCTTTCCATCTCGACAAATTGAAGGTGTGGCTGATCATCCTACAATTACCGTTGCTCCTAGAGTGGTCTGATTAAATATTAAATGTTCCTCTCTACCAGCTTAAGTTTTTAGATGAGGGAGGCGATCATTTAACAAAAGTCCAAGGTTCAAACTTTACTTCACCCATTTAAAATTCCACGTGCAGGACTTGAGGCAAATTGACTCCCTGTATTGGAGGAGGCATATTAGAGTAACCTTTAAATAATGATACTCCTGTAAACCAGTTTAAGGTTTTAGATGAGATGGTCGTTAATAGTTTCTAACTCTCTTTCTTGGTGCAGCTCATGATTCCAGCTTTCTACATGAGCTGTAATGATGTGTTGAGCAAGTGGGAGACGACCTGTCTCTCCAAGGGAGGATCCTGTGAGGTGGATGTGTGGCCTCACCTTCAAAATTTGACGAGCGATGCCATATCAAGAACTGCGTTCGGTAGCAGCTACGAAGAAGGGAGGAGGATATTCGAACATCAGAAGGAACAGACGAAGCACGCAGTCCAAGCTTCACGTTCAATATATATTCCAGGATGGAGGTAAAACACTACATGAACTAATTAGATAGTGTCGAAAGGGTATTGATTGTGTGTGTGTTTTCAACGTGTAGATTCGTGCGAACAAAAAGGAACAAGAGAATGAAAGAAATCGACGGAATTATTAAGTCGTCTATTAGGAGTCTCATTGATAAAAGACTGGAGTCCATGAAAGTAGGGGAGACTATAACAGAGGACTTGTTAAGCATATTGTTGAAATCCAATCTCCAAGAAATGGAAGAGCATGGTAATAAGAGCTTCGGGATGAGCATAGATGAGGTGGTGGAAGAGTGCAAGCTGTTCTACTTCGCGGGGCAGGAGACGACGTCAGTCCTGCTCGTGTGGACTATGATTCTGTTGTGCAGATATCCGGAATGGCAGACTAAAGCAAGGGAAGAAGTTTCACAAGCCTTCAGCAATGAGGCTCCTGATTTTGATAGTTTGAATCAGCTGAAGATTGTAAGCCTTCTTCACTTCCATCTTAATATACTATTTATCAGTTACTTGTTGTCTTGAGATGCGTTAAATGACCAGCTCATCTAATAAAAACTTAAGTTGATAGAGAGGAGAATAATTTAATTCTTAATCAAATCACTCTAATACGCCTCCTCACATATAAGCATGGCTCTGATACCAAATTAAATTACTACTTCATCTAAAAGTTTAAGCTGATAGAGAGGAGAATTGTTTAATACTTAATCAAGTTACTTTAACATAATCTTGGTGCCAGGTTAACATGATTTTGTACGAGGTGTTGAGGCTCTATCCGGCTGCCTCTGCTCTTTCTCGTAGTGTGGGTGAGGAAACTAAGTTGGGGAAGTTCAGATTACCAGCTGGAGTTCAGGTTTTATTGCCGATTATCATACTTCATCACAGCCGCGAAATATGGGGGGACGACGCCATGGAATTCAATCCGGAGAGGTTCAACGAGGGAGTTGCCAAGGCACAAAAGAGTCAAGGTGCATTCATCCCTTTCGGAGGGGGGCCTCGGATATGTATTGGACAGACATTCGCGATGGCGGAGGCGAAACTAGCACTGTCGATGATTCTACGACGTTTCTCATTCGAGCTCTCGCCTTCGTATACGCATGCTCCCTGCAACAAGCTAACAGTGCAGCCTCAGTATGGTGCTCACTTGATTCTGCATAAGCTCTAGATTCTTGCTATTTATATGTTCAATCAAGATCTAGACTTTTGATTCTAATGGAACTCTAAGAGTTTAGATTTTCTAGTCTCTCTTATATATCGTGCAAGGGTCCAACTTTCAATCCTAATTGAGCTCATGAGATATGTGACTCTTAAGTTGTAATAAATTCAGTGTGGAATTACTATATCTACAATTTTAATCTTACAATTTTGATATCTAACTTGAGTATGGGTGGGTGACGCTATTGTCAAATAATATTGGCCATTTCTACTGTTTCTCAATTCTTTTTAAACATTTTACGGACATGGTAAGATTACATTTCAGGATAGTGGATCTGTAGTCTTGTGAAATAAACAAGAGAGCAAACTCTTCTTCTTTTTTCCTATTTCCTCTTTACTTTTTCATTTACTTCTCTTCGTTTTTGTTTTTTATGCATTTTTTCTTATTTTATTATGTTTGTGCTATTCCGTGTGTGTTGGGTGTAGTTAGTAAATTTGATGGGTGGGATTGGGTGTTTTTAATAATTTAAGAAACGTGATATAGGATTTATGTGTGAACAAAAATTGAGGAGATTTTGTAAGGTTTTGAGAGATAGGAAGAAATGTTAATTAATTTTGATGAATTGTCTTAATCAATTAATTATAACTTATAAAAGACTTATTTTCCCTGAAAATTATTCATTCTTTTATCATTAATTCGTCCTACATAATTTTCACTCTAAAAAAAAGTGTCAATAGCTAAAATTATCTAATATGAAAAGAAAAAAATTAATACCGACAATCATTTAATTTAATTAACTTTTTTAATTAATTGACACATTTTGGACTCTATTACCCCTCATTGTATTTTATTAATTCTACAGGGGCGTTACACTCCCTGCACACCCCACCCCACCTACCCTACCCTACCCATCCCAAACACTCCCAATCTGACCTACCTCCACCACCAGGCTCCGCCGGCCGCGGTCAGTGAGGACGACAGTGGCACATTTGTGGGTGGGGGGTTTAGGATTTGGGATTTAGAGTTTATTAGGGTTTAAAGTTAATGTTGGAGGGTAATAGTGTTCAAAAACGTATATTTGGTAGAATTAATAATTTCAAAACAAAAATGTCGGTATTAATTTTCAATTTTAAAATTTGCATAAAAAAATTTTCCCAAAAAGAAATATAATTCTAATCTAACACCTCAAAATGTATACATTACTTATTAGTTTGAAAATTTTCATCACTTATTTACACACACAACATGTTTTATATTTTATTACTTAAAAATACCACATTTACCCCCTGAAACTCAATAAAGTTAGTTAAAAAATATATTTTTTTTAATATTTGTGGTACAATAAAGCTTACCAATCTTAAAAAATTGAGGGAGTATTAATTTCCAAATTGTTTTTCTCATCTAACACAGTTACATAACTTATTTATTATCTACTAATCATCATTGTAAATTCATATATATATATATATATATATATATATATATATATATATATATATATATATATATATATATATATATATATATATATGGGAGAATTTTAAAAATACCCAATTCTCAAAGTTTAAAATTAATACCACCACTTTTTCTCTTTCCTATGAATAGTAACTTTTCTGAACCATAATACCCTTGTGTCAGTAACCTTGTCGGCTGCCATCATGGTGTCCCACATGGCTGCCAGTATGGTGACCTTATCGGTTTTAAATTCATTTTAATTTAACCTTCAATATTTTCCTTTTCTCAAAATAAACATAGTCCATTACGACCATATCAGACCCATCATGTTTCCGTATATTAATTAAACAATATTAATCTCGTAATTAACCAACTTGTAAACGTAACAGTACATTTTTTGACCGTCGATCCACTGAGTATCCGGGTTGTTTTACAGCTGCTCCTCACAGCCAACCACGCGCCCCGTAGTGTGATGGCTCAATTTCGTAATTCCTTCAGCGAACCTCAACACAATCCTGGTTCGTTTCCTACACCGGGTGTACAGGATGCTGCTACTGTTTCTCATCGGAAAGTATGAAGATCATGGTTGTAGAAAAAATGAAAGGTTACATGTGGGCAGTAGCCCAAGATTATTTATTTATTGAATGCAAATACTTATTACACACTCATAATACTTGAACAAGAGGAGAAGACTCCTCTAGCTGAAATGGAAACACTCATACAAGAAAAGAAACTAATACAATGTTTATTTAGAGAGAAAATAGAGGGGAATAGTCGATGCCTTCAACTTCCTAAAACTCCTTTATATATAGAGTTTTCTGGACGCGAAATTCGGATTTCAGGTCCTTTTAATTTTCTGTGACGTCACTGCTTACGTCATTATTTTTACGTCAGTGC
The DNA here is from genome assembly GCA_023678885.1 of Pogostemon cablin. NCBI lineage: Eukaryota > Viridiplantae > Streptophyta > Magnoliopsida > Lamiales > Lamiaceae > Pogostemon > Pogostemon cablin. The sequence continues at coordinate 12,742,403 of CM042962.1, read as the reverse complement.
TTACGTCATTTCCATTGGATTCCAACTTTTAGCTGGCTGGTCCCTTTCTCTTCATTGGATGCCCTTATCTAGTCCATCCTTCTTTTGGCCTTTTGCAGGGATCACGTGGCTCCTTACTCTTTTGAAAAAGTCATCCTACCCTTGTTTTCTTGAGGAGTCATTTGTCTCCTTTGGTGTCCGAAGGATCCTCTGCCTTTTGTGTGTTTCGAAGAGGTTTTATTCTCTTCTTTTCACGTGTTACTTCCTTTGCTGGAGAGGGTCCAACAATCCTTCTTCTTTCTATGCCTAATCTTATTCCTTTCCCAAACTCTAGTTCCTTTTGGGTGGAGCAGCTTAAGCATATTTTATTTGTCCATTGCCCAAAGTGGGCCATGTTGCAATATTTTCGATAGGTTTGTTTACTCATCGGCAACTTATTATCCCAAAGAAGCTCTCGCTTATCTTTGAAAGCATCTTCAGCAAACTGTGTTTTTCTTCATGTTAAGGTATTCAACAGAAAGGACCCGTTCATTGTTTTGTGTTTGAATTTGAACGGGAACTTTACCTGATCCATAGCTTGAATGCAGACGTACAAACCCCTCGCACTTCGTGTAGAGATTTGATCATCTAAATATGTAGAAACCAAGATTGGTTCCTTTCCAGAAGACTCCTTGATTCTGTTTGATGCTTCCACATCTGGTCTTCTTAATTTGATGAAGTGAAAGGCTTCGTGGCAGCATTTTTCGACCGAATCTGGAGTTGCACTGGTGAAGTAAAGCTCCAATATATCCCCTCTGGATAAAGCATCATTCATTGTCCATGCCTTCCCCACTGCCTTCCTTAGCCAATCCTGCAGTTTTGACATTTCTGGAAAGCTTGGTACGATGGTGTATATTGAGGCTAATGCCCCAAAATCGTACCATTGTTTTACATTGGTTGGACTTGAGCCTTCTCTCATCCAAACTCGGGGGGTATAGCCCCAATACATCTATCCGGCATTTCTCCGGATGGATTCCCTGTCTTGTGTTCAATTTCTCTCAACTGGCCTGGTACTCCTGCCAATGAGAAAAATCAACTAAGTTAATACCAGTCTTAGCGGTTCTCGTCATAGGCCTAAGATTGATCTCTTCCTCTTTTACCCTCGAGGTGCTGGATTGACTTGACGACTCTAAATGTGACTCTAGAGCCTCGATTTTTACTTTGACCAGTTCTTCCTTTGGAAGTTCCAATCCAGGACTCGCCCTAAGGGTATTTGAACCCCTTGCTCTGGGTTTAGAGCTCCTGTTGGCGCTTGGATCATTTGGTTAACGTGACCCGTTAGAGATCCATACGTTTCTAATATCAGCGGAAGCAATAAATCATAGAAACGATTACCGTTCACCAGGGTTTGTAGAAGATGAAGGATTCACGCTGATAGACTGTGCAGTTCCACGAGAATGGCCATAACTTCCTCGTCTGATGTCGAAATTGAATGATATTTACGTTCAGACGATCCTCTCTTCAACGGCTTTCCGTCAGTATATTGATCATCGAATTCTGAGCACTATACGATTTTATACAAATTTCGCAAGGTGGCGGACAGCAGCAGCAAACTACCTTCTGATCTTCTGCCGTATGTCCCAAGTCCGATCTCGACGTCGTGTGGGCGACGATCTACGAGACCTCCTCAATCTGCTCTCAACCCTCATCACACGTGAATAATGAATAATATTAGGGTTCCAGATAAGTTGAGGTGACTTATATACATTGGCTACAGCAGGGACCAGGAGGAGAAATTGAGTTGGGCCTCCATTGGGCTTAAGTATCCAAGCTTAGCCCAAAGCTTATACTTAAGTCCAATAATAATAATATGTTCCACTAAAATATTATTACTGCACTGCCTTTCCAATCCCAAAATTACGTTTTGGGCTCCTTCTTATTATGAGCCCGTTAGTCTCCCCATGTTTAAGATATACAATGTCCATTAATTAATTTAAGTTACTGACAACTCAATTAATTAATATCTCATCCAAGAGTAGTACCACTCAACCTCATTATCATGCCGGAATAAATTCCACCTGCAGGGTTTACATGATAATCCTTATGAGCTCCTCAAGAGGACATCATCAACCTATGACGGACACGGATTCCTTCTACAATCAACAACACACCATAGAGACAGCATTACTTCCCAACTCACCGAGTTTGTTGATTTAATTACATGTAAATCTCACTCATTGATAAATCAAAGAAATACATACTGTCCTACGTGTCGAGGTTATTGTATAGGGATTAAGAGCACGAACTTCCGTAATAACTGAGATCAAGTTCTCCTATAAGTCAGTATAAGTCGAACGATCTCAAGCGGTCCTGCTCAATACACACAAGTGCACTAATGTGATTCTATAACCAAGACAAGCTAATACCAAACCACACTACAACCATCCCAATAGAGAGTCCCCGTCTATCTCGGTTGTGAGCATCTGTTTATACTTTATAAGGAAATCGATAATATGATCTTCCGCGTGTTGTCGCACAACATATTATCTACAGTATAAAGTAAGTAGACTATTGCATCGTGCATATAAATAAATTATAAGACGCAATCATTTGATCATATGATTCTCATTTCAAATTAATTGTTATAAGATTGTTCATACATAAACGCTAGACTTTTAGTATACAATCCAACAATCTCCCACTTATACTAAAAGACTATGCTGTCATGTCTTCTGCCATACATCTGATTCCCACTCCTACTACACGACCATCAAAAGCTTTCGCTTTAAGGTCCTTGTAAATGGATTTACTAGGTTATCATCCGATGCAATCTTCTTTTAGTATATCTGGGGTGGCCTTGTGGTATGAAGAAGGCTGTGAACTTCTTGCTTCATTCTTCCATCATAATCTAGTAGAACCCAGATTTGCAATCGAACTTTGAGATACCTTGGCATTCTTGATACAGTTGGCCAAGTGTTCCCTATTGGTATGTAGTATCCATCGAACTCCAAGATATTATTGATCCATTTGTAGTTGATCACAAGTCTCGGTTTCCCTCGCTTGACTTCTCCATGATTTCAAACTAGAAATCCTGGACCGCTGTATGGAGATATTCCGAGTGATATCAACTTAAGGTCCAGATGTTCCTCAAGTATTTGTTGCACATCCTTTCGATCATCTTGGTTCATCAGGATAGGCTTGTATCTCACGATCTCATGATCTTTTCCTTCTTTCAGGCTTTGAGCTCGTTTTTATCCCACCAGGCTAGAAGTTCCTCGTTGAAGTTCCTCTGTATCTTCTTTTTGATGTCCTCCAAAGATGTTTGTTCTCTGATTGTGACGTCTCTCTGTAGGCTATCTCCCAAGATTGCTTTGAGAACGTGGATTGTTTTTTTCTTTTAGTTTTTCCATATTCCATCCTCCTTTAGTCTCAGTTCTAATTTGAAGGACTGCTTCGTCATATTCCTTCGATCGTTCATCTTTGAATGACTAAGTTTTCCTTCATTATCACTACGCTTGCTGCAGAATTGGATCGGTATTTTTCTCTGAAATGCATTTCGCAGTCTAGGGGCAATGATCTTATGTTCACAAAAGGGTTGTGAAAATAAGCCTTCTTGTTCTGTTTTCTTGGGTAAAACGCTTGAATGTATGTAGGAAATTATTTCCCTATAGAATATCTGTTCCAGTGTCATGAAAATATATCGGTGGAGTCTTCACCTTGTACCATGAGGTACTATCCACTCATCCGATCATGATTTCTGCTTGTTTGATTCCTCTTTTAAGGATTAGCACCCTCTGTGAGAAATCCCTTCCTAGTACAGTTGGCAATTCTTCACCCGAGCCTTTATGAAAGACTCCTTCTTTTACAGTGCAGATACCGGCTCTTGAATCAATATATGCACAAAATACTATGCACTGTGCTCCTTATATATCATCCCTACGGTGATATACATAGAGAAATGACTTGTGGTCATTGGTAGATCAGAGCTTATAACCCCGAGCTCTGCTATTGGACTTTGTATCTTTTCCATTTGATCGTGAATTCCATCTCATCTTGTAATCGTTCCCAAGGTTTGTGATCCTCGAGAAACTACAATCTCAGGCTAGTTGCTCTGGGATTCTTTCTGCTACTCCTTCGATCACCAGCTCAAGTTCTCCGAGTTTGAGCTGTCCTCTATACCTCTCTGTTGTCGGTTGCTGAAGATAATAAGGACATCACAAGGAATAGAGTTTTCATTTTTAGTGATGTCAAATATTACTTCGACTCCTCTCCATCCTTCTGGGCATTTTAGTTCACCTTTGTTTGTGAACTTCTCTGGCTCCTGGATTACTTCCACAATAGGTTTCTTTCCCCATCTTTCACTGCTCATTCTATCTTCTTGGAAAGAAATCCTTCTCTGGCTATCTTGCCTACTCCAGACCTGTTTATCCTTGATTAGTAAATCCATGTCGTGGATTAGCGGTAACTTCATTATCTCTGGTCTAGTTGTGTATGCAACCCTTTCGAACACTTCTGGTATCTCAATATACTCCTCATTTGGAATAGATCCGAATGATGAGTGTTGGAGAGAGCATATGAGATACTGTAGGTGATAGAGTACAGTCAGTTCTCTTCTTTCATCAAATCTTTATTCTTGAAGTCTTGATGAAAGCTGAGTACTCTACTGAAATCTTTATCTGCTAGATTATAGGCAATCCTTGGGTAGATGTAGGATGTCACCCTGCCCGCGTATAGGTTTCCTGAGATTCCTCCCAGACATGCCTCTCTTGTATTGTTGATCCTCTTATCAAAGATTGCTATATCGATTGGTGTATCGATACCTTCTTTGAATGTTGCTTTGATAAGGATCCGAATAGCTCCGATATGGATCCAAGATATGGTCTTGGAAACTTCTCTCTGGAGTTTACTGTGTTCCTTCTTGATCTCATCAACAGGAACTAGTTGCATTTCCATTATATTTTCCGTGAGCTCCATGAGATGATAATTTCCCCTTCGGTCACCTTGTATATAATGTTGTGCTTTCTTCTTTTGAAGTTGAGGAACTGCTCTAATCGTCCCACGGTGAATCCGTCGTATAAATCGAGTCTTGGGTCCTCTCTCATGATTCTTATAAGATTCTTATGAGAGATAGATGTCTGGGAAAAGAATCCAGGCATATCTTCTTGCATCTCTTGTCTGAAGTTTTCTTCTTCACTCCGACTCATCTTCAGATGGTTCGTCTTGGCTGAAGAATTCTTCTTCATGATGCTCTCATCTGAGGGTATATCTTCAAACTGATATACATGTACCAGATCTTGGATGTAAACAGCTTCCTCCATTTCTGGAGTGGTTTTGAACTGTCGCACTCCCTGCCTCTGGTTCTCTGGGCAATCTAGTAAGATATGCTCTCGGACTCCACACGTGTAGCAGTTACAATCCTTGAATCTTTCACTGGCTCGTGTGGGTGCTCTTCGGAACGTCTTTCTCGTGGGAGTTCTTCTTGTACTCCTCTGGTTTGATCCTGAGGATGAGGTTTGACTTCTTGAACTCCATCTTGTTGGTCCAGACCTTTGCCCTGATTTATAGCTTCGGGATTTCTCTTTGGACCAAAAGGATCTCGGTCTTCTGGACCTTCATCCTCCGCTCCTTTGAGTGTAAGGATGTTTTTTCTTCATCCTTTTCTGCTTTCTTAGACTTCTTCCAATGATGGTTGAATGATCGTTACTCTCGCAATATAAGGGTACTGTCTTGTTGGTTCTCCTTAATCTTTTGTAGTTTTTGTGCAGTGATGCTTGATGACACCACTCCGCAATCTTGGCTTTAAGTAAAGACATTCTCCTTGCTATTGAATCTAGCTATATGGTTCATATTCTTTGATTAGGATTTCTCTCCATGGGCTTGGAATCTTGAGAAAGAACAGGTGGAATACTTCATCCTACTTGATCTTCGATTTTCATCTATACTTTGTGAAGAGTTTGATGTACTCATCTACGTGAAAGATGTCAAGTAGTTTCAGGCTGTATAGGGCAGTCCTATACTTCTTCTTCTTTTCTTCTTCCATTCCTTCGAAGTAACCTACTCCGATGAAGTGGATCTTGAAGATCTTGGCCATACGATCAATAATATTGTCTAGGTCTTCACCTTCCATGGCCTCCTTCTTAACTTCGTCTGAGAGTACCTCTCTGGCGCACTTTACTGATCCTTCTAGGCTCATAGTTAAGAATCTTATGAATCATTCTTTATCCAGCTCCAGTGCACCTCCTGCAATCTTCATTGCATTTGTCCACTCATTGATCAAAGTTTCTCTATTCTTAAAGTCTAGAGTGTCGAGGTTTAGGATCAATCCGTATAGATTTATCGGTTCAAGGTGAGACCGACCATATGGGGTATTGTGTAGATTAGATCCTCGAACTCGACTTGCTCCTGTTGACATTCCTATTGCCTTCATCTTGAAATTTCCTTGGTTATGGAATGTCTCTTCTTATCTTAATACATTGACTCCATGTGATTCAGAAGTTCCTTCATTTGGCTCAGATCATGTTGTGTCTGAGGAGCCTGAGACTGCTGTTAAGAGTTTGAAGTTTCTCCGACATTCATTTTCAGATCTACAATAGTTAATCCTTGGAAGGACTCATATAGATCTTATAGATCTTCAAGATTCGCTCTTTCCATCCGGGGATGTGAATTCTCCTCGAAGGATAGCGATCATCTTTTCACTCTCCGTCTTTGGCCTTGTGACCTCCGTCGTCTTTCTCTTTTAGTGTAAAATGGGTTCTATTCCGAAGGTTGGTGGTAACCTTCCTCCTGGCCTTCTCCCCGTCACCTTGGTTTTCAGGGACTCTACTTGCTTTATCAACTTCTTGATGAGGTCGAGTTATTTGTTCTGCAACGTCTCCACCTTATCCATCTTCAGGCTAATCTCAAATATCGTCTTGGACATGTTTTGGCAATGTTCTCCAAAGAATTTCACCGTCTTCTGTAATTCTCTAAGATCTTGATTCATCTTAGAGTTATCTGTCTCGATCTCTTTCCACTCTGTCATTTTGACCACCATGAAAAGTGATAGGGCTTGCAGATCTCTCTTGGACCTTGATTTGGCCGTCTTCTCTATTGTCCATGTATGGGGATCCGTCCATGGATCTCTGTGAAATTGTGGAGTTACATTATGTTCCTTGATACTTCATTGGAGTGTCTTATTTCCATCTGGCGACTTTCCTCCAGGTGTTCTTCCTCTGTGTAATTGGAACGAGCCTCAGCTCGTTTTCATCCTTGTTCGAATCCATTCCAGAATTGATTTTTGGTCTCGATTTTCTTTTTTGCTTGTTGTCTATACAAAATATTATAGTATTGTTGTATAGAATTGCTCATTTCATCATATCCAACAGGCCAGAAGGCGTTGTTGCTCCAGCCTTGAACAGGGCTAATAGTCCTGTCACACTCGGATGTCGAACTTTCATTCGAATCCATATGTCTCTAAAACTCTCATCTCGTTAAGTAATATGACTTTATAATAATTTTTCATTCATAAATAAATAAACTTAGGGCTCTGATACCATTTTGAAGCGTGATGAATATAAGAAAAATTAAGTTGAAATGAGACTGTCATTTTAAAGTATATTTTAATTTACCAGCATGATCACCTATATGACTACCGGCATGGTTACCGTTGCGTCTACCAGCATGGTTACCGACAAGTAATGACAAATGAAAATTTTGACCAGTTGACCCGTTAGACCGGTTGACTAATCTGACTTTTCAACTTTTTTAGGGCAAAACTGTCCGAAAATTGACAAATGGGTAGAATTAATAACTTTTTTGAAGGATTGGCAAAAATAAATTTTGTCGTTGCATTTTGGGTATTTTGTATATTGGGGCGCGCATATATATATATATATATTATTTTTAAATTATTTAAAGTCAAATATTTATTTATATTTCAAAATGTGATAATGACACTCAATTTGATGCTAATTTATTTATTTATTGGGGCACAATTGTGTGAGACGATGAGATTATTTTTTACTTTTGTAATTAGTTTATTAAATTAAACATGTTAATATCACATTTCTTTTATATATACTCAATTTTATTTATAATATAAATTATCTATGAAATAGTCTAGTGTACCATTATCACTTTTCATCAATTAAGAGTCATTTTTTTATTAAAATATTATCACTTCTTATTCATTTTATCAAATCATTTTATATAATCAGGGGCGGAGCTAGGAAAATATTTTAGGGGGGCTAAATATAAAATATGTTGACCAAAATTCATGTTTTAAACCGTAAATAATACTTTTTTCAACCCGCAATATGCATGTACAGTTTATTTTAGAAAAAAAATTGTTGATTATAATTCATGTTTGAGCATTAAATATTACTCTCTTCGTTGTGCAATAAGAAATATATTTATTTCTTTTACGTAGATTAAGGAATTATAATATTTTTATACTCCCTTCATCTATTATACTCCCTTACATGAAGTTGTTAAATGTATAAGTGGTAAGTGTTGAATCATGTTTGAGGTGTTTTTTCTAAGAAGAGAAAAATAATATTTTTTGAGTGGACGCACAAAAGAGAAAAATGAATATCTTATTAGCGAACGAAGAGGGTAGGTAATAGGTAGATTTTTGTTGTACTTTACCTTTTGCCACTAGTTTTAATTTGAATTGATCACAATTTGTGGGAAAAAATGAAACAAAAAGTATTAAATTATATAGAATAACTTGCTATCAAAAAAATTGTTAGAAAAATTTACAATTATTAATGTCTAAAACTAGGAAAAATATACATAGAAAATATTTATCTTGGATCAGGGTTGAAAATAATGAACATTCACTTGGATCAGGATCCTTTCCCGTAATGGTAGACAATTTCCTCTCACTGTAGCACACTACAATAATTTCATTATAGTGTGCTACAGTGAGAGGAAATTGATCAATTTCACTGGAGAAGATCCCGACTCCATTCACTTACGTCCCTCAGTTTGCTTTTTGAGTAAAACGTTGCTTCAAATCATTTTGCTAATGAGTTTCTTGAAATTATTATAATATAATATAATATAATATATATATATATATATATATATATATAATTATATTGTTTTATAAATAATTTATGAAATGGTATTATTTTTTTAATTAAAATGGTCGGTTGTAAAATTTAATTAAGAAATTTTTTTTTTTACTAAAAAATCAATTGTATAAATTTTTATACTAAAAAATATAATCCATCCGTTCTAAGAATATATGTACGTATTTTGTGGCACGAAGTTAAAATATAAAAATTGTTGTAATGATATTAGAAAGAGAAGTGATATTTTGAGTAATTGAATAGAATAAAGTATATAATTGACTTTAACTAAATTGGGTGTAAAACAGAAGATAGTATTTTAGTAAAATTATAGTATTATAATGTTATTGATACTAGAGTTTAACCCGTGCGTTGCACGGAAAGACGTTATGACAATAACATTTATATTTGTTTATAAATTTAAAAATTTTACTAAATGTTAGTTGGTTTGTGTAACTGTATATATTAAAAAGGAATTAAGAATTTTTTTTATCCATGCATTGCACAGGATTATGTTATTATAACACTATTTGTATTTTATGTACCAATTGTGCTTTTATATATAATCCTTCTGGAAATATTATGCCATAAACAACTGTGTAAGAATATACCTAGAACAGGTAAAAACATAATTTTACCATTAGAACAAATGTTATACCCTATAGATAAATGGTAAATCCTCGAGAAACATTATGCTATAAACCATTAGGTAAGAGTATAACAAAAATCACATAGTAAAATTGTAATTTTACCAATGCAACGAACGCTATACCTTATCGATAAATAGTAATCCCTCGGTGTACAATATGTCATAAACCACTGTGTAAGAATATACCAAAAATCATAGGGGTAAAATTGTAATTTTACGTTGGGAGCGAATATGTGATACCCGAACTTCTCAGTACTCATGTGTCAATATAATTTAATTTGTGTTACGTGCATTTTTATAATTATGTGATATTTATGTGGTAATTATGTGGCAATTATGTGTACATTTTATCTGTCTTTACAATTTTATTTGAGACATACGTGATAAAATGATGACAATATGTGAATATATGTGTGCATAAATATTTACATGCATTAATTTGAATATATATAATTAAATTGTCTTATGTGTATATACTATTTCTTAATTATTAAGTATCGCATGTGTTCTCGTGATAACAATAGTGGTATGAAAGTGTACATATATATGTATTAATTTATAAATGTGTTATGTCTTAGTTATTATTAAGTATTGCACGTTTATTTGTAATGAATAATATATATATATATATATATATATATATATATATATATATATATATATATATATATATATATATATATATATATATATATATATATATATATATATATATATATATATATATATATAAAGAGATTATTGAACGGGTGAGCGGTGGATTAAACCGACTCACCCACCCTTATATATATATATATATATATATATATATATATATATATAGAAATAGAGGTTGATAGCTCCATACTGAAGCAGCCGAGAGCAATCTGCAAGAAAAAAAAAGTGATAGAATAGAATGAGAAGAGAAAAAAGGAGAAGAGAGAGAGGGGAGAGAGAAGTAGAAGAGAGAGAGAGGGCCGTGTCAGAATGGGAAGGAAGGGATTAATTATCGTTCTTCACTATGTGTATATTATTATTGTCGGGTTCCAGGTAAGTAGAAGTCCAACTATAATGCATAAACATGTTGTTTGTGAATTATTTGTGAATAATATGTGATAATTATGTTATGAATTATTTGTGATTAGTTTAATTACATCATGAACTATTTGGGATTAAATTGTGATACAAGCTGTGAATTTATGTGATTTGAGGAAAGTAGGGTTCATATTCAACAATATTATTTGTAAATTATTTGTGATAAATTTGCAATACAAGTTGTGAATTTATATGATTTGAAATAATATCATTGTCCTATATAGATTTGTGTGATTGAAAACTGTTGAAAATATATCCATATGATTTGAGAAGATATTGGTTATAAGGATTTGTGTGATCCGAGATGAAGTTGTTATTCCAAAAAGGGGATCCGTGTGGATCCAAAGTGAAGTGGTTATTCTATAAATGGATCTATGTGATTGAGGTGAAGTTGTTATTCCAGAAGTGGATCTGTGCGAATTGAAGTTAAGTTGTTGATTTATTGTGATTAAATGTTGATATTGATATCGTAAATGGTTTATGATGCATATTAAATTGTCCTGGTTGCATACCATGCATAATCATGAAAAGTATTTTTTTCAAAATTAATAACATACTAATGGTGTGTGTGGCCACTATATATGCATCTCTGTCAGGTTTCGGAAAAATCGTTCCCGACACTTTATTCTAGATTCAGAAAAATCGTTCTCAGTACTTTATTCGGGGTTCGAAAAAATCGTCCCCAACACTTTGTCAGGGTTCGGAAAAATCATTCCCGACACTATATATTCGGGTTTCGAAAAAATCATCCCCATTGAGCTCATTTGGGGTGCATATCATAAGTGTGTCGTGGGAATCCCGCAACGTGAACAATTTTCAAAATAAAAGAGACCAATTAGAAAGACTAGGAAATAGGCGATAGAAAATTAAATGCATTTTCATGCACTGACATACATGATTTCTACTTACTGAGATTTTTGTCTCACTAGTTTATGCATTGTAGGTAAGTCTACTGATGATTGAAATATGTGGTGTTTTGTGCAAGCCGTGGAGCTCCTTCAGGGTTTTGAGCGGATGTACATAGATGACTACTTGTTGGGCTAGGCCGTGGGTTTATTTTGTTTTCGCTGATGTATTTGCTATGTAATATAATAAGTATTGTCACGAGTTTGTCTGGATTGAAGTGTTGTCAGAAACCAGTTACATATGTTGAACTGATGTAATGGTTTTGGTTATGAATATATTATGAGAAAAAAAGTATATGCAGTTCTATAATGATGATGTTTATATTAATTAGTATTTGAATTAAAAGTTATGTAAGGTGGGTCGTGTCAGAATACTATACCCTAACGATAAATAATGAACCCTCGAGATATATAATTAAATCATTTTAAAGTTTTTGAATATTCAAATAATATAATTAATATTATTCAATTTTTTGTTGTGTCTAAATTATTTTCTAATTTGAAAATATCATAATGACAATTATTTAATTATTTTAATATAATGGTGGCTGAAATTTGTTTGAGAAATAAATAACAGGATTTGTATTAAATTATTTCTTGATTTAAAAAGTCATAATTATTATTTAATTATTTTAATGAGTGACTGAGATTTGTTTAAAAAAATAGATGGTTTTAAGATTGGATTTATTCTATTTTCATATATAATAATTATATATATATATATATATATATATATATATATATATATTAAGATTAAAGTTGTATATTCTTTTTGTTTTTAGAGTGTGTACAAACAAACAAAAATAGAAAAGATTCGATTCGATTATTCTTGGGGAGACAGAGGGAATAATATTCCATACATGAAACATTCGAATCCGAACCTAGATACGTGTGTTCTGACACACACACAACTTTGACTTTTATTAATTTTTTATAAAATAATTTAATTACATGATTATTTATATCATCCTATATTAATTTATAGAAGAAATATTATTATTTTTTATGACATGTGTAACGGAGTCATCCAAATTTTTATCTTAAAATATTTTGGGTTATAATCCTACATGTGGATAAACGTAGAATGAATAAGTGGTGTAGAAAGAATAAGTAGTCAATATGGTTTTGTATGCCATCAAACAAAGGCAGTTTCTTCACCTGTACTATATTTAGTGTTATCTTCTAGAAATATATTTTTTGATTTCAGACTGTCCATCTTAATGTAAAGTTAATTAGGAATTTAGGATGAAAATGTGGCTGTATTGGAATGAATAGATTGAGAAGGTTAGTAAAACAACAGAATTCCTTCCAATTGTGTTTGAGAGTTAATCATCCATCCGTTCCACAACAAGAGTGCATTTTACTATTTTCGTATGTCCCAACACAAGAGGTGCATTTTCCTTTTTAGTAAATGGGACTCACACAAAACCATTAATATATCTACATAGGACCCACACATCATACTAATACACCTACCTACTACACATTAAAATATTATTTCTCTCACCTCAACTACTCATTAAATATTATATCCCTAAATTTACGTGCAAAAAAATTTCGCCACTCCTACGATGGAATGGAGGGAGTATAATATTTTTGCATTTTATTGCGTAATGTGAAACTTGCCCTCTTTGTTTTTATGATTTCCCATTTATACATACGTTGCATGGGAACAATTAATAATATTACGTTTTCAACATTGGATGCACTCACATTATGACTTAATGCCTAACAAGTTTTCTTATGATTGATGGGTGGAAAACTTGTCAGGGAATTAAATATCATGACACATGCATTCAATACTAAAGCACACTAGTATCTTCACCCATCAATTATATTTGATAATAGAGATGAAATGTATTCCATTCTAAGTTTGATAACATATAAAAATATTGTGCCATAATATATTACTATTAGGTTATGTTTGGATTGAGTCATTTCAAATCCAATAAATTTGAAAATGAGTGAATTTTAAATTCCTTGAATTTTAAATCAATTCATTTGAATTCTATTGTTTCGATAAATTATGGATCTTTGAAAGAATTTCAAATCTATAATTCAAAAATTATTTTTAAAATAGAATTTTATATATGATAAATAAAAATAATAAAGTTTTATTATATTAAATATTAAAATCTAAAATTTTATTAAAAATAATTTTTTTGGGAGGAAACTCTACCACCCAACCTACCCTCTACCCACCCCTTCCCACCACCCCACCCCACCCTCAAAAAAATTTTTTTTTAATAAAATTTAAGATTTTTAATTTTTGAATAATAAAAAATATTACCACCTAGCCCTACCCCCTACCCACCCCCTTCACCCAATACCACCCCACCCAAAAAAATTTTTATATAAAATTTTAGATTTTAATATTTTTATTATTTATTTAAATATTAAAATCTAAAATTTTATGAAAAATTTTTTTTGGGTGGGGGTGGTGTTAGTGGGGTGGGGGTGGGTAGGGGATAGGGCAGGATGGTAATAATTTTATTATTCAAATATTAAAAATTTAAAATTTTATATAAAATTTTTTTTGGGGGGTGTTGGGTGGGGGTGGGTAGGGGTAGGTTGGGTGGTAGAGTTTAAAACATAAAAAAAATATATATATATATATATATATATATTATTTTTATATATTAATATATCAATTATACAACAACGGAAGGATTTCAAATGACACGATTTAAGTGAGAATTTGAAATCCATTCAAAAACAACTAAAAAATTCAAAATCAAATCCATTGATTTAAAATCTACTCCCTCCGTCTCATAGAAGTTGACACACTTTCCTTTTTTGTTTGTCCCACTAAAGTTGACACATTTCCTTTTTAATACATGGACTCATACAAAAAACAATTAATTTATTCTCATGGGCCCCACATATCACCTCTAATACAACTACCCACTACACATTAAATATTATTTCTCTCACTTCACTTTACTCCACTTTACATTAAATTATTATACTCCTTAATCTCCGTGCCCTTCTATGGGACGGAGGGAGTAGGATTTATAAATCCATTGATTTCAAGTGTTATCCAAACATGTTGGAGGGATTTGAGGGAAGGATTTCTAAATCCCTCCTCAAATCCTTCAATTCAAACACAACCTAATACTCTTGTAATATCTAAAGGAAATATTGACCGTGGCTTATATTTTGTAAATGAAATACAAGATGAAACACGAAATCGAGTAGGTGATTTGAAAACGTAGAGGATCGAGTTATCATGTGGTAGAAAATATCTTGAGAATGGAAGCATGGATATTATATAAAGGGGTACAACCACTCCACTCTTACTAAGACACAGTAAGAAAGGACATTTAATAAATTTGAGTGGTTGAAAATGGAAGTTATTGTGTATCAAATACTTGGTGCTTTGGTTGGGTGTATGGTGTTGAGATGCACATGGAAGCTGCTCAACTGGGCTTACATCACTCCCAAGACTCTGGAGAAAGCCCTGAGGAAGCAGGGCTTCAAGGGGAATCCATACACACTCATCTATGGTGATTTCAAACAGATTGCCACTGCCTTTCAAGAAGCCTACTCCAACCCCATCGATTTTGACCATGATATCAAGCCTAGAGTTCAGCCTTTTTTCATTCATACCATTCAGAAATATGGTGATTAATTTTCTATTTCTTTATTTGTGTTGAAATATTTACTTCTTATTCTCCATCCACCATCATTAATTGTACTGTTAGTTCCTAAGTTACAACAATTATTTTCTTTGTGAGTACTAGCTAGTTTTTACTTTGTCTATAAATAGGTTTGTAGTTTATACTTTGTAACAACAACAATATAAGATAAATGAAATCTTCTCTTATTCATTTCAATCTCAATTTCAACAGCGTCTACGATTTTTTGTGTTATATCTTCTGTTCTGGTCTGTTATAAGTTGTTGAATTTGCAGGAAAAGAGTCATTTGTTTGGTTTGGGACAAGACCGTCAGTTATCATTACAGACCCTGAACTAATCAAGGAAGTTCTAACCAAGATTCATGTGTACCTGAGGCCAAAGAACACGAATCCACTGAACAACCTCCTTGCACAAGGACTTGTAAGCTATGACAAAGACAAATGGTCTAAACACCGCAAGATCATCAACCCGGCTTTCCATCTCGACAAATTGAAGGTGTGGCTGATCGTCCTACTATTACAGAGACGAGTTTGATTGCTCTTAGTCTTAGAGTTACCTGATTAAGTATTAAACGATACTCCTCTCTATCAGTTTAAACTTTTAGATCCGTGCAAAGCTTAAGGCAAATTGACCCGCCTGAACTTGATCAGGGGCTTGTTAGAGTGACATTTAAATATTAAATGATATTCATGTATACGAGTTTAAGCTTTTAGATGGAGTGATCATTTAACAGTTGCTAACTCTGTTTCTTGGTGCAGCTCATGATTCCAGCTTTCTACATGAGCTGTAGTGAAGTTTTGAGCAAGTGGGAGACGATCTGTCTATCCAAGGGAGGATCCTGTGAGGTGGATGTGTGGCCTCACCTTCAAAACTTGACGAGCGATGCCATATCAAGAACTGCATTCGGTAGTAGCTACGAAGAAGGGAGGAGGATATTCGAACATCAGAAGGAACTGATAAAGCTAGTTGTCCAAGCTTCACGTTCGATATATATTCCAGGATGGAGGTAAAAGAGTACATGAACTAAGATAGTCATGTCGAAAGGGTGTTGATTGTGTGTGTTTTCAATGTGTAGATTCGTGCCAACACAAAGGAACAAGAGAATGAAAGAAATCGACAGAATTGTTAAGTCATCGATTAGGAGTCTCATTGATAAAAGACTGGAGTCGATGAAAGCAGGGGAGAGTATAACAGAGGACTTGTTAAGCATATTGTTGAAATCCAATCTCCAAGAAATGGAAAAGCATGGTAATAAGAGCTTTGGGATGAGCATAGATGAGGTGGTGGAAGAGTGCAAGCTGTTCTACTTCGCGGGGCAGGAGACGACGTCAGTGCTGCTCGTGTGGACTGTGATTCTGTTGAGCAGATACCCGGATTGGCAGACGAAAGCAAGGGAAGAAGTTTCACTAGCCTTCAGCAATGAGGCTCCTGATTTTGATGGTTTGAATCAGCTGAAGATTGTAAGCCTTCTTCACTTCCATCTTAATATACTATTGATCGTTTAGTTGTTGTATTGAGATGATTTAAATGATCAACTCATCTAAAAGCTTAAGTTGATAGAGAAGAAAATTGTTTAATACTTAATCAAGTCACTCTGGTGGCAGGTTAACATGATTTTGTACGAGGTGTTGAGGCTTTATCCGCCTGGTTCTACTCTTGCTCGGACTGTGAGTGATGAAACTAAGTTGGGGAAGTTCAGATTACCAGCTGGAGTTCAGGTTTTTATGCCGAATATCATATTGCATCACAGCCGCGAAATATGGGGGGACGACGCCATGGAATTCAATCCGGAGAGGTTCAACGAAGGAGTTGCCAAGGCACAAAAGACTCAAGGTGCATTCATCCCTTTCGGATGGGGGCCTCGAATATGTATTGGACAGACGTTTGCAATGGCGGAGGCGAAACTAGCGCTGTCGATGATTCTACGACGTTTCTCGTTCGAGCTCTCGCCTTCGTACGCGCATGCTCCCTGCAACATGCTAACGTTGCAGCCTCAGTATGGTGCTCACTTGATTATGCATAAACTCTAGATTCTTGCTATTTATATGTTAAATCAAGATCTAGACTTTCGATTCTAATGGAGCTTTAAGAGTTTAGATTTTCTAGTGTATCTCATGTATCGTGTAAGGGTGCAACTTTTGATCCTAATTGTGCTCAATAGATATGGGACTCTCACGTTGTAATGACATTAATTAAATAATATTGGTACAATATATTCAGTGTGGAATTACTATATCTGCAATTTTACGTTAATACGGAGTATATTAAATTTAAAATCTATAATTATAATTATACATACAAACTCGAAATAATAATAAAGGCACTCCAAGCCCTACAAATTTTAAATAAAAGTACATTTTTAAGTCAAATCTCAAACTTACGAGTCAAAATTAGGATAAACTTGGTGTATCGATTCTCCTAATCAATATTAACCATTATATTAATAAAACTACCTCATGACCACATTTAGATTAAACAAAAAAAATAAAGAATTTTAAAAATATATCTAAAAAACTACCCTATTAATCCTAGATGTAGCGATAATCGGTGCATTACAAATATCCCCAAACTTATACTCATAGCCTAAATTACTAAGAACACCCTTTTAATCACCTAACAAACTAACTAAACCCATAGAACACCACTAACACATACCACACAAATAAAAATACATAATCTTTATGCTCGATTTTCAACGAGATTCATGGTGTAAAACGGATGTATGAATAAAGTGGTAAATAGAAATCAAACATATGTAATTTTCTTCGTTGTCGGGAGCTCTTTGTATTCATTGATCGATCTTTCTCATGTACATATGAGTTCCATGGAAGAACTTTACAGTGATGTAGAAATGAAAAAACATACTCCCTCCGTCCCATTAAAGTTGGTATAATTTTTTTTGGGTACGGAGATTAAGGAATATAATAATTTAATGTAAAGTGAAGTGAGAGAAATAATATTTAATGTGTAGTGGGTAGTTGCATTAGAGGTGATATGTAGGGCCCATGAGAATAAATTAATTGTTTTTATGTGGGTCACATGTATTAAAAAGGAAATGTGTCAACTTTAGTAGGACAAACCAAAAAGGAAAGTGTGAAGAATAAACCTTATTCAATCATAGTTAAGTTTGCATATGTCTTAGATTACATATGAACATGATGTATAGAAGAATTAGATGCATCATGTTGGTTAAATAATCAAGATGACAGCAAAAGGATACAACCGGTGCATAAGGTGAGTAGGGAAGTTTGAGGAGTTTGTTTGGTGGCTAAACGGATTAGTTAGGAGCGGTTGAGCATATGGCTGGAAAGCTTGACACATAAGCTGTTAGTTGGAAGTAATTTCACTCGGTTTGATAACCGTTTGATACTCCAACCGAAGACTCAAAGATGCTTCAGCGAGTTAGTCTCATAAGTTAGCTAGTTACATATCTTTGTATATATATAGCTTCTGGTTTGCTGATTTATTCAGCGTGTAATCTTCCTCACACTCTCATATGGAATAAGATAATCTCTCCATAGTGGACGTAGGCTCGTTAGTGAGCTGAATCACTCTAAAAAACTCTCGTGTTCTCGTTTCGTTTCTTCATCCATAGTTTAGGCTTCATGCTTTCAATGTTTAAGTTCTTGCTTCAAACTGCAATTTGCTAATTCCCATGACAGAAGTGTGTCAACTTTTATGGGACGGAGGGAGTAGTGAAGATGTATAGAATTGTAGTGGGAGAAATATTTATGGATGTGGAATATGCGTAGAAGATGAAGTGAGCTAAAGGTCCTCCACATGTGTGGAATTTCCTCCATTTATAACGGTGTGTTCACGTTTCCTTTATGAGGGCTAAAGCCTTGATCCTTGCATTCTTATGGTAACCAATGAGATGTCACTATGTGTTGAGGGAATCAATTTGTTATGGTAGTTGTCCCAACCTCTCTCAATTGGTTGAAAGAGAATCTTGATGTGTGATGATGAGTGAAGGGGATATATTCCTCTATGCCACTCTGTATAGTTGAGCTGATGATACGCAATGTCGATAAACAAAAGGGGATAAACCCAATTCTGTTGGACTTAGGAAATGTGCAGGATTTATCCTCGAGCAGATTGGGGATAAATGGAAGGGGATAAACTCAATTCTGCAGGAGATATTGGAAGGGTTTATCTTCATGCAATTTGAGGATAATGAAATACTCCCTCCGTCCCACATTTATGTTCATACTTTCCGTTTTCGTCCGTCCCACATTTATCTTCACCACCCAAAAAAAGAAAACTTCACGTTAACCAACAACCTCAAAAGTTATCTTAATTTTAAAATATCACTTCCACCTAATACACATAACATACTTTATAATTTACTCCCCCCGTCCGGATTCAAGGGTGTCATTTGCTTTTGGGCACGAAGATTAAGGAGTATTGTTATTTAATGTGTAATGGGTAATTGTATTAGTGGATGTGTGAGTCCCATATTTTAGTTGTATTAGTGGGTGTGTGTGGATAAAAAAAATGAGACATTTGGGGGCGGACGCCCAAAATGGAAAAATGATACCCTTGAAAGCAGACGGAGGGAGTATTTATTACCTAAAAATACTACAATATCCCTAAAAATTCAATAAAATTGATCAAAAAATAACTTTTCTTAAATTCTATAGTGAACTTAAATATGGGACAGAGGGAGTAACTTATTCCCAAAATATAAGTCCAGCACCTTGTTGTGAAGATTATCTTCGGCTTTTAAGTTCTTCCCACAATTTTGGTTAATATTCCGCATATATCGTAATGTCACGCTATATATATGTCTAATAACACCCATAAAACATAAAACCGCATAACTGTGAAAATAGGAAGTTCTCCAAAATTATCAGCAGCATAATGTATGCAGCAACAATCATGAAAAGCAACTAGAATTCTCGGGTCAAATTGAACAAGTGGGCAAAAAGTTTTTTAAAAAAATCTTTTGTGCCAACTTTTTAAGAAAAAAAATATTCAAATTGGCAAAAATAGTCTAAATTTGATAATGACACGATTTTAATTTTTTAAAAAAATTATTATCAAGTCAAAAATGTTTTTATTAATTTGGGCACTTTTAAACAAGGCGTTAGAAAGAGGGCAAAACAGAATTTTTAAAATTCTGAATGCACTCTGTCTACGTTTACTTCATCCATCTAAGGCCGTCCCCAATGGGAAGTTTTTTGATGATGTGGATTATTAAAAAACCTAAAGAATTGGGTTTTTACCATTGAGGAATGATTAAGGTTTTTTGTGAGGCAGTGAAGATAAAACCTAGGTTTTTTCGTGGGAATGAGAGTGGGAGAGAAAAGATTATATGACACGCTCCAATCTGCGAGCGAGTGGAATTTAAAAAATAATAATAATATTTTTTTCCAAATTTTTTATTTTATAAAATTTAAATAATGGGAATATATAATTATTTATAATTTATTTGGAATTTAGATGAATAAAGTTGATAAATTAAATGAGAATAAAATAAAATTGAGGTAGGTCTCATGAAAAACCTACTTTTTGATTTTATTATTAGGGAAGGATTTTATTTTGAAGATATAAGTATTTTGCTTTTGAGTGTGTAGCCACTGTGGAAGGCCTAAGTGGTTTTCAAAATTATCATGTGCCTCATTGCTTACGTAAGGGATGACCTCTACATTTCTTTCTGCAAACGAAGGACAATTTTCTGTTTTTTAAACTATACTTTTATCAAATTGAATATCAAATAAATTTCTTAATCTGATTTGGTTGTTATAAGAACTCCATTAATTACAATGAAAAATAATTGAGCTTTAACTTCTAATAGCATAATTAAGGGGTACTAAAGGTGTGTATAGTAGCAACAAATAAATATAATTATAGATTAATTACATTACATTTTTATAATAAGATTAGAAAAAGTAGTTGTAATTTACATTTATGATGCTTTTTCGTGAAATTGATTTTTCGACTATAAAGATGACCTGATCATTAAGATGAATTTATAACATATATACTAAAGATGTTTTAAACATAAAACAGTCTTATACTATAAATTTATTTTAAACATTATCAAAAAACTTAATTCATCTAAAATAGTCTAGTAGTAAGTTTAAATTATCATAAAATGATTTTTTTTTAAAAAAAAAGGCGAAGAGTTTGATCATTGCAAAAAAAAAACTTTAATCATGTGACAAAATCAATGTATTTCAAGAGTTTTTTTGGGACTGAATTAATTTAAATATATATAAAATATGAAATCTAAGCAAAAATTAAAAGATTTAAAATGAAAATAAAAAAATTATTAACTATTTTAGAATTTTTTAAATAAAATAAAAATGTGCATGACTATTTATGTTTCAATGTTTCTAGAGGCTGCTGGCTGGTCACTTCGTTTATTTCGATTTGAATTAAATTAGGCAAAAAATTTGGGTGAAATAATTTTATAATGAAAAGTGATACTCAATAATGAAAAATAATAATGTTATTTCATAAATAATATATCGTAAAAAATAAAAATATTAATATTTTATAACAAAAGTAATAATATTTTATAGCAAATATATTAATTAATTTAAAAAAAAACATATAAAATTGTGTCACGTGGTTGTTCAAACTTCAAATGGTAAGGGGGAAGAAACCGTAATCTAATTCAGAAATTAATTTACGTTTTGATTCGATTTTGAGAGTATCAATTTTTGAGAAAAAAAATGTTTTCATTCAATTTTGAGAGTATCAATTTTTGGTTTCGAATAATCGAATTTTCGGATTTTTTTGATTTTATTTTAAATTATGATAAAGTATTTTGTGAGACGGTAATTATATAAAATGAGTTGTGAGACAAGTTAACTCGTTGTTGAAGTGTGATTATTATATAGATATATAATATGCTAATTTGCAGTTAATTTTTTTTAGTATGAATAATGATGAATTAAAGTATGTTTTTAAAGTATTATAGTATAATTTACTACAAATATACTTTAAAATCAATAAGTATATTTATCTATATAACAACTATACTTAAACAATGAATTAACCTGTTTCACAATTCGTTTCACTTATGCCCATCTCACAAGAGAATATCCTTCATAATATTGAATTAAATTAAATTTGAAAAAATATAAAAATAAAGATAAAAAATTATGCAACTATTATGTCATGATAGTCAAATGTAATAGTATAGTCAAATGGAGTACGTACTATATTAATTTTATGCGACCATATAAATATTTTTTATTTTAAGATAGTCAAAGTACTATACTATTAAGTTATCACACTAATAATTAAAAATATATGACTGATTAACAAATTTTCGTTCAGTTTTTAAATGAAAAATTGATTATAAAAAGTTATATATTTATTAATATATATATATATATATATATATATATATATATATATATATATATATACTATTAAATAAAAATTAATACACATAAATATAAGTACAGGCATACACTCGAATGCATAGAATATATATCAAATTATTTTTAAATCTCTTTGTTGAACTTTTTTTGGTTATTAAAAGTTCTAGCAATACGTAATCCAATCTATGTTTTGTAAGTAATAAGCTATCCTATTATTAAAATCGTAAAACTACCCAAAACAACTACATATCCACTAAAAATTGCAAATAAATTAAATTTGAAGATTCATCATTTAAAATTGAACAATTAATCAAACTTTTGAAAGAACCGTGGAATTAAATTGAGATTATTTCTAGCTACATCCATGATCATAGCTCGATACCATGTTAAATAACAACTTCATTTAAAAAATTAAATTTAAGATGAATCGATTAATATATAATTAAGTCATTCTAACAATATCACATAATAATTAAATAGGAGAAAAATCAACACTTACCTTTATTTCTATAAGAATTTGTATGTATTTTCCTTTTTAGGTTTATCATTATTCTCTTCACGTATCGCAAATTCACAACACTGCACATGATGTTAATACACTTATACGCCAAACAATGTAGAAAATTCAAAATCTTGCATTCTTATGGGTTGTGCATTCGAATGCTTCATTTACTCTTTTGAGCTTTGAGGGCTACAGTCAATTTTAATTCTTTTATTATATTTTTCGCATTTATACCTTTTTTGGAACTTTTATTTACTCACATATCTTAAAATTTAAACAGTGTTCACATAATTAAATATTAATCATCAAGGCTTTATTATTTTTCACAACCCACCCACATCACTAATACAATAAATATATGAGACTCATACACCCCACTAATATAACTACCAATTACACTTAAGTAAGAGACTCATGTTAGATTTCTATTGGAAACGAATTAAAAGAGGTGATATAAAGAGGTTTGGAGAAGGGGAAGTAAGGATACTTGTTTTATACTAACCACTAACTGAATTAACTACTAACATTTACCAATAAAAAAAACTTCTTAATCCACATGCAAAAAATAAATATCCACCTTTTGGACGGACGGAGGGAGTATATCTTTTAAACAAGTTAGAGCGAATTCAAACACGGTTAGCCCTTCACACGCACACATACGCATACACATGTGTGTGTGTGACAGTGTGAACAAGAATTCAGATGACAAACAAATGCTCCAAAAGTCTTTCTTATCCCCCAATTTTTTCCACGTGTCAGTTGTGAGTGACTCTTCTCATGCATTGTTTGCAGTCGCTGTCTTCTAGAATGGGGGATTAATATATATACATTTTTTAAACTAATTGAATGGGGGATTAATTTGTGGGTGCCACTCTTGAATAAATGTTATTTTAAATTCGATTGGATGTGGGAGTTTTGTATGGTTTTGACGTTAATTAATTGGAGATGCTAATTCTTGGCATCATACAATTAAACACCCATAATTTCTACAATTCTTTTAGTTTTATATATTTGTTATCCTGCCCACAATTACTAAAATTTCATGACATGTTCCTATCTATTCTATAAATACAAAAATACATACCTTAATTAATACTTCCTATTTCGTTATTTTTATGTCCGTCCCAACCTAAAATTGTATTTTCCTTTTTAGTATATAAGACTCACATAAAACAATTAATATATTTTCATGGAACTTACTCACCACCTAATACACATATCATTATATATTAAAATATTATTTCTCCTTCCTCATCCACACATTAAATATTATATTTCTTAATTTATGTGTAAAAAAAACATCCCTTTATGGTGGGACGGAGGGAGTAAACAATAGCAAGTTTGAAATGAGACCATACTATAACTAGATCGTTGCACTTTTCTTTTTGGGATTAAAACCAATTCAATCCTATAATTTTCATCATTGTCTATTTTAGTCCCAATAAATATAAGTTTGCCAATTTAGTCTCATCGATGAAGAAATATGACCAAACACGTTCTATTTTCGTCGAAAAAAGCTAACATCATCAAAAAACACCACGTGAGACAACAGGATAAAAACCAATATAGTCCTATAATTTTCTTTATGGTCTATTTTAGTCCCTATAATGATAAGTTTGTCAATTTAGTCCCACCGGTGAAAACTTATGGCCAAACACGTTCTCTTTTCGTCGAAAAATGCTGACATCATCGGAAAATAGCACGTGATTATCACGTGACAACCGGAATAGTCAATTTCTGGCTGGAATGATGAATTGGCGCCCTAATAGCAGGTGAGTCAATGATTGGTCGTATATAGTCGGGATGACCAATTAAAGAATTTATCGAACCACAAGGAGAAGACACTAGAGTTTAAGCGATCTCAAGTTTATCGTGATTTTATAATGACGACGGAATAGAGATGATATGATGCAAATAAATGCAATTACACTAATGCAAGAAATAAATGATAAAACGAATGAAAGATGAATGAGTTCCAAATGATGCAAGGATGAGATTAACAACAATCATGACATAGATAATTAAATAATTATGCAATTAATTCTGATCTCTCATGGACAAGGCATAGAAGCGATCACTAATTTCACATAAAACTCTCTCTCGAGATGGATAGGATGCAGGTACTAAAAGCACTTAAGATTGATATCATAACGAACACCTCCCACTAGGTACTAATTACTCTACGAGTTCCCTAACGAGGTACTAAATCATAGACAATATTCCCTTTTAAGGTACTATGAATTAACTAATGGTTTGGGTCCTCTCATCTAATCAACCAATCTCTCGATTAAGTTAATCAAAATGTTCTATTAAAGGGTTCTTAATCTAGAAGGATATCTCTATCTCATTTTAAATTAATGCACATGAAGTGTATGATGAAATGATTCAATGAACTATCCTAAACACATAATTGATTTCTCAATCTAATCACATGCTCATGACAATTAATCACACATATCATCATATACATCAAGCAATCAACATTCAATGATAGAAATACACAAAGCCCATTAAAGATTAAAATCAAATTGCATAAAAACTAAATTATCCAACACCAATCATGGAGCTAATCTCACAAAGGAGATTAGCCTATCACGGTCTTAGATAAAACAATCATAGACAATTGTATCTACAAATTCCATGACAAATCTATAAAGAAGTTCACAAAAATGAGAATTAGATTCCCCTTTGAAGTGTCTTCAATGGAGATCTCCTTCTTCTTCTTGCAATCTTCCCTCTCCCTTGCTTCCTTGGTCACTTGGATGGTGGATTTGATAGAGGGAATCAAGTGTAGATGGATGGATGAAGAATAGATGAATATGATGGTGTAAAATGGAGGAAATGATGTGTGATCTAGGTGTGCAGCTGAAACCCTTCAAAAAATCTGATCAAATATTGAATTATTGGGTATTTATACCCCTTGGGAAGCTTCTAGAAGGTTCTGGAATTTTTAGCAGATTTTTACACGACTCAGCTCGAGTGCATGCACACAGCTCGAGTCGGGTCGTGATTTGGC
Source organism: Pogostemon cablin (assembly GCA_023678885.1). Classification (NCBI taxonomy): domain Eukaryota; kingdom Viridiplantae; phylum Streptophyta; class Magnoliopsida; order Lamiales; family Lamiaceae; genus Pogostemon; species Pogostemon cablin. The sequence continues at coordinate 12,716,270 of CM042962.1, read as the reverse complement.
GGCATTTCTCGGCGGCAAACGGAGCTCGACCCGAGTAGCGGAGCTTGACTCGAGTACTGAACAGAACACTGCTCGAGTTCGGCACACGGGCACAGGGGTGCTCGTGTAGCGTTTTCTGACGTTGGCGCACGACCTTTTTGGATAGGCCCGTGCGCAGCGCACGGCTCGAGCTGTACGACTCGACTCGAGTAGCAGCACTCGGCTCGAGTCGGGTCGTGTTCTGCTTTTCTTCTTTATTTCATCTCCCTTTTCTATTTTTGCTCCATTTTCACCTGTTTTACATACGTTTAAGCTCATTCTCACACATTTTCATAAAAACACAAAACACAAACCAAATAACACATAAATACGAATAAAATACTATGAAAACGGATATAAAAAGACACTAAAATCTATGTGAAAATATCACTCATCAGTCAACAAATTAAATGTTATTTTAATGCGAACAAGGAATTTTTATTTTCTAAAATTTTAAATAATTAGAAAATAATAATTAAAAAAGGATAAAATGCATAACATATTATTTAATGCCGATTTCCTTTTTTAGTACATTTTTTGTTTTAATTTTTGTTTTCTAATTATTTAAAATTTTAGAAAATAAAAAATCCTTGTTGGCATTTAAATAATATTTAATTTGTTGATTCATCTGCCATTAGGGCGCCACATCATCGTCCCGGAAAAAATTTGGCGATTCCAGTTGTCATGTGACAATTACGTGTCATTTTTGGTGATGTCAGTATTTTTTCGGAAAAAATATGACGTATTTGACCCTATTTCTTTATCAGTGTGACTAAATTGACAAACTTATATTTATTGGGACTAAAATAGACCATGAGAAAAGTTACAGGAGTCTCACGTGGCGTTTTCCGTGATGTCAACGTTTTCCGTCAAAAATAGAACGTGTTTGACCCTATTTCTTCACCGGTGGAACTAAATTGACAAACTTATCTTTATTGAGACTAAAATAGACCATGAGAAAAGTTACGGGACTGAATTGATATTTATCCCTTTCTTTTTCATCCTTTATTAGTAAATCTATTCATAAACTTTTTGTACATAAATTAACAGATATTAATATTTTATGTGCAGTATTAGATTAAAGAGTATTACTCCTAGAATTTTTATTAATAAAATTTTCGTAGTTAAAAAAAATTAGTGAAACATAATGGACTATACCCTATACGTGGGTCATCCTCACAAAAAGAGAAATGAATTGAGTAAAATAAACAATAAATAATGAAATAAATAAATTATTGATGAGTACAGGGGAATATTATTTTGGGTAACTGTAATTGCGTTGATAATGATCATACGTGAACCTTTTTTGAATTAAAAAGGGAGATTATTACCTTTAAACTACACTCCAAAAATATAGTAAAATACTGACGTTTGCATTGTTTATTTATTTATTTATCAATTAAGACTGTATTATTAAAAAAATCAAGGGTTCATTGCAAAATAAACCTCAACTTTTATTTTTATTACAAATAAATCTTAACCTTTGAGAAATTGCAAAAAAAACTCGACCTTTAGGTTTTGTGCAAAACGCACCTAACGGGCAGGAGAGGATTGCCCGACGTCCAACGTGACGTTGATCTTGCCACGTCAGCTTCCACGTCAACTTTGAGTTTATTGAAAAAAAACCTCAATCTTTACTTAAATTGCAATTTAATCTCAACCTTTGAGATTTTGGCATAAAAATTATCATTTTTTTTTTCAAATTGCACCCATAATATTTTATATTTAAATTCAAATTCTCAAAAATTATTCAATAAAATAATAAAGTTATTTTAGTTTTTAAAATATTTTATATATTATAAAATTTTTATAATTTATAAAATTAAAGTATTCTTGAACATGTCTAAGTATTTTTTTGTAATTTTATGTAATATTTAATATGAAAAATTATATATATTTAGATGACAAAAAATTTATACAAAAAATAGTTTATAATTCATTTAGATTTATCTTCACACTTTCCGTTTATATCTGTCTCACACTTATTTTCACCACTCAAAAATTGAAATATCACATCATCAATAACCTAAAAAAATTATTTTAATTTAAAAAATATCATTCCCACATAACACATATAATATACGTTATATTTTACTTATTACCTAAAAATACTACAATACCCTTAAAAAGTCAATAAAGTTGGTCAAAAAATAAATTTTTCTAAATTGTGTATCTACAATATCGGTGAAGATAACTATGTCACGGAGCGAGTAATAAAAAAGTAATAGATAAAACTTTAAGAACTTTGTAAAAAATTTTAATATAACCTTTAATTATGAAAATTTTATAATATATAAAATATTTTTAAAATTAAAAGAATTTAAATATTTAGATTTTTTAATAATTTTTTTCAATTTAAATATCAGATATAATAAATTTTACTCACATAATAAAATATAAAATTTTAAATATTTTTTTCATATATTAGTTTATAGTAATTTTTTTAAATTAAATCAATATCATATTAGAACTTTATTATATTAAATAATAATTTTTAGTGTATAATTTTAATATAAAAAAATAAAAAAATTGATGGTCTTTTTTTGACAAAAATTCAAAGGTTGGGATTAAATCACAATTTAAGTAAAAGTTGAGGTTTTTTCTGCAATAAACTCAAAGTTGACGTGGAAGCTGACGTGGCAAGGTTAACGCCACATCGGATGTCGGACAACCCTCTCCTGCCCGTTTGGTGCGTTTTGCACGAAACCTAAAGGTCGAGGTTTTTTTTGCAATTTCTCAAAGGTTATGATTTATTTGCAATAAAAATAAAGTTTAGGTTTATTTTGCAATTAAACCAAAAATCAATAATACTATTAATAAAATTATGGGTCAATAAATAGGAGGTACAAAACGTTCTTAATTATTATCAAACGATACATTCGCTTTAGAAAATTACTCATAAATACAAAATTTTATTTTGTTTTAACCATAATACTCATATCCATCTGAACATCAGTGTGCATCCCTATTAAATAATTGTACTAATGCACATCGATATGATCCTTGTGAGAGAAATAAATTCATGAGAGAAAAATAAAGAATAAACTATTAAAATCGCCATTGAATAGTACACGTGATTGTCACTATTTTCACCTAAATTTTATTATTTTTATGTGTATTTTCGTATTATTTTATTCATATTTGTGTATATTTTGGTGGTGTTATGTGTTTTATGAAAATGTGTAAAAATGAGCTTAAACGTATAAAAAACAGGTGAAAACGGAGCAAACTGGAGACGAAGTTGAAAATCCAAAGCATGACATCAAAACTAGGTCGAATTTCTGATTATTCGATAGAGTTTCTCATACCACGAAGGCCAAAAAGTTTACAAGAAAACTCAGTCGAATTTTGGTACCGCATTGAGCTCAAAGAATTTGCATAAAAACTCGGTCGAGTTTTTAAAAGCTCTGTCAAGTTTCTCTGACAGTGCATATTTGGGAAACAGGTGAAAGTCATAAACATTCGAATGAAGTGGAAAATTTTGATCGAATTTTTGAGCACTTCGGATGATAAAAACGTGTTCCAGCTTGAAGAAACGTGATTTGAATGAAAATTCGACCGAAGCAAGAAAATTCGATCGAATTTTAGGGTTAAACTCCAGCTGTCTAATGCGATTTCTAGGTTTTCCAAGGGGTATAAATACTCCATATTTCAATATTCCACCAAGATTTTCGAAGGGTTTTCACTGCTCACACACATCATACATAATTTCTTCCATTTTACACATCATCTTCATCCATTAACTATCCATTTCATCTATCTTCATCTAACCATTAAAATCACCATCCATTTGAGGAAAAGAAACAAGGAAGAGAGGAGAATTGCAAAGGGAAGAAAAAGATCACCATTGGGGCCATCCAATGGAGTTTTCATTCGAACTTTGTATTGAAACCTTATTGTTTATCATAGTTTGTAAAGATTTTAATGTCTATGTTAATTTCCTTGTGAATATGTAGGCTAATCTCCCTTGTGAGATTAGCAACATGAGAGTTGTTGGATAATTTTGGGATTTATGTATAAAAATTCATATATTGATTGAGTTAATTGATTTTCTAAGAACCCTCTGATAGGACATTGATTGGTTAGATCGAGAGGTTGATTAATCGTGTGAAGGGACTCTGAACTTGGTTTCAATTTTGGTTAATTGATTTAGAGCAAGTGTACTCTATCGTGTAGTAGACTATAGTGACCAAGTGCAAAATTTACAAATATCGAACCCAAGGGCGAAAGTGGGTAGCCGTATTTAAAAGATGTTTCACTCTAGAAGGACTAATTAATAAGGATGGGGGTTGTTTAATACTACAAACTAACTAATAAAGCAATTAAAGATAGAACATATACATATGAGGTGGATGATGGATGAAGGTGAGCAATCTAAGATGTAAGACAAGCAACTTCATGGAAAAGGCTTACGTAGACTCACACACACACATGCATTGAAGGTCATCATGTTATGATATTAAGGGCACTCAAAGAGTGTCTCCAATCCTCACTCTTCCCATAGGTACTTACGAATATTAATATACCAATATAAATATATTATCACGAAGAATTTTCTCTAGTAGGCAGGGATGTTTTCTTATTGTTCCCTTTCTAAGGTCAAGTGAGTCTTGACTTGGGTCCCCTCATCATTTCAAACACTTTCACAAGTAATTATCAATAATGTTCTATCATGAGATTCTAAGCACATGAAGGTTATGACCAAACTCCCCACATACTAATATAGTCACCTCATGCAATCAATGATTCAATTAAACCACTAAACATAATATTGAAATGGTCATCCTAACACTATGAATAGGGAATTTAATCACACAAATCATACATAAAATGAGAATAAACATTCATGATAGAAAATATACTTAACAATCATTTCATCTAACATGTGGTATGCAAAATCTAATTAATCCCTAACAAATCTATTGCTAGCCTCACATGAGGACTAGCCACTACAAATCATAGTAAAATTAATACAATCCATGACATGCTTCAATTGAGCTAAATAATAATGAAGAAAATAACAAAATAAAGGTAAGTTGCATCCCCTTTGATGGTGAACTTCCTCCTCCTTGATCATGCTAAAATCTTCAATCAATGATAAATTCCACTTCTTAGATTGGTGGATGGATGAATTTATGGATGGATTTGAGGAGATCAAGTGGTTTGAATGGATGAAGTGAAGGATGGAAGAGATGGAGATGATTGTGTGTGATTTAGGTGTCTAGTGTGCGTGGAAACTGATCCAAAATGATTCCTCTGGTAATTTGTGGTCAAAACTTACATTTATACCCCATGAAAGCTTCTAGAGCACGTGCAATTTTAGTTCTGATTTTGGGCCCGGACTCCACTCTAGCAGGCACAGCTCGAGTCGAGCTGTGACATGCTTCCAACGGTTTTTCAGTTTCTTACGGAGCACGGGTTATGTTCTGAACTCGGGCACAGAGGTGGGCGTGTAGTGCTTCCTGATGTTGGCGCACGACATTCTTGGACAGGCCTGTGTGCGAAACACGACCCGAGCTCGACCACGCAGGTCGATTCGTGCTTCTGAGCTCGACTCGAGTGTGGTCGAGTTCTGCCCTGCCTCTTCATCTTCGGTTCCCGACTCCGTTTTACTTTATTTTTGACTTATTTTACATACATTTAAGCTTAGTTTCACACATTTATCAATTCAAAACAATAGTCTCCATCTCATAATAAAACACCACCAAAAGATACACAAAACGGATAAAAATACATAAAAATACATAATAAAAGACACTAAAATCTAGGTGAAAACGACACTGATTAGACTCTCATTTCAAGCTTAGTACCTAGTTGGAATTGTTTGAGTGAGAACCAATCTTTTGAGCTATTTTGGAATTATTAAATGGATCTATATCCTATCCATCTCGAGAGGGAGTTTATGTGAACTTAGTGTTGGCCATTAGTCTTATACTCATGATTCATATGAATTTGATGCATTTATCTTATAATTTCCACTTCTTAGGGTATGTTTGTTTGGATACTTTTAAATGATGGAATGAGAATTATATCAAAACTGATTGTTTGGTTTGAGGGTATCATACCTTCTACAATATTTTAATTCCTAGAAAGTGAGGAATGAACAATTCCTTAGGAAATTGACAGGCCTTTCATTGTTAGTTCTTTAATGATAAAAATGTTTTAAAATTTTTAAAAATATTAAAATAATATTTTTTAAGACAAAAATAAAATTATAATTAAATTACACTAAATATTAGTGAAAAATTAATTCAAATATAAATTTTTAGAATATGATTTTCATTCCTACCAATCAACCAAACACTACAATTAAATCAAATCCATTACCATTCCACACTACTATCATTCTCATTCCCATTATCATTCCTTAAAATATACCAAACACCCCCTTAATTGTTGTTAATTTCACTTTTACTTAACTTGGAAAACCGCTCTTCATTTATCTATCTTGTTTGTTGATCATTGTTTGCTTGCTTGCTTTGACTACTTTAATTTACTTGTTTAGCAACCAATCCATTGATGATTCGTCTCTATAAAATTACAAGAAACATGATATCGCTTAAGCTCTAGTATCTATCTCCCTTGAATTCGATAAATTCTTTAATTGATCATCCCGAATCAATACGCTGATGTACACCAATGTGCAATCTGACAAAAATAAATAACACGACATTAAATTTCGATGTACACCAGTGTGCAATCTGATCAGATGAATGAACACGACATTAAATTCTCCAAAAATAAGTAACCCATTAAACTTTCACTTTACTGTACATTAGTGTGCAATTCGGAGACATTAAATTCCCCCAAAATAAGAAACTCATTAAACTTTCACTTTACCGTATATTAGAGTGCAATTCGGAGAGAGAAATGTAGAAAATATTAAATCGTAATTGAAGAGTGAACGCTAATGTACATAAGTGTGCAATCTGGCCAAAAGAAATAACACCAATAAATTCCCCCAAAATAAGAAATTCATTAAATTAGGTCTTTTGTATCTATCAATAATTATATATAATCAATGTATTTATTAATAATTAAGATATACAAATACGTACTTATATAAATAATAATCCCTAAAATTATAAAATCACGGTCTCGTATGTAATGTAACGTTCACGTTCAGAGACAGGTGTAGCAAATTACTCCCCCCTTAAAAGTTTTTTTTTCTTAGTCCCATAATAATATCACGTCCCAAAAATAACAAATCATACTATTAATTTATAATTTCTAAATGTATATTAATTTTAAATTTATCAATCTCACTTAATACGCATTATACTACATTGGTTCCAACTATTTTAAATTTTTCAATATCACGTAACACGCATTATACTCTATTCGTTTCCATTCCAATTTTACACTTTTCACTTTGGTCTATTTCAAATTTAATTTCACATCTTCATAAAAGAAAAAAATAATTAACTAATATACCTCTAAATTTAATTTCAAATTTGTCAACACATTTTGAACACATATAACTGTTTACCCCAAAAGTAAATCAAAAAATAATTTTTCTTAAATTCTGTATTTACAGTAAACGTGAGATAAATTGAGAACAAATGAAGCAACATACATTATAATTTACTAATTAATTAAGGGTGTCACTAATTCCTGAACATAAGGAGTATTTTTCTGAGTTGATCTCTTGTGTTCTCTGGTGCATAAAGTGTGTAAATATATAACATTTTGTTCTAAAGGGTATACACTTTAATTAAACGTGATATTAATTGGGAACAAAGGAAGCAACATACATTATAATTTATTACTTATTAAGGGTGTCATTAATTCCTGAACATAGGGAATATTTTTCTGAGTTGATCTTTTGTGTTCCCTAGTGTACAAAGAGTGTAAATATACAATATTTTATTCTAAAGAGTATACACTTTAATTAATAAGGAACAACATTATGTTCAAAAAAGTATACACTTCCATAAAATCTTCTTTTCTATTTTTTTAGGAAATAAAAGGCACATGTCCTTATGCGAAAAAGGGTGTCACTAATTCCTGAACATAGGGAGTTATTTTCTAAGTTATATGTAAAAATTATACCTTAAAATATCTTAAAATGAAAAGTATAAAACCGCAATAATTATATAACGTTTTCCTAGTCTGGCTTATGTCAATATATGCATGTACATGTGAATTACAAATTTCTTTCTTTCTTAAAACAAACCAAGCCAGTACGCAAAGTCTTGGGGATGCACGCCATGTGTTTGATATAAATAAGTCACAGTGAGTGGATAGAGTTGCTGCAGAATGGAAACATTGTATCAGATAATTGGTGTTCTCTTTGGGTGTGTGGTGTTGGGGAACGCATGGAAGTTGTTGAATTGGGGTTACATCACTCCCAAGAGGCTGGAGAGAACCCCAAGGAAACAGGGTCTTAAGGGGAACCCCTACACTTTGATCTATGGCGATTTCAAAGAGATTGTAACCGCCTTTCAGGATGCCAACTCCAAGCCCATCGATCTTGATGATGATATCAAGCCCAGAGTTCAGTCTTTTTTCATTAATACCATCAAGAAGTATGGTAATTCTCTTTTGCCCTCTTCTAGTTGCCTTATTTCAAGAATCATGTCATCTCCTGTTGGGTCTTTTTTTTGATTATGTATGGCTCTTATCTTGTGCTGGTTTCAACATATGTAGAATAAGTAGAATGTTTAAACTGCACACTTGATTGATTTCCCCAACTGTCCCACTAATTAAACTTTGAGATCAATTAAGGTTGTAAATAAATCTCATTGACCCAGTGTTGAAAGTGATACTGTGGGTGTTTGATTTATCTGATTGATTTCTTTTTATGAGGGAAGTTTTGGGGTTGGGATGGGAGTGGAGATCTCATAGGCTTTTTAGTTCAGAATAATTACATTCTCCACTCTCTAGCTTCTGATTCCATTGGCTTTCTAAAGTGAAGTGAAATCAGAGTTTTGTTTGATAATCATAATTTGCAGGAGAAGAGTCGTTTGTTTGGTTTGGAGCAAAAGCTTCTGTTATCATCACTGATCCTGAACTAGTTAAGGAGGTGCTAACCAAGATTAATGTGTACCTGAAGCCGACAAATTCGAACCCACTGACCAAGCTTCTTGCACAAGGAGTTGTGGCCTATGATAAAGAGAAATGGAGCAAGCATCGCAAAATCATCAACCCTGCTTTCCATCTTGAGAAACTGAAGGTTATCTATCGTTGCAAAACTGTGTTTTGTGTGTTGATAATCATACTATTACTGAGATGAGGTTGCTTGCTCTCTTTTTCTTGGTGCAGCTCATGATTCCAGCTTTCTATTTGAGTTCTATTGAAGTTTTGAGCGAATGGGAGAAGATTCTCTCGATAAAAGGATCTTGTGAGGTGGATGTGTGGCCACATTTGCAAAACTTGACCAGTGATGCAATATCTAGAACTGCATTTGGTAGTAGCTACGAAGAAGGGAGAAAGATATTCGAGCTCCAGAGGGAGCAGGCCGAGCACATCATCCAAGCTTCTCGTTCAATATACATTCCTGGATGGAGGTAATACCGTACATGAACAAAGATAGTGTTGAATGGTTGCTGTTTTTCTTTAATGATCTTGTGTTCTTTATATTTAGATTCACGGAACAAGAGAATGCAAGAAATTGACAAAATTGTTCAGTCCTCAATTAGAAGTCTCATTAATAGGAGACTTAAGTCAATGAAAGCAGGGGAAGATATTAAAGAGGACTTATTAAGCATACTATTGGAATCCAATCTACAAGAAATCGAACAGCATGGTAGTAAGAGCTTCGGAATGAGCATAGACGAAATCGTGGAAGAGTGCAAGTTGTTTTATTTCGCAGGGCAGGAGACCACATCAGTGTTGCTAGCATGGACTATGGTTTACTTAAGTAGATATCCAGATTGGCAGACGAAAGAAAGGGAAGAGGTTGTTCAAGTCTTTGGCAACGAGACACCCGATTTTGATGGTTTGAATCAACTGAAAATTGTAAGCAGACTGTTGTAATTTGTGTGCGTGCTTCACACTATCGATGTACTTGCCTCACGAGATGTTCGTTGCAGGTTACCATGATTTTGTACGAGGTCTTGAGGCTCTGTCCACCCGTGTCTGCTCTAGCTCCAAAAGTTGGTGAGGAAACTAAGCTGGGGAAATTCACATTACCTGCTGGAATTCAGGTTTTCATGCCAACAATCATACTGCATCATAATCACGAAATTTGGGGGGACGATGCCATGGAATTTAATCCACAAAGGTTCAGTGAAGGTGTTGCAAAGGCACAAAAGAGCCATGGCATATTCTTCCCTTCTGGATGGGGACCTCGAATATGTGTTGGACAGATGTTCGCGATGATGGAGGCGAAGCTAGCCTTGTCGATGATTCTACGACGCTTCTCGTTTGAGCTCTCACCTTCCTATACCCATGCACCCTTACAACACAGCCTCAGTATGGTGTTCACTTGCTTTTACACAAGCTCTAGATTAATGCTGTTGAGGTGTTCTTTGAAATAAGATCATATTACTGTAACCTCATGTTAATTGAGGCTATGTTACTATTGCCATTATGATAATCATTTTAGTGCTTTTATTGAGGCTAATTGATGCTACAGCTCATTATGAAATTCTCAGTTGCACCAATTTTGGATTAAGATTATGTCAAAACTACAAAAATAAAAAGGAGTAATCAAATCAACATTACCATACTTATCAGTTATAGAAAACCCTTGCACTAAATAATACTCCCTTCTTTTATTCCCTCATAAAATTTAAAACTTTTTTATTTCATCTACCTAAATTATCTCCAACCTTTAAAAACAAGAAAAAACTCCAAACGAAACTAACTAACGAACTAACTGATTATCCTTAATATATTCACATGATCACATCACAATATGTTACGGTACTTTATACCCATGTAAAGGGCTACGGCCCATAAGGCAAAAGTCAAGGTCCAAACGCCAGAAGGCCATCGCAGATAATGAGACATCGAGTATATATATTTGGTTGGAAAGTACTATTGTAATCCAAGATTTTGCTTAATATCCTTCTCTCTTTTATTAGCCTCGACCTATTTATTACATTTACATCCAAACAAAAAAAACATTTTTGCTTAGTATACTCACACCAAAAAAACAGACTAAAATCAGCACGTACGTATTTACACTAAAACACACACTTACACATAACATCAAAAACACACACACTCACTAAATGCTCAAACTCTAGTACACTCATTCTCTCACATGCTCATATTGTTACTTTCTAAAATTTTAATTATTTGAAAATTCTCAAGAAAATTATTTCAGTAGAATCTTAAAGAAAATTAATTTAAACAACTTAAAATTTAATAGATGCATAGGTCCATACGTCTTATTGATTAAAATATCATTAAAGTCCACGGATACATACTATTCTCATCGATAGATCTTAAATATCCAAAAAAATATATATTGAAAATAGTAAAAAGTTTTAGACGTATAAAAAAAATATAGGTCCAATTTAGAAATTCATAGTATTTTTCTCCATAGATTTCAATATAAATATATATATATATATATATATATATATATATATATATATATATATATATATATATATATATATATATATATATATATATCAAATTGATCAAAATATTTTAGGTCGAATTAAGAATAAAATAGATTGAATAAAAAAAAAAGATGATTCGAATAAATTAAATTTGAGTCACCGACAATAAATAAGACTATTTTTAAAATGATAGTATAAAATGGATAGAAAAATATTTTTATTTTTAATTGGTAAGGAAAAATGTAGAGTATAATACACTTTGAGAGTGGATAATTTTTTAGACATATTCACTGTAAGAAATGAAATTGAGTGATACTGAAATACTACACGTTAAATTGCTGTGGCAGTGACACGTGTTCATTGCCTTGCTTACGTAAGCGATGACAATCCTACACTACCATTCATTTGTCAACATTAAACAGAAATTTATACGAGTATTTATATACACACACTCGTAAAGGAAAGTTTCTACAGAAGGAATCGTTTTCTCTTTTTGCCCTTTTTCTAGCAAGTTTGATGGAATTTAGATACGAGATACTTGCTGCTTGTTTAATTATAGTAGTGCTAACATACGCATGGGGTTTACTGAACTGGGCCTACATCGTCCCCAAGAAGCTGGAGAAACATCTGAGGAAGCAGGGCCTAAATGGTAACCCCTACAGATTCATCTATGGTGACTTGAAGGATATGTTCATGGCGTCTGAGGAAGCCAAGAAGATGCCCATCACTTTTGACGATGATATCAAGCCTAAAGTCCTCTCTTTTATCATTAAAACCATTCACAAACATGGTATGCTTGCTTGAATCTTGCACTTCTCTGTTTCTCTCTGTGTGTATGTTTGAATTGTGGTATGCTGAAACCTTCCTAGTTGTGTGATTTTTAAATGATTTTGATGACCCAATTTGTTGAATTGTTGACTCAATAGCAGGGTTTTAGGGCTTTAAGATCTGTGTCTGGTTTTTTAATTGGGAGGGGGGGGGGGTGATTTAAGACAGGGCTGTTGCTATTGGGTGAAATTTTTACTTGATTAGCATCAATCACAACATGGGTCAAGATTATCAAGAGTCAAGATTGTAATTGACATCTTGAATTCGAATGTTAATAATTTCTTTCTGAAAAAGGGACTCACGATTTGCAGGAGATGATTCATATTTTTGGCTTGGATCAAAGCCTTCACTAATCATCAAAGATCCAGAGCTAGCTAAGGAGGTGCTGTTGAAGAACTACATCTACCAGAAACCACGTAATGCGAACCCACTGACAAAGCTCCTGGCACAAGGCGTAGCTCAGCATGATACTGAGAAATGGGCCAAGCACAGGAAGATCATCAACCCTGCTTTCCATCTGGAGAAATTGAAGGTTTTCTTGTTCATTCTTAAGTAAAAAATCTTGGATTTGATTCATTACAACATCGTGTGTGTACTGAGATGGGGTTGGTTTTACTTTACTTGACACAGCTTATGATACCTGCCTTCCGTGTGAGCTGTGATGAGATTTTGAACAAATGGATTGTGGGTCTCGGGCGGGGAGAGGCGCGTGAGGTGGACGTCTGGCCCGACTTGCAACATTTGAGCAGTGATGCCATTTCCAGAACTGCATTTGGCAGCAGCTACCAAGAAGGGATGGAAATTTTCCAACTTCAGAGTGAACAGGCTCAGCTCGTCATCAAGGCCATTCGATCTATATACATTCCAGGATGGAGGTGATGCATAACATATTAACATTTGTGTGTATGCAGGAAACTTGTTTTATTCCATTCCAATAGGCTTTTGTATGTCAATATGTAGATTCTTGCCAACCAAAAGTAACAAGAGAATGAAAGAAATTGAGAGACAAATCCAATCCTCTATACGAGGCATGATTGATAGAAGAATTAAGGCAATGAAAACAGGTGAAGCTATCCAAGAGGACTTATTGGGCATCTTGTTGGAGTCAAATTTTCGAGAAATCAAAGAACGTGGTAGCAAGAGCTTTGGATTAAGCATTGATGAAGTAGTGGAAGAGTGCAAGCTGTTTTATTTTGCAGGGCAGGAGACGACTTCAGTGTTGCTTGTGTGGACGATGGTTTTACTGAGTAGGCACCCGGAGTGGCAGATTAGAGCCAGGGAAGAGGTTTTGCACGTCTTTGGCAATCAAACACCCGATTTTGATGGATTGAATCAGCTGAAGATTGTGAGTCATTTCATCTTCATGAACTTGGTGACCTAATGGCAATATACTGTTGATTTTACTTGCATCAATCACAGGTTACTATGATCTTGTACGAGGTCTTGAGGTTTTATCCGCCAGTAGTGTCTCTTCGTCGAAGAGTGGGTGAGGACACCAAGTTGGGGAGATTCACATTACCAGCTGGAGTTGAGATCCAACTCCCAGTTGTTCTAATGCATCACGACCGCCAAGTTTGGGGAGACGATGCAATGGAATTCAATCCACTGAGGTTTAGCGAAGGAGTGTCAAATGCACAGAAGAAGCAAGGCCTGTTTTTCCCATTCGGTTGGGGACCTCGGATATGCGTTGGACAAAATTTCGCGATGATGGAGGCGAAGGTGGCGCTTGCTATGATTCTACAACGTGTCTCGTTCGAGCTTTCACCGTCCTATACGCACGCCCCGTATCCGGTCGTCACAACCCAGCCTCTCCATGGTGCTCACTTAGTTCTTCATAAGCTCTAGAATCTTGACATTTAACTGATCACAAGAGGGTGCATTTTTTAGTGAAGTATGGAGATCATGTAATTGAGATGAATACTTGATATTGGGTAAATAAATTTGTGCATTGATGGTAATGTTGGTTCCAAATATTGAACGAGGTTTCATCTCTCTTTAAAAAAGTACTGTTATTTAACTTTGATCAAGCAACACAATCCCTTGAAAAATGATTTCAATTATAATAACATAGAACGCATAATTAAACTATGAGATTATTTAGCTAATAAAGTCAATTTCTCTAATTCATTTCCACATGATAGAGAGGAGAATTAATCAATCGAATTCTATTGGTGTCATAGTTGGCAAATTTAGGACCAATTGGTTTAAATTAGAAAATTAAAATGATAATGAGAATATCAACTCTTTACACATAATCTAACAAATTTATTCCCAATTTTTATTGAATTATTTGAAATATTTCTTATTTTTCTTACTTTTATAAATTGCAACTTTCCTGGGCTGAAGTGAGCATAAGAAATGAAATTGAGTGATACTCCCCCGCAGCTCCATCAAATGAAATTCAGAATTACTATATACTACGAAGTTATAGAAAATTTGTTATTTAACTTAAAATTATAATTTGATATTTTTAATTAATAAATAAATAAGATAAATACTTGTGTGAAACTGTCTCACATGATACTGTTAAAAAGTGATAACATCATTATACTTTTGTTATAAAATGTTATTATTTTTTATTTATATACTATAAATTGTTCATGAAACAATTCACTGCACCATTATTATTTTTCATCGATTGAGTATCATTTTTTTTTTCATCGATTAAGTATCACTTTTGGTTAATGTCACTTTGTATCCGTCTCAAGTAATGACTTATGTAAAGCGGTCTCACACAAAACTTGTCCATAAATAAATTAAAATACTTCAAATTATATGAGTTGTAAAGGGGTAATAATTTTAAAATTAAATTGTGTTGTGACATTAGCTGATTGTATGATACTATTTTATTATTTGAAAATGTGAAGATATTTATAAGATGGATAAAAATATTACTCATATCATCTCCTCTCAGAATATACACTTTTTATTTTTTGAGTTGTTCCACAAAAGTTTATATCTCTCTAAAAAAGTAAAAAGTCAAATACAATTACCCTTCCCTGTATACTTTATTTAAAAAAAAAATTCACTCTTGTCTAACACACTTAATATACTTTATCATTTCATTTATCATAAAAAAATAGCATAATACCCTAAAGATTATCAATCTTTTTTAATATCCGTTCTTTTTGGCTCCGTCCGCTCGAAAGAGGATATTTTTTCCATTTTGGTTGTCCGCTTCAGATAGGGTCATATAATTTTTTACATACATGAGACCACACACCCCACTAATACAACTAAAATATGAGGTCCACACTTCCACTAATACAATTACACACTACACATTAAATACAACTACCCACCTCACATTAAATAATAATAGTATGTAGCAGTGTCTTCATTGGCCCTCGCTTAGATAATCCTACACTACCATTTGTCAACATCAAGGAAAGTTTCTACAGAAGGAAATCGTTCTGTTATTTTTGCCCTTTTTTGTAGCAACTAGCAAGTTTGATGGAATTTAGATTAGATACGAGATACTCGCTGCTTGTGTAGTGGTGCTAACATGCGCATGGGGACTACTGAACTGGGCCTACATTCTCCCCAAGAAGCTGGAGAAACTACTGAGGGAGCAGGGCCTAAAGGGTAACCCCTACAGATTCATCTATGGTGACTTGAAGGATATGTACATGGCGTCTGAGGAAGCTAAGAAGATGCCCATCACTTTTGACGATGATATCAAGCTTAAACTCCTCCCTTTTATCCTTAAAATCATTCACAAACATGGTATTCTTGCTTGAATCTTAACCATCTCTGTTTCTCCCTCTCTCTGTTTTTGAATTCTGATTGTGTTGTGCTATGCTGAAACCTTCTTAGTTGTGGCGTTTTTGATGACCCAATTTGTTAAAGTGTTGACTCAATTGACTCAGTAGCAGGGTTTTTAGATTTGTATCTGGTTGTTTATTGGGGGACTGGTGATTTAAGATTGGGCTATTGCTATTGGTTTAAATTTTTACTTCAATGGCATTAATCACAAAATGGGTCAAGATTGTAATTGCCTCTTGAATCTGAATGTTAGTAATAATTTCTTTCTGAAAAAGGGACTCATGATTTGCAGGAGATTACTCATATATTTGGCTTGGATCAAAGCCTTCACTAATAATCAAAGATCCAGATCTAGCTAAGGAGGTGCTTTTGAAGAACTACATCTACCAGAAACCACGTAATGCCAACCCACTGACAAAGCACCTTATACAAGGCTTGGCTCAGATTGATACTGAGAAATGGGCCAAGCACAGGAAGATCATCAACCCTGCTTTCCATCTCGAGAAATTGAAGGTTTTCTCAATCATATAACCCTTGATTTGATTCATTACAACATTGTGTGTGTGTGTGTATACTGAGATGGGGTTGGTTTGCTTTACTTGACACAGCTTATGATACCTGCCTTCCGTGTGAGCTGTGATGAGGTTTTGAACAAATGGGTTGTGGGTCTCGGGCAGGGAGAAGCGCGCAAGGTGGACGTTTGGCCCGACTTGCAACATTTGAGCAGTGATGCCATTTCCAGACTGCATTTGGTAGCAGCTACCAAGAAGGGATGGAGATTTTCAAACTTCAGATAGAACAAGCTCAGCTTGTAATTAAGGCCATGCAATCTATATACATCCCAGGATGGAGGTGATGCACATACATAACATATTAATATGTGTGTGTATGCAGGAAACTTGTCTCAATAGGCTTTTGTGTCAACGTGCAGATTCTTGCCAACCAAAAGTAACAAGAGAATGAAAGAAATTGAGCAACAAATCCAATTCCTTATAAGGGGTATGATTGATAGAAGAATTAATGCAACGAAAACAGGTGAAGCTAGCCAAGAGGACTTATTGAGCATCATGTTGGAGTCAAATTTTCGAGAAATCAAAGAACGTGGTAACAAGAGCTTCGGAATGAGCATTGATGACGTAGTGGAAGAGTGCAAGCTGTTTTATTTTGCAGGGCAAGAGACGACTTCGGTGTTGCTTGTGTGGACGATGATTTTACTGAGTAGGTATCCGGAGTGGCAGATTAGAGCCAGGGAAGAGGTTTTGCACGTCTTTGGCGATCAAACACCCAATTTTGATGGATTGAATCAGCTGAAGATTGTGAGTCATGAACTTGGTGTTCTAATGGCATTATATATTCATAATTCAAACTGTTTGCATCAATCACAGTTACCATGATCTTGTACGAGGTCTTGAGGTTTTATCCGCCAGTAGTGTTTCTTCGTCGAAGAGTGGGTGAGGACACCGAGTTGGGGAGATTCACATTACCAGCTGGAGTTGAGATCCAACTCCCTATTGTTCTAATGCATCACGACCACGAAGTTTGGGGAGATGACGCAATGGAATTCAATCCACAGAGGTTTAGCGAAGGAGTGTCGAATGCACAAAGGAAGCAAGGCTTGTTTTGTCCATTTGGTTGGGGACCTCGGATATGTGTAGGACAAACATTCGCGATGATGGAGGCGAAGGTGGCGCTTGCTATGATTCTACAACGTGTCTCATTCGAGCTTTCACCGTCCTACACGCACGCCACGTATCCGGTCGTCACAACCCAGCCTCTCCATGGTGCTCACTTAGTTCTTCATAAGCTCTAGAATCTTGACATTTAACTGATCACAAGAGGGTGCATTTTTCAGTGAAGTATGGGGATGTAATGTAATTGAGATGAATAATTGATATTGAGGAAATAAGTTTGTGCATCGGTGGTAATGTTAGTTTCCAGCAAATGTGGTGCATCTATTTCACATATCTTTCATGTATATATTTGATGATTAAGGCAATAGGTGTTCCACATATTAAACAGGGTTTCATCTCTCTCTTTAAAAAAGTACTAAATAGGTTACAAAAAAAGTTAAATAATGTAACTTAGATCAAGCAAAACAATTCATTAAAGAATAATTGCCATTATAATAACACAATTCATTGAAGAATAATTGCGATTATAATAACATTGAACACATAATTAGATTATGAGGTTATATAGCTAATAAAGTCAATTTCTAATTCGTTTTCACGCAGACATGATAGAGAGAAGACAGTTTAATCAATCTAATTCTATTGGTGTCATATATAGTTAGCAACTTTAGGATCCATTTGGTTTAAATTCGAATGATAATGAGAATTATTGAGAAATGTAGAAAGAATAGGAATATAAAGTTAACTAAAAAGGATAGAGTAAATATTGAATCAACAAAAATAATTGAAAATTAGAGATTCTCAACATGAAAATTTAATACTCCACACCCCTTACTATATATCACACGAGAACATTTGATTGTGATTTCTAACCATTCTCCAAATTAGTACCCAAATTTTGAGAAGAAAAACTCCTAGAACATTATTACACACTTTAAGCTCAATTATCTTGAAAAGAATTAATTACAAACATCTATTTTTTGAAATTTTGATTTTAATAGTGTTCACTGGAGCGATTCATTAGTATCCTATGCTAAGTGGATCAAGAATATATGTGAAATATTTGATATTAAATATAGGAGAGTATGCGTTGAAAATAATCTAAGGGCATCTCCAATGTTATACCTGAGTTTGAGTACAAAAGTTTTACGCATCATTTCACTGTCGTATTTAATCAAACCTTTAAATATATACTCCCTCCGTCCCAAAGAAATTGACACACCTTCCTTTTTGGGTTGTCCCACAGAAATTGACACATTTCCTTTTTAAGAACATGAGACCCAAAGAATAACAATTAATTTATTATCATGGGCCCACACACACACATCACACTCATCACTAATACAACTATACTACACATTAAAATATTAAATCTTCAACCCACTACACATTAAAGTATTATACTCCTTAATCTCTGTGCCCAATAAAAATATGTCAATTTCTCCGTGACAGAGGGAGTATAATATTATTAATCAACTCTTTTTGACGCGTTTTTAAGATTCACGCTCCTATTCTTTGAAAAACTCTTGCATCATTCATTGCTTTTGCTTGGATGTTTTTTCTTTAATTTGTGCCGAATACACTATATTGTACCTAAAATAATTTCTAAAAATGATAAATAGTAATATTAAAATCATTTCAAAGTACAAAGTATATCAAGAATATTCAATGTCCATAAAAAAAATACAATTCATCAAAATGGTAAAGTCTAACTGTACAAAGGCTAGCACACTTAAGTATTCCCTCAGTTCGTTCCAAAGAATCCTATTTTTTTCATTTTTGGCGTTTCCTTTAAGGGTCTTATTTCATTTTTTACACACTTGGACCCCAACACAACCACTAATACAATTACAATATGGGACTCACACCTCACAAATACAACTACCAACTACTTCATACTGTTGAATATAGACTTGCATATATCAGCAGTACAACTTGGAAGAAGGAGATTGGATGATCAACAAATAAGATCAAAGGTTATGATCGTTGTTGGTGTTAGTTCTAGAGCATTGGATCAATTATAAGTTGAGATGAGGATTCGATGAGTTATGAATAAAGATTAAGAGAAGATTTGTTGTTATCTACAAACATCAGATAGCATGCAATGTATATATGGATTCGTTCATATATATGTCAGTTCCTACGATATATAAGTGGGGTTAGGGTTTATGAGTTTTATCTTCTTCATTACGTTATAACATTTTCATCATAAGAAGTTTCTTTTCCCTTAAGAGTAGACGTAGGCATCACGCCAAACCACTATAATCCTTGTCTCTTTTGTTTATTTCTGTTGATTAAACTTATGCATAAGAGAAAATAAGTGTGAGCGTTTGTGAGATATAAGATAATTAACAATCTTGCATAAGTTTCTTGAGAATTGGCGCCATCTGTGGGAAAGCAAGCCACAAACGAGAATGAAGAAAGCATATCACAATGGTTACAACAAAATTCGACGTCAAAAAGTTTACAGAGAAAATTGATTTCAGTTTATGGAGGATGAAGATGGAAGCAATCCTTATCCAACAAAGATTATCAAATGATGTGAAGCCGCTGCCAACAAACCAGGCTGCTGCAGTCGATGCTGTTGCAAGCGCATCAAATCAAGAACAGCTATCTAAGGCACGTAGGGCAATTATCTTGTGCCTGGGTGATAAAGCCCTAAGAGAAGTCTCCAAGAAAACAACAGCAAGGGGGGTTTGGAAGAAACTGGAAGATCTTTACATGGTGAATAGTTTAGCTAATCGACTGTACATGAAGCAGAAGCTATACTCATTCAGAATGACAGAAGATAAGTCTATTCTTGATCTGTTAGATAATTTTAATAAAATTATAGATGATCTAGAAAATATTAATGTTGCCATGCAGAGTGAAGTTAAGGCTCTAATACTACTTTCATCTCTTCCTAAGTCCTTTGAAGGTCTGAGAGATACCTTACTATTTGGGAATGTTGATTCAATTACTTTGAATCAAGTTCAGTTAACTTTGAAGTCAAAAGAGCTTCATAAGAATTCAGATGCTCAAGTTATAGGGGAAGTGCTAACAGTCAAGAAACAAAATAAATGGAATAAGAACAACAAGAGAGGTGGGGCTGATAAAAAGAAGCCAGATAAAAACAACCAGAGCACTCCTACAGCGGAAGACAACAAGAATTGCTTTCACTGCAACAGACTGATGCGCGTTTTCTTTGCACGCAAAATTAATTCCCAAGTATGAAGGATATCAGTTGCAACTTAAGCAAGCGACCAAGTTAAATATCGAACCCAAAGGACATCGTATTATCAATTTAATTATTTACCAAATTAATTAAGACAAGGCAATAAGGTATGAGGATTTAATCTAACAACTAGAAGACTTAAATTAAATAACAAATAAAATAAAAGCACTTAGAAGAATACGAAAGTGGATCAAGTATGAGAATAGGTAGCTCTAGGGGAATCCAGTTTCACTCATTAACTTCCCTTCCGTGTGTCAATATCTGACTCTGCCCTGTGGAATATGGACGCATCACTAAGCCATGCAAATCTACTCTATAGACAAAAGTAAATATGCATGTAACACGTGTGAAAAGCCTTGGAGCAAGAAATATAATTTCACCCCCTTTCTAGGTACTATCAGTATCAATTATTTCTCCCTAGAGATATAATTTCACTCCTTTTCTAGGTACTATCAGTATCAATTATTTCCCACTAGGATTGGTACTCTAACCCGATATGATCTCCCTTTATAGGTACTATAAAATTAACCTTTTTATCATGCTTATCAACCCAAATTCAATTCAATTAATAAACATTCATATATGACAGTTCTAATGAAACTTCAGAGTCCCCTCACTTAGAATCATAACATGGAATCTTTCTCAGCAGTGAACGCACTCAATCAATAACCAAGATATGTATTCAGACTCTACATAATAGTTAATGATGCACAAAACAACTCTGAGTATGAATTAATAAAGTATAGTCATATATAAAATAAATCCACAAGTAGTGTTGTACAGAGTATACACACGAAAGTTCAATTAATTCATAAGAACCTTCAAAACCCTTGATCTACCAAAATAGTTCTAGCCCATGATGTTGCGAAGAACAATCATGGATGTTGGATAGATTTTACCCATATGTCCAAAAAATTAGAAAGTAGAATAAAAGAATTAATAAAACCCTTGGTGTAGAAGTCTCCTTCCTTCTCTCTTCCGTCTCTTCAAATCCTCTTGGTTCTCCTTCTTGATTCAGCAGACGAATCTTCAAAGTGATGGATGGATGGAGGAAATGATGTGGATGATGGCCGGGGGGTGATCCCCCTTGTGAGGTGTAGGATGATTGTGTTGTAGTTCCCTCCAATGAATAATGATGTATAATATATATAGGTGTGAGAAGGGAATTAAATAAAAAAATAAAATATATGGGTAAATCATGGATGATTATGTGATAAGGAGATTAATTGTGCTCCAAGAAATAGGTAATTTTTGGAAATTCTCAATGACAGTTGCGCCACTTCACGATTTTGAGCATAACTTCCTCGTACAAACTCTGATATTAGTGATTCTTACACTCACGCGATCCTCTCTTCCTTAGCTTTCTATCCATACACAGATCTCACAAAAAATCTAACATTTGAATGTGTAACAAGTCATGCAAAGTGGCACATCCGTGCTGAGCAGGAATATCTTGCGTGGCGTCACCAGTTTGATCATAACTTTCTCATTTGGATTCCGATTGAGGTGTTCTCTACGCCAAAACGACCCTCTCTTCTATGACTTTCCAACCATGTATCACACTTCCAATTCAGAGCTCCACACAAATACAGAAAAATTACACAAGTTGACGTGCGTTTTTCAGCATTCATACACAAGTTGCATATTTTCTCCAACTTTGCACTTTTTATCATTTTTCTACCTAAAACACCTCAAGTGCACATTTTTCTCATATATATTGAATACAAGACACTTATGCTAATATATGACAACAATTTCTATAAAAAAGTGTTAAACTGGACATTAAAATACACTTATTTTCACTCTTATCAATCCCCAGACTTACCTGTTGCTCGTCCCGAGGCAACAAAATAAAAATAAAGAGAGAGAGTAAGAAAATTAGTGGGGAAACAAGGACTATGACCAATACCCCATTCAAAATACAATTGTCCTCAACTTAGGTCATGCAACTCTCATTAAATATAATAATCAATTCATAGCATACAAAATAAGACAATTACAACCAATTCAAATGATTCATTGACATGTTCTCACTGGAAGTATATATTACTCGCACTCAGTGTAAAAGATGTACACTTATGGGTTATGATGTTTACTCTCTGATTCAATTCAAGTACATGCGTAACCATAAGCTTGTCCAATGTCTCAACTCTCCTTTTACTTGTAGCTAGCAAATCATAGATCAAAAAGGTCTTTTTATTTGGTTGTAATGTGGGCTCTCTGGAAAAGGTAGGGAATATATGGATATGTGACTCAAAACTCGGATCAATCAAGCTGCAGTCTCTCTCGATCTTTTATTCCTCCTCATCACTTCAATTAAGCACAACATCCTCTTCAAACTCTCCCATCTTTCTCCTTCAAACACAACATACTTTTTCTTTTCAACTTTTTCTAACTCTTCAACTCCATCATTCTCCTTTTCTTCACTTTTTTTCTTTTTTTTCTTTTGAGGTACCAGTTTCGGGCATTACCTCTCATATCCTCCATAGGACACTAGATTTAAGCACTACCCTTGGGTGTTTGTTTCCATAGAGTACTAGATTTGAGCACTACTCCAGGAATTTTCCTTTTCATCCTTAGGACTCTTCTTTCATCATCCTTATCATCCCTCAAATCACCACTCTTCAATTAAACTTTATTGGCTATCAAAAGAAAGGATTTAAAAAGGCTCAAATGGGTTGACTAGGGATTTAATGAGTTCAGGTAAAATATATGGGAAAGATGAGCTATAAATCAAAGATGGTCTAATATCATTTCCATAATCTGCTAGACTAATCTTGAATATTCAAGGAGAATCAAGGCAAGTTCTAGAATACACGCATAAGAACGATACTCACCAGAAAAGAAATATCATGTGATTATGTACATGATCAACGAGGCTCAAAATCTCACATGGATTTTTAACAAGTATTAGAGCACTTTTCATGATAAGTAATATCCCACAAGTACACATAGAACTTCATACCACAACATAACTCAAGTACACTTCCTTCATCAATTTCAAAAGCATATGAATTCCAAGCACAATTAAACAAAATAAGCTCATTTGGATCACTACCAAAATCTCAATCCTTCCACTGTCATGAATTAAAAACACACATAAAAATTAGAATCAGGAAACGAGGACACCTAATTTTTCTTCAACGTATGCACGGGCTCCTCGAGTTGTTCAACTCGATTAGGTCAAAGCCTCAGTTTACCTGTTTCTATCATCAAAACTCAACACACCTCATCATCATAGAATTCATCAATAATAAAATATGAGAACTATGAGAAATACTCAATTGACTATATAATCGACTCCACACACCAGAAACACCACTGAACACTAGGCAAATTACAAAAAATCGACACATCAAAACCGATTAAAGTTTCAACATACCGTAAAAATTAACTCCCCTAGCAAACATTACAAAGAAAAGATTATACTCTTGGTGCTTCAATGAGGTAAGAATATCACACCTCCCTAAACTTAGTAAAACGTAAGTCGAAACTAAGTTTGCAACGAGATGTAATTACCGATTAGTAAGCACCTTAAATATAAAAATTTCTTACTCACACAAAATAAATAAAGCATTTAACGTCGGAGAGTCACGATAGAATACCTCTTTATAGACTACTTGATTAGACGGCGGTCTTGTAATATTCGGTATTAATAAAATAACTAAATAAATTAATGTATACCCACATATATGATATATGTGTGTGTGTTCATGTGTTCTTTATTCATTTTTTTAGCAATATTTTATTTTTCTAACCATGTTCTTTTCTCAAGATTTATTTTAAGAGACATGATTTGGATATTCAGATTTAATTGCACTCAAAAGATGTATAATGATAATAATAATGAAAACAAAAGTATATATATATATATATATATATATATATATATATATTTAAATATATATACATAATAATAATATATTGATAAAATAGCAGCACAAAAAAAAGAAAAAAAAGAATAAAATAATGTAGTTTTCTTTTGGATAGGGATAAGACACGTTCCTTCCATAGTGATTAAAAACATTTGCCTAATCAAATTTAGAAACATGGTAAAAGTAACTATCACTCTTACACTCTACTCCTCTATAAAAAACGCCTCAACCGCAATAGAAACTCACCATTTACTTTTCTTTTTTTTACATAATCCCTCAAAAAAAGGGTTATCTGTTTCCTCGTTATGTCCTGCTTCAGATTAATACAAAATCATCCCATGGTCATGTAGTTTCTTTTCTTCCTTTTTCCTTATTCTCCTTACATTTAAAAAAAAAATTTCGCACCGCTCCAGCCACTGTTATTGCTCTTTCTCATAGATGATCCTCTTTTCCTTCGTTGTTGCTGCCATTCCTCTTTCTACGCGGTGTTGCTTTTCCTCTTAGGTTAGTATTTTTAACTTACTATTTTGGAAAAATATTTATATATTTATAATTGATGATAATACGTATAATAATAGGATTTCATGTTTTCAAATTTATAGTGTGATTTGGATTTTTACTTTGTAGTTATGAAGATATTATTTATCTAAATTTTTTTCTGTCGTTAAATGCAATTTTGCAAATTCTGGAAAAAAAATAAAATAATGGGGAGGAGGATTTGAGAATATTGAGTTGGATGTAATTTGACAGTGTTAAATTAGGATATAACTTTTGTTCGTGTTCTATTCTTAAGTTAGGATAGATCATGAGAAGTTTTGGATTAGTAAATTAAGTTTTTATTTTTTCGCTAAATCTTATCCTCAAAATTCTTTAGATAAGAGGAAAATTCCGAACTACTGTTCAACCTCGTAGAACTTAAAAGAAGCATCACATTTTAGTTAGTCTACTCTACTGTAATAGTTATTTCCCACTCTTTTATAATTCCTTATCCTATTGAAGGAAAGATATGCAATGAACGATTTATTTACTACAAATCGAAAATATTAGTTTCTTTGTTTTATAAAAATAAAGACAATGTCATATATAGGAATCAATAATTGAAATTAGGAGCAAATGAAACGTTTATTTTATCCTTTATAAAAGATGATGCTTATCAATTTTTTTTCTTCATTTTATCTTATGTGAAAACTATTTATTTTCTTGATAAAAAATTTTATAAATATCCTTGATAATAGTTACAAAAAAATTGATATGTCAATATGATTAATATATATATATATATATATATATATATATATATATATATATATATATATATATATATATATATATATATATATATATATATATATAGAGAGAGAGAGAGAGAGAGAGAGGTTAAATCCCAATTGGGGAATCAAAAGACTTAAAAATAAGTAAATAAATAAATAAATAAGTATCAATAACTAACATAATAATGACAATAAAAATAGTAAATAAATGGAGTAAACAATTACCCTTAATGGCAAATTATGTGATCATTTGCAAGGTGCAATTAAATCTCGAAGACCCCAATCTCTTTTATCTTCAGTCAGGTGGACGTTTCAGAATAAGATCAATATTACATTATTGGATATGCGCCACGTACGTCTAATTGATAAGAAAATTAAGCTGTCATTGTACATTTTCTCATTTAGTGGCTGTAGTCATTTAGGAATAGTACAAAATCTATTGTGAAGTAATTCACTTAGAGTATGTGTACTCCTAATTGATTTATGTCAAACTATAGTAATATACTCATGATATTCGACCTACGGGTCACAAGTTAAGATTACGGATGAACTTCACAGTCATCCAGCCTTAGCGGGGCATTCCGATATATCGAAGATAGAAGATTTCCTTTTCATTAAGGAACACTAAGAGAAAATTTTCACTACGATGTACTATCCAACTTATGTAAAAACTTCAGGTCATTCACAGAGAATTTATCTTACACCCTTCTTTTAAAGATTTTTCAGGCTGAGAATTTAAAGATGGCTGTAGTGACGAGACATGGAGTTAACCTCAATATAATAAGTTTGCTAATAAGTCTTATAAAGACCATGTTTGTAACATACTTTACTAAATCTTTTCTTTAGACGTCATGTCACATGTTAAATGACGTCAGAATCTTAATCTATGTTGTAAGTTCTAAAACACTCATGCTTCTGAAAGATATTTATATTAATCTTGTATACACACACATATTACTTTCATTTGTTTCAGTGTATCAAAAAAAATATCAACTAGAATAAGCTCGTTCACTTAATGACGTTAAAGTTTCATCTCGCCGAGTAACATAATTCGGCGGAATGAGACCTGGGCGTCACAGGTGGTATCAGAGCCCTGATCAAAAGATCTTATCAAAAATATCTGATGATAATCCATTTTTCTCACTTTTAGCCATGCTTAAAATAGGTAAAAATGTTTGTTTATATTGAAAAAAAAAATTATTTACTTTTATTAAGTTTTCACTATACTCATTCTCGTTGTTTCTTACTTGAAAGTATATGATGGACCACGTAGTACCAGACTTTATCCCACTATCCGCACCGGTCTGGGTAATATATAGGGAATGCCGACTGAGCAGGGATTTGTGGATACCTAGTGGGAGGCCGCTGTACACTTTAGGGAGAGCACTCTTTGTGTTGGAGGTCGATAGCACGGGCCTATTTTGATAGGATAGCTTCAGTTGATTTCTTGTGGGGTGGCCAAATTAACTATCCTCGATATGTGGACGGGGTCATTGAAGCAGTAGGGATTGCATTAGATCATCAGATTATAGCACAGATACTCAAAACCCAAGCTACTGAGTGCGAGACTAAGGCTGCAGAGCTAGATCAAATAGCTTCAGGACTTCGCCGATAGGCTAACACTACAGCGAGTCAGGCTACTGAGTAAAGGATCAGAGCTAGAGAGGCTAGAGAGAGAGCTAGGATGACCTTAGAGGAGGCAGGTCTGAGCGGGGGACCAACTGAGACAGATCCTATCAACTAGGTTGATAATCTTACCTATGATGCTGGATCAGCTATTAGGGCAGGCCATGTCGATGGATTTTTACCACCTCCACGTTTTGACGATAGCGTGGAAGGGTAAGATAAGTGGGTAGTACCAGACATGGGACAGGTGGCAGGACCTACCAATCCATCTCCGGGGCACAGCTAGACTTATGGTTATGGATGTTAATGTAGTTGAATATGCATATGTATATATATAACCGAACAACTAGATGACACATATTTACTAACTTTTAGTAGGACCTATCTATTTTGTATCTGCAAAAAGGCCCTTAACCAACCGACACTCCGTTTTCCTGTTGTGAGCGTAGGGTCCATCAAACCTTTAGTTTAAGAAACTATGGACTTAATCGATGATGTATGCGAACTATTTGGATGTTATATATATACATAACTTATTAATTACTATCTTTTAAGAATATTCATATGATGACCACCAGTAGACATGAATTTAAGATTTTATGATTAAAAAAAAGAAAAAAATCATATTTGTTCTTACGCCATCATACATACATTTCTTATAAATTTTAGGGGGGTGGACCATACGAACAGAGCAACCTCGGAGGAGTATGTGGGACGCGAGCAACTAACACCACCCAACACCACCTCCGGAGACATGGCGAGAGAATTTTTCACAACCTTTCAAAACTATATCCAACAACAAATTGCTCCACCAATCCAAACCTTCATCCCTCAAAATATTCCTAAGATAAATGACATAGTTGAACAATTTTGACAATTCCAACCTCCTCGATTTAAAGGGAATGAAGGGCCAATTGCATCAGAAGAATGGATTACTGAAATAGAGCGCATCTATGAGCACATGGAACTTACTGACTCTCAAAAGATTTCATGCGCCAAGTTCCAGCTTGTATAAGACGCAGCTCAATAGTGGGAATCTTTTGAGCGCACATTAAACCTCGAAGAAAAGAATGCTCTCATTTGAAATGATTTCAAGGAAACCATTCTAGATCGATATTTTTCTCAAGGTCTACGTAATCAAAAGGAATTAGAATTTATTGACTTAAGACAATGAACTCTCTCCGTTACGGAGTATGAAAGGAAATTCAACCACTTATCAAGATACGCCACACATTTGGTTAATACAGATGAAAAGAAGGCAAGACATTTTGAAAGAAGACTCCGACCGGAGATTGGCGGAATCATTGTGGTTCTGAAACTACCTGTATTTCATGAAGTTTTCGAAAGAGCCCTGATCGTCTCAATCAGCCAAGGATTGAAATACACACAAAGACCTCAAGAGATGACGAGAAAAAGGAAATTCCAACCCAATTGGAAAAATAAGAGTCTTCCTTCCAAAAGAAACCCACCACCGGGTTTTAGGGAACCAAGATAATCAGCAGTTCTACAATGTCCTAGGTGCAGTAAAGCCCATACAGGAGAATGCCTAGCAGGAAAGAACATATGTTACCGATGCCGCCAGCCTGGGAATAGATCTTATGAATGCCCTTTAGTCGTTATTTGAAAGTCATCCACGAAAATACATCAACAGCCTTACCGACGAAGAAGCTCTTACCTGGACCACCAGTCAGAGATGCCAGAAATCAAGGAAGCAAGAGAAAAGGAAAAATGAATGCAATACTAGCAGTTGAGGATTCTGACGCAAACGAAACCATGACAGGTACATTACTAGTATTTGGAATACTTGGGTATGTGTTATTTGATACTGGGACAATACATTTATTTATCTTTGAATTTTAAAGGGTTGTTGTGAGTGGATAGTGTTAAGCAGAGACCACTTAATGTAATTATTCCCTCGGGAGATACTCAAAGAATCAAAATTATGGTAAAATGTGTTAAGATAAACCTGGAAGGTCACGAACTAGAAGTTGATCTCCATGTTCTTAAAATGAAAGATTTTGACATAATTTTAGGCATGGATTGGTTAAGCAAATATAAGGCTACTATTAGATGTTTTAATCGGGAGATAGCATATATACTGGCACCAAAATTCATTCAAAACCTAGTATTATATCGACGATTAAAGCTATGCGAATGTTTCGTAAAGAAAAGTGCCAGGGTTATCTTGTGAGAATTACGATGGAAGGAAAAGGCAAGGACCTACCTACCAAGATACCAGCGTAAAAGAATTCCTTGACGTTTTTCCAGATGAACTACCTGGAATTCCACTGAATCGACAAACAGAATTCACGATCGAATTGATGGCAGGTGCTGCGCCTGTATCAAGGCTCCGTATAGAATGGCCCCGAAGGAGCTAGAAGAATTGAAAGAGCAACTGTAAGAACTTTTAGATAAAAAAACTCATTCAACCAAGTGTCTCACCATGGGGAGCGCCGGTCCTTTTTGTGAAGAAAAAAGATGGATCCATGAGAATGTAAATCAACTATCGCAAACTAAATTGGTTGACCATAAAGAACATGTATTTGTTGCCAAGGATAGAAGGCCTGTTTGATCAACTAACAGATGCCAGCGTATTTTTCAAGATTGATTTATGGTCTGGCTACCATCAATTGAAGGTCAATAAAGAAGACATACCTAAGACCGCTTTTAGGACTCGATGGCCATTACGAGTTTACAGTAATGCTATTTGGAGTAACTAATGCCCCCACTGTTTTCATGGATCTTATGAATCGGGTGTTTCATCCCTATCTTGATCAGTTCATGAACGTGTTCATTGATGATATACTTATATATTCAAAAAATAGGAAACAACATGAAGATCACCTCAAGATAGTGTTAGAAACAATGAGACAAGAAAAGCTATACGCCAAATTCACTAAGTGTGAATTTTAGATCAATCAGTTTTCTTCTTGGGGCATATCATATCTGCCAAGGGTATAGAAGTGAATCCGACAAAGGTGAAAACAATACCAAATTGGAAAACTCCGACGAATGTTGGTAAAATTCAAAGTTTTGTAGGATTAGCAGGTTACTACCGTAGATTTATCCAAAATTTTTCTTGTATTGCTAAACCTTTAACCCAACTAACTAAGAAAGGCGAAAGGTTTTCCTGGTCCACCATATGTGAGAAAAGTTTTCAAGAACTAAAACAATAGTTAGTCTCGGCACCTGTCTTGACCATTCCCGATGGGCTTAAGGAATTTGTTATTTACACGGATGCATTCAAATTTGGTTTGGGATGCATTTTAATGCAGGAAGGAAAAGTAATTACTTATGCCTCAAGACAATTGAAGCCACACGAGTTGAACTATCCAACTCATGATTTGGAGCTGGCTACTGTAGTCCATGCACTAAAACTTTGGCGACACTATTTGTACGGAGGAAAGTGTGAAATTTACACCGACCACAAGAGCCTGAAGTATTTCTTCACACAAAATGAACTCAATATGAGACAAAGGCAATGGTTGGAACTTGTAAAGGATTATGAATGTACTTTCATTATCATCCTGGTAAGGCAAATGTGGTAGTAGATGCTTTAAGTCGAAAAAATGAAGCCTATTGGATACCAATGCTGACCAAAGAAGAATCTTTGATTAAAGAATTCTCTAAAATGGAGTTGAATTTTGCGAGATCTTGTTATGGCACTGCAATTATTTCCTCCTTAACAATACAACCAACATTGAAGGAAAGATTTAAAGAAGCCCAGAAGGGGGATAAATTTCTTAACAAAATGAAGGACCAACTCACTAAAGGAGATTTAAAGGATTTTTCTCTAATGTCTTATGGAACTTTAATATTTAATAAGAGACTTTGCGTGCCTGATGATGAAAAATTACAAAAGGAAATTCTCAGAGAGGCTTATAGCACGTCATACACTGTACATCCAGGTGAAACAAAGATGTATATGGATTTGAAAGGAAACTTCTGGTGGAGAGGAATGAAACGATCCATTGCACAACTTGTTAGGAAGTGTTTAACTTGTCAACAAGTTAAAGCAGATCGCCAACGACCAGCCGGATTGTTGAACCCATTAGAAATCCCAGAGTGGAAATGAGAGCATATCACTATGGACTTTGTAACGGGATTACCTAAGACGATTAGAAACCACGATGCAATCTGGGTAATTATCGATCGACTAACAAAGACGTCTCATTTCATTCCTGTTCACATGACATATACAATGGATCAGCTTGCTCGATTATACATAAATGAGATTTTTAGACTCCATGGAGTGCCAGTGTCTATAATTTCAGATCGTGACACTCGTTTTACTTCAAAATTTTGAAAAAGTCTTCAAGAAGCAATGGGAACAGGACTCAAGTTGAGCACAGCCTATCATCTTCAAACAGATGGTCAGTCTGAAAGGACCATACAAACTTTAGAAGATATGCTCAGACCATGCGCTCTAGACTTGGAAGGAAATTGAGAGACCCACATCTCACTTGTGGAATTTGCCAACAATAACAGTTTCCAAGCTACCATCAAGATGGCACCGTTTGAAGCATTGTATGGAAAAAGGTGTCGTACTCCTGTATGTTGGAATGAAGTAGGAGTTCGAAAAATTTTAGGGCCTAAACTTGTAGAAGAATCTACAAAAATTGTCTTAATGGTTAGAGAAAGGATTAAAGTTGCACAAGATCGTCAAAAGTCCTATGCCGATGTACGAAGAAAAGATTTACACTTTGAAATTGGGGATAAAGTTTTCCTTCGAGTGGCACCAATTAAAGGTGTGGTGCATTTCGGAAAGAAAGAGAAGTTAAGACCACGTTACATAGGCCACTTTGAGATTATAGAAAATGTGGGGAGTGTTGCATATCGATTGGCTTTACCATCCAAATTGACGATGATGCATAATGTATTTCATGTCTCTATGGTTAGAAGATATATTGCGGATCCTGATCATGTCATTAATCTCAAAGGTGTGAAGTTGAGCCAGAATCTATCTCATGAGGAGATACTCATTACAATTTTGGGAAGGAAGAAACAAACTCTTAGAAATCAGGAAATACCATTGGTCTTGGTTCAATGGAGTAGACATGGGAGAGAAGAAGCTACATGGGAACGAGTGGATGAGATTTTAGCCAAATACCTCAATTGCAAGGAAATTAATGAATGAATTTCTAGGACGAAATTTTTCAAAGGTGGGTAGGATGTAATATCCAGTAATAATAAAATAACTAAATAAATTAATGTGTACCCACATATGTGATATATATATATATGTGTGTGTTCATGTGTTCTTTATTCATTTTTTTAGCAATATTTTATTTTTATAACCATGTTCTTTTTCTCAAGATTTATTTTAAGAGACATGATTTGAATATTCAGATTTAATTGCACTCAAAAGATGTATGATGATAATCTTAATATATATAAAAGCAAAATAAATTTAACCTAATCATCTATTTTTAAAACAAATCTCAGCCACCCATTAAAATAATTAAATAATTATAATTATAATATTTTCAAATTAGGAAATAATTTAGTATCTAAAATAATTAAATAATTATAATTATGATCTTTTCAAATCAGAAAATAAGATTTTATTTATTAAAAATTAATAATATTAAATAGACCAATCAAATTGTAAGGATGGCCTAAGCCCGCAGAATTAGGTCAAATCATCTATTGACCAATCAAATGGGGAGTTATATATGGGGCTTCCTCACCCTTCAACTATATAAGGAGCCCTCCTCCATTCATTTCAGACACACCAAGAATAATTCTGTAAGAAGATTAAAGACTTCAGAATTGTCTGAATAGGTCTTCGAATTCTTCAATGAGAATCAACTAAAGAACGGAATACATCTGTGATTCAGGTTCTAAACCTCCCGGATTAAGCGTTCTATAGTTAAAATTTTGAACGACCTATAATCTGGTTCTAAACCACCTAGATTAAGCGTTCTACGGTAAAAATTTTGAACGGTCTATAATCTTGACACGACCCACCTTACATAACTTATAATTCAAATACTATTTAACATAAACATAATCATTATTAAAAAAATTGCATATAATTTTGTTTTCATAATATGCTTATAACCAACACCATCACACCAGTTCAACATATGTGACTGGTTTCTGATACCACTTCAAATCAGATAAACTCGCGACATTACTTACTCGCGACAATACTTATTATATTACACAACCAAAACATCAGCGGAAACAAAATAAACCCACGGCCTAACCCAACAGGTCATCATCTATGTACATCCGCTCAAAACCTTGAAGGAGCTCCACAGCTTGCACAGTCACATCACAAATTCAATCATCAACAGGCTCACCTACAATGCATAAACTAGTGAGACAAAAATCTCAGTAAGTAGAAATCATGCATGTTCGTGCATGAAAATGCATTTAGTTCTCTATCGCCTATTTCTTAATTTTTTTCTAATTGATCTCTTTTATTTTGAAATTTGTTCACGTTGCGGGATCCCCACGATATACTTATGATATGCACCCCAAATGAGCTCAATGGGGACGATTTTTCCGAACCCCGAAAATAGTGCCGAGAACGATTTTTCCGAACTCTGGCAAAGTGGTGGGGACGATTTTTCCGAACCCCTAATAAAGTACCGAGAATGATTTTTCCGAACCCTGACAGAGATGCATATATAGTGGCCGCACACACCATTAGTATCTTATTAATTTTGAGGAAAATATTTTTCATGTTTATGCATGGTATGCACCCAAAACAATTAAATGTGCATCATAAACCATTTACAACATCAATATCAACATTTAATCACCATAAAACAACAACTTCATTTCAATTCACACAAATCCACTTCTAAAATAATAACTTCACCTCAATCACATAGATCCATTTATAAAATAACCACTTCAACTTGGATCAAACGGATCTCTTTTTGGAATAACGACTTCATCTTGGATCTCACAGATCCTTATAACCAATATCTTCTCAAACCATATAAATATATTTGCAACAATTTCTAATTACACCAATCTATATAGGATAATAATATTATTTCCAATCACATGGATCCACAACTTGTATCACGAAATTATCACAAATAATTTACAAATATTATTATTAAATATGAACCCTACTTTCTCCAAATCACATAAATACACAGCTTGTATAACAAATTAATATTAAAAAATTCATATCGTAATTAAACTAATTACAAATAATTCATAATATAATTATCACATATTAATTACAAATAATTCACAAACAACATGTTTATGCATTGTAGTTGGACTTCTACTTACTTGGATTCCGACAGTAATATAAACCCCGTAAAGAACTGTAACTAATTCGCTTAGACACGCACGTTCCGGCGCGCTCCCTCTTCTCTTTCTCTTCTTCCTCTCTCTCTCCTCTCTCTCCCTTTCTGCTCTCTCTCTCCTTTCTCTCCCTTTCTGCTCTCTCTCCTCTCTCTCCCTTTCTGCTCTCTCTCCGCTCTCTCCCTTTCTTATTGCTGATTGATTTGGAATATGCGGTATATATAAGGGTGGGAAAAAGAGGTGGCTGACCAAAAAATTTTTTTTTTATTTACGGCTGATTTGCAGCCATGCATGCATTCAAATTTGGCTGCTATTGCTGCAGCCACCAATTTTGACTTTTCTTTTTTTTATATATATATATTATTCTTATTATAATAATTAAAATACGTGTGATACTTAATAATTAAAAAAAATGTATTTATACACATAAAATAATTTACTCATATATCCCAAATTAATGCACGTAAATATTTATGCACCCATATATTCACATATTGTCACCATGTTTATCACGTATGTATCAAATAAAATGTAAAGATAATTAAAATGTAAAAACAATTATCATATAATTATAAAATGCACATAACAAAAATTAAATTATATTGGCACATGAGTAGTGAGAAGCTCGGGTATCACATCCTTCCCACCTTATAAAAATTTCGTCCTCGAAATTTACTTACCTGAAGAGGTCTGGGTATTTAGCCATCATCTCATCCTCTCTTTCACAAGTGGCTTCCTCAACTAACTGGTTCCTCCATAATACCTTTACTAATGATATTTCTTTATTTCTGAGTTTCTTCACTTCTCGCCACAAGATCTCAACTGGTACCTCCTCATAACTCAAATTTTCTTTCAACTCAACTGGTTCCTGCCTGAGAACATGAGATGGATTTGGAACATACTTCCTCAACACAGATACATGAAACACGTCATGCACTCTAGACATCGATGCTGGTAACTCCAATTTATAGGCAACATTGCCAACTCTCTCAATGATAGTGAACGGACCAACATATATTGGACTGAGTTTCCCTTTCCTTCCAAACCGCCTTACCCCCTTCATTGGAGATACTTTCAGAAATACCTGATCACCCACTTCAAATTCCAATTCTCTCCTCCGTTTGTCTGCATAACTCTTTTGCCGATCTTGAGCAACTTTCATCTTCTCTCGTATACGGGTAACAGCTTCTGACATTTCACGAATCAAATCTGGACCCAAAAGTTTCCTCTCTCCAACTTCATCCCAATGAACTGGAGATCTACAATTCCTCTCATACAATGCTTCATATGGAGCCATCCCGATAGTAGACTGATAACTGTTATTGTACGAGAACTCTATCAAAGGCAAAAATTTACTCCACTGACCTTGAAAATTCAACACACATGCTCTGAGCATATCCTCCAAAATTTGTATTGTACGCTCTGATTGACCATCTGTCTGTGGATGGAATGCTGTGCTGAAAGATAACTGTGTCCCCAACGCCTTATGTAAACTCTTCCAGAAAGCAGATAAGAATCTCGTATCTCTATTTGACACAATGGTAAGTGGTACTCCATGGAGTCTGACAATCTCTTGTATATATAGTTGGGCATAACGATCCATAGAATACGTAGAGCTAATAGGAAGAAAATGAGCTGACTTAGTCAATCGATCCACAATAACCCAAATAGCATCGTGACCTTTCACTATCTTCGGTAGCCCGATAACAAAATCCATCATGATATTCTCCCACTTCCATTCTGGAATAACTAAAGGCTGCAAAGTTCCTGCTGGTCTCTGATGCTCGGCTTTGACTTGCTGACACGTCAAACATTGTTCCACATATCGAGCAACATCTCTTTTCATCCCTGGCCACCAATAATGTGCCTTCAAATCTCTATACATCTTAGTAGCTCCTGGATATACAGAGTAGAGTGTTGAATGAGCTTCTGCCATCACTTCTTTCCGAATGTCATCCACTTCAGGTAGACACAATCGACCTTCATAACGAATCATGCCATCATCTCCTAATTGGAAGTCAGAAGACTTTCCAGAGCTGATATCATTCTTTATTTTGTCAAACAACTTATCCTCCTGTTGACTCTGTCGAATCTTATCCATCAAAGTTGGTCGAAGTGTCAGAGCTGCCATCCTTGCTTCCAACGATCCTTCCTGAATGATCTCCACACCCATCCTTTGCAAATCAAGCAACTCTGGTTTTTGATTTACGGTCATAGTAGCTACACTCTGTATTGCCTTTCGGCTCAATGCATCAGCAACCACATTGGCTTTTCCTGGATGATAATTGATAATACAGTCGTAATCCTTCACCAATTCTAACCATCTTCTTTACCTCATATTCAACTCTTTCTGAGTGAAAAAGTACTTCAAACTCTTATGATCAGTATAGATTTCACCACGTTCCCCATACAGATAATGCCTCCATATCTTGAGTGCAAACACCACTGCAGCTAACTCTAAATCATGAGTTGGATAATTCTTCTCATACTCCCTTAACTGTCTGGATGCATACGCTATCACTTTCCCATTTTGCATCAATACACACCCAAGACCATTCTTTGAAGCATCACTGTAAACCTTGAAGTTTCTTGTCTCCGTAGGAATAGTTAAGATAGGTGCTGATGTCAATCGTCCCTTCAATTCTTGAAAACTTTGTTCACATTCCTCCGTCCATGTGAACTTCACATTCTTCCTAGTCAACTGTGTTAATGGTGAAGCAATCTTAGAAAATCCTTCAACAAACCTTCGATAATATCCCGCCAATCCAAGAAAGCTACGAACCTCAGTGGGATTTAAGAGTTGTGGCCAATCATGGATTGCTTTAACTTTACCTGGATCCACAGAAATTCCTTCTCCCGATACCACGTGCCCCAAGAAAACAACTCGGTCTAACCAAAACTCACACTTCTTGAACTTCGCATACAACTGCCTCTCTTTCAGAATCTCTAACACCTTTCTCAAGTGCAGTGCATGATCTTCCTTATTCTTATAGTAAATTAGAATATCATCGATAAACACAATCACAAATTTATCGAGAAATTCCTGAAATACTCTATTCATCAAATCCATAAATGCTGCAGGAGCATTTGTTAATCCAAACGGCATCACTAAGAACTCATAGTGCCCGTACCTTGTACTGAATGCAGTATTTGGAATATCCTCCTTCTTTATCTTCAACTGATGATACCCCGACCGCAAATCAATCTTCGAAAAGATAGCTGCACCCTGTAACTGATCAAACAGATCATCAATGCGAGGCAATGGATATTTATTCTTCACCGTAACTTTGTTGAGATCCCGATAATCAATGCACATCCTCAATGTGTCATCCTTCTTTCGAACAAACAGAACTGGTGCTCCCCAAGGAGAGAAACTAGGTTGGATGAATCCTTTGTCTAGCAACTCTTGTAACTGTATCTTTAATTCCTTCAGTTCAGCTGGTGTCATTCTGTATGGCGCTTTAGATATAGGAGCAGTTCCTGGTTGTAACTCAATAACAAACTCTATTTCTCGGTCTGGTGGCAAACCTGGAAGATCATCTGGAAATACCTCCAGATATTCCTGAACTACTGGTACATTATCAAGAACTGGACATTGCTGCCCCTTAACATTCATTACACTCACCAGATACACCTCACAACCACTTTCTAACAATCGCTGTGCTTTTGCTGCTGATATCATCGGAAATCTAAAGCTTTTCTTGATTCCAACAAAAGTGAACGGTTCACCTTTCACTGGCTGAAAAGTGATACTCGTCTTCTGACAATCTATTGTAGCACCGTATTTTGATAACCAATCCATGCCCAATATGATATCATAATCATTCATACTTAACACAATCAAATTAGCGAGGAGTCTTCTTCCTTCAATAGGAATAACACAACCTCGAAGAAGTTGATTAGTTTGCTTTGACTCACCAGAAGATATCATCACCTCATAATTAGCTTCTATCAAGTTAGGTGTTCCACCCAACTTTTTCACATACTCAGTGGATACAAATGAATGTGTTGCTCCAGAATCAAATAGCACATATGTAGAAGTGCCAAAAATAGAGAACTTACCAGTAACAACTGAGGGATTCGCGTCTGCCTCCTCTCGCGTCAAAGTATACACCCTAGCTGGAGCTCTTCCCTGCTGTGCCTGCTTCCCTTTCTTAGGACAAGTAGTAGTCACATGTCCTTTCTCCCCGCATGTGTAACACGTTCTCGGAGGAATTTGACACTCTCCACCATGTGATCTAAGACAATTAGGACATATAGGTAGTGGCGGCACCTGTGGCACTTTACCCTGATCAAATTTAGGACGCTTGTTGGGTTCTCCTCGTCTCTGTCCTTGCTCCACTTGAACATTTGAATTCGGCCTCTGAAATGGCATCGGCCTCTTATCAACCCTCCCAAACTGCTGTATTGGTTTCTGTTGAAATTGACGTCTGATAGCTTGCGCTTGTCTGATCCTCGTTTCCGCTTGCTCAGCAATTTGAGCCCTTTCTGCAACTTGTGAGTATGTTGCTCCATGCAGTCCCGCCATACTCACATCTCTATAAAGTTCAGGCCTTAAGCCTTCCACAAATCTCTCCACTTTCAGTACCTCCGTACTAACCATATGTTCAGCAAATCTCGACAACTGCTCAAACTTACGAAGGTAATCTGTGACTGACATGCTACCTTGCCTCAACTGTATGAACTCGTTCATCTTCATGGCTCTCACTGGTGCCGTAAAGTACTTGTTTCTGAAAAGCTCCTTGAACCTTTCCCATGTCATAGTCGTGACATCCTCGATACTTTTAATCGTATCCCACCAGTGGTCTGCACTTCCTCGTAACATGAAAGAAGCACATAGCACTCTATCCCCATCTGGAATTCTACTGTATTGAAATATATTTTTCACCGTGCGTAACCAATCCTCTGCATCTGTGGGGTCTGCTGCGTCCTCAAATATTGGAGGGTTCAACTTTCGAAACCTCTCACAAACCATTTCCACACGTTCTGCTTGATGTCTATCTTGGTTTGCATTACCCTCTGGTTGTCCACCCATATCTCTCTGCTGAATTAGTTGTTGTATCTGTTGGGACTGGCGCTCAACCAGTTCCATTAGTCGAGTAATCACCGCATCACGATTATTCCCTTCAGTAAGTGCTGCTTGCTCAGCAGTCCTATCCCCTTCAGAACTTTCACTTGTATCCCTTACCATATTGTCTAATAATTACGCTTCCTGCACTCCCTGACCAATATAATTTATAAGACACATAATAACACAGAAGGAAAATAACACTTACTTGCAAAGCTGCGCTCCCAAAGAATGAGTTCATGTACATAGACAGTCTGCAGGACCCAAACTGTGCTTTGATACCACTCTGACACGACCCATCTTACGTAACTTATAATTCAAATACTATTTAACATAAACATAATCATTATTAAAAAAATTGCATATAATTTTTTTTTTCATAATATGCTTATAACCAACACCATCACACTAGTTCAACATATGTGACTGGTTTCTGATACCACTTCAAATCAGACAAACTCGCGACAATACTTACTCGCGACAATACTTATTATATTACACAACCAAAACATCAGCGGAAACAAAATAAACCCACGGCCTAACCCAACAGGTCATCATCTATGTACATCCGCTCAAAACTTTGAAGGAGCTCCACAGCTTGCACAGTCACATCACAAACTCAATCATCAACAGGCTCACCTACAATGCATAAACTAGTGAGACAAAAATCTCAGTAAGTAGAAATCATGCATGTTCGTGCATGAAAATGCATTTAGTTCTCTATCGCCTATTTCTTAATTTTTTCTAATTGATCTCTTTTATTTTGAAATTTGTTCACGTTGCGGGATCCCCACGACACACTTATGATATGCACCCCAAATGAGCTCAATGGGGACGATTTTTTCGAACCCCAAAAATAGTGCAGAGAACGATTTTTCCGAACTCTGGAAAAGTGGTGGGGACGATTTTTCCGAACCCCTAATAAAGTACCGAGAATGATTTTTCCAAACCCTGACAGAGATGCATATATAGTGGCCGCACACATCATTAGTATCTTATTAATTTTGAGGAAAACATTTTTCATGTTTATGCATGGTATGCACCCAAAACAATTAAATGTGCATCATAAACCATTTACAACATCAATATCAACATTTAATCACCATAAAACAACAACTTCATTTCAATTCACACAAATCCACTTCTAAAATAATAACTTCACCTCAATCACATTGATCCATTTATAAAATAACCACTTCAACTTGGATCAAACGGATCTATTTTTGGAATAACGACTTCATCTTGGATCTCACAGATCCTTATAACCAATATCTTCTCAAACCATATAAATATATTTGCAACAATTTCTAGTTACACCAATCTATATAGGATAATAATATTATTTCCAATCACATGGATCCACAACTTGTATCACGAAATTATCACAAATAATTTACAAATATTATTATTAAATATGAACCCTACTTTCTCCAAATCACATAAATACACAGCTTGTATAACAAATTAATCTCAAATAATTCATATCGTAATTAAACTAATTACAAATAATTCATAATATAATTATCACATATTAATTACAAATAATTCACAAACAACATGTTTATGCATTGTAGTTGGACTTCTACTTACTTGGATTCCGACAGTAATATAAACCCCGTAAAGAACTGTAACTAATTCGCTTAGACACGCACGTTTCGGGGCGCTCCCTCTTCTCTTTCTCTTCTTCCTCTCTCTCTCCCTTTCTGCTCTCTCTCCTCTCTCTCCCTTTCTGCTCTCTCTCCTCTCTCTCCCTTTCTTATTGCTGATCAATTTGGAATATGCGGTATATATAAGGGTGGGAAAAAGAGGTGGCTGACCAAATTTTTTTTTTATTTACGGCTGATTTGCATCCATGCATGCATTCAAATTTGGCTGCTATTGCTGCAGCCACCTATTTTGACTTTTCTTTTTTTATATATATATATATTATTCTTATTATAATAATTAAAATACGTGTGATACTTAATAATTAAAAAAAATGTATTTATACACATAAAATAATTTACTCATATATCCCAAATTAATGCACGTAAATATTTATGCACCCATATATTCACATATTGTCACCATGTTTATCACGTATGTATCAAATAAAATGTAAAGATAATTAAAATGTAAAAACAATTATCATATAATTATAAAATGCACATAACAAAAATTAAATTATATTGGCACATGAGAAGTGAGAAGCTCGGGTATCACAAATCTGGGATTCAGGTTAAGCTTGTTTAAGTTAAAGTTCTTCCTATAATCAGGGATTCAGGTGCTAAACCACTCGAATTTAAGTATTTTTACGTCGAGCACTCATTAAAATAATTAAATAATTATAATTATGACTTTTTCAAATTAGGAAATAAGATATTATTTATTAAAAAATTAATAATATTAAATATAAATCCAATCCTAGCCATCTATTTTTCAAAATAAATCTCAACAAAAAAAATCAAATTCTGGCCATCTATTTCTCAAACAAATCTCAGTCACCCATTGAAATAATTAAATTAAATAATTGTAATTATAAAATTTTCAAATTAGGAAATAATTAAATAATTATAATAAATATTGGCCGACCATCTATTTCTTAAACAAATTTCAGACACTCAATAAAATAATTAAATAAAATAATTATAATTATGACTTTTTCAAATTAGGAAATATTTAGTCAAATCTAAAATAAATCCAATTTTGGTCATTTATTTATTTATTAAAAAAATCTCATTCACCTCTCAGCCCCCATTAAAATAATTAAATAATTATAATAAATTCAATCATGTCCATTTATTTCTCAAACAAATCTCAGCCACCCAATAAATATTTAAATAATTATAATTATGATTTTTTCAAATTAGAAAATAATATATTATTTATTCAAAAATTAATAATACTATTAAATATAAATCTAATCCTAACCATCTATTTTTCATACAAATCTCAACCATCTATTAAAATAATTAAATAATCGTAATTATTAAATTTTCAAATTAGGAAATAATTTATTGTTTCCAAAGGGTTTTATTAATGATTTAGGGTTTAGGGTTTTAGGGTTTATATTAAATAAATCTCAACCACCCATTAAAATAATTTAATAATTATAATTATGACTTTTTCAAATTAGGAAATAAGATTATTTATTAAAAAATTAATAATATTAAATATAACGATCCCATACATAATTTTTACAGGCGACGTCTCATGCGACCATGACTACAATTACACATTTCACTTTATACACAATTTTTTTCAATTGGATCATGTACGCGATTATATATATGTGCGACTATATATTTAATTATATAATGAAGATGGATAAAAAAAGTGAAAAAGTACTCCCTCCGTCCCATAAAAATAGGGTTTTTTGCTTTTTTACAAGTAGATTAATGAGTATTATTATTTAATGTGTAGTGGGTAGTTGTATTAGTGAAAGTATGGACCCTCCATTTAAATTGTATTAGAGGATGTGTGTGGATCTTATATGTGTAAAAAATGAAAGGGGACCTTTTTGGAAGGACTCCCAAAATGGAAAAAATACCCTCTTTAAATGGGACAGATGGAGTATATATATATATATATATATATATATATATTAGTATTGAGTAACATTTTTCAAAATCAACTATTAAGATGATATTTTAACATTTCTCATTAAATCAAAAGACATATATTTTCTTAAAATCTGAATACGTATTTTTAATTTTCATGTAATTTGACATAAATAGGGGATAAATGCACAAAATATTACTTCCGAAATTAATTTAACTAGCTAGTTATATATACTCTTCCGTAAAATTAACTAATAATAATAATCATAATATTTTTATTATTTTATTTTTAAATAATAAAATTAATAAGCCCGCAGAATTAGGTCAAATAATCCATTCACCAATTAAATTGCGAGTTATATATGGGCTTCCTCACCCTTCACTTATATAAGGAGCTCTCCTCCATTCATTTTAGACACACCGAGAGAGATTCTCTATGATCAAAGAATTCAGAGTTGTCTGAATAGTTCTTCGAATTCTTCAACAAGAATCAACTCAAGAAC
This sequence comes from Pogostemon cablin, assembly GCA_023678885.1. NCBI lineage: Eukaryota > Viridiplantae > Streptophyta > Magnoliopsida > Lamiales > Lamiaceae > Pogostemon > Pogostemon cablin. The sequence continues at coordinate 12,672,138 of CM042962.1, read as the reverse complement.
GGAATACATCTGGGATTTAAGTTCTAAATCGCCCGGATTAAGCGTTATACCTTTAAATTTTTCAGTGAACGACCTATAATCTGGGATTCAGCTGCTAAATAATTAAATTAAATAATTGTAATTATGACTTTTTCAAATTAGGAAATAATTTAGCCTAATGTAGAATAAATCTAATTCTAGCCATCTATTTTTAAACAAATTTCAGTCACCTCTCATTTCCCATTAAAATAATTAAATAATTATAATAAATCAAACATGGCCATTTATTCCTCAAACAAATCTCAAGCCACCCAATAAATAATTAAATAATTATAATTATGACTTTTTCGTATTAGAAAATAATATATTTATTTATTAAAAATTAATAATATTAAATGTAAATCTAATCCTAACCATTTATTTTTCAAATAAATCTCAACCCCCATTAAAATAATTCAATAATTATAATTGTAGCCTTTTTAAATTAGGAAATAATTTAATATTTTCAAAGGGTTTAGGGTTTAGGGTTCATGGTCTTAAGGTTTATAATTTAGGGTTTATCTTAAACAAATCTTAGTTACCCATTAAAATAATTAAATAATTATAACTATGACTTTTAAAATTAGAAAATAAGATATTATTTATTAAAATATTAATAATATTAAATATAAATCCAATTCTAACCCATCATTTTCTAAAAAAATATCAACCACCCATTAAAATAGTTAAATAATTGTAACTATAACTTTTTCAAATTAGAAAATAATTTAATGTTTCAAAGGGCTTAAACCGGGTTTAAGGGTTTATATAACTTTTTTAAAATTAGAAAATAATTTAATGGCTCAAACAAATTTCAGCCACCCATTAAAATAATTAAATAATTATAATTTTAACTTTTTTAAAATTAAGAAATAAGATATTATTCAAGCAGAATAATAGACCATCTATTTTTTAAAAAAATCTTAGTCACCCATTAAAATAATTAAATAATTATAATTATGAATTTAGGGCGACCCATTAAAATAATTAAATAATTATAATTATAACCTTTTCAAATAATGAAATAAGATATTATTAAAGCAGAATAATCCAGTTCTGACTATCTACTCAGCCACCCATTAAAATAATTAAATAATTATAATTATGAATTTAGGGTTCAGGGTTTTAGGGTTTATGGTTTAGGATTTTCTGTAATTATTTCCGTACAAAACAGATATAAAATAATAAAAAAACATAATTAAAGAAATAATACGACAACAAACAAATCTCAGTCACCATTAAAATAATTAAATAATTATAATTATGAATTTGGGCAGAATAAATCCAATCCTGACCATTTATTTTTTAAACAAATCTCAGTCACCCATTAAAATAATTAAATAATTATAATTATGAATTTTAGGTTTTAGGGTTTATGGGATAATGTTTGTAGAGGGTCAAATCCTGACCATCTATTTCTTAAAAAAATGTCAACCACCCATTAAAATAATTAAATAATTATTATTATGACTTTTTCAATAATTAAATAATTATTAACCCATAAAAGTAGAATAAATTCAATCCTGGTCATCTATTTCTCAAACAAATCTCAGTCACCAATTAAAATAATTAAATAATTATAATTATAACTTTTTGAAATTAGAAAATACTCCCTCCGCTCCCACCCAAAGGGTGGTGTTTGCTTAAACACATATGAGATAATTAAAAAACATAAATAAATAAATAATACGACAACAAAATTCAAACCACACCAAAACCGGATGAGAGAAGCTCAAACAAATCTTAGTCACCCATTAATAATTAAATAATTATATTTATAAATTTAGGGTTATTACCAACCTATTTCTTAAACAAATATCAACCACACATTAAAATAATTAAATAATTATAATTATGAATTTAGAGTTTAGGGTTTTATGGTTTAGGGTTTTAGGGTATAGAGTTTAAGGTTTAGGGTTTATGATCATCTATTTCTCAAACAAATTTAAGTCACCCATTAAAATAATTAAATATTTATAATTATGATTTTTTCAAATTAGGAAATAAGATACTCCTTCTGTTCGCTCCAAAGTGTCTCATTTTTCCATTTTGGTCGTCCGCCCCTAAGGGTCTCATTTCCTTTTTTACACATATAGGTCCCACACCCACTCACTAATACACTTAAAATATGGGAGTCACTCACTCACTAATACAACTACCCACTACACATTAAATAATAATACTCCTTAATCCGCGTGCAAAAAAGTAAATGTATCCCTTTAGAGCGGACGGAGGGAATATTATTTATTAAAAGCTTAATAATATTAATCCAATCTAGTCATCTATTTCTTAAACAAATTTCAGCCACCCATTAAAATAATTAAATAATTATATTTATGACTTTTTTAATATTTAAATATTAGGTTAGATATAATTCAAATAAATGTTATTCGGTTCAAATATCATAAAATTAAGTGAAGTTATTCCCCTAAAAATAACACATCCCACGCAACGCACAATATTAATCCAATCATGACCATCTATCAGCTACCCATTAAAATAATTATTTAATTTAATGTTTCTATAGGGTTTAGGATTTAGGGTATAGGGTTTTAATTTGTCATATTAGCAGACTTTAATTTTAAAACATTAGGTTAGATAAAATACAAAAAAATATTATTCGGTTCAAACATCATAAAATCAAATGAAGTTGTCATCCCAAAACTAACACATATCGTGCAATGCACGGGTTAGCTACTAGTAATAATGAAAACAAAAGTATATGTATATACATATATATTTAAATATATATCCATAATAATAATAATAATGTATATTGATAAAATAGCAGCAAAAAAAAGAAAAAAAAAGGAATAAAATAATGTAGTTTTCTTTTGGACAGGGATAAGACACGTTCCTTCTATAGTGATTAAAAACATTTGCCCAAACAAATTTAGAAACGTGGTAAAAGTAACTATAACTCTTACACTTTACTCCTCTATAAAAAAATGCCTCCACCCCAACAAAAACTCACCATTCACTTTTCTTTTTTTTTACATAATCCCTAAAAAAAAAGGGTTATTTGCTTCCTCGTTATGTCCTTCTTCAGATTAATGCAAAATTATCCCATGGTCATGTAGTTACTTTTCTTGCTTTTTCCTTATTCTCCTTACGTTTTAAAAAAGTAATAATAATTTTTTCCCTCCACTCCAGCCACTATTATTGCTCTTTCTCATCGGTGATCCTCTTTCCCTTTGTTACTGCTGCCATTCCTCTTTCTCCGCGGTGTTGCTTTCCCTCTTAGGTTAGTATTCTTAACTTACTATTTTGGAAAAAATGTTTATACATGTATAATTGATGATAATACATATAATAATAGGATTTCATGTTTTCAAATTTACAGTGTGATTTGGATTTTTACTTTGTAGTTATGAAGATATTATTTATCTAAATTTTCTTTCTTTCTTTAAATGTAATTTTGCAAATTCTGGAAAAAAAATAAAATAATGGGGAGGAGGATTTGACAATATTAAGTTGGATGTAATTTGACAATATTAAATTAGGATATAACTTTTGTTCGTGTTCTATTCTTAAGTTAGGATAGATCATGAGAAGTTTTGGGTTAGTAAATTAAGTTTTTATTTTTTTCGCTAAATCTTATCCTCAAAATTCTTTAGATAAGAGGGAAATTCCGAACTACTGTTCAACCTCGTAGAACTTAAAAGAAGCATCACATTTTAGTTAGTCTACTCTACTGTAATAGTTATTTCCCACTCTTTTATAATTCCTTATCCTATTGAAGGAAAGATATGCAATGAACGATTTATTTACTACAAATCGAAAATATTAATTGCTTTATTTTATAAAAATAAAGACAATATCATATATAGGAATCAATAATTGAAATTAGGAGCAAATGAAACGTTTATTTTATCCTTTATAAAAGATGATGCTTATCAATTTTTTTTCTTCATTTTATCTTGTGTGAAAACTATTTATTTTCTTGATAAAAAGTTTTATAAATATCCTTGATAATTATTACAAATAAATTGCTATTTCAATATGATTAATATACATACATACATACATACATACATACATACATACATACATACATACATACATACATACATACATACATACATACATACATACATATATATATATATATATATATATATATATGTTAAATCCTAATTGGGGAATCAAAAGACTTAAAATAAATAAATAAATAAGTAACAATAACTAACATAATAATGACAATAAAAATAGTAAATAAATGGAGTAAACAATTACTCTTAATGGCAAATTATGTGATCTTTTGCAAGGTGCAATTAAATCTCGAAGACCCCAATCTCTTTTATTTTCAGTCATATGAGTGTTTCCGTCACAGAATAAGGTCAATGTTACATTATTAGATATGTGCCTCATACGTCTAATTAATAAGAAGATTAAGCTGTCATTGTACATTTTCTCATTTAGTGGCTGTAGTCATTTAGGAATGATACAAAATATATTGTGAAGTAATTCACTTAGAGTATGTCTACTCCTAATTGATTTATGTCACACTATAGTAATATACTCATGATATTCGACCTACGGGTCAGAAGTTAAGATTACGGATGAACTTCAGAGCCATCCAGCCTTAGCGGGGTATTCCGATATATCGAAGATAGAAGATATCTTTTTGATTAAGGAACACTAAGAGAAAATTTTCACTACGATGTACTATCCAACTTATGTTAAAACTTTAGGTCATCCACTGAGAATTTAAATATTTTTCAGGCTGAGGATTTAAACATGGCTGCAGTGACGAGACATGGAGTTACCCTCTATATAATAAGTTTGCTAATAAGTCTTATAAAGACCATGTTTTTGTAACATACTTTACTAAATCTTTTCTTTAGACGTCATGTCACATGTTAAATGACGTCAGAATCTTAATCTATGTTTTAAGTTCTAAAACACTCATGCTTCCGAAAGATATTTGTATTAATCTTGTATACACACATATATTACTTTCATTTGTTTCAGTGCATCAAAAAAATATATCAACTAGAATAAGCTCGTTCATTTAATGACGTCAAAGTTTCATCTCGCCGAGTAACATAATTCGGTGGAATGAGACCTAGGCGCCATAGGTCTTCTCATATCCTCACCTTCAAGTACTTTCTTTTCATCTTCTTGTCAACAGTCAGCACCTCACTTTTCTTGGTAACAAGTATATGATCCTCAGAGTTACCTTCTTCCCATGGATGTCTAGATACCTCCTTGTCAATCTTCCACTAAAAATTAGAGTCATCTGTCATATTAAAATCAAGATTAAACAAGTTAGAAACCACATCTATGCTCTTGCATGATTGAGTCTCCATAGGCATCTTCATTGCTTGATCAAGAGAGAAAACCACACCTTCATTATCCATCTACAGTCTAAGCTTCTCGGCTCTCAACCTTTTTGCTCTTTCCCACTTCTTTTCACCTGTAAGGACAGTATTCTATTCTTGTGATGGTACTGGAGTGTTCTGAATAATAGGTGTCACATCTTGTACGGAAATCGGCATCGCCGAGCATCGCTCGACCTCCGCTCGATCGAGAATGTTTGATCGAGCGGTCTGGTAGTGGTCGAGTGAGCTACTTGTCGTCTGATCTTGGTTGTTCCAGTGTGCAGTAGTCCGCTTGATCTCAGCTCGACCAGGTATGTCTGGTCGAGCGACAGTGTCTTGGTCGAGTGGGGTTTGTGCACTCTGATCTTGACTTCCCCATTGTACAGATTACCGCTCAACCTTAGCTCGATCAAATGGCTTGGTCGAGCGCTGGTCGAGCGGGTATACGACCTCTCTGTTTTTTCTTACAGGTAGCATTGGACCTTCATACTGTGTTTCTGACCTCAATGTGATGGCATGACAAGTTTTTGGGTTAGTATGTCTTTGAGACGGGAACTTTTCTTCCTCTAACGTTTACGGTAGTTGATTCATATTCCCGGCCATCTGCCCCATCAACAATGTAAGGTCCTTCAACTGCATAGATAATTCTGCACGATTAGCATTCATAGTAGCCTCAAGACGATCAACTCTTGCATCATTCTTAGTCATGTATCGATTGAAGGTATCTTCAACACTCTTCACTTCTTGCTGCTGCCTACTAGGCCTTCTTTATGTCAACTCTATAATCTGCTTCAGCTGGGAGTCTAGTAGCTTATTGATATTAGCTAGACTAGAGACAATGTCATCATCCATATTCAACTTCACCGTTTGATGTTCAACCTAAGCTACCTTACCAAGTACATATGATCCTCTTACTCTTTTCGTAGGCCAGTCACGTGAATTCATAGAGTTGTTTTCAAACAACTTTTCCACTTCAAGTGATGTCTTAGATAACAGCGCTCCTCCTTATGATGCATCAATAGAATACGCGACTCACAATCCAATCAATAGTAGAAGATACTTATGTATTGAGCCTTAGACATCCCATGTTGTTGGCACCTCCTGAGCATATCTTTAAACATGTCCCACGCCTCATAAAATTTCTCACCCTGATTCATAACAAATTGGGTGATCTCTTGCCTCATTCTTAAGATCATTAAGGGTGTCATGTATCTCTCTAAGAACTTCTGCTGCAGTTGGTCCCATGTAGTGCAATCCGTTGCATCAAGAGTCTCATACCAAGCTTCTGCCTTATCAATCAAAGAGAACTTGAATAGGGTGATCCGCCTAGCATTATCATTAGCTCCAGCACCCTTTTGAGTGTTTGCATAACTAAGAAATCTTCGAAGATGCTGATATAGATCTTCAAAGCAACCTCCAGAAAAGGGTTTCTTCTCTACCATGTTAATAAGAGCGGTATGTATCTCAAAATCATCTTGTTCCCCCCTTGCTCCTATCAACCCCATGTTGCCAATCTCATAGTTCATGAAAAATTCACGTATGACAATATTATCTATATTATGTCTTGCTCCGGCCATGTTTAGCTCAGTGTGTTATCTGTTACTTTCCTTCCTTTTCTTTTCCTAGTGCACAAGTACCTCAGAAAAATTCAAGGTTAGATAGAAATAAATAATCACAAATAGAAGACTTAATCAACTAGAAATAATAAATTAATAATAACAGCCGTCCCCGGCAACGGCGCCAAAAACTTGATGCGCATTTTCTTTGCACGCAAAATTAATTACCAAGTATGAAGGATATCAGTTGCAACTTAAGCAAGCGACCAAGTTAAATATCAAACCCAAATGACGGCGTATTATCAATTTAATTATTTATCAAATTAATTAAGACAAGGCAATAAGGTTTGAGGATTTAATCTAACAACTAGAAGACTTAAATTAAATAACAAATAAATAAAAGCACTAGAAGACTTAAATTAAAGTAAATATGCGTGTAACACGTGTGAATAACCTTGGAACAAAAGATATAATTTCACCCTCTTTCTAGGTACTATCAGTATCAATTATTTTCCCCTAGGATTGGTACTCTAACCCGATATGATCTCCCTTTATAGGTACTATAAAATTAACCTTTTTATCCTGCTTATCAACCCGAATTCAATTCAATTAATAAACATTCATATATGACAGTTCTAATGAAGCTTCGGAGTCCCCTCACTTAGAATCATAACATGGAATCCTGCTCAGCAGTGAATGCACTCAATCAATAACCAAGATATGTATTTAGATCCTCTACATAATTGTTAATGATGCACAAAACAACAATGAGTATGAATTAATAAAGCATAGTCATATATAAAATAAATCCACAAGTAGTGTTGTATGGAGTATAGACACGAAAGTTCAATTAATTCATAAGAACCTTCAAAACTCTAGATCTACCAAAATAGTTCTAGCCCATGATGTTGCGAAGAACAATCATGGAGGTTGGATAGATTTTACCAATATGTCCGAAAAATTAGAAAGTAGAAGAAAAGAATTAGAAAAACCCTTGGAGTAGAAGTCTCCTTCCTTCTCTCTTCCGTCACTTCAAATCCTCTTGGTTCTCCTTCTTGATTCAGCAGACGAATATTCAAAGTGATGGATGGATAGAGAAAAGGATGTGGATGATGGTTGGGGGGTAAAGGATGTGGATGATGGTTGGGGAGGGTGATCCCCCCTTGTGGGGTGTAGGATGATTGTGTTGTGGTTCCCTCCAATGAATAATGATGTATAATATATATAGGTGTGATATGGGAATTAAATAAGGAAATAAAAGATATGGGTAAATCATTGAGGATTATGTGAAAAGGAGATTAATTGTGCTCCAAGAAATATGTAATTTTCAAAAATTCTCGAAAATTCTCGCTGGCAGCTGCACCACTTCACAATTTTGAGCATAACTTCCTCGTAAAAACTCCGATATTAGTGATTCTTATGCTCACGCGATTCTCTCTTCCTTGGCTTTCTATCTATATACAGATCTCATCAAAATCCAACATTTGAATGTGTAACAAGCTATGCAAAGTGGCACATCCGTGCTAAGCAGGAACATCTTGCGCGGCGTCACCATTTTGATCATAACTTTCTCATTTGGATTCCGATTGAGGTGTTCTTTACGCTAAAACGACCCTCTCTTCTATGGCTTTCCAACATGTATCAAACTTTTAATTCAGAGCTCCACACAAATATAGAAAAATTACATAAGTTGACGTGAGTTTTTCAGCATTCATACACAAGTTGCACCTTTTCTACAACTTTACACTTTTGATCCTTTTTCCACCTAAAATACAATAAAACACCTCAAGTGAAACTTTTTCACATATAAATCTAAGACACTTGTACTAATATATGACAATAATTCCCATAAAAAGTGTTAAATTGGATATTAAAATACGCTTATTTTCACTCTCATCACAGACCTAGACATTTCAAGAAGCAGTGCAATAAGTAGAAGACAACGGTGGCTAAGATTATTACTGAAAGAGGAACAAAAAGTTCATGCAAATCAGGTAATAGAAAATCAAGATAGTACTAATCATGATTTTGTTAAGGCACTTTCAGTTGTTTCAGGTCCCATCTCAGATGAATGGGTGATGGACTCTGGATGTACTTTCCGTATGACATCCATGAAGAACGGGTTCACTGAATTGCGGATGTATCAAGAAGGATCAGTGTTGATAGGCAATGATCAAGCCTACAAAATTGAAGGAATTTGTTCAATTAAACTTAAGATGTTTGATGGAACAATCAGACTGCTGAAAAATGTCAGGTATGTGCCAAGTTTGAGAAGGAATTTAATTTGTCTAGGGATCTTAGATTCACAGGGTTATAAGTTTGAATCAGAAGGTAGTATTCTCACTGTCATGAAGAATGGTGCAATGTTGATGAAAGGGATCAAGAACAGTGACCTCTATTTTCTTGATGGTTCTGTAATTTCTGGTCAGATTAATCATACTCAAGATAAGGATGATGTCCATGTATGGCATGGAAGACTAGCTCATGTAAGTGAGAGAGGGTTACAAGAGCTAGCAAGACAGAACTTACTAAACATCAGTTCAACCATCAAGCTAGATCAGTGTGAGGATTGTATTCTTGGCAAGTCTAAGAGACTTAAGTTCGGTTCTGGAGAACATAATACCAAGAGCAGATTGGAATATATTCATATTGATCCATGGGGGCCATCAAGAAATCCTACTATGGGAGGAGGAAGGTACTTCATATCCTTCATAGATGACTATTCTAGGAAGATGTGGGTGAAGATCTTCAAGACTAAGGATCAAGCTTTATCTGCATCCAAAGATTAGCTTATTGAGGTAGAAAATCACACAAGTGGCAAGTTGAAGTGCTTAAGATCAGACAACGGGCTTAAGTTTGTGTCAGAGTAATTTAATGCTTATTGTAGAAATAAGGGAATCAAGAGGCATAGGACCATACCTGGAACTCCACAATAAAATGGTGTAGCTGAAAGGATGAATCAGACTCTCCTTCAAAGAGAAAGATGTATGATGAGCAGTGGAGGATTCACTAACGGTTTTTGGGGTGAACTTTTCACTACAGCTGCGAACTTGATCAACCTATGCCCATCAGCTGCATTGAAGTTCAAGGCACCTGAGGAGATGTGGTCAGGGAGACCTCCAAGTTATAGCCATTTAAGAGTTATTGGCTGCCAAGTTTACTCCCACCTCAAGCAAGATAAGTTAGAGCCTAGGGCAGTTAAGTGTGTTATGGTGGGATATACAAAAGAAGTAAAAGGATACAAGTTATGGTGTTATGAAACTAACAAGTTCCTTGTTAGTAGGGGTATTACATTCAATGAAAAGAAGATGCCATTGGTTAAAAAGACTGATGTAACATCAATAATTACAGACACATCTGAGTCTAAGGTGGAGCAAAGAAAGAAAAGGCTACAACAAGATAGAAATCAGAATAAGAATGCTGAAGAAGAAAAGGAAGCAGAATCATCTGGTTCAAAAGACACACTTAACAGCTATCAGTTGGTTAGAGATAGGTTGAGAAGACAGATAAGGACACCTGCAAGATACATAGAAGCTGATGTTGTGTCATATGCACTATTTGTAGCTTCTGATGTTGAGGTGTATGAACTAAAGACATACACAGAGGTTATATCAGGTAAAGAAAGCAGTAAGTGGATGGTTGCCATGGAAGAGGAACTATTATATATGCATAAGAACAGTACATGGCAGATTGTTAAAAGGCCTAAGTCTAAAAAACTAGTGGGATGCAAGTGGATATATAAGAAAAAACCAGTAACGGATAAAGATGGAGGGATTAGATACAAGGCTAGGCTTGTAGCAAGAGGACTTTCATAAAAGAAGGGAGTGGATTACAATGAGATGTTTTCTCCAGGTGTAAAACACTGTTCTATAAGAATTCTATTGGCTCTAGCAACTCAATTTGATCTTGAGTTACATCAAATGGATGTAACAACAGCATTCTTATATGGAAGCTTGGAAGAGAACATCTACATGAAAATTCCTGAAGGAGTAAATGTAGAGAATGCCGATACTAAGGCTTGCTTATTGTTGAAATCACTATATGGATTGAAGCAGAGTCTAAGACAGTGGTATTTGAAGTTTGATGACTACATTACATCAAACGGGTTCAATAAAAGTTTGCATGACAGCTGTATATATATTAGATGCAAGAATGGATGCTACACTTATCTACTATTGTATGTAGATGATATTTTGATAGCTTGCAAGGATTTGACAGGTATTAGTAAAGTAAAAGAAACACTCAGACTGGAGTTTGACATGAAGGATTTGGGAGAAGCTAAGATGATTCTTGGTATGAAAATAGAGAGGGAAAGATCAGCAGGTGAACTGAAGTTGTACTAAGAATCATATCTGGATAAAGTCTTAAAAAGATTCAATATGGATCTTTGCAAGACTGTTTCCATACCGATTAAACAAGGGTTAAGATTATCTTTACTTCAAAGAGCTCAAACAGATGAAGAAAAGATAGAAATGAGCAACATATCATGTGATGTTGGCAGCTTGATGTATGCCATGGTATGTTGTCGACCAGATCTAACATATGTAATGAGCTTGGTTAGCAGATTCATGAGTAATCCAGGTTTGCTACATTGGGATGCAGTGAAGTGGGCACTTACATATGTGAAGGGATCAACATCAGCAGGTTTGAGATTTCAGAAAACAGCAACATGGGATAAGGCTGTTAATAGTTATGTTGATGCAGATTATGCAGCTAATCTTGATACTAGAAAGTCCCTCACAGGTTATGTGTTTAACTTATTTGGTACTGCAGTTAGTTGGAAGGCTAGACATCAGCATATAGTGGCTCTTTCAACCACAGAAGCTGAGTGTGTTGCCCTCACTGAAGCTATCAAAGAAGGTGTTTGATTGATCGGAATTTTGAAAGAGTTTGGTGTACAGCAAGACACTATTGAAGTATATTGTGATAACCAGAGTGCAGTCCATCTTTCATAGCATCAAGGGTATCATGAAAGAACCAAACATATTGATGTTAGGTTATATTCATAAGAGACATGACAGATAAAGAGTTGGTTGCAGTCAAGAAGGTTAAAACATCAGAAAATCCGGCTGATGCTTTCACTAAAGCCTTACCAGTTCAGAAATATGAGTTGTGCAAAGGCTTGATCGGATTAAACTAAATGGATTAGAGGTGGCTGCACCTTAAAGCAGCAATGTGGGAGAAGATAGAAGTTTGGTATGATGATGCAAGGTCTAAGGTGGAGTATTGTTGAATATAGACTTGCATACATCAGCAGTGCAACGTGGAAGAAGGAGATTGGATGATCAACATATAAGATCAAAGGTTATGATCATTGTTGGTGTTAGTTCTAGACCATTAGATCAGTTATAAGTTGAGATGAGGATTCGATGAGTTATGGATAAAGATTAAGTGAAGATTTGTTGTTATCTACAAACATCAGATAGCATGCAACGTGTATATGGATTCGTTCATATGTATGTCCGTTCCTATGATATATAAGTGGGGTTAGGGTTTATGAGTTTTATCTTCTTCATTCTGTTATAACATTGTCATCATAAGAAGTTTCTTCTCCCTTAAAAGTTGACGTAGGCATCACGCCGAACCACTATAATCCTTGTCTTTTTCATTTATTTCTGTTGATTAAGCTTATGCATGAGAGATAATAAGTGTCAGCATTTGTGAGATATAAGATAATTAATAATCTTGCATACGTTTCTTGAGATATACATTAAATAATAATACTCTTTAATCCACGTATAAAAAAGCAAATGAAACCCATTTTTGGCGGATTGAGGGAGTATGAAAAATAATCTTGCTATTTTAATTTCCACTTCATCTCGAAGAAACCCTCGTTATGGGCTGACAAGATGTAATAGACAAAAGAAGCAAACGCTATGATGCTTCCCCTCTTCATATTAGTGAAAAATCGATTATCCTTGTGTAGCCACTTCATTGTTGTTTGGATGGATGAGAACCGTCTATTCCAACCAAGCCATCGTTTATGTTTGTCACCCTACTTGAGAATAGCAAACACTCTTCAATCCTATTATACTCTAGGCACGTTTGTTTGGGCTAATTAGCCCTTAATATATTAATTAACATATCTAATAAGTTGTTTGGTTAAAAAAATTTGGCCCGTTATTAATAACAGCCCGGTGAATGAAACACATTCGCTCAGTTGATCAAAACCAACAGGGATGATGGGTTTTCTAAGCCTACTTATAAATTAGGCACTATTATTTTTTGTTGGACTATTATAACCCATAATTCATGCCCTTCAGGTTAATAATTGATTGATTAATAATTTTGTATTTATATTTATTATACTTTGAATTATTTTTAAATAAATTAAGGCATAAAAATACTAATTAAAAAATTCTCAAAAAAATATTTTTTTCATGTTCATAAATTAAATAATACTTAGATTTAAAGAAAAAAATTCAAGAAATTAATTTTAGGGCACACTTGCGTGAGACCGCTTCATGACGAGACTGTTTTACATATTTTCAATTAACTATTACTTTTATTGAAAATTATTATTTTCCATTAAATACGTTATCACTTTTTATTTATTTTTCAAAATTTTCATGAAATAATTTATTGTACCACTATCACTTATTATTTATTCTTCTTGAACTCATTCTTTAAAACAGTTTCACACCATTTTTAATTTTTTTTGTGCCAATATACAAAAATACCCAAAATGCAATGAAAATTTTTAATTTTGTCAATCCTTCAAAAAAGTTATTAATTCTATCCATTTGTCAGTTTTCGGATAGTTTTGCCCTTAAAAAAAAGATGAAAAACCAGACTGGTCAAACGGGCCAACTGGTCAAAATTTTCACTGGTCAGTACTTGTCGGTAACCATGCTGGTAGTCATTTAGGTGATCATGTTGGTAAACTAAAATATACTTTAAAATGACAAACTCATTTCAACTTAATTTTTGTCATATTCCTCACACTTCAAAATGGTATCAGAGCCCTAGTTTTATTTATTTATGAATGGAATTATAAACTTATATCACTTAATGAGAGGAGAATTTCAAAGAAATATGGATCCGAACGAAAGTTCGACATCCGAGAGTAACAGGACTATGAGCCCTGTTCAAAACTGGAGCAACAGCGCCTTTTGGCCCGTTGGATATGATGAAACGAGCAAGTCTATACAACAATACTACAATATTTTATATAGACAACAAGCAGAAAAGAAAGTTGATGCCAAAAACCGATTCTGGAAAGGTCTCAGAATAAGTTGGAAACGGGCAGAGGCTCGTGCCAATTACACCGAGGAAGAACATCTGGAGGAAAGCCACCAGATAGAAATAAGATACTCCAAAGAAGTGTCAAGAAACACAGTGGAACACCAAAGTTTCACTGAGATCCATGGACGTGTCCCCGGACACGAGTAATTGAGAAGACGGCCAAATCAAGGTCCAAGAAATATCTGCAAGTCCTATCACTTTTCATGGAGGTCATGATGATAGAGTGGAAAGAGATCAAGGCAGATAACTCTAAGATAAATCAAGATCTTAGAGAATTACAGAAGACGGTGAGATTCTTTGGAGAATATTACCAAAACATGTCCAAGACGATATTTGAGAGCAGCCTCAAGATGGATAAGGTGGAGACGTTGCAGAAAAAACAACTCGATCTCATCAAGAAGTTGATAAAGCAAGTAGAGTCCCTGGAAACCAAGGTGACGGGGAGAAGGCCAGGAGGAAGGTTGACACCAATCTTCGGAATAGAACTCCTTTTATACCAAAAGGGAAAGACGACAGTGGTCACAAGGCTGAAGACAGAGAGTGAGAAGATGATTGCTATCCTTCGAGGAGAATCCACATCTCCAGATAGAAAGAGCGAATCTTGATGATCTATTATACGACTCCTTCCAATGACTAACTATTGTAGATCTAAAGATGAATGTTGGAGAAACTTCAAACTCTCAACAGCAGTCTCAAGCTCCTCAGATGCAATATAATCTGAGCCAGGATGAAGGAACTTCTAGATCACATGGAGTCCATGAAGCAAGACAAGAAAAGTCATCCCAAAACCAAGGACACTTCAAGATGAAGGCAATGTGATTGTCAACAGGGGGAACCGAGTTCAAGGATCTACTCTACACAATACCCCATATGATCGGTCTCATCTTGAACCAATAAATCCATACGGGTTGATCTTAAACCTCGACACTTTGGACTTCAAGAACAGAGTGACCCTGATTACGAATGGACAAATGCAATAAAGATTGCAGGAGGTGCATTAGAGCTGGATAAAGAGGGGTTCGTAAAATTCCTAACTACGTGCCTAGAAGGATCAGTAAAGTAAGCCTGGGAGGAGCTCTTAGACAAGTCAAGAAGGAGGCCATGGAAGGCGAAGACCTCGGCAATATTTTTGATCGCATGGCCAAGATCTTCAAGATCCACTTCATCAGAGTAGGTTACTTTGAAGGAATGGAAGAAGAAAAGAAAAAGAAGTATCGGAATGCCCTATACAGCCCGGAACTACTTGACATCTGTCACGTAGACGAGTACATCAAACTCTTCACAGTGTATAGATGGAAATCGAAGATCAAGAAGGAGGAAGTATTCCACCTATTCTTTGCCAAAATTCCAAGTGCATTGAGAGAAATGCTTATTAAAGAATATGAACCATATGAGCTGGATTCAGTTGCAAGGAGAATGTCTTTCCTCAAAGCCAAGATTATGGAGTGGTATCATCAAGTATCACTACACAAAAACTACAAGAGATTAAGGGGAATCAACAAGACAGTACCCTTATACTGCGAGAGTAATGATCTTCTAACCATCATTGGAAGAAGTCCAAAGAAGCAGAAAATGATGAAGAAACATCATCCTTATACTCAAAGAAGCAGAGGATGAAGGTCCAGAAAACCAAGATCCTTTTGGTCCAAATAGAAGGCCCGAAGCTATAAGTCAAGGCAAAGGTCTGGACCATCCGGATGGATTTTAAGAAGTCAAGCCTCATCCTCAGGATCAAACCAGAGGATTGTAACTGCTATACATGTGGAACTAGTGGGCATATCTCACCCAATTGCCCGGAGAACCAGAAACGGGGGATACGATAGTTCGAAATAACTCCAGAAATGGAGGAAGTTGTTTACTTCCAAGATCTGGTAGAGGTATATCAGTTTGAAAATATACCCTCAGACGAAAGCATTTACGAAGAATAATTCTTCAGCCAAGACGAATTCTCTGAAGATGAGTCGGAGTGAAGAAGAAAAATTCAGACAGGAGATGCAAGAGGATATGTCTGGATTCTTTTCTCAGACATCTATATCTCATAAGACTCTTATGGGAATCATAAGAGAGGACCCAAGACTCGATTTATACGACGGATTCACCGTGGGACGATTAGAGCAATTCCTCAGCTTCAAAAGAAGAAAGCACAACATCATATACAAGGTGACCGAAGGGAAAATTATCATCCCCGTGGAGCTCATGGGAAATGTAATGGAAATGCAACTAGTTCCTGTTGATGAGATCAAGAAGAAACTCAGTAAACTCCAGAGAGAGATTGCCAAGACTATGTCTTGGATCCATATCGGAGCTATTCGGATCCTTATCAAAGAAACATTCAAAGAAGGTATCTATACACCAATCGATATTGCAATCTTTGATAAGAGGATCAAGAATACAAGATAGGCATGCTTGGGAGGAATCTCAGGAAGCCTGTACGCGGGCAAGGTGGCATCCTACATCTATCCAAGGATTGCCAGATAAAGATTTCAGTAGAGTACTCACCCTTCATCAAGACTTCAAGAATAAAGATTTGATGAAAGAAGGGAATCAGTCATACGCTATCACCTACAATATCTCATATGTTCTCTCCAATACTTATCATTTGGATCTATTCTAAATGAAGGAGTATATTGAGATACAAAAGTATTCGAAAGGGTTGCATGCGCAACTAGACCAGAGATAATGGAGTTATCATCAATCCACGACATGGATTTGCGAATCAAGGATAAGACAGCCTCATATTCGAGCAGAGACGGATTTCTTTTCAGGAAGATAGAATGATCAGTGAAAGATGGGAAAAGAAATCTATCATGGAGGTAATCCAGGAACCAGGAAAGTTCACAACCAAAGGTGAACTAAAATGTCCAGAAGGATGGGGAGGAGTCGAAGTAATGTTTGACATCACTAAAAAGGAAAAAAATATTCCTTGTGATGTCCTGTAT
Organism: Pogostemon cablin; assembly: GCA_023678885.1. NCBI lineage: Eukaryota > Viridiplantae > Streptophyta > Magnoliopsida > Lamiales > Lamiaceae > Pogostemon > Pogostemon cablin. The sequence continues at coordinate 12,655,056 of CM042962.1, read as the reverse complement.
TATCTCCAACAACCAACAACTGGGAGGTATTAAGGACAACTCAAACTCGGAGAACTTGAGCTGGTGATCAAAGGAGTAGCAGGAAAGTTCCTAGAGCAACTAGTGCTGGGACTGGAATTTCTCGAGGATCACAAAGAGTGTAAATCCTTAAAAGAGGAATCAGACAATCTGAAATTATGATCAGAGGAGCGGATAGTACCCTGTGGTACAAGTGGTCCTTCAGATGAGAACCGAGACTAGAGGAGGATGGAAGATGGAGAAGCTAAAAGAAAATACAATCTACCTTCTCAAAGCAAGCTTGGGAGAAAGCCTACAGGAAAACATCACAATCGACGAACAAACATCTTTGGAGGACATCAAGAAGAAGATACAGAGGAACTTCAACGAGGATCCTCTTGCCTAGTGGGATAAAAATGAGCTCAAAGCTTCACTCAAAGTAAAAGAAGAAAATGAGCATAAGTTTGTGAGATACACTCATATCCTGATGAACTAAGAGGATCGGAAGAATATACAGCTAATACTTAAGGAACATCTGGATCTTAAGTTGATATCACCAGGAGGATCTCCATACAACAGTCCAATATTTCTAGTTTGAAATCATGGAGAAGTCAAGAGATGGAAGCCGAGACTTGTAATCAACTACAAAGGAATCAACATCTTAGAGTTCGATGGATACTACATACCAAGTGGGGAACACTTGGTCAACTGTATCAAGAATGTCAAGGTATTCTCAAAGTTCGATTGCAAATCTGGGTTCTACCAGATCATGATGGAATAAGAGAGCAAGAAGTTCACAGTCTTCTCCACACCACACGGACATTATATTTGAAATGTCATGTCTATGGTCTTGGCAAACGCACCCCAGATATACAAAAGGAAGATGGATAATCTTTTCAAAGATTATTTCTCATTCATGTTTGTTTATGTGGATGACATCCTCATAGCCTCAAAAAACATGAAGGAGCATTTAGCGCATCTGAAAATATTTTCAGAAGTATGTCACACGGAAGGATTAGTGCTTTCTGAAAAGAAAGCAGTAATTACAACGAAACTCTGGCAATGAATGCTAACATTGCTGGAAAACTTCAACGAGAAGATAAGACCAAAGTGTCTAATCTAATACGAGATTATATTCGCAGCCATGCAGGTCTATTCAAAATAATAAAAGTGCCTTTACTCCGGGCAGTCATAAACAATTGGCAAAAAGAGTGCATTCAGGAATGAGGCCTAAACCCAGAGCAGAGGATTCAAGTACCCCTAGCACGAGTTGTGGATTGGAACTTCCAAAGAAAAAACTGGTCCAAGAAAAAATTGAGGCTCTGGAGTCACATCTAGAGTCGACGAGTCAACCCATCACCTCTGGGGTTAAAAAGGGAGAGATCAACCTTAGGCCTATAACGAGAACTGCTAAGGTTGGTATTAACTTAGCTGATTTTAATCATTGGTAGGAATACCAGGCCAATTGGGAGAAATTGAATACACGACAGGGAATCCTTCTGGAAAAGTGTCGGATGGATATGTTTGAGGAATATCCCCAAGTCTGGATGAGGCATGGGTCAAATCATTGGCAGGAATACCAGGCCAATTTGGAATGAACCATTGGAGTTGTACTTCATTAGTGCAGTTACGGAACCAGTTGGAAAAAGCCGTCATGAAGCCTTTCATTATATCAAGCTACGAAGACCAGATATTAAGGCTGCAAATAGTATCAAGGAGCCTTCAAGGAAGGAACCAATCCTGGTTTCAACCTACTCAGAGGATCAAATCTCTACGCAAAAAGCGAGGGGTTTGTACGCCTGCTTTCAGGCAATGGCCAAAGTCAAGTTTCTGTTCAAATTTGAAGACCACACAGAGAACGGATCTTTCCTATTAAACACATTAACAGGAAAAAAGATAAAGTATGCGGAAGACTATTTTGAAGGAAAGAGAGAGCTGCTCTGGAAAAACAAGTTGCCGATGAGTAGAGAAACTCATTGGAAATTTTGCAGTATGATACACCTAGATCACATACCATTTCGTCCATTTTACACCTTCATCTTCATCCATTCTTCATCTATACCATCTACCTTCATCCCACCATCAAATCCTCTATCCAAGTAGTTAGAAAAGCAAGAAAGAGATGAGGATTGCAAAGGGAATAAGAAGATTACCATTTGAGACATTCAAGGGAGTTTTCATCTACACTTTGTATTGAAACATTATTGTTTATCATGTTTTGTAAGGATTTTAATGTCTATGTTGATTTCCTTTTGAATATGGTAGGCTAATATCCCTTGTAAGATTAGCAATATGAATTGTGTTGGATAATTTTGGGTATTTGCAATTAAATGATTATGTTGGTTGGGTTAATTGATTTTCTACCATTGATGCTTTAGATCTTGATGTTTACGATGATTTGTGTAGTTTATTGTTTTAAACATATGATTAGATTGAGAAATAAATTGCATATTTAGGATAATTAATTGAATCATTTTGTCATACGCATCATGTGCATTATAAATTGTAAAGTGATTGAGAAGTCCTTTATGATTTAGAACCCTTTTATAGGACATCCGATTGGTTTGATCGAGAGGTTGATTAATCATGTGAAGGGACTCTCATTTCAAACTTAGTACCTAGTTAGAATTATTTAAGTGAGAACCAATCCATTGAGCATTATTCCATATCCTATTCATTTCGAGAGGGAGTTTAGGTGAACTTAGTGTTGGCCCTTAGTCTTGTACCCATGACACATATGAATTCGTTGCATGATATCTAGATTTTCCATACTTTAAGTATTGCTAGTCTCGTTCTCTATCTACTTGACTCATTCATCCATCTTCCATTCATCTATCCATTTATTTTATTGTCATTTCTTGATTATCTCCCCTTTATGATCATCTTTGTGATGTTATGACGAACACGAGATCACTTAGACCCTAGTACCTACCTCCATGTTGTTCGATAAATAATTTTAATTGGTCATCCCTTTTACAAAATGGCTAATCAGTCAGATGCCCTGGATAGAAAGCGGCTGAGGGACGCAATTCTTCCAGCTAACTTTTGTACTCCTTTGGTGTGCTTGGGAGGCTCCATATCTTGTATGGCTTTCACTTTGTCCGGATTTGCTTTTATTTCCCTTTTGCTTACCATGTAGCCGAGGAATTTTTCTGCCGACACTCCAAAGGTGCACTTCTTCTGGTTTAGCTTCATCTCTTAATGTCGTAGGATGTCGAACGCCCTACTTAGGTGGTGTACGTGGTCGTCTGTGGCTATGCTTTTAACCAACATGTCGTCCACATATACCTCCATGGTTTTGCCTAGTTCTTCTTGGAACATCTTGTTAACCAGCCTCTGGTAAGTGGCGCCCGTATTTTTCAAACCGAATGGCATTATTACCGAGCACAGTAGATTCCTCTTGGTGTAGAATGTCATTTTTTCTACATCATCTGGATACATGGGGATTTGATGATAGCCCGAGTATGCGTCCATGAAACTCATCAGCTCATGTCCAGCTGTTGCGTCTACCATTTGGTCGACATGCAGCAAAGGAAGCTGTCCTTAGGGCATGCTTTATTTAAATCAATGAAGTCGATACAGAGTCACCAGGATTTGTTAGCCTTCTGAACTAGGACTGGATTGGCTACCCACGAAGAGAACACAGCTTCCCTTACGAGATTATTTACTAGCAGCTTCCTGGCATCTATCTAGATGATCTCATATTTCTCCGGACTGTACTTCCTTCTCCTTTGTTCGACGGGGTGGTATGACGAACTCACATTGAGTTGATGGCACGCGTGTTTAGGGTCTATCCCTTGTATGTCCGTTGGCACCTAGGAGAACACATCTAGGTTGGCTTTCAAAAATTCTATTAAAGTCGTCCTGTGTGGTTCCTCCAGCTGCGACCCAACATATAGTTCCAGAATCGGATTGCTCGGTTCCATTCTTACAGCTTCGGCCTCCTTGACTGGTTTCTCTCTTTTCCTTTTCTTTTCAGATCTTGGAACCTCATCGGTAATTGGGGGTAAATTGATTTCCTTATCGCTGAAAGGTCGGAACCTCCGAGCGTTCTCCGGCTCCAGGTCCCCTGGTGGTGGGTTAACAGCAGGTGGGGCTTCCTCGCCTCATCCTTCGTCTACCACTAACAACTAAAAATGCAGGTCGTGGTAGTTGAGTCCCTATCCCTTTTCGAAGAATGAACACTCACTTGCTTTCCTCTGGCTGCCTCTGACTGTGCTAACTCTGCCATTGGTGGTTACGAACTTCAAGCATTGATGGAGCGTGGAAGGGACAGAACTAAATTGATTTATGAATGTTCTTCCCATAATACAATTGTAGGGAGACGGAAGGTCGACCACCTTAAACTCAAGAGTGTGTTGAGCCTTTACTGCTTGTTTCTCGTCCATCATTTGGACCGACAGGTCGGCTTGCATTAGGGGGTAGTGATGGTGTTACCGAACTCTCGTATTTCGTCGATGCACGAAGAGACTTTGTGATGGGTTGGTCCTCCGATGGCCTCGAACGCACTTTTGAATATTATGTTCGTGTAGGTACCCGTGTCAATCAGGCATTGGTGCACCCTTAATCCCGAGATTGTGGTAGAAATGACTAGCGGGTCGTTGTGGGGGATTTGTACCTCAGTGAGATCTTCTTCGAAGAAGAATATATCAGCTTCGTGAGTAGGTGGTCGAGGGCTTGCCATCAAGACGTACTGGAACCTGTCGAGCTCTCTGAGTTCAGCTTTTCATTTCCTATGTGACCGAGTGGTTAAGGCCTGAGACGTCCCTACGTAGTTTTCCTCCATCATGTACACTTCTCGAGGCGGTGAGGGCAGATGCTCGTCCGGGTCATCCTGTGTGGGCCGGCAGGTCCCTTTGGTTGCTCGTTCGGTGTCAGGGGCAGCTCTCTTATTCGCTTTGGGCCCGTCACCAGTCTGTCTAGCTTTTTATCCTCGAACAACTTTATTAGCTCTGTTAATAGATCCCGACAATTGTTGGTGTTGTGACTGATGGATTTGTGATACTTGCAAAATTTCTTCTTGTTCAATTTAGCTGGGTCTGTTCAAATTTTTGGCAGGGGGCTCAGCTAATTGGTGTCTTGGATCTTGTTGAAGATCTCTTCGGGGGTCAGCTCGAGCACCTCAATAATTTCTTATGCCTGGTCGTCTTCTGGAAACGGTTTGAACGAGGACGGAGTTCTGTAGTCCTTGTCCCCCTTCTTTTTCTTCTTATCGCCTTCCTTGTTGTCGCCCTTGGACTTCTTGTATTCTTCAAGTATTTCTTCATTGTGGATAAATGCTTGCGTCGTGGCCATGAAGGCCGCATAATTTATCGGTAGCTTCTACCGGCAACTCGACCACATTGGGGATCCTGGGAGCAAGGCCGCTGCTGCCAAAATGGTTGATGTTTCATCCGAGATTTCTTCCATATTGGCACACTGCTCATTAAATCTTTTCATGAAGTCCTTGAGTGACTCTTTTGCTCTTTGTCGTAGATAGGCCAACTTCTATTTTGGCTCCATTGCTTACCCAAGATAGGCGAAATGGGACGAGAAGGACGTAGCGAGTTGTGCCCATGAGTAGACCGAGTTGACCAAAAGTGACTCGAACCACGAATACGCTTTGTCACCTAGCATCAAGGGGAACATCTTGCAGCGATCTTCCTCCGAGCTTTCTTGCGCCAAAATCCATCCTATATACTTGTTGAGATGCGTGGTTAGATTAGAGTCACCGGTATATTGGGGAATCTAGGGAATTCGGATCTTCTTCAGGGTAGCGGCCGCGACGATTTGATAGGTGAACAAGGTTCTTCCAGATTCTGGATCGGGGATATTATGTAGCCCGGCATTGTTCTTTCTTTCCATCTCGTTGAGACGCTTCCTCATGGCCTCCAGTTCCAAATTGTGTTGTCGTCTGAACTGGGCTAAGGGGTCCTCTCCTATGCTTTCTCCCATTTATTCTCGATGGGATCTAACTAGATCGGGACCGAGATGGTCTTTGACGCTTACGCGCCCGATTATGTGTGCAGAAGCTGTACTGGCCACCGAGTTGGCTCGAGAAGCCGCTTGTCTCCGTTCGCATCCCTGTCCACCATCTTCTAGACTCTTCGCGGCTCGTTGTGGGTGCTCTTCGGGCCCACTCGCTCGTGCATTGACTTTCGAGGTGGAGTCTGGTCGTGTTGGCGCTCATCTGTTCATTCTGCCTCATTCTCCTCGGGGTCAAAACTCAGCCTTCGACTGGCACTTTTTGGTCCAGCCGGTTGTTTTCACTTCATTTGTCTGAAAAGGTCGAATATGTTTTGCGGAAGTCGATTTTCGTGTCATCTTCCTCTGAGCTCGCGTCATGAGATGGGATCTCCTTTTCAACTGTTCGAGGAGGGTTCGGCGCCTCGTGACGTTAGCTAGTCGTCGCACCTGCCTTGCTGAGGTGACTTTCTCTCGACCGTTCGTCATTTTGATCGATCCGAGATAGTGGTCTTTTTGGCCATAAGCCCCCTTCCTCTAGCTCCAAATGTAGATAGCGTGATTAACTCCTCCTTAATGGTGAGTTGATGGGCTGTTTAAGGATTATTGGGGGATTATCCGCACTAATCTAACATAATAATTTTGTAGTGTGAGAGAGAATGCACATTGGTTCCCTTCAGGCGATCTTGTGCCTTTTGGAGGTGAATATTTTTGTCTTTATTCATTAGGAGCATTCCCTATATATTGGGTGACCTGACGTCATCCAAATCTCCAGATGTATCGTCAGGTCACATCACATTAAATGCAAATATTGTAGACATTAAATGCCGTATCTTCACGTGGCTATTTTAGTTATTCGTTTTAGGATATTCCCAATGGATGAATCTTAGGGGATATCTTTGTAGCTTCTAGATCGGCTCCCGGGTGGCTGCCAAGTGGAGCAGAAGGAGGGTGTTTCCAAGCCGAGCGCGTAGTCCAGTGCCTGTTAGGAGTCCACAATAATGGGCCTAATAATACTAGATAATAGAGTAGCTTCACTAGGCCCAGTTAAGTGTAGCCCATGTTCTTCTCTTGGAGGGCCCACTACAAATGCATTTTCAATAATTATACTCCTTTCGTCCCGAGTATTTTTATTCATTTGTACAGGCATGGAGATTAAGACGTTTTATTTTTTTAATATATAATGTAAGAAAGAGTAGGGATAAATTAGTAATTTAAAAAGAAAATGTAAATAAAATTATTGGGAATGATGAATAAAGTGTAAAAAGTAATTAAAGTTATTGGGATTGTAAAAAAGTAGGTAATAAAATATTATGTATTTTTTATCATTAATGGAATGGGTAAAAATATGTGGGATAGCCCAAAATGGAAAGTGGATAAAAATACGTGGGACGGAGGGAGTATTATACACTCGTATAAATTAATGGCAAAAACTTGTGTGCGCTCGGGCGCACGAGAGCACATTCCGTGCGCCTTTAGAATTTTGTGTTAAATTATGTACCTTTTAATATAAAGATGTGTATCATGGCAAAAACTTGTGTGCCCGGGCTCACAGAAACACATTCCGTGCACCTTTGAAATTTTGTGTTAAATTGTATACCCTTTAGTATAAATATGTGTACCCTTTATTTTCTGAAGAAAAATATAAAATATTAATAAAGTGTATACCCTTTAGAACAAAATGGTGTACCTTTATTAATTAAAGTGTATACCCTTTAGACCAAAGCAATGTACCCTTACCCATAATACTAAATTCTAAAAGCGCACGGAATGTGTTCCCGTACACCCGGGCGCACACAAGCTTCACTCTAAATTAATTAATCATCTAATGCATGATGTACATAATGAAGAAAAAAGAAAGATATATATATATATATATATATATATATATATATATATATATATATATATATATATATATATATATATATATATATATATATATATATATATAGTCTTAAGTATATTATAGCAGAAACTTTTCTGCCTGCATGTCATCTCCAGAGCGCTCCGTTATGACGTGTAATTTTCTCATTTTTTTATTTTTAAATAATTTTTTAATTTTTTCCTTATTTACTTTAATTAACTTCCTTATTTAATATTTTTTTTAAATAATGATTTTCTTATTTTTAATAATAATTAAATTTTTAATAATTTATATATTTATTTGGATATCATTAATTAATTACTAAATCCATATAAGTATGTTGTAATATTTCTATATTTTAATTTAGATTATATAAAGAATGAGTGAATTTTCTGTTAGGAAAATGAAGAATTATATTTTAGTTTATTTTTCAAACTCAATTAACTACATTGAAGTTTCAAATTATGTTTTAATTGGTGCACATCAATTCACGGGCATATGAATTAAAAATCAATTGTACATAATATTAAATTATAGTCATACATATTATTTATAATTATGCTAAAAATATTTTTTACTTATAAATTTTAGGGTCCATTACTCGCAGGTACAATTTATATATATATATATATATATATATATATATATATATATATATATATATATATTACTAGCAGATATATTATCCAATGATAAATATTATCCACTACAAATTGAACACATTAAATACCCATTTTAACCCTATTATAACATTTAATTTAATGTATTCAGAAATTAAAATAACATAAATCTCAATGAAACTAGAAAATTTGTCGGGAGTAGTCAATTCATTAAGATAGAGTTGCACAAGATATTCACAGTTTAGGTTGTGTTCAATGTCAATCGATACATTGTAGGTTTTGTATTCAAAAAGAATAATTATCTTTCATGATTTACTCCCTTAAAATAGGGAGGAAGTTGACTCTAGTAATAGTTCATGGAACATTGAGAAAGCATTTCTCATTACATTGTTATTAAACATTAAATATCTGAATATTTTGAATACAAAAAAAATTTAATAAATGAATTTGAAATACATTAAATACACTCTAAATATTTCGTAGAACATTGAGAAAGCATATATGAATACATCATCATTGAACATTAAATATATGAATAACATCTGATTTTGAATACAAAAACATTTCAATAAATGAATTTGAAATATATTGAATACACTCAAATATTCGTGGAACATTGAAAATGTCAAACAAAGATAAATATAGAAAGACCTACTTAATTACAACTCGCAACTTAAACTTTGTACATTTGGATAAATTTGTCACCTATGGTTGACTTTAATTATGCACAACATTAATTTAAAAAACTACAAATTTTGCTTGGGTTTTCGACTCAATTCAGAGTAGGGACCTCCCATTAGTTGTAGAACTCCTTCCCACAAACCCCGAGGCAATGCATTTTGAGAACCTCTAAATATCAAGTTACAACTATATGAAACATTGTATCAGTATTTAAAGTCGATCTCTTCCATCAGTTGGTCCATTTGCCACATATCCCACAAAGAATCGAAAATCTTGAGGCTTCAGCGTCCCCTTCTTCACCAATTGTGAAGCTTCATTCAACCTATTTTGAAAACCAAATAAACCTTAGGAATCACCTCTTCAAAACCAGAGACTCCACTGGATTTTACCCATCTCTTAACATAACAGACTTGCATTATTTGGACCACCAAAATGCAAAGGACAGTCTGCAAAAGTAGTTGCTAATTCAGCGTTAGATGGATGCATTTGTTTCATTTGCTTAGCATCTGAATACTAGTGATTTGAACTCAATTATTCCTAAATATCAATGCACAAATCGGATAAAAAAAATGAAATGCAAATTTTGAACGCTTTAACTTTTTTAAATATTAAAAATCATAATACAAATGAATTGAACCCAAATGCTTAGATTCTGAATACAAATGCATTTGAATACAAATAAGTATATTTTTGAATACTTGAAATCTGAAACTATGTATTAGCAATATCAATTTAAACCAAAAAATAAATGATGTAATATTTCTTACATAACACAATGCCGAAAAAATCATGGGTAATTTATGCACACCAAGACGAGGCTTATACACAAATGCGTTATGGCAGCCCATGCATCAACCACTTACAAAATATAAATCAAGATTAGTATCTATTAGTATCTAAATGTAGAGGATAGTTCAACCAGGATTGTCCATTAGCATTTAGAAAATAAATATAAAAATAGTTGGCAGTCTTGCATATACTTTTGCTCTGTTTTACTTCATCATTTTATTAAGTTTAATATTGAAAATAGATGAATAATTTATGGTCATACTACAAAAGGGAATCTACATTCACAACAGAGACAAGCATAGAACATTTTCAGGCCAATAATGTGCATGTGCAAAACATAATTGTACTTTGCAATAGTAATAAGTCAATGAACTATAACTAGAACATAAGTCAGCCTAACTAGTCTACAAAATTATGCCAAAAGAGATTAAAAAATAAGAAAGGGTATTCCATATTTATTCTAAATATAAAAATCTAAGGGGAAAAAACCATGTTAATTAATAGATGGTACCTGAACAGCCTTCTCAAATAAACTATTGAAAATTAACATATGATACTTTCTGAATACATCATTATTGAAAATTAAGTATTTTGAACACTTACTATTATTGATCAAACAATGATTTCAATGAAAGAACGTATATATTCATCATGCTGCCCACTTTCCAAATGCAATTCTGTAATAATCTAAGTAATTTAATTGAAGCCCATTTCATTTGTTTTTTATTAAAGAAATCTGAATACTTCGTGGATAATTGAATTTGTAGGTAAATTTTTTAACAATGAACAAAATATTCCCATACTTTTCAATCATTCAACAGACATTACTAAAAATAATCACAAATTGAACCCAAAATACTCTACTTGACATAGCAAATAATATTTAGGAGGGCATGAAATACCACCAAATATCGAACACCATTAATTAACTAAAGTTATTTTGAATACTTATAGTTGTATTCAAAAAAATATAATTGAAACTATTTCTAAACACATTGTTGTACAAAAATTGAACACATACAATTCAAAACCTGTATCACACATCCCCAAATTCAATACGCAGAATTGACTATTCCCCAAATTGAACATGAAAAATCCAATACGATTAATTGAAGCAAAATAAAGAATTCTCCAAATTGAACACGAAAAAATATCATGATTACTTCAATTGGATCGCAAGACAAGTTTGTATAAGAAAGAATTGAATAGGAATTTAAAAAAAACCTTACATCGAATCCACATATAGTTGAATAGGATTAGTTCAGGTGACTCTAAAGCCGGAAGGGTGGACGAGTGACAGAGGATCCATCGGGACCGAAGAGCAATAGGTTCGCACTTGAACCTGTAGAAAGGTTTGCGCACCCATTTCAAAGGGCGAGAATCTAGTGCGAAGATATATCTCAATGATGGAGTTGTTCTTTTGAAAGAATTTTCTTCCCTTACGCAATATTCTGTGTATAATACTTCATAGTAACGAGGGAGATAGTACTCTCTCCATCCGTCCCAAAGAGTCTCATTTTTCTATTTTGAGCGTCCGTCTCTAAGGGTCTCATTTTCTTTTTTTACACATATGGAACACACATACTCCCTCTAAATACAATTAAAATATGAGCCCACACACTTATAAATACAATTACCCACTATACATTAAATAATACTCCCTTTGTCCCAAGAATACAGTCACCCTTTCCATTTTGGTCCGTCCCAAGAATATTTTCACCCCCTAAAAATGGAAACAATACACAATATCAATAACTTACAATACTACAATATTACAAAAATGTCATCTTCTTTTTACACACAATCTAGTCAAAGTCAACTATATCATACACTTTATTCTACTCAATTACCCAAAATACTCCTTACCTTTCTTACCTCACACTATCAAAAAATTATTTTTCTTAAACTCCGTGTCAAAAAATATGCGGATGTATTCCTGAAACAAATGGAGTAATATTTTTTAATTGACGTGCAAAAAACAAATAGGTCTCTTTGCACCTGACGGAATAAGAGTATTATTTTTTCTTTCAGAGAAAATTGGGGGAGTCCAGAAATAAGTGAAATAGGCGGGCTCATTAGTTGCTTCAATAAAATATTCCAAAGATAGATAGACCATAGAACCAATTTGTGGACTCATTGATTGTTCCAAGAAATCATTCCAAATCTAGATAGGACCATTTTCTGCGTAATATGTGTGGTTGCAATCTCCTACCCAAAAAAGTACTTCTAAAGCCTCATTCGCAATTTCCCTTATCTATTTGATTCCAAATGATTCTCAATACAACTTTGATCGAATTTTTTTTTTTTTAATTACAGTATTAAAAACAATTTATGATGCTTTGCAAAAGACGTGTAATTAAATCAGTGTTTAGTAATTTCTTGGTTATTTTTAAGACAAACACTTGTGTAAATTGGATTTATGGTTTAAGCCACATGGTTCCCCTTTCAATCATATATACTCTATGTATTGGTAAGATGTTTAAATTAAGGGGATCAGACTACAGGGTTTATAAGGGTGTAAACCCGATTTATAAGAATATTCCCTCCTCTTTAGGTAAATTGTTCAACGAAGTACCAATATATTAGCGGATCGTAATGCTAGACAGTCGTGCTTCTATTCTTTATTGTTGGATTGAAACTTCGCTATGTGTGGATGTCTACCCAACAAATTTTGTTTTTTCGATCTCAATTAATACCATGTTTTGTTTGTTTTAAAAAAATAAATTGTTTTTGTTAATTTTTAAGAATATATTCTAATATTTTTTTAATAATAAATAAAATGTTAAGGAACTAGTGGGATAATAATTTTGAAATTAAAGCATTTATTAAAGTTATTTAATAAGGCAAACACTCACATGAAGATTTTTGTGAGAAGAATGAATAAAAAAAATGAGAAACTCTCTTGTGAGATGGGTTATTTGGGGGATGGGTGTGAGAAGGATTGACACATCTATAAAGTATGATTATTGTAGAAATAAAGTATGCTTATTTGTAGTTAAAGTATGTTAATAATAAATTACTATTATAACACGCTGAAATCATACTTTAATGCATAATTCAACATACTTTAGAAAACATACTTTAACAAACCATTAAACATATTTTATCTAAATAATAAACATATTTTAACACATCTCACAAATTATGTCATGTAAATAGCGTCTCACAAGAGAATTTGTCAAAAAGAATATACTCATATTACTCCCTCCGTTTGCAAGCAAAGTAGTATACATTTGGATTTTTTTTATTTGGATTAAGAAATATTATTATTTAATATGTAATGAACAGTTGTATTAATAGGGTATGTGGGTCCTATATATTAATTGTATGGCAAACATTTGTATAAACTAGATCTTGTAATTCTCCTTTTAATTTAAACTCTAACAATACATGATTGGATTAAACTCTAGCAATATATATATATATAGGATTGATCTAATTTATATGAAACACTAATTATATTAGTGTAATCTCGTGTATTAAAAAAAAATGTAAACCTTTTAACATACGTTAAAAATGGCCTGATGTATACCACAGGCAATGGACAATAGAATATACTAAATAAAGACGTTAGTATGAAATTTGAAGTATAACCAAACCAAAGAAGATTATTGACGTAAACTTGCTTAAACTCATAACCAGTCACACCGACAATGAAAGAAACAGAGAAATTGACACCAAATTACTCACCTCACTCAGCTCACTCCACATATTATATAATCTATACAACCATTTTCAACCCCCTCTCTACCCTTGCCCCTCCACCCATCCGAATCAGTTCTCTCGAGCACCAAAAATGGCGGATTATTTATACGAAGGCATCATAATCGACATTCTCCATAGGTTGCCCGTCAAATCCCTCCTCCGCTGCACCACCGTCTGCAAATCCTGGTACAACATAATCAACACCGCCCAATTCATCTCATCTCACTTACAATTCTCCGCTTCTCGATCAAACACTGTTCCATTGCTGCTAATCAGGTGCAGCATCCGAAATTCCGAGCGATACGACTTGTATTCCGATAATCATTCATTCAATCGGATTTCCACGTTCGAATTCCCATTCAGGAGCATGAATTCTTTCTTCACAATCGTCGGCACCTGCAACGGATTGCTCTGCCTCTCCGACGATCGAGTCTATTACATGAACACAGTAATCCTCTGGAACCCTAGCATTCGAAGATCTGTTCTTCTCCCAAAACCCAACCCGATTTACAATTCGTATGGCACTTTTACGCAGTGTCTTGGATTCGGGTTCGATTCGGTTGCTAATGATTACAAAGTGGTTAGAATCACGTATCTTGATTTTGTTAGAAGGCCCCAAATTGAGCTCTATAGGCTGAGTATTGGGGTTTGGGAAGATATGAGTTATTTGGGGCTTGATTATATTGTGTATAATCGATCTCGTCAAGCTTTTGTCAATGGAGCTACTCATTGGATTGCTAGAGACATGGATGGCTGTAATTTGGTTGTGTTATTTGATATGTGTAATGAGGTTTTTGGGACGATGATGCTGCCGGATTCTCTTGTGAACGATGATCCGATGAGAAGTAAGGATTTGGTAGTGTTTGATGAAGCTCTTGCTTTGATTCAGTGCAATGTATCAATAGCAGAGCCAGAGATTTGTGTGTGGGTGAAGCAAGAATATGGGGTTGATGAATCTTGGACTAAAATGCTCTGTTTTGATTGTGGCAATATTGGGAGTGGGTTTATGAGGCCATTGTGGGTTAGGAGGAATGGTGAAGTTATGTTGGTTTGGCAAGATGGCCATTTGGTGTCTTATGATCCTGATCAAGGTGAGGTGAAGGGTCTTGGAGTTCGTGGGTCGAGATCAGAGGAGTACAAACGATCGATTCATGTGGATGGTTATACGACTAGTTTGGTTCTTTTGGACAAGGGTCTTTATTTGTGTGATCCATTCACTTGTAGCAGTTTACCATCTACGTATACGAACGATTTTAGTCATGTTGGGAGCTCATATAGTAGTGATTGTGATCATGAATCCGGAAGCGATTGTAAGCACAGTTGAGGCTATGGTCGGGTAAGCACTTCAAGGCTGCGCAACGGTATGTGCAAATCGATGTACGAGTTCGAGCTTAGGGTCGGGTTAGAGAAGCAACCAAGAGAGGGTGACATATCGGTCACCATCTTATTTGGTATCAGTAGTTGGGATTTCGATGGGATGTTCAACCATAAACTGTTGTAGTCTTGATTGCTTTATATCTTGTTTGTTGTAACAACTCAAAGCTTTGATTGTTTGTTGTTAATACTTGATACTTTAATGCTTTCCGTTTTCCATTGTTTTCATCCACATTCTAAGTGATGACTCCATCTATTCAACTCCAAAATGCAATTAACTCAATAGCGCATCTCCAATCATTTATTCCATAATTTACTCTAAAAAAATAAAATAATGTAATTTTTTTAAAGGTAGGTCTCAGGTGATACCGTCTTACGAATCTTCTTATATAAGACGGATCATCCACAAATAAAAAGAATATATTTTAAATTCAATTAAATGAGAATTAAATAAAAGTAATAGCCTTGTTTGGCTTTATCTTAAATAAATATGATTAGAAAGAAAACTCAAATTAATACTTCGGCATATATAAGCAGCCGCCATTTTGCTAAAGGCTTTGGGGGCTTTGGTATTTTAGAAGGAATCGGAATGAGAATTATAGTGATAGTAGTAGGAAATGGTAATGGGTTTGCATTATTTGATTATGTTGTTTGGTTGATTGTATGGAATGACTATCATAATTAATGATGGTGTTTGGAATGTTAAAAAATATCTTTAAAAATGAAATGTAATTTAATTTTTACTATTTTTTTAAGAAAATAATAATATAGTAATGATTCTACTTCATATATTAAAAAAAATGGCAGAATTTATTTTTATTCTATAAAATAATAAAAAAAATTATTTAACTTTAATGTTGTGGAATGATAGGCATTCCACTCAATTTGGTAAGGAATGAACGATTCTTTGGTTTTGGGGTATGAAAATACTGTAGCAGTAATTACACCCTTCAACCAAACATCCAAAAAACATTCCATACCCATTCCATCACTCTACACCCTCCAAACAAACACTCCCTTATTGTGTGTTTTCTCTTTCGTAACTTGTTTAGGTAATAATTTTATTAATTATTAAATTTTTTATTTTTAAAAAATTTATAATCAAACACTTTCCATTATAAATATTATTACTTTTATTCATTCAACAAATTAATCATAGTTTATTTAATTAATTGTTACTTTTTATTAATCAGATATATATATTATTTAAATTGTTATTACCTTTTAATCATCTCACAAATTAATCATAGTTTATTTAATTAATTGTTACTTTTTATTAATCATATATATATATATATATATTATTTAAATTGTTATTACCTTTTATTCATCTCACGAATAATTAATAAAATAATGCAACTCGACTCTTATCACTTTTCATTGATCAAATATCACTATCAATTAAAATTGTTGGCAAAAGCTTCTGCGCCCCCGGGGACAGCCGTGTCCCCATGTGAACACAACACTCCCCCTCCATATTCTATTAAAATCTATGTATTGCTAGGGGGTTTAAATTGCAAAGGGGGTACGGAATTTGTAAAGGGGCACGGTGTCCCCGAGAGCACAAGAGTCTCACTCAAAATTGTTATCACTTTTTATCCATCCTACTAATTATTTATGAAATAGTTCAATTGGTCAATTATTCCTTTTTATTAGTATCACTTTTATTAAAAATTTTATCACATTAAATCAATTTTACAAATTATTCGTGAAATTCACTTCCGTAATTATTTATCACTTTTTAATAAATATATTATCACTTTTTTAAAAAAATATTACTATTACTTTTCATTTATAACATAAATTGTTAATGAAATAGTTCACATAATCATTATCACTTTTCATCAATTAGTGATCACTTTTTCTTATAAAGGTTATCACTTACTATTCTTTCACGTAAGTCATTGGTGAGACGGACTCACATAAATGAATAGTAATTACTTTTATTTGATTAGTATTTTTTATATTAAAAAAAATTGTTACTGCTTTTTAAAAATATTATCACATTTTATAAATTATAATATTTAAATTAAAAAATAAATTCGATGAATAATAAATTTTAAATTATTACATTTTTAAATAATAAAGTATATAAATGTAATAAGAGAAATGTAGAAAAAATATATATGCATGTAACACCTAATTAATTTCTCATTCATAATTAATTTTTTAATTTTCTAATTTAATATCAACCAAATAAGGCCCTTTAAATTTTACTCTTTAACTATTTTTTTCAATTTTCTAATTTTATGATAGCCCCTTTAAAATTATCTAATTGGGTTAATGGGTCATATAAGGGGATCCGTGAGACGGTCTCACCCAAGTCTTTTCTTTTTTTTAATACTTATTAATAAACTTAGTTTATTTCATTTTTATTTTTAATTTTAAATAAAAAATAATGTAATAGAAATATTATTATACATTAAAATATAATATTATTAATAATTATTATTATTATTCAATATTTAAATATTTTATATTCTCCAAGTACCTATAATTAACTTTTCTTATACTTTAAGTAGAGAAAAGTCGCTTAATTTTTAGTAATTTTATTGATGCAGAGGGAAGGGTGAAGTTTTTTTTTTTTTTTTTTTTTGATAATTGTCATCTACTTCGTATGGTTGACAATTGTGATTAGAGAAAAATATGATGGATTAATCAAGTGATTCGACGGTCGGGCACCCGTAAAATAAGAAACTTGAGAAGATCATTTTGAACTACAATTCTCTCTTCAATAGCATCGTCGGGACAAGGTTTGGCCCACATGAGGCCCATCAATAGGCCCATTATACAAGTTGTTAGATGTCAAAAGCGACATCATCTCCACTCTTCTGCAGTCTATTTAAATATTTGTTAATTCTGCGAGACGATTATAGTGATCTTTGAATGTTCCAACTTACATAGTACAGAAATAAAAACTACTAAAAACAACAATCAACATTTTAAGGATGGGTTGAGGTTTTCACATGTAGCAAAAATGAACTCAAATCGATTTTTTTTATTTCAGCACTTATCATGTTCTGTAATAATATATTCCATATTATCCCTTCCCATAACAGTTCAAAGAATTGCTTCTGCAAGGAGATTATGAATTTGCTTTATATTGAATCTATGGTGCATAATTAAGTCCTTCCCTATATATGTATAAATTTTTATTCAATAGTGTATATTATCTATTTCTTAATAATTGTATAGTTTTTTACCTTCAGTTTTTCACTAAAAAAAAATTCCCTACGGAGTGTATACATTTTTATTCATAAGTGTATGTTTCTGAAGGTAGGTGCACCAAATTATTAACTCCCATAACATCCAAAAAAAAATTGGTAACATCCACTCACCACCTTCAAAAACTTTGGTAATAATCATGTTATAAACTGCAGGTCTTGCAATCTTAAGTGCCAATCTCTTAATTACCCATGTCTTTGAATGGAAAAGAAACCAATTTCTACACAGAAACTAAAAAGTAGTTTCACCAGTCACCAAGACAATAGATGATTTCAACTCGATCAGAATTCAAATTATGTGGTTCATGTAACAAAGATGGCAACATTACTACAGGAATTTAAGAGTTGCTGTGCCATAATGTGTAGGAGTTATAGACATGAACATGATGCACATTTTCTGAAGCTGCAACTGGATAGTAAAAGGGAGAGAGTTCAAGTTTCTAACTACTCCGAGGCAACTCAATATCTGGTCTTTGATCAAGAGCTTCAATTGTGGAATTATCAGGAAAAGCATCGGGATAGGCTGCTTCAACCTTTGTTTTCATGCTCCTACAAGTTAAATCAGAATCAATGTGGGCTATACCTATGATCACCAGTATTACTAAACTAATAGGATATTTTTTAGGCCAAAGAACATATTTTTTGGTCTTTCCTCGAGCATGAAACTTCCCATTTCGTTTTCCAAACTATTAAACAAAAATGAGATGCCAAAAAGTGAAATTTTCTTTAAGCCTTCGAAAGTAGGATTCACGATACGTCTATTCCACTTTTCATGTCCCGATCATGTATTCCTCTATCTGAATTTTACTCGTGCACATGTGATGGTCAGTTCATTGTTCTCTACTAGTACTACTGACATGAATCAAGATGATCAAACACTAAAATGGAACACAAAACCTGATTCAAATGATTCAATATCTATTCAGTTCAAGCTAATAATTAATGGGGAATTTGTCTTATAATCCTGAAGACATACCATTAGTTAACCCCCTAAAATCAATTAAAGAGAATTCAAAAACCCAAAGTAGATATTTATTATGTTCTTCAACATCCACTGAAGTCCACCAAAGCTATTTAAAGACTCACTCTTTGATACCTACTCAAATTCATCCACACTTCCTATACTTTATCACCTTATCACCTATATATGTTGATTGTAACCTAATTAAGAACAGGAACAGAAAAAAAAAAAAACCCTATCAAATCTACACAAATGTCACTTTTAAAATATAATCAACTTAAATTAGAAGGCAAAACAGGATCATTTCAGTAACCGAAAAGCATAGTGATCACAAATTGAGGAGATCGCTTACCTGAGTTTTTGAAAGATGTAATCAAGGTCCGACTTCATCGATCGTAACAGTCGTGTGTTTTTAGCAAACTCCGCAGACACTTCCGCGAAGCAATTCTCTGAGTACTCATTGAAGTGGGATAATACTGCATTACTATCCTGCAATCTTCCTAATCTGCATATTCGATCATTCAAAATATCTACAATTCAGCAAATCATAGGGTTCAATTGAAGCAAATAAAGCATCTGGAAACAAACAAATGAAAATTCTAAAAAATAAAAAATAATAAATTGTACAAGTGTACAAATGTATGAACATACATACATTAGATTTTGTGATTGCTTGAGGGAATCCAAGTCGTGAGAATCAACTAGGGTTTTGAACTCTTTCGAGAATTCAGCAGATGCCGATCGTATCGACTCGCTTCGTGAATCCGCCATTTTCATCTTTTTCCCCCTTTTGGTTACTACATTTGTAAATGAAGATACAAAAGTTGGGTTTCGTAAGACTCTCAGTTGGGCCAAAAAGAATATTAAAATAAATGGCCCTCATTCTTGATATTGGCAAGTTTTTATATTGGGTCAAATTCATTTAAAACTGAATTCCTGTGATTTTACTTTCTGTTTTTTTTTACATTTTTATTTATTAAAAAGAAAGTAATATTTGAATTAATGAAAAATAACTGTGGTTAAGTATATTAAGTAGTATTTGATTAACAATTTGTAATAAATAAAAATTATAACATTTTTAATGAAATTGATAATATATTTGATCAAAAGTAGTAACTATTTAATAAATTGTAAAAACAGTGTCACGTGAGATGGTCTCATGCAAATTTGAGTTTTTTTCTCATCTGAAAGATAAGTTAACTACTCCCTCCGTTTCGTTTCAAATTTTACGTTTATTTTTTGCATGTAGATTAAGGAATGTAGTATTTTAATGAGTAGCGCGGTGAAAGAAATAATATTTTAATGTAAAGTGGGTAGGTGTATTAGTGTAATGTGTGTGCTCATAAAAAGAGAAATAATTAATTTATATGAGTCTCATTTATTAAAAAAATAAATATAAAAATTGAAATAGACGTCCAAATTAAAAATATGTAAAAATTAAAATAGTACGGAGTCCTATAAATTAGGGAGCCAAATTTTATTTCTATTAGTTGAGCACTCAAAAGATATGAATCAATTAATATAAGATCTAAAGTCATTAATTTTTTTTTAATATTTGTGAAAGTGAAATATATATATATATATAAAGAAAATTACATCAAATCCAAATAGGGAAAGTAGATAATGATTGTAATTCTGTAAGTTATGACCCCCAAGAAAAGTAAAGTAGCAAGAATTTCAAACCCCAAATTCAATTCAATTCAATTCAATTCAATTCAATTCATAGCTTGCTTCCACAAGAAACCACATAAATAAATAACTGCAGGAATAGTTGGTCAACCCATTCATTAGAGAAAGCAGTGGCTGTAGGAATTAAGGGAGCTTTATGCAAAAAATGTAAAATACAGAGGTATAAATGCAAATACCCGTAACTGAAGAACCCAGAGATGTTAAGCCAGCCGTACGTAGCACGTAAATGTCTTAATCAATTTCTAAAGATCACAAACTTTGCTCCAAGTCAAAATAAACTTTTCTATTTTTTTTTTATGAAATGATTTTTAAACTTGGAGATTACTTCATTATAATTTGTTACAAGAGAAAAAGAAGAATTGTCTACTACATGATTAAATTAAGAGCAAATCATTTAATATGAGATAATTTCACATAATAAATTCGTCCCAAATGAAAAGTAACACGTTTTCTATATAAATGTGATTATATTTGTTTTGGCCTTGCGAAATTCAAATTTTTGTTTTCAAAACTCATATTATTTAGTTTCTAAAAATCATTCATATATATACACATACATACAAACTCTAATAATACTATATACTCTCGACTTCCATAAATTTTTTTAATTGTGTTTGAATTAATATTCTTTATTTCTCCCTAGTTTCTTATTCTTATCTTCTCTTACATCAATTAATTTTTTTTTATATATATACAATCACTCAAGACAAAATTGGGCGCGGTGCCTCAAACATATCAAATTACTTTTGTAACCCAATTTTAAATATATATTTTTTTATGCCCGAATTGACGGGAATATTATTTACTCGATTACATTCGAGTAATGTATTCGAGTAAAGCAATTGTAAAGTTTTAAAAAAATTCAAGTAAAAGTTTGAGTAAACAAATTTTCGAGTAAAAATTTTTCGAGTAATGTATTCGAGTAATGCCTTCGAGTAATATATTCAAAAATTCGAATTAATTATTCTGTCGAGTAATGTATTCGAGTTAAACTTTTTCTTGAGTAATGTATTTGAGTAAATCATTATATTCGAGTAATGTATTCGAATAATATATTTCGATGATTTTTCATTTTTTATTGTTTTACTCGAACGTTTTTACTCGAATATATTACTCGAATATTCGGGTAAATGGAATTTTGGTTAATTCGGGTGTAAGAAGAATTTATGTTATATTTAGAATTGAATAGAAAATTGTTATTTAAATTAGGGTACAGAGTTTTTTTTTTCCTTCACTCAATTCTTAAATATTCATTTTGCACTAAATTAAAACTCATTGTATTTCATCCTCAAAATAAACATACATTAAATAATGATTTCTAAAATGCATCCAAACCTCAAAAATTTATGTTAGTTCGTGTAACATCCTGATTTTTTATAAAAATATTTTTTTATAAAAATAAGATGTTAATTAATTTAAAAATAGGAAATTAAGGCACATAAACAAATAAGCCGAACTTTATAATTGATAAAAGAATACTAAAAAATAGTTTATGATAAAAACATAGTGTTTTGCCTCTAGTTAAATAGAGGAACATGAGTTTATAATGCATAAAACTTAAATTAGAATCGATAGCAATTGAGTTGTGAATGCCCAAGCCAATTACATTTCCGACCAAGCCTTGCATCAACCTTCATAATTTGAAAATGTTAAGTGTTTGGGGGTGAGCGTTCCAACTTGCTCAGTGTGGAACCATATGCATATTCAAATATAAATAATGACATGCATCAACATCATGAATTCATCAACTTGGCATAAAAATAGTTTTAAGTATCTTGATCGATCAATAATAACATGAGCACGGCGAGTCTACCTCGGGGATCTTCATACAATCCCGACCCCTAAGGGACCCTGGCTAATTTTCATGGTACAATTAAGTACAAAACTTGCTTTCATGTATGTATTCATAGATTCATGTCATGAACATTAAGAAACATGCATATTCATATAGGAAAACACATAAAATTCTCACACCTTAGTTTTGATAACTTGCTTGAGAGCCTCTTTGAGAACTTGTCTAACTCTTGAGAACTTGTAGAATTCTAGAGTGAAATGTGGTGGTGTGAGTAGTGAGCTTGGGGTTTATATAGGGGGTTTGTGAGCTAGTGAAAGGTTTTAGCATTAAATAAACATAAATGTTATCCTAATAATTACCCTATATTAATTGTAGATCATGGGTAGCTTGTGTGTTAAGCTCACATGTGAGGAAATATGAAAGGTCACACAAGCTCCTAAATTGTAACATTGTAGTAGAAATTTGAAGGGTTACTAATGTTCCTATATTATTTTATATAGTAAAGCCTTTTCTTTTTATTTAATTAATTAGTTAAAATTAGTGGGGGTTTACCGTTCGTGATTTTGAGTTTTCAAAATTCACACATTATTATTGATTACTCCCTTCGTTCCGGAACAAGGTATATGTTTACTTTTTGCACAGAGATTAAGGAGTATAATATTTTAATGTGTAGTGAAGTGAGAAATAATATTAAAATGTGTAGTGGGTAGTTGTATTAGTGTAGTGTGTGGGACCATGTGAATATAATAATGGTATTGTGTGGGTCACATCAATCAAAAAAGAAAATGTATACTTTGTTTTTGGACGGACCAAAATGGATACGCTCCGCGTGTCACGATATATAGAGCGTTCTAATCAAAGAGTCATACCTCTCGGACTTATTACAGTAAGGCCAGCCAATGCATCTGCCCTTCCATCCCTTGGATGGATAGAGGGCGGGGCATTTGGTTTTTTATGTCCCATAATTATGATATTTATTTCAATTTTGCCCAAATTTCATCGGAACCATCAATTTTCGCCGAAAATTGGTCACGTGCGTTGCACATGACGGATGAATTTGGGGGTTCCGACGAAAATTAAGAGTTCCGGTAAAAATTGGGCAAAATAAAAATAAAACTCATAGTTATGGGATAAAATCGATACAAATATCTTTTTTTGGATAAAATCTAAAGTTTAAAAAGTTATGGGACAAAAAAAAGTCGAAATATATTTTTAACTATTCTTAAGAGATTCATAAATCATAAAGCAAAATATTATCTGTGAAGACAAAATTTACAATAGACTAAAGAATTAAAATAGAGAAATAAACATCACAAACTAACATCAGAACAAACAAATCACATAATTGTGCAAAGTTAAAAGTTTTTTTGTTCCATAACTTTGTAAACTTTAAATTTTGTCTCAAAAAAGATATTTGTATTGATTTTGTCTCATAACTATGAGTTTTATTTCAATTTTGCCCAATTTTCATCGGACCCCCAATTTTCGCCGGAAATTGATCACGTGCGTAGCACATAACTTATGAATTTGGGGATTCCGATGAAAATTGGGCAAAATTGAAATAAAACTCATAGTTTTTGAACAAAATGAATACAAATATCTTTTCTGGAACAAAATCTAAAGTTTTAAATAGTAATGAAAAAAAAACTTTTAACTCTACTATTATATATCAAAATTAAAAACAAACTTGAATTATTAATTTTTAAAACACACTTAAAGCCTGCGAATGAGCGATGGGCATAGATAAAGGAAGATGAGATAATGTAGGGTGGTGATGATGCAGGTACAGGGTAGGGGACCATACAGAACACCACAGAGTAAATATTCTTTTTCTTGAGAGAGAGATGACTTCACGAGACTTTGTTGCTTCTGTGTTTCACCACACATGGACATGGGT
The DNA here is from genome assembly GCA_023678885.1 of Pogostemon cablin. Lineage (NCBI taxonomy): Eukaryota > Viridiplantae > Streptophyta > Magnoliopsida > Lamiales > Lamiaceae > Pogostemon > Pogostemon cablin. The sequence continues at coordinate 12,630,514 of CM042962.1, read as the reverse complement.
CCCATGCCCCTTTGACCTTGACTCCCACCCATTTAATTTCCTAATCTCATTCATTTTATTTTTTTAATTAAATTATTTTATTTACAGGTTTTTTCTTTTTTAATTTTAAAATTGAGGAATTTAGAGGTGGCAGCAACCAAATCATGAATTAATATGATTCTGCAGATTATGTGTCGCATCATCTTATCTCTATCTCTATCAACTGTTAATCTCTTTCCCTCTCTCTCCCAGGGATTAAAAAGTGGCATTTAATAACGGATTCCTGCACCCATTAATACATTTTCTTTTTTCAATTTAATTTTTTAATAGAAAGTTTAAAAAATACTTTGGGTTTTCACACAAAAACCATTTTCCATCGCTCTACTCTATCTTGGATGGTAAAAAAAGTATTAACATTGCAACAATAAGTGTTGTGTAGTTTGGAGGTGGAATAATAAATTGAATTTCGAGAATTAGTGTTGGGTTAAGAGTAAAATCATTTATAAGATCAAGAGAAATTTATGGAGTTGGATTGAGACATTTTATCCTAAAATTTACTCATTTTGAAAGTGGAATAATAAATAGATCGACTTTCGAGAATTAATGTTGAGAAAAGAGTAAAGTCATTTATAAGATCACCAGTAATTCATGGAGTTGGCATGAGAAATTTCAAATTTGCTCATTAGATTGAAAATTTTAAATTAGTATATTAGGCAACCGATCTAATTTATTATACTCTTATATTAGGCAATCGATCTAATTTATTATACTACGGAATTAGTATATTAGGCAACCGATCTAATTTATTATACTCCGGAATTTGGTATTTAGTATTTTTTTAACTCTTTTGTAACATTTTATTTTAATAAATTTTTATTCGCACCGTCTCAAGTAAATTCTTACGTAAGACGGATAGAAATGGAAAATTTTTATAAGCGAAAGTGATAATAAATTAATGAAAAGTGATAATATTTCATGAACAATTTATAGTATAAATAAAAAATTATAACATTTTATAGCGAATGTGATAAATTTTTATAGCGAAAGTGATAATATTTTAAAAAATGAAAAATAATCTCATGTGAGATAATCTCACACAAAACCTGCACATTTTTATTTACCCGATAAAAAAAAGTTTAAAGATACCTTCACTTGATTTTGACATATGATAATTTTTGTTATTTTAAGAAATGTGCTGGAACATAAGATTGGAGGGAATATCATTTGTGCATTATATACTCTTACATATTTTGATTATTTTCTCCCTTAAAAAGCTAACTAATGAATTGTAATTTGAGAGTAGTTAAACCTATAAAATGTAGATGCGTTGGTAAAACTTAAGTGTGTTAAGAAGGGGTAAATGGAGACAAGAAATGAGAGAGACAAGATAGATGCAACCACCAGAATGATGACAAAGTAGGTAGTAATAGTAATAGTAATAGTAGGCATCTCATAATTCATGTCAACATATGTCATAACATAATTTCTCCCCAAATTAAACATATATGATAGGAGTACAAAATAACTTAAGCTGCAGTCTTCTATTCTTTTCTACACAAAAGACCAGTTCACAAACATGAAAGCAAGGCAGTGATTCGAATCCTCGTCGTTCAGAACCTTCCACGCGACCGCCTGCTCGTACGACACCGGCCTCCCCATGCTCGAAACGCAAACCCCTGCTGGCAGATATGCGAACCCCTAAACCGAAAACAAAACAAGCTGTGAAAAGAAACGAGACGAGAACCCAAGCCCCCCCATGACACCAAGTATATATACCTGTTGCATTATCTTGGAGAAGTCTGACAGGAGAATCTTACGACCAGCTTCGTCTAGAATCTTCTCGAGCATGATGTCCTGGAGGGCCACAAGCGTCGTCTCCAGCATGTCTAGGCCAGCTTGGTTTGCAAATGTGAAAACAGCCGATGCCTGTAATGAGACGTTGCAAGGGGTCAATAAACACGAAGAAGGTCGACATAAAGTAGGGAGAAGTCCACTAGCTTACATTCATTTTAACAGAGCAGCACATGATGGCATCAGAGTGGTGCCAGAGTTGTTTCAGGACAGCATCGCCTGGCGAATCGACTGGAAAGAGTTCTCCTCCGGTGTGTATGCTGAGAAAAATAAATAAGATCATTACAAGAACTTACTTAACATGAGCATACGAAAATCGAAGAGATTATTACAATACCTATAGCTCCTGCATATCCACTGTGCCAGAGTGACAGCCTCTGGTGAACCAGGAAGAGTTTTTGGCACCATATGGGAGCTGAGCTGAGATGGAGCTATGGCCATGGCAACTCTTTGAACCGAGCCAACAATGCTACGGACGTATTGACGAGCCATTGTAGCAACACTGTCCCGGTAGTGGTTTTCAAAAGTGAACTGGAAGGCAATAGTCAAGACTGACCTAAGGTTCTGGCTACTGGGATCAGCTTCACCGGCTGAACGAGCTCCACCGTGCCCCACCTCCAGCGCAGAAGCCAAGTCCAGCGTTCGAGTGGCATTTGGACCATCCTGCATTATACATACAGTTCAATAGTTATTAAACTTTACAAAACTTAAACCTGCAAATGAGAATAGGAAAGGCCACTCAACTGATTTAAGTTCCAAAGGTATGACACGGAAACCAGATGGAAGCAGAGGGGCGTCGTCCCCAAACGATTCATCAATCGGTGCAAAAACAAGCTGAGCACAGGCACCAGAAGTTGTTTCCTCAATCCCACTGCATAACTGCAAGGTTGCAACGAAAAGATCAACTTCATACGTACCAAACTACATATACATCCCAAGGAGTACATAGAACAGACCTGCAGCAAGTACATGTCTCTCGATAAAGCAATGTCCTCCGGAGAGAACGCTTGACCCTCCAAACGAACCACCTCCAGGAACTGCATCAACAAAATAAAGATAAGAACCCATGAATGGAGAAGTAAAAGAAGCAGTAAATCAGATAATGTACCTCTTCATGTTCCACAGTCTGTGCCAGAGGTAAAATGACTTGACCACTAGGGAACCCACCAGGCTTAGCACACGGAACTGCATAAGGACTGGCTTTAAGAGACGCGGCAGAGTACACATCGACACCATAATCTGCCCACTCCGAGCGGTGCTCCCTCAAGAAGCGAACAAGCAAAGGAGGGGGTACATTCTGCAATGTATTATGTATATAAGTTAGCAACATTCGTATTCATCTCAATGTTTGCATGATGATGAACAAGAAAACTTGCAAGAAACTACATCATTTAATCTAAAAAAACGAATATAAGTAACCTGAAGAAGCATTGATGCACGAGCGCAGAGGACTCCCCCGAATGTTGGGAGCATCGACAGATTGTTGTATTGCGATCCAAGAAATTTGCTGGGGGATGAGTTAATGGCTATGGTTACATCTTCCACCCCATCGCTTCCCATTATTGACCAACCATCGTCAACAAATCCATTGACAGCATCATTAAAACCCCTAGACACCCGTTTACCAAATCCACGGCCACATCAGAAAAATAACTAGATGAAAAGTTACTTTACATAACATGACAGCGGTAATATGTTTTAGTCTTAACTCACCGGCTCAATCTTTGACTTAATGCCCTAAGGACGGCAGGTTGGCGACCACCAGAATACTGGATCTCTCCATTGGTTTCTTGAGCTATTTGCCTTATGTGTCTAAGAGCCTAAACATAAAGAGAATAATATATGAATAAAACGAACGAGAGAGCAAATGCTGTACAACTAAATCAGAGAACACTCACAGCCATTGTCATCTTCTGAGCCAGTATTTTAGAAGATTCATAAAGTGGCCTTAAAACTTCAGGAACACTGGATGCCTGTGACAAGATAAAAGTTAGGATCTGCAAGATGACATGTATAATTAACCTCAAAATGTTGTTGGAAGACTTCTCACATCAAAGTCAATATGATCGACAATGTGGATAGTTGATCCACCACCCTCACAAGGGCGTATCAGGTACCCGCTAGGAAGCATTTCAGCTCTCACAAAGCTTGGGGATGGGGGCCCAGTCGGACCGCCAGTGGAAGCTGTTAACGATCTCTCACAAATCTGTAAAAACATAGAAAGCATAAGATTTTCTCACCATGCTGACCCAACTCTAGTGTTTCATTTGAGAATTTCATCAGTAATTTGTTTATACAGAAGTTCCTAGGATTTGTACCACTAGACTGCCATCTTCCAAACTTGTGATGTATCTCAGCATCCAAAAGTCACGAGCAGATGCCAGTGTCGTAGGTGCATATACCTTAGTCATAAAGTGATGCTCTCGATTAGCTGCAATATATAGAAGGAGCCCACGGTCGAGGATATCACAGAACGGGCTTATAGAAGTTAAAGGAACAAACCTGCATATACACAAGCTCAATAGTCCCTCCGTTGCCCGTGGGGATTGCACTTGCTACATCAAGGCAACGGCAGTCACGGAACCAAGAGAGACGATCTTTGAGAATTTCAGCAACCTGCGAGAGGAATTTGGAGAGGTTAGATTTAAACCCAAACATCATTTTTATTGATGAAAGACAGCATCAAGAGTTGGAATAGTACCTTCGTGGGTTCAAGACTCACGAGGCCACAGGCACGCGCTGCTACCCCACTACAGTTGCGGGAAACAGCAACTATGCCAATAGAATCCGGACCAGGCTACATTACAATAAAAAAGATTACATTACAACTACGAGATCAGACACAAACTAAGGGAATAACAAACACATACCTTCATCCCAATCATCTGTACCCAATCGACAGCAGTTCCAGTAGCCTTTCCAAGGAACTCTGCCAGGGTCTCCTCGGCTATCGCAAGAAGACTAAGAAAACAAATCGAAAGTGAACAGAAACACATGAAAACTAAATTTGTAATAGCATCACAACAAACAGAATTAGGTGGCAACAGGTATACATACCCAGCTGGGCTATTAGTATCCCTTTGGGGATGCTGAGGAGTTGGGTTGTGCTGTTGCTGCTGACCACTCATAACCACCGAGTCACAGCTAGTATCGGTGGTTGTGCTTACCTGCAATAACACCAACACAATTCAATCCCATGTAACCTAATGACAGGCAATCTTTTAGATGGTAATTCACAATGCTGAGTGCAAGCTTACAGTGTGCAGCTGCTGGCGCATGTAGCCATTGTCGTAAACTAACTGCGACACCTGCTTTTGAAGGCGGTCATTCTCTTCCATCAGCAGCTTGTTCATGGCTGTCAGCTTCCTGTTAACAGTCTGGAGTCGAGACGCTTCCTTCCTCTGTTTTTCACGGCATCTAACAAAAAAAACCAAATCAAAGAAGTCATTTCTTGAAAAAATTTAAACATGATTAGTAATTTCATAGATACTCTGATCAGTGCCTAAATTTCTGCTGTCTCAACTGCAAACTACATACAATCTTTCTTGATCACTACTTCATTCTAGAAACCAAACTCAAATTAGATGACACCAAAATTTAAAAAATTTAACTACAAAAGAAAAAATTTTATTCATCATAAACATATATACATACACAATGTACAATGTAGTATAAGATAGGATAATGGAATGGTAGAATCAAAAAGTTGAAAGAATATTATAAAGTCAGTTGAATTATTTCAAAAAGATCCCTCAAAATCAGTTAAAAGGAAAACACTATTTTAGCCTAATAGCTCTGTATACTGAAATTTCAAAAGAGAATATGTTGTCAAAATCCTACATTGCATCTTTTACTGAAAACTAAAATAGGGAAAATAAAGAAAATCAACAATTGCAGATTATGAACAGTAAATTTCCCAATGATGATAGCTAAGAAAGTGACCAACTTGATCAATAAATAAACTCTTCAAAATTGGTAAAGGGATCTGATGGCCATTTAATGTAAATGTATAGAATCAAGATCTACAAAGAAAGAGACAGAATGGACAGAGAAGGCGACTAATTACATGAACATAAGTATAAAGGTAAGGTCCATTACAGGCACGTTGACTCTGAACAAAGATCTAAATTAATGTCAAGATTTGAACACAAAGTTAATGAGAGAGAGAGATATCAGAGTTATTAAGGGCGCAGAAAATAGTTAGGGTCATCACCAAATCACATTTAGCGTTTGAATGAACTAAAACCAAAATTATTAGTAGAAAAATTAATAAGAACCCTCAATTTTCTCCCAATGGAGGCATTATCCGAATCACTAAAATTTGCATATTTAGCAAGAATTGGGAAACATAAAAAGACTTAAAATGCTCTGAAGTTCAATCTCTTTCCAACTCAAAATCCATAAATATAGGAACTGAGAGAAAACATAGTAGAGAGAGAGAGAGAGGCAGAGCGTATGTTTGCATAAGAAATGAAATAATAAACCAGAAATACACATCTGAAAGAAGAAACAGAACCCACACTCACAATGTTCTTCCTCAACAAACTCAAGACAAAATGGCAAGAGAGAGAAACAAGGAAACAAAAACCAAGAAAACTTGGAAAAATCTCATCTTCAAAGGCTGGGAGAGGTGGAGAAGAAGAAAGAGAAAATCCTAGGAAAACTCGAAAGTGTCCATATACCTGCGGTTCTGAAACCAGACTTTGATTTGTTTAGGCTCAATGTTAGCAAGAATGGGGCATTCCCTAATGAGCTGTTGCCTCCTCAAAGAGCTAGGCTTAGGGCATTCAGCATAAACCCTCTCAAGAGCATCCACTTGCTCTGGTGTATACCTCACATACTTGCTTGCATCCATTTGCTGTTGCTTGCTGTTACTACCACTGCTGTTACTCTCTCTGTGCATAGAAAGGGCCATCTAGAAGAGCCCACAAACAAAAACCAAATGAAGAAGAATAAAAGCGGTGTCTTTGATGGTTGCATGAACAGGTAGGCTCTCTTCTCACAGAGAGCCTCCTCTCTCACTCATCAAGATTGTGGGTGGGTGGGTAAGAGTATTTTTTTTTCCTTTTTTTTTTAATTTCTGGAGCGAAAAAGTTCTTTTTTTCGTTTCTCACCAAGAGGAAAGAGGATATAGAGGAGAGCAGAAGGACTGGTGTTGAGAAGGCTTTGTTATTGGAACAGAGGTCCCCTGGTTTTTATCTTAAGACCCCAATCTCGAGAAATTCAGAGAAAGTGAAATTTATACAGAGAGTGAGGTGTTCGGGGTGGGTGGATAGGGGGTAGTACCATAGACTATATGGTATGGTATATACAGTATAGGGGGGGTGGGGGGATAAAGACTAAAGTAACAAAACTAATCCACATAAAAAAGAAAAGAAAAACATGAAATTTTAGACAAATATTTCAAATCTTGAAAAGAAGAATAAGTTAAGAGGATGGTTTAATTGGTGAGGAAGAAGAAGAATGTGGTAATCCATGAAGTGGGATAATGAAAATTGAGGGTGTTTGTTTATTAATAAGGGCATAGAGATATTAATAAGAAATGAGGAAGAAAAGTTGATATGTACAAAGATGGAAGTATTAAAGAAACATAAAACAGTGAAAAGATTGAAGAGAGAGTTAATAGAAGGCAGAAGGGGTAGCTTTATTGGCAGCAGACTGGCAGCCCCATTTTTAGACAAATAGAGCCTGTTGCTGTTAAGCCTGTATCTTCCTCTCTTGGGGAAAATAAGATTAATTTCAAAATTCTAACACAAACCCTCCTTTCTCTCTCTCCCTCACATTAAAATCATATCCAACCCCCTCCCATCCCTTTTTTTTTTTTTTAACTCCTAATTAAGATATTAGCTGATTCAAGATTGTAATAAAATGGAAATGTTTTTAATATACCCTTTTAGGTTTTTTTTTTAATGCAACATCTTTTACGAAAAATATTAAAATGGTAAAAATATCCTTAGCTCGATTTAAAATTTTTAATTGAGTTATAAAAATATATACAATCAAGACATATATTTTAATTGAGTCAATGGTATTTTTATTAAATTGAGCGTTTTAACAATTAGTACTCTTGAAATTCTCCCTAAATCCCAATTTTAAATTTACACTTTCCGTTTATATCCATCTCAATTTAAATTTCATATTTCCATAAAAGTAAAAAGTAATTAATTAATATTTTTCTAACACATTTTAATTTTAAATTTTTCATCGCATTTTTAACACAAGTAACCTACTTTATTATCAAAAAATGCTAAACTACTCTTAAAAATAAGTTAAAAAATATTTTTTATTAATATTCATACAAATAATAAACGTGAAGATGAAATTGTAACGGAGGTTTTTTTAAAAAAAATCTAATAAAGTCATGGTCTTTATTGCACGTTACTTCTAATACAATTTTGATTTGAGTTTTTAAGTACATTAAATCTGTATAATTAAAACAGAGATAATTTTAAAAAGTTAGAGATGTTATTAGTAATATATTAATAATTATTAAATGATTGAAAAGTAAATAATATAAAAAATGGTGTGAGTTTGAACAAACGAACATTTATTTTTCTTAAGTAAAATGTGGATTTGTAGGTAATATAGGACGTTGTACATAACTTGTTAGTTAAGATGTATTTGTAATTTATTCTAATTTAATGAGGGTTGTTAAACTTTATTATTTCATATATTATATGGTATGTTATTGGAAATGATGCATACTGTGACACTATTTCATTTATGGTGTACCTACGCCCCTTCTCCAACAACCAAACTCAGTTGGAAAGCTTTTTCACCCTCCCCTCTACCATTTGAGCTATGCCCTTGGGGCAACACTATTTCATTTATGCAAAACATGTACGGTGTTTCTTGCTCGCATGAGGATTATTTATTATTTGACTTAATTATTGTTCGATTTTTTATAAATTTATGTTATTTGGTTAGACAATAATTAATATTCCCTCCATTTATAGGAGTTGACACACTTTCCTTTTTGGTTTGTCCAATTAAAATTGACACATTTCCTTTTAATACATGGACCCACACAAAAACAATTAATTTATTTTCATGTTGCCCACATACCACCTCTAATATAACTACACACTACACATTAAATATTATTTCACTCACTTCACTTCACTTTACATTAAATTATTATTATAATCATTAATCTCTGTGCCAAAAAAAAATGCGCCAACTTCTCCGGGACGGAGGGAGTATAAAATAGGGATAAACTTCACTTGAATTTTAATTTTTGTGTTAGGTTGTTTTCAAAGTTTTAAAATACTTATTTTAAGAAAGCTCCTCCTCACAGCTTTTGGATTTAATATATATACTAAGTGATTTTAACTGTGGAAAATCTTTTACAAATATTTCATTATCATTTTATTCTTATTAATTATAGTATTTAAACTTTTTATTAAACTTTTATATTCTACCTTCGTAGTTATGTTTAATTCTCTTGAGAAATTGTGAAAATGCCTCGAATATAGTCGATTTTGAAAAATAACGTGTAATATTATTTTTTTGAAAAAATATCACCTTGCAATTATTTTGCACCCATCAATACTCCCTCCGTCCCGTTTCAAACTTTACGTTTGTTTTTTGCACGTAGATTAAGGAATGTAGTATTTTAATGTGTAGTGAAGTGAGAGAAATAATATTTTAATGTAAAGTGAGTATGTGTATTAGTGTGATGTGTGGGCCCATGGAGAGATAAATAATTAATTTGTGTGTGTCTTATTTACCAAAAAGGGAAACGTAAAGATTGAAATGAGACCTCAAAATAGAAATATGTAAATATTGAAATAAGACGGAGGGAGTATATAATTAACATATATTCGTCTATATAATCCCGTGCAATGTTACACATATATTAAAAAAATTGTGTATGATCACATATATAATTTTGTATGAAATTACAAGCATAGTTATAAATATAATAATCACATGAGAGGTGGTGCGTTGCATGAAAAATTATGTATGTGGTCACGGACATAGTTGCAGGAGGGATAACTTAATCTACGCTTAACTAAAAAAATTAAGCTACATCTCTTTATTACATAAATATTTTAAAGATAAATATTTTAAAGAAATACACATATTTAGGTTTCTAAGCATCCTTGTCCCTTGATATTTCTTCCCCTTGAATGGGATCTTTTAAGTGAAAATAACTTCTGTACTTTACTCCAGAATATTTTATCCTTTTTTTTTTCCTTTTTATTATATGTAATAAATGCTTGTTATTACATGGACCACAAAATTTATCTATTAGTATAGTATAAAAATTAAAATGAAATAAAGTATTTAAATATCAAATTTTATAATAAAACTTTAATTTTAGTGCAAAATATAAAAACAATCTAATAATATAAAAACACAAAAAGTTATATGTTCCGGTTCCATGAAAAGTAAATGTAAGTAAAACATTTCACTCTTCTATGCAGCAAAATGTTATTCTTTCATTTAACAAATACTTTTATCTATAAGTTTTTTTTTTTTTATGACAGGCTAATACACTTTAGAAAATGTTAAAATTTGTATATCCTCGAGACATCATACCCTTAAATTTCATGTTTTTCGAAAGTTATACTCTTTAACATTAAATGTTATACCATTTAATATAAGAACAAATATTCTTAATTTTATAAAAAAAAAAACTTAATTTTTTAATCAAACATTTATACTATTCATATTTCAGCCAATATTTTTAATTAAAAATTATTTCTTTATTAATTAAAACATATACTTTAAAATGAGACATTATACCCTTATACACATGGTGCATTTTGAGATACAATAGACTAACTCTTTAAAAAAAGTACTTTGCGTAAAATTTTGAAAGAAGCTCACTCAACATTTTAAGGAATAAGATACAATATATATATATATATATATATATATATATATATATATATATATATATATATATATATATATATATATATATATATATATATATATATATATATATATATATATATATAAAGCGATACTACCACACATTTTCAATAAAAAAAAATTATTCACTATATATTAAATAGAGTCAATAGACAAAATTATCCATTTTGGTTAAGTTGAAATCTTTCCCAACAACAATTTGATAAAAAAAAAAAAATACCCAACTTGTAATTAAAAGTTTCAAAATGACATTTTTTTTACAAAAATACCTTTGACTTTGACTTGACCTTAAATTCTTTGATTGATTCAAGTGTCGGTTCCAGTTGATCTTCCACTGACAATTGGACCGACATCTATTGGTTCGAGTGTTGATTCTATTCGGTCTCCTATCGACAATCAACATGTAATGTAGGAGGTGGGTGATGGTGTATTTATTTTGACTTTTTTAAAAAGGATCAAAGGATAATTTTGTTCCAATATATTAAATTAGTTAAAAAAAGATTAGAAACATTTTTATATTGATAATGATTTTATACTACAAATAAAGTGGTATTTTTGCAAATTAAAGAAGCCAATAATTCCATGGCGATTGCTCGCGAGATGGAGAAAAGCTAATGATATTGTTGTGGGTATCAACTTTCATAATTTATAAATATAAAGAGAGGGTAATACTGCGGCAGATATAATATCAAGTATTGACGGTGATCTTGCATGGAATATCTCGATGCCCCTATTTTAATAGCTTTTGGTTTAATGATATGAATCAAGAATACTATAAATTTAAATAATTAGTTTTTTTGCCTCGCATGTAGGCCTGTTAAACGAGTCGAGCGAGCTTGAGTAGTGTATACTCGAGCTCGGCTCGATTTGATAACAAGCTTATGAGTAAGCTCGAGCTCGACAAAAATTACTCATTCGAGCTCGAGCTCGGCTCGACTAATTTAAGGAAAACGAGTCGAGCTTTCGAGCCTTAACGAGTTTTCGAGTCTAATCGAGCCTGATTTTTATTAATATATTTAATATTATATTTAATAATTAATATATTAATATATTTAATTATCATTATATAATATTTATTTTAATATTATTATTATTATCGAGCTTTATCGAGTCGAGTCGAGCCGAGCTCGGCTCGATGACGTAACGAGTATTTCGACTAGCTCGAACTCGAGTAGTCACGTGTCGAGCCGAGCTCGAGCTTTAACAAGTCAAGTCGAGCTCTCGAACAGCTCGTTTCGTGTAACAGCTCTACTTGCATGGCCTTCGCTACATTTTTTTTTCTAACAAACTGTTGATTCTTTTTATTCAATCTCATCTATTTGCATATTAAATATTATACTTTTTAAACTACGAAAAAAACAAGCATATAGTATATTTTTAACACAAGTGAAAGAATAATATCTTTTCAAAACAAGATACTCCCTCTGTACATTTGAAAACTATACATTTTATTATTTTTTGCGTTAATTTATAGAAGGTATATATTTTTTTCATTTTGAAAAAAAAATGCCCCACCCATAACTTCACACATTTAGTAATACAACTGCACATTATATAAAAAAAATAATATTCTTTAATATATAAATTTAAAAATGTATATATACTCCAAAAGCAAATGAAGAGAAAGCCTTATTAGCGGAAACTGGGAGTACATGCACCAAATTATGCACATCTAATTAAAAAATAAAAAAATACTATAATAATAAAATCCGAGAAAGCCTTGTTTTTATAGGGGGTGACGTGGCGTGGTGAGAGATGGATGTGGGACATGTGATGCATGCATGGATGTGGCATGATGCATGGTAGGCATGATGACAAAGAAATTTGTGCATCATACGTATTCATACACATCAGTATACTGATGTACGAAACAGACACGTACTGTACAGAATTGATTGCATAAACCAAAACACAAGTAATTGGACATTTGAGTTCTCCTGTTTTGGCCTTTATCCACGGTTTGTCGGGTGGTTAAACCGAATACCCGATAGGATTAACATTGGGTCAATTAATTTAATGGACTTCAGGTTAACTATTTGGGCCTGTCAGGCCCATATGCTTTGACCCACCAAGAATAAGCTTTCCAGTCAAAAGGCCCCATACAGTAATTTACTGTTCTTGTAAAATTAATCTAAGTTAATTTTCCAAGGGTAAATTTGAATGTCTCAGAAAAAAAAAATCCATCTTTAGCAACAAAATTTACAAGGGTTCAATTCTTTGGTAATTTATTAATGAATTGTTAATAAAAAAAATTACATTTATCTTTTAGCAACGGAATGTTAGTGAATTTTTAATGTTGTTACCAACAGGATAATATTCATTATTATTTATAACGAATTACCAACGGTATCATCATATAAATGGCTGACGGAATTATTACCAATAGAATTAGATGTTCGTTGATAAAAATTTACCATCCAACACTTCACGAATATAAAATTAAGCAAAGACTTTTCGTTGATACAAAAAGTGATAATGCTTAATATCATTATCAGTTTCTCTATAAAATTTTATTGTTATAACTTTTTATGTATACTATAAATTGTTCATGAAATAGTTCACTGTATTATTATCACTTTTCATCGATTGAGTATCACTTTTAATTAATACTCCCTCCGTCCATCCTCAATGTATCCATTTGTTTTTTGCACGTAGATTAAGGAGTATTATTTTATATGTAGTAGGTAGTTGTATTAGTAGAGGGTGTGAGTCCCATATTTTATTTGTATTAGTGGAGGGTGTGGGTCCCATAGTCCAAAAAGGGAAATGGATAGATTAAGATTGAACGGCCCAAAATAGTAAAATGGATAGATTGACAGTAGAAGGAGGAAGTACATATTATCACTTTTTATCCGTCTCATGTAAAAACTCACGTGAGATGACTTGCACATAAAATTATCTAACGTATTTTATTATGCAGGTGACAAAAATGTTAGTAATATTATTTTTATTTACTTATACCATTCATAGAGTATTATATTTTGCAATGCAGGATGAATTTGGGAGACGGTTGAAATTAAAGAATATATTTACCTATTAATTAAACTGATTTAGTGAATTCGTGTGACAGAATGGCATTCGAAATATTGTTACATAAAGTAGAATAATTGAAAATTATTATTCATATGTCACGGCATGCTTTCATAAACGTGATATCATTGTTACGTTTTATGCACTAATTTTGTAGCTATAATCAGGCCCACAAAACACTAAATGTGTTAAATTTTGGATTAATTATCTTAAAATAATTCTAATCTCATTAATTAGCTGATCCATGTCACAAAATTCACGTTAATGTGTTCGATGTGAAGGCAATTCTAATTAAGATCGTGTTTTAGAATTAGAGAAAAAATAATAATAGTATATCTATTGTGGAAATTTAATGATCTTCTACTTATTAATTGACATTAATTAAAGATTACTTAATTGGCTAAAATAGTGAAATTAAAACTGGTTTCATTAAGAAAACTTGCAATTGGTATACATAAATTTCTTCTTCTTTTTTTTTAAACATAACCCTATTTTTAAATGTATTCTTATTAATTTTGACTAAAGTTGCACCTCTTTTTTTAATACATCATCACTAATCACGAGCATATATGATCTCATTTTTGTTAAAAACTTCAACAAATATAAGAAATACAACCTAATTACACTCCCTTAATACTCTAGCTATCAATTCCAAAAAAAATTGAGACAACTATTTTAATAGCCTCACAATATTGAATTGAACTGATTCAATAGCTTATAATAATAGTGAAAACATGGAAGCTATATATACCCTAGCATATTCCATTAACTTCACATAATATACTTTTTTTATAATTAAAAATATAAAATTATAATACTCTTCGTCCGTTTAAAAGATACTCATTTTCCCATTTTGGTTGTCTGCTCCTAAGAGTCTCATTTTCCTTTTTACACAAATAACTTACACACGTCCACTAATACAACTATCTACAAAACATTAAATAATACTAATATTATTTAATATACGTACAAAACATAAATAAGTTTCTTTTTAACAAAGTGAAAGAATATTAAAAAATTGGAATCAGTCAATAGTAACATTGTTGAACATATATGAAGAAACAGGGTGGAAAGAATCAAGAGTCCTCACAAAGAGTATTTATTTTTTAAATGCTAAATCATGAATGGGTAATTAAGTTCTTAAACAATACACCTAAAAGAGGTGGATAGGTGAAACAGAAGACTTTTGATTCCATCAAGTATTGAGGAATTCGTTAACTTACTACACGATTTGGTTCACTCATAGCGGCAAGAATATTCATTATTCGATAATTGAAAGATTAAGATAGATAGCCAATAGTACGTATTATCGATGACAAAGATAATGTGGTTGCCTATAATTAGAAATACTTTCTATATATAGAAGTACATAAAAAGGGAATGATTTTTTTCACTGATTAACAAAGTTCATAATATTCTCTTATCACTATATATAATATACATTAACCTTTCTAAATTTTATTTGTAAATATAAAATTTTATCTTGGACACTTGGACAATCCAAATTATTCATTTCAATATAAAATGTAAAAAATCTTTTAAGTAAAAAGGGAGTAGATTATAATGTATTCTTATAACAAACATTTTTTTGTAATAGTAAATATATATATATATATATATATATATATATATATATATATATATATATATATATTGTGGATACATAAACACATATAATTATGTATTCCCTCCATCACATCTTAATAGTACATATTTTTAAATTGGATGTTTCATTCTAACGATTACATTTTTTTTGTATAAGACTCACACAATTAAGTAATTAAAATATCTAAATGAGACACATCCGTCACATTAATACAATCATCCACTATACATTAAAATATTATTTATCTCACCTCAATACACATTTAAATACTAAATTTCTTAATCCCCGTGCAAAAAGCAACTCGTGCAAAAGCAAATATAACTATTAGAATGAGACGAAGGGAATACATATGCATGAAGTTTTATATTGTGATGGTATGTATATTTAGTTTAGTTCTTTATGTGTAATGAATTAAATAGTTTTTAGTTGAATCGACGTTATACGACATTTATTCGTTTTTCATGTATAATAAATTAATGTAATTATAAAAAAACATAATTTTAATATTTTTATTTATATTTATATTTCATTACGTAATCATATGTTATAAAACAATTACAAATAATGTTTTAATTACTTAACCTTATTTTCAAATACAACCCAATTTTTTTCAATATTTAACTCAAATTGAAACAAATTTCTACATGTTAATTGATAAAAAAAATAATAATAAGCATACAAAAATAAAATCAAAATCAAAGATAAATAAGAAAATTATGTTTTTTCACTGATCAATCGAATAAAATCAGATGGCCATAAAATCACATTACTTCTCTTTTAGGGTTTCTAAATGAGAGTAGAAATGAAATCCATATAAAAATTGTGAGTGATGATTATTCTATGAGTACATAAATGCAATTAATTGATTTCATAATGAATTTAGAAAAGAAAGATACTAAATGTATTATTGGAATGCATACTAAAATTAATAGTGAGAAATTGAGAAGAAATTAAAAAGAAGTGAGAAATTGAAAGAGAGATTTTAACTCAAAATTTTAAGCGGAAAAAAGAGTTTTGACTTTATATGCTTATATATATATAGATAAATATAGATATAGATATATAGATATATTTTTTTCAAATTCACTCCCTTCCATCTTTAGACTCTCACCAATGTCTTTATACTAAAAGCAGATTCTCAATACTTGAATCAAAACCTTAGGTCATACTCTTTCCCTCTTATTTTTTTAACGATTACTGTTTAAGACATAAAAAATTATTCTTTTAAATAAAAAAATTACTCTTCAAATTCTTGTACACCCTTATTTATCGATTACTTATTAGTACATAAAAGTTGTGTACTCTTCAAAACATAAACTATTACTTTTCTTAATGAAAATATTTATTACATCTCAAAGAGTAGTTTTTCAAAAATAGATTTACATGTAAACTCGATTCACAATTAACTCATTCAAATCATAATATATATGTGCTTCATCTTCGCTTTGTTGTTAACAAATTGTATAATTAAAGACGAGAGCCATCGAGAGTGGGTTGGCACATTGTTTTTAAATTGAAGAATGCTTTGGGTAAAACCATATATTAATCGGAGAAGTTGGGTTAGTTTTATTTTTTTAAATAATTAATTGCTTTATCATAAGGAATTGTTAATTAGCATTTTTTTTAATTCATAGGGATGCAAAAGTTTCTGTGGGATCGTATAATTATTTCAAGGTAAAAGAATATCTTATTTTTTATATTTTTTTATGATAATTATTACTCTATTAAAATTAATTAAAGTATATATATATATATATATATATATATATATATATATATATATATTATATCATAAATAAATAGGAGTAACCATTTATAATATACTCCATGTGTGTAAAAGTTGTTATTTATTAAGATAAGAAAGACCTAATTAAAATCAATTCTCTATTAAATCATTCCATGCTATATTTTTTATTCTTGAAATTCAATATTTATCATACGGAAATTGGTCTGACCTATTTTAATAGATTAGTGGAAAAATGGAGATAATTGATTAAGGTACTTTAGCCCAAATCTTATGAAATTAAGGAATATAGAAGCATGTGACTGCTATGAACTGTTGTATTAATACCTACTTTTAATGTTACTTAGCAATGATTATGCTACTTGATTGATGAGTATAAATACATACTACCATTTCAGATCACACTTTTCATTTTGAGTTGTTTCACAAAAGTTTGCACATTCTTAAAAAAAATAAAAAGTCAAAAACAATTACCCCACACTTTATTTACAAAAACAATCACCCTAACCTAACACACCTAACATATTTTATCATTTATTTATTACCAAAAATATCATAATACTTCTAAAAATTATCACTTTTTTTAATCCCCGTGCTGAAAGAGACATGCAAACATTTGTAGGACGGATGGAGTACATAAGAAAAAAAAACTTGTAAAATTATCAAAATTTTAAATTCTGATTTAATATTATTGGAAGGTTATTACTTGGTGAATACTCTTCTCTTACAAAGAGAGTAGAGACAAGGTAAATTTTAAGATTTAATGAAAATTTCCCACAAAATTATTCATAATTTCCTAATTTATTTAGAATAAGTAATAGATTACATAATCTTAAATTTGAAATTAACAATACAACCATCAACTACCCATAAAATAATAATACTCTATAATTCACATGTAAAAAACAAATGATTATTTTTAGAGTGAACGAATGAAATATATTTTAAATAGTCTCACATAAGATTGTCTCGCGTCAAGTGTTGCATCTGGATTTAATGATTAATATTAACAGCATGAAATGGAATCAACATTCCCACTATTATTCTCATTCCCATGTTTGGTATAATTTAGGAATGAGAATGTTCATTCCATAAGGAATGTGTATTCCCTTAAACATGGGAATTACCATTCCTTCCATACCTCATGGTATTAGCTATTCCCTACCCCATGGGAATCAATTATTTTTATTTATTTATTTATTTAATCTATTTTGTGAAATATATATTAGAATTATAAATAATTATTTTTATTACATTTTATTTCATATTGTTACGAAAATTAAAAATAAGTTAATATTTATTTTAAATTAACAGATAATTTTCATATTAAAAATTTTAATATATTAAATTATTTATTAAATATACTAAATTATTTAAAATATAAATAAAATAAATCATATATTTAAATTCATATTATAATAAAAATAATAAAATTTAAATTATTTAAAAAATAAAAAGTTATATATTCAATAAATATTTATTATAAAAATTATACAATATATATAAATTAATATTATTTTTAAATTAAATAAACTTGTTTGTAATATTAAATATAAATTTATTTTTTATTTTTATTTATCACTTAATAATTATTAAATAAATTACATATAATTTTTAATTTAAATTTTAAATTATATAAATATTTATTTAGACTTTAACCTTATAATTTTTATTGTATAATTATTAAAATATATTAAATTATTGAGACTTTAATTAATTTAAAATATTAATAATGAGATTTGAATCAAATTAAAAAATGTATTTCTATTCCTTCATCAATTCCTAATCAACACCAATCATGGTAATAATTAATTTTTAATCATTCATTTTCTATCTCTATTCCATTCATGTGTTCATTCAATTTCAACATAATTCCATTCAGTTATACCAGTCACACCCATAGAGTTTATAAAATTTGAGGGTAATTAAAGTTATCTTTTTAATTTACAAATAAGATAACCACACCTAAATAAAAAAGAATTATTTTACACCCCCAATTCATATATGAGACTAATTTCATTATCAATAATTGCATCAATTTAATCCATTAACTAATTCTTAGACATATTTAAGGAAAGTCAAATCTTGTAGTTTAGCCAAACCCCAATAGAAAAAGAATTATGCGAAATGATGTGGTTAAAGAGTCTTGAAGATTACACCCCTTTTATCTACTCTAATAAAATAAGAAAGCTTGATTAGTACTATAATAAAAGGCCAATTATTAGGAAAAATAGAGTAAGAAAATTGCAATGAAGCAGCCATTGTTTGGCTACTTTATTTTATTTCATTTCATTTCATTTCATGGCTACGGTCGACCGCCAACCACCATGCAATTTTGTAGCACTTGAAAGTGTTTCCCACCACCACTTATAAATATATATATAAATATATGTATGTATATATGTGTGTTTTTTGGGTAGTAGTATACCTTCACTCAAAAGAATCTTAAGAGGGATGAAAAAGCAATTGACTTGTAGATTTTTCACTAGGTTGACATTTTGGATAAAGGGTTTCACATTTAAAAAAGCATCCAAAGTATATAATGTGGTACTATGACAATGTGAGAGAGGGAAAAGGAATTTGAGATGCATGTAATAACGGTCGACCACATTTTCAAACTTTAAACAATATTATTTAATTAATTAATTGATTGATATATCTTATCACAAAAATTCCTATAAACCCAGTTTATATAGCTTAGTATATAAATTCGAGTCTTTTCTCACTCTAAATCCTATAGTCCCCCTACCAATCTTATTATATCGTATGTATTGTTAAGGGTTTAAATTAAAGGGGGATGGACCACAACGTTTATACCGTAAACTTAGTTCACAAGAGACTAGCTCATATATACTATTCGATTGTAATAGTCAATAGTTACATTTCTTATTTTGATAGAAGAGACTCACACAACATAATTAATATATTTCTATGGAGCTCACGCACAGCATTAATACAATTTTAAAAGTATATGCTCCGGTGATATCAAAAGTTGAGACATTTTAAAAGAAAAGTGATACTTATAAAATTAAAAAAAAACGATAATAGTATTATGTAACATTATTTTGAAAAGGTGATACCGCTGCATTATACACATTTAGGAACCGTTTGGTTCAAATTTTGGAATGACAATGGTAATGAGAATCATTGATGAGGGTAATAGTAATGGTAATGGTAATGGTTATGAGAATGAGAATGAAAGTGATTGAAAGGGTGGAGGTATACATTGAACCACTGGGAATAATTAAGGGATTTGGATTCTCATTACCTCTAACCAAGCATGAGGAATGAGAATCAATACCCTTTCATTCTCATTACCCTCCCCTAATACCTCTAACCAAGCGCCTCATAATTCTTAATATATTTCGGTATTATCTTTAAGTTTGCATATAACGAAGAAAATGAATGGAGATTCTTTTTTAAAGTTGGATTCAAATCCTAATAAATTTTTTAGGCTGGTTATGCACACATGTGACACATCTAAAATCTTAAAAAACAAATATGGAAATTAAAAACCCCATTATATCATCTTGTCTCATTTGTTACACATGATTATATATGACCAAAACTTTGAGCTCTCTTATTTTGGTACAGTTGTGGAACACTATTGTTTTTTACACCTTGGATGTCCTGTTACATTTTGGTGTTACATCTCTAGTTACACGTGTTAGATGAGTGACACGTATGCGGAGAGTAAAATTTCAACCTTTCCTCTTAGGGTTGATTGTTAGGATATAGATTAGTCTATCCTACGTGTCAATCATCCAACGGTTTGTAACAGGAGATGTAACACCAAAATGTAACAGGAGATCCGAACCGGTTTTTGTCCTCCTTTTTTGATCATATTTCTTTCTATTAATTGGACCCCTTGTACGGACAATTAATTCGATTCTTCATAGTTTAACTTCTCTAACTTTGTCTTTGAAGTTTTTTTAATGATCCTACCTTCTATCGTTCACAATAATTTTGTTGCCAATTACTAAGTAGATGAATATATATTACTGTTATCATTCCATTACACTCATCATTCTTTTTTTATTTGCTTGTCAATTTACACTTTTTATCCTTAAAAAATAATTTCAATATGGAGTAATAATCATTTCAATAGTATTATACTTTAAAATTGACACTCTCACCAAACACACACATATAACTTCCTTTAGAGTTGATATAACTTACTTTAGAGTTGATACACGGTGCACCCGGGTGCAAGAGTGCACTCATATGTGTATAATTTTTTATTCTATATATTGTATACATGTTTCTTAATAATTGTATAATTTTTTCACACTTAGTTTTTCATTAAAAAAAACTAGCATCCATATTGTATAATTTTTTATTAAATAGTGTATACATATTTTTTAATAATTGTATATTTTTTACACTCAATTTTTCATTAAAAAAACTAACAAAAAATTCAATAACCAAGTGTTTACATTTTTTTCATAATTATATATGTTTTTGTTAATAACTGTATACGTTTTTTAAGGTGGGTGCACCTAGATGTACAGTAATATTAATTCTTACTTTATTATTTATTTATTATTCAAAAAGACCACATAATCCTCAAAATGTCAATAAAGTGTTTTTTTGTTAAATTCACGGTAACAGTGAGGAGCTCTAAGGCGGTAAAGAAATATTGAAACAACTCTCACTAAAAAAAAATCTTTTTTAGTAAAGGAATTCACAAACGGAATTCAATTAGTTGGTAATTACCAACATATTGTTACCAAAAATCACATTTTTCTTTTAAAACAGATTTATTATGTTCTTACTTACGTAATAAAATTTGCTATTTATCAACAGATTCATTATATGAATTATCAACAGAATTATCAGAAACAGATTACCAACAGAATTATTTATTAACGGAATTAATTTTTTTTTGTTAAAAATTTAACAACCATCACTTTACCAATAGAAAATTACCAACAAATTCTTTTGTTAATTTATTAGTAAACCCCCACCCGCTTTGTGTGTGTATATATATATAGACTTCATATATTAATTTTTAATAATATTATTTTGGTTAGTAAGAAAATAAATTACGGTTTAGGAGTGGGCCTGAAGAGGCCCACCAATGGGGCAGGTCCACTTTGTGATGTTTCCAATTGCCCATTGCGTGATTTTGCAAAATTAAATAAAAGTGGAAGTCTCTTTCCAGCCCTTCTCCCCTCTATGCACCCTAAAAGGGCCAACCTCCCTTTTCTCATGCACCAAAAGTGTTTTTCTCTCTCTCTCTTGGAAGTGTGAGTTGAGCCTCCTTCAAGCCCCACCATCCACCTTTCTTAAAATTTCCATGCCTTTGCTTCCATTTTACATCTCTCTCTCTCTCCCTCTCCCTCTCACTCACTCTCAACATATATATACACATACACACACATGACACAACACACTATGGAGAATAGAGAATAGATTTCATGGAAGGGACACAAGATATTGGGGCCCATTTTTGAAATAATAGGAGCTGTAAAGGCATGCTGAGGACTTACTATTTTCCTTTATGCCACACCCACTATAAATTATAGGCACAAAATCATGGTATAATACTCTGCCATCATTATGAGTGATACCAAAGATTATCAAATTTATTTGTCAACCTTCTCATAAATGGAACAAAAAGTAACCCAATATTCATTTCATGTCATATGCACCTTAATGTTCAGCCTCACCCTCCAACTTATGAGTCATTCATCTCTCTCTCTCTCTCTCCTCTTCTCCACCCCCCCTCCCCCCCCCCAAACCCACCCACCAATCATCTTAATTACTTGGATATTCTTTGTTTGGTCCCAAGGGTTTTCCTACTCTGAACAAATTATGATTGTTTGCATATAGACTTATTGCTAGGGTTCTTGATTACTTCAAGTTTAGAATTTGCTAACTGCAGTACCCATCCTACCTGCAGGAGCTCCTACCAATATAGAGACCTAATTAATAGATGTTTATATAGTCAATTTTTTAAAAAAGAGATTGTCTCATGTGATTTTTATCAAGAATTGAAAAGATAATTAGTAGAGTATATTTAAGGAATTTCCATTAAACTCCAAAACAAAGATTAAGCTCTAAAAATAAAATAGTACAATCACAATTATAATACAATTAAGTTATAAGAGTTAATGCTAAAATAAAAAAAAGTAAAGATTAAACTATAGATATAGTATTAAATTGGGGCTAAATTGTTTATTACCCTAAAGAATTTAGCATTAAAATTAGTGATGAATGTTTAAATGCCAAAATCGATAAAAATATTAATGACTCGATTTCAAGCTTTAAATGAGTCATATTTATGTATAAACGAGTTATAATATGTACAAATAAGTCATGAATATGAACAAAGCCACAAAAATTATACAATCAAGTAATTTATTTTAATCGAATCAACAACCGAGTTAATTTATTTTTAAAAATTGAACACAATTTAAACAAATGCTCCTACCTTTGAATGTATGGTAAAAAAAATAATTATTATGAAGTGTAGCTACGTACGATCAGTTTTATTTGAATATGTTTAATGTATTCCGTAACTTTATTAAAATCAATAAATAAATAAAATTGTATTTTGATTTTGTAATTTTACGTTGTTTATGTAGAAAAACACCATTCTTCCGTTCTAATGAATACGTGGCAAACCTAAGACATAGTAACACCACTGATGATTGATAATTATTAATTAATATGTAAAGTCAAATTTCAATGCGTATATATATACATATATTAATATATTCCATTATATTTGTATATAAAATGTATTTACGAAATTGGGGTGGTGGTGTGAGGGGTTTGAAAGAAGACAAGATTGCATGTTTCAAAGAGACAAAACCCAAAACAACATAAGAAATTTAGGCAAACTGGAAATGATTTCAAGTGAAGAAAACTTTGTAATTTAGATAACATATATAATAATAAAAGAAAAAAACAAAAGTGAAGTAATTGTAGTTTTGTTGAAATTAGCTATCCTTTGAATTTGGCTTGATTGAGAGATAATTGGCATATCATGTTTGTTGGATATAAGACAACTAACATAGTATCATTGTTCTTCACCCTTTGCTCCTCACCTTAATTAATTCCTTCCCTAATATTAACATTTATAACAACCCTATATATATATACATCGAGACGGTTTCACTTTTTCTAAAATAAATATTGATATTTTTATATATACGTTATCACTTTTAATTTTACAAAACATAATATGAATCGTTCATAAAATATAATTTATTATAAATTAAATGATAATAACTTTTTATCGATCATGTATTATGTTTTTAATAAAAAATATCATCACATGTTATTCGTTTCGGTAAGTATATATACGTCATGCAAGTTTTGCCATATACATACATATATAATCTTCTTGTTGTCACACTAACACAAGCATTAATACTAATATTTTTAACTTTTATAGAACGAATAATTAATATGAATACATAAATTAATTATAATCTTTTTCGTAAAATTCTGAAGTATTTCACTAGTTTTTTTTTTTTTTAATTTGTTCAAATCTGCAATTATATCTTTTCTTCATCTTCTTTTGGTGAGTTGTAATAATTAGTTATTCAGATGATGGGCCCATTTGTAGAAAGAGTTTGGGCCCATTAAAAAAATTGAAACTTAGAATTGAAAGATGGGCCGACCTTATATTTAAAAGGCCCAAAATGTAAGGAAAAGATATATCGTGAAGAGGGTAGAGAGAGTCAGGGTTTACCCCCATAGGCATACGATGAAAGCAGAAAGGAAGTGTCGAAATTGAGGAAGATGAACAAGAAGGTGGTGTTCAAATTAGCGAAGGGTTTTCGTGGCAGAGCGAAGAACTGCATAAGAATAGCGAGGGAGAGGGTGGAGAAGGCGCTTCAGTATTCGTACAGAGATCGCCGCAAGAAGCGGGATATGCGTTCCCTTTGGATCCAACGGATTAACGTCGGCACTCTTCAACATGGAGTGCGTTTCTCTCTCTCTCTCTCTCTCTATCTATAATTATTTTGAATTCATTTCTTCCAACAAACTTATATGTGTTGCTTGCTCTTAATCGATTGATGTATGCCTGAATGGAATTCGTGAGTTTAGGTTAGGGTTGATATTTCAAGGAATCCTGTCACCCCCAACTCAATATTCGAATACAGGATGATTGTATGAATTTTTGATAGAAAGAAATGTGAGTGTTTGATTGTGGCCAAGGGAAGACGTGATATTTTGCTTTAGTAGGCCAAAATTTTATATAGTAATAAGATGTTGAATGGCTATCATATTTAAGCCTGAAATACTCGATAATTAACTCGAGATCATTCAGTAAAAGTTCATTTGAGCTCATTTGATTGAAATATCAGACAAGCTTAAATAGATTTTTATATTTGATAAAATTAAAAGCTCGTTTTTTGTTCGATTTGATTGCTTGTCAAACAAACTCTTAACATATATTTTGAAGCTCAATAAGACAACTCTTCATTTAGCTCGACTCTACTCTTTCACACCCCTAATCATATTAAAGACAATTTGTTCATCCTTCTTTCAAGGATCCCTATTGATAGTATGTTTCAGTCTCTGGTTCATGCTATGTTGAATGACTCACTCTTAGATAGATGTATTAAATGTAGTCTTATTCTTTGCATGTATATTTATTCATTAAATGGGCACTCTTCAGTGATGGTATCCTATAGATTAAAGCTTCTCAACTTTACTCTTTTATAGCTAACAAAAGAATGATATAACCATGTCGTGCCAATAACCATGTTATCCTGTTCTAAATGACAGGTGAACTATGGAAATTTCATGCATGAACTGATGAAGGAGAATGTTCAATTGAACAGAAAAGTACTGTCTGAATTGTCCATGCACGAGCCGTAAAGCTTCAAGGCCTTCGTTGATATCTCGCGCCACGCCTTCCCTGGAAACAAGACAACCATACCTCCAAAGAAAGAGGGCCTTGCAATACTCATCTAAGATTTTTTGGCTTGCTATTTCCATTCGTTGTAATTGCACAAGTGAAGCCAATAGATGATCGGATGGGGTTTGAACATACATGCCCTTGGGTTCTTTTGTTTAGGTGTTTATTCTTGAAATGCTTTTATGTAGAACATTTTGAGTACTCCCTTAATATTCAAATCTTTGGAATGAAATGCAACCTCAAATTTAAGTATGAAATCTCTATGGCAACTCAACCATTGCTTTGATCACACCCAAAGTTACATGATTGCTTGACGAAGATAAACTAGCACTGCAATATCGAAATTCACAATCTGATGAAATGCTACAGCTCCTACAAAAACCTATATAATGGAATGTACACAAACGGAACCATAATGTAAATTCAGGTGACCGGTGAACCATCTTAATCAATTGCCATTGTAGATTGACATGTGATAGCAAATTTTTGTGTTCTGCGCCGATGGTCATTGATAACGGCATTCAAGCTACATCTTCCAGAGGCATTCTCTTAGGATCGTCCTTTTCGCTGTTGAGGTTAATGTATTCCTGTGATCTTCGATCACTTGATTCCACCTCTTTCTTCTTGTTGAGGTTAATGTATTCCTGTGATCTTCGATCACTTGATTCCACCTCTTTCTTCTTGTTGTCATTCTTCTTTTGGAAGCGACCTCCTGTACCTCTAGCTCGTCTCAGAGCGTGCAGATGCCGAGATTCATGCAAGTAGGGCTGCAAAAATCATCAATTGTGAAGTGTCTTAAATGTAGCTTCCACTTAGACAAATTCCAAGGCAAAGTGTTCTTTTAAGGAAGTGCCAAATTCCAAGGCAAAGAGTTCTTTTAAGGAAGGGCCGCTCTTCCTCCAAGTTTAAGGTCAACAAAT
This sequence comes from Pogostemon cablin, assembly GCA_023678885.1. Lineage (NCBI taxonomy): Eukaryota > Viridiplantae > Streptophyta > Magnoliopsida > Lamiales > Lamiaceae > Pogostemon > Pogostemon cablin. The sequence goes on along the minus strand of CM042962.1, from coordinate 12,603,620 downwards.
GTGCCTCAACTATGGAAGATTGGAACAAGGATCAACATCATTCTTAGATTTTAACTTATAGCAGAAGTTATTTGTCAGACTACATTTTAAATGAGGGTTATTTGGACCCTACATCAGGTGCATAAAACCTGGGACCTGATCACATGCTTTACGCACAGGGCATGTATGTGATAAGTGCCTGGGTGTGCACCCAAGAGGCCCCGTACGAGGTCGAATGGTTCTTTAATTGAGACCCAAGAATAAAAGAACTCATGACATATTTCCAGAGAAGATCAACAAGTGCATCAGTACCTTTCGAGGTTTGGAAAGTTTATTTTCTGACTCGGCCTTTGCACGGGATTGACGTCGTCGCATGATCCCATGATATTGCTTTGCATTGACAAAGACTGGCTCCTCTACTGCTTCAGACGGCAAAGGAACACCGGCTTGTTGAATTCCCATCAACTGAAGGTGCACCTGGAGTAAGTACTTTTAGAACCCAAAATATATTGAACACTTCCATTATGATGAGGAGACTAGCATAAAAGTACCATAGGCTGTGCAGGGTAAGGCTGTGCTGGATATGGCTGTTGTTCATAAGGAGCAAATATGCTTCTGTAGTAAGGATCTGAATATGGATAAGCTGTTTGGGCCTGCAAATATTGGAAATCGATAGAATAGTATATCAGGGATTATCAAACTTTAAGTTAATTCAATCTCTAGATCGAAGTCAATCTACGGATCAAATAGGAAAAAAATAACATAGATGCTCTAACCCAAGTGACAATTCAAATCCTATATCTTCCACACAATAACTCCACAAAGTGTAATATACTAACTACTATATCTTCAATAGGGAATTGCATTAGATTCAAGAGAATCATGATAGTCAGACTATTTGCTAGGACCTGACAAAACACACATACTGAAGGTATTATTATCATAGTAAAAGAAACATTAAACAGAACAGTACAGAAATCGAAACTAGATCTCAGCACTTGTAAACTTAGCAAAGATATGATGACACCCATAACACATAACAAGAAAACTAGCAATCCATGAAGTAATATTACATTTGCAACTCCAAGTTGAGCAGGTGTTCCATAGTGCATTGTTGGTGATGCAATACCAAGGTGGGACACCCCTTTAGCTGGAGACAAGGGCTGCATGTGAGACTCTGTGTGCCTATGCTGCTCATCGGCCTCACTATTATCTGGCAATCATATATAGACGGAGAGCTATAAAAAATGAATATGAAGAGTCTATGAACACATTCCACAATAACACGGCAAAAATACCAACTTTTGATTTTTGTAGGAAATGGCAACACTCCATTTGTAATATTGCAAAGACAAAGGTAAAAATTATTACATCAACACCCAGATGGGAATAACCTTGCACATGTGCAATCCAAGTTGCTATTCTACTTGGGCCTTCCAGTGATCATATCAACAAATGATAATTGATAAATGGAAATTACTCCTTAAACTGAATTAATGGATTATTATATAGTACTATATACATATCATTGCCACCTTTTATAATCACTACAGATTTAGCTCAATTCCCCCACATCTTCAAGAGCCCGAATTGATATTGACAAACAAACTAAAAATCATTCTTCCAGTGAACTTTAGTAATTTATATGTTCCTATCAATCACCCCATATGTAGACCTTTAGCATTTTCTATTACCATACTTCCTTTCACCAGCACTTTCTTCTAAAGACAAGGAGGCAATGATTTGTTTTCCACAGCTAATTTAAGGTTACTTTCAACTCCAATACATCATTTCAAATATCAAATTATGCAAGATAATCCAATAAACCCAAAAGATACTGCACTAGACTCCAATTTTAACACATAGATGTATTCGAAAATGAAACACATATAAACAAAATAATCAATTATCATGCATGTAGCATCAAGCCCAGTCTAAAAATTACTAGAGAGGCTGTGAACAGATGACGTCATAATGCCTATTGATGCACGAAAACCTGCACAGAAAAACATGAATGTCATCAATTATAAGGCGTTTTAACACATCCGGAAATCAATTTTTTTCCACTAATAAAAGCAGATAAACGAACATACAGATAATCTTCAGGAATCTGTAAAAAATAATCAGCTCCGTCGGGATTTCAATGACATTGAATCGGCTCAATTAAGACCCAAAATCTTCCACTATGATAATAAGAGAGAAGGAGAGCAATTCAACTAAAATTAGAGCCTAAATTCCCAAAAACACAATCTTTGGATAAAATTAAAATTAAAATTAAAATTAAAATTAAAATTGAACCGAAGCGTTTCTTCTCATGGAAAAGAAAATTAAATTGAAGCGATGAATTATTATGAATTGAAATTGGTAACATTTAGAAAGTGGAATTAGGGTTTGGGATTACAAAATTTACCTGAGTGAAGGGAAGTTGGAGACGACCAATAATTATGTGTTGTGTTGTGTTGTGTTGTGTTGTGTTCTTCTCGGAAACTCTCTCTCTAGACTAAAGCTATATATTGGTGTGGGATTTATTCCCTGCAGCTGAATGCAGTTGGAAACTGTTACCTGTACATAAAAGTGGGGTGTGGAATTTCCCCTTTTACCACTCATTGTACTTTGACTGCCACGCTGTAATTCTCTTCTTTTTACCATTTTTAGGTGCGGTAATTTTGATTAGTAATAATCAATTTGCAAAGTTAGATTTTCCCCATGTACCAAATGCACATATTCAAATGCACCTATATTCAAATTTATACTAAATACAAATATACTTACATACTCCCTCAGTCCCGGATATTTTTACCCGTTTGTACGGGCACGAAAATTAAGACGTTTTATTTTTAATATATAATGTAAGAGAAAGTAGGGATAAATTAGTAATATAAAAAGAAAAAATGAATAAAGTTATTGAGAATAATGAATAAAGTGTAAAAAAGTAATTAAAGTTGTTGGAATTGTAAAAAGTAGGTAATAAAATATTATGTATTTTTGCCAAAATGGAATGGGTAAAAATACGTGGGACACCCCAAAAATGAAAATGGGTAAAAATATGTGGGACAAGGGAGTAATAAATACTAATAAATAAGAATTTATAAATTTTGCTAATAATTTTTTAAAAAAATTATATTATTTTTTAATGTAAAATTAAATATTTAAAATTTTATATATTTATTAAAAATTACATATATATTATTAAAAAAAATAAATATACATTTGAGTGTACACGTACACCCACACACAGATATCAACTAATTTGCAAATCATTCCTCACAAATTCTCCACCCATTTTGATATTTTGGGCATAGATTATTGAGATTTTTAGTTTTCGTTAATTAATTCTACATCAAATAAAATAAAATTTAAAATATTACATACTACATCATTTAATTCAATTTAAAAAATAAAACACCAAAAATTAGTATATTTTAAATATTATATTATTTAATTTACGTGAAAAAATTGCACATTAGGTAATATTTTATGGAGAAAAGAAGCTAGTACATTTATTTGAGAATAAAATATAGAAAAGAATTATATAGTTTGTTAGCGAATAGAAATATGAGAGATTATTAATTTCAGTTATTTAACTTTGATTGATTCTATTAGTCCTACAAATTTTTTTATATTTTTCGATTTTAATTCTATAATTTTTTAAATTTTCAATTTTAGTTCATAAGCTCTTCAGTCTTATAACTTTTACAATTTTTTAAAAAGAATTTAAATTAAAAAAGTAAAAACATAATATAACTAAAATTGAATTTATCTAAACTAAGACCAAATTTGATATTTACTAATTACATATTTTTTTATAAATAAAAGCTTACTTTCTAATTTCCCTTTAAATATGGTCTTCCCTAAATTTGGTTATATCATCTAAAGAATTCCCTTTCTTATTTTATACATTTAGGATTCATACACATCCACTAATACAATTAAAACATGGCTCACACTTTCACTGATATAACTATCGACTATACATTAAATAATATTATTCCTTAATTCACGTTCAAAAAGCAAACGACCCTATTTGTGTGTGGGACAGAGAGAATATAAAGTTTGTTAGCAATTTTTTAACGTATTTAATGAACTATTAAATGTGTTATTATATTTATTGAGAAATATATTCCTTTTCATTTTGGTCCGTCCCAATACATGGTGTGCATTTTCTTTTTTGGTAAAGGGGACCCACACATATTAATTACTTTTTTTCATGAGCCCACATGTCATACTAATGCACCTACCCACTCTACATTAAAATATTATTTCTCTCACCTCACTACACATTAAAATATTATATCTCTTAATCTACGTGCAAAAAACAAACGCAACGGGATGGAGAGAGTATAACATTATTGAATAAAACTAATATAAATAGAATATACTTGCACACGTATAGATAGAATATACTTGCACACGCGTGTACGGGATGTCATTAACAACACATGGATGTGAACTTTAAAAAATTGATACTAAAGGTGATTTTAGAATGATCATAGAATTTATTGAATAGAAAGTTAGAGTTTATTGAGTAGTAATTGTTTAATTTATTTTATTTGGTGATTCTAGAATGACCATAGAATTTATAGAATAAAAATTTAGAGTTTATTGATTAATTGTTTAATTTATTTTATTTAATTTAATAATGAGAATTAAATAAAATTTTAATTTAATTATTTATATTTTACACCATCAAATGCATCATACTCTTTTAGTCCAGTAATAATAGTTACTCCCTCCGTCCGGTTCTGAGGTATCCATTTGTTTTTTACACGTGAATTAATGAGTATTATTATTATATGTAAAGTTGGTAGTTGTATTAGAGGGGGTGGTGAGTCATATTGTGTACTTTTTTCACTAAATAGGGGAAATGAATACATTTGAAGCGGACGCCAAAAATAGTAAAATGGATACCTTAGAAGCGGACGTATGGAGTATTATTGTTGGCAAAAACTTGTGTATACCCAAGCGCACGGGGCACACTCCGTGCGTCTTTAGAATTTTGTATTAAATTGTATATCATTTAGTATAAAGATGTGTATTATTTATTTTCTGAAAAAAATAAAAAAATTAATGAAAAGTGTATACTCTTTAGAACAAAATGATGTACTCTTATTAATTAAAATTTATACCCTTTAAAACAAAATAATGTATCATTACCCATAATACTAAATTCTAAAGGTCGTGTGCCCCGGGCGCACGCAAGCCTCACTCATTATTGTTTTAAATCTATAGTTATTATTTAAAAACATTTTATCCTAATTATATAATTAAACTTGTAAAATTTCTACACACAATGTGATTTATTATAAGAGGATTTGTGATTAATTAATTATTACGATCCATTATAAAGAAGCCATGGTTCCTAATTGAGTATTTAAATTAAGAGTGAAACCAGTGATTAGAAAATCCGACCGGAGATCAAATTGGAAGAGGCAACGGTTCGAGGTCCAATCGGTCGGACCTGTTCAACCGGGCGATTCAACCGAAAAATTAAATTTTACATATTTTTAATTATATTCTATATAATTACAATTATAAAAATATATAATTACCTAAATTATTTTTTAAAATTTAAATTACAATTTGAAATTAAAAATATAATTGAATAAAAATATCTATAGTTCATAATTTATATTTCGTACATAGTTTATAATATACTCACTCAATATTATAATTCAAAATTTAATCCAAAATGTAAATATTATGTTTTAAAATAAATAAAAATAAAAGTGAAATATCATAAAAGTTAAAAAAAATTAAAAAAAATTAAAAAAATTAAAAAAAAATACTTAAACCAGTTGAACCGGTTCAACCGGTTTTTTCGATTTTGATCGGTTCAACCCGATTCAATCCGGTTCAACTCAAAAACGGTTTTATATGTTTTCCGGACCGGTTCCAGGTCCTGTCCGATTTTCTAATCATTGAGTGAAACTGCTGTGTACCGGGTTCACCTGTGCACCTGAATAATCTAAACCGTTAGATCAAACTTATATTTAATCATAACTATTAAATAAAATAAAATAAAATAATTAAAAATAAATACAATAACTACTCACTACATCTTAACATTTACCCTTTAAATCCTCAGGTACATCAGTACACGTGTCCGTCCTAAAATAACTCTTAAATTAAGAGAGTTAATACCCAATAGGAATTTACCGGGATAGGCTTGTCGGTTGTTAATTGGTAAAATAGAGGAGGTGTAGGTGCACCGGAGCGCATGTGATTATTTATAGTTAAAAGGGCAAAGTGGAATATGTGGCGGAGAGGGGTGTGGTCCAGTGGTCTTCCTGGTTTTGGGCAGACAGATCTGTGAAAGTAGCAGAGTTAATCTCAGCCACTAACTTCTGTGGGGCCCGATTTTGTGAATTGGATGATTTCCGATAGTTTAACTCACCTGATTTTTTCAAATTTATTTATATTTAATTTAACATTCACCGGATTATAATACGCCCAAGAAAATTACTAGAACAAAATTTGGAATAATACTCCATCCGCTGCATTTTAAAAAATTAATAAGTTTACTGTTTGATTAAGTGATCCGTTCCATAAATTCATGCAAGTATTTCACAGAAAGAAATTTATGAGAAGTTACTTTTTGTTATAATGAGTAAGAAAGAGAAACAGAATTTTGGGTAATTAAAAAATAAAGTGTATGATATAATTAATTTTGATTAGATTGTATATAAAAAAATGTGATATTTTTTGTAATAGTGTAGAGTTGTAAGATTATTGATATGGTATAATATTTTAATTTTTATGATGTGCAACTATTCTTAACGTGGACCAAAATAGAAAGCGTGCAAGTATTCTTGGGAAAGAGAGACTATAGTATTTTAATGTATAGACTATAGAGAATTGATAGTTATAATATTTTAATGTATAGTATGTAGTTGTATTAATATTGTGTGTGAGTCTCATAAAGATATAATAATTGTTTTGTATATGTTTCATCTACCAAAAAGGGAATTGTAACTCTTTTGATGGAAAACTCTAATTAATATAAAATGTAACTCTTTTGGTGGGTGTCCACTCCAAAAGTACAAAAATTCACTTTTTAGTAAAAGGGTCATACTCCCTCCGTCCCCTTGAAAGGTATTCGTTTACTTTTTGCACGTGGATTAAGGAGTATAATAATTTAATGTATAGTAAGGTGAGAGAAATAATATTTTAATGTGAAGTGCGTAGTTGTATTAGTGTTGAGTGTGGGGCCAAGTGTAGTGGTTGTGAGTCACATCAATCCAAAAAGGGAAATAAATATTTTGTAATTGAACGGACCAAAATGAAAAAATGGATACGTATCAAGGGGACGGAGGGAGTACATATGACCTACCATTCACTAATAATACGATTATTTACTACACGAAAAATAATTAAAAAGTAAATGACCACTTTTCAAGTGGATGTAGGGAGTATACTTTTTTTTCTAAAAATATACTCCCTTCATCCCATAGAAGTTGTGACATTTTCCTTTTTGGTTTGTCTAACAGAAATTGTCACATTTCCTTTTAAAGTATAATATAGGTCCCATCCAAAAATATTACTCCCGCCATCCCATAATACTTTTTACGTTTACTGTTCTACATTGTTTAAGAAAATATGCACTTTTTGACCAACTTTATTGACTTTGGAGGGTATTGTGGTATTTTTAGATAATAAAAAAAGTATAAATTAATGATATATGTGTGAAAAAAAGTGACAAAATTGAAATTAAAGGAATTTTTGAGGTTGTTAGATAAAATAATGTTTCCTTTTTTGGGTGTGAAAGGTTTTATGGGACAAACAAATGAGGAAAGTGTGAAAGGTTTTATGGAACAAAGGAAGTAAGATATTCATATGGGGCCCACACACACTCCACACACACCACTAATATATCTACCCACTACATATTAAATTATTATACTCTGTAATATCTGTGCAAAAAAAATGATACAACTTTATTGAGACGAAGGGAGTACTATAGAATATAATATTAAACCTATATATTGAACTCAACAAAGGCTTCCTTTATAGTGGTCAAATGGGCCAAACTAGGCCCAATTTGTTATTAGCTGTCCCGGCCCAAGCCCGGAGTAACATGAGCTTTATAAATCAAATTGGAAAAATTAAAATAATACACTAAATTCAATAACAAAATTTTTACCAACACTTCAATATGTTTGTTATCATTTCTACACATTTGCACATTTTATAACACTATTATCCATCTCCCACACTCATCCACACACCCACCAAAGTTGGGTCACGGTGTGGGTCACCCACACCAGCGGTCGGCGGTTGCAGCCGGCGGTGGGTGTGGGTCACCCACACCAATAGCGGCGGTCGGCAGTGGGTGGTGGTCAGGGTGTGTGTCACGGTGTGGGTCAGGACCCACACAGGCGGCGGTGGTTGCAGGCGCAGTGGGTGTGTAGGTGAGTGGGTTTACTTAGATATTTTTTTAATTTGAGGGAGGGGTATAATGGTCATTTTAAGTAGGTTTTGATTAAAAGAGAAAGAAGTTTTTTGAATTGTTGGTAATGATATTTGTATATGGAGTGTTGGGTATATTTGTCTATTGTTACAATCAAATTTGACGCGTTATTGTGCTCCAAGTAGTCTAATTACATGAATTTCATGTATTATTATTTATTATGAGACAGTCCATAAGTAACGTGATCGAATTTCATGTATTAGTATGGCTATTGAAAACACCAAGTATAACCAGTGATTTTCAAAATCAGTTGGACCGGTCGGTTCAATCGGGAACCGGCCTCCAAATCGGTCCAAAACATCTATAAAACCATTTTTTGAGTTGAACCAGATTGAACCGGGTTAAACCGACCAAAACCCAAAAACCCAGTTGAATTGGTCTAACCAGTTTTTGAATTTTTTTATGTTTTTCTTTATATATATATATATATATATATATATATTATATATATATTTTTTATTTATTTTAAAATATAATATTTAAAATTTAGATTAAATTATGTGATTTTCCTGGAGTGGTGCACCAAATGTATAACAGCTTGACTATAAATTATGTAATATGGTATTAAGAGAATGTATAAAATATGAATAAAGTATGAATTATAAATTATAAATATTTTATCTAATTATATTTTTATATAAATTGAATTTTTCTTTATAAAATAATTTTGGTTATTATAAATTATTTTAATAAATTGTAATATTATAAAATATAATTAAAAATATGTAAAATTTAATTTTTTGGTTGAACTGCAGGTTGAATCGGTCCGATCGATCGAACCTCAAACCACTACATCTATCGATTCAATCTCCGATTCGATTATGAAAACACTGAGCATAACAACCGGTCAACAATAGCTATCACGTGAATTTCATAAAAATCAATGAGACAAAAATACTATGCTCGTCTTGTAAAACTAAATGAAAAATTGATGATATATTATTTACTATTGGCCAACGATCAACATTAAAAAGTGGAAGACTAAATTAAAGATTCTATGTGGATTCAGAATCAGTCACCTATACTACATTTTTCCTTTTTTTTTCTTTAATTACTATTTCTACTGAGTTAAAAATTATGACAACAGCAAAAATTGTCACTTTTAGTATTTCATTTAGAAAAAAATGACACTCGTTATAATATTATTTGAAAAAGTAGGATTTTTTAATTTAATATTTTAGTTTTCAAAACTTTTTAATCTAGTTGCATGGAATCTTAATAAAATATGCAAAGTTGTCCCTTGTAGAGATAACTTTGGTGAGTTGACATATTCTAATAATGAAGTTGTCTTTGCTAAAGACAACTTTTGCTTGCGTGGCATAGTTCAGGTGGGGAAACTTTTAAATAGTGAAGTTGCCCATAGTAGGGGCAACTTTGATTTATTATTATATTTATCCTATAATATAATTATATTATTTTTAATAATTTATTATTTTATTATAATTCATAAGTATATATTATTGTATAATAATAATGTAGTAAAATGATAATTATATAATGAGTGAGTTTGGTGTGAACCGAATTCACACGTAAATCTTATTTTGGCAAAATTACTTTTTAATATATAAAAATTACTCTTTGAAAAGTAATAATTTTTATTTAGAAGAATAATAGTATATCTCTTTAAAGAGTAAATTTTTATGTATAAAAAAGTAATCGAATACAATAATTTAAAGAGTAATTTTTATATTTAAAAGAGTAATAATTTATGTCTTTAAATAGTAATTTTTCATGTATTAAAGAGTAATAACTGAAAATAGGGTTCACGTGTGAATACGGTTCACACAAATGTTTGTCTTATATAATTATATTGTATTATTTTTATTTACTTAAAAAAAGTAATTATAAAAATATTTTTAATTTTTCTTATTATATTATATAAGTATGTAATTTTGTATCTACATACTATTATTTTCATTTTTTAAAATGGAAGTAAAATTTTAAATTTTTATATATTAATATTGACATATTATAAAAAATTAAATAGTCTCAATCATGTGTTTTTCGTAATTAACAATATATTCTCATACCTAGTGATAAATTTATGACCTCATGTACCACGTCTAGGAGGTTATCTTTGTCGAGTGCTTCGCCGTCTATTTATTTTTTCGGTATCATGTTGGATTTGCATTCTCATGGCCATCTGAAACAAAAGATGATGTCTCGTGTTCTCGAGCTTGCCAACCAAAATCAAAACCATAATGTATCATTGATAAGTCACACCAATATGGAATTAGACGTTGAATAATCTGTGATAAATAATAAAATAATACCTTGTTAAAAATTATAAATACTTAAATAAATTAATTTAATGAAACAATTAGTTAATTTTATAAATGTCATTCCATTATGCCCGTAAGGTACGTATGGGAAGATATAGGCATCTCAATTAATATTTTACTACATTATTATTTATACAATAATATGCACTTATGAATTATAATATGATAATAAATATTACAATGTAATATAATAATATTATAGAATAAATATAATAATAAATCAAAGTAGCCTCTACTATGGGCAATTTCACTATTTAAAAATTCTCCCACCTGATACATGTCACGTAAGCAAAAGTTGTCTCTGCTAAAGACAACTTCACTATTGGAATCTGACACCTCATCAAAGTTGCCCCTACAAAGGACAACTTTACTTATTTTATTAAAAGCCATGCAACTACAATATTTGGTTAAAAATATTTGAGAACTACAATATTTAATTAAAAAAAGCCGAGAAAGTACCACTTTTTTAGACATAATTATTCATAGCCTGCAACATTTCCTACAACTATACCAAAATATGCTTGTAATTCTATATACATAATTTTTACACAACATTTAATGCAATTATATATTCAACTACTCTTGCAACTATATTTCCGCTTTCATGTACAATTTTTATACAACTTTTGCGTGCGATTCTGCCTGTAACTACGTTTACGATTCAATGCATAATTTTCTTTCACGCGACACTACACAACTATGTTTGCGGCTTCATGTACAATTTTTATGCAACCGTTTCGTGCGATTATGCCTGCAACTACGTCTACGACTCCATTCATATTTTTTCTTTCACGAGATACTACACACGATTACATGTGCGACCATACACAAACACTTTTTACTAAATATGTGTGAATTTGTATGACTCTATATGCGATTATGTATTGATTATATAAGAGAAATTGTGAAAAATACTCTAAATAAATTTTCTTTCATGCGACACTACCCGCAGAGCAGTTTATGTTCAATTGTGGCAACCGAATTGAATTATGTTGTTCAAAACTTTTACCTGAACATATAATGTCTGTACGGTTATTGCAATCACCGAACAATTATATGGTGCTCAGTTCAGCCATATGAAGACAGATAAAGAAATCATAGCAGAGGTTCTTCGGTGTAGAAACTAAATAGTTATATGGTGTTTGGTGCTGCAACCGAACATCCTCAACTAAGATTCTTTATCTGTCTTCAAGTCCTTACATGTATTTGCAGCTTCAATCCTTTTCGTTCGTCACAGAGATTGTAAAATAAGACATTGTTCTCGAAATAGACATCGTGTTTGTATAAACGTAGAAAAACTACGACCTAAAGCTTGTATAATTTTTCAGAATGAAGTATTAATCCCAATAAACAGATCATGATCATTCTCCTTCTTCATGATTATTGTTTATTGCGTTACATAACGATGATAATAAAATTGGGATACGTATAAAAGTTTGGAGTAAGAATAAATAAAAATCTTAATCTATAACTTATATAAGGGTCTTTATGTCTTAATTTATAAAGATATTTTAATCTTATATATTTTTATAGAATACGTCACTTGGTTCGAATTCTTCAATCAGAATGACAATAGATATCATTAAGGAACTCAATGATAATGAAATAAAAAGTGATTAAAGGTTAGGGAGTAGTTATGAAATTAATAGGAGTGATTAAAGAATTTTCCCATTAAATCAAAAAGCACCAACAATAGAAATCAATACCCCTCCATTTTCATTAACCTCATCTAATACCCCAACCAAGTACCCATTTCGTACAATTGGGTACGAATAAGCGTCTTCTTCTCAAAATCAACTATTAACATAATTCATTTTCATAATCTCTATTTTTAAAATTCCTCCTGACTCCTATACTAAAACGGCCCAAACTGGGTGGGATAGTAGCAGAAGAGCAGTGTGATTCATTCTCGCCCTTTGCTGCTACAGAAAGGTGCAGCCAGCCAGCCAGCCACCTACCCCATCGCTAATCAATTCCAATTTGATTTCTATCTTTTCTCTTCCTATATATAAATCCACCACTTCCTTCCTAATGCTTGCTTGAGCTGAAGCTTTCTTCAATCGATCATGGCTGCTTCCGCGCCCTCTCATGTAAGTTTCACCCCTTTAATTTCCTGCTTTCTATGATTTACAATTTTGTGCTGATTGTTCTAATTATTGGGGAAAATGATGGATTTTATTGCAGGTCCCAGTAACTGTCCCTTTCAATAATGACGCCTCTCTCACCACATTCGTCTTTAAGGTTCTTAATTTTACCTTCCTCATATATGCCATTTTCTCCCTCAATCTAGAAAAAAAAGGGGGAGGGTCCTTGTTAAGATTGTGTATTTGAAGAAGCATGCTTTTGATGAGATAATCATTCAAAAACTTGGGGAGAATTTATCATATTGATCTGAAATTTATGTTATTTTGTACTACAGATCATTTCAAATTTGCAGTTTACTATCATGGTGGCAAAGTAGTAGTATTTCTTATTTGTGTCACTTTATTGTATTGCAGAACAATAATGTGTGTTTTCACTCTAAATCTTGGAGGTTGGGTTTATCTTTTGCAAGCTCCCGATTGAGGAATCAATCGGTTGTTTGCATGTCAGTGCAACAAGTTAGCACACCCAAGGTAGGAGTTTCTCCTCTAAGCTTAGAAGATGCAAAAGAGCCACCATTGCACGTATACAAGAACAAAGAACCGTATACTGCAACCATTGTTTCGGTTGAAAGGCTTGTCGGTCCAAAAGCTCCTGGAGAGACGTGCCACATTGTGATTGATCATGGTGGTAACGTTCCCTATTGGGAAGGACAGAGTTATGGAGTCATTCCTCCTGTAAGTATTATGAGTCTTTCCTGTGTTTAAATCTTTAGATATATGCTCTGATTGGATTTCTGAACTGAACACAGAAATTTAAGTACTCCTACTTGTTATGTTTGATGAGTATTTTGTTCTGGGAAATTCTCGTGAATGGCATAATGCTCTTATGGGAATCATATTCTTGATTAGTGTAATGTAGTAAATGGACTAAGAGGTGGTGTGGCAGCTAACTTGATTCATGATCTATGAGACCATTGTTATGGAAGTTGTAAACAAAGTTGGTTTAGTTTTATTTTCCTAACTTCTACTATTTTGTGGACATGTCTCTGCTAATTATTACAAGAAAAATGAAGAATATCCTCTGGCATCCTTTACTCATTTCATTTTTTTATCTGAACTCAGGGTGAGAATCCTAAAAAGCCAGGTACTCCCCACAATGTTAGGCTATATTCAATAGCGTCTACCAGGTATGGAGATTTTTTTGATGGCAAGACTGCAAGTTTGTGTGTTCGGCGTGCTGTCTATTATGACCCTGAGACTGGAAAAGAAGACCCTTCAAAGAACGGTGTTTGCAGCAACTTCTTATGCAATTCGAAGCCTGGTGACAAAATTCAGATTGCAGGTCAGATTTCAGTAGGTTCATTTAAGGTGACACGAAGTCAATATGATGTTACATGAGTTTTTGAGCAATAATAAAGAAACACGCTGCTTTTATATGACAGTGGTAAATAAGATCCCCCCACCCACCCACGCTCCCCTGAGAAGAAAAAACATCTGAATACACTTCAATAGAGTTATTTGATACATACTGATGCTTTTTCCTGTGCCTCTAATTATAAAATTTTGGTTTATATACTAGGATCATCTAAAACATGAGTTTTATATTCTCTGAGTTCTACTTTTTTTTAAAGTCTTTCCTAATGAGGAACATCATCATGTTGTACTTATAAGACTTAATTGGGATCCTAAGACTCTAAATTTGTATAAAATATGACATAATTCGTTACATCTCAGTATTTCATACTTGCTTGCTACAAGATGCTGTAGCTGCTGTCAAAGAAATATTATACATCATGTTAGTTTGGATTTGTTAAGTTCCATCACTGATGATATTGCTACATTGTCTCTGCTCTCCCTTTATGTCGGCTAATTGTTGACCTTTAAAGTTGCCACTAGGCTCAGACAAAATTAGTCGTGAGAATCGAGAACTGAGAACAATCACCACATGATATACTTACCTATAATATTTCTTGCTCTTATTCAGGCCCTTCTGGCAAAATAATGCTTTTGCCTGAAGAAGATCCAAATGCTACCCACATTATGATTGGTACTGGAACTGGTGTGGCTCCATTCAGAGGTTATCTCCGTCGTATGTTCATGGAATCTGTTCCCACATTCAAGTTTGGTGGCCTCGCTTGGCTCTTCCTTGGGGTGGCTAACAGTGATAGTCTTCTCTATGATGACGAATTCTGCAAGTATCTCCGAGATCACCCAGATAATTTCAGGTACGATCGTGCTCTTAGCAGAGAACAAAAGAACAAAAGTGGAGGCAAGATGTACGTTCAGGACAAAATCGAAGAATACAGTGATGAAATCTTCAAACTCTTGGATAATGGGGCACACATGTATTTCTGTGGGCTCAAGGGAATGATGCCTGGGATTCAAGATACACTGAAGAAAGTCGCGGAGCAGAGAGGAGAAAACTGGGATGAGAAGCTCTCACAACTGAAGAAGAACAAACAATGGCATGTTGAAGTCTATTGACACTGCCCCAACTTTGATTCTTTGCTCATTTGGACACAAACTTGTCGAAATTTCATCGAATGCTGGCTGTTTGATGGATGTTAAGGTGATCTGTGGGATGGTAAGGCTACCATTTCCCCTCTGAGTTCTTGATTATTGTTTTGTAATTAAAAAAAAAATCTCTCCAAGTTATTAAGGTAATTCATTTAGAGCATCATAGTTGGATAGATTTTTTTACTGTTAATGCTTGGACGTTGATCTTTGAAAATTATGGAGTGTTGAAGAGTGCAAATGGAATTGGTTATGTTAAAGAAGGTTGTATTACAAGGGTGTGTGAGTGACTCATATTTAATTATTTGATATATTTAATGAAGAAGATTGGCCCCTAATTCCATCCTAATAATTGTTGGCAAAAACTTGTCTGACTCGGAGCACATTGTGCGCTTTTACAATTTACTAGGATACCCTTTAATACTAAATTGTTATATATATATGAATCTAGATACCATTTATTTATTGGTTAACAACAAATAAAGCTTAGGTAAAACATATACACCACAAATATAATTTAAAAAAATAAAATAAAATAATCACACCACAAATATGGCCAATATGGCCATGTAAAAGAAAAAGATGTTAGCACAACTAACTACTGCTTAGCTGTTACTTGTTACCTTCCAAAAGGAAATAACATAAAATAATAAAAATATAATTAGAGAACATGATCATATTGTGAGATTGTCCTTGTTTGGTAAGTAATAATAAAACTATACCTTGTTTGGTAAGTAATAATAAAAGTATACAATGCTAACTATGAAATGTTGCAAATTCTCCTGTGGAATCCTGTAGTAAATTCAAATTTGTATTCATATTCATATTCAAAACTTATATACTAATAAATAAAAATAAATCATTAATAAATAAGAATTTATGCACAATATTAACGAATTTTCTATAAATTATTTAATGAAAACTTAATATAAAAAATTATACATTTATTAAAAAATACATAATTTATTACCAAGTCATATAAGTCTAACATGATGAGTGTTATTGTCGAGACAAAAGTTAGACATAGGTTAATCAAATACATAATGAAAGGCCCACTAGTCCACGACAATGACATAAGACAAGGTCAAAGATACTCAAAAAATGACATGTCCCACATTATTACAAGTCCAATATAATTTGTCCATAGCCAAGTTAAAGATGCCCATTTCAAATGGGAAAACCTCGGCCACCCAGCAGAGGTTGACACCCCAAATAAACATATGACAGAGAAAAAAAAAAGAAAGATAATGAGTCACTCTCAAATCTCTAATATAAAAATCACTCATCCAACAAGCATAATACCTCTCAACCTACAATGATAACACCCAAAAGATTTGAGAACATTTCCAATAACATAATTGATTCTCTCAAAACACTTGATATCCTCCTATTGGGATAAAATAATTTGAAAAACGCTAAGATTCACTTGTAGGGCAAATAATAGGCATATATAGTTTACTTCATGAATTGTGGAGTGGAATTTTGATTACTTTTACTCCATCCACTTTAAGAGAGTGTTGAGAGTTTGTATGTGAGAACAATCAAGAGCATTAGCTCATCATCAAAAGAGAGTGACTCTATTCCACTATGGTTATTGGAGTAGATCATCATTGAGATTTTACACTTGGATAGATTGTTTGAATTCTCATATTCATTGCTACTCCAAGCTATTATTGTCGAACAAAAAACACCATCAACAATCCCTATGGTTATAGTTTACCCTTGGATTTTACTTTAAATTTTTAGGTGATGATTATCATTAATTAAAAATTAAAAAATTAGTAAATAGTTAAACTTTAAAAAATTTGGTTGCTGCCCTCGATCAGGGGTCCTGGTGTCGTCAGCTGCTCAATATCACCAGTGTGCAAGCCTTGCGCGATTTGCAGACATAGGCGGGCTCCCCTTCTGATTTCAACACATGCCCTGTTCCGAACAGGGCTTTTGTCTCCCGTTTATTGTCAGCCGATTTTAGACAAGTTCGTTTTGGAACTAATCCTGACATGCACAACTTACAAAGAGTACATTGACACACCCCGTGGAATTTGTTGCATCTGATTGTGCTGGTCAATGATAGACCACAATCAGATTGTGTTTCTGCCGCATCCTTGGCAGAACTCCTTCTACTTCACACAACTCACTGCATATATCCTCTGAATGTGGAGTTTATTCTCAATTCAAGATTCTTGTTGCTTGGATTAGATTATTGGGATTTGGTTTTACGTTTCTTATTTGCTGCAACTTGCTGCTTGCATGGCAATTTATCTCAATTCTGTAAGGAGGTTGTCATGCTTCTTTGCAATTTCCAAGGCTGGTTGCTGTTTTGATGACAACATACTCCTTGGTTTAATGGGCTCTGTATGAATTTTGGTAGAATGATGTGATTGGGTCCCTTTTGCTTTACATTCTTGAATTGGATTTACTATCGTAGTTTTTGGCCTCCAAGAGTTGCTTTGCTAATGAAGGTGTCCAACACCTACTTAAACACCAGTAAGCTTTCTGGTAAATGAGAGTTGTGTTTATGTAGGTACCCATAATGGTTCCCTAGTAGATGAATGTGATTTTCGTAACATAGGTGAACATGTAGGTTACCATATAGGTAATCATGTAGGTTTACATGCTGGTTATCACGTTGTTGATCATGTAGGTAACATCTCTTATGTTTACTGCGTCTTACATTCACCAATATTCACTCCGTCCCCTTGATATGTATCCATTCTTCTATTTTGGTCCGTCCCATTACAAAGTATTCATTTCCCTTTTTGGATTGATGTGACCTACAACCACTACACATGACCTCACACTCAACACTAATACAACTATCCACTACACCTTAAAATATTATTTCCCTCACCTTACTATATATTAAATTATTATACTCCTTAATCCACGAGTAAAAAGTCAACAGATACCTTTCAAGGGGACGGAGGGAATATATGAATTCCATAAGCATAAATCACGATGTTCATTAAAAGATGAGGAAGAAAATTTGGGAACGGTTGAGGAAGAAAGAAAAAGAACGTGGGGTTCTAAATACATCAAACTATTTTCCGGGAATAATTGAGGAGCAAAAAGAAGGAATCCACTAGTAACGGAACCCATTTTTAATCTTGGTTTAATGACAATTAAATATATGACCTTTTCTTCATTTCTCAATTTAATTATGAACTTTTTTTTATTAAAAAAATACATGACATTTTCCTTTTGTTTCAATTTAATCACAAACTTTCTTTTTATTAATTAAATACACAACTTTTTTCTATTTTTTTCAATTTAATCACTAAGTTTTTTTAAAAAAACTAAATAAACGATTTTTTATATTTTACGATTATATTAATAAAATATATGACTAACTCAATTAATAAAGATCAATTCACATTAAATATTTAAATCTAATAAAAAATATCTATAAAATATTAAAAAATAAAAAATATTCGTATATTACATACATACTCCTTCCGTCCCACACTTATGTTCACAATTTCCGTTTTCGTCCGTCCCACACTTATGTTCACCACCAAAAAATGGAAACTTCATATTAACCAACAACCTCAAAAGTTATCTTAATTTTAAAAATACTACTCTCACCTAACACACATAACATACTTTATAATTTATTTATTACCTAATAATACCACAATACCTCTAAAAAGTCAATAAAGTTGGTCAAAAAGCAACTTTTCTTAAACTCCATATCTACAGTATCGGTGAACTTAACTATGGGACGGAGGGAGTATTTATTATAAAATAATTTGGGATTAAATAATATTTATGGATGAATTGTTTTAAATATAATATTTTAATATTGTATTTAATATGTATATATATTTATCATATAAAAATTGATGATTAAATAATATTAATAAATTTACAAATATTTATTAATTTGCAATATATAATTATACTACGTACATATAATATTTTTAGAACAATTTGTGGTTAAATAATATTTTCAGATGAATTATTATATATTTTTTAAAATTTTGTGATTAATATGTATGTAAAAAATTCATATATTAAATATAATATTTATTAACTTTTATAATTATAATTATAATTATAATTATAATTATAATTATAATTATAATTATAATTATAATTGCGTGAATAAATCATATTTATAAATGAGTTGTTTCATAATTTTTGCAATTTATTTAATATATTTTAGATATTTAATGTGTACTTATTCGTATTAGTCAAATTAGTCATATTTTATTTATTTATTAATATAATAATTTCATTTATTTAATTGAAAATAAAAAAAGTTTGTGATTAAATTGAGAAAATACAAAAAAACTCATGTATTTAATCGATAAAATGAAAGTTCGTGATTAAATTGAAAAATAAATAAAATGTCATGTACTTTTCTGATTAAAAAAAAGTTCGTGATTAAATTGAAAAATAGGAAAAATTCGTATATTTTAATGCAATTAATCATTTAATCTTTAATTAATTCCATTACTATAATTAGATTAGTTAATATATCAAAAAATGATCAAATAAATTTATAATATCAAGTGAATTGACAATTATTTATCGTTGACAAGTGTGGCTAGAGTCTAGACAATTATTTTGGTAAAGATCATAATTGAATTTCAATGTAGAATAGGATTTAATTCAACCGACAAAACATTAGTGGGTCCACAGAATATTATCCAATTTTCTACAGCAAAAACGAAAAGAAAATCACAATAATAAATTAATGGTTTGATGTATAATACATGGGTAGAGAGGAGACTTATGTGTGTCGGGTGGGGGAGGGTGTCGGGGGAGGGGTTCCAGTGGAGAGAGGAGGCTGGGGTGGGAGGAGGGTGTTGGGTAGGGGTGTGCATCGATTGAAAATCGAACCGAACCGAAATTACAAAATCGAACACCGAAACTTCAAAAATAACAACACCAAACCAAAAACCGAATAAAGTGAAAAACCATTGGAACCGAACCGATTAAAACCGGTTCGGTTTGATTTAAAACCGATTAAAATCGATATTTTCCAAATCTTTAATCATCACTCCACGCAAAAAATATGATTCCCCCTCACTTCATGCTAAATCTGATGCCCATTCTTCAATGATAATTTCAGCAATAATTAATAAAATAAATATGAGAGAGAAGAACTATGCATATTCAAAGAATCAAAATCACAATTGATCCATCTAAAACAAAATGAATCATTAACAATTAACATAGAAGAAGAAGGAAACTAGAAGAGAGATGTGGCTCTTTCGTTGGTATGAAGAATAAACCTTATTCAATCATAGTTAAGTTTGCAGAAGTCTTAGATTACATATGGACATGATGTATAGAAGAATCAGATGCATCAACAAGTTTAATATTCAAGAAGAAGGCAAATCAATCCAGCTAGGCATAAGGTGGACATGTCAGTTTGTGGACGGTTGTATGATGGATAGATAGATCAGTTTACAGTAGTTATCTACATGGATTGGTAGCTTGACACATAAGCTTCAAGATAGGGTCAGTTACATTCAGTTAGCTGGTTGTTTACAAGATGATTGGATGCCACAAATATCAACCAACTGGATGGTCCTATAACTTCCATGGCATGTTGTAGATTAGTATATAAGTTTGATGCATGACTTTATTCAAGTGTAATCACCTCCACAATCATGTAGCAATAAAGAAGCTCTCTCCCGTGGACGTAGGAGTTTCATCTCCGAACCACGTAAATCCTCTCGTGTTTTCATTTTCATTCGTCTATCTCAAATATGGAGTTCTTGTGCATGTGGTGTAATGAGTCTTGTTTTGAGTTTCTGCCAATTTTCACGACAGTTGGTTTTAAGAAATAAAAAGCGACTAAAGAGAGCCAAGAGTAAAGAAGAAGAAGAATTGAGGCAAGAGGAGGCAGAGCGGCAAAGAGGAGGTAGAACGGCAAAGCCTCGAGAGGAGTGACGAAGCCACAGATGGTGTTGTTTCTCCGATGTTGACCACAGAAAGTCGAGAGGAGCAGAGGAGAGGGCGAAGTCTATAGAAGAGCGACGAAGCCACAGATGGAGCCTTTTGTCGATGTTGACCACAGAAAGTAGGATGGAAGATGATCAGATCATCTTCTGTCTTCGCCATGAAAGGAGCAGGGGAAGAATAAGGAATGGAACAACGGAGACACATTTGGAATGGATTAGGGCAAGGTTTGTGAATTGGGATTAATTCAGAATAATAAATTAGATTTGGGCCAAGGATATTATATTGGACAATAAATCCAATTTAGGCCATATGATATTATATTGGGCTTAGGGAGTATATATTAAATATCGGTTCGGTTATCGATTTTTTTGGTTTTACAAACTACAAAATCGGAAATCGAACCGAAACATCGATTTTTAAAATCCTGAAAATCGAAACCGATTTGATTTTTTGAAAACCGAACCGAATTGATCGGTTCGGTTCGGTTCTGTTCGGTCGATTTTTTCGATTTTGTTTGATTTTTGCTCACCCCTAGTGTCGGGGGAGGTGGGGGTGGTACATTGGGGGAAATTGAATTAAGGGCATTAGAGTCAAGAAAGATCCATTTTGATATATTTGATAACTTTTTTATAAAAGTGTCGGTATTTTCGACATTAAAATTTGTATATAAAAAAAATTATCCCATAAACTAAAGATGTTGCTTTCTAATTCTAACTACAATAAATTCATGGAACTTTTGTCAAAGTGAATTAAAAGACCTGAATTGGTAAATTTATGATTTTTTGGGAAAATATACCTAAAAAGTCAAATAATAAAAAATGGGAACATTGAAGATATTGAGAAGAAAACAGTAGGCAAAAAGCTGTAATGATTTTGGTAAGAAAGTGGACAACTAATACGCATCTATCTCATTATTGTTATAGTTGATTTCGAAAATAAACGGCCACTTCTTTCATTTCCACTTTGATTTCATAAAAACAATAATCACTCTACTTCTGTTCCAGAGTTCATACATCTGAAACTGAAGACTATTTTGAATTCTTACGAGGCAGTGTTATTTTTCTCTTTAGATCTTCAATTCCTTCTGTTTCTGCTAATATAGAAGTATGATGTGTATATTCAATTGATTTATGATAATTTTAATTGAAGGGTTTTTGGATTTCTCTTTTTGATTAAGATCAGATGGATTTTTGTTTGATTTCAAGATTTCTTCTTTAATTTTGTGTCGAGTTTTCTACAAGTGTTTAGTTTCAACGGGGTGGAGTTCTTTTTGATCATCCAACTTTTGGGATTCTAATGATTCATCAAGACTTAACCTTTTTCCTCTTTTATTGCTTTGTGATTTTGATGAAATCTATGTGAACGACTTCCCCAGTTTTGATCTACGAATATGTGTATTTTAAGGTTTTATCTGTGTTTTTCTGTTAATTTGTAATGTGGTTCCTAATAATCCTCAATCTTGTAGGGGGTAACTGAACTTGTTGAATGAGCTATTGAAGCAATGAATGGATTGAACCGCCATCCATCTGCCCTTGAGAGGCCAACTTCAGGTTTTAATTATTAAATTAAATTAAATCATTCAATTGTTGGGTTGGATTCCAGAAGGTATTTTGAGCATGTTTGTTTGAGTGAGGTGTGTATTTTAATGAAGCTTCCTTTGCTTGAATTCAAAAGGATGTTGTAATTTGGTGGAAATTTGAAAGAGTTCCAATTCAAGTTTTCAGATGATGTGCATGAAAAATCATTATGTTTAAACAATCGACTACCCTTTAAGAGTAAAATTGCGCGTGTTTAATAAACCAAAAGCTTTGACTGGTTCTCGTATATTTTCCTCCTTGATACTGCTGTTGTTAAGTTGAATTGAAGGTTATTTCCCCTTGAACATATCCGATGTCATAGAGCAATCTTGTTGTTTGTTATGTTATGTTGGTCATGGAATCTTTACAGGTAAAAGAAGGTTGAAAGATCTTTTGGCTCATCCAGACAATCGTGTATGCGCAGATTGTGGTGCTGCAGACCCCAAATGGGCGTAAGTTTGTGAATTCATTTCTGTCTTTCTTGTTTCTCTTCTCATGTATAGATTACAGATGCTAGACTTCCATTTAAGCTACGATTAGCTACTCTATTCGCCTATCACAACAGAAATCACAGCCATCATTCCTCAAAAAGAACAAATGACAATTGTCCAATATTGCTTGGAGAATGAATGCGACTTTCTTTTGGGTGTGGTGTGGAATATCAAATATGTATGAGTAATAATTGTTTAGGTGTGTTTATCTGTAAACAAAAAAAGAATACAGCATTTATCATGATCATATGGTGAAATCACCTTTATTTTAAACACAAAACATGTCTCTTTATTAATTTTGAAGGATCTCTTGTGTCAATAAATTCAGAGCAAGAAATCATGATAACAGAAAGAAAATATGAAATTATAAAGCTCTTTGGAGCAAAATTTTCTTGAGGAATGCACAGTTGGGTAGTTTTGAAGTATGATTAATGGAGATTCAAAGAGGATTACAGTATACTGAATTGTGGGTTTTCTGTTCAATTACTTCTTTTCAGGTCTGCAAATATTGGAGTATTTATATGCTTAAAGTGCTGTGGTGTCCATAGAAGCCTTGGAACACACATTTCCAAGGTGATCTCTCTGATTCTTTTTCACCTTCGTAACATGCGTCCTCTGCCCAAATTCTTTACCTAATTATATACCTCTGAAAATTCTTTTACATGTATATTCTTGAATTTAATTGTTACTTTCCTGTGTGTACCCCTAGGTTTTATCTGTGACATTAGATGAATGGTCTGATCATGAAATTGATTCAATGATTGAGATTGGTGGAAATGCCGCTGCAAATTCCATTTACGAGGCTTATTTTCCTGAAGGGGTTTCAAAACCCAGGTCTGACGCTTCCCCAGAAGAACGAGCAAAATTTATTAGGTATAATCGTATATAATGTTCGGATCCTTTTTCAGCTTTTGAAATGTATTAATTCTTATCTCCCTAAAGTAAGATATGCTGGATTCTTCAACTATTTACATAGAAATTGCTCGTTAGTCAAATCACTGATTTTTACTGTCTACTTCCCTTTTCTCCGAAGCATTTCATTTTCAATCTGCATTGTTTTTGAAAAACTTATATTGCTCGGGGCATGCACACACACACACACATATATATGTATATATACATTTCCCTTTTATTTGTTTTCTTTTGTGCTTGTTAGGTCTAAGTATGAGCTTCAGGAGTTTTTGAAACCTAGCCTACGTATCCTGTCCACTTCTTCAAAACAGAATTCTTTGCAATCAAGTATGTCGAGCAAGTTTATGGATAGCTTTCGAAGTACAGCTTCTTCACTATCAGTATGTTTCTTCCAGTCAACTATGAAGATAAGTGTCTGCATTGATGCTGTTCTTTTATGGACTCTCACATTTGATAGCAGACCCTTTCAACTGCGTTGATTGTGCATGTTGCTGCATAAATATATGGCACACACTTGTGTGAGAACGTCTTATGGAACTCATTCCATGAGACGGATAAGAAGTGATAACATTTTAATAAAAAGTGATACTTGATTGATGAATAGTGATAATCGTCCAAGTAACTATTTCATGAACAATTTTTTGTATAAATGAAAAGTGAGAACTTATTAAGAAAAAGTAACATGGTCCATCATGAGACGGTCTGACTCAAGTGTTAACTAAATACTGTATACAGTATATTTTAGCAGTGGGAGTGGTCTAGGATTATTGGGTTTTATTATTATTATTTTTTTGGTAGAATGAGAGTGTTATCTTGTATGTGATGTCTGATGAATCAAGATAATGTATAGGTTGCATTGGAATCTTGTAGATTCTAAAACTTCTATATTATAAGTATGTTTAAAACTTTTTGAAGCTAATGCCCTTATGATTTCAGGAAGGCATGGTAGAGTTCATTGGAATGTTGAAGGTTAAAGTAATTAAAGGTACAAATTTAGCTGTTCGGGATATGCGATCAAGTGATCCATACGTTGTTTTGATCCTTGGGAAGCAGGTTAGTGACTTGTTTTTTAATTTTGATAATAACCAAAGCAAACATCAAGTTCACACTTGAGTTTACTTGGTAGAAGCAGAACATTCTTTTCTCCGAGGTGCATCGGGGTTTTCTTTCATGATTCACCGACTCGTTTGAAAGTATAACATCTGGAAAGTGGATTACCAACCGAATACATATATTTCTAGATTGTTATACCTGTACATCGGAGAGCATTAGATGTCCATTACATTGTAGGAATTTATCAAGTCAAATTTATTTCCCGATTCAAAAATGATTATTTCATATTGTGTTTGCAAGACATGCACAAGTCTAATTCGGATTCTTTCTGTTTCCAGAAAGCGCAAACAACTGTCATGAAGAGCAATCTAAATCCAGTATGGAATGAGGAGCTTATGCTTTCGGTTCCACAAAATTATGGCCCAATAAAAGTGGTACCATTTTGTCTTTCGTTCGAATGATTTATTACAGTGTCTTCTGAGCTATGCAGGTTCTTTAAATTGTGCAGCACAAACTTCTTTTTCCTTGCACTCATTTTGTTACACTTTTCCATCCAAAGTTTTTCGGTCATTGAATTCGACTATTTTCCTCTGAATGTCAGCAATGCTAGAAATGGTTGTGTAGTAACATGCTAAACTACATGCATTCTGATTCTATGAATATGTGATCAGGGCCATGATCTTATTACTTTTTGCGCGTAAACTACAGGAAGTTTATGATTACGACACGTTTTCTGCTGATGATATAATGGGAGAGGCAGAGATAGATATACAATCATTGATAACTTCTGCATCAGCATTTGGAAATGCTGAAATGTACGACAACATGCAGATCGGAAAATGGCTGAAATCGAGGGACAACGCCCTTATGGAAGACAGCACCGTCAACATCGTCGATGGGAAAGTGAAGCAGATGGTTTCACTTAAGCTCCAAAATGTTGAATCTGGAGAATTGCATCTTGAACTGGAGTGGATTCCTCTTGATCAATAACAGATTTTATTTTTCACATTTTATTTTTTTCTCTTTTTTGGGAATTAATATCTGCCACATTTTAACTTATTTTTCTTGCCACCTTTTTTTTTCCCCCCTTTTGGAAACTGTTTAATGTGTTGTATATTTGGTACAGATTAAGATAAAAAGTCTGCTTTATCAAAAGTGATGATGTGATATTTTGTTTGATGTGTATATTTGTTTAATTGGGGGAAATACCCAAATAAAGTAGGGTTTTTTTTTTGTTTTTTTTTTTTAGTTTTAAATTTGGGATGGGGTGATTTGGTTCATTTCAATCATTTTCCAGTCATTTGATATTATTTTAAACAAAGCCAAAATATTCTGCTGAATAATTCTTGTCATCATAGAAATGAAAATATAGCCAATTTTTATATTTTTAAAAATTATGATATACTCCCTCCCTGTCCTCCTTAAAAGGTTTTTTTGTTTTTTCATGTGGATTAAGTAGTATTATTATTTAACTTGTAATGAGTAGTTGTATTAGTGGGAATGTGACCACATATTTTAATTGTATTAGTGGGTGTGTGTGGGTTCATGTGTGTAAAAAATAAAAGGCGACTCTTTGAGTGAGACGCCCAAAATAAAAAAAAAAAAAGACTCTTTGAGTGGAACGGGGGAGTAGTATTATTTTTTGAAATTGCAAAAAAATCTTATAACTGTAACACTATTGACACCGAATTATTTTCGAGTACCAATATTTTTTTTATTTTGGTTTTTGTTTGTTTGTTTTTTTAATATGGTGGTTATTTATCAAAGATGTAAGTTTTCAATTTTTTTTTAATGTTATCACTTTTCTTTTATATTATATAGTTTGTTTATGAAATACAAGTTCACAATAGTGTTATCACTTTTCATCAATTATGTCCATCCCAAATTTAACTTTACACTTTCATAAAAGGAAAAAATAAATAATTAATACTCCCTCCGTCCGCCTCTATCGTCCACATTTGTTTTTTACGCGTATATTAAGGAGTATTAATATTTTATGTATAGTTGGTAGTTGTATTAGTGGTGTGTATGAGTCTCATATATTTATTGTATTAGTGATGTGTGTGGATCCCATGTGTTTAAAAAGGGAAATATAGACCTTTGGTGCGGACGCCCAAAATGTCAAAATGTCCACCTTGTGGGCGGACGGAGGGAGTATATCTCTAACATACTTTAATTTCAAATTTGTCATTATTTTTTTAACATACATAACATACTTTATCATTTATTTATTTATTACTAAAAAATAGTATCATATTATCCTCAAAAGAAAGTCAAAAAGTGAATTTTCTTAAACTTTGTATTTACAGTAGACGTGAAGTTGAATTTGTGATGGAAAAATTACTTTTTATTATAAAAAATTATCATTCCTCTCTCTCTCCAATTCTTTGCATAAATTCATAAGTACTTGAAAACTTTCAAACTTAGTTTTCAAAATTGAATTATTCTCCATTTTAATTTGAGCCGTTTATAGTCAAGATAGGTAGCTATAACTTATTGATGCGTGATGAATAATAAGTGGTACGTAGGCATGTTCATCGGCTTTGATCAATTTGAAAATCCAACATCCCAATTCTGATTCTAATTTAACGTTTTCTAAATCACACAAATTTCTCGCATTATATTACGTTTATATTTTAATGTTTTTTTAATATATATTTAATGTTAATGTTTACTTTTTGGATATAATAAAAAGACAAGTATTATGCTATTTCAACTAATATCATTTTATACTTTTTAAATTAATTATCACTTTTATTATTTATACTATAAATTGTTCATAAAATAGTATTATCACTTTTTATTAATGAAGTATCATTATTCATTATAAAAGTCATTACTTTTTATCTTCTCATCCACTTTTCCCTAATAAAAATTGTTACATTGAATTATTTGTTTATGATTAATCACCTAATTCCTAGGAATTATTGTCCAATAATGTGGGATTACATTTGATGCTTTATCATTAACAACAAGCTTTCCTCTTTAGTACTTGAAAAGATCGTGTTAGGTTCATAGGGATGACAATGGGTAGGGTATCAATTTATTTTGGGGTACCCGTATTCGTATACGATTAAAAAAATAAATAATCGTATCTGTATCCGTCCCGTTTAAAAAATATATTATAGTACTTGTACCCGTCTCATTACCGTTTATCAATACTCACGGGTACTCATACCCGTTTAATATTCATTTATTTTATATATATTTATATTTTTTTATTGTCTAAATAAGTATAATAATAAAAAATACATTATTATTAATTAAATATAAAATAAATATAATATAAATTGTATTATTTTAAATAAATATTTAATAAATATGATTAAATAAAACTTATAATTATTAATTAAATATATAAAACATCTTATCATATAGTATAAAATATATAATATATATTAAATTTTATAAAAAAAATATATAATCGGAATACTCGCGGGTATTTGAGTCATTATCCGTACCCGTCCCAAACCCTAATTGTATTTTTCACAACTACTCGTACCGGTCGCAAACCCGTTTACAACTACTCGTACCCTACCCATTAGGGTTCGAGTAGACCGGGTATCCGGAAATACCCGTCCCATTGTCATCCCTATTCATAAGGTGTTTACTAAGCATATGTTTGGGTATAAATATGAGTTAATTGCGCCAAAAGTCCTGACTTTTTCACGAATTTCAAATTAGTCTAAACTTTTCAATATTTACAAATAAGATCTCAACTTTTAACCTCTTTTGCAAATCAAGTCACTAGGGAGCTGGAGATCTGCCCGGTGGCTGACGTGTCAGATTTTTTTCCACGTCACCCTGAACCTGTATAATGTAAAAAAATAGATAAAATCATACGACGTCGTTTTAACAGCAGAAATCAGATCCGATCGCCGCCATCCCCATCTTCCCATCCAGCCACTTCCCCTCCAATCGGCGACAACATATTCAACCAGTTGATGAATCACGGCAGATTGCATGATTACATGACTCATCTTGCAACCAAACACAAGACCTATAGATTGATGGCCCCCTTTCAAAGTGAAGTTTACACCTATGACCTGCAAATGTC
This sequence comes from Pogostemon cablin, assembly GCA_023678885.1. Taxonomy (NCBI): domain Eukaryota; kingdom Viridiplantae; phylum Streptophyta; class Magnoliopsida; order Lamiales; family Lamiaceae; genus Pogostemon; species Pogostemon cablin. The sequence continues at coordinate 12,574,288 of CM042962.1, read as the reverse complement.
GAGTGTATTCTTAAAACCAACTTCCATAACTATGGAAAGATATCATATCTGTCGCCTTTTATTTTTTTCATCTGTAGAAGATTGAAGGATAAGGATAAATCAAATCCTAATAATTTATCAGCAGAAATCAGATTTGATTATCTGTAATTGTTCACGCACAGCCGCCGCTCCTCCTCCCTCCTCTCGCAGGTGAACAGCAGCAGGCACGACACCACCATCGCGAATCGGAGCTGAAAGTCGTCCGTCAGCCAATGTCGCCGCGCCTCCATCGGGTCTTGTCTTGCCATTTTTGCCTATTCACGGGTCGATCAGGACCCAACTCACGCGACAGACTCTCCTCTGCGCATTCGATGCACGTGCCCCCCACTTCCACCGTAAGCGGCGTCGGCACCCACTCCTCCACCTCCAGGAGCTCTATCCTGAACAGCGTGCTCAGGATCCACGTACACCGTCTCCATCCCCGCTGCCTTCGAGTATATTGGCCTGCTGTCGTGGTAGATGTCCACCTAGAGATCGACTCCGTCGTGTCGGGGATGCGTGACCGGTAGCTGCCCTCGGGTGTTCGTGGCGGAGGAAGGGGAAGGAGTCGGAGTAGAAGGAGCGGTGGCTGGAGGGGAAGGCGGGGACGACGGCGGTGAGTGGGAATACCCAGCTTGTGGTGGACTGGAGGAGCAATAAGCATGTAACGACGCCGTTTGAGTTTATTTAGTTTTTATTTTATACAGGTGGCGGGTGATTTGGAAAAAAATCCGACATGTCAGCCACCGGGCAGGCCCCAACTGCCCGATTGCTTGATTTGCAAAACAAACATAAGATTGAAAACTTATTTATAAATATTGAAAAATTTTAACTAATTTGAAATTCATAAAAATGTAATGGTTTTTGGGGCAATTAACCCTATAAATATTTCCAAACTTGTCCTACCTACAAACATAAATGAAGAAACGTAATATAATGTATGAGAATAATTTGTGTGACATCGTTTTAAAATTATCCATTTAAATAATGTTGAACAAACTTATTACTTACTCATTATTAAGTCGCATGCAATTAGGAATCACCCTAAACTTGAATAAATTTTCAGTTATAGTTTATAATATAAACTTGAATTTCTGAATTGCAATAGGGGAAAATACGTATAGATCACTTATTTCATTTTTATTTTTCATTTCTAATTCCATCTATTATATTCTTGATGCAGCTTGTTATAAATAATATCCAAATTTTCATCACATATTAAAGAGTTTAATTAATAGTCATTAATTATGATATACTACATTTATCTCGTAATAACATTCACATTTCATTTGTAAATTAAAAAAAAAAAAGTAAAAAGTTGTCTTTTTTAAAATTTAATAGAGAATAAGTTATTCACGAATCCGGGAAATTTTTATCTATTTTCTATCGTTTTGACGGCATGGCCAAGTGGTAAGGCGGGGGACTGCAAATCCTTTTTCCTCAGTTCAAATCCGGGTGTCGCCTGATTACCAAAAACAAACAAGGAACCCCATTCTGTTGACTCTACCAGATAGAAGAAAACTCGTATTTTATCAAAAGAAGAGTTTGATCCTGGCTCAGAAGGAAATATAAAATAGAATTTCATGCAACAAGTGACTAGATCTTCTTCATAATTTTGTAATTTGTTGTCTTAATTTTCTACAAGAATATCGTTATCAATTATTATTACTAAAAATCTACTTGCAATATTAAAAATCCTTCAACTAAATCGGTTTCAATTAATTGCATCTGACTATCAAACATGAAATAGGAAAAACTCATGATTTTGAAAATTTGTAATCATTGCCAATATTATTACACGGATATAATATATAATAATCTACATTAATCATTAATATGTACTCGAACAACGTTAATGTAATTTCATGATAAAATTATCATTTTTATTACTACTTTTTTAGTATTTCACTATCCTCGAAACCAGGGGCGGATTCAGAAAATAATTTTTGGGGTACAGTCGACATGTAATTATAAAATATTATTTATTTAAAATTTAAAATTATATATAAATAAATTAAAATGCAGAAATTTAATTATTGTTGACACCATTTAATTTTTTTTTATAAAAAGAAATTTAATGTATTATTATCATGCATTTATAGTATATATTTAAAAAAAAGTAATGAATTGAATGTATATATTTATGTTACAATTAATAATTTAAGTAATAAGTGAATAATGAAATATGAATGCTTTTATAAAATATGAATATTAATATATTGTGTGTATATATAAGTAAAGTAGAAAAAATATCAAGGTTTAAAAATAAAATAAAAAGAAAAGATGTAGGATAGCATTAGAAAATAAAACATATGATGTATAAAAAAATAGAGAATACAAAGAAATTATATAAATATAAATAAAGAAATGAATAAATTATAAACTAAAGTTTAGAGAATACAAAGAAATTATATAAATATAAATAAAGAAATGAATAAATTATAAACTAAAGTTGTGGGAATAATGTAAATTTAAAAAGGAATAAATAATGAAAATGGTAAATAATAGATAAAGTTGTAGAAATAATAATATAATAAATAAAATAAAATAAAAGGGAAAAGGGATCCCATGGTTTGAACTCTCAAACTCACTACTGCACTACATGTGCTAACCACTAAACTACTATGCATATTAGTTGTTATATCCAATATATATAGGTATTATTTTCATTTTGGGGTACAGCTCTACTAAAAAGGTGGTGAAACTATTACTCCCTCCGTCCCACGTATTTTTACTCACTTCCATTTTGGGGTGTCCCATGTAATTTTACCCATTCCATTTTTGGCAAAAATACATAATATTTTATTAACTACTTTTTACAATCTCAATAACTTTAATTACTTTTTTACACTTTATTCATCATTCCCAATAACTTTATTCACATTTTCTTTTTAAATTACTAATTTATTCATACTTTCTCTTACATTATATATTAAAAAAGTAAAATGTATTAATCTCCGTGCCAGTACAAACGAGTAAAAATACTCGGGACGAAGGGAGTATTATTAATTTATTATAAACGAATAAAGATAATAAAAAAAGGGAAAATTCAAGCAAAATCGATTAAACTAATACCCAGTAATTATTTTATTTGGTTGCATTTCCATGACTTTGAGGTACAGAAGTGAACGCTGACGTGGCAGTTACACCCTCAGTTTTCCGTTTCCGCTTCTGGAGGCGGTAAACAAAAACGACGGCGGATACCGCCAGCAATACGACGCCGGTTAACCCACACACAGCGCTCGCCGCCAGCAACCCCACCCTCACGTGATCTCTCTCCCCGACGTCACGTGCTCCTCCTCCCTCAGCGTGAGCGCTCACCCACGTGTCGCTAATATTCTTCGCCTCCGGCAGCTGCACCGTCGCGGCGGCTCCGAAGAACGACCGCATTCCCTTCACGCCGCCGTATGGCGACGACGGCGGGATGGCGTGTTCCTGATAGGCTAATCCGTGGTCGGAGGGGCGGAGGTCCCTGCCGCCGACGATTGCCGCTAAAGCGGCGAACGCAACGACGCCGTATCGGATGAGATTGTGGCCCATGAAGAGAGGAATTTTGGGGGAGAATGTTGGGGTTGGGAGTGTTGAAGTGAAGTGAAATCAGACGAATTCGGACAGTAAACTCGTGAGTAGTTGTCGGAGACAAAAGCTGTAATGTGGGGGAAATAGGAAGAAGACAGAGGGATTGATTAGGATGAAAAGGAATGGTTGTACGTTGTGGATGAGAGATTGTACTCTGGAAAAGCCAAAGAAATAATGGGCACATGTAATCGAAAGCTGGGATGCCTTTTACCATAAAAAGTATTCTATCTCGTCCATTCTTTCGGCTTGTTCTAATTTGTTTGGCATACTCACATGTGACTCTCTCTTTTACTATTTAAGTATTAACCCCCTTCATATGTGACTTGCAAATATATACAGTAGAATCAATATTATTTGTGCTCTCAATTATGAGTTCAAGCTCCTCTATATGCAACGGTGGATCTAAGAGGATATATGTACTTTTTTTTAATGTGTATAATTATAGAGGAAAGGTACATAGTGTTGGCCCTATTGTAACTTTGAGATTTTTGGACAAGCTAATTAGCTCATGTGAGATTTTAAGACAGTTGCTTTTTGTGTGTCTATTTAAAATAAAATATTCCTTCCATCCCATCAAAATTTCAACCACTTTTAATTTCCCTCCATCTCACATCAGTTTTCACTTTCTTAAAAAAAAAATCCTACCTAATACATTTAACATATTTTATCATTCATTTATTATTACAAAAAATACTATAATAACTTCCGAAAAATTACAATTTTCTTGATCTGCCAATAAAAGGTGAAATTTTTGTGGGAGGAGGTATCGAATGAAGGAAAAGCTTTCCTTTCATGGATCAGCCTGTTTACAAATTACAATCAAAACGACGTACAATACAACTAGCCAATGAATTAATTGGCTTTTACTTGTAGCTCTTGGACACCCATCTGTTGTGCCTCTTCAGCTTAATGTTTACTTTTGTTATCTTCTAAGAAAATTGACCCAATCCAACTATTCGATTATTGTGTTACATTTTGGTGTTATATTTCTTATTATGTACCGTTGAATGATTGACACGTATGATATAATAAAACATATACCCTAAAAGAAAAACTTAAACCCTAAGAGCAATTATTGAGATTTTATTCCTCGCACACATTTCACGCATTTAACGTTTATAATAGAAGATGTAACACAAAGTGCAACAGAACATCCAAGATCCAATCCAAGTAGAGTAAGGCTTGCGTGCACCCGGGGGCACACTGTGCGCCTTTAGAATTTAGTATTATGGATAAGGGTACATTGTTTTGTTCTAAAGGGTATACACTTTAATTAGTAAAGGTACACTAATTTGTTCTAAATGGTATACACTTTTCATTAATGAAAAAAATAAAGGGTGCACATCTTTATACTAAAGGGTATACAATTTAACACAAAATTCTAAAGGCGCACGGAGTGTGCCCCATGTCGTCTCCGGGTGCACACAAGTTTTTGCCATCCAAGTATTCGACTCTCTAGTTCAGCTCGATAAGACAAACTCATAAATAGAATCTGCTCGACTCGATATCGCTCATTTAAATGCGAGTTTGAGCTCGTAAAATAAAATAAAATAATACTCACTTCGTCAACACTACACTTCACACTTAATCCTATTTAATAAAATTGGTTAAAAAAAGTTTTTTTACTAATTTTATTAACCTTTATGAGTATTTTAATATTTTTAGTTAATAAATAAAGTTCTAAGCAATTACAAGTGTTTTTTAACCAATTTTATTAACCTTTATGAGTATTTTAATATTTTTAGTTAATAAATAAAGTTCTAAACAATTACAAGTGCAAGGATGTGGGGTGTTTTAGTATTTTTATACAATAAATAAAGTTATAAATGCAAGGAAAGACTAATAAATTTGAAATTAAAATAATTTTTAAAATTATTGGATAAAGAATTTTTTTTCTTCCCTTTTTTGGGTACATAGAATTTTGTGGAACAAACAAACAAAACAAGTGTGAAAGATTATATAAAAAAGAGGGAATAGTATATTTTAAGTTTAACTATAATTATTTGTATTATTTATAATAATAAAAGTTACTATTATATTACTATTATTATCATCGAGTCTAATTAATTTCACAAGCTCGATTCAGCTAGCGATGAGTCAAACCGAGTTATCCAGCGCTTTAATAACCAACCTAAATGCTCAGTATTTGGTTAATTCGAATAATTTAAAATGCTCAAAGTAACCTCTTAAATCAAAGGATAGGCCCAATTTTTAAAGTAGTAACACAAAGATTAGAAAAATGAGGAGCATTAATTATGAGAATCATTTGTGATCGGAGTTAGTTAAATCAGCTCTAACTTGTATCCACGACGACATAATATCAAAAGCTTGTTGAACTATCTGATTTGGTTCGCCAATCAGCTGGTGCCACGTCCCCTCGAAGATCTTCAAAGTCTTATCCTTGCTGGCCACTCTTTTGTACACGTACTCCGCCCCTCTTGGGTCACACACCACGTCATCTCCGCCATGCATGATCAGCATCGCCACCTCCACCTCCCCACACTTCCTCTGAATCCAATCACACACTCTCAGCAGCTGCAGCGCCGTCGCAGCCGTCGCCCTGCCGCATGTCTGCCTGTTCGGGCTCGACTCCGCCAGCTTCTTCTTCCACCCCTCCCTGTACGACCGGCTCACCGGAGGGCTCGTTATGGCGATCCGCCACCTCGGTGCCACGTAGGCGGCGGCTGGGAGGAACTTCTCCAGTGGCCAAACTGGTTTGAATTTCTTGGAAACTTCAAACATTGCTCCACTCACTATCAGACCTCTCCATTCTTTCTTCTGCTTCAGGCAGATGAGTACGGCGAGCGCTGCTCCAAGCGACTCGCCGTACAGGAAATGTGGCAGCCTCGGGTGATCGGCTCGAACAGAGTCGAAAAACTGGAGGCAGTCATCCAACAGAGGGTTGATATCGGTGATGTGATCACGGGGCCCGTCTGAGAAGCCGTGACCTTGTAGGTCGAGGGCGCAGACGAAGAAGCCGGCTTTGGCTAGAGCCACGGCGTTGAGCTCAGAGAGCCAGCCACTCTCTAAGGTGTAGCCGTGGATCATGCCCACGAGTCCTTTCAACCCGGAGTTTGAACCTACTCTGGGTTGCCAGGACTGAGTGAAAATCTTCATGTTGTGGTGGTTGATCATGAAGCTTTCATGGTGGGATATGTGGTGTTTCTGGTAAAACTCCCCCATGGTTAAGTTGCCATAAGGGCTATTCTCATCTGCTTCATGAATGGGGTGAGCCATTTGATCTTTTTTCCAAGTGTTGCACAATGTCTACCATAGATAAAGATATAAGGCAGTGTTGTTTATCATTAATTTCCCTCTTCCCAACTGTCTCTACGGTTCGACATAAATGAAACTTACTAGTTTATTTTGAACCTAGCACTATCAAATAGGTTCAAATTTCCTATTAGATTTTCTTCACATTTTTTGTTTCCGACCCTAGATAACTTGCACCACCTATAACATAAAAACATCACTTCAATCTCAAAATGCATGTGAATTTCAAAACTATCACCCATCACTTAACATACATAATATACATTATTACTTAAAAAGACTACATTGTCTCCCAAAAGTTAATAAAAAATAAATTATGTATGTTTTCAGTGCAAATTATCATGGGACGGGGAGTAATACTCTAATTTAAACAAGATTATGTACATTCATCTCAAATGTAATAGTTAGTCTCCTGTAAACCAGGTTCAAGATGTAAGCTCTATGGTCCCCCTTTAGTTTAAACCCTAGCAATAGATAGGTTTAATAGGATTGAAATGAGGAATCACAGGGTTTACACCGTGAACTCGATTTACACAAGTGTTTTCCTAAAAGTAAACACCATTGGCAGAGTGTAACAGCTAATTCAACCGAATAAAAGGCTCTCCTAGAGTAACAATTGAATCTCATTGAGATTTGATAATTTATGTTGCTCCTACGAACGTTGTTTCAACCACTTTAGCTGGAAATGGGGCACACATATAGATCAAACATCTACATCAAACAATTAATGATAATTTGCTTTAACAGGGGGGTGAACCTTTTGCCAAACCACCCCTATGTAAATAAGTTAGGAACCACCAAGAACTTTTCAACTGCCACCATAAATTTCAATGGTGAAGTGGTGGTTTCTCAACCTCACAAATCCCTCTGTTCCATCCACTCGTCCGTACTACATTTTACAGAAATCAGAAAACATAATTACTGCATCGTACTATTCTCTTCGTCCTGCAAATAATTCGCGTTGCAGTTGAGATCTATTCAATTTTTCATCCCTAGTAGAATTCAAACCTCATAGCTCTATATTACTCACTCCATTCACCATCCACAATTTAACACGCAAGGCAAAAAAAATGGCTAGTTTTCAACTTTCTATGAGAAGCTCTAAAAATCACTATTAGGCAATAATAGTGCAGATTATGAGTACATTATTATAACTAGTTATTATGTAGACGTGAGAGAAGCATAATCACAAAACAATATGTACCTTCTTTCCATCTCATGATATTTGTATAGATGTAGACAATACTTACAATTGAACCTAGTACAAACATCGCGGGATCAATTAATCCAGTAGCACCAGCAAGTTGATCAAATTTTGAGTATTATGATCAACAGATATAGAGGATAGTGAAACCCCCCCCCCCCCCCCCCCCCCCCATTTCTGATGAAATTACAAAATGAGACATCTAATTCGGCCACAAATATGGCTTTTTTTTTTTTTTTTTTTTTTTTGCATGCATGCATGCAGCATTATCTGTGGCCATTTCCATCTGTTTCTTTCATCATGGTGTTCCAGGCAAACAAGGCAGCTCCAACGGCAGGTTCGGCCTTAGGAAAATATCAAACACAGTGTCAAGCAAATGGACATATTTCTAGTGTGAAATATTTGTAAGAGAGACTTAAATGGGAAACGCATAAGCATCGAGGGGGAAGAAGGGGGTTGTCATCTTTGATATTGAGAGCTAATTTGTCTATTTTTATGATTGAATGAGATGTTCAGTCAGCACTAAAATGATACTAATGGACTCCATGTATGCTATTTCTGGCTGTCACCGAATGCAGTCCTGATTGGTGAATGCTGGACTAGATCTTTGATATCAATTTCGAAGACTACATCAACTACTATTACTGGTGCTGATACATTAAATAGCAGCAATTAAGAGAAATAAAAAAAATTTAGAACCAATAATTACTCAAGAAGACATATAAAGTATATGTATTTAATGTTTAATGACATTGAAATGCCTGCTTGCTATGAGATCTAAAAACTGCAGAAATTAATAGATGAACCATGGCTCTCATTAACCAAAATAAGTAAATTTGTGATGGAAGGAACAGAATATTGTCCAGAAAAGATTATAGTCAAACTAATAGCAAACTATGCATCCAAAATCAATTCAGCAAATGAGGGAGTCTAACCTTTGGTCTGATAGGACAAGCCCTAGGGAAGGCCTTCAAAATCGAATCTGTAACTTCACTCCCTATATCCCAGCTCTTATTCGCTCCAAGGACTCCGCCAACCATGACAACAGGGAAAGAATCATTCCCATCTGCAATAAACTTTTACTTACTTTTGGTTGTCATTTAAAAAGTTGGTGCTTCGTGAAAGTTGAGCTGACAGTGAATTTGATGGAGAATTCAACAATTTTAAGACTAAATGGAGATGGTAGTCCTCATGCTAGATTTTCAATTGAAAGGTGCATGCGAAGGAGGAAACAACAAGAACTTAAATCCCAACATTTTGTGTCGGTGGTGACCCCTATGTTTCACATGTATATAATACAAAAACAAACAATGTCATACCTTCTCCAGCCAAATGTAGTCGCTGAACTACAGCTTTAACACTTATAGATAATTCCTGCACAGCATTGTTCAAGATCTCATCTGCAATTTGATCACCAGCTTCAGCACAAGATACCACAAGAGGAACTAGTGCTGCAATTCTGGCCCATGAAGAATCTGCATAGGTCCACCTAAATTCAAATAAGCAACAAAATAAAAAAGTTGATAAAATACATGGTTAACAAGTGCAAAATCCATGAGATACTTCAGCTGAGTCAATTCACTGATTTGCTTAAAATGCAAAATTTTCACAACCTTTGATTGGAAGAGATTTTGAGGTCACGCAACTTCAATTCTTAACTCTTGACAACAGAAAATTGGAAGGAAAATAGGCTGGGCCTTTTTTTTTTTAAGTTTAGGAGCACTGCAAAGTAATGCAAAGGAGATAAATCCCTCAAGAGATATACCCTATAATTTCATCTGGAGAGGAAAGACCAAGTGATTGCAGAATATAATTTGTTAGCATTGTTTCTGGACCACGGCCATCATGAGACTTCATCACTGCTGTTAGTGCCCGAGAAGCAATTCCATAGCCACTGGAAGTAGCAACAATCATTAATTCAATTCTCAGTAATACAGAACATATACATTATGTCAAACAGCAAACAAAAATACAATTCTTCTTTACTTGAACCTGCAGATCGTAATGTTTTTATCATAAATGAATAAGGTATATGAGTTATGCTCATTATTTACACAAAGAAGGATAAATGTTGATTGGGGAAAGGCCAGCATTTCTAAACCCATGGTTGCAGCCAGATCATTAGCTTTAACTTTGGCAGGTTTCACGCTTTCACTCTTTTGTGGATCATTTGTATCAAAATCTTTCATGAATTTCCACACAAAGGAGCAATTGTCATAATGAATTATAAAAAGCAGGACTCAAATTAAACCCATTAATGACTAAACATGTTCTAACTGTGTTACATGTAAATCACATGGCCAACTCTCACCCAGAGAATATTAAATAAGCATATTAGGAACACTTGTGAACAGCAATTATCAGAATTTGTTCATGAAAATAAAAGATTATTATCCCACCAGAAGCAACCTCAAATGCTGAATTTACCTCCCCCAGTCCCCTAAAACAGGTCCTGCACCAGCAGCACGAGCCTCTTTTCCATCTTCAGTAAATCCGTAAGCTATACATCCAGTACCAGCAATTAAAACACACCCATAAAGTTTCCCCATCGTTCCACTAGCAAGAGCTGCTACAGCATCATTCTTGACGTATATCTTTACATTATCAGGAAATATGTTCCTGAAATACTAATACTTAATCAATAATTGCACACTTGATTATCCAAAATAGCAAATGCTCAGAAATATCTCACATGAGAAACAATTGACTAGTTCTGCAATGTTTACAATTACAAAACGAAGCTCCAGTAACCATACTTATAGATTCTGTAGCGAACACCAGAAATCATGTTACACCATCTTTTCTGATCCCATTGTAGAGTATAAATTAAATTTAACCTTCATTGAATCTTGAACTTTTCAAGAAACGCGAAAACAAACAAAGGAAACTTTTATCATAATTTTTTCTTACCTTTTTTTATTCACCCAGATCACACAAGGTTTATAAGCAGGGCGGTACGCTCAACTCTCTCGCGACCCCTACTCTGATCAAAAGACTAAAGGCCCCTACTGATACCCACCCGGGCATCCCTCTCTCACTGTAAGAGACATCCTTAGAATCCATAGTCATTAATAGAGTTTAGACTCTTTAATACAAGGATTGAATTAAGGCATTAAGAGATAACTCTAGCAACAGGGCAAAGCTACATACGCTTAGTACATAGGAACATTAAGGAATGCGTTCGGGCTTACCGACTAGGTAATCCCTTCACTCTCTAAAGAGTTAGTTCCTTATTGTCCCTTATGTGACAGTTAGAATCCTAAATCCAAATGGTTATATAAAGTTTCCATTCAGTGTCTAACTCGATCTCTGTTTCAACTTTAAGCAATATAGGCACAAAATCATATGTAACTGTTATGATTGATTGTTCCTAAAATAACTATAATACTATTTGAGTCTCTCCATATCCAATTCCTAGAATTACCACTAGAGTCTTTCAACGTCCAATTTATTGGTTTGATAATCAATGATGCATACACATTGCTCAAATCGTTTTGAAATTAATGTTATGAAGAATCAAATCTCTTATCGGTTTAAAGGAATGAGCCAATTTTAACAAAACACAATACCTTATCCAATTCAATATCCTGTCCTGGTCTGTTGGATGGTTGACACCTGAAACCCCCAAGCAAATAGCCCGAACTGCTGAAACACTCTTGCCAGCTCTAAGAAGAGTATCTCTAATAACTTGTTCAAGTGTTTCTCTAGCTGCATTTTCTGTAAGAGCGATTAAATAAACAGTAAGATCCACAAATTCATAAAATCAGACAAAATGATCAGAGGATTCTCCTTTTCCATCATATATCAAATAAAAGAACTTAAACATGAGAGATATTTTTTTGTATGGCTCATTTTGTGCAAAAGGCTACTTTGCATTGCTTAATACCAAGTGACAATGTTCTTCTCATAGCAATTGCCATTTTAAGGATAAGGGGAAAAAAAAGTCCCTCCGAAAGCTGTATGTAAATTAAGGAATTGTGAATTTTCTACTACTTATGGTTATAAGTTGAATACCACTGTATTGAAGGCCAATAAACTAATACGATAGTGATTTTATCATCGAGAATAGCAATAACAGGGGGAAAGAAAAAATTCTATATTCCAAATTAAGAAAATTGAGGTGTCTTGGTCGAGTGAGGTATTTCAACAAGCTATAACTGGAAATTTTCAAGCCTAAAAAGTTTCGAAGAAGCAAACACAAATTCCATCAGTAGCCGCCATATAAATCCAGAAACATTGAAATTATAGCGCCAAAAACTAAAAATAACGATAATAACACTAATAAGAAATGAGAATTTTCCATGAGTGCATTGTTTATAAGCAGGAATACCTCCGACGCTATTGTGGTTAGAACAACCGGCGGCAACGCGGCCGAGGACGGGAATAGGATCCGGCAATTGGCGGTGATCGGAGAAGGGGAAAAGCGGCAAACATACGCATACGGTGGAGGTTGTACCGCCGTCCACCCCCAATATAACCGCTTCTTCATTGCTGCTGCATTCCTCCGACTCAGAGCCCATCACTGTGAGTCAGAATTGTTATGATTCCCCTTTTTCCGTATTTTGGTGTTGATTGCTGATGATCTGTAGAAGGTGGAATAGTCAAAATCTGTAATCACTTCAAACGAATACTTTTTTTCTGCAGGTTTTCTATTCCTTTCTCTTTTTGGCAGAACTTCAAATGACTAGTGGTTGGCTTTCAAAAAAAAATAATGAACATATAATTCGTTTCTATAATTAGATTTAAGGATGTGTTTGTTGTGTTTCTTTTGTAAAGTATACCCAAATTTTTTAGTTATATCAATGTTGAAAATATCAAAAGGCATACTAGTCTCATCCGAAAATTAGACTATCAGGTGATGTTTAATTTAGGTTTTTTATTTCAAATTTAAATTTAGAGTTTGACTAGGGTGCACTTGATAATCCTTAAATTATTAAATTTTTTTAAATTTCCCCTAAATACATACACCTACTAATCCTATTAACGTTTAATCACCCTTTATCAATTGAATATTACTTTTATTAAAATATTATTACTTTTATGTTTTGTAAAACGGCCTCCAAATAAGTATTTTGAATGCAGCATAGCATGTGTTAACACCACACCAGATCTTTTGAGTCATTTTCGTGTATTATATTTTGTGCCACATTTTAAATTGACACGTAAGATGAGAAAATAAATTCAATCATTATCTCTAGAGTTTAAGGTTAAAAGTATGATTTCTCTCTTCTACATGTCGTCCATCTTAACGATATAGTATATGATGTACCAAATAACAGAGAGCTCCCACAGTGTTAACACCATACATAAAAAAAGTTGAAAGTTGGGCCAAATTAGGGGTGTCAATTTGGGCCCGACTCACGGGTACTGATTAGCCATAACTTGTAGTCGGGTTGACCAATTCAAGAATTTATCGAACCACAGGGAGGAAGGCGCTAGTGGTTAAGCGATCTCACGTTTTTCGTAATTTTATTGAGACGAATCATCAAAGTTTTGGTTATCAAACAAGTAATTAAAATCAATCAAAGCAAGTAAACAAAATGGAATGAGTTGATTAGTTTTCCAAGTTAAACAAAAGTGAGATTAACAACAATTAAGAAGTGGCAATTTTAGGAACTATGTATCAAATTCATATGCATTATGGATAAATGATTAAGGGTCAACACTAATTTCTTCTAAATTTCCTCTCGAAATGAATAGAATGTGAATCCAAACAAGAATCCCAAAATAGCTTAATGGATTGGTTCTCACTCAAACAATTTTATCTAGGTACTAAGCTTAAATGAGAATCCCCTCACACAATCAATCAACCTCTCGATCAAACCAATCGGATGTCCTATCAAAGGGTTCTAAATCCTAAAGAATGTCTCTATATCTTTAACACTTATAATGCACATAAAGTGTATGATGAATTGATTCAATTTACTATACTAAACATATAATTGATTTCTCAATCTAATCAGATGTCTATGACAATTAATCACACAAACCAACAATACACATCAAGCAATTAATAATCAATGATAGAAAATCATAAATCCATTCAACACATGAATTAAAATACATAGATCCCCAAAATTAACCAACAATTCTCATGTTGCTAATCTCATAAGGGAGATTAACCTATCATCTCCATAAGATAATTAACATAGACATTAAAAACCTTACAAGTCATGATAATCAAATAGGATTACTATAAAAATGGATAAAAACTCTCTTGGATTGGCTCCAATGGTTATCTCTCTCCTTTCCTTGCAATTTTCCTCTTTTCCTTGCTTCTTCTCTTCACTTGGATGAAGAGTTTTTGGTGAGATGATGATGGGATGAATAGATGGATGGAAGTGATGAAGGATATGATGTAAAATGAAGGAATTGGTGTGTAGAGTGTGTGGGCAGCTGAATTTTGGATCCAAGATTGATCAAATGTTGAATGGAATGGTATTTATACCCTTGGAGATCTTCTAGAAGGAATCTGGAAATCTTCTGAAATTTTACACCTACACGACTCAAGTCCAGTACACGGCCCGAGTCGTATCTAGGATTTCTGATCAATAATGAACTTCAGACAGCGCAAGGTTCGTGCGCGGTACACGGCCACAGGGGTGGCCGTGTTGTGATTTCTGACAACAGCGCACGACTAATTCTTACAGGCCCGTGCGCGGTACACGGACCGTGCGCGCTACACGCCTCGTGTACCAAACACGGCTGACCGTATTTGTTCTGCTTTGCTTCCTTCTTTCTCCCGACTCTATTTTCGCTCCGTTTTTCACCTGTTTTAACATTATAAGTTCATTCTCACACAATTCCATAAAAACACATAACACTACCAAAATACACATAAAATACGGATAAAATAATAGGAAAATCAAATATAAAAAGACACTAAAATTTAGGTGAAAATAACGACAATCAGGTACCCACCCGGCCCGCACGATATCGGCCGGCCCAGACTCGCCCCGAATTGAAAACGGGGCGAACCTGCCAAAAAACAAATATTATATTTTTTATTTTAATAATCATTTAAAAGTCTAATAATTTACTACTAATTTTATGATTATTATTATTTTTTTTAAATAATTATTATTTGAAGTTATAGAGAATTATGAAATGAGAGAATTAGTGATTTATGGGTGCACATAAAATTTTAAAAAAATTAAAAATATATAAAAAAACTTTAAAAAAAAAGTGTGGTGGGGCGGGGCGGCCCATCCCATTTGGGTCTGGGTTATAAAGTAAGACCCGCGCAGATTCAAGGCGGACACTTTTTTAACAGGTCGGGTCCGGGTAGTTGGGTGCCCGCCTCAGACCCAGCTGTTGACATCCTAGGCCAAATTGGGATTCAAATATTCATGTCGTTCTTATCCGTGGATGAGATATTATAGTTGCAAAACCCATGTCGTTATTGGTTGAAGACTGAAGAGTACATTTGGCGGTCAGTGCCTGTGAATTCTATTTAAAATAATAATAAAATAAAATTACCCTATTTTAGGAATATTTGTTTAAATACTCAATTTAACAAAAATGCTTTTAACTCAATTATACATATTAAAATTCCATTAAATTTTTTAAATTGAATAACAAATTGAGTCAATAGTATTTTTATTATTATAAGGATTTTAACATTTATGAGACACTCTCTTGTGAGATGAATGTGAGACTGGTCGACTCATCACTAAAGTATGTTTATTATATAGATAAAATATGTTTATTTATAGTTAAAGTATGTTAATAATACATTATATTATAACACGCATACTTTAATGCATAATCCAGGATACTTTAGAAAACATACTTTAATAACCATTAAACATACTTTATATATGCAACAAGCATACTTTAGTGATGGATCGACCAGTCTCACAAAAGACTTTGTCTTTTTTTACTAGAAACATGACATTAAAAAAACTGCTAAATTTAAGATTAATAACTGTTAAATGACCACCTTATTTAAAAGCTTAAGTTAATAGAGGGTTGAATCGTTTAATACTTAATCAATTTACACTCTAACACGCCCCCTCACATACAGACGAGAAATTTTTGCCTCAAGCCTTGCATGTTAAATGACCACCTCATCTAAAAACTTAAGCTGATACAGAGTTAAATCATTTAATACTTAATCATTTTACAATCCAACAATAACTAACTTTATAAATTAAATAATTACTATACTATCCTACATTAAAACTATTGGGTGCTCCATAATTACCCTTAAATTTAAAGGTTATATTGAAAATTTTCCCAATATCTCTAAGCACCACATGAGCGCCTGTCGACAATAGAATTTTGGGCTTGATATGGGCGAATATGGGCCTTAAGCCTAAAAGCCCACTTAAAATTTTGGACAAAAAATCCTATGGCTATCACAGTAACTAGTTAAGGTCCAATAGAGTGTACGGATTTAGCCCACTCACACGCTTACATATAACTTGTAATAGTCATGAGAGAATTCAAAAGTTTCAAAATTTTAATTAATTAATTTTCCATAATTTTTTAAGAGTGATACTATTGTCACCCAAAACAATACTGAAGACATCCAATTATTTAAAAAATATAATATGAAAAGACTTAAATATCCCTAATACACCTCCATCCAAAATAAACACATCCCACTAATCTCAAAGCAAGAACTGCTTTGCACACCCAAAATCTAAACTTCCGGCCAAAAGTTAGATTTAATATTCCACTTTCTATCGAATACATATCTTCACCAAAATTTAAATTATGATTTATAATGATACTTTTCTCAATTTTCATAATTTTAAACATATAATTTTTTTCCACTCAAAATCCCTGTATTTTTTGAGATTTTAGATGAAAAATATTAAGTCAATCATACATTTTCCAATGATGTAAGATTCATGGCATCCGCCTCCTCATTTATGAATTAGGACAAACTAGAATGTCAATTCTTGGATCTCAAAATTCAATTATAATTGATTTGTCAATTAGTATTTTTTAAAACATCTTCAATTTCACAATCAAACTGGATGCAGCAGAAGAAATCATTCATTGCCACCAAAATCTCAAAAATATTTCAGCCATCGTCTTCTTCGGCAAAGCACATGTCGGGAATAATCATCGTCTTCTTCGCCACAGCTCATTTCGGCAACCATTTCCACGCCTTAGCAGACATGATGCTCCGCCATTTTTAATCCTTTCAATCTACTGGTATAAACGGTTGTCCGGCCATTATTTCACTAAAGTGTATGAATTTGACATTTTTGGGTGTTTAAAGCAATTACTTCTTCGGGTGTGTGATTTTAATTTTTTTTTATAGCTTTATGTAGTGGGGTTTAGATCTTTTCATGTTATAATTTTTAAGTAATTGGGTGTTGTTAGTAATGTTTCGGGTGACAATAGTGACACCCTTCTTTTAATCACATTGTTTTGTGATGTACTATAAAACTCAATCTTCTTATATATTAAAACAAAATAATTTTCCCAATTTAGATTGTAAAGTGTGAGGTGTCAAATTGTGGTGAATTTATCATTTATGATTATTATAAATATGTGAGGTGGCGTATTTAGTATTTTGATTTGTTGGACAGGTTCAAACCTTAATGACTATATTTATTTTAAATTATTTGTTTATGTATTTTCTTAAATGATAATTTTAAAGTGGACTATGAATGTATAATGGATTGGGCTAAAAATTTAATTAAAGAAAAGAATAATAATTGGACTTATTTTTTTAAAAAAGTTAACATTAGCCTAATTTTTATAATAGCAAAATGGTTGGGTTGAAATCTTAAATAAGAGAATAATGCATGTATTTTTTTTATGTCAATATAAATCTAAACTTTGCATTAATTCAAATTTAATAGTGCATATTCATGATTTATTTAAAAACATAAATATATTTTATGTTACAATTTGTTAAATTATGATTAACTCTTATCTTTAAGTTTACAGGTATCATTCTCAAATTAATCAGCATTTTTAGTAAGTTTTAAAAGATTAATAGTTACGTAGGTTACAAGTTTATTTTATTTATTTATTTTCTAATGACAAATTAATAAATTGAATTTTATTATTGATGTAAAGAGATATTTTTAATTAAATTCAATAGGTATATAAATTAATGTTTAAATTAAAATTATTACAAATAATCATATTAAATAAATTAATATTGCATATCACCGTATTTATATCATTATTTTGCTATTAATTAATTAATTAATCAAATTTTATTAAATATGTATTAAAAAGTTATGAAATGAAAAATGCATCTTTTTTTACTTTTTCTTTAATTAAAAGAAATTAATTAATAGAAGCCCGTAATTTAATTATGGTTGTTTTTAAAAATTACTTTGGAAAATTCATATCTATAAAAAATAATAATAATAATAATAAATTAATTAATTAAAGTATTAAGTTACCTAACTGAAATGTAACTAATTGAAGAGGATAATATATAGTATTAGAATTTCTAATATTTTAAATGTTAATTGATGATTTACTAATTGAATTACTAATTGAAATGTAACTAATTGAAAAGGATAATATACGGTCTTTATTTTTCATGTAAATCAATATTTAGTTTTAACAATATATATATAAAAATGATAATCAAAGATATTCAAGTTCAAATTAATATAACTTAATAAATTAGATTAAAGAAAAAAGAAAAATAAAAACATGATCAATTAGGCCTTTACATCAACAATAAGATTGATTATTTATTATTATTATAATTAAAATGGTGTATAATAATCCTTAAATTATCCTTATTCATCTTATTAGCACAATAAATTATATTAGTCAAAAAGGGATTTTATCCATTATAATCACGTACAATTATGAACTTAATATGTAATAAATGCTCTATATTATAATAAAATTAATCATATTAATAATTTCTATAATTTATTTTAATTTAATTAGTTGGGCCATTCTATTTTCTTTTTCTCTTTCCACATAAACAATTAATTTAATTTTAAGTACCTACAACAGATTGAAAAGCACAAATTAAAATTTAATTTAAAAGAATAATAGTATTAGATATTCTAGATCTTTCTAAATGTTAATTAGTGAATTGATTGAACACTTAATTTTCTATTTTTTTTACATAAAAATTATTATTTTAGTTATAATTAATCAAATTTGTCTAAATACAAATTACAATAACTTAATATGTACTGCTAAATTAGATCAAAACATGATCAATAAAGCGTTGAATCAACCAAAAATAAAATTAAAAATGGTTCAAATAAAATTAAAAATGGTTCTTCTTCTTATTATTAAATTATTCTTATTACTACAATGAATTAGATTACTCAATTAAGAGTTTTATACATCCTAATCACGATAAGTTATGATTATAATAAATAATAGATGTTCTAATGCTCTTTTACAAAAATTAAAAAAAATTAAAAAACTTTCATTATCATAAATTAATATGATTAATTTCTATTAATAAATATAAATTTTAAAACAATAAATAAATAATAAAATACGGTTACCCTCGTCGCACGTGGGCACCACACTAGTAGTGAATAACTATAGAGGAAAAACTATAATTAATATCACCCAATTGTAGCAAGACAAAAATGTTAACTATTTTCAGATCATTAAAATCAATTTCATCTTCTCTGTGCTATATCCCCTTTCAATTCTATATATCATATGTATTGTTAGAGATTTAAATTAAAGGGGGACCACAAACTTTAGAGTAAAAAATGACCCGAATTCACATATTGAGCTATGTAAATCGGATGTATAAGAGTGTGTGTTTCAGCCAAAAAATAGATCTAACTAAAAATCAAAGAGGAATAGAGTTCATAATAATTTTTAGGTACTTTGTGAAAACTAATAATTCTTCTAATTAACAATATATCATGTTCTTTGGTTAAAAAATAAAAGACTAAAAAATTATTTACTCTCATTCATTCATACTTATAATATTTTTTTCATTATTCAACCACTACTTAATTAAATTGAGAAAGTGGATTAGCTGCATTAATAAGATAAGGAGGCACGTTTCCTGCCAAATTAACATAGGATTAGATTGTTGGCTATTACCATCTAAACCAATCAAGTTATCAGACAATGCCATCCAACATTGTCTCTCTCAAAAATGGAATCTTGGACACTACATGGGCTCATATATAATGCAAAATACATTTATTATACAATATTAATAATCAATCTAAAATAAAGAAAAAAAATTATTTAACCCTTCAAGAGGTGTCAAAGTTTCACCATGATAAACCGTGGTTACCAATTTGTACTATGGTTTGGGGCAGGGTGGGTTTATAGCTAGCAAGTGGAGTATAAAAAAAAAAAAAAAAAAAAAAAAGCTCATTGTCTCATTTGACTACTACTATTACAAAATATTTTACTTTATTGATCAATTAATGTTTATGAGATTCATGTCAGTTAAAAAATTATGAATAATGTTAATCTAAAAGTTTTTTTTAATAATATATTTTAATTTTATGTTAAATTAACATGTAAGAAGTGAAGAAATAAAAGATGTCAAATTAGATTGGTGGATTGCATTAATCACAACATATCATTTCGTGGGTTAAAATTGAACAGGTCTCAATGAATTAAGCCAATGATGGACGGGAGGGTGGTTCACTAGTTTTTAATTTCGTTTTCATATTTTTATATAAATTTTATTAAAAAACAGAAACTAAAATAAAGAAATGATAATAGATTATCGAGCTCAAGTAATTGATGGCATTAACCTATAATTCATAAAATTAAATAGTTTATCGAAATACAACTAGTTTGGTTATTGATGAAAATAGATTATTGAACTGAACTAATTGATGGAACTGAAAATAGTTTGTATAATAATAATCAAATTCTCAAATTTCTTTTAATTCATTTTTGATTTAACTTTATATTTCTTATAAATATATTTATATATATATTTCATATAATATATATTAATGTATTTTTCTAAAGCATACATTAACTAGTATTAATACATACTCCATAAATAACATATTACTCCCTCCGTCCCAAAATCGTTGTTTGCGTTACTGTAGACACGGAGTTTAAGAAAAGTTACTTTTTAACTGTAGATAGTCGATTTTTATTGGGTGATGTGAGTATTTAATGTGGTTGTTATATGGTTTAATCGGACTAATCTAACATAATATGGAGAAAGAACAGAAGAAGAAGAACACAAGAATTCCTCCCACGTTTGTGGGAGTTTAAAGTAGAGAGTTTGTTTCTCTCTGTTTTATTTATTTGTATGGTGGAGGAGATAGTTCTCCTTTTACAGTGGTAATGGTAGTGAGCTTGGTGTTGATGGTGAAGATGAACTGATGTTGAAGATGAAGGTGTCGCCCCTTCTTATACAAGTGGGGTGAACCTAGTAGCAAGTGGGCATTAAATGCGTATCTGCATGAGGCTATTAAAAGATATGCGGTGGGATTATCTTCCTAGTAGATATCTTAGGGGATATCTACTAGACTTGTAGGGTGTCAGGCCCAAGTGGGACACTTGGTGGTGGGAGAGTAGAGATGGAGTCGGAGCAAGTGGGTAGAGAGGGAGTCGGAGAGAGAGAGAGTAGGGAGTGAGTGTAAGAGATGGTAAGTGGGTAGAGAGGGAGTCGGAGAGAGAGAGAGTGAGAGTAGGGAGTGAGAGAGCAAGTGGGTAAGTGTAGAGAGAGGAAATGTCTTCCACTTGCTTCTTCTAGGTGGGCGAGCACGTCTCTCCCAATCGCTCGTTCTCTCCTTGTGGCGCTTCCTGCTGTAGATGGGGAGTCCGGGCGCTAGCTCTCTTTCTCGGGCCACATGATGTAATTTTTGGGCTTGGATATGGGCCCTACCACATTAGCCCTCAGGCTTTGGCTTCATGGGGCTTGTAGAGTGAAGGCGAAGCCTCTTAACACATGCAATAAATTATCACGTAAATTTTGAAGACGCAGATGGTGGTCAGGATGAAGATGGATATGAAGGTGAGGATGTCTCTTTGGAGTTGCGAAAGGTTGCCTTGGTTGATAGAAAGGTCTGCAGCCTTAAGTGTTGATGGGACAGCTTCTTCTGGAGATTAGGAAGCTTGCGACTCAGGTGGTGCAGAAGGTTCAGAGGTCGGCTTCGAAGGACTCGGAATACGGAGGCACGCCGGCTCTGAGGACTTCGGTCGGTCGGCGTGGAGGGATCTCAGCTGGTCAGCTTGGTGGGACCTCGGAGAGAGCTCGGCTTCGTCCTCTATGCTATGTGGTAACATAGGTGTGGACCACCTATCGCATTAGCCCCCAAGGTGTAACCATACACAAAAGTGATTGGTCTCCTGGCTATAAAAATAACCCTTTGTTAGCCTCATTAAAAAACTTTCCTATGGAAAAACCCGGTGGGAAAAACCGCAGGTAGGGAAAAAGAGTACCAACTCGTTGGTGAGTCAATCATCTTGAATGTAGCTCTATTACTTCAATTATGTGGTAACTCATAAAGAGGACTCAATTTTAGAAGTGTGAGCCCCCGGCTCCTGTCATGTAGGACACCTTTCTAGGACTCTCGCTTTTGCTCCGGGCTCATGCTATGGCTTGGCGGTCGGCTATGTTGATAGGACCAGATTTGGCTCATATTTTTGGCCCTCTGGAATTCGATTGTGGTCCCAGAAACAGGAGGAGGTGGCTACAGAGATAAGCATAGTGATTAATGCATTGTTACTGCCGAATAAAATATATGAAAGTTATTTGAGATTTATCAAATAGTTTATTATCCCTTGATTTATCATTAGTCATTCGAATGATAGAGCTCGGGCACTAGGGCTCGCATTTTTCTAGGAGCTCGATGACCTTTTTGTGAGTTGTGGCTCATCCTTGGTAAGCTCGCAAGGTGTGAACCTCCTGTAAAGGCCTTCTCGGACTTATGCCTAGGCCTTTCTTTGGCTTGAACCTTGTAAGGTTTGAGCCTGGTGTTGGAGCTTCTATGAGCTCGTGCTTGAGCTATCTGGGCTTATGTCTTAGCTATTGGAGCCTTTGCCTGGGGATCAGTATGGCTTCTTGAGCTTAAACCTTCGGATATTGGGCCTTAGCTCCCGATCTTAGCCTTTTTAGGCGTGTGCCTTGGCTGTTCGGGGGCATTGAGCCTACACCTGGTTTAATAGGGCTCTTTGAGCTTACTCTCTCGGCTATCGGGCCTTAGCCCCCGAGCATAGCCTTTGGGTCTATGCCTTGGCTGCTTGGGGGGTTTCGGCGCCTATGCTCGAGGTTGAGTAAGGCTTCTTGAGCTTTCCCTTTGGTTGTCGGGCCTTAGCCCCCGAGCTCGGCCACTTTGGGTCTATGCCTCGGCTACTCGGGAGCTTTTGGGCTTAGTATAATTTTCAAGTCTCCACGTTCTCGAATATCCTCATGGCGGCTCATCTTGTAGGTCCATGTAGGACCGAGCGTGTGGAGAGTTTCTGACTTCGGATAGGTCATCTTTGCCTTCGGTAGGCTGGCTCTGCCTTTTGGACATGTCGGATCTGTCTATGAAATGGTCCACTCGGTCGGATCTGCCTGTGGATAGGTCAGATCTGCCTTCGGACATGTTGGATTTACCCACGAGCTGGTCTGCTCTCGGTCGGATCTGTTGAGTGGATTGGATCCACCTTCCTGTGGGTTGGATCTTCTTTATGTTAGATCTTTATTCATAAGTAGACGAATGCTCTCTAACCCCCTCCCAAGCTTGTTCTAGCCGGATGAAGGGGTGTGCCATTGCCATGAATGCTTCGTAAGATAGTGGAGGGCTCCGTTGGACGGCCACCCACATGTCTGACCCTGGATGTAAGGCGGCAGTGGCTAGCACGGTGTATGTCTCATCACTCATCTTTTCTCCTGTTGCCTTTTAGTCATTGAATCTTCTTAGGAAGCTTTTGAGAGACTCTTCAGGGCCTTGTTTTATGTGGGCTAGCTTCAGCTTGGAACCCTTCACTTGGACCAGGTAAGCAAATTGAGATAGATAGAGCTTGGAAAGTTCATCCTAGCTATCAATAGAGGCTGGGGGAGTGAATTGTACCATGTGTAGGCCATGTCCCCGAGAGTTAACGGGAATAGCCGGCACTTGGTAGCTTCTAAGCTCCCTTGGGCAATCATCCACGTCGTGAATTTCTTTAGGTGCGCCATGGGGTCAGATCTGTCATCATGTGTGCCAATTTGAGGGACCTTCACCTCTGGTTGGTATGGTTGAGAGGTGAGGCTTGGTTGAATGGGTTTTCGCCCAGAGGTAATTCATTCACCCCACACTATTGTCCCTTTTCTAACTCATCTAGCTTTCTTTTGAGGGCCATCATTTCTTCAGCTTGTGCTTTCATAAAAGCCATTTCTTGACTATGGAATTTACTGTGAGTTGCTTCCTTCCCTTTAGACTGGGAAGCCTTTGAACTTGAACTTGATTGGCAAGAGTTGGACGCCATGATTTCTTGGAGTTGCAGAGGGGATGCGCCCCTTCCTCTAGCTCCAAATGTAGATAGTCAATTTTTATTGGGTAATGTGAGTATTTAATGTGGTTGTTATATAGTTTAATCGGACTAATCTAACATAATATGGAGAAAGAACAGAAGAAGAACACAAGAATTCCTTCCACGTTTGTAGGAGTTTAAAGTAGAGAGTTTGTTTATCTCTGTTTTATTTATTTGTGTGGTGGAGGAGATAGTTCTTCTTTTACAGTGGTAATGGTAGTGAGCTTGGTTTTGATGGTGAAGATGAACTGATGTTGAAGATGAAGGTGTCGCCCCCTCTTATGCAAGTAGGGTGAACCTAGTAGGAAGTGGACATTAAATGTGTATCCGCATGAGGCTATTAAAAGATATGCAGTAAGATTATCTTCCTAGTAGATATCTTAGGGGATATCTACTAGACTTGTAGGGTGTCAGGCCCAAGTGGGACACTTGGTGGTGGGAGAGTAGAGATGGAGTCGGAGCATGTGGGTAGAGAGGGAGTCAGAGAGAGAGAGAGAGTGAGAGTAGGGAGTGAGAGAGCAAGTGGGTAAGTGTAGAGAGAGGGAATGCCTTCCACTTGCTTCTTCCAGGTGCGAGCGCGTCTCTCCCACTCGCTCGCTCTCTCCTTGTGGCACTTCCTACTGCAGATGAGGAGTCCGGGCGCTAGCTCTCTTTCTCTGGCCACATGATGTAATTTTTGGGCTCGAATATGGGCCCTACCACATTAACTAATTTTATTGACTTTTTAGGGATATTGTGGTATTTTTAATTAAGACAACGAATTTGGGACGGAGGGAGTATAATAATTTTAATCATATTATCATTTTTTTTCCTTTTTCAATATCAAAAGTTTAAAAATCCATTTTTCTCGTAGAATTGCCCCATCAGGTACAGAGACCTGAGGGTACCATTAGTACGGCAAGGCAGGACGACAAGATTATTAAATTAATTAGACTAATTACAGACCACAGGGGGTATTATTGAGAATTCACACCAAGCAATCGAAACTGTTAGGGGTGTGCATGGTGCGGTTTTACGGTTTTTTACATAATTTAAATTGCATTGTTACATACGGTTCGGTTTCATAATGAAGTGTAAACCGCGGTTATTCAAATAATATTAATTATGTGGTTTTAAACGGTTACGATCAGTTTTTTGCGGTTTGACGGTTTCACTTCTATATTAACATATATATATATATATATATATATATATATATATATATATATATATATATAATAACGTGGAGTCCAAACAGTAACGTCTAATGAAAATATTGTCCACATAAAATAACATGTACTAAATAAAATGTTCAAATAATAACATGACTCCAATAAGTTCGAACAATAAGAAGAAATAGAAAGAAAAATAAGAAGAAAGGAAACGGTGCTTACAGAAGAGTGAAATTGATATTTGGTATAAGATTTCTTTATTTCAACTTTAATAGGAGTTAAGTAATTCTAATGTTAGTACTAACAATAGTCTAAAATATATAATAGTATAATATAATTATATATAGTGCTATAACAATAATCTAACATGTGATATAATATACGGAGTAATTATATATAGTGTTATATCTATAGATAATATATATATATACACGGTGCGGTCAATGCGGTTTTCATTAAAAATTTTAAATTGCACCGTATAGTACGGTGCGATTTTGTTTAAAATATGAAATTGCGATTTATTTACATAATTATATATCACGGTGCGGTGCAATTTGATCAGTTTTTGCTGTTTCCAATTTCTTTTGCCCAGCCCTATAAACTGTAGATTACGTTCCAACAGATGCATGTGATGTACGCTTAATTGACACATCCCAATCAACAGATGCAGTAGGATTATCTTCCTAGTAGATATCTTAGGGGATATCTACTAGACTTGTAGGGTGTCAGGCCCAAGTGGGACACTTGGTGGTGGGAGAGTAGAGATGGAGTCGGAGCATGTGGGTAGAGAGGGAGTCGGAGAGAGAGAGAGAGAGTGAGAGTAGGGAGTGAGAGAGCAAGTGGGTAAGTGTAGAGAGAGGGAATGTCTTCCACTTGCTTCTTCCAGGTGCGAGCGCGTCTCTCCCACTCGCTCGCTCTCTCCTTGTGGCGCTTCCTACTGCAGATGGGGAGTCCGGGCGCTAGCTCTCTTTCTCTGGCCACATGATGTAATTTTTGGGCTCGAATATGGGCCCTACCACATTAACTAATTTTATGACTTTTTAGGGATATTGTGGTATTTTTAATTAAGACAACGAATTTGGGATGGAGGGAGTATAATAATTTTAATCATATTATCATTTTTTTTCCTTTTTCAATATCAAAAGTTTAAAATTCCATTTTTCTCGTAGAATTGCCCCATCAGGTACAGAGACCTGAGGGTACCATTAGTACGGCAAGGCAGGACGACAAGATTATTAAATTAATTAGACTAATTACAGACCACAGGGGGTATTATTGAGAATTCACACCAAGCAATCGAAACTGTTAGGGGTGTGCATGGTGCGGTTTTACGGTTTTTTACATAATTTAAATTGCATTGTTACATACGGTTCGGTTTCATAATGAAGTGTAAACCGCGGTTATTCAAATAATATTAATTATGTGGTTTTAAACGGTTACGATCAGTTTTTTGCAGTTTGACGGTTTCACTTCTATATTAACATATATATATATATATATATATATAATAACATGGAGTCCAAACAGTAACGTCTAATGAAAATATTGTCCACATAAAATAACATGTACTAAATAAAATGTTCAAATAATAACATGACTCCAATAAGTTCGAACAATAAGAAGAAATAGAAAGAAAAATAAGAAGAAAGGAAACGGTGCTTACAGAAGAGTGAAATTGATATTTGGTATAAGATTTCTTTATTTCAACTTTAATAGGAGTTAAGTAATTCTAATGTTAGTACTAACAATAGTCTAAAATATATAATAGTATAATATAATTATATATAGTGCTATAACAATAATCTAACATGTGATATAATATACGGAGTAATTATATATAGTGTTATATCTATAGATAATATATATATACACGGTGCGGTCAATGCGGTTTTCATTAAAAATTTTAAATTGCACCGTATAGTACGGTGCGATTTTGTTTAAAATATGAAATTGCGATTTATTTACATAATTATATATCACGGTGCGGTGCAATTTGATCAGTTTTTGCTGTTTCCAATTTCTTTTGCCCAGCCCTATAAACTGTAGATTACGTTCCAACAGATGCATGTGATGTACGCTTAATTGACACATCCCAATCAATAATGCACACCCCCCCCCCCCCCCCCCCCCCATTTACTCAAACTCATTAATCATAATTAATATTATTATTATTATTAATTTTTTATTTTTATATATCCTCTCACTCCAAATTCAAACAAAATTGACTGCTGATTGACACCTATTGCAGTTACAACTTGCTACAAAACAGTCGAGCAATTAAACTCCTTTGTTTCTTGATTAAGTATGCTTGTTTACAGATAGATATGATTATGCAAGATTCTTTGCTCTTTTTTTTCTTTTTCTTTTTTACTAAATAAAACTAGACATCAAAATTATTTCCAAACTGTATTTGAAACTTCAGTTTCAACCCATCTTCGATCTTCTGCCACTTTTCAAGAACCCCATATTTTCTTCTAGTGAAGAACAATCAAATGTCAAATGTGATGATTTTTAGCACCACTTCAGTATAAAAGATTGCATCTTTGCGTTACTAGTATTGCAGCTTTTTTTTTCTTTCTATTTTTCTGGTATATATTTGGGATTTTCTGTGTCAGATCTGCTTGCTGATTGAACCAGCTGTTCTTGATGGTTTCAACATTTGTTATTTGTGAAGAAGGTAAGTGTTTGTTCCTGAATTTAGTGTGTTCTTGATAAGGGTTTTTTCTTATAGTCAGAATCTTGGCTTTTTTTTTTTTTTTGAGTTAGTAATGTGATTCAAGATTAGGGTTTATAATCAATTTTGTGAGTGCTTACAATTGGGTTTTAATTTTTGAAGGGAAATAGGAGAAAAAACAAGTGATGGATTGGTTCAGTAAAGGGTGAAAGATGAAGATCCAGAGAGGGGGGTTTATTGGCTTATTGTTTCTAGTGATGATATGGATGGTTTCTGTCTCTGGAGAGGCTCAAACGGGGTCATTCATGGTTAATTGTGGGTCAAATTCTAGTGTCAATGTAGATGGAAGAAGATGGGTGGGTGATACGGATCCAGGGAACAATTTCACACTTAGTGCCCCTGGAATCGATGCCTCCGGTTCGTTCGAAGGCGATCGCGCCTTCGAGCTGCTCTACCGGACGGCTAGAATCTTTACTGATAATGTGAACTATAGTTTTCCTGTTCCAAATGGAGATTATTTTCTTAGGCTTCACTTTTATCCATTGGTTGTTGATGGTTACAATGCCAATGAGTCTTACTTTTCTGTTGTGGCAAATGGTTTGAAGTTAGTTTCTGAATTTAATGTTCCTGGTGAGATTGAAGAAAAGAATATGAACTTGCAAGGATCTAGAGCTAATTCGAGCTACTTCTATGTGTTGAAGGAGTATTTCTTTTCGGTTGATAATGGATTAATTGTTGTTAATTTTGTGCCATCAAAGGGGTCGTTTGGTTTTGTGAATGCAATGGAGATTGTTCCAGAGCGGGCGAATAAGTTGTTTGTTGATTCGGTGAGGAGAGTTGGGGCGAACGGTGTGAGCTCGTTGAACTTAAGCAAACGTGGGATTGAAACTATGCATAGATTGAATGTTGGTGGTTCGTCGATTAGACCTTCACAAGATTCACCTTTGTGGAGAACTTGGGAGATGGATTCGGGTTATATGATCAATGCAGATGCTGGTTTAGAGATTAGAAACACTTCTAATATTACCTATGCCAACCCTAATGAAACTGCTATTGCTCCTCTTTTCGTGTACGAAAGTGCAAGAACTTTGTCGAATGCAGAGGTCATGGAGAAGAGATTTAACATGTCATGGAAATTGGAAGTTGATCCAGACTTCGATTATCTAGTTCGTTTGCATTTCTGCGAGTTGAAGTTTGATTTGCCGAACCAGCGAGTGTTTAGGATATTCATCGACAATAAAACTGCTGCTGACAACTATGATGTCTACGTTCGAGCTGGAGGGATAAACAAAGCGTATCATGAGGATTACCTCGACTCCATATCCTCGCAAAGCAGCGCCATATGGATACAGCTAGGTCCTGATCCCACGACGGGCTCTGCTGGCACTGATGCTATATTGAATGGTTTGGAGGTTTTCAAGCTTAGCCGTGGTGGTGATCTAGCTTATGTACAGACGTATAGCAATGTCGAAGGGAAGAAAACGTCTAGGAGTTTGATTCTCTGGGCGGGAATTGGAGTGGGTGTTGTTTCTGTCGCCATTCTTGCTGCTATATGCTTGCTGATAATTAGGTTCTGCAGGAAGAAAAGAGAAGACGATGATACCAAGAAGAGCCCTCCCGGGTGGCGACCTCTGTTCCTCCACGGATCTCTCGTGAACAGTACTACCAACGCTAAAGGATCTACGCCCTATCAAAGCAACAATGGACAATATGGAACAGTCAGATCCGGGAGGCGTTTCACATTGGCCGAGCTGAAAGCAGCGACGAATAACTTTGATGATAGTTTAGTGATCGGAGTGGGAGGATTTGGCAAAGTTTACAAAGGAGAGATTGATGAAAGCACCCCTGCCGCTATTAAACGCTCCAATCCACAATCTCAGCAGGGACTTAAAGAGTTTGAGACGGAAATCGAGTTACTTTCGAAACTAAGGCACAGGCATCTTGTCTCCTTGATTGGATTCTGCGACGAGCAGAACGAAATGATCTTGGTATACGAATACATGGCTAATGGGACTCTTAGGAGCCATCTATTTGGGAGCGAGCTTCCCCCGTTAAGTTGGAAGCAACGTCTAGACATATGCATTGGTGCAGCGCGAGGACTACATTACCTTCACACTGGATCAGACAGAGGAATCATCCACAGGGATGTTAAGACGACGAACATATTATTGGATGAGGAGTTTGTAGCTAAGATGGCTGATTTCGGTCTGTCAAAAACGGGGCCTTCGTTGGAGCACACGCACGTGAGCACAGCAGTTAAAGGCAGCTTCGGTTATCTTGATCCTGAATACTTCAGGAGACAACAACTGACTGAGAAATCCGATGTTTACTCATTCGGCGTTGTCTTGTTTGAAGTCGTCTGTGCAAGAGCAGTCATCAACCCGACATTGCCAAAAGATCAGATCAATCTGGCGGAATGGGCCCTGTGTAGGCAGCGGGAGAGATCACTCGAGACCATTCTTGATCCACGTCTCAAGGGAAGTTACTCGGCGGAATCACTGATGAAATTCGGAGAGATTGCAGAGAAATGTCTTGCTGATGAAGGGAAGAGCAGGCCAACAATGGGGGAAGTTCTGTGGCACTTGGAATACGTCCTGCAGCTTCAAGAAGCTTGGCTGCGCAGCAACGACGCAGTTTTAGCTGAAACGGTGGTGGTCGACAGCGCAGATTAAGACACTGGAACGCAGACGAGACGCGGAGAAGCGTTGGAAAATGTGTGTGATGAGATGGAATTTTGGTGTGGAGGATTTCTCACAGATGGTTAGCCAAAGATGGAGGTAAAAATGAAGATGAATGTAATGTTGTTGAGGTGTGTTGAAAGTTGAATGATATTTAGGTCTAATTCTTTCATTCTTGTTTGGACACCACTTTGTTTTATAGTCTTGATTTGCATCTTTGTATACTTTTCGAGTTGTAGTGAGTTTATTTAAATTTGATGTTGCCAACTGCAGAATTTTCAGTTTTGCTGCTGTAATGCTCTCATGGATGATGCTAATACCCAATTAGTGTATTATTCTATTCTCGTATTGTTATCATGTGTTTTAAGTTTGCTAATCATTTCAGTTGTTACATGTTACGTGTGCATCTACTGCATGATTGTGAGGATCCATGGAAACTCTAAGAGCTTGTTTGGTAGGGAGTATTAACAAGGTAATAGATGGCTAAACCCTCTTACACGTTGTTTGGCATTAAAAAATTGTAAACCTATGGGCATATAAATTTTTTTTTTTTTTTAAACACTATGGTTATATTGGGTTTTAAGAATTCAGTTATTTATATTAGACTTGAGTTTTCAAAATTCCAGACATTTAATAATGCTCATGATTTGCTCTATTTCACATTAATTTGGTACAAACGTTGATATACTCAAAATTCTAAAACAAGTACACTTTCACATTTAATTGAATTTACAAATCCACTTAAATTTTGAATCTAGACTTCATCGACCATTTAAATTGAAAAAAAAAATCTAAACTCATCCTTCCAATAATATCATCCATTCCAATTTTAATCATTTTTCATTTGTAATTCTTAATTATATATACTTCTTTTTTATTTTTTTTAATCTAATTTATACTTCCTCCGGCCACTTGAAAGGTACTCATTTACTTTTTATGCATAAATTAAGGAGTATTATTATTATATGTAGAATATTTTTGAAGTGGACGCCAAAAATGATAAAATTGATACCTTGTAAGTAGCCGGAGAGAGTATATTTTTTGGTCTAAATTTAATTATTGTTTTGTCGAAAATTTTGATCAAAATTGGACAAATTTTTACAAAAATGATAAAATTGGGACAAAAAAATTAGACATGAATGGATAAAAATGAGCAACTTTGGAAAAGAAAAAAAAGACCAAAAAATTAAAAAATAAATTAAAAGTGAGAATTGTGAATAAAAAATATTTAAAATTGATATTTTCTCCTTTAAATTTTAAAATTACAGCAACCAGAAAACAAAACAGGAGTCAGTTGAGCCTATAATTGGACTCTTGGTCTACTATAAGCTTTGTCGGATTCTTAGAACGGGTGTTTGTGAAAAAAAATTGTAAGAAAACATGACAAATGTGACAATGATTTGATTTTTGAAAGACTATGAGGCTATAGAGTTCCATGACCATGTGTGAGTTGCAGAAATTAAATATCATAAGAGCACCTTCAATGAAAACCACACAAAACATCATATACTCCTTCCGTCCGGCCAATAAGTGTCCATTTGCTCTTTGCATGTGGATTAAGGAGTGTAATATTTTAAAGTGTAATGAGGCGAGAGAAATATTTTTTTTTAATGTGGAGTGGGTAATTGTATTTGTGTTGAGTGTGGGTCCCATGTATAGTAAGTTGAGTATAATAGTATTATTGTGAGTTGTCACATCAACCAAAAAAGGAAATGGACACTTTGTATTGGGACGGACCAAAATGATAAAATGAACATTTATGGAGGGGACGGAGAGAGTATATAATATTAGCTACCAAATGGGTTGTAAAAATAAACCGACAAAAACATTTTGAGAAATTATCCACCAGAGGTGTTACTACACTTTGATGAACATCCAAAGAATTAAGGTCAACTGCATCTGGTCAACCCACAAAACCCTTGGAGCTCATAAGTTTCACTACGAGCGCCACAACGTTTTCAACATTGTTGTTGTCGAAACGTAGAAACAAGGTCTGGTTAACACAAACTTGTTCAACAGAAGGTATCATCATTCGTTTAATATCAAACTGCGTGACCTATGTTTAGGGATGTAATCGAACCAAGTCGAGTCGAACACTACTAGGTTTGATTTAATATAAAATATTTAACTATTGAATATTAATAAATAAATAATAATATATAATTCTAAAGAATAACTATAAAATTTACGAACGCGTTTGCAAGTCATTAGCGAGCCTATAAACGAATATGTTCGCGAGCTTTCGAGTCGAATACCCTTAGGCTTGAGTTTGGTTTGATAAACTATATGAACCAAAAATTTAAGTTTGGTTTGGCTCGTTAAGGTTAACGAACGAGTTCGAACTAACATTTAACCAAATCGAGACTCGAATAGTTCGCGAACGGTTTGATTTGGTTACATCCATACCCATGTCGACAGCAACTATGGGCCCACATTCGGGCAGTATATTATCAAGTAGTTGGGCAGCGTCTTCAGAGCAGAATCACACTGCGATAGCAATTGAGTTGCATCCCAGGAAAAAGGTGAGCATAACCAGACTCATTCTTCTTTGGATTAAGGAGAGACTGGAGAGTAAAAGCAGAGTTGTCGAACTTTGGATGAACAGAGAAAGAGAAAGTAATGCTTCGCTCGGTCGGGGTTGTAAGAGGAGTCGTGTCCGAGAGCCGATCGTCTGAAAAAGTGAGCCCAGAAAAGTTGTTAAGAAGGAGAGAGTAGCGCCGCCGTACCCAGAGACCCTCGTTTGAAGAGATAGAGGGCAACAACAAGGACACACTGGGGAGGGGGCTTTGACATGGAGAAAGGGGGGAGGAAGAGGTTTAATAAAAGGACCTTAGTTTGGAGAAGATCATGACTAAGGATTAATGCAGAAGGCTAAGGCTGATATAACCAACACTATGGATAAATAGTTGCAATAAAGGTATATACCCTTTACACCTTGTGGAGGGATAAATTATGGTAATTCAGCTAGGCAGTATGGTTAAATCTTCATCAAACTTAACAAGGAGCCTCTTAGTTAAGAAGTTATTCCCACGCTATGAGTGATATTCGATTCTTGGTCTTAGTTACAAGCTTTCACCCTGATAATCAATTGAGTTATTCATGCGGGCTACTATGGATAAATAGATATCCAAGAAGAAAGGTGGCGTTTTGTACTTTTGTTTTAAGTTTATATAGAAATAGGAAACCACACTTAGAAAATACTCCCTCCGTCTTATAAAAGTCTTTTGTTTTTTGCACGTGGATTCAAGAGTATTATTATTTAATGTGTAGTGGGTAGTTGTATTATTGGAGTGTAGGCCCCATATTTTTATTATATTAGTGGAGGTGTGTGGGTCTCATGTGTGTAAAAAAGAAATGAGACTCTTTAGATGAAACGCTCAAAATATAAAAAAGATCATCTTTAAAAAGGAAGGAGGGAATATGTGAATTTAATAAATTTAACTAATTTTATTAACACGTGTTGGCTTGAGATTTAAATATAATAAATTTTAACTTGATGTCTGATCAAGTAGCATTAACATGTTGGTTGGGGAGTTAAATATGATAAATTTTACTTCATTCGTTCCTTCAACTTCAAACTTTCTATTTTGATCCATTCCAAATTCAACTTTATCTTAATAACTAAAATTCCTCTAACATAGTACTTTATTTTCAAAATTGTCATCATCTTTTTATCACACATAACATACTTTATTATTTATTTATTACCCAAAAATACCATTATACCCCAAAAGTAAATTAAAAAGTGACTTTTCTTAAACTATGTATCTATAATAATAAATCTGAAGATGAATTTGGGACGGATTGTGTAATTTCAAGACAAATCAAATACAAATAAGCCTTAGGAATATTGTTTGCAAGAAAACAGGAATGGTGTGTGTAAGAGGTGCACCCTCCCTCTACTAATAACACACCGGATCTTTTGCGTCATTTTCGTGTATCATATCCTGTGCCACGTGTTAAATGATTGACACATAAGAGGATAATTAAATCCAATCATTGCCCCTAGGGTTTAAGGATTAGGGTATAGTTTCCTCTCTCCTACGTGTCGTCCATCCAACGGTTTGTCACAGAAGATAATGTACCAAAATGACACAGAGAATTTGAGTCGTACTAATAAGGTATCAATTTATCCATTTTGGTTGTCCATTTTAAAGGTATTTATATTTTTTTTTCTTTTTAACAAAAGAGCCCCACACTTATCAATCACTCACTATTAATACAACTACCCACTTTATATAAAATAATACTCACTCCGTCCGCTTCTAAGGTGTCCATTTTATTATTTTTGGCGTCCGGTTAAAAGATATCAATTTCTCATATTTAGTAAAAAAATACACAATATGACTCACAACTTTCTTCTAATACAACTATCCACTTTACATATAATAATATTTCTTAATTCACGTGCAAAAAATAAACGAACACCTTAAAACTGGACGGAGTGAGTAATAGTTTTTAATCCACCTACAAAAGATAAATTAGTGGGTATTCGATGGATGAAGGGAGTATAATGTTTTCATTCCGTCTCACGTTAAGGTTTACATTTTTCATTTTGGGTTGTCCCAAGTTTATGTTTACATTTCATTTTTTTGTCAAGTTAAGCCTACACAAAACAATTAATTATTTCATGTTGGACCCACACACAACACTAATACAACTACCCACTTTACATTAAATATTATTTCGTTCATCTCACTACACATTAAAATACTCCCTCCGTCCCATAATATCTTTCATACTTTCCTCATTTGTTTGTCCCACAAAATCTTTCATACCCTCAAAAATGAAAATCACTTTATCTAACAACTTCAAAAGTTACTTTAATTTCAAATTTGTCACTCCCTTTTCACACACATATCATTACTTTATACTTTTTATTGCCTTAAAATACTACAATACCTTCCAAAGTCAATAAAGTTGGTTAAAAAGTGTAACTTTTCTTAAACAACGTGGAACAGTAAACGTGAAAAATATTATTGGACGAAGGGAGTATTATACTTCTTAATCTCCGTGCAAAAAATAAACGTCAATGTTAACGTGGGAGGGAGAGAGTAGTAATTTACATACTTCATCCATCTCACTCAAAGAGCCTATTTTTGTCATTTTGGGCGTCTCACCCAAATTGTCCTCTTTTATTTTTTACACACATAGAACTCACACAAACTCTCTAATATAATTAAAACATGAGGTCTATAAAAATTACCATTAACTTGGGAAGTGA
Source organism: Pogostemon cablin (assembly GCA_023678885.1). Classification (NCBI taxonomy): domain Eukaryota; kingdom Viridiplantae; phylum Streptophyta; class Magnoliopsida; order Lamiales; family Lamiaceae; genus Pogostemon; species Pogostemon cablin. The sequence continues at coordinate 12,538,086 of CM042962.1, read as the reverse complement.
GGAGTAATTTGATTGCATGGAAGTAAAATTTTGAATACTTTACTTAACGTTGGTAAATGTGTGAAAAGCCCTAGTCTAAAGTAGATGGTGGGACCCAGGCGTGTCCTGACGTGAATGCAATCCCCGAGACTGCTGCTGCTCTCTGCATTCACTCGCCATTTTCCAGTGGTGGAGACGACGCCGTTTTAGCTCCCATCGACGAAACGGCACTCTTAAAGAAACTAATCTCGAGCAATGCATTTTATTAACGAGATTCAATTTTGTAGTTACAGTGCCAACAAAAATTATACTACTACTATTTCTTTAGTAACGCAATGGTAACGAATTAATTATTTTTTTACTAATGAAATTTGTTATTAATTATTTTTTTTGAATTTAAAAACTCAAATTTAGATTTAATAATTTTTCTTTAAACCTCTCTCATATACACATTCAACCCTATTAACATTCACCAACCCCTAATCTCCTATCATACATTACCTCATATATCAATTTTTTTTCTTTTTTCTATCTCCTCTCATTCATTCTCACCTCAATTATTACCTAATTTGTCACAAACTTTAAATCTATTCTAACAAAATTCAAAACAAATGCTTCATAAAATAATACTATTAACTTAATTATTAAATATACTTAAACTTAAATAAAACATCCCCAATTACGAATATTTTTTCAAAATAAATACATATTTTCATTTTTCAATTGTTAAACCTAAAACGAATGTTATACTTCATCTATCCCAATAATACTTATATACTTTATATTTTAGTCCGTTCCAAAAATACTTGGACATCCTATAAACGAAGAGCTAGTCTCTGGTAAATTGTAAACTTCGTGCTCCCTTAATTTAAACATCTTATCAATACATATGGTATAAATATGATTGGAAGGGGAGACCACAAGATTTACACCGTGAACCCGGGTTACACAAGTTTCCGTGATAAATGAAAATAATACAAAATATTAATAACATTATAATATTACACTATTATAAAAATGTCACATTTATACACGCAATCAATTAATGTCAATTATATCATACACAATATTTTATTTAATTACTCAAAATACACCTTCTCTTTATTACATCATTATAAGAAGGGTTAATTGCAAGAAAAACAATAAACTTTATTCCTATTACAAATTAATCTACAATTTTAAGAATTTGCAAAAAAAATCATCACCTTTAAGATTGTTGCAAAACACACCCAAAAAACTCATATTTTTAATCACAAATTGGGTGTATTTTACAACAATACTTAAAGGTGGTGATTTTTTTTGCAATTTCTCAAAGTGGTGATTAATTTGCAATAAGAGTAAAATTCGTAATTTTTTTTTGCAATTAACACTTATAAGAATAAGTTACTAGTCTTTTTTTTTCTGACAAGTAAGTTACTTGTCTTAAAGCTCCATTTTCCACCAAATATGCACAATATTATATAAATGTCTCATTTTTTCGCAATCTAATCAAAGTAAATTATGTCGTACACTTTATTTTAATTAATTACATTAAATACCCCTTCTTTTTATTAATACTCACTCTGTCCCACGTATTTTTACCCACTTTTCATTTTGAGGTGTCCCAAATATTTTTATTCATTCCATAAATGGTAAAAATGCACTCTACATCTTACCTACTTTTTACGCTTTATTCATCAATTCCAACAATTTTATTTAATTTTTTACACTTTATCCATCATTCACAACAACTTTAATTATTTTTTCTTACATTACGTATTAAAAAAAATACTTCTTAATTTTTGTGCCCGTACAAATTGATAAAAATATTCTGGACGGAGGGAGTATCATTTACTTAAAACTCCTACCAAATTAGTGCATGTATTCCTAAAAGGCTAAAACGGAAGTAGTCATCTGCTTTTTGTATGTAAATTAAGGAATATTATTATTTAATGTGTAATGTGTAATTGTATTAGTGGATGTTTGAGTCTTATTTTTTAATTGTATTAGTGGATGTGTGTGGGTTCCATATGTATAAAAAAAAATGAGACCCTTGGGCGCAGACGCCCAAAATGGAAAAATAATACCCTTGAAAGCGGACTGAGGGAGTAATTATTTTAATCGATTTCTCTTTTTAGTACTTCCTCCGTCCCATTGAAACGTACGTATTTTTTTATTTTAGTCCGTCCCAATATAAAGTGTGCATTTTTCTTTTTGTAACGGGATGGATGGAGTATTAGCCACTTAGCCCCCACCCCCCAAATCTGTGTCGGAGTTTCCTTCATCTCCCCCGATGGCAGTTCCTCCGTATCGCGCTGCTACTTTTTCCTTGATAACAACTTTTCTTGGGTCGTATGCTTGCAACGGGGGCACGATTTCTCATTCAGTCCCCGTGGCACGGTGGAACTGGAGTGACCGAAGCATGCTCTGTTCTTTCTCTGTCGGTGAAAAGAACGATGAGTCTGTTTACACTCACCTGTTTCCTGATATGCAGCTGAGTTGCTATTTCAGTTTGATCCAGTGGGTGCGACCTTACTCCTGGAGAGCATACTGCTGTTGCGTGGGCCCATAGTTGCTGTTGATATGGGTCTCGTGTTATCCTCTGTTGTCACTCAGTTTGATCTCTAACACATTATGATACCCTCTGTCGAAGAAGTTTGTGTTTACAATACTAAGTTTCTGCAATTTGACAACACCCATTTTGAGAAAGTTGTTGTGGTCATTGTTAAGCTTTTGAAGTTTGATGGTTTCGTTGGTTGACCCATCTTGCTTGCTGCCACTGCCAATTTATTTCAAATATCTTCATTTCTCTGTATGTAAATTTCTCCTAGTGCAAGGTGGATGTGTGTTTTTTTTTTTTTCATGGTGTTTATTTAGATTATGATTTTTTTGTTATATTTTGATGTTATATGATGTTAGATGGAAAAATGAATAGTATGCCATGTAGGATTAGTTTGATTCAAAAGATTTAATTTTATGTTTGTTTTTGAGGATTTAGGTAAGTTAAATTTTAACTTCATATGTTACATTAATGTGTAATACTAGTAAGGAGCAAGGTGTCTTGAGATAGTAGATATAATGTGGATAATAGGAAGGTGAAATTTGTTTAATTAAACTCAAAATACAATCAAAATGGGATCGCATACCATTCTCATGAATGCTTAAATTTTTTCCACAGGGGTATAATAATGATTATTTGTTAGGATATACTATTTTAATAAAATAAATAAATAATGAAATATAAAATGAAATACTGTCGTAGAATAGAGATGCTGACCAAACTACAAGAATTATGTAATCTTAAATTTGGATTATAAAGTTGAAAACAAACAAAACCTATTATTATATTTGTTTTGAGCTTAAGTAAGAATATGATAGTTATATTTAGGATTATTTTGATTTTAAGTGTAAGTAAGAATAAAATAGTTAGATTTAAGCCTATTGTAATATTTGTTTTGAGTGTAAGTAAGAATAAGACGGTTAGATTTAGGATTATTTGATTTTAAGTGTAAGAAGAATAAAATAGTTAAATTTAGGATCATGTAGATTTAGTAAATCCAACTAATAACGTTAATTTATGATTGTTTTAGGAATTTTAATATGTTGGCACATGTAAATAATTTACAGGAATATTTTATTTCCCACATATATTATTTAGATCTAGATGATATAATATGTTATACACTTGAGCCTCATAAACCTAACAGATTTGTTTGAGTCTCGTACGTGTTTGGTTTGAGTATAAGTAGGAATAAGAAAGTTATCGTACGTGTTGGTTTGAGTGTAAGTAGGAATAAGAAAGTTAACTTAAGATTAGTTGGATTTAATAAATCTAGCATATAGTGTTACTTTATGTTTGTTTTGAGGATTTGAGCAAAGTAGATTTTAACTTTATATTATATTAATGTGTAAGTGTATGAGGGGCAATGTATGTAAGAGAATATAATATAACGTGTGCAAGGGATATGAATGATTTAAAAAATTCAAATTAGAAACAAACATGAAAGATATTTCTTATTTCTAAATTTAAAGTATACTCCCTCGGGATGACTTGCATTTTAACTAGCATATAGTTTAAGAAAAATAAATTTTGTTGTAATGATATAAGAGAAAAGTATGAGGTTTTAGGTAATTTAATTTAATAAAGTATAAAATATAGTTGACGTTGCCTAAATTGTATGCAAAAAAATAAATATTTTGCACATAGATTAAGGAGTAATATTATTTTATATAAAATGAGTAGTTGTATTAGTGGTGAGTGGTGGACCATGTGTGTACCTTTTTTACTAAAATGAGAAAATTGATACTTTAATATTGGATGGACCAAAATGGCAAAGTTGATACATTTGTGATGGATGGAGGTAGTACTATTTTTTGCCATTGATTAATATTTTATTCTTGTGTTCCCATGAGACACGATGTGTCCCCGAGGACACATGAGACCAACTCTTTTAATATTGTGTATTGTTTCTATTTTTTGAATGTGAAACAACTAGAAAGAAAAGATGGAGGGAGTATTTTTTTTTTATTTTTAGCGTTCGGCCCAAAGAGTTTCATTTTATTTATTTTTTTACGTACATGAGACCCACACACATATACCAATACAATTAAAATATAGAGCTCACATACCCACTACGTATTAAACAGTAATACTTTGAACTACAAGAAATTTGGTCAATATCCACACATAAAATGCACACACATGAGATGTGTGGCTGAATTGTGACACATAATATTTTATGTGTGGGTAATGTAACAACTTAATTGTGACACTTAAAATGTGTCACTAAAAACTAATAGTGACATTTTAAGTTTACGAATTATTTTAGATATTAAGAATACCCACACATGATCACAAATATTAAAATTGTGTGACTAATAATACATTATTTAGCTACAAATAAAATTTATGTGTGGCTAAAAAGAATCTCATGTGACAATATGATACTCTATTTGATGAAAATTAATTAATTAATAGGAAACACAAAATAACAAATATATTTCTTGAAAAATATTATTAAATTATAATTATATTTAAATAAAATAGCTTATTTTGGAAAACATATCCTATCTATACACATATATATATATATATATATATATATATATATAATTATAAAAAAATAAAGCCAAATGGCTAAAGCTTCATTTCACGCGTGCACAGATACGGATTCGAATCTTACAAGGAACAAAAATGGATAAGATAAGATAAGACAAATAAAATATAAAATATCTTATAAGGAACAAAAATGGATAAGATAAGATAAGACAAATAAAACATAAAATAAAGACGATACACTCGCTCACCATATACATTTCTTTATATATATATTCTCACAAATATTTTCCCACACAAACATGTGTGGGTAAAAGATAAAGATTTGCCTACACAATTATAGTGACACATGTTTATACTTATTTTATGTATGGGTAAAACACAGTGCCCACACAAAAATGGATTTTACCCACACATATGATGAGTGGGTAAAACCCAAATTTCTTGTAGTTCTTAATTCACTGACAAAAGGAAAAAAAATTATCTTACGGCCGAACATATGAAGTATATTTTTACACAAGTTTTTGTGATGTTATGCAAAATAAGTATATTTTCACATACTCCCTCCGTCCCGCCCAAATGATTGTTTTTACTTTTTGGCACGTGGATTAAGGAGTATTATTATTTAATGTGTAGTGGGTAGTTGTATTAGTGGGAGTGTGTACTCCATATTTTAATTGTATTAGAGGGGGGGTGTGGGTCCCATATGTGTAAAATATGAAAGATGACCCTTTGGGTGAGACGATCAAAATGACAAAAAGGAACCCTTTGGGCGGGATGGAGGGAATTAGTTTTTGTGATGTTTGGGGATTAATACCAATTTAGTCCCGTATCTCTAGCCATGGTCCTTTTTGGTCCCTTATCTTTTGAAATTTTCTGATTTCATCCCGTAACTTAATTTGGAGCCGATATCGTCCTGTATCTTGTAGATATGCTCTGATTTAGTCCCAAATTTTGAGAAATGCTCGCAAACAATCCCAAATTTTAGAGCTTCGAAAATTTTTGCTAAGAAGTCACCTCACCTTTTGCTATTTCTAGATTTTCGAAAATAAAATCATTTTAAGCCTCTATATACTCAATTTTACCCCAAACTTTCATTATTCTTTCCGTTTTCAAAATAGACCTAGTCTATTACGACCATATCAGGCCCAACATGCTTCCGTACATTAATCTTGTAATTAACCAACTTAAAATAGTAACAGTATATTTTTTGACCGTTAATCCACCGGGTATCCGAGAGGTTTTACAGCTGCTCCTCACAGCCAACCACGCGCCCCGCAGTGTGATGGTTTGATCCCGTTCCTTCAGCGGACCTCAGCACAACCCTAGTTTATTTTCTACACCGGGTGTACAAGATGATGTTACTGTTTTTCCTAGGAAAGTATGGAGATTAAGGTTGCAAAAAAAAAATGGAAGGTTACATGCGGACAGAAGCCCAAGATTATTTGTTTATTGAATGAAAATATTATTACACACTCATACTGCTTAAACAAGAGGAGAAGACTCCTCTATCTACCTATGGTAGCTGAAATAGAAACACTCATTCAAGAAAAGAAAGGAAACTAATACAACGTTTATTTTGAGAGAAAACAGAGGGGAATGGTTGATGCATTCTGCTTCATCAAAACTCTTATTTATAGAGGCTTTCGGACTTGAAATCCAGATTTCAAAGTCTCTTAATCTTTTTTGACGTCACTGCTTAAGCTACCATTCTTGCGTCAGCACTTACGTCACCTGCATCGGATGCCAACTTTAGCAGCTGGCTGGTCCTTTTTGCCTCGGATGTCTTCCTGTGGGCCACCATTCCTGTTGGTCACATGCATCTTACCCTTTCATAAAAGTCATATGACTCTTACTTTTTTGAAGAGTCATTTGTCTTCCTTGGTGCCTGAAGATTCTCCCGGCTCTTGGGTATTATGAAGAGATTTTACCCTCTTCTTTCCACGTGTCTCATTTGCTGAAGGGGGTTCATCAATTCTCGTTCTTCCCATGCCCTGTCTTACTCCTTTTCCAAATTCTGGTTCCGTTTGGGAAGAGCAGCTTTAGCATATCTTGTTTGTCTATTGCCCAAAGTAGGCCATGTTACAGTATTTTCGATGAGTTTGTCTACTCACCGGTATCTTGTTTCTCCAAAGAAGCTCTTGCTTTTATTCGAGTGCATCTTCCGCAAATTCTGTTTTTCTTCATGTTAAGGTGTTTGAAAGAAAGGACCCGTTCATTATTTTGTGATCGAATTTAAATGGGAACTTCACCTCGTCCATTGCTTGAATGCAGGCATACAAATCCCTCGCTCTTCGCGTAGAGATCTGTTCCTCAGAATAGGTGGAAACCAAAACTGGTTTTTTTCCAGAAGACTCTTTGATTCTGTTGGAAGCTGAGACATCAGGTCTTCTTAGTTTGAAATAATGAAAGGCTTCGTGACAGCCTTTCCCGACTGGTTCTGGAGCGGCACTGGTGAAGTAAAGCTCCAATACATCTCCTCTGGACAGAGATGGATTGTTTTCCCATGCTTTCACAATCTCTTTTCTTAGCCACTCTGGCAGTTTTGAAAGTTCTGGGAAGCTTGGTGCAATAGTATATATTGAGGTTAATGCCCCAAAATCATACCACTGCTTTACATCGTTCGGACTTGAGCCTTCTCTCATCCAAATTTGGAGATATTCCCCAGATATATCTACCCGATATTTCTTCGGTCGGATTCCTTATCTGGTATTTAATTTCTCCCAGCTGGCCTAGTATTCTTGCAAATAAGAGAAATCAGCTAAGTTAATACCAACCTTAGAAGTGCCTGTCATAGGCCTAAGGTTGATCTCTCCCTCTTTGACCCCAGAGGTGCTAGGTTGACTCATCGACTCTAGCCTCGATTTTTTCTTGGACCGGTTCTTCTTTTGGAAGTTCCAATCTAGGACTCGTGCTATGCTTACTTGAATCCCTTGCTCCGGGTTTAGAGCCCCATTCTCGACTACTCACCTTTTGTTGATAACTATTGCTATCAACAGCCCGGATGAGTGGCTCTCGTAATGACTCAATGAGACTCTCATTATTGCGAATACAATCTCGTATGCGATTAGACACTTTGATCCGATCACTCTCTTGTAATTTTTCAGTACGCGTTGCATTGAGTGTCAGATTTTCGAATTCCCTTTTGAGCAACTCAAGGTTGTCCCTCAGGTACTTTGAAACAGTCATGATGGAATCTATTTCAGCTCCTTCCAACTCTCGTCGGGAAATCTACCAAAACATTATCAACATATTTAATAATGACAATATTAAAATCATAATATTAACATCCAGCTTGTCATCTTAAAAGTCTAGCCTTTTCTTGTTTAGATTCAATTTTATTTTTCAAAAAGACTTTGACACTCGTGTTATCAATTTTAAGGATAAATTTCTTCGCGAGAATAAATAGCGGTCATTTTTTTAATGTCTTCCGAACCGCAAAGAACTCCTTTTTATTGATGTGCAATCTCTTTGCTTCGTTTTCCGCAAAGAGTCCGCTACAGTATCTGCATGGCACCTCTCCCTCTGGTGTGGACTTAGTTAGAACCGCTGCCCACCAATGATCACTAGCATCTGTGTAAAGTACCAGTTCATCCTCATCATTTGGTATAGCTAACTTTGGGAGCTTTTTGCAAACCTCCTTTAGTTGTTTAACCATATCTCGATGTGCTTCCTCCCATTTGAACTCAGCATCTTTCTTCAATAGATGACTGAACACCTTTCTGTATTGTGGTAGATTGTTTATGAATATTCCAGCAAAGTTGACAACTCATAAGAAGCTCTGGAGTTGTTTCTTATCCTTGAAATCATCAGGAAACCCTTGAACCTTTTCTACAATGTGAGGTTGTAGAATAATTTCGGACTCATCGATCTCTACTCCAAGAAACTCGATCTGTCTTGTTGCTATTACTGCTTTCTTTTCATAAAGCACCAATCCTTCCCTGTGACACACTTCTAAAAATACTTCCAAATGCGCCAAATGCTCCTTTATGTTATTTGAAACTATGAGGATGAGATCCACATAAACAAACATGAATGAGAAATAATCTTTAAAAAGATTATCCATCATCCTTTGGTATATCTGGGGTGCGTTCGCTAAGCCCATAGGCATGACATTCCAAATATAATGGTCTTGTGGTGTAGAAAAGACTGTGAACTTCTTGTTTCCTTCTTCCATCATAATCTGGTATAACCCAGATTTGCAATCGAACTTTGAGAATACTTTGACATTCTTGATACAGTTAACCAAGTGTTCCCTACTTGGTATGTAGTATCCATCGAACTCCAAAATGTTGTTGATCTCTTTGTAGCTGATCACAAGTCTCGGCTTCCCTCGCTTGACTTCTCCATGATTTCTAACTAGAAATCCTGGACTGCTGTATGGAGATACTCCTGGTGAAATTAACTTAAGGTCTAGATGTTCCTTAAGTATTTGCTACATATCCTTACGATCCTCTTGGTTAATCAGGATAAGCTTGTATCTCACGAACTCATGCTCATTTCCTTCTTTCATTTCCCACCAGGCTAGAGGATCCTCGTTGAATTTCCTCTGTATCTTTTTCTTGACGTCCTCCAAAGATGTTTGTTCTTCAACTGTGACGTCTATCTGTAGGTTTTCTCCCAAGCTTGCTTTGAGAAGGTGGATTGTATTTTCCTTTAGGTTCTCCATCTTCCTTCATCCTCTGGTCTTGGTTCTTATTTGAAGGACTGCTTCGTCATATTTTCTTCGATCATTTATTTTTGGATGACTAAATTTTCCTTCATTATCACCACGCTTGCTGCGAAATTTGATTGACATTTTTCTTTCAAATGCATTACGCAGTCTTGGTGCGATGATCTTATGTTCACAAAGGGTTGTGAAAATAAACCTTCTTGTTGTGTTTTCTTAGGTAAAACGCTTGAATATCTGTAGAAAATTGTTTCCTAACAGAATATCTGCTCCGGTATCATGAAAATATATCGGTGGAGTTTTAACCTTGTACCATAGGGTACAATCCGCTCATCCGATCATGATCTCCGCTTGCTTGATTCATCTTTTAAGGATTAGTACCCTTTGTGAGAAATTTTTCCCTAGTACTGTTGGTAAATTTTCGCCTGAGCCTTTAGGAAGACACCTTCCTTTGATGTGCAGATACCGGCTCCTGAATCAATGTATGACGTAAAATACTCTGCACGATACTCCTTACATATCATCCCGACAGTGATATATATTGAGAATGGACTTGTGGCCATGGGTGGATTAGAGCTTATAACCCCGAGCCTCTATTAGTAAACCTTGTATTTTTTTTCCTTGACCTTAAACTCCATTCCATCTTGTAATCTTTCTCAAGGTTTGTGATCCTCAAGAAAATCCAATCCCAGCACTAGTTGCTCTGGGAATCTTCCTGCTTTCAAATCTATCACCAACTCAAGTTCTCCAAGTTTGAGCTGTCCTTGATACCTTCCAGTTGTTGGTTGTTGGAGATAATACAACACATCACAAGGAATAGAGTTTTCTTTTTTAGTGATGTTGAATATTACTTCAACTCCTCTCTATCCTTCTGGGCATTTAAGTTCACCTTTAGTTGTGAACTTCTCCGGTTCCAGGATTACCTCCACAATCGGCATATTTCCCCACTTTTCCCTAATCATTTTGTCTTCTTGGAAAGAATTCCTTCTCTGCTCAAATCTGAGGCTGTCTTGCCTACTCCTGGCCGGCTTTTCCTTGATCCACAAGTCCACGTCATGAATCTGCGATAACTCCATTATTTATGGCCTGGTTGCACATGCAACCCTTTCAAACACTTATGGTATCTCAATATACTCCTTCATTTAGAATAGATCCGAATGATGGGTGTTGGATAGAGCATACGATATACTGTATGTGATAGAGTAAGACCTATTCTTTAATCAAATCTTTGTTTTTGAAACCTTAATGAAGGGTGAGTGCCCTACTGAAATCTTTATTTGCCAGATTATACGCAATCCTTGGGTAAATGTAGGATGCTACCTTGCCTGCGTACAGAATCCCTGAGATTCCTCCCAGACATGCCTCTTTTGTATTCTTGATCCTCTTATCAAAGATTGCAATATTGGTTGGTGTATCGATACCTTCTTTGAAAGTTGCTTTGATGAGGATCCGAATTGCTCCTATATGGATCCTAGACATAGTCTTAGCCATTTCTTCCTTGAGTTTACTGAGTTCCCTTTTGATTTCATCAACAGGGACTAGTTGCATTTCCATCACATTACTCGTGAGCTACATTGGGATGACAATCTCCCATTCGGTCACCTTATATATGATGTTGTGCTTTCTCCTTTTGAAGCTGAGGAACCGCTCTAATTGTCCTACTGTGAACCCATCGTATAGATCGAGCATTGGATCCTCCTTCATTATTCTCATAAGAGTTTTATGAGAAATTGATGTATGGGAAAAGAATCCAGACTTATCCTATTTCATCTTCTGTCTGAAATTTTCTTCTTCACTCTGACTCATCTTCGGAAGATTCATCTTGACTGAAGAAATCTTCTTCATAGATACTCTCGTCTGAGGGTATATCTTCAAATTGATATACATGTACTAGATCTTGGAAGCAAACTACTTCCTCCATTTCTGGAGTTGTCTCGAACTGTAGTACTCCTCGCTTTTGGTTTTCTGGAAAATTAGGTGAAATATGCCCTCTTGCTGCACACGTGTAGCAGTTACAATCCTTGAATCTTTCATTGACTCGTGTGGCCGCCCTTCGGAATGTCTTTCTTGTGGGAGTTCTTCCTGTACTTCTCTGGTTCGATCCTGAGGATGATGCTTGACTTCTTGAACTCCACCTTGATGGTCCAGATCTTTGCCCTGATTTATAGCTTCGGGCCTTCTGTTTAGACCAAAAGGATCTTGATCTTCTGGACCTCCATCCTCCGCTTCTTTATGTGTAAAGATAATGTTTCTTCATCCTTTTTTATTTTCATGGACTTCTTCCAATGATGGTTGTAAGATCATTGCTTTCGCAGCATAGGGGTACCGTCTTGTTGATTCACCTTAATCTCTTGTAGTTCTTGTGTAGTGATGCTTGATAGCACTTCTCTGCAATTTTGGCTTTGAGGAAGGATATTCTCCTTGCTATCGAATCCAACTCGCATGGTTCATATTCTTTGATCAACATTTTTCTCCATGGGCTTGGGATCTTGGCAAAGAACATGTGGAATACTTCATTCTCCTTAATCCTTGATTTCCATTTATACTCTGTGAAGAGTTTGATGTACTCATCTACGTGACAAATGTCAAGTAGTTCCAAGCTGTATAAGGCATTTCTATACTTTTTCTTCTTTTATTCCTCAATTCCTTCGAAGTAACCTACTCCGATGAAGTGGATTTTGAAGATCTTGACCATGCGATCAACGATATTACCGAGATCTTCGTCTTCCATGCCTTTCTTCTTGACTTCTTCTGAGAGCTCCTCCCAGACGCACTTTACTGATCCTTCCAGGCTTATAGTTAGGAATCTTAAGAACCCTCCTTTATCTAGCTCTAGTGCACCTCCTGCAATCTTCATTGCATTTGTCCATTCATCGATCAAGGCCTCTTTGTTCTTGAAGTCTAGAGTGTCAATATTTAGGATCAACCCGTATGGATTTATCGGTTTAAGATGAGACCAACCATATAGGGTGTTGTGTAGACTAGATCCTCGAACTCGGCTTGCTTCTGTTGACAATCCCATCGCCTTCATCTTGAAGTTTCCTTGTTGTTGGGTTGTCTCTTCTTATCTTATTCCCTGGACTCCATGTAATCCAGAGGTTCCTCCATTTTTGCTCGAATCACGTTGTGTCTGCGGAGCCTACGATTGTTGTTGTGAGCTTGATGTTTCTCCAATATTCATTTTTAGATCTACAATTGATAGTCCTTGGAAGGACTCATATAGATCCTGTAGATCTTCAAGATTTGCTCTTTCTATCCAGGGATGTGGATTCTCCTTGAAGGATAGCGATCATCTTCTCACTTTTTGACTTTGGCCTTGTAACCTTTGTCGTTTTTCCTTTTTGGTGTAAAAGAGGTTCTATACCGAAGGTTGGTTGTAAACTTCTGCTTGACTTTCTCCCGGTCACTTTAGTTTCCAAGGACTTTACTTACTTTATCACCTTCCTGATGAGGTCGAGTTGTTTGTTCTGCAACGTCTCCACATTATCCATCTTGAGGCTGATTTCAAATATCGTCTTGAACATGTTCTAGCAATATTCTCTAAAGAATTTCACTACTTCTGTAATTCTTTTAGATATTGTCCATCTTAGAGTTATCTGCCTCAATCTTTTTCCACTCTGTCATTATGACCATCATGAAAAGTGATAGGGCTTGCAGATCTCCCTTAGACCTTGGTTTGATCGTCTTCTCCATTGTTCGTATTTTGGGACACGTCCATGGATCTCGGTGAAATTTTGGAGTTTCACTATGTTTCTTGATACTTCCTTGGAGTATCTTATCTCCATCTGGCGGCCTTCCTCCAGATGTTCCTCTTTGGTGTGGTTAGTACGACCATCCGCCAGTTTTCACCTTCGATCGAGATTATTCTAGAATCGATCGGCGTCCTCGTATTCCTTTTCCGCATATTGTCTATACAACATATTATAATATTGCTGTATAGAGCTAATTGTTTCATCATATCCAACAGGTCAGAAGTTCCTGTTGCTCCAGCTTTAAACAAGACTAATAGTCTAGTCACTCTCGGATATCGAACTTTCGTTCGGATCCATATATCTTTGAAACTCTCATCTCGTTAAGTAATATGAGTTTATAATATTTTTCCATTCATAAATAAATAAACCTAAGGCTCTGATACTATTTTGAAGCGTGAAAATATAATGAAATTTGAAAGAAAATTGAAGTATAGAGACTGTATTGTGAAAGGTGCATTGTTAAAAGGGGTGTTGTTAGTGCTTGCTTGAATATGACAAATTCTGCCTTTTTCTAGCAAAAATGATAATTTCGGCGCAAATTTATAGAGTTACGGGATTATTTTGATAACTTTTTCAAATACTCCTATTTTAAAAGCGAAATAACATTGTAAATAATAAATACCCAGAATAAGTAATAATAATGGGAAAATGGAAAGAAAATTTGAAAACTTATTAATGTGGGTAAATATGTCAAAGATCCCTAGTCAAAGGTAATTGGCGTGGGACCCAAACGTGTGCTGACGTGACCACCACAGCAATCCCCGATACTGCTCCCCTGCTTTCACAGTTTCACTTACCACTTTTCGAGCAAAGGAATCCAACAATCTTACAAACTAGATTTAATGAATCATATTGACGTCCGCATGAAATTTATTCCATTCCAATTCCAAGCTTCCCTTTTTTGGCGGGCTTAATTCAACATTTACTCCCAATTACCTTCCCGCTGCAACCCACTCTCTCTCTTTCTCTCTCCCTCTCCCTCTCCCTCTCCTCTCCTCTCCCTGCAGTCCTCCTTTTGTTTTTTACTCTTTCTCTCTGCAATGTCTGTTATTTTAATCAATTAATACAGTGATTAAAGCTTTAATGTGAATATTATATGATTACATATAATGGTACAAAACATCATTGAGACTTTGTATGGTTGGCTTTCCCCACATCTGCCCTTTTGAGAGAGAAGAAAGTGATTGCTGTGGCTGTAGGATTTGTGAGATAAAAATCTTGATTAATCAAGAAAAGACAAAAGGCATTGCCTTTTCTTTTGTGTGAATTTCAATGAGCCTTCTCTCACATCATATGTGAGTAGAATCTTGAGGGGGGTCTTGTTACTTTAATTACCAGAAAAGCTCGAATCTTTTTTCCCTCCCACTTTGTTAGGGTTTTGATTAACCAAATATTTTCTGGGCTTAATTCATTTTTAATTAATGCTGATTTAGCATCCCTTTTGCTTACTTTTCAAGACCCGCTTGCTTTAGGGTGTGGATTCTGTTAGAAGAAAGTGAGGGGGTGTTCTTTGTTAGTACATTTTCTTGTTTTCTCAAAGTGTTTTTGAACTTTTAGATCTTTTTGGTCGGAGGAAACCCGCTTCTCTGTAAAGCTTGTACCTTGAAAGGGAAGTTCTTGAAAGCGCCATGTGTAGCAAATGCTGGAGTTGTTGTGGAATGAAATGGTGAACTTATCTATGGTTAGATCTCTGTGATTTATACTTTGCAAAATTTGAGTAAATGGTGTACGCCCTTCCACTTTACATGGAATGCTGTTAGTGGTTTGTGAAGGTTAAGGTTGTCGTTTTGCTTCAAGTTGGGTTGTAGTGAAACTCACTGGGGGGAGCTTGTTTTGCTGTATAAACCTAGTGCATTTTCTTGAAATCTCAAATCTGGCCAATGGTGTTACATTGTGATGGATGTGAGGGTATAAAGATTATAACTTGTGTTAAGATGAGGATATTTTGTCTTGTGGTGATTGATCTTTGTTTCATCTCCGCGTTAGGACAACTTCCTTCGCAGGATATCTTGGCCTTGCTTGAGTTCAAGAAAGGAATCAAGCATGATCCAACAGGTTTTGTGCTTGATTCTTGGAACGATGAATCGATTGATTTCAATGGCTGCCCTTCATCTTGGAATGGGATTATGTGTAATGGTGGTAATGTTGCAGCTGTGGTTCTTGATAACCTAGGATTGTCTGCTGATGTGGATTTGAGTGTGTTCTCTAATCTTACAATGCTAGTCAAACTTTCACTTTCAAACAATTCCATCTCAGGTAGATTGTCTGATTTTGGCGACTTTAAGACTATTGAATATCTGGATATTTCAGACAATCTGTTTTCCTCTTCATTGCCATCTGAGATTGGTAAGCTTACCAGTTTAAAGAACCTATCATTGGCTGGAAACAACTTTTCGGGCTCAATCCCGAGCTCAATCTCTGATCTAGCTTCGATTCGATCTTTAGACATGAGCCGTAATTCGCTCTCTGGTTCGATACCATCATCTTTGACTAGGTTGGGAGGTTTGGTGTATCTTAATTTGTCACAAAATGGGCTCACAAAAGGCATTCCTAAAGGGTTGGAACTTATGACCCAACTTGATGTGCTTGATTTGCTTGGAAATATGCTTGATGGTAAGCTTGACCCGCAATTCTTGCTGCTTACTTCAGCAAGCCATGTTGATCTTAGTGGGAATTTGCTTGCTAGTGCTGATGAGGGTGGGAAAAGTTTCTTAATTGGCATTTCTCAATCTGTCAAGCATTTGAATCTGAGTCACAATCAGATAACTGGATCACTTGTGGGTGGTGGTGAGGGTATGGCTTTTGGGAGCTTGAAGGTTTTGGATTTGAGTTACAATCAGCTATCTGGGGAGTTACCTGGCTTTAATTTTGTTTATGATCTTCAAGTTCTGAAACTTGGTAACAACAGATTTTCGGGTTCGATTCCGAATAACCTTCTGAAAGGAGGTACTTTGGATCTTATGGAGTTGGACTTGAGCAGCAACAACCTGTCAGGTAATTTCATGTCCAAAATTTTATCTTTGAATATAATTTACTTTGAAGTAGTTAATTATTTATTAGAACAGATGATGAAGTTGTATGATGATATAGTGTTATTTAGACTCATTATTCTTGATGTAAATGTAATTACTACAACACTTATGTTTTACTGCACAGGACCAATAAGTATGATTACGTCGACAACATTACACACCCTTAACCTTTCCTCCAATGCCCTCTCTGGTGAACTTCCTCTATTGACAGGAAGCTGTGCTGTTATTGACCTTGCAAACAACCGGTTTCAAGGGAACTTGTCGAGGCTGCTGAAATGGGAGAATGTTGAGATCCTTGATCTCAGCCAAAACCAATTGACAGGGCCTATTCCAGAGGCGACCGGCCAATTTCTTCGTTTGAATTACCTCAACCTCTCTCATAATTCTCTGAATGATTCTCTTCCTAAAGTCATCTCCCATTTTCCGAAGCTTGTGACCCTTGATCTCAGCTTCAACCAGTTGGATGGACCTCTTTTAACCACTCTCTTGTCATCACCAACTCTTGAGGAAATCCGCCTTCAGAGCAATGTACTCTCTGGAAGTATTGATTTTTTGCCTCCATCTAATGTTACGAATCTTCTTGTACTTGACATTTCCAACAATCGGCTGAACGGCGATTTCCCTGATGGGTTCGGATCATTCACTGAACTTCAAGCTCTCAACATTGGTGGTAACAATTTTTCTGGGTTGGTACCTGCTTTCATTGGTAACATCAATACCCTGAATTCTTTAGACATTTCCCGGAATCGTTTCACAGGGCCATTACCTACAAACTTTTCTGATAGTCTACAGAGTTTTAATGCTTCGTATAATGATCTCTCCGGCGTTGTCCCTGAGAATTTGAGGAAGTTTCCTCTGTCGGCTTTCTACCCGGGCAATTCCAACTTGGAATTCCCTAATCCTCCTCCCGGCTCTGGCTTTGGTCGAGCTGGAAAGCCAAGGAAAACTCATTTGAGTACTCTTGTTAAAGTGGCCATAATAGTTTCTTGTGTGGCTGTGTTGATCATCTTGATTCTTCTCGCCATTTTCATTCATCATAAACGGAAATCAAAGAAGCAGTCGCCACATGTGACCAACAAAGATGTAGTCCGCCAAACTTCAATGAATCCTTCCACCACTGGCGGAAGAGACCGTGGTGGCTTGGTTGTTTCAGCAGAAGATATTGTGAGGTCAAGAAAAGGATCATCGTCGGAGATGATTAGTCCTGAGGAGAAAATGGCAGCGGTAACTGGTTTCTCCCCATCAAAAGGCAGCCACTTCTCGTGGTCACCTGAATCTGGAGAATCATATACTGTAGAGAGCCTCTCTAGATTGGATGTCAGGTCACCTGATCGACTAGCAGGCGAGCTATACTTTCTGGATGATACAATCTCATTCACAGCTGAGGAACTATCAAGGGCCCCAGCTGAAGTCCTCGGAAGGAGCAGCCACGGGACGTCTTATAGAGCAACTCTAGAGAGTGGGATGTTCTTGACAGTCAAGTGGTTGAGGGAAGGTGTTGCCAAACAGCGAAAGGAATTTGCGAAAGAAGCTAAGAAATTTGCCAACATTCGACATCCCAATGTGGTTGGGTTGAGGGGGTACTACTGGGGACCAACACAACATGAGAAGCTTATTCTTTCAGACTACATATCTCCTGGAGGTCTTGCGAGTTTTCTCTATGGTAATACCTTCTTACACCCGTTTTTTCTTATGCTGTTACGTATATACACAAAATGATTTCATTTTCTATTTATCTGTTTGATCATGGATTTGCTTAATCTGATTGTAATTTGTAATCTTTGCAATGCCATTGGGTTAGCCTTCATACATGAGTTCTCTTTTTTGTACCTAATTCTGTTGAAATCATATTGGACCTTTGAACTCTTCTTCGATCCTTTTCAAGATCCTGATTTGTAATTTCAACTTTCATGATTACGAGTTTTTCGTTGGCCTGATCTTTTAAGTACATGCAACCCTTTCTAATGCTCTTAAAGGAATTCCAGCTTGTTCTCCACCTTTTTGTAAAATGCATGAACATAGTTTGAGATCACTCAAGAATCTTAGAGCATATCTCTTTCCCTCTCAATTATGCATTTGTGTGTATATGTTACTAACAAGCCTGCGATTAACAGATCGACCGGGAAGAAAAGGTCCACCATTGACATGGGCTCAGAGGCTCAAAATAGCAATTGATGTTGCACGTGGCCTGAACTATCTCCATTTTGACCGTGCTGTTCCTCACGGTAACCTCAAAGCAACCAATGTACTACTAGACGGGCCTGACCTCAATGCCCGAGTTGCAGATTACTGCCTCCATCGCCTCATGACACAATCAGGAACCATAGAACAGATTCTTGATGCTGGGGTTCTAGGCTATCGAGCTCCAGAGTTAGTCGCTTCCAAGAAGCCCCTACCCTCTTTCAAATCAGACGTGTACACTTTTGGAGTGATTTTGCTCGAACTTCTGACTGGAAAATGTGCTGGGGATGTAGTGTCAGGTGCAGATGGAGGAGTTGGTCTGAGCGACTGGGTTCGCCTGAGGGTAGCAGAAGGTCGAGGATCAGAATGTTTTGATGCTGCATTGGCAAAGGATCAGACGAGCATACCCTCGGTTGATGAGGGAATGAAAGAGGTGCTCGAGATAGCCCTCCGATGCATTCGTTCCGTATCGGAGAGGCCAGGTATCAAGACCATATATGAAGATCTTTCCTCCATTTAGTTTTTAGTGAAGGAGAAATGAAGTATGATGCGGAGATGAAAGTATCTCATTCACCTCTCATTTTTTGGCAGTACAAGTAGGGAGTTAGTGTTCTTTCTTCTTTTTTCTTTTTATTTATTATATTTTCGGGGTTTATTTTCCAACAATTGTTGTAAATTGGGATATAATTTGATGTAAACTAACCTTCCCTTTTGATTTATGAGCTTTCAACAGCCTGTTGGAAAATCTTGGATTTCTTGAAAAGTTATATATATCTGCAATTAATTGAAACACCCTATGCTTATGTGTTTTAATGGTATCGTTGAAAGTGAAGGAATTAATGAAGAGTTTCCGTATGCAATTATCTTTTCGACATTTTTCATCTGCACATTAAATGTGTTGTAATAATTTTGTTGGGGCTATTAAATTTGACAAACTTCATATCCTGACTTAAAATGGTGATCTTTTGAGAACAAATAAAATGGATAACTTGACACTTGAGTGGTATTCATGAAGCTGTTAAAATTACCAAAAACTCAAAAAACTGTATGATTTAATAGAAGCACATATTTGGACCCTTCTCTGTGATTCTCAGAGAAATATATTGGACAAGAAGGCTGGTATAATGTAAAAATAAAATGAAAGATAAAATTTTTTTAAGTATTAGAAAATGTAGTGTGGGGTAAGTGTCACCAACCAGCCTAATACTACAAATATAAACTATAAAGTACTCCACACTAACATACATAATTCTTAATGATTTGGATTTGAGAGAGAAAAAGACCAAGAAATTCAAAATGGCTACTCGTAGAATATTGTCCCTTCACAGACACAGTTCAGGAATCACTTCTTCTCCATTGTTCTACTTTTCTTGGACTCGGTTGTTTTCAACATCCCAATTTGAAGTACGTTTGTATTGTTCTTTCCTTTTCTTTCTTGCTCCCCCTTGAAATTGCTTATATTCTTGATGATCCTCTGTTATTAGTTTGTGTTAAATGCTTGGTTTAGGTCATAGTTTTTCTTTTATGGTTCTTGTGATTTAATTCACAATTTTTGTTAACGTTAATTTTTTGTCGTGAAGTTCTGGTTCTATCATTGTTGCAGTTTCTTGTTGGAGTTATTACCAATGTAATTTTATAGATTTGCCAAACCTTAACACTGATGAATGGATAAATCTTTCTCTGTTAACTCAAAATTGGTGAACATAAAAATATAGTAAGAAACTCAATTCTTACTGTTTTTCTTGCACTAGTTACCTCTACCTATATCCTTTCAAAAGCAAGAACTTGCCCTTTAAACTGATAAAGTTCCGCGATTGCTGGGATATTTATTGTTGAGTCATCTTGTGTGTAATAGTCATTCAGTGTTGATTTCTCTGAAGTTGGTGGTTAAGCGTTAATGATCTGCCAGTGCATCAAAAGAAGTATTGAAAGCAAACACTTGTGTGAGACCATCTCATGGGAATAGTTTTGTAAGATGGAGAAGAAGTGATAACATTTAAATAAAAAGTGATATCCAAATTGATGAAAAATGATAGTGCTGCAGTGAATTATTTCAATTTTCATGAACAATTCGTAGTATAAATGAAAGTGATAATATCTTTCATAAAGAGTGAATTTTTAAGAAAAAGTAAAACGATCTCACGCAAGTGTTGCCCAGGAGTGAAAGTTTCATCTGTAGTTACACTGTAAATAATGTTATATTGTGAACAGAGCATATTTATATGATTTTCTGGTTTATTGATATGTTACAGAGAGTTGGATTCATAGGACTTGGAAACATGGGATCCCGGATGGCCAATAATTTGATTAAAGCTGGATACAGTGTCGCGGTTCATGATGTGTAATTTTGTTTAATTAAGTTTTCTTTATCCATAAGGATATTGTTTTGTACTCTTTCTTGGCTTATCTTTTTTCTGCTAAAAGTCATTTGCTTTGAACAAGTACATTTCTTGGATTTTGATTTTAAATGTTGATGAAAGAAATTGGTAAATATCCCTTGGAAGCTCTATAATGACTTGTTATTCTGGTCGAAATCATAAATCGTTCTTTGTATATGGATTGAATGTTATCAGTTCTCATAAAAAGATTTCTCTGGTGGCCTTTTCACATAATTAACACAATTTTTTATATTCTTGTTTGCTATACAGAAACCATGATGTTATGAAGATATTCTCTGAGAAAGGCATCCTTACAAAGAATTCACCCCTTGAAATTGCTAAAATAAGTGATGCTGTTATTACTATGTTGCCATCTTCAGCCCATGTAAGCTTTAAAAGATAATGTAACTTTGTTTCCTTTGATTTCTCTCATATCAAGATGAGTTATTCCAATGCCTTGATCAACTGTTTGGGAGGCATGATATGGTGTAGAACCATCCCGTTGAGTGATATTTTTCTCTACTTTCCTGTGGAAAAATCATGAAATTGCTTAATACCTGTTAAATCAAGTCTCAGTTTCTCTAACGTGAGAATGTTCGCATTTGTTACATGTTATGTTCATTGCTAGTTTTGTTACGTCATATTTGGGCTTGTGTTTTTTCCCTCTACAGATCGGACAAGCCAATCTGTCTACACTAAACCAAATTGCCAAGATATTTGTGTAGGTGATGGATGTTTACACAGGAGTAAAAGGTATGCTTAATGGTGGAAATTCGATAAGATCGCGCTTGTTCATAGATTCCTCTACAATTGATCCTCAAACATCCAGGAAGCTTTCTGCCACTGTCTCGAATTCTAATTTAGGAGGAGTTAGAGGTACTCTTTTACATTATTTAACCAACACTATGTTTACTAAAATTTATTTTTGGTTGCTCGTTTCAATTGTTTGTGATTCTACTTTAAATTTCTTTACGATCACTGGATAAATTGTATGGTAACTACTATATTTTCGGTCTGGACAACGTGTGTGTGCTGTTGACATCATTTGTTCATATTCTTTCATCACACAGATAACTTCTATTTAACCTTTTCTGACTTACACCCCTTTTATCAATGGATGGTGTTTTCCTTTTATGTTTATTTTCACTTTCTTTCTTATGAAGTAATACCCCCAAAATTATTAAACATTGCACTCCGGAATACCTTCATAAAATAAATACCACCACACATCACTACAGACATTTCCAGAACATCTGTCTTAAAAATACATCCATTATAACAACTAAAACATACCTCTGGTAGAGCATATACATCAGCGTTATTTAAGAGAAATATGTTTCTAAATTATTTTTATTTTCATATTTAACTACTGAAAGTTGTACAAAATTATAGTTTAGTTTGACAAATTTACGACAGAAGATAGGCTTATAAAAGCCAAAAGACTATCTTTCCACTCTTGATGCAATTGTTAAAAAATTCTGTTTTTTTCATAGTTCTCAAAATAAGGGTGAAAATGCATATTGTGCATTACAGTTGATGATCTGGGAAGAAAGGAGTTGCATATCTATAAAATCATCTTCAGATATATGGCATGTGATCATGGATTTTGACTCAAGCAGGCAAAATGTGCAGTTATAATTATTAAATTTATTTCAATTGTAAATTTGCTAATTTTTATATCAGCATGAGAAAAAATTAAAAAATGATCTCTTACATGTTTGATTATAGATTCTTCTTTGACTGTCTAAACATCCTCCCAACTGTTTGAAGAAGCTTTTATTGATGTTGGCAGCAAAGGACGTGTGTAAACAAGCTTGTTTGACCAATTTTTCCCTGCATGCATATCCCTTTCCTTTTAAAAATCATGATTAAATTAACTTATTATCGAATTTTTGTAAGCAAGTATATATGAGTGCAAGTGTCAATAGACACTGTTACAAGAATCATCTTAGGGGTTACTATTTGGTTTAGTGAGCCACTGGTTGAGTGTTTATTTTTTAGGCGACAGTGTCCCTCGTGCTATGTTGGATGCTCCTGTATCTGGAGGTATTCTATCAGCTGAGAATGGATCACTAACTTTCATGGTAAGCTTTATAGCTTTACCTTATTTCATCTTGATTCTCCAAAATGTTTCTTCAATATGCTTCTGTTCAATGTTATCTATATTCATGTAATTGCCTCAGGATTATTCTGTGTTTTGAAACCTTAGAATCGGTTAAGGAATTTTCAAATTATAAATCTCATGCTGCGGTGGAAAGCTTGTGGGAGAGTGTTATACTGTTGATTAGGTTAAGATGCAACATATCTTTTCTTGCTAGGTTGGTGGCTCTGAAGAGGCTTATGTGTCTGCAAAGCCTTTATTGCTCGCAATGGGAAAAAACATCATCCATTGTGGTGGTCCTGGAAATGGTTCGGTATGCTGTTGCTTGAATCTGCTGACTTTATTTATTTGAGTTGAAAAATTTCATATATTATTAATTGAATATTATTTGCTCTTAAAACTTGGGAGTTGTCAATTTTGATGTTTTACTATTTAAGTTCGTAGCTTATTTGCTTCATCTCCAGAATTAACCTCACCATGAAGATTACTAGAAATAACAAACTTAGATAGTACCAGAGAAACAATTCTCTGAAGTAGTCATAAAGTTGAAGCCTGAACTGATCTTCATATGTGGAAGATCTCTGTCTTTCTTTGGCTTTTTTAGCTGATTGAACTTTCGATTTGATAGAAGGACATTTTAATCGTTTCTTTGTGTGGTATATGTTTAGTAAGAGAGTGTAAAAAAGTTGGTTAACCTTTCAAAAACTTGTGAAATTTAGGTAGCGAAGATTTGCAACAACTTGGCAATGGCTGTGAGTATGCTTGGTGTTTCTGAAGCTTTTGCTCTAGGTCAGTCACTGGGCGTTACCGCCGATACTTTGACAAGGATATTTAACTCCTCTAGTGCTCGATGTTGGAGTAGGTAATGCCTATTTGGTGTCTTTGTGAGATAATCATTATGTTCTATTTGTCATGGTTTATGTTCTTCAAGTCTTCTCTTCCATTTTTGTTATTCTCTTTTGATTCGTTTGAAAATGTCATAAATCCTATGCAGCAAATAAATATACTAATAAAGTTAAGGTTAATTATTTGGGCCTAATATTAATACATGAACCAACCTTTAAACCTTCAAATGTCAAAGTGGCTTTGAAATTAATTCTTATACCCACAGCTAGTGCTACTGTAGAGTATTGAGGGGGTTGGAGAAGGTTATGTGTCAGTCCACAGCTTATTCTTGACCCTTTTATCTTCGTTTATCTTGTAGGTTTTAGGTAACAATACAATTATACAAATGCAATGCAGGCCTAATATCTGGGTGATTTTTTTTGGTTTTTTTTTTTTTCACTTTTGCCAGCTATTATCTGTGTTATTATGTCATAGATGCAATGTATTCTAAAAAAGCAAATGAAGGTGATTCCTCATTACCTTAAATTCATTTTTTTCGATAATTAAATAGAAGAGCTTGAGCTAATGTTGTAGTGGATCATAAGTTCAATTGGAGTTGAAGAGGGTGGCTGTGCAAAATTAATTTTGATTAATAATACTGATCTGTACTTTGTTACTTTAATCATTTAATAATAGAGTTCTAGCTTTGTTCGACATATGCGTTACAGATGCTTTTACGACTGGGATCCTGGATAGTTTATTAGTGATGATTCCTGTGTTGTGCATCATTTATAGTGACACGTACAATCCCGTGCCTGGAGTGATGGATGGGGTGCCAGCTTCTAGGAATTATGATGGAGGCTTTGCCACCAAGTTGATGGTATGTGTTCCAATCTTTGCTATTAAGATGGTATTATGCAGCGATAAGGTGCTTGTTTCTGACCGACTATCTAAGTATCTATTGATTATCGAACATCTTTTGGCTGCAGGCTAAAGATCTTACCCTTGCGACAGCATCAGCCGAAGAAGTCGCCTCAAGAAACCCGATGGGAATTTTAGCACAGGAGATGTTAGTTCCACTCTGTCTGCCATTAACTGCAAACAACTTTTTGCTTTTGAAATAACTATTTACTAACGTCTTCCAACTCATTCTACGATTCAGATTCACTGAACTCTGCAATGATGGTCATGGAACGAAGGATTTTTCCTGTGTTTTTCGACATTATTTCAGTGGCAAGGATGAGATGTGATGTACGAGGAAAGATGTTCAATTCAGCACAGAAATCTGTCTGACGACTCTCTTTCATTGTGCTGTCTTGAGTATTGTTTCTGTGTTCATTAAATATCTTTAATTAGTTACTTAATTGTTGTCATAATATGGTGTAACTTTAAGTTAAGGTTAGTTTTCCTTGTGTCATAAAAGTTGGGAATTAATTATGTTAACATAGTTTTATTCCAGAAATGTGAAATCAAGAATTGCAATAGCCTGACTAAAGTAGGATACAATCCATGCTGTATAATTATTCAGCTTTAACATAGTATAATTGTCTACCATTTTCCTTGGCTCCTACGTTGCTTTCTCGACGCCTCATTCTGTAGGTGATGAAATTCATTCATAGGACGTACTCTCCAGTGCTCGATATCCTAATTCATTGCACATTCGTTATCGATCAAAGGTTAGTGCTTCTGGTGTCAAACTTTTGCAAGTAACTAGTACACATCTTTTAGAATGACATCTGTTCTTGTTTGATCAGGAACTACGATTCGAGGAACTCATTTCGACAAGGATCCTCACCTCCTGAGGGTGCTGTCTTGGTAGGTATCAAGTATGTTATTACTGTAATTGGTTTGTCTTGTTATAAATTAACACCTGTTTAATCCTGCATCAGAAGAGCACTTTGGAACAAATCAATCAAACTTGATTTGTTGGCATCGGAAAGCTCGACTGGACGAAGACTTTTAGCCTTTGAGACCTTTCCTCGCGTCAATCAGAGTATGATTCAAGCAACAGTTGCTGGTATGGCTTATAGTATGGATGATAAGTACTAAGACTCTATATTCCGTTATGAGATAGATGCGTGGAGATGTTGGTGTGGGATGTTTCTATTTGATCGGGTGAGTCGATCGCATCAGACCGGTATCGTTTCCGATTATGCAAAGCACAGGTAACCATCAACTTCACTCAACAAGGAGATGGTATTCATCATTCTTACTCACCAATAGATTATGTTGATGCTACAGGCTTGGCTTTATCATGTGTTTTGAATACTAGCTACTAGCTACTAGCTATAGCTCATTGGCTGCAGATATGTGATGTTTATATTATGTTATGTTATTTCATTTTTTAGGTTCCTACTTCAATTAGAATGGCATTTGCCATAATATTACATCAATTGTATAAATCTCTCTGTAACAAATGTGAGCTATGGATGCTGAAAATCTTGTTTCAAATTAATATAGTTTGTTTTTCACATTTTTAGGTACACCCATCTTCTTTATGAGTTAAAAAAAAGTACTATGTCCTTGGATAAGTAATGAATCACAAGGATAAAATATGAGTAATATTATGGTGCACGGTGCATCCTAATTTATAGATTAAGTATGGGTAGTGGTTAGTTTTATTTTATAGTATATTTTTAATTATTTAATTTAATTAATGATAGAGATTAAAATGATTGAAATGGATGTGGTTGAACTCTAATATATATGACATGAAAAAAATAAAAAAGTAAAACACTTGCATACTTAAAAATAAGCATTAACCCCTGCAGATACTACTATAGACATAAAACTAGGGGATACATGTAATAAAGTACCATATATACAAATGAAAAGAAAGTAGCTGGGAAGGAATGCTTTGCCAAATTAAAGAAAAAGAGAGAGCCATTTGGGTGGATTTCGATGTCAAGGGTATTTTAGTCCTAAAATGAAGAAAGGTTAAAAAGATCTAAACATTCTTTTTGGTTGATAAAGATAGAAGTGAGTGAACACACATTTCTATAAACTATACTATTGCACACTATTATTAGTTTGTTACTACATAGTATAAGCTCAAAGTCTGAGCAAACCAATTAAAAACTGTTTTGCTCAAAGTACTCTCCACTCCATGAAGATGTATGCAATTGAAGCCACCCTCTCTCTCATATTCACAACTCTTCTCTCCCCCTTTGCCATTCTTTCTTCCTCTGCTTCTTCTCCAGAGTCTTTCATATACGTGGGTTGTACCCAGCTAAAGTACAACCCCTTCACTCCCTACGAATCCAACGTCAACTCCATCCTCGCCTCCTTCGCCAACTCCGCCTCCATCTCCAACTTTAACTCCTTCAAGATCTCCCTCCCGGGCTCCACCCCGGGAGACGTCGTCTACGGCCTCTTCCAGTGCCGCGGCGACCTCAGCAGCAACGACTGCGGCCGCTGCGTCGCTGCTGCGGTCGCCAGGCTGGGCACGTACTGCGCCGGCACTTCCGGCGCAGCACTGCAGCTGGACGGCTGCTTCGTCAAGTACGACAACGCGTCGTTCTTGGGGGAGCAGGACAAGAGCGTCGTGTCGAAGAAGTGCGGGTCGGATTCGGTCGGGTACGATCCGACCCGGAGGGATGCGGTGCTGGCGTATTTGAGCGGGGGTGGGCAGTACTTCCGGGTGGGTGGGTCCGGGAGAGTGGAGGGAATGATTCAGTGTGTGCAGGACTTGAGTACGGGGGAGTGCCAAGATTGTGTGGCGGAGGCGATCCAACGGCTGAAAATGGAGTGTGGGGGGGCGCCGTGGGGGGACGTGTTCTTGGGGAAGTGCTATGCACGCTACTCTGAGAGTGGCTTTTCATCTAAAGGGTATTACAGTGGCCATGGCTGCTGCTTTATGATTTCACTCTTTGTATGCATACTTGTTATTTCATTTGCTATAGTCTAATTATTAATTACAATTACAATTATGTGATTACTTTTTTTTTTAATATATATATTCATCTTTATTTCTTTTTGGCTTTTGTTGGCTGTCAAAAGTTGGGGTGAAATGATCATTTGAATTGCTTTTTTTGCATTTTAAGTGTCCAGAGGGCTCTCACGAACCAGTTATTATGTTAATTTTTTTTCAATTATTATTATTATTATTACTTTTATAAGATAATGCATTCTCCGTACAACAAGCTAGTATATATATATATATATATCTTAAATTACTTCACGAATCTATAATTTTCGTTCGATAATAAAAATGAAAAAAATATTTCATTAGTGAACGCGTATCTTTATAAGCAAACAATCGATTCATGCACTCTAATTTAATTAATTATTCTTAATACATAAAAAGTTTTTTTAAAGAGATAAATTATTACACATTTGAATAAAAATTATTACTTTTAAAAGTTTAATGTTGAAAGAAAATTATTACTTTTCACAAATTATGATATGTTAGTGATTTTTTTATATATTTTTATTTATTTGAATAATATGTTTCATTTAAAAGATTAATAATCAATCTTTGAAGTAGTAATTTTTCAAAAATATGATACGTTGATTCATAGGAGATTCCCTCATTTATAAATACTACATTAAATAAACACTTCCTTCGTCCCATAAAAGATTGCATCTCTTTTGTAAAAGAGTCACTCGTCTCATTCTAATGGTTATATATTTTCATTTTGAGTATCTCATTCTAATGATTACATTTTTTTTAGCATATGTGACCCACACAGATTAATTACTCATCTTTACATGGCTCACACATTCCACTAATACACCTACCCACTTTACATTAAATTATTATTTCTCTCACCCCAATACAATTAAAATACTATATTAATTAATCCACGTGCAAAAAGCAAACATAATCATAAGGAAGGGACGGAGGGAGTACAAAGGAGGTGTGCAATTTGAATTGGGATGGAGGGAGTAAACAAATCAACAAAAATTAACAATAAAATTTTAAAGGAGATATATAAATATTTAAATTATAATGATTAATTACTGCAAAAATCTTCACATTTATTAATCTAAATATATGAAATTTTGTAAAAATACACCACTTTAATTTGTTTGGCAACTAGAACCATCGGTAGCATTGCTGAACGAAAGTGTCAAAATTGAAGTCAAATCACTTTGTCCAACCCATAAATAATTAGAGATGTAAACGGAAAGGATAGAATACGAGTTGCTCAAATTCACCTGCCACCCGCTACTCAATTATTCTATGCATACCCTACTCTATTACCCGGAATTTGAGCGTCTGGTAGGATATGGATTTACTCGTCGAGTAAATGGGTAACTCGCGGGTATACGGATAACCGCAATAAATAATAGACGGATATATTAAACGAGTATAATACGGATATCCGTAGCAATTTGAGCCTGACCAACCCCACCCGATCCGACCCGATCCTTCCCAAATCAGTTTTTTCCCTTCACAATCAACACAAAAACATCAAAATAAAACATAAATCATAAAAATAAAGTCCATAATAGAGAATGATATTTAATCTAAGAGCAACAACAAGAATTAACATAGTTAATATAATAACATGAGAAGAAATATCGTAATCTAACACTTGAAAATATAACAAAAATTACGATCTCCTTAGTGCAAAAGTAGCTCAAATAACACCCGATGCTGATGCAACCTACAAATACATACATAAGTAGTATATAATATATATTTATATAATTAATTAAATAGATAAAAACTTCTTTAATAATAATAGATGGTGTAATGTTTAAAAAATTAATATTAATTTAATTTTTAAATTAGTAATAATATAATATTATATATATATATATATATATATATATATATATATATATATATATATATATATATATATATATATATATATACTCCATTAATGTTTAAACGGGTAATCGGATCGGGCATCGGGTCGAGTACGCAGGTATAATAGGAGAACCTGTACCTTACCCTTACCCGCTCATTTTCTTTACCCGATTCTTTACCCGATTTTGTGTGTCCTATCCTTACCCAATCACCCGAGTATCCACGGATAACCCGACCCGGCGGGTAAATTTGACAAGCCTATTAATAACATCTTCGTTTAAAGTTTAAGTAGCCCAAACATTAGATTCAATTGAATTAACTATTAGAATTCTAAAGTAATTCTTTTGGTTCAGAAGGGAAAGGTTATTGATTATTGAAGAGATTGAATTTCTCTAAAACCTCAAAATATCAAAATTAAAAAGACTAAATTTGGACAAAAAGATCAAAATTGAAAAAAAAATTACATAAAAGAATTGCAAATAAAGAAGTATAAATTGGAACCGTTCATATTTAAATGATGAATTTTGGTATTTTCTAATTTTGTTATCTTGGGTATGAGTAATCAAGAACGATTTTAAATATCAATTGTTGGAAGAAATTATAATGGATGTTATCAGTGGCTTGAATATTTTTTTGAAAGAAAAGAATAATATTTTATTATAGGGCATGAGCCTTATCCTTTTCAACAGTACAATAAGGCTTCAAATGCTACAATCATATAGTATAATAAGACTTACAAATGCGACAACCACACTGTGAATGATCCTAGCTTAGGACATACAAGTGACAATAAATTAAAATTTTTCTAAACAGTTACAAGGATCAGATATCCAATCTTTATAATCAATTTCTTTTTTGAGCTCCTTTCTTTTCCAAACCCACCAAAACCAAATATGAGATTTGATCATCTCCATCATTTTCTTTTCACTCCATACCAAATTGTACATAACCAAATGTCTATATAGCTAGCTTTCGTCTCTCCTTAGATTAGAATAAGTCCTTGAATAGAAGCAGCGTACCTGAAGGGTTGTTTGAGATTTGAGAATGTATTCCAATCCAGTTCAAGCACTCTCCCCATATTCTTTGTGATATTGGGCATTCGCAGAATCTATGTTCCACTTTTTCATCATTTTCCTCTACATATAAAACATGTAGTCATGCTCGAAGGTGGAAGACTTTCTCTTTTTTTCAACTCCACCGATGTTGATATTTTCCTTGCACTACTCTCCATGCTAGCACTTTCATTTTTGCGTCTGCTTTGCTCTTCCAAATTCTGTTGTACAATTTCTATTGATGTTCCTCGGCTAATGCTTTTCTTTCTTCCAAGCATTCATAAGCACTTTTCACGTCATATGTTCCTTTCTTGCTTGCTTCCCATCTGCAGTGATCATTTCCTTCTTCTATATTGTACTTGCATAACAATTCCAATAATTCATTAAGCGAGTTATACTCCCATTCCCTCAACTCTCTTCTCCATTCACATTTCCATTTCCATTCTCCCCCTTTCCATACCCCCATATCAGTTACTCCCTCCGTCTCACAAAAGTTTGCATGCCTCTTCCGGCACGAAGATTAAGAAAAGTGATAACTTGTAGGGGTATTATGGTATTTTTTGTAATAAATAAATGATAAAGTATGTTAGATGTGTTAGGTAAGAGTGATTTTTTTTTTGTAAATAAAGTGTAGTAGGAATGGTGATTGTGTTTGACTTTTTGCTTTTTTAGGCATGCGCAAACTTTTGTGGGATAACCCAAAAAGAGAAGTGTGCCATTTGAAATGGGACGGAGGGAGTACTTTGTAATCTTTACACACACTCAACTCAAACAACTTGTGATACCTCTTTTTTAGAGACTCATTCCCCACCCAAATTTCATCCCAAACACTTGTATCAGCCCCATTTATTACAACTTTCCTACGATTTTCTTCGAACTATTTTCCTTTACTATCTTCTAGACATGACATTACCCCTCCCCAGTCCCCACTATCCTCTCCCTTTTATGCTAAACATGGTACCCAACTCCGATTCCCTAGCACCCCTTCTCCTTTGTCTAGCCTTAGTAATTTTTATCCATAAACTGTTATTTCCCTCCAACACTTTACACAACCATTTCCCCATCAAACTCTTGTTATAATCTACAAGATTCTTTATTCTCAATCCTCCATTTTCTTTAGCCCCTGTAATATTACCCTACCTAACCTAGGAGATTTTTTTTACACTCTTTTCCCCACCCCAAAGGAATTTTCGCGGTATAGAAGTAATGTTTTCCAACACACAACAAGGCACACTAAAATTTTAAATTAATTCACTTTGTATTAAATCAATTTTTTTTTCCTTTTCTACTTGCATTGAACATTACCGTTTACCACTATATATATTCCAGTTACAATTAATTACAAATTATGAAAAATTAGTGGTTTTCAAATCTGTTGTCTTTATTTGCTTGTAATAAATCCATTATACAAAATTCATTTAATCTTCATTTAGTTTACAATGTAATGGAGATTTACTGTTTAAGGGGTAGGAAAAAGTCTGATTTTTATGAGATAATACTATATACATATTTTGGAAAAGATACAAACAAAATGTCTTATTTGATCTTTTCAACACCCTTAACCTTATGAGTTAGTCTATTATATACTGGGTTTAAATCACAAATCCTTTTAAACTTTTTTTCCTTTAATTTAAATTCATAGCAATGCATAGGATATAATATAATTGGAAGGGGGAGGACTTAGAGTGAGAAAAAAAATCAAAATTTACTCCCTCTGCCCCTACCAAATAGCACTATTTTATTATATTGGGCGTTCCATTCAAAC
Source organism: Pogostemon cablin (assembly GCA_023678885.1). Taxonomy (NCBI): domain Eukaryota; kingdom Viridiplantae; phylum Streptophyta; class Magnoliopsida; order Lamiales; family Lamiaceae; genus Pogostemon; species Pogostemon cablin. The sequence goes on along the minus strand of CM042962.1, from coordinate 12,505,556 downwards.
TGTACCATTTTCCTCTTTTAGTAAAAAGGCCCCACCAATGGCCCACCACTACTCATCACATCTCTCTAATACACTTACCCACTTTACATAAAATAATAATACACCTTAATTTACGTGCAAAAAGCAAATGACACACTTTGACCGGAACAGAGGGAGTACATAGTAAGCTATGTAAACGGGTTTATACGGGTATCTGTGTAGCCTACGGCTAGATTGGTATAATTGAATGGAATAATGATTGAATGAAATTAATTTGTGAATGAAATAGAGATATGGAAGAAATTATTAAAAATAATAATTATTGTGATTGATATTGCTTAGGAATAACTCAAGTAATAGAAAATGTATTATTACTTAACTGGTTCTAATCTCATTAATAATATTTTTTATAGTATTAAATTTAAAATTTATATATATAATATTTAATCAATTAAAATCTCAATGAAAATTTTATATATTTAAAAAAAAAATCAGTGAAGATTTTATTTTAATAATTATACAAATTTAAAAGTGTTAAATTAAAAATAAAATAAAACCTTAATATTATTAAAATATAAACAAAAAAATTACATATATTAAAATTATATATAAAAAATAATTATATATTCAATATTACATGTATAAATTTAATTTTATCTATAATATTACTTTTTTATTTATAATTTATTAAATTTTAAAACAATAAAATATAACATAATATTTTTATACTGGATATATAAAATTATATGATTTTTGTAATTTATAAATAATTTAATATTTTATTTTTGAATTTATTATTAACAGATACACACTTTATAAGCCTATTTACACTTGGATACAATGTAAAAATAAAAATACTTTCGGATCCACAATTAACAGTGATGAGACAGACTTACCCTTTCCCAAATAAAAAGATTTATGCTGTGTGTGAGGTCTATCATCTTTTCGTTCTCTCCTTCTCCATACATGGAGCTTTCATCTTGACGAGATTCATGGTGGAATTGGAAGTGCGGCGGCGGGAATCCGTATTGGACGAGCCGGAGGGGGATGTAGTGTACGTGCCGTTACCGACGAGCGTACATATCAAAAGAAGAAGCACTTGCTCTTAAAGAAGCCCATCGCTTTGAATGTTGGAGAGTTTGATGTGATTCTCGAAACTTGTGAATCCAATGGCCACAACCCAGATTCTTCCAATTTGCATAATGTGCAGAAATATGCATAAACCTAGGACCCCTATAAATTCTTCCAATTTGCATATCGTGCAGAAGATTCTTCAAATTTGCATAATCACTACAACAAAAAAAACATTAAGACAACATATATAATCTCTTATCCATTAGCTTATTTTAGGGAAAATGCTATGTAGTCAAAGCTCCTGTTGTCTTAGAGTCTATTTATGACTACACATATAATGTGTAGTCTTTGTGCTTAAAAAAGACGCACAAAAGACGCACAAAGAAAACACATTATATGTGTTGTCTTTGTGCGTTTTTTTAATAAACTCTTTATTAAATGACAACAAATTATATGTGTAATATTTATACAATTATATTAATAATAATTTTTTAAATGACAACTAATTATATATGTTGTCTTATTTAGTTAAAATAACACAAATATGTGTTGTCAAATTTATTAATTTTTTTATTGATTAATATATTTATTTACCTGTTGAATTGATAAAATTAAAAAAAAAAAAAAAAACACATTCTATATGATCCACAATACACAACATTAAATAAATATCTCAAATCCGAATGTTGGTAAAAACCAAATACATCACATTAAGGAGTACGGATATAAAGCAAATCGTATTTGTTCAATAGAAGTACTCAGGAGTCAATATCCATTGATCACATACTGAATGAACAAATAGTAGAAACCAACAAGCGTAGAGCTTTAACCAACACAAATGAATCCAGAAATTGAGGCCTTCAAAATCAACGTCCACCTGATCAACAACAAATTAGCAAATCCACATAATTTGTAAAAATTCGATTAAAAAATTTACAATAAGCTTACTATAAGATATACTATAACCAACTAAAATTTACAAGAAAAAATTCACATTAACTTACAAAACATAATTGAAGTGTTTCCTCTTGATAATTACACTATTCACCAAGTAGAGAAGTAGCCCAAAAATAGAATAGCTAAAATAGATGGTGTGTTTGATAGGGCTTGAGGATCATAATATCATTATTTTGTACTCCCTCCGTGCCAACTTCAACTTCGCACTTTCCGTTTTAGTCCGTTCCAATTTTAACTTCACACTTCTATAAAAGGAAAATACACTTAACAACTATCCCCATAACACATTTTTAATTTCAAAATTACCATCACTCCTTTCCACTCACAACATACTTTACAATTCATTTATTACCCAAACATACCAAATTACCCCCAAAAAATATTTTTCTTAATTTGCATGTATACAATAAATGTGAAGATGAAAATGGGATAGAGGGAGTAATTGATTTCTCAAAGCAAACCACTCCATTCTCTTTACCTGAGAAGCATAAATCAGGCAATACAATGATATACCCAAATGAATAGTACACCACAAGTCAAATACTCAGTATTATATGTCCGCAGAGCTCATATAATGACCTTTTCGTTGCCCAAGAGGGGAAAGCACTGCCACCCAATCCCCTCAATTTAGTTATAACTTATAATAAGACATGCATTTCAAAAAAATACTTATACACTCAACTCAATTTCTAATGCCATACTTTTTCAACAGACAGATAGATCAATTAGCAATTGGATTCTTGAGTGAGATAAACAGACCAACACACAACTCTAATCAGCTCACAAACAAAACAAAAATTTCAATAAAAGCTGGAAAACATGGGCATTCAGGTTCAGTTTACCAGAACTGCTAATGTGGAAAGAAAGCATGCCACTAAACTTAAGTACATTTTACAATAGAAGTTAGAAAAAAAGGTTACCTTGTAAAGTTCCTCATCGAATTGAGCCAACTGGGCACATTTAGCCATGATATCTTTCCTCATGAAGAAAGGAGTTTGCAATGCTGTGAAGCCTCTCTTCTCCACCAGTGACCAGACAATACTAAGAATGTCTACTATTGAATAAAAACAAGTCAGCAATAATTAAGGACAATACATTACAAAATTAATGTATAAACAAAGAGAGTAGAGTAAGCAGAAAGTCATACAATCCTCCTACACACTTTTCTAATTTTCAATGGTACATATTTTCCAAGTTTTTAACTAACCCTGAATCTGATATGAATTAATTAACATTTGATATTCTCAGCATCCTAGGCTCCAAGCTAAGGCGAACATTGGCTCCAAAGCAAAACAGGGAAAAGAAAAGTTCTATTATGCTATATAGTAAGAGAATACTTGAAAACCCAAAGAAAATAGAAAAAAAGAAGAGAAAATTAGGAGCACTCACAAGTTTAAGGCGAGCAAACTCTTTGCTCATTTTGTTCCTATCTGTCCTCAAGGCATCCAACTCGAATTGGCCTACAACCATATAAACTCAGAGCTTGGTAACCATAGTCAACTTCAATCATAAACTTTGAATTAGTAATTCATGATTAGATAGTTACGCTGTCTCCAAACTTTTTCAAGCTCAATAACCTCATTCACAAGATCAACATTGGCATAACGGCGGCGCTGAGACTCCCTAATTTTCTCAGGGTTCCCTCCCTTCCCTTCACGAAAGATATTAATGTCCAACATAATTATGCCCTCTCTTCAGCTCTGTCTCTGAAGTTCACATACAATCAGATAGAAAGATTCACAAATTGAGAAAAGGGAAAAGGGCGCGGGCGCAGGGATGTGGCCGTGTGGTGAGTGTGAAGCGACGCGATGGAGTGAGTGGATGTGGAGAAATGGTTGAAGTGAGTAAGCAGCCGTGAGATGTGGAAGTAGAGAACAGAGAGTAATAAGGTTTGTGATACGCCCAAAATTCACAACTCACAACAAGAAACTCAAAAACAACGAAGAATTATAAATTGAAATTGAAATACGGCGAATACATAACACTGATTAATCGCAAGTATTACTACTTACACTAGTATGTGAAAAGAGGAGGAACCTTAGCAAGGCAGTGGTCGTCGCGGGCAGGGAAAACGACGGCTGTTGTCGGACACCGGCGGCGGTCGTCAGAATCGCGCAGCAGGGACGCAGTCGGCGGTCGTCAAAGTCACGTGAAGCATCGTTTTGGATTGGTGCAAGAACAGAGAAGTATGAGGCACCATTTTCGCTTGTTCATTGGAGGGAGAAGTGCACTAGGGTTCCTCACTTTGGGGGAAAAAAAGGGGAAAAACAAGTAAAAAATTTTGGAAATAAGAAAATATAGATTAGTTAATTTTATTCAATTATTATTTAGTAAATACAAAATACTTCTACATTGTATATTTGAATTTGTTATATAACTAGTTAAATTTGCTTTTACATTTTAATAAATAATTTTAATTATTAAATAATTTTAATTTTAAAATTTTTATAATAATTAAAATTTTCTCAAGTATTGCATAATTTTTTAAATAAAAATATTTGGAAATTTGAATATTTAATTTTATAATTTTTTAAAATTTATTTCATATTTAATTAAAATAAAAAATTTACTGTTATATATTTATTGTTTAATTAGTTTTAAAAAAATCACAAATGTATCAATATCAACATATTCTAATTATATATGTTGCTTCTAAATAAATTAATTAGAAAATATATTCTATTATAAATAATATATATTTTCATATGTTTAAGAAAAAAAAATATTACAACAATTTAAGACAACGTATATTGTCATATATGCAGTCTTTGTGCATAAAAAAAATTTACAACTACATATATTGTTATATATGTTGTCTTATAATAAATTACCTTACAAAATAACATGTTTCACACCACATTAAGACATCACTAGTCAATATGTTTAGTCTTAGTGTGTGAAAATATATTTAAGACAACATATATATTTAAGACTACATATATAAAACATACGACTACACATATTTCTAATCTAGTAGTCTATTAACGGGTGTCTTAATGCTTTTTTGTTGTAGTGAATGTACACAAATATTCATAAACCCAGGACTCCTCTTTGATTCTTCCAATTTGCATAATGTACAGAAATATGCATAAACCAAACCCAAGACTTGCTAAGATGGAGTTTCTCTCGGATTGCAATATGCATAAATTTAATATGAATAAAACTAAAAGGTGCAGAAATAAATGTGTGTAAATATGAATAAAGGTAAAATATGCAGAAAAATCTGCACTTTATGCATCTGCTAAAATATCGTTCCCTGTAGGATTGGAAAAAAATTACATTAATTGTGGGGAAAATTTGCATTTTGTGCATTTAATAAGGGTAAATTTGGAAATCAATAATTAAATAATGTAGTTAGGAGCAATATTTTTAGAAGTGTGTATCTAATAGTTAATTTTATATATATAGTGTACCTAAGATTAACTATCTCTTTATTTTTTATTAAATAATCTAACAACAAAATTTTTAATTAATATTATATGTTAAACATAACAATATTAATTTATTTATAATTTTTATAATTATATATATATATATATATATATAGTATAAACTAAAAGAATATTTTTATAATTTTTTATAGTTTATTATTATGCTACATAAATTAAAAAAAAAGTTGATTCCTTCGTGCATGAGAATGAGGAATATGGGGGGTGAGATGAATCATCATTCATTTGTTTAAGGGAATGGTGATTCCAAAATGAATGATGATTCCTATTGTAAATTTATACCAATCATGAGATTAGTAATCAAATTAGAAATGGTGATTCCATTCCTAATCCATTACCACGTACCAATCATGCCAGTTACTGTGATATTTTCCGTTGCTATTGATGTTGGAGGCATAAGCGCAATTATTTCATATGCTGCAAAGTTTAGAGTACTTTTTGACTGGGGAATGAGAATTCTCTTTCCTAGGGGACGAGCGAAAGACTGATTAGTCTTTTCGAAAGAAAGTTGCTAGGCGTACTAGCATGTTAAGTTAATGGTAGCATAGTCTTGGAGGAAGAAAACAATGTGATGTCTTTAGTTGCTTGCTCTTTTTCCCTTAAGCGAGTTCGAGCTCGAGCTCGGGTAGACAACTCACCATGAAGAGTCTAGTCAAGCCAAGCTTTTTCTCCTATCCAATCCCCAGCATGATCATTTCCAAGGTGTTCCCTAAGATGCACATAAGAATTAGGTGTTTCTAAGGTTGTAATTGATTGAAAAATTGGAATAAATTGTATAGTAGAATATCAAGAGAGACAAGATTACCGGTTTCTTTTCTAGCCGATGATAGGTTTTCAAGAATGATTGTAGACAAAGTAAACAATGACAAGATTTAAAGTGAAATGTGTCAGTTTTAATGGTGGGATAAGATATTTGGCTTCAATTTTTCTCGGAGAGCTCAAAACATGTATGGAGTAATGTAAAAAATATTGAATCGATACATATATTTTCAAATTTAGAAAATTATCATGTTAATATTGAGTGAAGATTTTTGATCATACACTTAAAATTTGGACAAAAAGAAAAGGCAAATCACCCTAAAATAAATATTGTAAAATATTATTATAACCGAAAATATAACAGGATAAATTTAGTTTTTATTTTTTTTTAAAAAAAAGTATTGTAATATTTTTATTTATTTATTTTGAAAACAAAAATAGTGTAAGAATAAAAAGTGGAAGAAGTTAAAAAATATTTAAATTTTAAACTAACCAAGCAAGAGCCAAGCAATTATGCCCATGCCCCGTCAGTATCTGGAAGCAGTGCAAACAAATATAAACCACTTCTGACTACACCAACCACCAGCATGCCATCATCGCCCGCCACCCCCACCTACCCTACCCAATCCCACCATACCCAATCTTTCTCCCAACCCATCCACCATCTCCGGCGTTAGACACGGAGGACCGCCGCCACTCTCCTGCTATTTAATTGTTCTTCATCTCTGATCTTAAGGTCTCAAAGGTCAAGTCTGGATATTGGTAATTTTTGTTTCGTTTCTTTATTTATTGCTGTTAATTTCTCGTCTCTTTATGCTCTGAACTAAGGTTAAGGTTATAACTTAATAATTTAATGAGAAATTCGAAATTTACCTCATGTGTCTCTTGCCATCTACCGACGATCGATTGATGCAAAACTGTGTTTCGATGTAATTTAATTTTAGTTACCAAAATTAGGGTAACAGTAGTGTCTTGTAGTGTGTAATGCTCTGTTTTGTAGTGTAGTTGTGCCATAAGGAATTTTATCGATTTTCCTAGTGTCTTGTAGTGTGTAGTGGTGTGTCACAGTTGAGTTGTATAAATTGTAGATAACACCAGTCCAAAGCACATGCAATACACAAACAAGAATTCACATGTGACCCGAATCTGAAGCCCTATCACTTCTGCCATAAGTTGGCTATTCATCATTGCAATGACACACATTTCTCCATTGGAGTTTGTAAACATTCAAAAATACAACATTTCTTTGGTGTTCGAGCTTATCTTTTCTTGATTCTTATTTTTGGTTTAATGCAAAGTGCTATAATGACTCGATGCTTTATTTTAACCCCCTTAACGGTTTATAAGTAAACAATGCTTTTTCGTTTTAGTTTGTTTGATCACTGTTTCTTTTCATCTGTTTGGCTGCTCTGACATTTCAGAAATTCAAATAATTGGGTGTTGTTTTATTTTTTGTGCGCGTGTGTCAGAGAGAGTAAGTAACATCAGAATATATTTATGAAAACCATGTTTACTCTCTTTTAGGTTTAATAGGATTTTTGCCAGATTTGAGGCATTCAATTTTTGGTTCTCGGGCAATGGAATCCAGTGTGAAAACAATGGAAAGTGGGGTGGAGATCAGGAAGAACCAGACTTTGATTTGTGCACCAATAATGGCTGATACAGTGGCTGAAATGGTGGAGTTGATGCACCTGGCTAAGATGAAGGGAGCTGATCTTGTGGAAGTCAGGTTGGATCACTTGAAGATCTTCAATCCTGATGTCGATGTCGAGAAGTTGATAAAAGAGTGCCCTTTGCCAACTCTCTTCACCTACAGGTTGATAATCTGCTGTTTTTATCAACTTATGTATTTTCAGTTGTAATGTCAATATGATATTTGCGAAGAATGCTGCCACATTTCTGCCCAAAATTTGCAATTTTCTTGATTTGGTATGATTTTCCTTTACCGTTGCATATATATTTTAGTACACATGAGAGCAGGACATGTATTTGTTCTCTTTAAGGTAGTCAATGAAAATAAATATGAAGATTTATCTGAAAACAAATTAGGTTCAATATGCTTTTGAACTCTGAAAGGACATTTCAGTTGATTGCTTCAATATGTATGTTGACTGGTTAATGTCAAGTATATTAAAAAGAGACATACAAGGGGTATGCGCAATAAGACATTCAACAACATGAGCCATCAACAGATATGGAACAAGAATGTGTTGTACTCCTTATTTTTTATATTTTTCTGCTAAAATTCATCTTTGTATGACAATGTAGGGCATAACTCTTACAAACTATTGTCATGGCTTGACTCCATTTATTTACCTATCTACATCTTATGAGAGGCGTATGATATAGTTTTAAGGAAGTAAAACTATTAAGTAGCCACCTGTTAAAAATTAGTTTATTGCTAGTTCAATCATTATATGGTGACACTAACAACTACTGCACTAGCCATAGTAAGTTTACATCACGCCTAGTAGTTTTGAACAAACTTGCTAAAACAAAATTCCATACTTAAATATCTTTCATGTTACGTCACTCAAATTTTGAAAGCTTATGTATGTGAGGCATATTTTTTTATTATCAGCCATTTTTATAAAGCATAATTTATTTGGTAGACATTAAAAGTATTAATTTCAAAAACCACAATTCATGATTCCTTGTAGACCTACTTGGGAAGGTGGAGAGTATGATGGCGATGAAAACAGACGTTTCCATGCACTTCGACTGGCCATGGAGTTGGGAGCTGATCACATTGACATTGAGCTTAAGGTGATTTTTCACAACCTATTTTTGATTGTTGACGAAGGTCTATTCTATTTGAAGAGTTTCTTGGATGCCAATCCCTATTAGTTAAAATGTGGTGAAAACACAATGAAGCTGAGTCTACTTTTGTTCATAGATAATTAAGGGTGGAAATTTTAGACAAGACACGTTGGCATAATATGAAAATGACATGAAAATTGCAGACTAGAGTTTAGGATTACCGTGTTTGGGAGGTTATCGTGTCAACATGATAAGGATATGAAAATTTCCTAACTTTTTCATGTAACCCGTTAAGAATAACATATTTTGTTTGTGTATTAGTTATTGTGTAATTTTGAGTCCTGTCGGATAAAATTTTATTTTAAATTTATTTTATTTTCTTATCTTGTTGATATGGTGCTGAATTCTGTTAATTAATTATTTTATTTTCTTAATTTTAATTAATAAATTAATTTATTTTTCTTATCGTGTTATCATTGTGTTGTCTCATAATATTTTTTGTGAATGTGTCATGTCAGCACAAATCCTTGTGTTGTGTTCGTGTTTAAGCTTTTCAGAACATGTTGTTATCAGGTTGACCCGAAGCTCGACATGATAACACAAATTGACTCCCCTGTAGATAATATTCTAGGATTGGCTCGAAAATTTTTCTACAGTTATTATGCTGCCTTTCTGTAGTAAAAGAATGACTTAGCCAGTGATATAAGATTATAATGAAGCAACTTCCCCAGCTTTCAATTCTATGTATATATGTATCAGCAGATTTTCCTTCTACGTCCGGCAACTGTGAACCATCTATAGTTTTAAATATTTGACTAAATTGCTATTGAGCTCAAGACTTGAGTTGATTTTTCTTGTATGGTCCTTGCTTTCTATTTTCTTTGTGAGTTCTAATATAAACTTACACTAACAAATTTTTGAAGGCTGCTCATGAGTTCAACAATTTTATACATGGAAATAAGTCTGAAAAGTGCAAGGTTATAATTTCTTCACACAACTATGATAGTACTCTTGCTTCTGAAGACCTGGGAAACCTTGTTGCCAGAATACAAGCAGCTGGAGCTGACATAGTTAAATTTGCTACGACAGCTCAAGATATCACGGATGTAGCACGTGTGTTTCAAATAATGGTTCATTCCCAAGTAAGCGCCTAAGTTGTATAACAAGTTCATTCTAGCCACATTGTTCTCTATATGCTGCATTTTTTCATTCTTGAATGTGGTTTCATGCCTCTTCTAAAATTTAGTTTTTTTCTTTACTTAAAGATTTATATGGAGATGTAATTTATTATTATAAGTGGATATGGTGCTTATTGATGTGAGATTTTTTGGGAAAAAAAAATGCGACCTCTAGTCATCTGTGATTTAGCAAAGTGCACGTCCTTCTAACCCATGTGTGCATTTTCAGTTGCTCATATGCTGTTAGTTACCTTTGCCTGTTCCTCTTTCCGAGATACCAAACCACAAATGGCACTCCATATCCTTTTCACTTAAGTGTTTGTATGATCATTATTTTTTCTCAAGAGTTGTATACTTAGACATTTCTTACTGAAGTTGATGGAATGTATGTCCATGATAACATGCTTCCAGTATTACAAATCCTCGATCTTTATCATGTAGTTTGTTGATCATCAGATTCCAATTATTGCCATGGTTATGGGAGAGAGGGGAATCATGTCGAGGATACTTTGTCCTAAATTTGGTGGATACCTCACATTTGGCACTTTGGAAAAAGGAAAAGTGTCTGCTCCTGGGCAGCCAACAATTGAGGAGTTGATTAAATTATACAATTTTAGGTCGATTGACACTGATACTAAAGTATTTGGGCTTATTGGCAAGCCAGTGAGCCACAGCAAATCTCCCAACTTATATAATCCAGCTTTCAAAGCAGTTGGCTTTAATGGAGTGTTTATGCATTTGTTGGTGGATGACGTTCGAAAATTCTTTGAGATCTATTCCTCCCCTGACTTTACTGGTTATAGGTGAAGTCCTCACTATTGTATGGTTCATTTCCAGATTAATTTTCTTCCTTTTATTTATTATTCGTGTTCTCTTCTTCTTATCCTTCATTCCTCTCCGAATTTTGATTTCTGGTTTCATATTTATCTTGCGTTTCAATTATTTTCCTTGGTTAAGTGCTGTGCATTTTGCCTAAAAAATTTTGCCCTCTAGCTATTTTTTAATGTTCTGTTATTCATTATAATAGAAGCTTGATGAATATTTATCTATTACAGCTGTACCGTTCCTCATAAGGAAGCGGCTCTTGCCTGTTGTGATGAAGTGGATCCCGTTGCAAAGGTAGTTTCCTTTAATCTATATAGCCGGATTTGTAATAATAATTAATTTTGTGAAGGCTCTCTAATTTGTCCATCGATATGAGTTTTAATATATTCTTGAATAATACTAGACGATAGGGGCGGTAAATTGCATCATCAGACGGCCTACTGATGGAAAGCTGTTTGGTTATAACACAGATTACATTGGTGCAATTTCTGCAATTGAGACTGGCCTACGAGGTTTCTTCTATAATACTCTCGCTGATCAGATCTGTTGGTGAGATGTGAAGTTGTGAAGCCTGATTATATCCCGCTTTCTCTCTCTTTCTGCAGGTTCTGAAAATGGAGCTAGTGGTTCGCCCCTGGTCGGTAAACTGTTTGTAGTTATTGGTGCGGGTGGCGCAGGAAAGGCACTGGCTTATGGTGCTAAAGTAAAGGGAGCCAGGATAGTGATTGCTAATCGTAGCTATGGTTAGATGACAGCCTCCACCTCCACACTCTTGTCTTCATGTTTCTTCTGTACATCTTGGTGTAACCTGCAATCTGTGATATTTCCATGTCATTATTCTCATTTTTTACCCTTCTCTTACTGCAAGATCGAGCTAGAGAACTTGCTGAGCATGTTGGAGGGCAGGCTTTGTCTCTTGCTGATCTGAATAACTTCCATCCAGAGACAGGAATGATACTAGCAAACACTACTTCTATTGGGATGCAGCCAAATGTTGACGAAACACCTATCTCCAAGGTTAGTTCCGTGCATTTTAAAATTACACCCAGCAGCTTCAGTTCTTATACGTACCCATAAAAAATGAATCCTTGTGTTGCAATGTTGATAGTTCGAGTACGGTTGTAGAGAATTTGCATTGAAAGTCAATGAATTATGATTTGGGTGAATACATTCTGGGTTAATTTAAGTTGAACTTTCTTTTTCCCTTCTTATACCATACTATCCACCATCTTTTCCATCTTAAAGTGGTCATACGTTGCAGATTTGATCGGTGAAGGTATTTAGTTGTAAATTCACATAACTTAATTTTGATTAAACCTTGAAGAAAGTAGATACAATTCTACCTAAATCTTTGACGTCTCCACTAGGAAGAGTTGAAGCTGAAATGTAATATTAGAGCACTTTCTCACATACGATGACATCAGATATCCCCATTTTTCAGGAAGCTTTGAGATATTACGAGCTTGTTTTTGATGCTGTTTACACTCCCAAAATCACTCGACTCTTGCGTGAGGCTCAAGATATGGGATCCAAAATCGTGACAGGAGTTGAGATGTTCATCGGACAAGCCTACGAACAATATGAAAGGTTTACAGGGTTGCCAGGTAATAGAAAGTCATCTAATTCTTCCAGTTCTGTTTTCATTTAGCTTATAAGAATTGGCCATGCGATTGCAGCTCCAAAGCAACTCTTCAAGGAAATCATGGCAGATTATTGACGATGAGCTTCTTCAGCTTCCCTGTGACCGTCGTTCATCCTGGTTAGTGTTTCATCTTCTGTCCAATGAATATGAAATCAAGATCTTAGCTGGAGAGATGCATTCGTCGAATCTCAACGCGTTAGGTTGTTGTTTTGTTGTATGATTTATACATGAAGTTTGGGTCAAACAAACCTGATGAGCAGAGTATTTTTGTTGTATCATTCTTTGTTTACTTCAACACCAAGTGGATTTATGATATCAAACAACTTTCTTTTCAATTGGATAATATTATCTAACTTTTCATCTATCCAAGTTTGTATTGTTATATTTACCCTAAAAAGCAGGGGGTAAATAGTTTTTGTTGTCATTCAATCACATGATTTTTTTACCGTTTCTAGTGTATGAGTAAGTGAGTTATCCTACTAGAATATTTCACAAGGAAAAAAAAAAAAACCCTACTTAAAGTGCATTCAACATAGTGTACGACTAATCACAAATGTATAATTATTCAAATGTATATGCATAACAATAAAAATCATAGTACACGCCACCTATTGAAAATACTAATGTGAAATTATATAATCCATCTATTGAAAGTACATATGTGAAATTTATTACTCCATCCGTCCCGTACTTATGGAGACGTCCAAAAAAGAAATATGTAAATATTAGGATGAGATGGAGGGAGTAGACTATATTTGTTTTCAAAATCAGATTTTGCCACATTTTAAAATCACCCAATATATATTTTCCTACAAGATAATTCTCACTATTTATGCACTTTTTAAGAAAAGTAATATTACATAATTGGTATTATTTCTTTTTTAAAACATGGATTGAAATATGAAGAGTATTATATTATGTTTAACTAAATTATTTTATTTTTTTCTTCGTAAAATCAAAGCTATAAATTTTTATATTAAATGACCATCAATAAAGGAAGAATAGTTGAATTTAATCGATGGAGATAATAATCCTAAAACATTAGCTTGTTATTCTACAACTTCTCTTAATATCTTATATTGATTATATTATATTTTGAGTATATCTCATGCATTTTTATAATAACAATTCTTTTACCCAAAAAAAAAAAAATCATCCCTAAAGAACTTGAGCGTACGAATGAATTAAGGGCATGACTGGTAAGAGATACTCCCTCCGTCCCGTCCTTATTTTAATGTAAAGTGGGTAGGTGTATTAGTGTGATGCGTGGCTCATGAAGAGAGAAGTAATTAATTTGTGTAGATCCCATATGCTAAAAAAAGATATGTAACCATTAGGGTGAGACGCCTAAAAAGGAAATATGTAACCATTAGGATGGAAGGAATGAAGTAATGGATTGGGAATGAAATCATCATTTCTAATTTTATTACTAATGTCATGATTGGTAACATATTTATAATTAGAATCACAATTCCTTAAAATAAGGAATGATGATTCATCCAACCCCCATGGTATTCCCCATTCCTACCTATGAAGGAATCAATTTTTTTATTTTTATTTATGTAGCATAATAATATTATAAAAATTACTCCCTCCGTCCCGTCCTTATAGTTACGTTTAGGGATGTGCAAAGTTTGGTTAAAACCGAACAAACTGACCAAACCAAACCAAACCAAAATATCAATTTGGTTCGGTTTTTAAAATTTGGTTCGGTTTTCGGTTTTGTAAATCCAATTTTTAAAATTTCGATTCTTTTTTCGGTTTTGAAATTTAAAATTTCGATTAACCGAAAACCGAACAGAACTTTTAATTTATTATTATTATATATATATATATATATATTAATATATTCACTTTATTATTTTATTTTATATATATTCAATAATATTTTTTTCATCCTAAACAAAATTACTTAATTAACTAGATTTAATTTTCAATATCAAAATTTAATTAAAATTTAAAATAATTTCATCTATTCAATATATTTTCTTTAAATTGTATTAATTTATACTACGAAAAAAAGTGAAATATTTATAGAGTTATATAATATAAAATTATATATATATATATATATATTATTGTAGTGTATGTTATATTAAAAATATTTTTAAGTAGTGAAAATATATTAAAATGATGTAAAAAAGATTATTTATTTTTTTAAAAAATTAATAAATTTCGGTTCGGTTAACCGAAATAACCGACCGAAATAATTCGGTTCAGTTAATACCGGTTTTGTAAAAGTTCGGTTCGGTTTTGGTTTTGTAAAAAAGTTCGGTTCGGTTTTCGGTTAACCGATCGATGCACACCCCTAGTTACGTTTGCTTTTTGCGCGTGGATTAATGAGTATAGTATTTTAATGTGTATTGAGGTGAGAGAAATAATATTTTAATGTAAAATGAGTAGGTGTATTAGTGTGATGTGTGGGATTATGGGGAGAGAAAAAATTAATTTGTGTGGGTCCCATATGCTAAAAAAGGAAACATAACTATTTGGGTGGGACGACCAAAATGGTAATGCGTAACTATTAGGACGAGATGGAGAGAGTATAAAATATTCTTTTAATTTATACCTGTCCATAATTACAAAAATTATAAAAAAATTAATATTTTTATGTTGTACATGTAATATTAATTAAAAACTTTGCCATTAGATTACTTAATAAAAAATAAAATATTAAATTATTTAAAATAAAAAAATACATTTTTTATATACCCAGTAAAAAGATATTATGTTAAATTTTATTCTTTAAAAATTTAATAAAAATTTATATAATTAATTTAATATTTTTAAAAAATATAAATTAATAAATAATATATAAAAAAGTAGTGTTATTGATTAAATTAGATAAATAAATAAATATATATTTAATATTGAATATATAATTTAATATTTTTTAATGTAAAATTTTTATTTATATTTTAATAATATTAAGGTTTTATTTTATTTTTAATTTAATACTCCTTGAGTTTGTATAATTATTTAAGAGTGTATATTGGGTGCACCCGGGTTCTAGGGTGCACCCATATGTGTATGAATTTTTATTCTATTTTGTATACATATTATTCTATTTTGTATACATATTATTCTATTTTGTATACGTGTTTTGTAATAATTGTATACTTTTTTCACACTAAATTTTCATTAAAAAACTAACATCCATATGTGTATAACTTTTTATTCAATAGTGTATACATGTTTTTTTAATAATTGTATATTTTTTACACTCAATTTTTCATTAAAAAAACCAACAATTAAATTGTATACATTATTGCTCATAATTGTATATGTTTTTGGTTATATTTGTATATGAGTGCATACTATAATTAGTCATTATTTAAATATATAAAACCTTCATTGAAATTTTGATTTTTTTTAAATATATAAAAATTTTTATTGAGATTTTAATTAATTAAATATTTTATATATAAATCTTAAATTTTGATACTATAAAAATATATTATTAATGAGATTGAATCAAAAATACGTTTTCTATTACTTGAGTCATTTCTAAACAATACAAATCATGATAATTATCATTTTTAACCATTCATTTTCCGTCTCTATTCCATTCATGAATTCATTCAATTTTATCATAATTTCATTCAATCATACCAATCTAGCAGTAAGGAATGCTGTGAGGCTTTGAAAAGACGAATACACTCACGACACGCAAAAAGACGAATACACTCACGACAGCTCGAGACAATCTCAGATAAGACATTATTTACAATTTCTTAAATAATAATTATTTTTTTTGTAAAATATTACTTTTAAATAAAAATATTACACTTTTTTATTCATACAAATTGTTTATAAATTAATTTACTATTTCTTCATTAATTAAAATATCACATACTATAATTTGTTATTAAAATGCTGTGATTTCTTATCATCTTAAGAAACCCTTTTTGCATACTTTAAAAACAAAACCATTGAAACATGCATTTAATTAATTTAATTTAATTATCTAAAAATATGTAAGATGCTGCATATATATGAAATAAGATTGAGAATTGAGAAAATAACAAACATGGATCCAACCCGTCGACCCGACCCATATAACTGAATACAGTAAGAAGATATATCCGTTGTTGACCTTTTTTCTACCAAAATAATTGACAATTAATGGGGGAGAGTCGCGGCTTTTACCCAACGGATATTATATAACGGCTACTTCTTCACTGTTCTTCACTACTCGTCATCATTCGCCTCTCTTTTCATTCAACATTTCTCAATTCCAGCGATCATTCTTCAATTTCTTCACTTGATGGCGTGTTCTGATAATTACAGCAAGGACTACTTCTCTCAGCCGAGAGGCTTCTTGACGCCGCAGCCGGTGTGGAAGAGCAACCGCTACCCTCCGGCGGCGGCGAGGTCGGAGACGAAGCCCAGAAGGACGTTGGATTTCCATGTCGTTCACAAGATTCCATCCGGCGACTCGCCATATGTGAGAGCAAAGCACGTCCAGGTAGCCCTAATTAATTGCTCTCATCTTCTCTATAATTTCGATAAATTGTGTAAGGGAATGAAGATGGAACGCGTTTGATGATATTCGTAGTCTTTGGGAAGATGTATGAAATGGGATTAATCGGTATCTTATCTTGAATTTCTCAAGAATTAGTAGAATAGAATATATCTGAACGATGTTCTTCTAATTCTTGGTTATTGTGTATGAATTTGCAACTGCAGCTGGTGGAAAAGGATCCAAACAGGGCCGTTTCCCTGTTTTGGGCTGCAATTAATTCTGGTGATAGGGTGGAAAGTGCGTTGAAAGATATGGCTGTCGTGATGAAGCAGTTGGATGAGGCGATCGAGGCGATTAAGTCCTTTCGCCATCTCTCTCCTCCTGAATCACAAGATTCAATTGACAATATATTGGTTGAACTGTATAAGGTGAGGCCTGAATTGTTTCTTGATGGATTCTTCTGCATTGTTTAATTTGCAGATTCTCTTGATGACCTAAGGATTGAATTGCATATGTTGATGTAGCAATATGGTAGGATAGATGAGGAGATTATAATGCTTCAACGTAAATTGAAGAAAATAGAAGGAGGGATGGCTTTTTCTGGGAAGAAAACAAACTCAGATCACAATTGAGAAAGATTATTCAAGGTTCATAAACTTTCAATCAATTCTAGTTTGAATCTCAAATTACAGTTCTTACGCACTTAAATGATTTGTTTCTTTATGTGATGTAACTTCAGGTTGTTGGGGAATTTAGCTTGGGCATACATGCAGCAGAAAGATTTCAAATCTGCTGAAGAACAATACAGGTACTTCTATCAGTTTTATGCATCATAAGTTTTTTTTTTTATACTCAAGTCTTGCCAAGTGCTTTGTGTTACAATTGAGAGTCGTGTGGATGTGAGAACTGGATAAGAACAAGCAGTGCAACTTAGCAGTATGCTTGATGCACATGAACAAGATGACAGAAGCAAAATTCTTGCTCCAAACTGTAAGATATTCATCTGGGAGTGATTTTGTGGATGAAACATATGCTAAATCCTATGAACGTACCTCTCAAATCCTGGCTGAGATGGAGTCTCAGAAAGAGACGGGGCGTAACGATGAGCAAGTCCATAAGACGAAGTCATGTGGTGGCCATTGGGATTGTAGGTTCTGTTCTCAGAGAAAATTTGAAGATAATAATGGTACGAGATCTTCTCTGCTGCCTTTGTTGGTCACTTGTGATCAGTGTGAAAAATTTGTGGTCAATTGTGAGCGTTACTCGTTATAGCATCTCCAAATGGCTCTTTAAAATACAAAATATTTAAAATTTGAAGAGAATGTTGTATCACTCTTCAAATTTAAAGAGTCAAATCCACTCTTGGAAATGAATATATAAAGAGTTTGTTGGAGTGTAACAAAAATATGATTCTTTAAAATTAAAAATCCTCTTTATATTATGAACATACTCTCCAAATTTTAAAGAGTCCATTGGAGATGCTCTTAGTAGGTTGTATTAATTTGTGGGTCGGTTCAATGTGAATCTAGGTTTATATATATATATATATATATATATATACACGTTGAATTTTAAAATAAAATAATAATCGTCAAGAACTTGTTGTCATTGTGCATTTTAAAGAGTTGTTCTTAAATTTAAGGGATACTCTCTCTCTTTTTATTTATTTAAATATCTTTGAAATCCAATATAATATTAGGTTTAAAATTTATATAAAAAATTAAAAAAAAAAGAAGAATTTTTTAAGAAAGGAAAAGTAAAAAAATCTCAAAAATTCAATATCACTTTTATTACAATGTTATCATTTCTTCATTCGTCCCTCCAAACTCATTTGGTGAGATAGTCTCACACAATGTTCCTTTTTTTATTGATCAATTTGGTTCGAATTTTCTATATTTTGGTGTTACATCTCTTATTACGTATTATTGGATGATTGACACGTATAATACAATAAAATATATACCTAAAAAGGAAAATGTTACCCTAAAGGAAAAAATTAAGATTTTTCTTACCACATACCTGTTACTCATATAACGCGTATAACAGGAAAGGAAATGTAAGAGTTAAATTCATTTTTAGTCCCACAGGAATTGACTTGGTCGATTTCAGTTCCAAGAAATATATTTTTTTCAATTTAGTCCCGTAACTATGTTATTTGATCGATTTATGGACAATTTCTGCCGGAACCCAGCCAAAGTCACAAGTACATATAATAAAGACTCCACATGCGGAGCAACCAAAGAAAAATACGCCTATCTAGAAAGCAAATGCTCGAATCTAATTACATGCATAAGAATAGTATTAGTCAAGCTATCTAAAGAAGGCCGGACACCCTGGAAGAGCGCGTCATTCCGAGCCTTTCCGAGCCTTTCATATGAAGAAGACGCTTGGCACACATGACCGCATGATTTGGGGGAATCCGGCGACCTAATGTGACGTGGCAACTAGATTAATTCTGGGCCGTTGATTTCGCCACGTCAACGCTGATAATGCTTGTTTCTAGCCGCCACGTCGTGGGGAATGTTCCCAGCCAGATTCTGGACTTCTTGTTGGGCTCCCTGACCTCGCAGACCCACTTCCCAGAGTCCCTCCGCCGCACGCCGCGGTAGACAGGGTGCCTCGTCTCACGAAATTTCTTCCGTCCAGCGCTTTTCTTGGGGGTGTTGGAGGCCAGGATGACGTCCTCGTCGGAAAAGTAGCCTTTTCCACTGAAGGCGATCATTCCACTGACGGGTGAAGGAGATTCCGGCAGGAGCTCCGACGAAGAAGACGGCGAGGGGAAACACTGAAACTGGTCGGAGTAGCAGTAGGTAGTGAACATCTGCATATTTGTTGATTGATTAGAATCCAAAAGAGTGCTTTTTGTAGCAATGGATGATTCAGTTAATTGGTTGGTATTTGAGGAATGATTGAGGATGTGTATATTTATGTGTGTTTTTTTGGGAATTGATCATGTGGCTTAACGCGATTCTCAGACACGGAATTAGTTAATCTGGCTCTCTCCGCCGCCGGAAAAGCGTTCCAAAAGCACAGGACACCACCACCCCCGCCACCTCAGTCATGAGGTACCCATGGCTGACGTTAAATCAGCGTTGACGTGGTGAAATCAACGGCCAGAATTCATCTAGTTGCCACGTTACATCAGGTCGCCGGATTCCCCCAAATCGTGCGGTCATGCGCGCCACACGTGGGCTTTTTCCGGTAGGAATTGGGATTCCGACAGAAATTGTCTATAAATCGATCAAATAATATAATTATGGAACTAAATTGAAAAAGATATATTTTTTGGGACTAAAATCGACCAAGTCAATTCCTGTGAGACTAAAAATGAATTTAACTCAAAATGTAACATCAAAATTCAGGATATATTAAAATTTATAAAAAAAAAAAGAAGAAAAGAAATAGAGATGCAGAAAAAAATTATTAGTAAACCTTGGAAGTTAGAAACCAATACTGTATTTTAATGATTAAAATACATTTTTCTTCCAACGTGATTGACCACAAATTCTCCTGATATTCCAACACAGCAATAGTCAATCTAAATTCTATTCTTTCCATGTTCATATGTATGATCACAAATTCCTCTTTTAAGACACAAAAACAGTCTTTCAAATCCTAATTAATTAGTTTTTGATGATCATTACTTTCTCTCTCGATCTATATATATATATATATATATATATATATATATATATATATATATATATATATATCAAGCAGCTATAGAATCTCCATCGATCACAAATAACAAAAGAGCAATTAGCAATAACAATTATACATCGATATATCAAGATGATGAATACTACAGAAAACAAGCAGAAGCGATTGATGAGGCATTACATGGGTTCACCCAAAAGATTGTTGCGACGTGCTAGAGATTTGTACGTCGACACCCTCGTTAACTTGGACTGCCAGCTCTCGACAGCCACCGTCGCTGCAACAACACCTCTGGATTTTGGTCGATCAATCTCAGGAAAGTATAATTCTTGTAAGAGATCAGAGAAAGTGATGGATAGTGTTAGTGTTAAGAGTATAGAGAGGAGTTATAGTGTTGCATTGGGAAAGATTGGAAGAATTGATGAGGAAGAAGCATGTGATTTCCGACAGCATGTTGACATTATTACTCGAAGCAGAAGTCATGCTGTTTCCAGGAATAATCATGCTTTCTATTAGCTACTCCTCATCACTTTCTTGAATTCGTTTTTCTCAATTTCTTGAAATTGTTTTGTACATCAAGTGCTGTTGTTTTTTTTTTTTTTGAAAGCGATTAATTAATTCTTTTCAACACAATATAATTATTAATGTTCTTTTCGTGTTCATGTGGTTGTGTGTATTATGTTTTGGTATTTACGTTTTACTCCATCCGTGATCCGTCATACGTGTATTGCACCAAATTTAAATAATACACAGTTAAATTTATAATTAAATTTATTATAAAATGTTCCATTTTATAAAATTTAATTACAAAAGCACATCACTTGGCATATATTATATGTTACTCCCAAATAAATTTATAAAAATATTAAAAATATTTTTAATATTTTTTCTATCGGTAAGGATTAGATATGAATAGTGATGGAATAAGGATGGAATAAATTTGATTCAGCTTGTATATTAGGAAATCACACTATATATTAAAGAGGTTCACCTTAACCCATCTCAATTATGGCAAAATAAGTGTAATTAACGTAAACACTTTTGTGAGCCTATTTTATAATAAAAAGTTTCGGGGTGGAATAAAAAGTAATAATATTTTTATAAAAAAGTTATACTTAAATTAATAAAAAGTAATAATAAATTTTAGTGTCTTTAAGCTAAGAATTGCGATCCGAGATCAAGGTGTCAAGCCCTTTTGATTCGGCGTTCTTCCAGCCAACCGCCTCTGACCAGAGATCAAGGTGCCAAGCCCCTTCGATCCGGCGTTCTTTCAGCCAACCACCTCTGATCAGATATAAAGGTATCAAGCTCCTCCGATCCGACGTTCTTCCATTCAACAGCCTCCGATCAGAGATAAAGATGTCAAGCCCCTCCGATCCGGCGTTCTTTCAGTCAACGACTTTCTCTGCAGAAAACTCTCCAGTCAACGTTCAATCTGAACAAATGCTCAACGCCTCCGGATCAATGTCGCAAGATTTCACACCCGAGTTTGGACAAGCTTCATCCGAAGATCCGACTCAACATACACAGTCAGCGCAGTCAACATAGTCAGCGCAATACACTCAAGTTAAAATCAAGTCAACACAACAAGTCAAAGTCAAGCCAAATTGGTTCGAGAGAAGAATTAGATGATTGATTGAGATTGTAACCCGTTTACATATCTTTTTAATTAAATCCATCTGAAATTATCTTTGTACTCAATTTGTATTTATTTTATTATAAATACAAAATTTGTTGTTATACCTCTTTATTAATGTTATTTTTATTTTTATTTTTTAAAATTTACTATACTTATTGACTATTATACCCTAAACCATAAACCCTAAGAGTAAAATATATCCTAAATCACAAGGGTGAAATTACAATTATACCATAAACCTTAAACTCTAGGGTAAAATATACCCTAAACCACAAAGATGAAATTACAATTTTATCCTAAATCTTATGGGTAAAATTACAATTATATCCTAAATCCTAAACATTAGAGTTTAGGGATGAAAATACTCTAACCACAAGAGTGAAGTTACAATTATACCCTAAATTATAAACCTTAAATCCTAGAAATGAATATACCCTAAATCACAAGGGTGAAATTACAATTATACTCTAAGCTCTAAACTTTATGGGTGAATATACCATAAATCCCAAGAATGAAATTAGAATTATATCCCTAAAATTAAATATAAAAAAATTGAAAAATAAAAGAAAAAGGAATAAAATGAAAAAAAAAAAAAAAACAAGGTAAGCGTCACAGTACGAAATTGAAATTGGGTGAAATTGGAGTGGGGGACCAACGGTCCTACTAATTATGAAAAAAAAAAAAAGACAGTTGCAAGCTAGTCATTGCCAAAAATATCATATCAATCTCTAACATCAATTACTTTAATTTTAAATTTACCTGTCCCACTTAATACAAATTAATGACATACTACTTAGAAATTTATTTATTATATTAAAATATTACCCTAAAAAAATTAATAAAATTAGTAAAAAAATATTTTTGAGAAAATATCAAAATTAGTCATTTAAGTATGATTATTTTAAATTTAGTCATTTTTATCCGATTTTGATTTTTTTTCTTCTAAATTTAATCATTTTATCAATTTAATTATGAGCACCCATATATATATGATTTTTTATTATATTTTGTATACATGTTATTATATTTTGTATACGTGATTCTTAATAATTGTATACTTTTTTCACACTAAGTTTTTCATTAAAAAAATTAGCATCAATATGTGTATAACTTTTTATTCAATACTGTATACATGTTTTTTAATGATTGTATTTTTTTTACGCTAAATTTTTCATTGAAAAAACTAACAATTAAATTGTATATATTTTTGTTCATAATTGTATATGTTTTTGTTTATATTTGTATACGTTTTTAAAAGTGGGTGCACCCATCTTAGAGTGCACCAAGGTGCAAAGTATAATTAGCCTTTAATTATTTAGGCCGGAATTTGTCTTAATTTGATCTAAATTTTATATAAACATAACTAATTCCCTTACTTTATAAATAATTTAGTTAATGAATTATTTTATTCATCTATTTAAAAATTATGTGTTAATTAAAAAGTTATACATCCACCAAGTCATTTCATATGAATGTGCAAGTTGAGAATAGCAGCAAATTTTGATAGAATAAGCCTTTTTAAGGTTCCACGAAGTAAAGAAAAGATTTCTCAAAGGGAACCTCTTAAATTGGAAAGACTGAATTTTGGGGGTTATTTAATAAAATATTATAATTTGAAAAACTTTTTAATGATATATAGTAGTTTGGTAGGACTTTAATAATATAGGTGGAAGCGCCACTTCCAATGGCGTCTTTAACACTGTTCACTGTTCAATTTTTTTTTTTTTTACTTTTTACCATTTTATAAAATATTATAAAAAACTTCAAATATACCCGTTTTAAATCCTGTTTCCAACATTTCTCTTTTTCCTCAAAATAGATATAGTCCATTACGACCATATCAGACTCATCATGCTTCCGTACATTAATTAAACAACATTATTCTCATAACTAACTAACTTGAAATAGTAATAATACTTTTTTTGACTGTTAATCCACCGGGTATACAGGAGGTTTTACAGCTGCTCCTCACAGCCAACCACGTGCCCCGCGGTGTGATTGTTCAATCCCGTTCCTTCAGCGGACCTCAGCACAACCCTGATTCGTTTCCTACGCCGGGTGTACAGGATACTGCTACTGTTTCTTGTCGGAAAGTATGAAGATTAAAGTTGCAGAATAAAATGGAAGGATACATGCGGGCAGTAGCCCAAGATTATTTATTTATTAAATGGAGAATTTATTACACACTCATCCTCACAGAACAAGAGGAGAAACTCCTTTAGCTACCTATGATAGCTGGAACAGAAACACTCTTACAAAGAAAAGAAAGAAAACTACAATGTTTATTTAGTGAGAGAAAACTGAGGGTGATGGTCGATGCCTTCTGCTTTCTCAACTCTGCTATTTATAGAGTCTTGCGGATGTGAAATTCAGATTTCAAAGCCTCTTTACTTTTGCTGACATCACTGCTTACGTCATTCACATTGGATTCCAACTTTTCCAGTTGGTTGGTCCCTCTCTTCTACATTGGATGCCCTTATCTGGTCCCCCCTTTTGGCTTTTGCAGGAATCACATGGCTCTTTACCCCTTTGGAAAAGTCATCCGACTCTTGCTTTTTTGAAGAGTCATTTGTCTTCCTTGGTGCCTGAAGATTCTCCTGGCTCTTGGGTAATTTGAAGAGATTTTACCCTCTTCTTTCCATGTGTCTCTTTTGCTGGGGGTGGT
The DNA here is from genome assembly GCA_023678885.1 of Pogostemon cablin. NCBI lineage: Eukaryota > Viridiplantae > Streptophyta > Magnoliopsida > Lamiales > Lamiaceae > Pogostemon > Pogostemon cablin. Next base: position 12,480,507 of record CM042962.1, on the reverse strand, counting down.
TCAGCACTCCTGATCATCCCTATGCTCAATCTTATTCCTTTCCCAAACTCTGGTTCTGTTTGGGTGGAACAGCTCGTGCATACTTTGATCGTCCATTGCCCAAAATGGGTCATGTTAAAATATCTTCGATGAGTTTGTTTACTCACTAGAATCTTATTTTTCCAAAGAAGGTCTTGTTTTTCCTGGAAGGTCTTCTCAGCAAACACGGTCTTATTCCCTATTAAAGTATTCAACAGAAAAGACCCATTCAAAAACTTTTACTCGAACTTGAATGTGAATTTCACCTCTACCATTGCTTTAATGCAGGCGAACAAACCCCTTGCTCTTCGCGTAGAGATCTGTTCTTCAGAAAAAGTAGAAATAAAGACTGGTTTTTTCCCAGAAGACTCCTTGATCTTATTTGATGCTGAGACATCGGGTCTTTTTAGCTTGACGAGATGGAAGACCTTGTGGTTGCCTTTTCCGACTGGTTCTGGAGCCGCACTAGTGAAGTAAAGCTCCAATACATCGCCTTTGGATAGAGTTGCGTTGTTTTCCCATGCCTTGAAAACTGTTTTTCCCAGCCATTCTGGCAGTTTTGAAAGCTCTGGGAAGCCTGGTGCAACAATATATATTGAAGCTAGCGCTCCAAAATCATACCATTGTTTCACATCATGTGGATTTGAGCCTTCTCGTATCCAAACTCGGGGATATTCCCATATATATCCACCCGTCATTTCTCCAGTCGGATTCCTTGTCTGGTGTTTAATTTCTCCCAACTGGCCTGGTAACCCTGCCAATAAGAGAAATCAGATAAGTTAATACCAACTTTAGCAGTGCCCGTCATAGGCCTAAGGTTGATCTCTCCCTCTTTGACCCCAGAGGTGCTGGGTTGATTCGTAGGCTTAAGATATGACTCAGGAGCCTCGAATTTTTCTTGGATTGGTTCCTCATTCGGAGGTTCCAATCTATAACTCGTGTCATGGGTATTTGAATCCCCTGCTCCAGGTTTAGAGCCCCGTTCTCGACTACTCTCCTTTTGTCGATTTCTATTGCCATCAATAGCCCGGAGGAGTGGCTCTCGTAATGACTTGAAGAGACTCGCATTGTTGCGAATACAAACTCGTATGCGATTAAACACTTTGGTCCGATCACTTCCTTGTAATTTTTCAGCACGCGTTGTATTGAGTGCTAGATTCTCGTATTTCCTTTAGAGCAACTCCAGGTTATCAATCAGGTGCCTTGAAACAGTCAGGATGGAGTCTATTTTAGCTCCCTCCATCTCTAGTCAGGAAATCTGCCAAAACATTATCAACAGATTTAATAATGACAATATTGAAATCATAATATTGGCATTCTGCTTGCCATCTTAATAGTCTAGCCTTTTCTGGTTTAGATTCAATTTTATTTTTCAAAAAGGCTTTGACGCTTGTGTTATCAATTTTAAGGATAAATTTCTTCGCGAGAAGAAATATCGGCCATTTTTTGAACGTCTTCCGAACCGTAAAGAACTCATTTTCATTGATGTGCCACATCTTTGCTTCATTCTCTGCAAAGAGCCCGCTACAGTATCTGCATGTCACTTCTCCTTCTGGTGTGAACTTCGTAAGAACTGCTGCCCACCAATGGTCACTGACATCTGTATATAGTATCAAATCATCATCGTAATTAGGAATGGCTAACTTGGGAAGCTTCTTGCAAATCTCCTTTAGTTATTTTACCATAGCTCGGTGTGATTCCTCTCATTTGAACTCAACATCTTTTTTCAACAGAGGACTAAACACATTCCTGTATTATGCTAGATTGTTGATGAACATTCCAACGAAGTTGACCACTCCTAAGAAACTTTGGAGTTGCTTCTAGTCTTTGAGATCTTCGGGAAATCCCTGGACCTTTTCCACAATGCGTGGTTGTAGAATGATTCCGGACTCATCGATCTCGACTCCAAGAAACTCGATCTGTCTTGTTGCTATTACTGCCTTCTTTTCAGAAAGCACCAAACCTTTCTTGTGGCACATTTCTGAAAATACTTCTAAATGCGCCAAATGCTCCTTCATGTTCTTTGAGGCTATGAGTATGTCATCCACATAAACAAACATGAATAAGAAATAATCTTTGAAAAGATTATCCATCTTCCTTTGGTATATCTGGGGTGCGTTCACCAAGCCCATAGGCATGATATTCCAGATATAATGGCCTTGTAATGTGGAAAAGGCTGTGAACTTCTTACTTCCTTCCTCCATCATAATCTGATAGAACCTAGATTTGCAATCGAACTTTGAGAATACTTTGGCATTCTTGATACAGTTGACCAAGTGTTTCCTTCTTGGTATGTAGTATCCATCGAACTCCAAGATGTTGTTGATCCCTTTACAGTTGATCACCAGTCTCGGCTTCCCCCGCTTGACTTCTCCATGATTTCGAACCAGAAATCCTGGACTGCTGTATGGAGATACTCCTGGTGATATTAACTTAAAGTCCAGATGTTCCTTAAGTATGTGCTGTATATCCTTATGATCTTCTTGGTTCATCAAGATAGACTTGTATCTCACGAACTCATGCTCCTTTCCTTCATTTACTTTGAATGAGGCTCTGAGCTCGTTTTTGTCCCACCAAGCTAGAGGATCCTCATTGAAGTTCCTCTGTATCTTCTTTTTGATGTCTTCCAAAGATGTTTGTTCTTCGATTGTGACTTCTCTTTGTATATTTTCTCCCAATGTGTGCTTTGAGAAGGTAGATTGTATTTTCCTTTAGTTTCCCCATCTTCCATCATCCTCTAGTCTCGGTTCTCATCTAAAGGATTGCTTCGCCATATCTCCTTCGATCATTCATCTTTGGATGGCTAAGTTTTCCTTCATCACCATGTTTGCTGCGAAATCTGATTAACATTTTTCTTTGAAATGCATTACGCAGTCTTGGTGCGATGATCTTATGTTCACAAAGGGTTGTGAAAATAAGCCTTCTTGTTGCGTTTTCTTGGGTAAAACGCTTGAATGTCTATAGCAAATTATTTCCCAACAGAATATCCACTCCAGTGTTATGAAAATATATTGGTGGAGTCTTTACTTTGTACCATGGGGTATGATCCGCTCCTCCAATCATGATCTCTGCTTGCTTGATTCCTCTATTAAGGATTAACACCATTTGTGAGAAATCTTTTCCTAGTACCGTTGGCAATTCTTCACTTGAGTATTTAGGAAATACTCCTTTTGCTATACAGATGCCGACTCCTGAATCAATATATGCCGCAAAATACTCTGCACGATGCTCCTTGTATATCATTCCGACAGTGATATATATTGAGAATGGACTTGTGGTCATGGGTAGATCAGAGCTTGTAAGCCCGAGCCTCTACTAGTAAACCTTGTATCTTTTCCCTTTGACCGCGAATTCCATTCCATTTTGTAATCTTTCTCAAGGTTTGTGAACCTCGAGAAATTTCAATCCCAGCACTAGTTGTTCTGGGAATCTTCCTGCTATCCCTTCTATTACCAGCTCAAGTTCTCCGAGTTTGTGCTGTCCTTGATATCTCCAGTTGTTGGCTGTTGAAGATAATATAAGACATCACAAGGAATATAGCTTTCCTTTTTAGTAATGTCGAATATTACCTCAACTCCTCTCCATCCTTCTGGGCATTTAAGTTCACTTTAAGTTGTGAACTTCTCTGGTTCCTGGATCACTTCTACGATCAGCTTCTTTCCCCATTTTTCGCTAATCATTCTATCTTCTTGGAAAGAAATCCTCATTTGTTCGAATCTGAGGCTATTTTGCCTATTCTAGACTGGCTTATCCCTAATCCGTAAATCCATATCGTGGATTGACGGTTGTTTCATTATCTCTGGCCTAGTTGCCTATGTAACTTTCTCGTACACTTCTGGTATCTCAATATATTCCTTCATTTGGAATAGATCCGAATGATGGATATTGGACAAAGCGCATGAGATACTGTATGTAAGGGAGTAAGGTCTATTCCCTTCTCTCATCAAGTTTTTGTTTTTGAAATCTTGATGAAGTGTAAGTGCCCTATTGAAATCTCGATCTGCCAGATTGTAAGCGATCCTTTGGTAAATGTAGGATGCCGCATTTCCTGCATACAGATTTCCTGAGAGCCCTCCTAGGCATGCTTCTTTCGTATTCTTGATCCTCTTATCAAAGACAGCAATATCGATTGGTGTATCGATTCCTTCTTTGAATATTATTTTGATGAGGATCCGAATAGCTCCGATATGGACCCATGACATAGTTTCAGATACCTATTCCGAGAGTTTACTGAGTTCCCTTTTGATCTCTTCATAAGGAACCAGTTGCATTTCTATCATATTTCCCATGAGCTCCATGGGGATGACAATTTCTCCTTCGGTTACCTTATATATGATGTTGTGCTTTCTCTTTTTGAAGCTGAGAAACCATTCTAATCGTCCCATGGTGAATCCGTCATTTAGATTGATTCTTGGATCCTCCTTCATGATTCTCATAAGGGTCTTATGAGAAATAGATGTCTGGAAAAGAATCCAGACATATCCTCTTGCATCTCTTGTCTGAAGTTCTTCTCTTCACTCCTACTCATCTTCAGAAGATTCATCCTGACTGAAGAACTCTTCTTCATAGATGCTTTCGTTTGAGGGTATATCTTCGAATTGATATACCTGTACTAGGTTTTGGAAGTAAACAGCTTCCTCCATTTCTGGAGTTGTTTCGAACTGTCGTACTCCCCTCTTCTAGTTCTTTGGGCAATCTAGTGAGATATGCCCTTTTGCTCCACATGTGTAGCAGTTGCAATCCTTGGATCTTTCATTGATTAGTGTGGCTGCTCTTCGGAATGTCCTTCTTGTAGGAGTTCTTCCTGTACTCCTCTGGTTTGACCCTGAGGATGATGTTTGACTTCTTGAACTCCATCTTGACGATCCAGATCTCTGCCCTGATTTATAGCTTCAGGCCTTCTGTTTAGACCAAAAGGATCTTGGTCTTCTGGACCTCCATCATCCGCTCCTTTGGGTGTAAGGATGATGTTTCTTCATCCTTTTCTGCTTTCTTGGGTTTCTTCAAATGATTGTTGGAAGATCATTGCTTTCGCAGCATAAGGGGACTGTCTTGTTGATTCCCCTTAATCTCTTGTAGTTTTTGTGTATGATGCTTGATGACACTATTCCGCAATTTTGGTTTTGAGGAAGGACATTCTCCTTGTTATCGAATCATACTCGCATGGTTCATACTCCTTAATTAGTATTTCTCTCCATGGGCTTGGGATTTTGGCAAAGAATATGTGGAATACTTCTTCCTCTTTGACCTTCGATTTTCATCTATACTCTGTGAAGAATTTGATGTATTCATCTACATGAAAGATGTCAAGTAGTTCCAAGCTGTATAGGGCATTCCTATACTTCTTCTTCTTTTTTTCTTCCACTCCTTCGAAATAACCTACTCCGATGAAATGGATCTTGAAGATCTTGGCCATTCGATCAACAATATTGCCTAGATCTTCGCCTTCCAAGGCTTCCTTCTTTACTTCGTCTGAGAGCTCCTCCCAGACTCATTTTACTGGTCTTTCTAGGCTCATAGTTAGAAATCTTATGAACCCTTCTTTGTCCAGCTCCAATGTGCCACCTGCAATCTTCATGGCATTTGTCCATTCATCGATCAAGGCCTTTCTATTCTTGAAGTCTAGAGTGTCGAGGTTTAAGATCAACCCGTATGGATTTATCAGTTCAAGGTGAGACCGATCATATGGGGTGTTGTGTATATTAGATCCTTAAACTTGGCTTGCTCCTGTTGACATTTCTATTGCCTTCATCTTGAAGTTTCCCGGTTGTTGGAATGTCTCTTTTTATCTTGTCTCATGGATTCTATGTGATCCAGAGATTCCTTCATTTTGTCTCCGATCTTGTTGAGCCTGCGACTGTTGTTGAGAACTTGATGATTCTTCAATATTCATCTTTAGATCTACAATTGATAGTCCTTGGAAGGACTCATGTAGATCTTCAAGATTTGTTCTTTCCATCAGGGATGTGGATTCTCCTCGAAGGATAGCAATCATCTTCTCGCTTTCGTACTTTGTCCTTGTGACCTCTGTCGTCTTCCCCTTTTGGTGTAAAAGGGATTCTATTCCGAAGGTTGGTGGCAATCTTCCTCCTGGCCTTCTTTTGTCACCTTGGTTTCTAAGGACTTTACTTGTTCTGTCAACTTCATGATGAGGTCGAGTTGCTTGTTCTGCAACTTCTCCACCTTATCCATCTTAAGGTTGGTCTCGAACATCGTCTTGGATATGCTTTGGCAATATTCTCCAAAGAATCTCACCGTATTCTACAATTCTCTAAGATATTGGTTCATCTTAGAGTTATCTGCCTCGATCTCCTTCTATTCTGTCACTCTGTCCAATGTGAAAAGTAATACGGCTTGCAGTCAGGCATCTTCTCCATTGCTCGTATCTGGGGACACGTCCATGGATCTCGGTGAAACTTCAGAGTTCCACTATGTTTCTTGAGACATCTTTGGAGTATCTTATCTCCATCTGGCATAGTTCCTCCAGATGTTCTTCCTTGGTGTGGTTGACACGAATATTTGTCAGCTATCTCCTTTGGTTTACACTTTTCCAATACCGATCGGTGTCTTCGTATTCTTTCTCTACATATTGTCTATACAACACACAATAATATTGTTGTATAGAATTGCTTGTCTCGTCATAGTTAACAGGCCAGAAGTCCCAATTGCTCCAGCTTTGAACAAGACTGATAGACATGTTACTCTCGGATGTCGAACCTTCGTTCGAATCCATATTTCTTGAAACTCTCATCTCGTTAAGTGATATAAGTATATAATAAAATTTTCATTCATAAATAAATAAACCTGGCTCTGATACAATTTTGAAGCGTGAGAAAATGTCAAAAATAAGGTAAAAATAAGATATGAATTTATTTGAGTTAAAATTAATTTATTTAAAATTATTTAAGTTAAAATAATACATCAGCAATAAAAGCGGGTGAAAGTCGCCACTACTAATGGCACTTCCACTTATTCTATTAAAGGATACACAAATCATTATATTTAGTTAAAATGAATTTTCAAACAACATATTTAATTAAATGAGCCGAATTTTGTGAACATACAAGTCAGTGAATTAATCTATATCGGTTTATGAATTTTAAAAATCCATGATGTCCAACATCTTCTCCAGATATCCAACATCTTCTTCATGGGGAATCTTTATATAGACCCGTCTAGGGATGACAATTTGGCCCTGCCCCGCACAGAGAATGGGGCAGGTCCGCCCCGCCCCGTGCACGGGCCAGGTTGAGTCTGGGTCCTCGCCCCGCCCCGTCCCGTTACTAAAATATTAAAATTTTTTATTTAAAATATTTATTATATAATATAATTTATTAATATATATATTAAATATTATACATACATTTTTATTTAATTTAAATAAAAGAAATCATATATAAGAATTATATATAACTGTTACAAAATATTTATTACAATATTATATATATTATTAAATATATAATATAATAAAATAATTTTAAAAATGAAAATAAAGTTTAATTATTTAATTTTAATTTAAATTTACTTCATGTTATTTTAATTTAAAATTTTCTATTTGAATGTATTATAATAAAAAAAATGAGGCTGGGCGCGGCGGACCTGCCCCACATAGGGGCGGGGCATGAGTCCTAATAGCTGACCCGCACCGGGGTACGGGGCGGGACACCTTGATACCCGCCTCGGCCCATTGCCATCCCTAGACCCGACATTATCCTGTTCTTAAACAGTATTCTGGTAGATACCAATTGAGTCATGGAGTTTGGTTTTACTTAAGAAAATATATCACGACAATGAATAATTTTTTTTAATCCAGAATATTTTATTTATAAATATTACTCCCTCCGTTCCATACTTATGTTCACACTTTTTTGTTTTCGTCCGTCTCACATTTATCTTCACCATCCAAAAAAGGAAACTTCACATTAATCAACAAACTCAAAAGTTATCTTAATTTCAAAATACTACTCCCACCTAACACACATAACATATTTTATAATTTATTTATTACCTAAAAATAGCACAATACCCATAAAAAGTTAATAAAGTTGATTAAAAATCAACTTTTCTTAAACTCCGTATAATATATATTTTTTAAATATAGAGTATTTATGATACTATTTTAAAATCAACTTTAGTATTCATCTTATAAATACAAAGTATTTAAAATACTATTTTAAAATGTTATGTAAATAATTTAAGTAAGTAGAAGTGTTATTTAAAAATGTTATTTATGAATAAGTGTTACATTATAATATTATTTTTGTAAAAGTGTTACATAAAATGTGTTATATATATAAAAGTGTTATATGTATGTGTTACATATTATAAAAGTGTTAAATGTATTTGTTACTTGTATAAAAAGTGTTACAAAAATATTACATATCATAATAATTTTAAAAGTATTATCATTGTGTGTTAAATAAATTTAAAGTATTACTATAAGATGTTATTTAATGCTACTTATGTTGTAGTGATATAGTATAATGAAAATTTTCTTCAAATAAGTATATATTAATTATGAGAAAGTCGGGGCCAAAATTTTAATAGGAATATTTCACCACATGTACGATCAAATAATAAAGTTTAGTAACAATATTTAAAGGTGATGTTCATTTTTGTAATTTTTCAAAAGTGAGGATTAATTTGCAATAAAAGTAAAGTTAATATTTTTTTTTACAATTAACGGTGGTGTTCATTTTTACAAATTTTCAAAGGTGGAGATTAATTTGTAATAAGAGTAAAGTTTGTAATTTTTTTTTTTTTACAATTAACCTAATTTTATTTAACAAAAATAGAATGAATGTATAGCCAGAATCATTTTAAAAATTTAATATCATATAATCAAAACCATAATAATATTATATATATATATTATTTATTTATTTTAATTAAGATTTTAGAAAAAGTGGCGTTATTTAATTATTCTCATAATATTGATATTACACCTAAGTGAAAAAAATAAACCCTAAAAGTGACAGATTTTTAAGAAGATAAAACGATAGTTTTTTGAGAGGATAACAGAAGAACTCAACAAAACACCAGCGCAGGAGTACCAACCCTTCGTACATTCACAAAATCCACATCTATGTTTTCAATTACAAATTAAATAAACAATTTTTGTTGATATTATATGTGACTACTTTTCATGACAATTAAATATTCTGAAAATCCACCTAATTAATTACTATTAATATGGAAAAGTATATTTCTAATGGCTAATTTTCTTGTGCACTTGCACCTAAATTTTTGGAAACATATATAATTATAAATAAAAACATATAAATTAATAAACAAAAATGTATACACTTTGTTAATGAATTTTCTATTAATTTTGCTAGTATTTTTAATGAAAAAATTAAGTGTAAAAAAATATACAATTATTAAGAAACATGTATACACTATTGAATAAAAAGTTATACACATATGAGTATTGCTTTTTTTAATGAAAAACTGAGTGTGGAAAAAAGTATACAATTATTAAAAAATATGTATACAATATTGAATAAAAAGTTATACACATATGGGGTGCACACTTGTACCCGAGTACGCCGGATATTGATTAGCCATTTTGTAGTTGGGATGACCAATTAAAACAATTTATCGAACCACATGAAGGTAGATACTAGTGCTTAAGCGATCTCACGTTTCTTATAATTTTATAGAGACGAATCATCATAGGGTAGGATGTTGAACAAGTAAATAACAATAACCAAAGCAAGCAAGTAAACAATGATTAGCAAACAAGATTGATAAATGAAGGGTGGTTTTCCAAGTTAAGTAAAAATGAGATTAACAACAATTAAGAAGTGGAAATCCTAGGATAAATACATCAAATTCATATGAATTATGGGTGTAAGACTAATGGCCAACACTAAGTTCACCTAAACTCCCTCTCGAGATGGATAGGATATGAATCTCAATTAGTTCAACGGATTGGTTCTCACTCAAACAATTCCAACTAGGTACTACGCTTGAAATGAGAGTCCCTTCACATAATTAATCAACCTCTCGATCAAACCAATCACATGTTCTATCAAAGGGTTCTAAATTCTAAAGGATTTCTCAATCTCTTTACAATTTATAATGCACATGAAGTGTTTGATGAAATGATTCACTCAATTATTTTAAGCATATAACTGATTTCTCAATCTCATCACATATTTAGAACAACTAAATACACAAATCATCATAAACCTCAAGATCTCAAACATCAATAATAGGAAATCCATTTACCTAATCAACATATGAATTCAAATATACAAATCCAAAAATTATCCTACAACTCTCATGTTGCTAATCTCACAAGGAAGATTAGCCTACCATATTCAAAAGGAAATTAACATAGACATTAAGATCATTACAAAACATGATGAACAATAAGGTTTCAATACAAAAGTTGGATGAAAACTCCCTTGGATGCCTCCAATGGTGATCTTCTTCTTCCCCTTGCAATTCTCCTCTCTTCCTTGCTTCTTTTCCTCAAATGGATGGTGATTTTGATAGTGGAAAGAATGTAGATGAAATAGATGGTGAATGTATAAAGATGATGGTGTGAAAAATAGAGGAAATGATGTGTGATGTGTATGTAATTGATCCCAAAAAATGATTCCCCTGATTTTTACACTCAAAATGAGTATTTGTACCTCTTGAAACCTCCTAGAACACATTCTAATCATAAAATTGACTTCCGGTTGAGTTCGGGTTGGTGCAGCGCAGTCTAACCATTTCGCACATAACTTTCTCATACGAAATCTGATTTGGGTGATTCTTGCACTCACGCAATCCTCTTTTAGTTGCTTTCCAACCATATATCACACGTCCAAAATACTTAAAAATTCGACCGAATTTTCTGAAATTTGCTCGAGTTTTCATGATGTCCTTGTTTTCAAAATTTTCTGTAAGAGAAACTCGATCGAGTTTTTGTGCAAACTTTTCTGTAAGAGAAAATCAACCGAGTTCAAGAAATTCGATCGAGTTTTTGGACCTTCCTTGCATATTTTATTTTGTCTCCACGTTTGCTCTGTTTTTACCTGTTTTTTATACGTTTAAGCTTATTCTCACACATTTCTATAAAAACACATAACACAATCAAAATACATATAAATACAGATAAAATAATATGAAAACACACATAAAAAGATACTAAAATTTAGGTGAAAATATCACTCATCACACCCCCAACTTAAAGTGTTGTTCGTCCCCGAATAACGAAAATGATAAATCAAGAGGAGTGATTTTCACCTAGGAAAAGTCTAAATGAACACAAGTAATAACACATCAATAGCAATAAGAATCACAATTTATGCTAAGTCATCCTACATCATTAAACTCATGACATAAGGAATTAACAAGTTCAAACAGAAGAGAATAAAGTGTAATATAGTCCCTTTTAGTCCAAGTCTCATATAGGTCATCAATTTCACTCAACACTCTTTAAAGTAGGATAAGTCAACACTCATTAACCGACTGGCTCGACTCGCTATAAGCTTGCTCGTAGAACACATTCACAAACCGCCAAAGTTTCAATTAATGATCAAAAAGGTCTTTAATTAGGATGTAATGATAGACTCTTTGGTAGGGTAGGAAGAATATTGATATTAGTGATTAATCAAGTGTAAGTAATCGAAGAGATGATCAATTATCCAACTTCTTCACTTTTCTTTCTTCCTCTCTTGTCTTTAATGTTCACAAGCACTATTCATCAACTTTCCTTGGATTGAACTTCTTTTAATACATGCTTCCTTCTTTGAGCTTTTAAGTACTTGAGCAATTTGTTGTTGCTTTGCTCTTTTTCTTATTTTATGGTTATATGTCAATTCTTTGCTTGTGCTCTTTTCATCCTTTTTCTTGCTTGTTTACCATTTTCTTTTCTTCTCTTGTTATTCAATCTATCATTTCTAGCTACCACCTCCTCAAACACCCACACAAAGGGTATATATATAAGGCTTTAAATGGGTAATCATGGCTTGCAATGTGCTAAATTCACAATAAATAGGCTTAAAGGCTCAAAGTGGTTGACTAGGGATGATGTTCATGGTATGAAAATATTTGGCAATGACTATTAATGACAAGGATGATCTTAGATCATATCACTAATCTCTACTAATCGGGTTCATTCCTATAGTCCTTGAACAAGTTATAGTTTATCAAACACAACCAATTCACTCATGAAGAAAAATCATGTATGCACAGTTGATGCTCAAATGCTCACAAGCTTATGCATTGGACTTTAAGGAACTTATTACACCACATTCATCTCAAATTTGAACAAGTTAAATAGAACATGTCACGATTCGAAAGTGTAGAGATTCTTAATCATAACTTGTTATCACTTATCACCACAACATGTCATCGCTCACATTCAAAAATGACTCACAACATCCCAAAAACAAACCACCAAAACAACCCTAAAAAAGAATAATAAAACACACAAAACATAAAATAAAGACATAACAAACAAGAAACAACCAAAAACACATAACATGCAAAAACACAAAACCATCCATCATTAACAATGAAGCACACATTCATATCATTCATAACAATTAAGCTCACAAGCATCCTCATCTTTGATTGAAAAGTAAATCCTAAATTACGAAAGAAAACCTCCCACAACATAATAAATGAAGCAACATGCTAATCACATCAATCCAAATCAACATAAATTATGCTAAGAACATAGAAGTGGTAGGGGTGTACAGTAAACTCCCTCAATAGGTATTTGGTAGTAGATGTTGTTGGTTCCAAGCTTCATACATGCTTCCAATACCCTTCATACATGCTCAAAAAACCATTAGCTCAACAATTTCATTAAAAATATGGATTATCATGCACTTCAATCACCACCAATCGGACCAAATCAAACCAAAACTCATGAGAAAATTTTTAAAATTGGGTCAATTTTACAAGAATCACACTCAAGTTGTGAGTCACACCACACACTCTCCCCCCAAACTTAAATCGAAACAAGTTGAGACTTAAGTTTGTAAAAAGTGGTGGGACTTATCATTGTAGTTTCCATCAATGATCTTCTTGTGGAGAAGTAAACGCATCTAACGAATTGAGCAATGTCCACCACGCACTAGCCCCCCAAACTTAACTCGAGACAAGAGTCGAGAATTAAGTTTGCAACAAGTAGTGAACATGTCTACTTTAATCCATGAAGCACTTCTCTTTTCTTCACTATGTCTTTTCTCACAAGCACAATCCACCTACAAGATCAAACAACAAAACAAGCATCAAAAGATAAAAAGAATGGGTTGCCTCCCATTTAGCGCTAAGTTTAACGTCTTCAAGCCGGCGGAATTTTACGATCATTGGACTAAATGATGGTCCATCACACTCTCTCCTCGCATCCTCACTTTGAACATTTGCTTAGCCTTCTTTTTATCCACAAGTTCAACTTCACCATTCTTTCTTATGAGCATCAAATCATCATCGAGAAGAGCTTCAAGTGTATTCCCTCTTTCTCCTTTGTCAATTTTTCAATCAAGTTCCGGACTTTTCTTCCCATCAACAACACATGAAGATAAGTTAGAATTTGATATTTTCATATAATCATGAAGAAATGAATTTAAATTGTTAAAGAGAAGTGAATCATGATCCATTAGATCATCCGGAGGCTTTGTATGAGACTTGATCCCTTTGTCTTTGTTACATAAGAATGTAACATTTTTTCCATTTGAACTCAAGGAAAGCTCTTCTCTCCCAACATCAATCCTTGCTCTCCCCGTAGCTAGAAATGACCTTCCTAAAATGAGTGGCACTCGAGGATCCGCCTTCACTTCTAACACCATGAAGTCGACTGGGAAAGCTAGCCCTTTCACTTTCACCTCCAAGTCTTCAACAATACCTAATGGCTTCACAACTTCTCCATTTACTACTTCAAGGTGGATAGTAGTAGGCTTTAGCTCTCCAATTTCAAGGTCTTTGAACGTGGCATGAGACATCACGTTGACGCTTGCCCCCAAGTCACACAATGCATCAAGGGTACCCTTCCCTTCAAAATCATAAGGAATTATGAACTTCCCTGGATCACCAACTTTTGTAGGTCCCCCTTTTTGCACCGATTCACAAACTTCAGGTTGCTCTTCTTTCTTTTTCTCCTCATACTTTTTCTTGAGACATTTGACATGCTCCTCAAACTCCTTTTTCTTCTCCTCTTTTTCAAACATTTGTGGATAGGGAATAGGGAATTGAGTGATTAGAATACCCTAATAATCACGTTTGTACTCCTCTTCTTTCACCTTCTCCTCCACTTTCTTTTCCTCTTGAACCCTCTTCCACTTAGGTATCCATTTAGGCCCATTCTCTTCTTTCTTACTTAGCTCTTTATTTTCTCCACCAACCCTGCTTTCCACCAACCCTTCTTCAACCTTTTGTTCCTCATCCGTATCAACATACAAACATTGAGCCTTCGAATTAACCTCGATTGTGGCCGGAAACTTTCCTTTTTGTTGAGCACTCATAGAACTTGCAATTTGACTAACATTATACTCCAAAGTTTTGAGCCTCTTTTCTTTTGCTTCTTCCACCTTTTTCAAAACTTCATCTCGAGCTTTGTTTGATGCTATCAATTGTTCAAGTAGCTCATCAGTTGTCGCTTTATCCTCTTGGTTTGGTTCTTTAGCTCCCAGATGGTACCCCGGAGGATAAACAACCGCATTGCTCGGACTAGAGTTGGAGAAGTTCCCTTGCCTTTGTTGTTGTGAGTATGAGTTTCCACTAGCTTGATTTGTGAAGCCTTCTTGTCTCGGTGGGTAGTTTCCTTGACTTTGGTTGAAATTACCTTGGTAATTATTTTGATAATTACCTTGGTAATTTTTTCCTTGCATGTATTGCACATCCTCCACACGTGGCATTGAGTTGGCCCATTGTTCTCCACTCACAATATTCGGAGGAAGCACATTTTGCTCAACTTGATTTTCAACCATGTTAACTTCTTGATTATTCACACCTTGATTCAAGTTCATTTGCCTCATTACCTTAGCCGCTATCATCTCAACACTTGGCGTTTGTGGCTCAAATCCACAACATCCACTAACTCTCTCTGATGGCCATTGGTAGACATTTATAGCAATCTCATTAAAAATTCTTATAGCCCTTTCTGGAGTCACTCCAAGTACGGATCCACCCGCCGAAGCATCAACATACATTCTTTGACCATTTACCAAACCTTAGTAGAAAATCCAACTTGTTGATTCTCCGGAAATCCATGTTATGGACACTTATGTAGCATATCCTTAAACCTTTTTCACGCTTCATAAAAGCTCTCTTGAGGCATTTGCTTGAATTGAGTGATCAAGCTCTTCATTTGAAGTGTCTTGGAAGGTGGGAAGTATTTGTTCAAAAATATTTGTGCTAGCTCATCCCAAGTGTTGCACGTACCCGAAGTAATGGTAGATAGTCATGTTCGAGGATGATCCCTCAACGAGAATGGAAACAACCTCATTCTTATACAATCCTCAATCATCTCATTCATCTTCACGGTGTTAGCAATCTCAATAAATTGAGTTAGATGTGCATTAGGATCTTCATTCAGAGTTCTACTAAATTTTTGCTCTCTCACCATAGAAATCAAGCCCGCTTTAAATTCAAATTTGTTGGCATTAATTGGTGGAACCATCATATGTGGCACGGACCTTGGCATGAAGAAATCCCGGATCACCCTTGGATCTACTTGAGGCCCTCAATTCACCGGAGGTGGCGCATAAGGTTGTTGCAAACCTTGTTGAAGAAGCACTTGGTGTATCATTTGTTGGAGTAGCGCTTGTTGTTGATTTGCATTGACTTGGGCATTTTGCCCTCCATTTCCATCATTTGTATCATCAACACATTCATTATCTTGATTGTTCTCCATTGAATTACTATTTTTGATTTTGTTCTCCTTTCTCCTTCTCCGGCAAGTGTGTTCAATCTCTAGATCAATAGTTTCAACTTGTTTTCCTTTTAATCTTGTTTGCATAAACCTTCCAAAGTTAAAGAAGTTAGAACAAAGTTTTCAAAAGCAATTACAAATACAAAAATAAAAATGTCTCTATAAAATCTCTTAAAACGACCCTTCTTCAAGCTACTAGCAACCGTTGACACCCCAGCAACGACGCCATTTGATTAGCCATTTTGTAGTAGGGATGACCAATTAAAATAATTTATCGAACCACATGGAGGTAGATACTAGTGCTTAAGTGATCTCACGTTTCTTGTAATTTTATGGAGACGAATCATAAAAGGGTAGGATATTGAACAAGTAAATAACAATAACCAAAACAAGCAAGTAAGCAATGATTAGCAAACAAGATTGATAAATGAAGGGTGGTTTTCCAAGTTAAGTAAAATTGAGATTAACAACAATTAAGAAGTGGAAATCCGAGGATAAATGCATCAAATTCATATGAATCATGGTAAAAGACTAAGGGCCAACACTAAATTCATCTAAACTCCCTCTCGAGATAGATAGAATATGAATCTCAATTAGCTCAACGGATTGGTTCTCACTCAAACAATTTCAACTAGGTACTAAGCTTGAAATGAGAGTCCCTTCACACAATTAATCAACCTCTCGATCAAACCAATCACATGTTCTATCAAAAGATTATAAATTCTAAAGGATTTCTTAATCTCTTTACAATTTATAATGCACATGAAGTGTTTGATGAAATGATTCACTCAATTATTTTAAGCATATAATTGATTTATCAATCTAATAACATATTTAGAACAACTAAACACACAAACCATCATAAACCTCAAGATCTCTAACATCAATAATAGAAAATCCATTTACCCAATCAACATATGAATTCAAATACACAAATCCAAAAATTATCTAACAACTCTCATGTTGCTAATCTCACACGTGAGATTAGCCTACCATATTCAAAAGAAAATCAATATAGACATTAAGATCCTTACAAAACATGATGAACAATAAGGTTTCAATACAAAAGTTGGATGAAAACTCCCTTGGATGCCTCTAATGGTGATCTTCTTCTTCCCCTTGAAATTCTCCTCTCTTCCATGATTCTTTTCCTCAAATGGAGGTGGTTTTGATGGTGGGATAAAGGTAGATGAAATGGATGGTGAATGGATGAAGATGATGGTGTGAAAAATAGAGGAAATTGTGTGTGATGTGTGTGTAATTGTTCCCAAAAAATGATTCCCCTAATTTTTACACTCAAAATGAGTATTTGTATCTCTTGGAACCTTCTAGAACACATTCTAATCATAAAATTGACTTCGGGCTGGTGCAGCGCAGTCTCACCATTTCACACATAACTTTCTCATACGAAATCCGATTTGGGTGATTCTTCCGTTCACGCGATTCTCTCTTCCGTGGCTTTTCAACCATATATCACACGTTCAAAATGCTTAAAAATTTGACTAGATTTTATGAAATTCAATCGAGTTTTCATGCTGTCCCTGTTTCCAAATTTTTCTGTAAGAGAAGCTCGACCTAGTTTTTAGAAATTCGATCGAGTTTTTGTGCAAACTTTTCTGTAAGAGAAACTCGACCGAGTTCAAGAAATTCAATCGAGTTTTTGGACCTTCCTTGCATTTTTGATTTTGTCTCCATGTTTGCTCCATTTTTACCTGTTTTTCATACGTTTAAGCTCAATCTCACACATTTCCATAAAAACACATAACACAACCAAAATACACATAAATACAGATAAAATAATACGAAAATACATATAAAAAGATACTAAAATTTAGGTAAAAATATCACTCATCAATGGGCTGCACACTTGTACCCGAGTGCACAGGATATCAATTCATTTCCAATTAACTCAATTTTATTTTTTTTAAAAAAATAGAAAAATGAATGAATAGCATAATAATTCTAAAAAAATTATATCATATATTCAAAATCATAGTAATATATATATAGAGAGAAAGATTAATTTTAGAAAGAGTTATATCTCATAATATTGATATTACACCAACCTAAAAAATATACCTGAAAAAAAAACAAACGTAAATGTGTAACTAGAAGATTAATTTTGGAAAGAGTGTCATTATTTATGTGATGAAAACTACATACTAGTGCTTCATCAATACTAGGAAGTGTTGAGTGTGTGTTCAAGATCAAGGCTGAGATGATATATGTGTAAAACGGGTGCAGCAACAATAGCTGAATTGAATCAACTCAAAACAGCAGCAATTTGACACTAAGTGTGCAAGTGGGGACCAGGGTGGTTTGTAGCTGTTGTACAGGTTGTGTATGAGCTGTTTCTGGAAGGTTCCACACTTGGATGGATAGCTCGTCACGCAGGGTATATGATGGAGTCAGTTGCAACCGCAAAGATTCGTTTTAACCGCTTGGGAATCCAGCTAGAAGGTGATTACACGAGTTGGTCATGTAACTTTGTTGTGCATGCATAGAGTGTATATAATGGTGTAATCTATGCATGAACTCATTGTAACACATTTTATTATCTCAATCAATAATAGATCTCTCTCTCACAGTGGATGTAGGCTTGTGCAAACAAGCTGAACCACTATAAACTTTTTCTTCTTCATACAATCACACACATACACACACTCTCAATATTATCATCATATGTGATCAAGTTCTTGTACTCAATCCTTTGTATTGATTGTGAATTCTTAGAGTGATTGTTAGATTATTTAGTTTGTATCTTCATCCGCGAGAAAGTGGCGCCGTCTGTGGGAAACTAGGCCACAACATCAGCAATTAATAGAAGGAGGAGTCAAGAAGCAGTTGAAGGAAGTTGACACCATGGTTGCAACCAAGTTTGATATTGAGAGGTTTACAGAGAAATCTGACTTCGGTTTGTGGAAGATCAAGATAAGAGCTATCTTGGTACAACAAGGATTGACAGATGCCATCAAGGAGAAGCCTCCAGCAACTGCAGAAGCTGCACAAACAGCTAAAGAAGCACTGCAGAAGCTGATACTCAAGAAAGAGCATTAAGTGTCATTGTATTATGTCTTGGTGATAAGGCTTTGAGAGAAGTACAGAGAGAGACATCTGCAAGAGCTGTATGGAAGAAACTTGAAGATCTGTACATGGTAAAATCTCTTGCTAACCATTTATACTTAAAGCAGAAACTATATTCCTTTAAGATGGTTGAGGATATATCAATTTTAGTGCAGCTTGATGAGTTTAATAAGGTGTTAGATGATTTGGAGAATGTTTATGTTAAAATTGAAACAGAAGATAAGGCCTCAATCTTGTTATCAGCTCTTCCAAAGTCCTTTGAAAGTTTCAAGGACACACTTATGTTTGGAAATAGAGAAACTATAAATCTTGATGAGGTTGAAATTTCTCTAAAGACAAAGGAGTTCAGAAAGTTTCTGAAGAACAGGGAACATCAGGAGAGGAATTAATGATCAAGAGGAATGATCATGGTAAGAAGAATAACAAGAAAGACAATTTTGATTCAAAGAAACAAGGAAACAAGATTGATCAGTCAAACTCAGATAAGGAGGGAAGGAAGTGTTTTCACTGCCATGAACCAGACCATTACAAGAAGAACTGCTACAAGTACAAAGCAGAAAAGAAAAGGAAAGCAAAAGCTGGTAAAGATGGACAAAAAGAGTGCAAGCAAATCAGGTGGTAAACAATCAGAATCAGGCTACTGATTATCCTGAGCACTTCTGGTTAGATCATCAAAAGGATCCATGGATTGGATCCTTGATTCAGAATGTACATTCCATATGTCTTCTATGAAGCATTGGTTTATTGATCTTAAGTTGCAGAATACTGGATCAGTATTTTTAGGGGATGACCACACATGTCAGATCAGAGGTATTGGATCATCAGATTGAGGATGCATGATGGAGTTACTAGGATTCTGACAGGTGTGAGGTATATCCCAGAACTCAAGAGAAACTTGATTTCTTTAGGTATCTTAGATGCTTTAGGCTATGAGTTTAGATCAATGGGAGGGGTACTTATTATTGAGAAAGATGAGTATGAAGTGATGAAAGAAATCAGGAAAAATGGACAGTATATTCTTGATGGACACACAGTGGTTGGACAGAATCTTGTCTCAACTGGAAGTGATGAAATTCACTTATGGCATGGAAGACTAGCTCACATAAGTGAGAAATGATTACAAGAACTGTCAAGACAGAATGTTACCAATATCAGATCAATAGACAAGCTGGATCAGTGTGAGGATTGCATCATTAGCAAAGCTAAGGGGATGAAGTTTGACATTGGTGAACATACAAGCAAATCCAAACTTGATTATGTCCATTCAGATCTATGGGGACCTACAAGAACACTAACAAAATGTGGAGGCAGATATTTTATTTCATTTATTGATGATTACAGTAGGAAGATATGGATATATATATATATACTGAAATCTAAGGATGCAGCTTTCATTACATTTAAGAATTGGCTAACTGAGGTAGAGAATAGTTGCAATAACAAGATTAAGATATTAAGAACTGATAATGGTCTTGAATATTGTTCTGATGAGTTCAATAATTTTTGTAAGGAGAAGGGGATCATGAGACATAAGACAGTACCAGGTACAACACAACAAAATGGTGTTGCAGAGAGGTTAAACCAGACTTTACTTGAGAGAGTAAGGTGTATATTAAGTAGTTCTGGTCTTTCAAAAGACTTCTGGGGAGAGTTGGTTAGTACAGTAGCTTTTCTAATCAATAGGTGTCCATCAACACCTCTTAAACTTAAAACTCCTCAGGAAGTATGGACTGGAAAAGTTGCTAATTATACCAGGCTCAGAGTAATTGGTTGTCTAGCTTATGCACATGTTAAACAGGATAAGCGAGTTCCAAGAGCTATCAAGTGTGTCATGATTGGATATCCCAAAGGTGCTAAAGCTTACAAACTATGGAACATTGAAGGTAAAAAGATTATGATAAGTAGTGATGTTACCTTTAATGAGGCCGTTATGCCATTGAAGCCTCAGGATCAAAGTAAGTATGAAGCTGAGCTTGAGGTGGAGCTTATGAACTAGGTTCAGAAGGATCAGTTTAGAATTGAAGAAGAGACAGTACAAGGAGGAACTAGTTCACCAACTAAAGATGATCAGATCACATCTAATACTGATGAGCTGCTCAACAGCTGTCAGTTGGCAAGGGATAGACAAAGGAGGTCTATTAAGACTCCAGCTAGGTTTGCAGATGCTGATATTGTGTCTTTTGCACTGTACTCTGCAGAGGATATTGATTCATATGAACCAAGAAACTATAAGGAAGCAATGAATAGTAAGGATAGTGCAAGGTGGAGTGCTGCTATGCAAGAAGAGTTGCTTTCATTGGAGAAGAATCAGACCAGGAAAATTGTTCAGAAACCAAAATATCAGAAGTTGGTGAGTTGTAAATGGATTTACAAGAAAAAGGTCTCACCGGAGAGGACTGATGGTGTCAAGTTTAAAGCAAGATTAGTTGCCAGGGATTTTTCTCAAAGGGAAGACATTGATTATACAGAGATATTCTCTCCAGTTGTGAAACATTATTCCATTAGGATATTGTTAGCATTAGTTGCTTGGTTTAATCTGGAATTGCATCAGATGGATGTGACTACAGCCTTTCTTCATGGAAATTTGGAGGAGAAAATCTATATGACAGTTCCAGAGGGAATTTCAGTTCAAAACTCAACTACTAAGGCTTGTTTACTTCTGAAGTCACTATATGGATTGAAACAAAGTCCAAGGAGATGGTATCTTAGATTTGATGAGTACATTATCAAGTGTGGTTTTGAAAGAAACAAGTTTGACAGTTGTGTGTACATCAAACAAGACAGTGAGTGGTATATTTTCTTATTATTGTATGTTGATGACATCTTAATTTCTTGCAAGTCTATGGAAGGGATCACAGCTGTAAATGAAATGTTGAAATCAGAGTTTGATATGAAGGATTTAGGTGAAGCTACTGTTATATTGGGAATGGAGATCGAAAGGGACAGATCAGCTGTTCTATAGTATTACATCAGAGTTTATACTTAGAGAAAGTTCTCAAGAGGTATAATATGGATCAAAGCAAGGCTGTTACTACTTCTGTGAAGCAAGGGTTGGGTTTGTCAGCTCAACAGTCAACTAGAACAAGTGAAGAAGTATCAGAGATGGAAAGGGTTTCTTATGCTAATGCAGTTGGCAGTCTCATGTATGCAATGGTGTGCTGCAGTAAAAATTAACTCATGCAATGAGTTTGGTGAGCAGGTTTATGAGGAATCCAGGGAAAGATCACTGGGAAGCTGTTAAGTAGATTCAGAGATACATCAGAGGCAGCTTGACAACAGGTTTGCATTTTAATAAGTTTACTTCTAACATTGATTTTCTTGCAGGTTATGTAGATGTTGATTATGCTGCAAACTTAGACACAAGGAAGTCACTATCAGGCTATGTATTCTGCTTGTTTGGTACAACTATCAGTTGGAGATCAACGCATCAGTCAGTGCTTGCATTGTCTACAACTGAGGCTGACCTTATTTCACTTACAGAGGCAGTAAAAGAGGGCTTGTGGTTGCAGGGAATTTTGTCTGAGTTTGGAGTATTACAAGAGTCAGTATTGGTGCATTGTGATAACTCTAGTGCTATACACTTATCAAGACATCAGGGTTATCATGAAAGGACAAAGCACATAGATGTAAGGATGTATTTTGTTAGAGACTTAGTTGAAGGAGGAAAAGTTGTTGTTAAGAAGGTTGAAACAGCAAAGAATCCAGCTGATTTTCTCACTAAGGTCTTGCCTAGTTCAAAGTTTGAATTATGCAAGAGTCTTATCAATGTGTGCTGAACATGTCAGTGGAAAGTTCAGCTGCTCTCATAAAAGCAGTGTACAAGTTTACTGTCTTGATAAAACAGTGGAGTGAAGGAGTGATTGAGGTTGATTGAGTATGAAATTTTAGGTGGAGAATTGTGATGAAAACTACATACTAGTGCTTGATCAACACTAGGAACTGTTGAGTGTGTGTTCAAGATCAAGGCTGATGATGATGTATGTGTAAAACGGGTGCGCAACAACAGCTGAATTGAATCAACTCAAAACAGCAGTAATTTGACACCAAGTGTGCAAGTGGGGACCAGGGTGGTTTGTAGCTATTGTACAGGTTGCGTATGAGCTGTTTCTGGAAGGTTCCACACTTAGATGGATAGCTCGTCACGCAGGGTATGTGATGGAGTCAGTTGCAACCGCAAAGATTCGTTTTAACCGCTTGGGAATCCAGCTGGAAGGTGGTTATACGAGTTGGTCTTGTAACTTTGTTGTGCATGCATAGAGTGTATATAATGGTGTAATATATGCATGAGCTCATTGTAACACGTTTTATTCTCTCAATCAATAATAGATCTCTCTCTCACGGTGGATGTAGGCTTGTGCAAACAAGTTGAACCACTATAAACTTTTTCTTCTTCATACAATCACACACATACACACACTCTCAATATTGTCATCATATGTGATCAAGTTCTTGTACTCAATCCATTTTATTGATTGTGAATTCTTAGAGTAATTGTTAGATTATTTAGTTAGTACCTTCATTAGCGAGAATTTAATTATTTACATCTCATAATATTGATATTACACATACCTAAAAAAACTACCTAAAAAACCATACCTGAAAAAAAAAAGCAAACCGTAAATGTGTAACTACTGGATATAGCCTGGTCAACGAGTCATGCTCTCAAGTGCAAGACAAGATTGTCGCGGGAAACACGCGATCTTTAGGAATGGAGGGAATCGTCCGTTCCATTCAGTTCATGTGACGAACCGAATATTGTTAGGTCCTGAATTCTGCGAACTACCGTATCTAGAGAGCTCCATTACGTTGTATGATAGATCGATCCGGAGAACTGACTTTCAGTTGTAAGTCATTCATTCTGCTTCTATCTAAAGTGATGGTAGGCTGCTTCACAGAGGTGCACTTTGCTCGGCCACATGATGAACATGTTTTAAGCTAACTACATGTCGAGTGCTTAAGCGTAGCACTTCAACCAGGTTAGTTCTCCATCGGAAAAAAACATAAGGTTTGCCGATTTTACAGAGGAAATGTGCTGAGTTTCATAAAGTTATTAATCATGGTTTGGAGTCTATGACAAAACAACAATTTCTATGAAACAAATAATAAATGATAAAATATTAAATATTTAGTATACGAATGACCTAAATAAATAAAAATAATTACAATGAAAACTGATAATTTATTAATATATGTTTTTTAATAAGCTAAACAAATATTGTTCTATATCTAGAACATACAATATTGATATTATATCACACATACATTAAAATTGCTTTGTAAAAAATGTCACAGCTTCCAGTGATGCAAGAAAGGTTTAAAAACTCATTTTGACTCATTATCTCATTAGTAGAAGCAGGAATTATATATTATGACTCATTATCTCAACAATATGAATATTAATATTTCAGTTTGAAATTGTGAATTGCTTTGAAACTGTGAAGTTTAAAACTCATTTTTAATCAAATATGAGAAAAAACTTGGGTTTAGTAGGAGCAGACTATAGAAATGAGCTTGATCCAATCCTTATATACTTTGCGAAGGTATGAAAAAGAAAAAATGTCTAAGCTTGTTTCCTCACATGGGTTTAGTAGGATCAGACTATAGAAATGAGTTGGATCCTATCCTTTTATACTTGGCAGCATTTTTTATTGACTCGCATGAAGTCCTGCTCAACAAAACACCGTCTAGTGTTCCATACTTCAAAGCAAAATCAGATTACGCTGCAATAAATAAAATTGGTCAAGAATGTAATTTTTCGTAAATAACGTGAGAAGTAAACACAAAACATTTTATAGGATGGGTGAGTATTTAATAAAAATATAGGGAGTATTTCATAAAGATTATATCCAACATTGATATGAAATTATTTCCATCAAAAGAATCACAAAAGTATTTACCGTAATTACAAGTATTTTGCATGTTTACCATAATTACAAGTACTCCCTCCGTCCCGTCCTTATGATCACGTTTGCGTATTTTAATGTGTATTGAAGTGAGAGAAATAATATTTTAATATAAAGTGGCTAGGTGTATTAGTGTGATGTGTGGGTCCATGGAGAGAGAAGTAATTAATTTGTGTGGATCTCATATACTAAAAAGGGAAATGTAACCATTAGGATGGGACGCCAAAAGGAAATATGTAACCATTAGTATGGGATGGAGGGAGTATTTTTGTGGAGTATTTAATAAAAAATATAGGGCGTATTTTATAAAGATTATATCCAACATGTAATATAAAATTATTTTCAGAGAGATAAATTAGAGAATCACAAAAGTGTGTAATTACAAGTATTTTGCAATTGAGATGGATTAAGTTGAACCTCTTTAATACACAGTCTCTGATTTCCTAATACAATCTCAATCAAATTTGTTCCATCACAATTCATATCTAGTCTGATTGATTGAAAAAACATGGCAAAAGCTCCTGCGCCTCCGGAATACGGAGAATACTCCGTGTCCCCATGTGAACACAACACTTCCCCTTCCAATCCTATTTAAATGTATGTATTGCTAGGGGCCTAAATTACAAAGGGGCATAGAAATTGCAAAGGCGCACGGAATGTGCTACTTGAGCCCGGATGCACAGGAGCCTCACTCAAAAATATTTAAAATATTTCAAGTTTGATTGATAATTAACATATTCAGAAAAAAATATTAAAAATATTTTGAGTCTAATATATCTTTTTGACTTAATAGAAAAACTCGAATTGAAATCATAAGTGCAGCTCCAATAATGAATGCGTAACAAATTTCCAAATTTTTATGATTTGTTAAGCATTCTCTAATAATTGGACATCAAAATTTGATTAAAAATGGAGTATTTTAAGAATTTTTTTAAAAATATTATTTTATTAAATCTAAATAATTATAATATTTTAAATAAATTATTTAAGTCTCTAATTTTAAATTATTAATTAAATAATATATTTTTAAATATTTTAATTAATTAAATTTATATTTAAATTTTAAATTTAATTCTACTTTTAATTTTTATAAACAACACACATTTTATAAACAACACACATTTTATTAATAATTGTATAATACAAATAAAAGACATGATTTTTTAGTTTTTAAATTTTAATTTTCAAATAAATATGATTAATAAATGCATTCCGAAGTTCATAGTGAGCATCTCAATTTTTTATTTTTCTAAATCGAGCAAGAAATTTCGAAAATATAATTACCAATTAAATATAAAAGCATAAAAATATAATTATTATTAAGTGTGGTAAAAATATATAATACTTCATCCGTCCTTTCCAAAGGATTGTTTTTTATTTTTGGCACGTGGGTTAAGGAATATTATTATTTAATGTGTAGTGGGTAGTTGTATTAGTAGGAGTGTGGACCCCCATATTTTAATTGTATTTGAGAGGGTGTGTGAGTCTCATGTGTTTAAAAAAAGAAAGAGGACCCTTTAGGTGGGATGACCAAAATGGCAAAAATGAACTCTTTGGGTGGTACGGAGGGAGTAACAATTTTATATTTAAAAGTGAGTACTAAAATAAATGAAAAAAAAATAAACAATTTAATACAGGAATTTTATTTTTTTGAAAGCATTTAATACACAAAAATTTACTCAAATTTGATTAAGTTTTCAAATGTACCAAATTTTTGGCACACTGATACACAACATTGTTAAAAACATGTACCAAATCACCAAATACACCATGGCCTTATATTGGCATTAACTAGCCTCAAACGAAATTTCTAATACAAAAATTATATGTTATCATATTGACAGTAGTTATACAAAAACACAAAACCTCAATCACAGTAAAAGTAGTATGATCTTTAATTCATTTAACACGTAAACAGCAAGTATCTATAGCTTGTGCAGAAGCGAGCACCATGCTGAGGCTGAGTTGTGATCAAGTCGAAGGAGCATGTATATAAGAGGGCGAGAGCTCGAACGAGAAGCGTTGCAGAATCATCGACAGCGCTAGTTTCCCCTCCATCGTTGCAAACGTCTGTCCAACGCATATTCGGGGCCCCCATCCAAAAGGGAAGAATATGCCATGGCTCTTCTGTGCCTTCGCAACTCCTTCACTAAACCTCTGTGGATTGAATTTCATGGCGTTGTTCCCCCATATTTCGCGGCTATGATGCAATATGATTATTGGCAGCAAAACCTGAACTCCAGCTGGTAATGTATACTTCCCCAAATTAGTTTCCTCAGCAACTCTACGAGCAAGAGCAGAGACGGGCGGATAAAGCCTCATGACCTCGTGCAATATCATGGTAACCTGCAATGAACATCACAAGAAACAGAGTAAGTGAATCAATAGTATGAAGCATGCGTACGGCTTGCAACAGTTTGGCTTACAATCTTAAGCTGATTCAAACCATCAAAATCGGGCGCCTTGTTGCCAAACACATGAGAAACCTCTTCCCTTGCTTTTGTCTGCCAATTTTGATGTCTACTTAAGAAAAACATAGTCCACACTAGCAACACTGACGTGGTCTCCTGCCCCGCGAAATAGAACAGCTTGCACTCTTCCACGACTTCCTCTATGCTCATTCCGAAGCTCTTATTACCATGCTGTCGGATTTCCTGGAGATTGGATTCCAACAATATGCTTAATAAGTCCTCTTTAATAGCTTCCCCAGCTTTCATTGACTTAGTCTTCTATCAATGAGACGCCTAATTGTGGACTGAACAATTTTTTCGATTTCATACATTTTCTTGTTCCTTTTCGTAGGCACAAATCTAAATATCGAGTACACACGATCATTAAAGAAAACAAGCCCATTTAACACTATCTTTGTTCATATATGGTGTTAATTACCTCCATCCAGGAATATATACAGAACGTGCAGCTTGGATGATGTGCTCAGCTTGTTCCCTCTGGAACTCGAATATCCTTCTCCCTTCTTCGTAGCTACTACCGAATGCAGTTCTAGATATGGCATCGCTCGTCAAGTTTTGAAGATGAGGCCACACATCCACCTCACAGGATCCTCCCTTGGAGAGACAGATTGTCTCCCACTTGCTCAAAACTTCATTAGAGCTCAAATAGAAAGCTGGGATCATGAGCTGCACCAAGAAAAAGAGTAAAACCTCATGAATCTCAGTAATAATATGATGATCATACACACAAAACACAGTTTTAATTTGCAACAACCTTCAATTTTTCATGATGGAAGGCGGGGTTGATTATTTTACGGTGTTTAGATCATTTGTCTTTGTCATAGCTCACAACTCCTTGTGCAAGAAGCTTGGTCAGTGGATTCGGATTCTCCAGCTTCAGGTACACATGAAACTTGGTTAGCACCACCTTAACTAGTTCAGGATCAGTGATGATAACTGAAGGTTTTGGTCCAAACAAACGAACAACTCTTCTCCTGCAAATTGAGATTACCAAACTTAAATACTCAAGGACTGTTTGGTTCGGATTCTTCAATCAGAATGGTAATTGGGGAGTAGTTATTGAATCAATGGGAATGATCGAGGAATTTTGATTCCCATCAAATAAACAGGCATCAACAATAATATACCTCCATTCTCATTACCCCAATCTTGAAGGAGATTCAATTTCTAAAACTACACTTTCCATAACAGAGTGACCAATACTTTGATTTCACTTCACCGTAGAAAGCCATTTGAAATAATAGCTATAGTCATCATTTTCAACACTTTTAATGAGAGTAATTAATCAAAGGCTAACAACCTGTTGTTTCTACAATGGTAAGACTAGCATCACAAGATATGAAGC
The DNA here is from genome assembly GCA_023678885.1 of Pogostemon cablin. NCBI lineage: Eukaryota > Viridiplantae > Streptophyta > Magnoliopsida > Lamiales > Lamiaceae > Pogostemon > Pogostemon cablin. The sequence goes on along the minus strand of CM042962.1, from coordinate 12,451,809 downwards.
AAACATAGCAAAAAGACAAGAAACCCCCTTCCCCCAAGTGATGATTCAACAGAGCAAAAAGCAGAAAATTACCAAACTTCCGGATGGCATTGATGAAAAAAGATTGAACTCTGGGCTTGATATCATCATCAAGATTGATGGGCTTAGACTTGGCCTTCTCAATCCCACTAATGGTCTCTTTCAAATCACCATAGATGGAAGAGTAAGAGTTGCCCTTGAGACCCTGTTCCCTTAGGGCTCTCTCCAGCCACTTGGGAGTGATGTAACCCCAATTCACTAACTTCCATGCGTATTTCAAAGCCACACAACCAAAGGAAACTGCAATTATTGGATACACAGCTTCCAATTTCAACCACTCCATTCTTACCAATTTAGAGACTCTGTTTGTGCCCTAGGGTTAATTTATACAAAATCCATGGCGTCTATCCCCAAGAAATTGCTTTGTCAACTTTGGTGATGGACATCGGATACTAAATTCCTGAAATGGCACCAATGTAAGAACGATTCATTCTTGATTGGTTTGTTTTGCGCTCTTCAGAGTGAAAGTTGCTCATTGTACGTGTACACAATGTACATACACAAACAATAAACATGCGCCAAAAGGAAGATGTTTGAATTGGTATTAAATTAAAATATGGATATTATTAAGCTGGTTGACGAGAATTTCAAGCAACTAAATACGAGAAAAGCCTCTCCTAGGAGCTAACAAACAACAACAAGATACAAAAGGAAAAATTCAGAATAAACATAAATAAATAAATAACTGTTTTTTTATCAACTTAATATTTCATTGAAAAAAAAATTAATTTAATTGCTAAATTGGTTTACTAACGAATTAACAACAAATCATAATTTTTCGTTGGTAAATTTGTAGCAACAAAAATTTCATTCTACTGATAATTCATTATTAATAATTCCGTTGACAATTTATATAATGATTTTCTTGTTAACTTATTAATAACAATGAATTTTATTTTGTTGGTAAACATATAATAAAAGTGTTGTTAAAAGAAAAATTAATTTTTTTGGCGATGCATTGGTAAATTACAAACAAATTGAATTTAACCAAAGACCAAAATTGATATATTCTCATATTTTTCCATGAGAAATTGCTAACTCAACTACTATGCGTTCCATGATTTTTAATTGTGTTACCTTTCCTATAATTTGGCTTCTTTTAAAAATGTGTTGTTCAAACTGCTTGTCTTTTATTTTGTGTTGTTCGGACTGCTTACGTCGTTCAAAGATTATTATCAAGACAGAATTTCAGATTTTTAATTTGAGAGAATTTATAAGCATTTGAGTTTGCAGATTTCATATCTGCTCATTATGAAGGCATGAAATAAGAATTGGGAATATTTTGTCAGTGGCAGAATTGATTCTATAACACTACTCTTGCATGAATTTTACAAATCTGAATTATGTATTCAACACACACATACACACGCATGTATGTGTAATAAAAACAGAGCACAAACATTCATGATTCCAATTGAATGAAAGTACACTTTAATCACACCCCATCTCAAGCACAAAACATACTGCATACACAAATATAGGTTATCCCTAGATATCAAGAAACAACAATCACCCACTAATAGAATCAACGGACCATAACATTAGACAAACAAACACATTCGCTCCATCTCAAGCAACAACCTCCTCTTCTTCCTCTTCGAATTCCTCGTCGTCCGCTGTCGCATCCTGGTATTGCTGGTACTCAGCCACGAGATCGTTCATGTTACTTTCAGCCTCCGTGAACTCCATTTCATCCATTCCCTCACCAGTGTACCAGTGCAAGAAAGCTTTACGCCTGAACATTGCAGTGAACTGCTCACTTACGCGCCTGAACATCTCTTGAATAGACGTGGAGTTTCCGATGAAGGTAGAAGCCATTTTCAGACCTTTAGGAGGAATATCACAAACACTAGACTTAACATTGTTTGGAATCCACTCAACAAAATAGGACAAATTTTTGTTCTGAACATTGATCATCTGCTCATCAACTTCTTTCGTGCTCATTATACCACGGAACATGGCTGAGGCAGTTAGGTACCGACCATGGCGTGGATCCGCTGCACACATCATGTTCTTCGCATCCCACATCTGTTGAGTGAGTTCGGGTACTGTAAGAGCTCTGTACTGCTGGGAGCCTCGGGAGGTTAAGGGCGCAAATCCAACCATGAAGAAGTGAAGTCGTGGGAATGGGATAAGGTTGACAGCCAGCTTTCTAAGATCAGAGTTTAGTTGGCCGGGAAAACGGAGACAGCATGTTACACCACTCATGGTGGCAGAGATAAGGTGGTTGAGATCGCCAACTAATATGAAAACAATTGTAATAAATTGGTCAGAAAGATCATATTCACATCCTAACTGAATATCAACAACGCATATGGATTGACTACTTTACAATAACTTACAGGTGGGAGTGGCGAGTTTAAGTGTTCGGAAGCAGATATCGTAGAGAGCCTCGTTATCCAAAACCATACACTCATCTGCATTCTCAACGAGTTGATGAACTGACAAGGTAGCATTGTATGGTTCAACAACAGTGTCGGATACCTTTGGAGACGGAAATACGGAAAATGTCAACATCATTCGATCCGGGTACTCCTCTCTGATCTTGGAGATGAGAAGGGTTCCCATACCAGATCCAGTGCCTCCACCCAAAGAATGGCACACTTGAAATCCTGTTTTAGAATACCACATCATCATCACAATCTAATATAGGATAATATTAAGGAGATTGCACCCTTTGAATATTGCTACTCTACATTAATTTTTCAATGCTGGCAATCAATGGAAGAGAGAGAAAATAGAAAACAAACATTTATAAAGGATTATAAACACTCAAGAGCTTGGAGTAAATTGATAAAAATTACCAACTAGGTGGGCTAGCCCAATTGGCCACTGGGCTCGTGAGAGACTCATGTTCGATTCCCATTAGGAACGAATTACAAGTGGAGATATAAGGACGCTTGGACAATTCCCATTAGGAACGAATTACGAGTGGAGATATAAGGAGGCTGAGAGAAAGGGGAGTAAGGAGAACTATAATTTCCAACAGTTAAAAGAGGATTTGTATAACATCAAAGAACTATAATTTCAGCCGAGGGCATTCTATGGTTCCACTAAATCACAGAATTTAAATTCAACCAACAAACAGAATTAGTAATTAAAATTCATGAGAACTCCGGGCAAGCTTCACCCAACACAGATCTAAGAGAAGAAAAGACAGATCTAAGCAAGAAAGAAGGAAAATGACCTTGTAAGCAGTCACAGTTCTCGGCTTCCTTGCGAACGACATCAAGCACGGAGTCAATTAGCTCAGCTCCCTCGGTGTAATGCCCCTTAGCCCAATTATTACCGGCACCAGATTGACCAAAGACAAAATTATCTGGCCTGAAAATCTGTCCGAAGGGGCCGGATCTGACGGAATCCATGGTGCCCGGTTCGAGGTCCATGAGAACAGCGCGTGGTACGTACCTTCCGCCGCTGGCCTCATTGTAATAGACGTTGACGCGCTCTAGCTGGAGATCGGAATCACCGCTGTATTTTCCGGTGTGATCAATTCCATGCTCGTCGCAAATAACTTCCCAGAATTTGGCACCGATCTGGTTGCCGCATTGTCCACCTTGGATGTGCAGGATTTCCCTCATTTTCCCCTAATTCGGATGGATTAAAGCCCTTGATTCAAGGAATGAGAGAGTGAGGTGAGGTGAGGTGAGGTGTGTGCGCAGAGTAGTGAGATATTTTTGGAAGAGAGAGAGTGAGATTGAATTGGATTTTAGCGTTTGATTATTGAGTGTGAGTGGATAGGAGAAGTTGGGGGTGGACCTGGATCACCTGCACTTAATGGAATTCACTTGACTCTCCCAAATGCCATCACATGGAGTATTCATCAACTCATTTCCTTTCCTTATTTGTATTTTCATTTTGGTTTGAATAGGTATCCTGATTTAGTACATAAAAAATTATAAAGTGATTAATTTTTATTTTTTTGTAAAAAATATAATTTTACAAATTTTAATATACTATGATTTTTTATATTCTTATTTAACATAATTTGGTGAATAATAATTTTGTGGTGATTTTTTGTTGTACTAGTCGAATTTACATGCTAAAATTATGAGGCAGTGAGTAATTTTTTTTTAATTATTTAATTTAATTAAATAAATTAAATTAAAGTTTAATATAACAATTTAAATTGTTTGGGTGTAATTCTAATTTTTTTTAAAAAAATAATATTTTATCTCTCAAAAATTAATAAAAAATAAATTTGCGAAAATATGGTGCTGAATTAGTTCATACCTCATACTTAGGGATGACAACGAGCAGGATCATCGCTTATTTTGGGGTACATGTGATGGCAACGGATAGGATAATAGCTTATTTTGGGGTACATGTACTCGTATCTAATTAAGAAATAACTACTCGTACATGTATCCGTCCCGTTTAAAAAATTTATTATGGTCTCGTCCCCGACTCATTCCCGTTTATCAATACCCGCGGGTACCCATACCCATTTAATATTTATTTATTTTATATATATTAATATTTTTTTTATTGTCTAAATAAATATAATAATAAAAATTACATTATTATAATTAAATATATAATAAATATAATATAAATTCTCTTATTTTAAATAAATATTTAATAAATATGATTAAATCAAAATTATAACTATTAATTAAATATATAAAATATCTTATAATATATAAATTATATAGTGTATATTAAATTTTATAAAAATATATATATATATAATCGAGGTACCCGCGAGTTTTGAGGCATAACTCGTACATGTACCCATCCCAATGCCTAATGGTATTTCTTACAATTATCCGTACTCATCCCAAACTCGTTTACAACTACTCATACCCTACCCATTAGGGTTTGCATAGACGGATATCCGAAAATACCCGTCCTATTTGCCATCCCTACTCATACCAAACTTACTCTTCTATTGAGAAGTTATCTTTAAAAAAATATCTATACATACATAGATACGCAAGCTTCAGTTTCATAAGACTATAGTATGGAGTAGTATTTAGTACAGATTTAAATTTTCTAAATTACTTTTAAATTTTAAAAATTATTCTTATATACACCTAATAATTCAAAATTTATTCTTATATACACTTAAAAATTCAAGGGTATGTTTCTTTTGGATTTATTTATGTAAATTTAAAAAATCATGAATAGTGACAATTTATGTTTGTTTTGATTTTTTTTTTTTTTAAGTTTGTCTTCTATGATCCTAGTTCACCATGCATAATTAAAGAGTAGAAACTTTATGTCATGTCAAGAGGTATATGATGACGATATGAGTTACAAGATATGGCTCTCACACCATGTAAGTTGACTTTCTGATAAAGTTTTGAAAATATATGTGGATTGATGAATGCACTGCATCTTTCTATTTTAAGAATTTATACTGGCAAGTTCTAGCATTTAAATACTTGTTTTATCAATCTTGAAAATATTGACTTACTGTTTGACATTTAAGCAATGAGTGAGTATGTCTTTAAGTTGCTCTCAAACCCCTTTGATCTTTTCCTGGTTGGACTTAATTACTCTAGCTTTCATTCGTAAATTATGATGTAATCATTGGAGTTTTCTAGCAGAGCATTGTTTTCAGACATCACAATTGCTTGTAGTTGTTACAGTATGCTTATACAACTGTTAAAAAGTTTAGTTACATCTAAATTCCTTCTATTAAAAGAAAGTAAAGAAACTATTAAAAATGATCTTGTGGTACATTGTTTAGATGGAAGTAAGATCCGACTCTAAATATATGCAGTCTTTGTGTGTTTATGACATCCAAATTGGGGTCATCCTATTTCTATATTAAAATTCATATGAATATTCCCATACTCATATCTTTATGCAGCTCTGATACTTTAAAGCTGATATATCCTTCTTGTTTCTGCCATAGCATTCTTGGACAAAGGAAAGTTTCTCCTGGCAGCACGAAGAATATATACAGAAATTGTGCACGCAAAGAGTGCATAATTTCTTTGGATGTCGACGATTTATCTCAAGAAAGTAAAGCCTATGTTGGAAAATTAAGGTGAGATTTGCCATTCTGCATGCCACAACTTTCCTTAACTAATAGATGAAGGCAGAGATGTTTTCATGCTGCTACTTAGAGGAAGCAGTTGTATTGAAAGGGCTAGATCACTTTCGAGAATTTCTTGGATGCTCTGCTTATCAAGAATGCACAATGATTCCTACTTGCCTGTTTCTATGGCATAAATTTTTTAAACTAGGATGATTGAGCTACATTAGAAGACCCATCTTTCAACAAGTTTGCTATTAGAGCACACTTGAGAAAGTTGAGCAATTTAGTGTTAATTAGCTGCGTTATACTTGTGGAATCTTAGAATTTGAAAATTATTCTCATAAAGTGGAATGCTGAGTAACTAATTAGAAGTGTAGATAGCGAGTTTGTTACCCCTAATTAGTGATTATTGTGGTTGTTTAGGGAGATTAACTCAACTAATCTAACACAATTAGTATCAATTAAGATGGGATAAATGACACCGGATTTCCTCCCAGTTCTTTCTCTCAGTAATATTTAGTTCTTATTTCTTGAGTGAGAAACAATGAACATAGAATCTCCCTTCTCATTTCAGGGTACAACTATCTATATGTACACTCTCTATCTTGTCATTAATGCGTCATCAAGCATTAATAGCATATCATATCAAGCATTGATGGATGTCACTGTTGGACATTAATTGCGCCCCTATCAGGTTTGGTGACATTAAATGCTTAGGAGTAGACTCCTTGACTATGTGCTGATAGGTGACGCTTCATGTCTTCTCTAGGTAGCCTGTAGAGGCAATGATGGGCTACTAGGGTCCAGTCAGCTAAGGAAAGGGCGAGAAGGGTTCTCGGATGGACCTCGACCTACCGGCCTGTTGGCCTTCGAGTGGGTTCCGAGATGCCCTGTCTCTTCGAGGGCTTCTCACGATGTATAATGAGCCTTAAATCAGCAAGGATTTAATGGGCCTTTTGTACGATATTGGAATAATTGTTGAGGCCCATTGCTGATTGACCCTATAACAAGAAGGTTGTAACCCTAGCATTGAGTTGTATCATTTGAATTATATGAATGTAGGACATAAAATGTAAAATCATTATACTATTCAAACGCTTTTGTTTTTTATTCTTTTGCATTGATGCAATGTTATTTTTTATAAAAGAGTTATTGATTGACCCTGCATCTATTCATTGTCCTCATTTTCTTGTTTATTTTATTTGTCCATTATTGAATTGATACCCATATATAGATGACCTACTATCTCAAGTTCTGAAGATAGAGGGTTTAATTATAATCTGTAATTAAGCATGAGAAGCTCTTTTTCCTTTCTTTCTGTACAATCTAGATATCAAGTATCACTAACTATTTGAAATTATAAGTGTCAGTACAAGGTTTACTCTCTCTTTCACATGGTTCATCTTGTAATTGTAGACTTCTAATTTTCAAATAGAAATATAATATCACAATTAAAGAACAAGCATCACCTGATTTGAAGTCATGGAATTACTTAAAAGAGTAAGCAAGCAGTGAAGTCAATAAAAGCTTTTATAAATACAAAATTGGAGAAAATATAAGACATCAATTTGAATTGCAAAAATGAAACATCGTACTAAATGATGTTCAAACCTTGATGTTATACATTTACAAGCTTTGGGCGTCGCGTATGTGGATCGACTTCCACTCGAATGCCCAATTCAGCCATCTCTGGAATATTCACAGATCTCTGCACTTCCAAATCTGCAACCAATCTCTGATTCTCAATATTCCCTTCTAAAACATTTCTCATTGACCAAATGCCCCACTCTCTCAAGAATGAATTGTCTTCATCGATTACGCACTGTTGTAACATGACAAGAATCCCATCAAGCTCTCTTATTTCGTCCTGAACACGCTTCCTGCGATAGCTGCAGTTTCCGATAATGGCCACAATGTCTCTTCGGAAACCTCTGTAAGGGCAACAGTATTTGGAAGTCTGTGGAGTTGTGCAGTCCATTGGTTTCCGTACAATTAGTGGAGGCTCAAGGTTGCGCAGGAGAGTTATCAGAAATTTAATAAGGCCATCCAGCACTAGCAAATTAACACAATCCTCTTTATCGTCCTGATTCTCGACTTGAGAAGTGTCACAAGCACTTATATCTCTTAAGATGGAGAGAGCATATCCCATAACATCAATTTCAACTGAACCACTTGGAAGAGAAGACTTTCCTCTAGTGCTAAAATCAACTATCTCAGCAGCAGTTCTTAATATCCCGAAAATGCTTAAAGAAAAATCACTCGAAACAACGATACCTCCAATTTGCTCATTTAGTATATCTGATAGGACCCACAGGAAAAAGGCATGCTCTGCTTCAAAATCATTGATTTTAGACTCATTGTCATCAGAGTCCTCAGCTTTGGCCCTCAGGGATAATTTAGAGAAACTTTTTGAAAAATAAGAGAACTTAAAACAGACTTTAGACAGGAGCAATTCCACCCAGTCCTCTCTAAAACCAGCTGCAAAGATTAAAATAAAAATTAGTAGATTGCACATTAAATGTATTCTTTAATCAGTGCATAATATTCACCAGAAAGTAAAAGGCTACATGGCCTTTCATTTAAGGATAAGATGTGTACCTACTGTAAAAGACCGTATGATTTCTACGATGATATCCAGCCCTGGATCTGCAACCAATTCTAAAAATCGTTCATTGCTATGCGCTGAACATGTGTAGATAACCATGCACAAAGTATCACATATTTCCTTGGTTTGAACTCTAGCAATATCCAAGAATCCAAGGGGGAAGAACTGGAACCATACAGAAGCTTGGTGTTGTTCACTGGCTAATGAAACATTTCCAAGAACTTGCAATACCATATGAAGTATCTTGTTATCATAACCAGAAGTCAACCCCATAAAACTAATGAGAGTTGAGAAAATCCCAACACCATTTTTTTCAATAAATAAGTTTTGATTTATTATTTCTCCGGCACACAGGTTCCTTAGCAACTTCAGGGTCAAAAAAATGTCTTCAACAGAATGTTTAACTGTAGATTGGCAAAATTCAAGAACCGGAACAAGAATATTTTTGGAAGCTAGGTCTAACCGACCATTAGAGGTTTTTGATATATCAATAAGATGCTCGAGCGCTTCAGTCAATGTTGAAGAGTCAGAAGCAACTAACAGTTGCTCAAGCAAGGTCTTTGTATCATCCATGCTCAAAGGGATGGACACAAGCTACTGTGAAGACTTAAACTTGGGTGCAGGAGAAGTCAAATCCTGAAAACAAAAATACAAGACTGATCAATGCGCAATAATACAAAACATTCACGCAGCATCAACTATCTAATAACATGCTTAAACGTAAGTTGACATTAGTTTCTTTTTCTTTTTTTTTTTTTTTTTGATCAGTAAGTTGACTTTAGTTTCTAACCTAAGATCCCAACACAAATGAAAATACACAACCCCAATCATGCAACTCTTGCACAAATTCTATTCTCTTTTATGCTTCCGTAAGGAGTGATCAAGCTAATAGAATTACCAGTAAAATTTCATCATCATCACACAGTAGACAAAGAATTATTAAGAGCCAAATTGATCCCAGTTAGTTATTCATTCTGGGGTATATTGTACTTACAAATAAACTTGGTAACTTTCTTACTGTTGCTTTATGCCTCTTATTCTCAATAACTATTTTTCTTTAATTCCCCAAAAAATTCTCAACACAACAAAAGAAGCTTTTTAAATGATGGTCGTATAGACAGTGTTTAATTGCAGCTGGAGAACATTCACTGGGGAAGTGTTTCAGAGTCTGAGATGCACCAAAGAAGATCTTCATGTGAAGCGGCTAAGCTGCTAGGAGACATTAGCCTTTTTTAGGCACAACAATGTGACGAAACTTTTCTTCATTTTTCTCCTTTCTAATTTTTTGTAATGAGTTTTGATGTTGCTGAACAATTCTTAATTTTCATTTGTACATGCGTATGCTTCATGAATTAAATATCTTTAAGATGTAGTTCTAATGCTGCCACAGGCTCTGTAATATCAAGCGTTCTACTTTTAATTTTAAATTTTAAATTTCATTTATTTATATATTTATTATTTTTATCAGGAAACTCTAAATCTGCAAACTATCTTTGGGGTTCATCTAACAATACTAAGACATCTGAATAACTGAGTAAGGTAAAAATAAAGTAGCAAAAAGAGGCTCAAGTTTGATAAACTAAGAATCTCAAAAGCCTCATGTCAAGTCCGTAAGGACCGTAACCAGAAACGAATAAAATGGAGCAACAAGAAGCTGAAACAGGCGTGAAGATTCTACTCAATATGGAATCAGCAATGAAATATAATGCAGTATAGGTCATAAAGTAGGGAGAAAACGAGTATTCTTGCAGTTAGTGTGTTATGATATCCCACATCGGTTCCACACGCAAGTGTGGAAGGGCATATAAGTGGGGGTCAACCCTTCACCTTCAGCCATGGTTTTGGGTGAAGTTAGGGCTCCCTAGCTTTATGACTAACAATTTGGTCCGACCTGCATATCGTAACACAAAACCAGACATATAAGCTAGGGAGCCCTAACTTCACATAAAACCATGGCTGAAGGTGAAGGGTTGACCCCCACTTACATGCCCTTCCATACTTGCGTGTGGAACCGATGTGGGATATCGTAACATAGTGTGAGTATGTGCAAGGTCCAGCTAAACAAGTCAATAGTAGAAGAAACAACCAGCAGAAATTATGAACGTGAAAGAAGAATGCACAAATCTAATTCATAAAATCAAGAAAACCATTCATCATGTAAAATTTCTTTCTAAAGCAATTTATCAAACAACTGGTGAGCAATAACTTTGAAAGCTTCAGAAGTAGTAATTGTTATCCAATTCTTGTCAAGTAGCACAACTACAGAAGAGTAGTATGTGCCAACCAAGTCATGTCAATGTGACAATGTGTGTCCCTTTTTCCTTTCTTCCTTTTTTTTCCCCTTTGTAGCAAGAAGTTCCAGAATATATATTAAGCTTAAAACTAAAGGCAGTAGACAAGACAAATACCAAAAACGATGAAGTAAGAAGAGTATCTGCATAGGAAAGCAAAGCAGTATTACTAAATTCACAAGCAAACAAAATCTTCAAAACCCGAATAAGAGTAACAAACTAAACAGTGAAGGAGCGAGTGATACGGAAGAAGAGAGCAGGGATTGGTGGATTAGTACACAGCGATCATAAGCAGCACAAAGAACGGAACGAAACTAACATGAAAGTGGAAGCAAAGCATCTATTTGTATATATATATATATATATATATATATAATACTCTTCTTATATCAGAAATGAAGATACACACTACTTTCAATAGTAAATTTATATTTCCTTTGTAAAAACAGAATCAAATTAGTGGTAAACAGAAATACTTCATAAGCAAACAGCAATTCAGGTATCGCAATTGAAGAATCAATAACTGAGAAGAGGAATTACAGCAGAATGAGTATAGACCTTTGTAAAAACAGAATCAAATTAGTGGTAAACAGAAATACTTCATAAGCAAACAGCAATTCAGTATCGCAATTGAAGAATCAATAATTGAGAAGAGGAATTACAGCAGAATGAGTATAGATTTCATACCAAATCAACGGTCTCATTTTTTATCTCTTCCAAACTGCCGCTGGTTGATTCACGGCAGTATCTCCCCTGTTAGAGCAGCTCTTCTCTTTATATACGTCTCCACAGTTGATGTCCGCCGTATGATTTAACCCACAAGTGGCCTTTTCTCTCTCTCCTATCTTCTCTCTCCTCACATACGTATGTTTAAAGTTTATATACAAAGGCTATTGTAAATTTTTAAGCACGCTGGGGATCTGCGTGAGCGTAAAGGCGGTCAAAGATGAGAGGGCAGAACCACTCGGAGGCTGGGAGGGAGATGACGGCGCGTGGTGATACTCGCCCCACGGCAGATGGAAATGGGAAGGACGCGCGTAAGGGTTGGGCTTGCAACGATATGTATAATGGGCTTCGTTTATTAGATAAACTAATGGGCCTTACTAAAAATTTTTAAAAATACTTATCTCATTAATATACTTCTCTTTCGGAAGAAAATAATTTCTTTATTGTAATATTAAAGAAATTTATATTATGATTAGTTAGATCATTTTATATTCTCCCTAAGTTCAGTTTCTTTAATAAAAAAATTACTCTCTCCTTATTACGAATATAGTTAAAAAAAATTTGGATTCTTTTAATACAGTGATTATCAATTACAAATTCAAAAGATTTTTTTCCATCAATTCAGGATAGGAAAAAAAAATCTATCAATTTTAAATCCAAAATATATAAAACTATCGATTCATATCCTAAAATGATAAAATCACTCAAAATAATTTAGTAATAACTACATTAAATTTAAGATATTAAACATGTTTTTAAAGATAATATTTTAATTTATTATCTTAAAATAACATGTTAATTAATAAAAAATTTATACAATTACATTATGCTATAATTTTGAGAGATTTTATGATTTTAGGTCTTAATGGATAGTTTCATCTTGAATGGATAGAAAAAATATTTCAAGTCTCTAATTAATAGTTATCCTATCTTTCATGTCCAATATTAAAAAACTCTTTACGTTTTATTCTCTCGTCTATTCCAAAGGTACTATTTTTCTATTATCGATGTCTGGTGTCGATAGCGAGTCTTTGGAGATGACGTTGTAATTATGTGGCTGTGACGTGTACTCAACTAATTAAACATAAAGGAAATGAAGGATCAGATTTCCTCCCAGCTCTTGCTCTTTGGAAGGGAAAGTATTGCTCTTTATTCAATAGGATTGACAGTACTGAGCTTGAAGGTGTAGTCATGCCCCCTATTGGGACTCTTGCCCCGCATTTATAGGGGAATAGTTTGGTTACAATTAAGAATGTGGGCCCGTTGGGGTTAAAATGATGGGTCAGTGCGAGGCATATGATTGGTGGGTTCCTATACCGCCAATGGTATTATGCTCATCCGGTGGATGGTTCTGGGGCCGGCCGGCCCCTCCAGTGGAAACGGGCTTACCAGGTTGGGCCTCCGCCCGATTTGGGCTTGGGTTATTATTGAATGGGCTATCTCAATTTTGCCCATCCACATCTGATTCAAAGGATATTATTTTTCCTTTTAAGAAAAAAGACTCACATATAGCCCATCAATTCTCTAATAATATAGCTGTAGCTATACATAAAATAATAATATTTTTTAATCTACATAAAAAAAATGTAAATGATACCCTTGCAGGCGGATGAACGGAATTTTAAATAGGGTATCTCATAAAAATTGTTAAATTTTCTTTTTGATAAATGAGACACACACAAAATTAATGATGTTATAACCAGACTGGATAATGAATCGGTATCTCCACTGGATCGAGTTTCAGCGAGTCGGACCGATTGAATTGACTGTTCAATCAAAAAAATTAAATTTACCTATTTTTAATTATAATTAAAAAGAAATATATAATAAATATTTAATTTAATAATAAAAAAAGAGGGGTAGACATTTAGCATTTGACACTTAAAGTAAAGCCCCTACCCCAATTCATAAAAGAGGTAGCATGCATTTCATAAATGATAAAGCTCACCTAATATTATTATTAGAATAAATAAATAAATAACACTCAATTAGTAAAATTAAATTTCAAATGAAAATATGATGTCAAAAGCAAAAGTAGGTTTTACTACATTCTCAGTGGACTCCCACCCCTAGAGTTATTAAACAAAACGAGCCGCTCGAGAGCTCGGCTCGACTCGTTAAAGTTCGAGTTCGGCTCGACTCTTGACTACTCGAGCTCGAGTTCAAGCTCGAGTTCGAACTCGTTGAAATGCTCGTTACGTTATCGAGTCGAGCTCGACTCGATAAAGCTCAATAATAATAATAATATTAAAATAAATATTATATAATGAAAATTATATATATTAAATATAATAATTATTAAATATAATATTAAATATATTAATTAAAATCCAGTTCGATTAGGCTCGAAAGCTCGACTCGTTTTCCTTAAATGAGCCGAGCTAGAGCTCGAATGAGTAATTTAAAGTCGAGCTCGCTCATAAGCTCGTTATCAAATCGAGCCGAGCTCGAGTATGCACTACTCAAGCTCACTCGGCTCGTTTAACAAGCCTACCCACCCCCATCTTGATTTTGATTGATTTTACTCAATTATTTCTTCAATAGGATATCATGAACTTTAATTGAGGAGTTTTCAGTGAAGACATTTTGCAGAGGTAGCAGCTTGGCGTTTCTCTCCAACTTTTAGAAGAGAGAACTTTTCAATGTGTTTATTAATCTATTAGATCTGTGTGATTGCAGATTGGAGAATGATGCAAGTTTGTATGGTTAGGAAGAATTCAATGTATATATATACGATTTGTGATTTTCGTGGCTGAAATGTTTGGAATTTGGATATCATGCAAATTTAGAAATAAAATCGGGATCTTACTTATCAAACAAAATTGATTTTTCTGGTTCAATCGTAAAGCGGTTATATAGGTCGTTCCATACTGGTTCTAGTGCTGTTTCTCGGTTCAACTGGTTGAACGAGCTCTCCTGGTCCAATTCTAAAATACTACATAAAACAATTTATATATCTCTGAGAGACTCACACACAACACTAATACAACTTATAATTATACATTTTACATTAAAATATTTCTGTATATCTGATTAATAATATTTGTGTCCTATCCGATAATATATTTAAGGGTAATATGATAGAATAAGGGTAATAAAAATAGGATTGTGGGTAGTACGTGTAATAGGCATACTCATACCCTATCTCATCCATTTATATCTATTGTTTAATAATGTATATGTGTTTCTGTATTTGTATTATTATTATTATTATTATTAGTGGTGGTGGTGGTGTTTATGTTAAAGTATTTATGCATATTGTTATGATTATATAATAATAACATTTAATTAATTTATTAATTTTCGACCGTCTCTCTATTGATGAATTATGGCTCACCAGACATAAGAGTTTATTGATCAGAGGTCATTCAACATTTAATTAAAAAAAAAATACAAGTTCGTATTGTTAGAGCAACTTCAGAAGACTCTTCAAATAAAAATAATGTATAATTTAAAGAGCAATATCTATAACTATACTTTCAAAAGCATCTTTTTAAATTTGTAGAGTTAAACTAATTCTGTAAAATTAAATGCATTGAGATTTTCACTACTTCCAATACTTCATTCCTTTAAATATTCCATTGATTATTTATTGTTTCACATTTATAATGCAATATTATTATTTCACTTTGATTTTATTATTAAAAAAAAAAAGATAGATCCTTCTCAAATGTCTTAAGATTGTATTTAAATAATATTAGTATTAGTAAATATCCAATTTTTTAAAAAATTAGGAAGGAATAGTACGTTGATTTTATTTTTTTATATTATAAAATTATGATTATTTTATGTTAAAAAATATACAGATCTATAAGAATTCATATGGAGGGAAATTATAAAATTAATTAGGAGTAGAAACAAAAAAAATATGAAAAATAACAAATGTAATAAATAAGCATTGGAAAAAGAATAAATATAAAGAAATTGTTGGAGATGAATAAAAATACAACTTTTTTATATTTTAAAGATTCTTTATTTTGCTCAAAATTCTCTTCAAATTATACATAATTTCTTGGAGATACTCTTACATTTAAGGAAAATATATATGTATACAGTATATACGTAATAATTGAAAGAGTAGATAATGAAATTGAGGAAAAATGAAAACATAAATTGGAGTATTGGACATCGAAACCTCATTTTCGAACTGCCCGTTTATTAATTACCAGATCCCTAAATGGAGAGTGATTCAAAATCATTAATAATTACACATCATATCGGAAAATCATTAATTACTTATATAGTTTTTAAAAATAAAATAAAATAATTACCATGCTGTTTAAGTGTATTCGAACTAAGCTTAAACTAGTAAAATCAAGTTTGCTGTTTTCTAAGAATTGTATGTATACAATTTTTAATTGAGGATTGTATACATACAATTATTTTTTTACAGAATAGAAGAAAATTTATTTTTGACGAAGTCTAGGTGCTTATATATTGAGACGGTTTTGATACGTATAAAAATATGTTATTAATAGTTAAACTATAATTCTCTAATGAATAATATATTAAGATATATAATTTTAGGATTCTATATAGTACATTCACCACTTAGCATATTTTTATAACTAAGTATGTTATTCTTATATAATAATTATATTTTAATAATATATCTTCTCTCACATATAAGAGAGGGTGTCTCAATATTTTTTTTAACTAATTTCATTAATTTTTGGGGATAATTAAGTAATATTAAATAATCAATTAAGTGAAAAATAAGTTATGTGGTAGATAGAAGGGATTAATTGAAAGAAAAATCATGAACTTTACTCTTATTGTAAATTAATTTGAGAAATTATAAAATAGAGTCATACTTTTAAGAATTATTGTAAAACAGACCCAAATGTGTGATATTTTTCTTAAAGATGAGGTTTAAAAGTGGAGGTATTTTTTTTTTTAGAAATTGGGTGCGTCGCACCAATGGTTAAAAATAAGGTTTTGTTTACAATTTTTTAAAAATGATGATTAATTTGCAATAGGAGTAAAGTTCATAGTTTCTTGTCATTAACCACGAGATCGAAAATATGATACATTAGCTGATATAAATGTGGTTCGTTTTCATTTGGTTTTCAAAACTCATGTACCTCTAAATTTTAAAAACTACTCATATACACCTATATACTTACATATATTTTCTCTACTCCATTAATATATTTTCTCTTTTTATCTCTCTTGTCTCATCTACTTTTTTTTTATATAAAATAATACTACATTTTTATACATTGATTTGATAAAGTTAAAATTTACCATATTAAAAACCCAAAATAAACATATTATGTTTTTCAAACCCCACAAAATTCTAAAAGGAACCTCAACTAAATATTTACCATATTTAAATTGGGCTAATTGTTTTAAAACAAACAAAAATAAAAAAAAAATTTGCATGTTGTGTGGAAATTGATAGAAGTATTTAAAAGTTAGTCTCATGTGAATTGGATTTACAGTATAAACCTTACTAATTCTTTCTAATTTAAACTCTAGCCATACATATTATGATATAATAAGATTTACACGGTGTACACAATGTTTGTCATATTAATAGTTACGTCTCCATGTAAATACTTTCTGAAAAATTCATTAATTAATAGTTTCATAAGATGATATAAAAAGGCATTATTTATTTGAAAATTAAGTTATATCCTATTGGAGTAATATTTGTCATGTTGTAAAGTAATTTAATAAGAAAAATAATAGAGACATGAAGAAGAGAAGAATACAAAATTAGGGGGAAGAGTGGTTTTTATAAACGCGGCTGATCTGAATGTATACAAAATTATAATATTTTCACTCTTTATATAGAGAACAGAAAAGGTAATAATGGTAAATATACTATCTTCTTGTTCTAATGATATAAAGAGTAATGTCCATATAAAATATTTCACAACATCACATAATTATATTAATTATTATACTTTGTCTTTTGGATTTATTTAATTAAAAAGTATACTTAATTTCCAATAATTATGCATGATTTTATGACAAACATTTTCTAATATTTTTTTCAAATTGCGTTACACTGTTAATTCTACTTATAGTCGTAAAAAGCGTCCTCTTTCATATTTAAATTTCAAAAAAAAAAAAGTCATCAGATGGCCCATTTAATTTCCTTTTTTCTCTATGTATGATTTTGACAATTTAGCAAGAGAAAAAACTACTTATAAACAAATTCCAGTCACATACAACATTGTCAATTAGAGAGGGATTCGAAATTTTTAAAAATTTTGAGTACAATAAATATTTTAAAATTATTATAATATTTAATTTAATACTATAATAATAGAAGTCCCTCCATAACATTAAGTATTTACCATACTGAGAATTAAATTATAAAAGCACCTAATTCACAATAAATAATGGAACAATTATGTAATAATTGATAACTCATCAGCAGCACCTGATCAATTTTGAAATAATAATAATAATAATAATAATAATAATAATAATAATTCATGCTGAAAATAATGTTGAAAAGTCAATATCAACTTAATAAACTAACAAATTGTAGGATAATCACTTAAAAAAATAATCTCAACTAGCACACTGAAATAAAAACAATATCCAATAAGCATGGAAATTCCAAATATAACATTAATATTAAATTATCAACTCAATAATCACTCAAGAAAAATATATAGTTGTGCTAGCGTTTCTTTTAATAACATAAAGTAATTGTGTTAAAATACTTATTTTTGTGGGCAAAAACTTGTGTGTCCCGGGACACACCGTACCCCCATGGAAACACAACTCTCCATCTCCATATTCTATTTAACCCTATATATTGTTAGGTATTTAAATTGCAAAGAGGCACGGGGCACACGGTGTTCCCGGAGGCACAAGAGTCTCACTCATTTTTGTGACTACATTTTATTTCTTTTGAAAAGTTATTAACTTAGACTAAAATATTCTCACAAATATTGTCTATTTGGGTGATTAATAAAAATCGAAAAACATAAATATGAAGATACACTATTAAAATATAAAAATAAATACATAAAGCACTCGGGTTACGATAAAAGCTTTATATCTAGAAATTATTATGACCGATCTACTAAAAGAAATTAATCAAATTATAGAAAATTAGGTAAATGGCCATGCTTGACTTAATGTTAGTCTATATACACTGTATTAATAACTACGTGAGTATGCTATAATTAGAATCCTTTGGAAAGTGTAATAAATTTTTTTTTTAATCTTTTAGCCAGTTTCTTTAATTTATTTAAAAGGGGTTGGATTGAATTACTTGAGAACAAAAATGCCTTTTTAATAGTTTATTTTTAAAAGATGGCAAAATGTTATCCATTAGTATAATTTATTTTGAAAGAATGTTACATTTCTTAAATTTATGATATAATTAAATTATAGTCTGCGAACTTTTATGTGACTACACCTACAATCCTATACACAATTATATGTATAATCCTACAACCAACTATATTTATGATCATACGCTTATTTTATTTACTAACCGACCACACACAACTGTATGTACGACTATATATGTTATATAAAATTTATGTTAGAGTGACATTTTTCAAAATCAATTTGATGCACTTATAACAATTTCTGAATTTTTAATGTAAATTTTTTAATTAACTTAGGAAATACTCCATTCACCACTAGTGTATCAATTTATTTATTTATGTAAATTTAAAGAATATACTCTAGATGTACTTGGTAGTTATTATAGGATAAAATTAATCATATTGTGCTTACTTTAAAATAAAGAAATGATATAAATTGTGATTTTAAATAAACTTTTAGAATATTATTTTATAAGTGTCTCGCCTCCCCTTCTAAAAAAAAAAAAAACCTTTTTTATGAGAAGAATACTCCATGTATAACACGAATTGTGAGATGGCCCGATGGGTTAACTATTAACTTATTATATAAATAAAATATGATTATTTGTTGTTAAAGTATGTAAATAGTGAATTATATTATAATATTCTAAAATTATATTTTAATGATCATTCATCATTATTTAAAAAAATATAATTTTAATTAATAATAAACATATTTTATTTGTATAACAATCCTACTTCAATAGTTAAATTGTATAAAAAAAAATAATAAAAAAAAATTATGAAATGAATACTTTTAAAATTGGCACCTACCTAAATGGAGGGGGTACTAAACTTTCACTTTACTTGATTTTGAACGTACTTGTACCATTTGATGCAATTATCAACATTTACAAAAAGAAAGGTGAATAGGTTAGCTATACAGAGAGATTATTAATTTAGCATTCAAGTGTTTCACATTTTATATTAGTAAGTTTTAGTTTTAAAGGTTATTTCATTTCCCATTTTGAGAATGAGAAGCCTGTAAAAAATTACTAATAATTAAAAAAAAAATGTAAAGTTACTATTTATGACATCTCCTAGTTTTAAAGGTTATTTCATTCCCCATTTTAATTGTCCTATGTGTCATCTTATAAATGAGTTTAGACTTATGTGACAATTTCTTTGAATTTTGATTTAATTTAATAAATTTATTCATTATGCATTTATTATTTGTAACATACATTTTAAAGATTTAAATGTTAATTATAAATTTTTCTTTTCATTATTTAATTAATTTCTAATAACAAAATTTATGATTTTTAATTACATAATACAAATTAGAGATGAGTTCATATAGAAAAGAAATTATTTGTCATATAATTGGGTTTTATTAAAATTATGGTTACAATTTTTAAATAATAAATAAAAAAATATTTTTTAATTTATTTAACTAAAATACCTTTAATGTCGTATTCAAATGTGACATTTTGATATGTATTTTTAAAAAAATAGATGCTAATACCTCTACATCTCGAATTGTGATATTTTTGTTATATGATCATATCTTGATGATACTTGATTCTATGTGTGTGATTAATTTATTGAAGTGTGTATTGATTTTGTTCGATAAAAGTATTTATTTATTCTTCTCTTCTAATTCGATTATTTATTTTGTAATAGATTTCGGTTGTTTTTTTCTAATCTCGCTGCTATAATTTGTATATTATTACATATCTATATAAGTCTCTTTTGAGATGATGTCGATGTAAGATGTATTGTGAGACTGGTCAACTCATTATTAAAATATAATTGTTACATATAATTAAAATAATTTATTGGTAGTTAAAATATATATTTTTTTCTTAAGTATGATAAAATATTAATTAAAATTTGAATATAGAGTGTTATAATATGATTCATTACATACATATTTTAATTATTAATATAGATAATTTATCTATATAATAATCATAAATTAATAATGGGCCGACCAGTTTCATATATATTTGTCTAACAAGAGAGTGTCAAAATGACAAAACTCTATCAATACAATTCAAATTTTTAATTTCATTTTATTATATTAATACCCTATTCACTAAGTATACATTTTTTTTATTAACGTATATAGTATAATATTTATTGTGTAATATGTAGCTTTTACGATATCATTATTAATAATTTTTTATAATATTTTTTAAAATAATAAAATGAATACATTTTAAATGAACAAATAAAATATTTAATTATTAAAAAAATAACTTTATAGCCGACTTAACACGCTTGTTAAATGTTAGTTTCTTTATATTAAGAAAATAAAGATAAATTGGTACCCCTTCAATTTCATAATAAAATTTAAAGTTATTATAGAAGCAAAGTTTAAAAGACTATCATTTTTGGGTTATTTTGGAATGTAACCGTAAACTAATGTATCTAATAATGTATAGTGTAAATAAATTATAAAGTAAGTTAATTATGTAATTTAAAAAGTGGTTAAAATATTATTAAAATTACTATGTATTTTGAGATATTGAATTAAATAATATATTATTCTTTAAAAGTGTAAAATTAGTTTTAGGGTAAACAAATAAAAAAAATATGAAAAAAATCTTTAGGACAGATAGAGAAAAATAACTTAATACAATAACCAACAACACGTTAAATAATAATATAATTTTTAATTTACGCTAAAAAAGATTGAGATACCTATTGGATAAATAAATGAGGAATTATTTACACCTTTTATCTTTTACTAAAGTTCAAACTTTTGAATTTGTTAGTCTCCAATTCAATTTTAGGCATTCTATTCTATATACAAGTTAAAAGACGTTTAAATAAATAATCTCATGCTTTTATTTAAAATTGAGATTCTTATAAAAATGGGTTAAAAAATAAGTTAAAAGACGTTTAAATAAATAATCTCATGCTTTTATTTAAAATTGAGATTCTTATAAAAATGGGTTAATAAAGTAGTAGGTACAAAACATATTTAAAAATTATTAAACGATACATTCTCTTTAGAAAATTACCGATAAATACAAAATTATATTTTATTTTTCCCATAATACATATATCTATCCGTACATTAATGTGTATTGTTAAGATGAAAATAAAAATACGTTATTTATACGAATATACATTAGTGTACATTCTATTGAGAAATAAACTGAAAATACGCGATTAAATTGAAGAACCCTACTAATATACATTAGTGTGCAATCTTTAAAGAGAAACAGAAAATATGTGATTAAACTGAAAAACCCTACGAATGTACATCAGTATGCATCTTTGAGAGAGAAACGAAAATACACAATTGAAACTATTGTTAAGTACATTAGTGTGCATTTTTAGAGAGAAACAAAAAATACGTAATTAAATTGAAGAATCATCTTTGAGAAAAAAAAAAGAAAATACGTGATTAATTAAATTGAAAATATAGTTGTTATAATTATTCTTAAATCTCTCACCCCTTGTTTTTATTTGATTTAGTGTAAATTAGTGTTTAATGAAACTAGTGTTAAGTGAAAACGCTTGTTTTTATTTGATTTAGTGTACGTTAGTGTTCAATGAAACTAGTGATAAGTGAAAACGTTGAAATATTCAGTGTTGTAAATAAGAGTAAAGGTGGAAAAAGAAATAGACATTTATATCATTGTATTTATTAGTAATTAAATTATATACACGCGTACCTATTAATAATAATTCTTATAAAAATTATAAAACTAAAATTTGGGTGCTATCGGAGACATTGTATCTCTAAATCTTACATTTTCCGAAAGTTGTACCTTTTAGCATTAAATATTATAATATTATATATAATAATAACTTATACCCTTGATTTTTAAAAAAATAAGTAATTATTTTTTAATTGAACTGGAATTAATCCCTGCGCTGCACGAATTAAATGTATATATTACAATATTTATTCTTTTATACTTAATTTGTTGTTTTTATATTAGTCTTAATTAATTAATTTATTTTATTTATGTTTTTTTATAACTAAATTATTAATTATTTACCTATAATAAATAAACATTTATTTATTATTATTATTTTTAAAAATAACATATTTTATATTTATCAATTCAATCGTAATGTACATATACTTATTTTTTCATAACATCAAATTCATATTTGTACTAAATATGTTCTCCAATGCTATTATATATAAGTATTTTAGTCATTAGATCTCTATCTTCTATTCTCCTAATAACCAAACGTGTATCATTGTGTAGCTTTTTACCTAATACTATTTGTCGCTAGTGGGATTTTCTAATCCTTCCCTAATTGTTGGATAATGTAATTAGCGGGAGGATTAATACTCGTAAAGCGATCATAAAGGAGAGAGGATTGCCCCTCAGGCTTTTTCGAGCTTTTTTTGGAGGGGTGGAAGGATGATCTTTACTGTCATGAGTTTCCCATTTTATACTGGATAATCTGATGTCACCCGTATCTGGGCAAGTTGATATATTATCGTGTACAGTGTGAGCATTAAATGCGTTTTAGCCTCATGTGACTATTTTTAGGATGTAACCTAGGATGCCCTCTACGCGTGTATCTTGTAGCAGATTCTGCGTATCGAAGACAACTGGATAAAGTGGCCCACTTGGATAATGTCAGGCGGAGCTTCTTTGCTTTTGGCTGGGAGGTTTATGAATTCTCAAAGGAACATTGGGCCGGTGGGCCCAATGTATAAATAGGTAAAAGGCCCATTTATAATACACACCACATTAGCCCCCAGGTTTCGTCGCCACTGGTGCGTGTTAAGTGGAGGCGGAACCTTCTTGAAGCACGCGCGTGTCTTGATTTTCAAATTTTGGATCTGAAGCGATGCCTTAAAGATCATGAAGCGACATTTCAAAATTTTGGGGTATTCTCAACGCACCTTTTCGTCATCTGGGTTGCGTTCGTCAGGCTCCGCATTAATGACCCTCTGAACATAGGTCACGTCGATCAGGGACTTACGCTTTAAAGAGGGGCTTATTCTCCTGTCATAATTTCATCTTCCTCCCCTGTTTATTCCTCTGACTTTCCTTCCATTTATCGATTGTGCCCAAGCATGAGTTCTGGTGGTTAGCCAACTAGTCAGTCGGGCTCTCGACGTGCGACGAGTGGTGGTGCGGCGGTGTCGGAGTCTCTGAAGAGGGCCTTCCAAGATTTGCAGGAAGAGACAGAGGTCTTTTCTTATCGCCGAAGGCTCCCGCCGGCCACTCGCTCGTTGCCTTCTTCGTTTACTACGATGGAGGACATACCAGATCTGAAAAACATTTGAGCACGGATCGCGTCTCACGATGGAGCTCACAATGGGATGTGGGCCCATCTTCATGATAGCAGTATTCCTCATGCCCAGTTTGAGGAGTTGTGTTCGAGATATGCGGCGCCAGGAGTGGACTTTATCCTGCCGGCCGACAATGACAAGGCAAGCAAACCGGCCCTAGGGTGAGTGGCGGTGAATGTTCATATGTTAAAGTTAGGGTTTCGCTTGCCCCTTCACCCTTGTTTGGCGGAGCTTCTTAACTATTGGAATTTGGCACCTCATCAACTTTCTCAGAATGCCTGGGCTACAATTATTGGGTTCATAATCCTGTTCTGTAAGAAAGGGTATCGGCACTTATCTCCCAAGGAAATCGATTACTCATGCCGTCCTTCAGAAGAGAATGTGAATAAGGGATTCTACCGAGTCAACCCTTCTCGAGGATTGACTCTTTCAGGGAAGTCCACCTCCATCAAGAATTGAAAGGAGTGGTGGTGCTGGGTTTCGGGCGTGTGGAAGTCGTCTCACATCCAGGTCCCTTTCGCCTTTCAATTGATTCGTTCCCGCGAAGGTACGTCTTTTTTCCTCTTTCTTTCTTTCTTTCTTTATACGAGTGGTATACTCACGATGTCTCTCGCCTTATCTTCCAGATATGAATACTCATCCCGGCCCTCCTCCTTCCAAAGAATTCTTGGAGTTGGTGGGCGTCATAAGCAAAATGAGCGCCCAAGAGAGGAGCATTGACATCATTACTGACAAGCTTTTGAAGGAAGATTGGCTAATGGTGGACCCGAGGGTGCCGACTCCCTTGAAATTAGTGACGGTGGCAGCTCACGCTATCACTCATTCGGAGCCCCCGACCACTTTCCTCGTTGATTCGGATGTCCCAGTTGGGGTGGCGCTGATCCCAGTAAGGCCGTCCGCCTCCCATGATCAAGGGGTCTCGAGGCCCGATGCTTTAACTAACGTAATAGAGGTGGACAAATCTTCTCCTGTGGAGATAAGTCCTCAAGCTTTTCGGGAAGACGCTACCGCACCCATACGAGGAGCAAGGGATTTGGAGACAGATGATGCTGGTGCAGGTGATGAGTCGACTGGCGCTAGGGTTCAAGAGGGTTTGGATGATGTGGTAGTCGTTTCTGATGAAGGACGCGGAGAGGACTTCATGCTTCACGATTCTGGTTGTTCTTCTCCAGTTGTCCGTATGGTGCAACGGGGTCCTTCTGGTTCCAGCGGGATGGTAATGAATGATCGTTTGGCGCCTGTCAGTGGGCCTTTCGAGCCCCCTAGCAAGAGGGTTATGGTGGACAACTATGGCCTCTTTTTCGACGGAGCTGCTTTAGGGGCACCTTCAACCGAAACCCCTTATCTTGGTTTTAAGGTTGGTGCTTCTACTTCAAAAGTTCGTTCTCTAACCCCTGTACTCCGCAGCTTGTATGGGTCGAACCCATATGACCCTAGTTAGCCTACTCTTCCGGCTTATATGTTGAGGACGATGGAGTCTATCCCCATCAACTTCACTCAAGAGGAGAGTGACATAATAGGGGCTTTGAATCCGGATAACCTCATGCACGTGGCGACTGGGTATCATGCGAGGGCCTTGAATTATTCCAGTCAGGCATATTTTCTTTTAGCTCGCCAGAGTCAGGAGGCGGCTCAGGTTGCTGTTGTTAACCGTCAGAAGGAGGCAGAACTAGCTCAACTAAAGGAAGAGATGGAAAAAAGGGAGCATAGGCACTCGGAAGAAATAGCGGCGATCAAGGAGAGGACAGACCGCCAGCGCTAGGCTTCAGAGGATGCTTTGAAAGCCCTTCAGGAGGAGCTAAAGCTAGTCGAGGGGAAGCTCCTTTCAAGTGAGACATCATCGAGAGCGGTCGAGGAGGCTTTAAGGGAGTCGGAGGAAGGACAGAGCCAACTCGTTCAAGAGTTGGATGACGCGAAGGGGCGGCTGGCCGATACCCAAGAAGGGCTGAAGGCCAAGGGAATGGAGGTGGCCGCCTTGTCCAACAAATACGAGGTGGACTTCTCTTTCTTAATTAATTCTGAGAGAAAAGTCACCGAAATAGTCAGTTTTGCTAAAGCTTTGGCTCACTCAGCGAGATTGGCCAATGGAATCGGTGCCACTATTCTCATAGAAAATTTTCGCCAAATGTTGCATGCCCATATAGCGGCTTTGGAGCTACCGGCTGGCATAGATTGGGAGTCGGAGGGGAAGAACTTGGCTCCGTTGGGGCTCGTGTTGGACTTTTCCGCGTCCCTAGTTTTCCCAATCGGGTGGCATCCCAACCTTCTACGGCATCGAGTTCCACTGTGGCCCCTACTCAATCTGTTCCTCTCTGCCTGGCGAGACTTAGTTTTTTAGGGTGGAATTGTAACTCGTTCTCTCTTTCTGTTGCTTTTTGCCTGGCTTGTAATTTTGTTCTTTAATAACAATGATTTTTTTAATGGTGGTTTTGATATGCATTTATTAGCATTTAATGCGGTGGATCCCTCATATCCTCACTGCAAGTTTTCATTTCAAACTGTCACATCAACATCCTATCCCACGATCTTTCATCCTTGATTTTGTCCACGTGTCCTGATCGGACGCCCCACAATTTTCTTTGCAAGTGGGCTCTTCGAATTCCAAGGAGTGGGACGGAGAGTGGGGCAGTTATTGGGCCCCCACTTTTCTTTGCCTCCGCTTCTCCCTATAAAAAGGGGGTGGCCATGTTGAAATCTAAACCTACACTTAAACTTCCCTGAGCAAGCTTCTTCTTTCAATTGAACTTGTTTTCCCAAGAATGACAATTTATTTGTCTTTTGCATTATTTGCACTTCTCTTTCTGCTTTTTGTTGTTCTTCTTCCTCGCCTTATGGCGGTGAATTCGCGGTCCTCCCAGGAATTTCTCAGTTTCGAGGAAGAGGAAGAAGCTAGTAATGCTAGGGCTCCTTCCATCACTCCCGTGACGCGGAGTGGGCGCCGTTCTGTTCTTCCGCCCCATGTTATGAGATTCCTTGGGAGCCTGTTCTTCAAGGGAAGGGTTCATCGCGGCGGTGAGTGGTTCCTAAGACAGAAAGCCGAGCCTCCCCATCTTTTGTTAACTTGGAAGATTCTGCCGGTCCTAATAGCACAAGCCGTTCCTCCAGTCGGGGTCGCGCAGTGACTGATTCTACTCTGCGGGGTTATCCCACCAGTATGCGGGATGAGGATGTGGACGGGGTCTTCGCTTTATACAGTTATCCTGGGATTGAGTTTGGCACGCCTGGGCTACGCGAACTTCCCTGGAGTGGTGAGCCTAATCACACTGCCTTTAATAAGGGTATGTTTGCTGCCGGCGTCAGGTTGCCTCTGGCCCATGTTTTCGGGCAAATATTGATTAATTGGGGTTTGACCCCAATGCAGATAATTCCTTCAGCTTGGGCGAACTTGATTGGTCTGCTAGCATTGCTCCATGAGAATGGATGTCCTTCTACTTCTGCCCTGGATATCGATTATTTCTATCGCTACGTCCGCGACCCTGATCGTCATGGCCATGACTACTTACAGGTGCAGAGGGGCATTCGTCCTGTATTCAATAGGAATTCAATCGGTGGGCAGCATTAGAGGCGCCAGTGGTTTTGGGTGCGGGACTTTGAATGTCGTGACCCACACGAAAATTATCTGCATGTACCGTGTGCTTTTCGGACTCCTGAATCTGGTAAGTCTCATCATCGTCTTTTCCTTATATTTTACTGTAACTTACTGGGTTTTTTTGTAGCCTTACTCTGGCCAGCTGAGGAAGAGCTATCCGGGTTCCGCCGTGCTTTTGACGCGAACAACCGCATGACTCTTCCCCACGATGTGTTATCACTTTTATCGGACGACAGACTGTCGAGGGCGAATCTTTATCAGGATCCGACTCGGGCTCCGCCGGTAAGCTTCGAAAGGAGGGTAAGTGATAATTTCTCATCTTGGGACGCTGATCTTGATGAGTATTTTTCGGATCAGGTTATTTTTCCTTTGCCTCGAAGGCCCCGTCAAGAAGCCAGCCCTAGCACGGTCATGGCCGAAGATGCTTCCATAGTCACAAGGGGTAGGACTGGTCTTCGTGGTGTTGTAATTCTTCATGCCGATAGAACCGAGGAGGCGGTGGTGAGTGCGACTCAAGGTGGAGCTTCAGCCGGTGAGACGGTGCATCCTTGGTCATTGGACAAGGGAAAAGCTCCTATGAAGGAGACTGAGGTACGAGGAAGTGAACAGACAATAATCCTAGAAGCCAGTCGTAGGGCTAGTTGGGGCGCCGGAGTTTGGATCAATCCGATTGAAGATCCGCCTAGTGCCAGTCAACCTCAAATTTCCCTCCCGATAGCGATCCGACTTCCGGAGAGAAAAGGCATGAGAACATTGCCCAACCTCGGTCTCCACCGGTACGAGAGACTCTTGCCCTCGAAGGCGGCATTGGTGGAAGCATCCCCCTAGTTACATTGGATTAGTTGTTACGATTGAGGAGTATGGGTGATGCTCGATTGGCTATTGAGTCAATGCTGAGTATCTTGGAAGCCGGCTTTATCCCTGCTCGTTCATGAAATCCTATGTTGTCTCGCTGGTTGCAGAGTGCGGGGCCTCATGAAATTGGGAATGCTGTCTTGGTGAGTGTTGGTCATACTTTGACTTTTCTGTGTCGCTTTCTTCTCGTGACAGAGTCTGGACAGTTTATCCCTCCTAGAGTCGGTCTTAGTGCGGGGCTACCAGTGCTGAGGGGCTTCCTTCTATGGTGGAGACTCGTCAAACTATGGTGGCGGAACAACTTATCACTGCAGCTATCACTAGGGCTACATCCTACAGGGAGAGAGCACGCATGGTTGAAAGTCAGGTTCATCAATTGGAAGTTGCACGTTACCTGGCTGAGCATGAATTGGAACGGGAGAGAGAGCGTGTTGCCCAATTGGAGGCGGAGGTAGCATGGATGAGGAGTCTCCGTAACTTCTCAGGGGCAGGTGATGGTGCGGGCCCTAGCGGTACTGGCGGCGCGGGACCTGATGATGCGTGGGGTGCAGGCCCTAATGGCGTTTGATTGGGGCCCTTTGTTTTGTGTTTCTATCTTGCTGTATAAACTTATTTCAGATGTTATGATGGTACTTTGTGATTTTTATGCACATCTTGTTATGACTTTATATCCTTATTGTACAGCTTAATACTTTAGGCATAGAAACGCTTCAAATTCTGGATATTCCATGGATGCTTGAGAGTTTCGCCATTTAGCCCATTAAGTTCGTAAGCTCCGTTACCCAAACTCCTTTTTATCATGTATGGTTCTTCCCAATTTGCTCCAAACACTCCACCCAGTTGGCAGACTTTCCTCATCACCAAATTCCCAACTGTGAAGTCTCTACTACGTACCTTTTTGTTATATTGAGATTCCAATCTTGATTTATATATAGCATGTCTTTCTGCTGCCAGCAGTCGAAGTTTCTCCAATAGGTCCAATCTAAGTTTTACGGCTTTCGCATTAGTTTCTCCTTCCTTAGGGGACACGCAAAATGTCGGACAGGCTACTTCGGCTGGTATGATGTCGAACGTATTTGATTGCTAATCGGGGCACGTATTTGATGACGAACTGGCTTAGTTCTATGGTTCATCTCATCAGTCTCCCCGCTACATCCGGTTTTGAGAGTACTTGCCTTAAAGGAAAAGACGTCACCACCTCGATAGAATGTCCCAGGAAGTATGGTCTCAACTTTCGTGCGCTCATGACCATAGGTATAGGCAAGTTTCTCTACCGCAGGGTAACTGAGCTCAGCATCATGAAGCATCTGGCTCATATAGTATATCGACTCTTGTTGTTTCTTCTCAGTTCGAACCAATACCGCTCTCAACTCTGACTCAGAAGCGGCTAAGTATAATTTGAGAGGCTCATCCGGTAATGGTTTGGATAAGGTTTGCGTGTTAGCCAACATGTCCTTTAGTTCTTCGAAGGCCCTTTGCGTCGCTGGCGTCCACTCGAACTTTTCTTTTTTGATTACATCCATCAGGAGTTTGCATTTTTCGGACGCTCTAGGTAAGAACCGACTAAGAGACGAGATTCTTTATGCCAACCTTTGTACTCCCTTTGAGAGCTTGGTAGCCTCCATGTCTTGTATAGCCTTCACTTTATCCGGGTTCACTTCTATTCCCCTCTTACTTACCATGTATCCTAGGAATTTCCCGGCAGACACTCCGAACGTGCATTTTTTGGGATTCAATTTCATCTTACATTGCCACAAGATGTCGAATGTTTTCCTCAAGTGGCGCACGTGATCGCTCGTGTCTACACTCTTAACAAGCATGTCGTCCACATATACTTCCATGGTTTTGCCCAGCTCCTCACGGAACATCTTATTTACTAATCTTTGGTACGTGGCGTTCGCATTTTTTAACCTGAATGACATCATCATCCAGCATAATAGGTTTCTTTTGGTATAGAAAGCCATTTTTTCACGTCGTCTGGGTGCATAGGGATCTGGTGGTATCCCGAATATGCATCCATGAAACTCATCAATTCATGGCCTGCCGTGACATCTACCATCTGATCAACATGCGACAGTAGGAAACTATCTTTTGGGCACACCTTATTGAGATCCGTGAAGTCGATGCATAATCTCCACGATTTGTTCGCCTTTTGTACCAGAACTGGGTTAGCTACCCAATCGGGGAATAGCGCATCTCTTACCAGATTGTTGGCCAACAATTTTCTAGCTTTCGCTTCAATGATTTCGTATTTTTCAGGGCTGTACTTCCTCTTCTTTTGCTTTACAGAGCGGTAGCATGGGTTGGTATCAAGTCGGTGGCACGCGTGTTTTGGATATATGCTCTGGATGTCGCTGGGTGTTCAGGCGAACACGTCTAAATTAGACTTTAGGAATTCAACTAGAGTCGTCCGATGGGGCTCCTTTAGTTGTGATCCAATATACAACTCCAAATTTGGACTGCTCGACTCTACCCTAATTGCTTCAATTTCTTCGGCCGATTCTCCCCTTTTCCGTTTTCTGTCCACCCTCGGGTCCTCGCTAGTTATTGGAGAAAGATCAACTCCCTGGTTGTCAAAGGGTCTGAGCTTCTGGCGACTCCCCACCGTCGAGTCTTCCGAGGGCGGATCCTCCTCACGATTTACTTCTTCTTCGTGATTTTGTTGTTCCATCATCATTAATTGGAAACTTGGGTCGTGATAATTGAGTCCGTCTCCTTTTTCGATGAACGAGCACTCTCTAGCTTTCCTCTAGCTCCCTCTAACTACACCGACTCAGCCGTCAGTGGTTATAAATTTTATGCATTGATGAAGCGTAGAAGGGACAGAGTTGAATTGATGAATGAACGTCCGTCCTATGATGCAGTTGTAAGGTGATGGAAGATTTACTGCCTTAAATTCGAGGGAGTGTTGGACTTTTACCACCTGCTTCTCATTTATCAGTTGGACTGACAGGTTAGTTTTCATCAAGGGTACGGTGACGGTGTTTCCAAAACCCCGGATCTCGTCACTGCAGGGAACGTCTTATGATGAGAGGGTCCTCTTATGGCCTCGAATGCTTTCTCGAACATGATGTTCGTGTACGCGCCTGTGTCGACCAAACACCGATGCACTCTTACTCCTGATATGATGGCTAAAATCACTAAGGGATCATTGTGAGGAGTTCATATTTCAGCTAGGTCTTCTTCAGAGAAGAAGATATCAGCTTCGTGTAACGGCGGTCGTGGACTTGCGACAAGCACATGTTGATATCTGTCGAGTTCCCTCAACTCGGCTTTCAACTTTCTCCGTGACATGGTGGTTAAGGCCTGGGAAGTCTCCCCATATCCCTCGTTCAGCAAATACACCTCCCTGGTCGGTGTAGGCAGACAATCTTCCAACCCCCTTTGGCCTTGTGGTTGGGCCGGCACAATAGGCCGTTCGGCCACGGTGTGGGGCTACTCTCTCTTCCATTTTGGGCTAGCCACCAGTTGGTCCAATTTCCTCTCCTCGACTAGCCTGATGAGCTCGGCCAATAGATCTCGGCATTTGTTGGTGTCTTGGCCAATGGATTTGTGATACTTACAAAATTTCTTTTTATTTAGCTTAGCTGGATCTACACGTATCCTAGGTGGAGGGCTTAACAAGTTGGTGTCTTGTATTTTGCCGAATATTTATTTGGGTGTAAGTTTGAGCAACTCAGTCATCTCTTGGATTTGATCATCGTCCGGAAATGGTTTAAAAGAAGAAGGAGCCTTATAATCCTTCTCGCCTTTTCTCCTCTTCTTGTCGCTCTCCTTAGGGTCGACTCTAGTCTTCTTGTATTCTTCGAGGATTTTTTCGCTGTGGATGAATGCTTGGGCCACGGCCATAAAAGCGGCATAGCTGCTTGGTAGTTTCTGTTGACAACTGGTCCATATGGGTGACCCGGGGAGTAAGGCGGCGCGGTTACCAAGATGGTTGATGTTTTGTCCAACACTTCTTCCGTGTTAGCGCGCTGTTCGTTGAATCTCTTCATGAAGTCCATCAAAGACTCCTTCGGACCTTGCCGTAAGCAAGCCAATTTTTGTTTTGGCTCCTTTCTTTGCCCAAATACGCGAAGTGCGACAAAAAGGCGGTGATGAGTTGCGCCCACGAATCGATGGAGTTCGCAGGGAGCAATTCGAATCACGAGTGCGCTTTATCGCCCAGAGTTAAGGTGAACATCTTACACCGATCCTCTTCCGAGCATCCTTGCGCCAACATCTACCCAACATATTTATTGAGATGCGAGATATGGCTGGACTCATCGGCATATTGGGGAATTTGGAGGATTCGTATCTTCTTCATAGTTGCTGCCATGATTACCCAGTAGGTGA
Organism: Pogostemon cablin; assembly: GCA_023678885.1. Classification (NCBI taxonomy): domain Eukaryota; kingdom Viridiplantae; phylum Streptophyta; class Magnoliopsida; order Lamiales; family Lamiaceae; genus Pogostemon; species Pogostemon cablin. The sequence continues at coordinate 12,418,783 of CM042962.1, read as the reverse complement.
ACGAAGTTCTTTCGAATTCCGGGTCAGGAACACTGTGAAACCCAGTGTCGTTTCTTCTTTTCACTTGCTCAAGTCATCTCCTTAACACATTTATTTCCTCATCGTGCTGCTGTTTGAGTCGAGTGACGGGATCGTCCCCTGCACTTTCCCATACTTGCTCGCGTCGGGTCATCGCAGGATCTGATCCCAATCGATCTTTTGCGCTCACGCGACCAGTTGTGTGTGCGGGGGAACGGCTGGCGAACGTGTTGGCCCGAGATTCCATCCTCCTTCGTTCGCGTCCCTCATCTACCACCTTCTGAGCCTTTCTTGGCTCCTTGGATGCACCCTTTTGTGTCATTCGTTCGTGTACTGACTTCCGGGAGGGAGTTCGTTCATGTTGCTATTCATTCGTCTGTTCGGCCGAGTTTTCAAGACTAAAGCTGAGTCTCCGACTAATAGTCGTCGCTCGCTTTTCCTTCATCTGTTTGAGAAGATCAAAGTATTTTTGTCAAAATTCGGCCTGTGGATCGTCTTCTTCTAGGTCCGCATCACGTGGTGGAACCTCATTTTTCACGGTCCGACGGAGATTGGGGTCCTCCTGGCAGTGCCTGCTGGCGGCTGCATCGGCCCTACTAGGAATGGCTTCATCTCGCTCATCCATCATCGAGTGCACGATAGGGTAGGGACGGACTTAAAGGTTCTGGTGGTCGGTGGCTTTAGGCAAAGCAGGCGGCCGCGTGCCGATTCCCACAAACGGCGCCAAATGTCGCTCGTGGGATTCTCTAATCCTTCCTTAATTGTTGGATAATGTAGTTAGCGGGAGGATTAATACTTGTAAAGCGATCATAAAGGAGAGAGGATTGCCCCTCAGGCTTTTTCGAGCCTTTTTTTGGAGGGGTGGAAGGAAGATCTTTACTGCCATGGGTTTTCCATTTTATACTGGATAATCTGACGTCACCCGTATTTGGGCAAGTTGATAGATATCGTGTACAGTGTGAGCATTGAATGCGTTTTAGCCTCATGTGACTATTTTTAGGATGTAACCTAGGATGCCCTCTACGCGTGTATCTTGTAGCAGATTCTGCGTATCGAAGACAACTGGATCAAGTGGCCCACTTGGCTTAGTCAGGCGGAGCTTCTTTGCTTTTGGCTAGGAGGTTTATGAATTCTTAAAGGAACATTGGGCCGGTGGGCCCAATATATGAACAGGTGAAAGACCCACTTATAATACACACCACACTATTTTATACTTCCTCCGTCCCACTCAAAGAGTTCATTTTTGACATTTTGGTCGTCCCACCCAAAGGGTCTCCTTTCATTTTTTACACACATGGGACCCACATATACCCTCTAATACAATTAAAATATGGGACCCATACTCCCACTATTACAACTACCCACTACACATTAAATAATAATACTCCTTAATCCACATGCCAAAAAGCAAAAATAACCCTTTGGGCAGGACGGAGGGAGTACTATTTTCCTCCTTTTAATCCTACCCATCCAGTCCCATTTAAAAAATTCATTAGGATACATTTAAGCTATTTATTAATACTTGCGGGTCAAGGTTAACAATTGGTATCTATACCAATCAGGTGGGTAGCTCACATGGCCACTGGACTCCTCACTAAAGTGAATAACCCAGGTTCGATTCATTTGGAAACGAATTAGGGGGAGTTATAAGGAGACTTGGAGAAATGAGAGAGTATGAGTACTTGGTGAACTAAATATTGATCATACTAACAATTAACATTTACCAATTAAAAAAATAATTATTATTTATACCCGTCTCATTAAAAAATCCATTATAATACTCGTATCCGTCCAAGCTCATATATCAATACTCGCAAATTATATGTAACCGTTTAATATTCATTTAAAAAAATTAATTCCAAAATTAAATTAAAATTAAATTATCTAAATATATTAATTAAATAGTTAGAAAAAAATTACTAAAGTACAAGTCTTATATAAATTATATTATATTATATTAAAATATTTTAATTGTATATTAATTGAAAATTAATATTCTCCTCGTCCCATCCTAATAGTTATATTTACTTTGAGTTGGTCTCTTGTGCTCCGGGGGCACACCGTGCACCCATACATTTTAGTATTAAATCCTTTAATACTAAAATTATGGTAAACCTGAAGGATTTTTCAAAGGAAAAAGAGGTCTTCGCCAGGGTGACCCAATTTCATCCCTTTTTTTGTTATATGCATGGAGTATTTTAGTAGATCGATGATGAGGGCCGTCGACCTACACGAGTATAGATTTCATTGTAGAATATGTGAACCTGTTGAGGTTTCATACTTGATATTTGCGGATGATCTACTAATTTTGGGCTATGGAGAGATGGCCACCGCTGCTATTGTTGACCGGATTTTGAAGGTGTTCGCTAATGTTTCAAGATTGGTAGTGAACCCTCAAAAATCTAGTCTCATTACTGCAGGAGTCCAGAATCATATTCTTCATTAGATTGAACAAGTCCTCCCATTCAATAAAGGTACCATTCCTTTTAAATATTTGGGCATTCTAATTTATAGCAAAAGGATAAGAGTAGAGGATCTCACACCTCTATTGAATGATAGTAACTCAATGATTCAAACTTGGTCTTCTAAACTGCTATCATTCATGGGTCGTTTGGAGCTTATCACCACAGGTATCTTTGGTATTTTATCATTTTGGTGTAGAATTGTTAAAGTTCCGATGGTGGTGATTCACAAAGTAGAGGCACTGATTCGTAGATTTTTGTGGGGAACCAAAGTGAGCCTGGTGAGTTGGAAGGAGATCCTACAACCCAAAAATTCGGGGGCCTTGGGGTTAAAGGATATTGCTACTTGGAATAAATCCCTACTCACGGCTGCATTTTGGATGTACACAGGGAGGCCTCTTCACTTTGGGTGAAGTGGATCCATTCTGTCTACCTTACTACATCCCATTGGACGATGCTCTCTCCTAGAGTAAACTCTACCTACATATGGAGATCACTGATTAGCATCCGTAATACAATCGAGCATGCAGTAGAAGGAGATGAGGGAGTAGATCGAATTATGGATAGATGCTGTGAAGTTGGAGTATACAAAGCTAGTCAAATATACGTGCTATTGATGAACAGTCACAAAGCCGACTCTAGCTTTGTCTTCAAGCAAATTTGGCACAAATGGATAGTGGAGAAGTACAATTTTAGGCTCTGGTTGGTCCATAGGGAGCGTCTTGCAACAAAGAATAGAGCTTGGTGCACTCGAGAGGATGAAAGATGTGGTTTCTGTTTTGATCTTGAAACAGTGCCACATCTCTTCTTTCATTGCCCTTATACCAAGCAAATATGGGAGGAGGTAAAAGGATGGATAGGGTGGAGAAGGAGGAATATTACTTCCGTTACTGATGCTTTCAGGAAGATAAATGCGGATACCCGAAATAACACAAAGGCAAGAAGACTCATTTACACCACATTTGCTACACTCGTATATCATATTTGGATGGAAAGGAACGCCCTTCAGTTTGGTTCGAGGATGCTATCTCCGAGTCATATTGCAAATAGAATTAGTTCACATATAGCTTCGTTGTATTTAAACTTTTGATATATTCACCCTAAGCTTTACGCTTAGGTAGATTTGATAGGTTGGTTTGTCCTGTAATCGCATGTACATAAGTACAATGTAAACGTTTTCAGTGAAATATACATTTACCAATTTCATTAAAATGTATGGCGCACGGTGTGCTCTTGGGGCACACAAGTATTTGCCTTTACTTTTTGTACATGGATTAAGGAGTATAGTATTTTCATGTGTATTGAGGTGAGAGAAATAATATTTTAATGTATAGTGAGTAGTTGTATTAGTGTGATGTATAGGCCAATGAAAAGAGAATTAATTCCCCCAGGGCATAACTCAAGTGGTAGAAGGGAGGGTGGAAAGACCTTCCAACTGAGCTTCTTTGCGGCAGGGTGGGGGTTCGAATCATGCTTTTGGCATGGATTTGGCCCCTTGCAAGCACAAGTTAAACAGTGAGCCCTCTCTATAAGCCACTTAAGGCACATCCTGCGATTTACCTGCTCCACCAATCCCAGGGCAAGGGCGGTGAGGCCCCTAATGGTGGGGTACACCATTTTTTTCATGAAAAGAGAATTAATTAATTTATGTGGATCCCTATACCAAAAAGGAAAATATAACTATTGGGATGGAACACCCAAAAAGAAAATAGGTGAGGGAGTATATTTTTTGAATAGTCAAATATGCTAAAAATATATTCCCTCCGTCCCATAGAAGTTGACACACTTTTCTTTTTGGTTTGTCCCACTAAAGTTAACACATTTCCTTTTTAATACATGTGACCCACACAAAAACAATTAATCTATTCTCATGTGCCCTACATATCACTTTTAATACAACTACCCACTACACATTAAATATTATTTCTCTCACTTCATTTTACTCCACTTTACATTAAATTATTATACTCCTTAATCTACATGCCCAAAAAAAATATATCAACTTCTCCGGGAAGGAGGGAGTACTACTAAATCTATTGTGTTAATTATAAAACAAAATTATCATTACCATAAGTAAATTATATAGTTAATGAGTGAGATTAAAAGTATTAAATAAGCTATCAAGATTCAAATTGAATTATTTTTAAATATAGTAAAATTAAAAAAAATTGAAAAAAATTAACGATAAAAATAGAATATTTATTTATTTATTTATATGATTCATAAGGGACCTTTTAAATAAAAGAATTATACGTATAATTAAAGTAGTATATACCATCTAAAATTCATTCGGTTGGCTGAATAAGATAACCAGCCAGATTCAATCAACAATATTTTTAGGAAAAAAAACCTTATTTAGATTACAAATAAACGTTAAATATTAGAGAAATTAAATTTGAAAATTATGTATTAAAGACAAATATGGAAATTCGGAGTTTGAATTAATTTCCTAATAATTTCCCGTGGAAGAAGTGAACCGACAATACAACCGCGGCAAGATTTCCCATTAATATCTCCGATCACAGTTGAAGCTGTTCCCACGCGCCAGCTTCCCTTTTTCTCCCTCTAATTCGTTTATAAACTTCTGCTCTCTTCTAGGGTTTCAATTTTTCTTACCACATCCTCCACTCCAAAAATAGGATTCACTACAGGAAACGAATCAAGATCCCTTTTTATAAATTTTATAAATACTTCGTATTTGGGATTCTTTTTTACCCATCTGAAGATTTCTTGATTCGTAACATAGGTGTTGTGTTTTTTTTCTGCAGATTTTGATCTGCTCTGTTTTTTTCTTTTTTTATTTGGTAATGGTAGAAAAGTCTTGCCTCAAGAAAGGGGTTTTTATCCCCCTCATGTATGAAAATAAAAGAAACCCAATAGTTCTCTTCCTGAGAATTTCGAAATCTTGAAAAGAAAAAAAAAACAAAAAAACAAAAAAAATTAGGTATTTTTTTTGGATCGCCATTGACTGCTTCAGCACAGCTGCAATCATGCCTCTTCCATGGAAGAAGGTGAAGAGCGCAAGAATTTCTCGATTGGTGAATGATCATCTCCACAATTCTCAGAAGCGGCGGGATGGCTCATCTCTGGTGGTGGAAACCGGATTTCCGACATCGTTGATCGATCTTTTTATCAAGAATCGTGAGAAATTGAAAACTCAGTCGAAGAAGAAGCGTCGTAATCCACCAAACACACCAGTTAATGATGTGGAAATTGTGGAATCGCCCCCCTGTTTGTCCCCCCCTCAGCCACCCCCTCCGTCGATTGCAGATTCCCCCCTTCGATGCCCCTCTCCCCTGCATAATCTCTCTGTTCAGCGTTCGCCTTCTATCTGCGAGAGTGAAGTGTGTGTTGTTGATGGTGTGTGTGAGAGAGATGGTAATGATGAAAGGGCTGGAGATGTGAGGAAGGTTTTGTTTGGGGTTTTTAAGGTTTTCTTGGTGGTGGTTTTGGGATTGTGGACAAAGAGATTAGCTGTTGGGATTACCATCTCTGCTTTCTTGTTACTTTTCTTGGAGTATGTTGGGAAGCACTTGAATGTCTACTCATGCTCGATTGTACCAAGTGTTCTGAGATTGTCTAGGTTAGATGAGAAGAAAAGTAATCAAGTTGTTGAAATTCAAATTGTGGATGAGATTCAAGAAACTGAAGCCATGGAGGAAGTGGTGATGGAGAAAAAAGAGGTTGTGTGTAATGATGTGGATGTGTTGGCTGAATCCAAGAAGAAATTATCACGAGGGGCGAAGATGAAATTGAAGATGAAGAAGTACGTTCCGAGGAAATTCAGAAGCTCAAGAAAACTTCAAATTGATCAATTACAAGTTGATCAATGCAACAACAATGCTAGTATTGGATCATCTGAGGCTATAGAGGAAGCCATCATGAAGGGGGACGAAAAGGGGCATCAAGAAATCGAAGGTGGAGTTACATGGAGACACTTACTACTTTGTGTGATTGTTCTAATTGGACTAATGGGAGGTCGAGCATTCGCACTTGGGCTAACCTTATCATGCTTATTGATATTGAAATTAGGCGATAAGTTACTACCGAGATACATGATCATCATCAAGAGTGGTTCTATTACACACTCTTCTAACGTTAAATCTTGTTAAGAGTTTGGAACCTTCTGATGTTCTTGATGTTTGGATTGTGTTTCAAAGATGGTGTAATTTGACTTGTAAATTTTATAGATGAAATCAAAAGTTTAACTGATTCTTGATAAGATTTCTTTCTCAGTTTTAACTTTTCTGTGGTGCTCTCTCTTTTTTCTTTTCTCAGTTTTCGTCTATACTCCAATACATGAGTCACGTGTTAATCGATGATCCTTAATAAAACGGTCGGCTCTTTTTTTTTTAATTTAATTAATTATTTATTTATTTCCCTTGAAGCATTGATTGATTAGGCGTGCTGATTCTACAGAAGTAGTGTGAAGTGTGTGATCTTCTATATATATATATATTTTAAGTATTTTTTTTTAATTTTAAAGAGTTTCTGTTCATGGTTTTCCCACTGGTCGCTTTTAGCGACTTTAGGACATAGCGCTTTTGGACAGCTTCTTTTAGCTCACTTCCAAACGCATCTTTTTTACGGCTAAACACGACTTTGGATCCAATTTTCTAGAACTTTTTTAACTCTACAAAATCAAGGTTGTTAGGTAAATTGATAAGCAGTACAAATTTTATACTGACTTATGTGTAATCCTGTGTTTTGATCATTGTTCAATAGCAAAATCTTGAATCTAGCAAAATGTGATATATTTGCAAGCATGAAAATAATTTAGAGGGAAATATCTTTGTGATTGGTTTAGGACAAAAAGTAATTCCATTGTTTGGACAGTCTCTTATGGGTGGACCAAATCCAAAAATGATTTGTTAGTCACAAGTAAAAGTGGTGATATGGTCAAATCCCTCTATATTGACCACTGCAGTATCTTCTCACCTTCTCAGCATATTCTTGCTTACTACTTAGTACTTCATTATACGATGGCAAACCATTGTTCGAAATAGTTACAGGTAACACTCCTCGTTGGCAACACAGATTTTACATTTTCCATAGATACTATATTTAAGAAATAATTGTGTATTTATTTGCTTTTTATGAACTAAGGAATAATAGTACTCCTTCCGTCCCACACTTATGTTCACACTTTCCGTTTTCGTCCGTCCCACACTTATCTTCATCATCCAAAAAGGAAACTTCACATTAACCAATAACCTTTAAAATTTATCTTAATTTCAAAAATACCACTCACACCTAACACACTTAATATACTTTATAATTTATTTATTACTACTTAAAAATATCACAATACCACTAAAGAGTCAATAAAATTGATAAAAAAATAACTTTTTTTTAAAATACATATCTACAATAACAGTAAACATAACATAGTTATATGAGACTGAGGGAGTATTTTACATAAAATGAGTCATTGATAGTCATTGCATTAATAGTAAGTGGGAATAATGTGTGGGACCCTTTTGTTAAAAAAAATAAAAATACTCCAGTTACACTATTGCTAACACCCAATAAACATATTACACTTCCAGAAACCCAATTGGGAGGAATTCTCTTATTCTGCCCAATTCAACTTTCTTGGTTACTCATGTTTGATTGATTGGTTAAACATAATACCACTACATAATCATCATAATTCATCTCCAATCTAAAACCGATTGTTGACGTACTATACCATTTTATTTTTTTATCCATGTATTATTTTATATTTAAGATTTATTTAGTGTTATTATTACTCCCCCGTCTGTTGACACACTTTCCTTTTTAGTTTGTCCTACTAAAGTTGATACATTTTTTTTAATACATGAACCCACACAAAAAATAATTAACTTATTCTCATAGGCCCCATATATCACCTCTAATACAACTACCCACTACACATTAAATATTATTTCTCTCACTTCACTTTACTCCACTTTACATTAAATTATTATACTCCTTAATCTCCGTGCCCAAAAAATATTATACCAACTTATATGAGACGGGGGAGTAATAGATTATAATTGCATTTCACTCCTCTTAGGCACTCTCTCCGTAGTCCATTCCAAAATATTAGGCACGTTTTTTATTGAGTCAATACTCAATTGTATGGATGCGTGTATAAATAAAAGTTAAAATTTTTATTATTTTTTTTACCCAAAATGGGCTTGAAAAGTAACATTCATACCCATGATCCATCCCATCTCTTTCATACCCTTAATCACAGAATTACGTGCATAACATTTCAATGATAATTTGACATAATTAAAAAAGATTTTTAATTAATTAATTTTTAATCAAATTTCGGCGCACTTGTACCTTGCTTCTCAGTTAAGTTTGCCCCACTAACCCTCCACAAATCAACATAAGTTTGTCCTAAATCCTAATACTTTACAAACGTGTTTCAGAAAATTAAACACGATTTAAAAAAAATAAAACTGTGGGAATTAGTCTTTACAGCAATGTCTTCCATTATTCACTTGGGTGGGTGGACCGGAGCTCCATCACTGACCCAATTTACATCATATTCTTGTCTCATTTTCTTGATGGGTATTTATTTAATCCCCTATAATTTCAATTACATTTGTTATCATGTAATAATGTAACATTTCTAGTAGATTTTTAATTAAAGATTTACTGCCCATCATTGTCATCATACCATTATTCAATTAATAAGTAGAAAAAAAACAAAATTCATTAGAATCAGAATAAATTGATATATGTGTAAAATTTATCAATAATGGACTTAATAATTACGAGATGACAAAGTCTCTTCTGAGATGCGTTATTTGTGAGACGGGTCGACCATCACTAAAGTATGTTTATTGTAAAGTATATTTAATAGTAGTTAAAGTATGTTTTCTAAACTACACTGAATTATACATTAAATTATGATTTTAGCGTATTATAATATGATTTATTATTAACATACTTTAACTACAAATAAACATATTTTATCTATACAATACACATATTTTAATGATAGTTCAATCTGTCTCACAACCATCTCACAAATAATCCGTCTCGAATTTCAACCAAGACTCACCAGTCACTTTACTTAAAAGTGTCTCTTGGGAGATTATCTATTTTTAATTGGCACGTGGCATGACTTGTTATGCTACATTTTTATCTTACTAAATTAATTACAATTTGGTCACACCGGATCTTCTGCGCCATTTTGGTGCATCATCTTCTGTATCACACGTTAATTGATTGACACATAAGAGGGGGAAATAAATCTAATCATTGCCCCTAGGGGTTAAGGATTAGGGCATAGTTCCTATCTCCTACGTGTCGACCATCTAACTGTGTAGCACAAGAGATGATGTATCAAATGACACAGAGAATCCGAGCCGCAATTTGATAAATAATTTGGGAAAATCATGTAATGACGCCAGATTAGGACATGGTCCAATTTATATCTCTTTCAAGTTACAATTTTTTATGTTTTAGACCTTATAAGTTAGTTAAAAGAATTTTTCAATAATGCGATTGCATTTTATTACCCATAATTTCAAAGTTGATCAACAGAAATTAGACTCAAAATATAGTTAATTAATAAATTAACTACCATTGAGTGGTCTAAGAAATTAATTATTTCTAATTATAAGATATGAACTCTTCATATATTTTTGTATAGAGAAAGTCTACAGTAAGACGATACTTATTTGAAACGGATTGTGAAACGTTTTAAAGTATGTTTATTATATAGATAAAATATGTTTATTTAAAGTTTAAATATTTTTTTTCAAAATATGATTAATGATGTATCAAAGTATGATTTTATGATATTACAATATGACTCACTACATACATACTTTAACTTAGTAATAAATATTACTTATATAATAAACATCTTTAATAATAAATTAATCTGTCTTACAACTCGTTTCACATACACTACACCAAAAACGCTGATAGGCATCACCAAATAGACATCAGTTTACCATAAAACTGATGTCTTTTCATATAAAACCGATGTCTTTTACTAAACTGATGTCTATCAGTATGCGAAAACGCTGATAGACATCGGTTGCTGATAGGCATCACCAAATAGACATCAGTTTACCATAAAACTGATGTCTTTTCATGTAAAACCGATGTCTTTTACTAAACTGATGTCTATCATTGTGCGAAAATGCTGATAGACATCGGTTTTCAAAGAAAATGCTCTGATAGACATCGATTTTTTATTAACCGATGTCTTTAAAGCAATGTCTATTCGGAATTAAAAAAAAAATGCGCTGATAGACATCGGTTTTTAATAACTGATGTCTTAGGGATTCAAACTTGACTCTCCAAACTTGCATTTCCTAGGCTTAACCAGTGATGCCAATTTACTTTTGTTACATTGGTTGAAAAAAATAATATTAACTTAAAAAAAAAACTCTAAAAACTCTTCCCCCAACTCATTTCATTATCCCGCCTATACACTTAAAAAAATTTAGGGATTCCTAACCCAAGTCTTCCCTACCTCTTGAAACTGCGATTCCACTAGCAAGAAGCAGAGCCGCCGTCGTCATTCGGGTGGCAGAAAGACCCGCCGTCGTTCGGGTGGCAGAAAAAAGGGGCGAAGGTAAGCCTATTCTGAACCAGGTGTTTGTTAAATCCCTATTTACAATAATGAAAAGAAATATAGTTTCTGCAGCCTCTCTAATTGGTTTTGAAGGGAGATCTACATTACCATTTTCATCCCTCTATTGCCTACTTTTTTAATTTTATTTCCCTATTATTCTAATTTTGAAAAATATCCCTCTCTCTGTCTAATTAACCATATCACTATTGTAAAATTTACCATGTTCCCACTTCAACTCTTCTGGAATTTCATTCAATTATTGCTCTGTTTCTTGATATTTTTGAGAAAATTAGCCGTAGTTTGTAAGCGTGCGTATGAAATTAGTCAATGATCAAAGATTTTTGCTATTTTTCTGAGCAAATTAGTCAATGATCAAATTGATTTAATCAAGAAGAAGTTGAAATTCTAATCAGGATTGGAATTTAAATTTATGAAATTTGAAAAAATAATTAATTAAATATTTAAATACACAGAAGCCATTGGTACGGCCAACAAACCGGTGGAGGTCAGAAATATTAGCCGGTCCAATTTTGCGGCTCATAAGCTTAATTTGAATTTCGTGGAGTAATAATATTCGAACATCTCATTATCCTAAACTTTGATATCTAACTACTCCAACTGATTTCACCCCTTATATTCTAATAATAATAATGATTAATTTCAACTTTCCCTTTCTGTATTGCTGTTATAAATATAATTCCAAGTGGGCTATTGATTGATATCATGATAGTTGAATCAAAAATATAATTAAGACCTAGCTAGCTATTCAATTATGGACAAAATTTTATATTTAATTAATTTGCATTTATATATATATATATATATATATATATATATATATATATATATATATATATATATATATATATATACTCAATCTAAGAGAAAAATGCGAAAAAATTTGGTCGTAAAATTGGATTAAACGATAATATTTTATTTTTACAGAAAATAGTAATATGGTATTAGAATACATTAATAACAAAAATTGGTATAGCCTAGCTATTTCAGTTCTTTTTTTTTTAATTAAATTACAAATAGAAGTGCTTACTATTTGAATTAATTATCTGTTCTTTTTGGTTATTTAATTTGGTTTTTTCTTGATAAGATTGCATATGCTATTGATTGTAAAATCAACGTCTCGTTTTGGGGGTGTTGAGAACATTTTTTTATTTCTTGTTCTAATTAAAAGAATATTAAACGTTTTTTTTTTAAAATTTTAATGGTTTATTTTGACCTGCCCTTTTCTTTTGAGGTAAATGGTTTGCTATACATAAAATATTCTTGATTTTCTTATTTAAATTTATTTTTCACTGATCCAACTAGATTCCACATTGAACTAGCTTGAGCTTCGTAACTCAGTACTTGCAGCCTTGCCTTGGTGATTGCAGAAGTAAGTATTAACAATACTTTTTAAATAAGCTGCATCGCATGAAGTAATTTAATTGAAGTAATATTCATTTTAATGTAATATTCATTTGCTTTGTTGTTATTTATCTCTTCATTTGATTTGCTTTTGGCCCTGAGCATCAGTTGTTTGTCAATATTGAAGATATTGTGCTATTTTGCAATTTGAATCCAATTTCTAGCACATGCATCGAGGTTTACATATGGTAATTCGTATTTTAGTTTTTCACAGTTTCTCTCTTTAATTGAATAAAATATAAGTGTTCTTTTTTACATCTTTTTATTAATGTGGCAGGTACATTTATCAAAAGTTGAGAAATCAAAACAAACTTAGTCATATCAAATTTGTTGATCCATGCAAAGTCAGCCACGGTCATTGCAACAAAAAGGAAAAACAAAACCTGGATCTACAGAATAGGACACGAGCTGTATCAGATGGATTGGTTGCCGCAAAAGCAGATCAATCATGTATAGTGCCATGCAATGTGTAGTAAGTACAAAATTATTTGACAGATTGAATCCATATCTAATACATTAAAATTTTGCACTAACACGTCTTGCGATTATGTATAGTAACCACTGGATTCTCACTATTATCTTTCCACACAAGGAGGAGGTTTGCTTGATAGGTCCCTATTATGATGGCATTAATGATAGTTTATGGAAACAAGTGGTTGATATGTATGTTATTGTTTCATCCACCCATATTTCTCGAAAAATAATACTTTACAAAAATCTTTATTTATTATTATTATTATGAATTTTACTAATATTTTTTTATCATGCATTGGAAGGGCTCTACGTATGTTTAATGCAGGCACGGATGCAAAGAAGAAGAGAAAACATGTTACATGGAAAGTAATTAAGGTACAACAATAAGCTGTTCGTCGGCTTAATTTTAAATTCTTAATAGTTTAATTTGTTAATGTTATGTTTTTAATTTAGGCTCCAAAGCAACGAGATGAAGTCAGATGTAGTTTTTTTGTAATGCGATACATGAAACAAATATTAGAGTCCGATCTAAAATTAGATATCAACTCAATTCAATTATTGGTAAGTCTGATCATTGTGTTGATAAATTGGTTATGATTGAATAATAATTGTGTTTGGTGTTTATATATTATAGTTTATGCAAGACACTTACACTGATGCTGAAATTGATGAAGTGCGAGCAGAATGGGTTGAATGTGTACTGAAAAACATGGTTTGAGTACGTAAGGTAATAAATGGCAATCAGAATGTTCAATAGTGATCTTCATGGTATGATATTATATTAATTAACCTAATGGATGACAATAGTGATCTTTATGGCATGACATTATATTAATTATGATTGTAACTAGTGGATGATGATATGAGAATTATGTTGTTGGGCTGGAGTAATTAATAATTAGTGGTGTTCAGGAACAGTTTTTTGTGCTATGTTTTTACTGTGATTGTTCAAGCAAAGCATGCAAATCATTGTTGATGAATTTATTTCTTTAATTATGGTATCTTGTGTTTTCTTACAAGATGTTTTGGTATGGCAGGATGTTTAGTTTCCGAAAATCAGTGCAATTTATTCATAGTATTTGTTCGAGAAGTATTGGTGATATTGATCTGATGCCTACATGGTAATTCTAGGCTAATTTTGCATAGTGCATTTATTTAGAATTGAAAATGAATGATTTGGACATATTTTGGAGATTTTTAATGTATTTAGGAATGGATGATTGGACATGTTTTAATGTACTTGGGATTTGATGATTTGGAAATATTTTAATTTATTTGAGATTGGATGATTTGGAAATGTTTCAATAAATTTGAGATTTAGATGATTTGGGCATGTTTAAATTTATTTGTGATTGGATGATTGGTTAATTATGAAATATATATAGCAGATATTATATAATAAGACATCGCTTACAAACTGATGTCTAAAAGTATTAAAACACCGATGTCTATTTAAAAAAAGACATCGGTGGAAAAGTGTTTGAATATTTGATACTCACGAGCAAGAATACTCGATCGTTGTAATAGTATATCCCAAGAAATAAAATTATCGAATCCACAAAGGAGTTAGGTTTGGATTAATAAAATACGTGAGCTCATGTTTATGTCGTTTTTGTAAGGATGATAGGGGTTTTGAGTTTGATAAACAAATAAAGCAAGTAGCAAGTAAATAAAATAGCAATTAAGAGAAATGACAAGTAATATGATTAACGAGGAAAGAGAATAGGAGCTAAAGTTCAAGTATGGAAAAACATGAGATTAGAAACATCCAAGCACATTCAATTTATATTATCATGCAATGGGAATTCAACTCAATTGATGTAGATTACGGGTGATCACGATGGTATCCTAAGCTCCCTTTCGGGTTACAAAGGTTGTTGATCCACTTGAGACTCCCAAAAGCACTTAAGATCAAAGCCTAACATTAACCTCTTCTATCTAGGTACTAATTAATTCTCAATTCTCCCATCAAAGGTACTAAATAGGATTAACTCTCCCTTTTTGTGTACTAAAGCTAACGAATAGATTGGTTCCCCTCATCGAATTCAAATATCCTATCAGTCAAACCCAAACTCGATGTCTATTCATGTCTTTCTAATACTTAAGAGGGTCGTTTCCGTCACACTCCAAGCAATATACACATGAACATTATAATAGCACTTAATTATCATAAATCATCCATTGATTAACAATCCATTAAACCAATAATCATTCATGAATAACAAACCATGCCATCATAACATCAAAACAATTAGATCTCATGAATAGAAACCAACATCAATTAAGTCAAAAACTAATTTAATCCACATAATAATATAAACCTAATGTGCTCTTCATATTCCTAATCCCACTAGAGGGATTAGCCTAACATGATGATGGTAACAAAACCCTTGAATGATCCATCACACATATCCATAGTCTTAAATCCAAATGAAAAATAAAAGAGATGTAAATCTTCCCTAGCAATTCCTTGTAGAGAATCTTCAACACTCATTGATCTCCACCTCTAGCTCTTGAATTCTTGAGATCTCTAAAACCCACATGAAAGGGATGAAGAATGGATGAAGATGGATGAAGATTATGGTGTGAAATGGAAGAAATGGTGTGTGATCTAGGTGTAGGAGTGAAACCCTTGTGTGGAAATATCCAATCTCTCTTCAAATGTTGAACTTGAGGTTATTTATACCCTCTCCAAGTTGGGCCACAAATTAATCATCAACTGGGCTTTTTACATACATTTACAAACATTGGCAGGTGAAAATCTTGATTTTTGGCCCAAAATACCCTTACTCGACTTGGCCTGTCTTACTCGAGTTAGCAGCTCGAGTCGAGCTGCATGTAATGCAACTCGAGCTACACAGCTCGACTCGTGTTGTCAACTCGAGCTCTCGCCTGTTCGGTCGTGTTGCGAGGCTCTGAAACTGATCTGACTTCGGAGGCCCTACTCGACTCGAGTTGCCAAGTCGTGTTGTGACTTGCAAATCGAGTAAGCACACTGTTTGATTTTGAACTCCTGCCCTGCTCCGCCCGACTTGCTACTCGACTTGGAGAGATGCAGCTCGACTCGAGCTGCAAGTCGAATTGGCTCTCCCAAGTCGAGTTGAGCTACTGGACGATTTTGGACAACTTTCGGGCACCTACTCGACTCGAGTTGACAACTCGAGTTGCACCATGCAACTCGAGTTGGGTCTCGTGAGTTTGTTTCTTGCTCGTTTTATCTCCTGACTCCATTTTTGACATGTTTAGGCTCATTCACACACATTTCCATGAAAACACATAACACAACCAAATAACACATGAAATATAGATAAAATAATATGAAAAGACATGCAAAAAGACACTAAAATTTTGATAAAAATAGCAACGATCAAATCCTCCAAACTTAAGGTATTGCTCGTCCTCGAGCAACAGAAATGACAAAACAAGAGGAGTGATTTTCACCTAGCAAAAGGCTAAACGAACATAAACAATAACACATCTTTAGCAATAATAACTACAAATTATGCTAAGCCATCCTACAACATTAAAATCATAACATGAAGAATTAATAAGTTCAATCACAAGAGAATAAAGTGTAATATAGTCCCTTTTTGGTCAAAGCCTCACATAGGTTATCAATGTCACTCAACGCTCTTTAAAGTGGTAAAACAACACTCATCAATCGATTGGTTTGACATGCTATAAGCTTGCTCGTGGACTACATTCACAAACCACCAAAGTTTCAATTAATGATCATAAAGGTCTTTCATTAAGGATGTAATGATAGACTCTTTGGTAGGGTAGGAAGAATATGAATACAAGTGACTAATTAAATGTAAGTAATCGAAGAGATATACTTTCTTCCATTCCTTAATTTATCTTTCTTCCTTTCTCAACTTTGGTAATTACAAGCACTAATCATCAACTTTTCTTAGATTGAGCTTCTTTTGATTCATGCTTCCTTCTTTTGACTTTTAAGTACTTAAACATATGTTGGCACTTTGCTTTTTTTCTTATTTTATGGTTGCATGTCCATTCTTTGTTTGTGCTCTTTTCATCATTTTTCTTGCTTGTTTACCATTTCTTTTTCTTATCTTGTTATTCAATCTATCCTTTCTAGCTACCACCTCCTCAATCACCCACACAAAAGGTATATATATAAAGCTTTAAGTGGATAATCAAGGCTTGTAATGTGCTAAATTCACAAGAAATAGGCTTTAAGGCTCAAAGTGATTGACTAGGGATGATTTCATGGTAGGAAAATATATGGCAATGACTATAATAACAAGGATGACCTTAGATCATTTCACTAATCTCCACAAATCGGGCTTGTTCCTCTAGTCCTTGAGCAAGTTCTAGTTTATCAAACACAACTGATTCACTCATGAAGAAAGACCATGTATGCACGGTTGAGACTCAAATTCTCACAAACTTATGCATTGGACCTTAAGAAACTTATTACACAACATTCATCTCAAAATTGAACAAGTTAAGTAAAACATGTCACAATTTGAAAGTGTAGAAATTTTTAATCATAATTTGTCATCACTTATCACAACAACACGTCATTACTCACATTAAAAAATGACTCACAACATCCCAAAAACAAACCACCAGACATCCCAAGATAAAATTAAAGATACACACAAAATATAAAAATAAGGACTCAACAAACAAGACACAACAAAAACACATAGCATGCAAAAATATAAATTACATCCATCCATAAGAAAATTAATTACACATTCATCCCCATCTTTGATTGAAAATAGAAATTCTAAATTACGAAAGTAAACCTCCCACAAATATAACAAATGAAATAGCAAGTGAATCACAACAATCCAAATCAAAATCACTTCATGTCAAGCAATTAAAAGTTATAAGGTGTAGAGTACTCCCTCAATAGGCATTTGGTAGTGGAAAACGTAAGCTCCGAGCTCCATTCATGCTTCAAATACCCTTCATTCATGCTCAAACACTCAACAAAAATCATTAGCTCAACAATTTCATTAAAAATACGGATTATCATGCACTTCAACACAACCAACCATGCCAAAATCATACCCAAACTCATGAGAAAATTTTTTAAATTGACCCAATTTTACAAGAATCATAATTTAAGTGGTGAGTCACACCACACAGTCTCCCCCCAAACTTAAATCGAAACAAGAGTTGAGAATTAAGTTTGCAAAAAGTGGTGGGATTTACCCTTGTAGTTTCCATCAATGATCTTCTTGTAGAGCAGCATATGCATCCAAACGGATTAAGTTATCTCCACCACATACTAGCCCCCAAACTTAACTCAAGACAAGAGTCGAGAATTAAGTTTGCACAAAGTGGTGAGACATGCCTACTCGAATCCATGAAGCACTTCTCTTTCCTTCAACATGCATTTTCTCACAAACACAATCCACCTACAAAACCAAAACAAACAAGCATCAAAAGATAAAAAGAATGGGTTACCTCATATTTAGCACTAAGTTTAACGTCTTCAAGCCGGACGAAGTGCAAGATCATGGAACCCAAGAGCGATCCTTTACTATTTCTTCCCTCATTTTTACTTTGAGAAATTGTTTGGCTCTTTTCTTTTCCATCAACATGATTTCTCCATTCTTGCTCATAATTATCAAATCATCCAGAAGAATTGTGGATGGAAATGCTTCGTCTCCATAAGGCCAATAAAATTCTCCTTTATCAACCTTCTATTCGATGTCCGAGTCCTCATTCCTACAAATATCAAGCAAAGACAAGTTAAGATTAAAATCTTCAATATAATCATGGAAAAGAAAATTAGAAGATTTAAAAGAGTAAGAATTTTCAAATCCCTGAAGATCATTCGGAGATATGGTTGGAGGCTTGAGGTAAGAATCATCCTTCTTTCTTGCTTTGTTACATAAAAATGTAACACTCTTCGTATGTGAACCCAAAGAAAGTTATCCTCTTTCCACATCAATATGAGCCTTTCCCGTGGCTAAGAATGGTCTTCCCAAGATCATATGTGTTTGAGGATCAACTTTCATCTCCAATACGACAAAATCCATCGGAAAAGTCAACTTCTTCACTTCGAATACTACATCCTCCACCACCCCTAAGGGCTTAATAGTTGATCCATCCGCCACTTGAAGACATGTAGTGGTAGGCTTGAGCTCTCCAATATCCAATTCTTCAAAAAGAGAATGAGGCATAACATTCACACTAGCTCCCAAGTCACACAATGCATTAACAACCTTCTTTTCTTCAACTTCACAAGGGATAATGAACTTTCTCAGATCACCAACTTTCATAGAAGGCTCCTCATGCAATGGTTCATTTTTTTCAACTAGCTTCGCTTTCTTTCTCTCCTCATATTTCTTCTTCAAAGTTTCAACAAACTTTTGAAATTCCTCCATCTTTTCTTTTTTAACAAATCTTTGAGGGTAAGAGATTGGATAAGGAGTAATTGGAATTCTCCAATTATCACGTTCATATTCTTCTTCTTTTTCCTTTTCCTCCTTAGCCTTTTTCCACTTAGGTATATGCTCTTCTTTCCATTTCTTCCTCTTTTCTTCTAACTCAATCTCTACTCTTTTTGCTTCTTCTTTCTCTTTATCCACCTTACAATCCACAAACCTTCTTCAACCAATCTATTCTCTTTCACCTTTATGCACATGCAATGCTCTTTTGGATTTATTTTCGTGGTAGATGAAAAATTTCCTTGTTGGTGTTGGGATCCCACGGAAGAAGCAATTTGCCCCATTTGATACTCAAAAGCACTCATCCCATTGTCGGATTTCTTTTCATTTTCCTCCATTCTAGCCTCAAGCTTAGCCTCCCTCTTTTCCATTTAAGATTCAAGCTTAGCATCTCTCTTTTCCATATAAGTCCTTGTATCTTTCATGAATGCTAGCAATGTCTCTTCCAATGATGATTTACCTTCTTCATTGGGCAGCTTAGCACTCAGATCCAATCCTTGAGGAAGTACCACGGCAGATTGAGTATTGGAGTAAGAAAGATTTTCATGCTTCCTCGGATCTTGATAATTTCCTCCACTAGATTGATTAAAATTATTCCCCCGAGCTTGCCCTTGATATCCTTCTTGAAAATTACCTTGGTTAGAAGGATAATTACCTTGGAAATTCCCTTGGTAATTTCTCCTATCTAAATAGGCAACATCCTCTACAACTTGCATAACATTGCTCTCATCATTCAACTTAAAACTTGTACTTTCCCCTTGACTCACTCCTTGAGTGATCAAATTCAAGTGCTTTGTTAAAGCATGGATGCCCTCATTAAATTCTTTCATTCCTTCACTTTGAAACACATCACTCTTCACTTTATTAACACTTTCCACTTGAGCTACCTTTCCGAATGCATAACCTCTCATTACTCTCTCGGAAGGCCATTGATAAGCATTCATTGCAATATTTTCAAAATTTCCATAGCTTTCATAGCATCCACTCCAAATATAGACCCTCCAGATGAGGCATCTACATGCATCCGATTTTGTTGACTCAACCCTTGATAAAAGAAAGTCACTTGTTGATTCTCTTGAAAATCATGTTGAGGACACTTTCATAGCATCTCTTTGTAGCGTTTCCATGCTTCATAAAAATTCTCATCCGGTAGTTGCCTAAATTGAGTGATAAGTCTTTTCATTTGGAGAGTCTTCGAAGGAGGAAAGTACTTGTGTAGGAACCTTTGCTCAAGATCTTACCATGTATTACAACTTCCCAATGGAATTGTATTGTACTATGCTTTAGCCTTGTCTCTTAAAGAAAAAGATAACAACCTCATTCGAATAGCATCTTCCGACACTCCATTCATCTTGACGGTATTTTCAACTTCCAAGAAAGTAGCTAGATGAGCGTTCGGGTCTTCAAGAGGACCTCCCCCAAACTGATTTGCTTTGACCATATTGATCAATTCGGTCTTAATTTCAAAATTGTTGGCTTGAACTGGAGGAACCATATTGTGCATGGCTCTCGGTTGGAAGTAATCCCGAATTGCTCTAGGCCTTTGCCTCTCTTGAGGTATTTGCACATTTTCTTGCATAGCTTGGTTATTTAACATATTGACCATTTCTAGGACATTTCTACGAACATGTGGTTGTGTATCTTGTTGTTGGAGTATCCTTTGAGCTTCTTGATTGGCAAGCAATTGCATATACTCTTGATTTTGAGCAATGAAATTTCTAAACCTCTCCGCTTGATTCTCTTGCCCTCCTTCTTGTACCCCCCTTTGATCTTGTAATAGAACTTGGGGTGGGTTATGATTAATATTATCTCCATGTTGATTCTCCATTTTTGTTACTTTTTTAGCTTTCCGTCTCTCTCGTTTCCTTTGTCGTGCGGTCTTTTCTATCTCCAAATTCAAAGGAATAATCGATTGATTTCCCTTTGATCTTGTGATCATAAAACACCTACGAAAATTCAAAGAGTGAGACCACAACAAAAATAGTAAATAAGACAAAATAAGAAGTATCCTTATCAAGAACAACTAAAACAATAACACAGTACTCGACTAATCCGTTAAACTCCCCTTTGGCAAGAGCGCCAATTTCTTGTTTGAATATTTGATGCTCACGAGCAAGAATACTCGATCGTTGTAATAATATATCCCAAGAAATAAAATTATCGAATCCACAAAGGAGTTAGGTTTGGATTAGTAAAATATGTGAGCTCATGTTTATGTCGTTTTTGTAAGGATAATAGGGGTTTTGAGTTTGAAATAAACAAATAAAGCAAGTAGCAAGTAAATAAAATAGCAATTAAGAGAAATGACAAGTAATTTGATTAACGAGAAAAGAGAATAGGTGCTAAAGTTCAAGTATGGAAAAACATAGGATTAGAAACATCCAAGCACATTCAATTCATATTATCATGCAAAGGGAATTCAATTCAATTGATGTAGATTAAGGGTGATCACGATGGTATCCTAAGCTCCCTTTTGGGTTACAAAGGTTGTTGATCCACTTAAGACTCCCAAAAGCACTTAAGATCAAAGCCCAACATTAACCTCTTCTATCTAGGTACTAATTAATTCTCAATTCTCCCATCAAAGGTACTAAATAGGATTAACTCTCCCTTTATGTGCACTAAAGCTAACGAATAGTAGATCCCATGAATAGAAATCAACATCAATTAAGTCAAAAACTAATTTAATCCACATAATAATATAAACCTAGTGTGCTCTTCATATTCCTAATCTCACTAGAGGGATTAGCCTAACATGATGATGGTAACAAAACCCTTGAATGATCTATTACATATATCCATAGTCTTAAATCCAAATCAAAAACAAAAGAGATGTAAATCTTCCCTAGCAATTTCTTGTAGAGAATCTTCAACACTCATTGATCTCCATCTCTAGCTCTTGAATTCTTGATATCTCTAACACCCACATGAAAGGGATGAAGAATGGATGAAGATGGATGAAGATTATGGTGTGAAATGGTGTGTGATCTAGGTGTAGGAATGAAACCCTTGTGTGGAAATATTCAATCTCTCTTCAAATGTTGAACTTGAGGCTATTTATACCCTCTCCAAGTTGGGCCACGAATTAATTATCAACAGGGCTTTTTACACACACTTACACACATGGCAGGTGAAAATCCAGATTTTTGGCCCAAAATGCCCTTACTCGACTTGGCCTGTCTTACTCGAGTTAGCAGATCGAGTCGAGCTACATGTAATGCAACTCGAGCTACACAGCTCGACTCGTGTCGTCAACTCGAGCTCTCGCTTGTTTGGTTGTGTTGCGAGGCTCTGAAATTGATCTGACTCCGGAGGCCCTACTCGACTCGAGTTGCCAAGTTGTGTTGCGACTTGCAACTCGAGTAAGCACACTGTATGATTTTGAACTCCTGCCCTTCTCCGTACAACTTGCTACTCGACTTGGAGACGTAGCTTGACTCGATCTACAAGTCGAGTTGAGCTACTGGACAATTCTGGACAACTTTCGGGCACCTACTCGACTTGAGTTGACAACTCGAGTTGCACCATGCAGCTCGAGTTAGGTCCCGTGAGTTCGTTTCTTGCTCGTTTCAGCTCCCAACTCCATTTTTGATCGGTTTTTAACATGTTTAGACTCATTCACACACATTTTCATGAAAACACATAACACAACGAAATAACACATGAAATATAGATAAAATAATATAAAAAGACATGCAAAAAGACACTAAAATCTAGGTGAAAATAACAACGATCAAAAAGCGATGTGAAATGTGTGCTATCTGATGTCTTTAAGTGGATATGCATCATAAATAAACCGATATTTAATGTTTAAAAACTGATGTCTTTTCTAATAAAAAACATCGATTTTTAGTCTATGTCTAACTACCCAACTGATGTCGATTAGTGTTAAGACATCAGTAAATAGGCGATGTCTAAAGTGTCATCACCGATGTATTTCCGTTAAAAGACATCGTTATAACTAATGTCTTTTATGTGAATACCGATGTCTTTATATTAAAAGACATTGGTCGATAACCGATGTCAAAGAGTGCAACCGATGTCAAAGACTGTAACCAATGTCTATATAAAGGAAAAGACATCAGCTAAAAACCAATGTCTATCAGCGCCCACTTTTAATATCGGGGGCTTCAACATCGGCTATTTGGTGAAATAGACATCGATTTTTAACCGATGTCTATCAGCGATTTTGGTGTAGTGATATGTATGTTTCACATGGGATAATCCTTTTTGTATTTTATTGTACATCTATATCTCTATCTATATCTATATCTATCTATATATATATAAAAGCACATGTGGTCAACCTCTTTTTTCCGCTCAAACGTTTTAGTCAAAATCTCTTCCCTATTTCTCATATCTCTTAATTTCTCTTTAATTTTTCGCATTCACGTTAGATATTGGGTTTCCTATTTTATATCAGTGACATATATAATAGTATTTCTCAGGAGTAAATTGAGGCATGAATTAATTTCTTTATTTCTTTTTATAAGATGATAATATTTCAATAGATGGTCTAATATAATTATATATATATATATATATATATATATATATATATATATATATATATATATATAAATGAATCGTCTTGAAATGTATGTGTATATTTTCCATTATTTAGGTGTAGAGTGATTTCTATTTTTAATTTAGGTAACAATATTAAATTTTACGTTTTTTTAAATACTATCAATATTTTTTTGGAAGGACTATCAATTTGTTAAGATATATTCAGGAATATATATATATATATATATAGTCACCTAAAGTCAACTTTTTTCCCCTCAAAATTAATTGAGTCAAAATCTCTTTTCAATTTCTCACATATTCTCAATTTCTCACCATTAATTTTAGTATGAATTCCAATAATACATTTATTCAAATCTTCCTTTTATAAATTCATTAGGAAATCAATTAATTGCATTTATGTATCCATAAAATAATCATCACTCGCAATTTTTACATTAATTTCATTTCTACTCTCATTTAGAAACCCTAAAAGAGAAGCAATGTAATTTTATCGTCATTGATTTCATTACGTTGGTCAGTGAAAAGACATAATTTTCTTATTTATCTTCGATTTTGGTTTTTATTTTTGTATGCTTATTATTATTTTTTTAATCAATTATCCTATTTAAATTTGTTTCAATTTAATTATCACAACATTGATTTTCGCCTATTTCTCTATAGTCCATTTGGGTAGAATGATTTCAAATTGCATAGGATGTAGATTAGCAACAAAATACCAAAGTACTTTGGCTTCTTATGCAATGACAATTAATGAAAGTAAGAGTTAATTATTTAAAAATTTTGGGTTATATTTAAAAATAAGGTTAAGTAAACATTATTTGGAATTGTTTATAACATAAAATTACGTAATGAAATATAAATATTAATAAAAATTTTAAAATTGTTGGTTTTTTACAATTACATTAATTTATTATACATGAAAAATGAATAATGGTCGTATAATGTCGATTAAACTAAAACTACATTAATTAATATATATATATACTCCCTCCGTCCCAGGTTAAGATGGTCATTTTACCATTTTGGTTGTCCCACCCAAAGAGTCTCATTTTCTTTTTTGGACACATGGGACCCACCCACACCCACTAATACAATTAAAACATGGGGCCCCCACGCCCACTAATACAACTACCCACTATACATTAAATAATAATACTCCTTAATCCACGTGCCCAAAAGCAAATGAGACTCTTAACCTGGGACGGAGGGAGTATATATATTCTCTTCGTCCCTTTCTAATAGTTATATTTGCTTTTTGTACGGGGATTAAAAAATTTAGTATTTTAATACTATATATTGGCGTAAGAGAAATAATATTTTAATGTATATTAGATGATTGTATTAATGTGGCGGATTGGTTCCATTGAGATATTTTAATTAATTAATTGTGTAGATCACATACACAAAAAGAAAAAGTAACCATTAGAATGAAATACCCAATTTAAAAATATGTAATTATTAGGACGAAACGAAGGAAGTAGGTAATTATATGTGTGATTATGTGTTCACGATATATATATATATATATATATATATATATATATATATATATATATATATATATATATATATATATATATATATATATATATATATATATATATATATATATATATATATATATAATTTTATTTTTTAAAAATCTATAAAATGCTTGTACTTATAATATATCAAGAGAAGAAGGAATTGAAGAGATGAGAAACTGGTATAAGTGAGGTCACTTGTGCACGGAAGATTTTATTTATTAATTCAGAGCAAGTATTTTAATAACGTTTTATATTTTTATGATTAGTTCTCATTTTTTAATAAAAAAAAATTACTCCATTTTATTTTCATTTATTCAATAAATTATTCATAAAAATTTTAATTGCAAAAATATAAATTTAAATAAATTATATATAATTTTTTTTTATTAAAAATACTATAAATTTTAATGTATACGGTTAAAAACATTTATTCCGTCCCATAGTGTAATCACAAAATTTTGCCATTAAAATTGTTAAATTACTTCGTCACTGAAACAGTCAATGTCATCGAATTTTTCTCGTCAAATATTATACGGACTTGTGACTGAGATCACCTATGCCACCCCATATTTCATCACATGTTATATGGGATGGGATAGGTGACATGTGTCTCATTTCACATCATATAACATGTGATGAAACATGGGGTGACACAGGAAAATTGAATTGACGTACTTGTATGTTGTAATAATATTTTTAAGGTTAATCGTACACTCATTTTCTGAAAAACAAAAGAGAGAGATAATTTGTTTGACTAATTTTTTGTTCACCAAACCCGCAGAATTATAATCCATAATTTTACTTATTATTATAATTATTTATTTATATATTTCACATTTTCATTTTCCCTAAAATTTTTAATCAGTTAATGAATGTCCCCTGAAATAAAATAGTTAATCTATTATTTTTATTTTTATGAAATATTTTAACTTTATATTAAATTAATATACATAGAATTGAAGAGTTTTATATGTAAAATAAGAGAAGGACTAGGGTACAACCGATTGTACCAATTGAATTGGTACAACCTTGATTCTCATCCTTCTTGATTAATTCCTGCTCCTTCATTAATGTTTTTTATTTTATTTTTAAATTTATTTTATTTAAATGACTATTATACCCTAAACCCTAGGGATAAATTATACCCTAAACCACAAGGGGTAAAATTATAATTATACCCTAAATCCTAGGGATAAATTATACCCTAAACCACAAGGATAAAATTATAATTATACCCTAAACCCTAGGGATAAATTATACCCTAAACCACAAGGTAAAATTACAATTATACCCTAAACCCTAGGGATAAATTATACCCTAAACCACAAACCTTAGGGATAAATTATATCTCTAAAATTAAATTAAAAAAATTAAAAATAATAATAATAATAATAAAACACAACAGTTTAAAAAAAACACACACTGAAGGTGAAGGAAGGAGATTGTATAGGGAGTTGTACCAATTGGAGATTGTATATAAGTTTTTGTCGTAAAATAATATTAATTAATATAAGAAAGTAAATGAATATTAGATAGAAAGAGAAGGAAAGAAAAAACTTAATTAATTAATTAATTAAAGAAAAAAAATAGGTGAATTGAGGATTAATTATATACATGATTTATAAGGATGATTTTTAAATGTTAAGTAATCCATGAATTTTGAAAATAAAAACTTCGTTTTCAAAATGCAAATCATATACTATATATATAGCTTTAAGGATTTTTTTTTCTTTTCAACTCATAAAATATCATGAAATAAATATAACGCCATAAAGTAATGATAAATATTCCTAAGTTACTTAAATTAATAGAAATTAATGTTGATTATATAATGTTTCATTTGTTCAACCACCGAATTTTTTTTTTTTTTATAATTCCGATTAGTTTTTATATTTTTATTAAAATTCTGAGCATAACTAGGTAAACTTGGAGTATAATGATCTTAAGTCATTAAATTATGATGTAGTAATTAAAAATTTTATATTAAATTTTAAAAAATAAAAATTATAACTATACTCTAATATTTGTATCATCTAAACTTTAAGAATGCATCCATAATCACCCCAATTTTTTTTTTGGTATATTTAATGTTAGTCTTTTAATTAAATATTAAATGAGAGTGATCATCTGACAATATGAGTTATGATTGCGGATGAGTTATATGATTTTGAAAGTGACTATATTTATTAGTCAAATGACTCAAATAAACGCCCCACCTAATTTAATCAGGTGCTATTCGTTTTCTATAATTTAAAAACTATAAAGTATTAAAATTAGGGTTCGAATCTCCTATTATATTTTGATATTATATTTTCTGTTACAAACTGTTGGATGATTAACACGTAGGATAAGCTATTCTATACCCTACCAATCAACCCTAAAGGGAAATGTTGAAATTTTCCTCTCCGCATACGTGTCACTCATCTAACGCGTGTAACAGGAGATGTAACACTAAAATGTAACAGGACATCCAAGATCTTAAAATTCGGTTCGAATCTCCTGTTACATTTTGGTGTTACTGTAAGCAATTAAAATTTACGCTCTAATTAATTGACGAAACGTGGATTTTATTGATTAAATATTAATTTATTTTGGAATTTAAATAAATTAATTCCTAAAAAATAAATTAATAAATAATTGATAATTAATTTGAGCCCAACAAATTAAATGAGCTTGAATTAAATGAGGTCTGACTCATGTCAATTAAGCCCAAGTCAAATGAGATCTGACCCAAGTCAAATAAGCCCAGGAAAATTAAATCAGGCTCAAGTCAAATAAACTCAATTATGGTCCAAGCAAGCTGGAGCCCAAGCCCGTAGAATAGGCCCAAATAGCCTGGAGCTCTCTTCTCACATATAAAAAGGGGTCTCCTCCATTCATTCTAGACAGACACACACATAGACACATTCAAGCAGCCGAAGACGAGATACTCCTGAAGAGATCGAGAACACGAGCAGCGCTTCCTCAAATCTTCAAATCTTCGAAGCTTCAAGCGAAGAACGAACGAAGATCTTCAAGCGATCTTCAAATCTTCGGAGTTCCAAGTGAAGAACGTTCGAGGTTCTTCAATTCTTCAAGCTCAATACCTTAGAGGATCTTCAAGACTTCAAGCGATCTTCGAATCTTCAAGCCTTCAAGCTCAAGAACTTCGAGGATCTTCAAGTCTTCAAGTTAGGGACCTTCAAGCAATCTTTGAGTCTTCAAAGTCTTCAAAGTTTCAAGCGAGGATCTTCAAGTCTTCAAGATCTTCAAAGCTTCAAGCGAAGAACAAGCCCCCAAAGCTTCAAACTCAAGATCTTAAACAAAACTTCAAGTCTTCAAACCTCCAAAGCTTCAAGTTTAAGATCTCCAAAGTATCTTCAAGCTTCAAGTCAAGAACAACCACTAATCCGGGATCAAGGCTCCAAGTCCCCCAGATCAAGTGTTCTTCGTGGAAAGCTCTCAGTCAACGTTCAATTCGAACAAAGGTTCAACACCTCCGGGTCAACGTTCAAGGCTACACACCCGAGCTCGGACAAGCTTCGTTTGAAGATCCAGCTCAACAAACACGCTGTCAATACAGTCAGTGTACACTCCAGTCAAAGTCAACACACAAGTCAAGTCAAAACCAAATTGGTTCGAGAGAAGAATCAGAGGATTGATTAGAGATTGTAACCCGTTTACATATTCTCCAAATTAAATCTATCTGAAATTATTTTTGTACTCAATTTTTATTTATTTTATTATAAATACAAAATTTGTTGTTACAGTTACATCTCCTATTACAAACCGTTGGATAATTGACACGTAAGATATGCTATTCTATACCCTAACAATCAACCCTAAGAAAAAATGTTGAGAACAACGAAATATTCCCTTTGTCTTAATATGATTAATGTTTTCATTTCATGATCATGTCTGAAGTTTAGAATTATCTTTTTTTTTATAATCATTGTATCATGTATAAATTTTAAAATATACTCCGTATGTAATAAAAAATCGTATAAATCGAGATATATTAGCAATCATACATATTTCACCTAGTTATTGTAGTCTATTTTATAATCTATTAAAAATATTTAAATTTATGAGAATACAATTAGTTTAATTAGTAATATACGAATTATGAAGGAAAAGAAATTTCATTTCAAAGAAGAAACTGAAAATCATATTATTATTTTTTAATTTAAACACTTATTCAGCTCATAAAAAAACGAATCAATAATAATAGAAAAACCAATAAACTAATTGTGTCGACTTAATCTTGGAAGGGCTTAAACAAGTCAATACGCCATCGTTTTGTCGGCGCAAAGAAAATTAATGAAACTGTGCGTGCAGCTTCTCAACAATCGACTCATCAACTCGGAAGGCCTTCGTCAAAACGTCGTCGTTTATCCGAGGATCCGACCCGAATACAGCGTTAGCAATGGCGATCACACCCGGATTCTGGCTGCTCAAGAATGCTATGGTGACGGCGTTTTTGTACCCGACATTCTGCTGGAAATGGATCAACCCGAACGGGAAAGTGAACACGTCGCCCTTCTGAAGCACCTTCGAAATCAGCCTGTTCTCCGGATCTGACGTCACGAACCCGACCAACACCGTCCCTTCCAGCACCGTCAACACCTCGGAGGCGCGAGGGTGGCGGTGGGGTGGCACCACTCCCCGTGGAGCGTAGTCGACTCTCACGGTGGAGATGCCGAGGGTGTTGAGGCCCGGGATTTCGGCCACCGTCGGTCGGTTTATGAATGTGCCGAGAGGATTGGAGGTGTTTCCGGCGATATGAAGGCCTCGGAAAAGGAAGTGCTCCGCAGTGACTTGGGTCGGGTCCATGCAAGCGAACCCGTTTACTCTCACTGCATGGATATATGTATATCAGTATCAAAGTTTAACAAAATAAATTATGGAGTAATTAAAATCTTGAGACATTAATTAAATTAAGCTAATGCTAAATTCAAGACCTATAACTATCATTTGGAGACCTATTGAGTTTTTTTTTTAAATTATGGAGTAAAAAACTAAAAATTTAGGGCATGAATTTATCACATATTGTCTCATATTTTATTAATTCAAAGCCTGAGCTCAGGTCCTGAATTGACAATTTTGTATAATTAAGATCTCTGATTGATACAAAAAATAATTTAGGCCGCGAATTGATAGTTTATTTATTTTCGGCTTTAAATCGATAAAAGTACTTTAATTCGTACCTGGGCTACCACAGTACAACTTATTACAGCAATAAAACTTAGGAATAATTTCATTAAATTTGCCATATTTTATGAATCTTAAATATGGTCCAAATTTGAATGATTACAATGAAGATAAATAATGGAGTACTAGAACTGCGTATATATAGTCATGAGAGGTGTGGAAGAATTAAAGACCAAGTCACTGGAGACTCTGCCGTTTGATATGCATCTATCCAGTGTTATCCTTCCAAAATTCAAAACTAATAATAATATAAAATTTAAAACAAGAAATAATAAATAATCAATACTCCATATAGAAGTAGAAAAATGGATATATATTAATGTGTGATTTTTTCTATTAGACATAGTCACCTTATAATTAATTACGTATTCTATGTGATCGGACAAGATCTTCTATATATAATACATTTTGTCATTGAATCTATAATCTCTTGTTTCAAAGTATAAATGTAGGAGATTGATAATATATACTTTAATCAAAAGAAAAATACAAATCAAAGAACAAATTTATTTTTCTCGTATGTCACTCATCAACGTGATGTAACATAAAAATGTACTAAGATCAGATCAATGTGATGGGGAGTTATTCGTATATATGATAAAGTCATTACGATGTAACATCAAATTTGTTAATGTTAACGATCATGCATTTTAATTCTGATAGAATCAATTTTGTCTGACTATGTCAAAGAATATAAGTACTGGCAAAAACAATAAACAAATATATATAATTAGTTTTTAATCGAAGATTATGACTGATTCTAGTCTGCTTGTGTGCATCCTGACATAATATAATTTAAAAAATGGGTGATTAATGTATAGATTAGTATTGTAAATAATGCTAATTTTATTTAATTACGCGAAGTTGGGTTATGGAATAATATTTAGGGTGACAGCATGCATGCATGGCCAATTCAAATTAATGTAGGATAAGGGATGAATAATAAATTGCTTAAGTTTGACCTTGTCATCATGAGACGACGTCGTTCTCTTTTTAGTAATTCTTAATTTCCACTAGTTTTTTTAATTCATGTATGTATTGTGTATTTGGTGAATTTAGTTGCAAAAATTTTTGACTAATTCAATTTCAAAATTTCAAAGGAAGGCCGGCCATATTCTGTTATTTTTGTTTTTATTTGATGAAAATAACCAAATAAATTCTTTTTAAGCCGTAGATCGTAATCATGCCAGTATTTGTGTCAACTAACGTTGACTCAATGAGCAGTAGCAAATTTGATGTGAAATCATTTTTACAAATGAATAAAGAGTGATAAAATTTTTAGATTAAATGATATAGTCTATTATATATGGAAAAGCAATAGGGAAAAACATTCCGTAAACGAATGAAAGAAATATTGTTAGAGTGACTCGATTAATTATTAAACGAAACATTTCTCTATCAGCTTAAGCTTTTGAATGAGGTGATCGTTTAACATGGTATCAGACCTCATGGTTAACAAAGGTCTAGGGTTCAAACCTCGCCGCCGCTCATTTATGAAAAAATTCCACATGCAAGGCTTGAGGCAAATTTCCGCGCCTGCATGTGAGGGCACGTGTTAGAGTGACTCGATTAAGTATTAAACGATACATTTCTCTATCAGCTTAAACTTTTAGATGGGATGATCGTTTAACAAATATTCCTTAAAATGAAGAAAAAGTGATGCATTTTACAAGAGTATTTGACTATTGAAAAATTATGCGTATAAGATAGTTTCGTACAAATATTTATCATGAACAATATTGATTTACTAATAAATATATAATAGAGAGATACTTCTTTACACATTTTTCTTTGGAATGAGTAACATTATTCTTCTTGAAAAAAATAATACTTTATCATACAGAAAGACAGAAGATCACTATACACAAGACAATTCGTGAACCATAACACACCATATATGTGAAAATAATAATAAGGGAATAAATTCTATTATTAATTTATTTTTAAAACGACATTATCATTTTTATATTTTTTTAAATAAGCAGTACTAATATTTTTGAGTTAATCATGCATGCATGTAATAATGATTATTTAATTTAACAAGTATAAATATTAATTTAAGAGAATCCATATATACCATGAAATGATGTACTGTTTTGACTCATTTATAAGCTGGCGATTTTTGTTAAGTTAATCCCTTTGTCCGATGCACTGAACCTATCCGATGAAATGACCGGCTGATATATTATACTCACTCACTTCGACTTGACACGATTGAAGATAGAAAAAAATTGTAATTTTTTAGGTTATTATTTTATATTTTGGTAATATGATTTTTATTTTATTTTATATTTTATGCACTGGTATTCAATCCGTAAATCGATTAATTTGAGGGAGGCCTGAAACCATCAATCACTAGTGGGGACCCTCAATTTAAAGCCATAACTTTGCTCATTGTATGGACAAGTCTCACAATTGTTAGTTGCACCTGCGATTTCAAATTTGAGACTTTAATGAATTCACCCTAAGACGTTTCAAGCACCCAGCGTTTTTTGTTACTATAACTCAAAAAAAACAAAAAACAAAAAAAACTTTTATTCCACTAAAAGAAATTCCTTTTGTAGTTGAGATGAAATGAAACGAATTAAAGCCCAAATGCTTGTTTTATTGCATTGTAAAAATGGGCTTTAGCTGATGGGTAAGACCGAACTCTTTTCAGTTTTGGGCCAATACTAATAAGCAAGCCCAAATTTCTTTGGAATAAATTTACATTTTTTCAATAAATTATTAAGACTAAAAAAAGAAAAAAGGAATATTTAGAAAAGCTGAAAAATGTATAAACTATCCATTCGTGAATTGAATTACTTTTAGAACCATGAAATAATATAAAACTATTAGTTTATAATCTAAATCTGTCACATATTAGTTTATAAACCTTAATTGATAGTTTTGTAGTATATTTTAAACTCTAAATTAATAGAAAAAATAATTAAAACTCTGAATTGTTTACTTGTTTTTCAAATCTTGAATGGAAAAAAAAACACCAATGGGTGATGTTTGGTTTGGAGTTATATGGAATTTAAAAACTATGAATAGTGTGTTCTATGTTTTTTTGAGTAGGATAAGTTTTAACTTTATGCCAAATTAATGTATTAATTTATTTAAAAAGTTAAATGAGAGAGGAGAGATAAAGAGAAAAAATATATTAATTGAATAGAGAGAATGTAGTAGATATATATAGGGGTGATTTTTAAAATTTGAAAGTGAGTTTTGAAAATCAAAACTTGAGTTTTGATGCACGGTGAAAAAAAATTAGAATATAGTAATGTTTAGTTATAAATTTAATTTTAATTATTTTATTTGAATTAATAGTTAAATTTAAGAGTCTTGTGGTGTACCCGATGCACTAGTAAGATCTAATCCATTAAATTTTAAAAAAAAAATCATCCTCACCCTTAAATTCTAACCAATAACTAACATTAAATTTAAGTAATTACCAATATATCCTAAACTAAAACTATTAATTT
The DNA here is from genome assembly GCA_023678885.1 of Pogostemon cablin. Taxonomy (NCBI): domain Eukaryota; kingdom Viridiplantae; phylum Streptophyta; class Magnoliopsida; order Lamiales; family Lamiaceae; genus Pogostemon; species Pogostemon cablin. Next base: position 12,384,691 of record CM042962.1, on the reverse strand, counting down.
ATGGATGCACTTGTGCACCTCAAAATTACCCTAACTTTAAATAAAAATTTTGATTTGAAATTATTCAGTTCCATAGCAGGCAGTTTAACTGAAAAAAGTTAATTCCACATGCAAATATGCAATGCCTTCAATTTTTTTGAAGGCACGCCATTGATTTCGCCCTCTCTTGCCCCCAGTTTTTCTCCTCTGTTTCTGTCCCTCAGATTTCTCTATCTAATCCTATAATCCTCCAAATCTGAATTTGGTTCTCATTTTTCTGCTGCTAATTCATTTTATTCGAGCACGGAGAGGATCGAATCCGCTCAAAGCATTTGGAGAAGTAGCCAATTTGTTTTGATTTGAAATATTGTTTCGGTTGGCACTGTCTCTAAGGTTGATTTTCATCGATTTTGTGGTTTATTCTTCGTTTTGTGTATTCATTCTATTAAATTATTTCGATTTGTGAGTTATGGTGAGGTATGGGACTGTTAGAGGATGAATGTGTGTTGGATATTAATGCTATTGTTTATTTTGGTACTCAATGCAAGGATTTTCCCATCCTTCGACTGTGCTTTATCTGCTAGTTACATAGTTTGAATCTTTAGGTTTGGATTTGACTTTTGAATTTTGATTTGCTTCTGGATCTTGATTGATAGGTGCCAAGATGGTCGACGAGACGTTTAAGGTGGATTTAAGCAAACCACTTGTGTTTCAGGTCAAATTCTCTGCATTTTTATGAATTTTAATATTATCAAATTGCTCAAATTGGTGCAGAGAGAGAGAGTTGATATTGTTCATTCTTCCTGTTGGATATTATTATACTTTGAGTTAGAGAGCAACTGAGTGATTAAATTGAATGCTTTATGTGATTGATATGCATTGATTGAATTGAGAAACTGGAGAATGCATAAGAGCTAGATTAGAAAATGGTTGCACCTTTTTACTGAAGATTGTGATAAATCGACTAATTTTTGCGAACTACTTAAGAAATGTTGATGAATCTTGAGCTGTTGTACCTTCATCCATGATTTTTTAGCTCCATCGTTATCTATTGGTTTTATAGGTCGGCCATCTTGGAGAAGCTTACGATGAATGGGTTCACAAACCTATTGTTAGCAAAGAGACCCCTCGATTTTTTGAGAGTGACTTATTAGAGGTACATTATCCAAATTCTGTGTCTTTGAAATTAAGAAATACATGTTAGGATTATATGTTTGTTGTAACCTAGTTATCTGATCCAGTGGAGTGAGTCTTATTTTTATTTGAATTGTCATGTAGCAATGTAGTTCTGATATTCACAAGTCATGGCCATCAATAGTGCTTATACAAATATTATCATGTCGTGATGAATTGATGATGCAGCATAATTATACTGATTCTTGGTGATGATTCCGTTAAAATTAACAAACATTTGTTGCTAGAAGTGAGTTGTTTTCTGTCACTATTTCAAATGGTTGTTTTCTCACTATACATTAATGTGGAATAGTTATTTACACGCACTCCCTGGTGGGCAATTCCTCTCGTCTGGTTACCCGTTGTGTGCTGGTTTGTCTCATCATCAGTGAAGGCTGGACTTCCGTCTTACCATGTAGAAGCAGCAGTGGTTGGTGGTATCTTTCTATGGACATTAATTGAGTACACTTTGCATCGGTTCCTTTTTCACATGAAAACAACAACATATTGGTTCGTCATCATCTTGTTTATCTCCCTTCAGCTTAATATGTGATAACAAGGAAATACACGCTGATAATCTGGTAATTATGCACAGGGCAAACACACTTCATTACCTTCTTCACGGTTGCCATCACAAGCACCCAATGGACAGTCTCCGACTTGTTTTTCCTCCTGCCGCAGCAGCAATTCTAGCCTTTCCAGTATGCAGAATTTTCAATTAGATTATGAAACTTACTACTTATCCTTTGATGACCCTTGTATCTCTATTGTATCAGTTGTGGAATATGATCAAGCTTCTTGCTCCCGCATCCTATTCCCCTGCTGTGGGTGGAGGTCTCTTCTTGGGATATGTCATGTACGATTGCACCCACTACTACCTCCACCACGGGAAACCATTGAAAGGTCTAACTCATGAACTCAAGGTACATAAACCACCTTGCACTAGTACTACTGTTATCTATCATTGAATTTGATCATGCAAAAGAATTCTGTTTAGTCACCACAACTCAAGTTTCACGTTCTTTGGACATCTTTACCCTTTTCGCCTTAGACAGATCATTCATCAGAAACCAAGCAATGCACTGCTTTAAAATTGTGGCTAAACAACTGTTTTCTTCTCTGTCGTCTAACTTTTGGGTGTTGCGAATTGTAGAGAAACCATATGGAGCATCACTTCAGAATTCAAGACAAGGGATTTGGAATCACTTCAACATTGTGGGACAGGGTGTTTGGGACAGTTTCTGAAAGAAATACCAAGAAATTTAGCTGAAGTGTGATTTTCTAACATTGTTTAGCAAAGTCGAAGAGTGCTGAAGTTTTAAAGTTGTAGTGTAAGGATGGCAAAGCTCTCATTCTATTTGAATTTTGAATATGTTTGGTAGCATCTATTCTGATTCTCCTTCTACCCATTCAATTTTTGTACCCAAACTTCCATATCAGCTCCCGCAATTATACGTGCAATTTTTTTCGTTGTAAATAAATACTTCCTCCGTCCCAAGAAAGTTTGCACACCATTTTCCGGCACGGAGATTAAGAAAGTGATAACTTTTAGGGGTATTATGGTAATTTTTGGTAATAAATAAATGATAAAGTATGTTAGATGTGTTAGATAAGGGTGATTTTTTTGTAAATAAAGTGTATGAAGAAGGGTGATTGTGTTTGACTTTTTGCTTTTTTAGGAATGTGCAAACTTTTGTGGGACAACCCAAAATGAAAAGTGTGTCATCTGAAATGGGACGGAGAGAGTACGTCCTTTTGGGTTGGTCCAAATATCAATTTTATCATTTAGGATTCCAATTTAAAAATATTCATTTTTTCTTTTTAGTAGAACGGGTCACACAATAATAATTCTCATAATTCCACACGTGCAAAAAACAGACGTTTGCTTTTGAAATACGTTTGCTTTTGAAATGGTGGGAAGGATTACTAGTCGGGACTTTTATTTGTTGGTGCATACTAATATTATAATTTTTTCTTAATTATAGTTTATGTTTAGAGCTGATTATGCTAGAATGATAAAATCTGATAATATGAAGTTGCATTGCACATAATTTCTAAATATTTATTTAAAGTACTTTACTATAGGAAGTGACTAGTATGTAATCGCGTAGCATGGTTATTAAATTTTTATTTGTTACATATAAATTTAGAGGAGACTATTTGCACCTCCATAACTACTATATGAACCCTAATTACTAAATATATCTCATTAAAATTACAATAAACAAGTACTCCCTTCGTCCCATGCTAAGAGGGTCATTTTTTCATTTTGGTCGTCCAACCCAAAGAATCCCTTTTCATTTTTTACACACATGGGACCCACACACCCCCTCTAATACAATTAAATGTTGGGACCCACACTCCTACTAATACAAATACCCACTACACATTAAATAATAATACTCTTTAATCTACGTACAAAAAAATAAATGATCCTCTTAAGGAGGGACGGATGGAGTATCAATTACTAAACGTAACCCATATATGATCATTTTACCCTTTTATTTAAAATTAAATATCTCCAACTCTCCTCTCCGTCTTCTCAAAAACGCCAACCCAGTAGCTACATTCTTCTTTCCTCTGGTAAGAAAGTTAACAAACTCATAATCTTTTTAAACAATGATTTCTCTCTTTCATCTCATGCTTATCCTTCCACTATTTTCTTTCTCACACAACATCCACTCAGTTGCCGTTGGTGATGCACTGATGCCATGCGGTTCACCATGATGTGCATGTGCATCATTGGGATGCCCGTGGATGTTCACGCTAAAGATGGCTCCATTTATTCTGGAATCTTTCACACCGCCTATGTGAAGGGGTTTTCTTTATTGTTTCAATCTTCTAGGATTTTAGTCTGCTAATTGTGACCGAGAAATTATTGTTGCTTTTTTGGTTTTTGATGGATATGAATCCTCAAATCTTAGGGTGGTGTCTGATCTTTGATTTTCTCTGATCCTGCTGCTTTAATTTCTCGTTTTAGTTTTATTTATGTTATAGTCTATTGATTTCATTTTAATTAGTTGATGATTCATTGTTGGCAATGTGGTTTAAGCTGTAACCCAGTTTGTAGTGCAGCAGTACGGTGGCGCTGGATTTTCATAGGGTGGAACCAGGGTGGTGGGTGGATGTGAACTGCTATTGTGCCTCCAATAAAACCTATACACTAGAAAGTGCGATTAGGATATATGATGGGGTATATAGAAATCTAATCGGATATGTATAACAATTTATATTAATTTATTTTATTTTATTTTATTATTTTTATAAGGGTATTTATGTCTTTTTACATAAATATATTTTTAATTTATAAATTAATGAGATTCGTTTAGTAAATCTGTGGTGCAAATAGTCACCCAATAAATTTAATAACAAAAGCAAATTGTTGTTAAAAATATTCTTGTATTAAATTATACTCCCTCTAATCCTGTAATTAATTGTATGGTATGTATAAAGTTTAAGAGAAATTTGGTTTTTTAGATTCATAAAATATTTTTAGATTATAAATAAAATATAGAGTTATATATTAGAGATGTTATCATTTTTATTATAATTGTTATAACTAATTTAAATATGTTTAGTCTAATTACACTATTTCTTATATGTTGTTTAAATAATTTTATTATATGTTTTTATAATACTCCTTTTAATATTTGTTTTCAACTAAAATTAATAAACTCAAAAGCTTTAAATATTTCATTATTAATTATAATATAATTCAAAATTCTTTGTACCCAATTTAACAAAGTCTCTTATGAGACGATAACTATAAACTATGTAAGACGGGTTGTGCCCCCAGGGCATAGCTCAAGTGGTAGAGGAGAGGGTGGAAAGGTCTTCTAACTGAGCTTGGTTACTATAGGGTGGAGATTCAAATCCTGCCTTTAACATGGATCTGCCCCTTGCAAGCACAAGTTTCGAACCCCTTACAAGGACAAGTTTGTGAGTCTTCACAATCCCAGGTAGGGACGGTGGGGCAGGGTACGCCATTTATTTTAAGGCCATCCCCATTGCTGGGTAGAATGGTTGACGTGGACAATCAAATATACCCAAGGATGAGGTATTTATGATTGGGAGAGAAATGAGATATAATAGTTGGGTAGAACATGTTATACCCAGGTATAACAGAGAGAGAATATCATGAGAATTGAGAACGTATGTACACGCATGTATAAAACAACGAGTGCCTTTCAAGCGCGCGTGGGTGGGGCCACACTGTTCCACTTTCCCCCTTCCGGCTGCTATCCTTTCCCCCACTTTCTCAAAGGTTTCTTTTCATTTTATTTCCAATTTTATTTGCGTTATTAACTTAAAAAAAATATTCTTTTCCATTATCTTAAATATTAACGTTTCAATTGTCAGAATCTGAACGTTAAATATTAGATAAGAATATTAACGTTACATGATGACCGTTACAAAATTCACAACATTAATTTTACAATTTTTTTTAAAATATCTCTATAAATATATCTTTCATTCCATTTTTTTTCCTACATTATTTTCTCTTCTAAATCTCAAAACATCAAATTTGATAGCAAATTTTAATTTCTTTCCAAAAAAAAAAATGGATAAAGATCCATGGATGAATTTCGGGTTCAATTCTTCTATAGCTCCTAAGAAAATTCAACGCCTCCAAATATGAATTTTCGTTCACGTGCCGACTTTCATCCTCAAAATTCAAATTTTTCTATGAATTTTCCGTCAAATTTTCCAAATAATTTTCTACCCCAAAATGTTCCACCCCCAAATTTTTCAGAAGGTATTTTCCCTCAACCCAATTCATTTAATTTATTTGGTGCACCATTCTTCATGTACCCAAATCCCTACATGGCTCCTCATCCTCAATACGGATTTCGTCCGACCGTCGACACAAGTTTACCGGATACAGACAGAGACACTGCATCTCCGAACTCTCAGCGTTCTTCTTTTTCATCTCAATTCTCTCCAACAGGACTTGATAGGGTAAATCTCGCTGCCGACTTTGAGGCCACTGAAGTTCCACCAACGGCTACTACTGCCAAAAAGATTACCTATTCTTTTGATGAAAATGCTCTTCTCGCGAGTTGTTGGCTCGATATCAGTACGGACTCTGTCGTCGGAAACGATCAAAAGTCGGAGCAAATGTGGACTCGGATCGCCGCTGCTTACAACAATAATCGTTCAGATGACATGGCATTTAGGTCTGTCGCTAATTTGAAGTCGCATTACTACACACTACAGAAACATGCGAAGGGTTTCAACTGCTGCTACAATCATGAGAAGAAGGCTTGGGGAAGCGGGTGCAGCGATGCTGATATTATAGAAAAAGTGAAAGTTCAATTTAAAGAGAAGTATGTTTTCAATTTTGTACAAATCAAGGCTTGGAAAGTATTGAAAGACAGTCCAAAGTTCGCCGATCCAGATTGTGATGTTCGTGGTTCGAAAAAATCAAGACTCTCGGAAACTAGAGAGTATGTGGTGTCTTCAAACACTGACTCGGAACCTGGAGATGAAGTTAGGGCAGAACCCCCTCGCCCAATGGGGAGGAATGCAGCAAGGCGTACCGGTAAGGGAAAAGCAACGACGTCTGTCGGAGAAAGCGAGACTATTCAAAAAAGGCTTCAAGAGTTGGACGAAATGAACAAGAAAAAGATTGAAAACATGACAATCATTGCCCGAGCTAAAAATTATAAGATAATCATGAAAGATACCTCAAAGATGACAGATGATCAACTAGCAGTCCATCTCAAAGTTGTAGATCAAATCAAGAAGGAAATGGGGTGGTAAACTTGAAGACTTAGTTGTTGTTGTACTTTATTTCAGCATTTTAAATATTCGTTATTGTATTTCGTTTCGTATGAACACTTGTCAATGTATTTTATTTTATTTTGGAAACTAGCCGTTACAAAACTATCCGTTATGAAACTAGCCGTTAGAAACTAGCCGTTGGAATACTAGCCGTTGGAAACTAGCCGTTTTGGAACTCTACTTTATTTAAAGGATGTAGTCGGATTGTCAGAACTTATACCTGAGAACATTACATTCCTCTAATTTTATTATCCTTCTATTTCCTTCCTTCTCTCAAACATGTCTTCTTCATCTCATTCATCATCTTTTGAAAGTGATAGTCTTCTTGAGTACATGGATGATGATTCGATAGAGAAAGAAATTGAGTCATTGCTTAAAAAACAACAAGAGTTACTTGGTCGTGCTGAAACTTCTGCTGGCCGTGTAAGAAAACGAAGAACGTATGTGGATCGAAATCGTGAAACGGGACATACAAGACTGTACCTCGACTACTTCTCTGAAGATCCGGTATATGGAAGCGATACGTTTCGTCGACGTTTTCGTATGTCGAGAGAGTTGTTCATGCGCATAGTTGATGCTCTGGAGTCCCACGATGAGTATTTTCGGTGGAGGGTAGACGCAATTGGGAAAAAAGGATTCTCTCCACTACAAAAGTGCACGGTGGCCATTCGCCAATTGGCATATGGTGGACCTGCCGACCATTGGGATGAGTACCTACGTGTTGCCGAAACAACATCTATCGAATGCCTCTTTAAGTTTTGTAGGGGTGTGATCGAAGTATTTGGCGGATACTATTTGAGAAAGCCTAGTGTCTTGGATTGTCAAAAGTTGTTACAAATGCACGAAGAAAAACATGGATTCCCCGGAATGCTTGGGAGCCTTGATTGTATGCATTGGGAATGGAGGAATTGTCCGACAGCTTGGAAAGGCCAATTCACACGCGGTGACCATGGCGTTCCGACAATCATGCTCGAAGCGGTTGCCTCTACAGATTTATGGATATGGCACGCCTACTTTGGAGTAGCAGGATCCAACAATGATATCAACGTGCTCAACCAATCTCCTTTATTTACGGATACTCTGCAAGGTCGCGCTCCATCCGTTAATTTTACAATCAATGGTAGAGAATATAATCAAGGATATTATCTTACTGATGGAATTTATCCAGAATGGGCTGCTTTTGTGAAAAGCTTTCCATGTCCTCAAGATCCAAAGAGGCAGCTCTTCAAACAACTGCAAGAGGCTGCTAGGAAGGATGTCGAACGAGCCTTTGGCGTCCTTCAGGCTCGTTGGGCGATGATTAGCGGTCCAACTCGTTTCTGATACAAAAATAATTTGAAGGATATAATGCTAACTTGCATTATATTGCACAATATGATAATCGAAAATGAAGGAAATACAGCGATCGATTGGTCCGACGATCCAAATGTGGCCATTCCGCCACCACAAGTAAGTCAAGGATCAGCGGGAACATTCAATGACTATGTCAGGAGGGGTATTCAATTACGAGATAAACAGAAACATCTTCAACTTCGACAAGATTTAGTTGAGCATGTTTGGGCTAAATTTGGAGAATAATTAGCTACACATATAATTGAGCGGCTCGAAATTTACGTTGTTACTTTCGGAAGCTTTGTTTTTATTTTTTAATTTGTGTGTCATTTTAATTTATATTTTGTATCATTCTAATTTGCATTTTTATGTTTTATGTAATGAAAAATTAAATTATGTGTTTTTCCATTTTTTCTTAAATTTATTAAATTAAATAATCTGAAATTTTAATTATTTATAATTCATTTTGAAAATTAAATAAATGTAGTTTTGGAAATTAAATAAATGTAGTTGATAAAATAAATGAGAATTGAATAAATTGAGGTGGGTCCCCAAAATACCTTGTTTTTTGGGTAGAGGGTTGGGGAGGAGTATTGTTTTGAAGGTATGGGTATTTTACTTTTGAGGTGACGCTGACGTAGCACCCAAAATACCTACTTTTTTGGGTAGAGGAATGGGGGAGGCTTAATGAAGGAAAGAAATCTGATGATGTCTGCATTATGTGTGAGTTGTTGTGGCGGACAGTACACGACAGGACAGGCTGTCAACCCTTAGAATCCAACGTGAATATCTGCTGGCTGATTCCCCAAAATCTGCGGCCACGATCTTCTATCGCATCCCACCCAATCTCACCCATTGCTCTCTTTATTTTATTTTATATTTATTTATTTTACCAAAAAAGGTTGCCTCTCTCTCCCCCAATCCCCACCCCACCCCACCGTCTTTGAAAGGAGTAGAACCACTCTCTACTCTACTCTCTGTGCCTGTGGGGGGTTCGTTCCACTTCTTCACTCACTCACCCGCATTGTTCCGGTTTGTACATTTTTCGATGATTTCAATCTAATGTTGCTTCTTTTTTTTTTTATTGGTGTTGGATCTGTGATTTCTGGGTGTTTGCGTGTTTTTTTTTTTTTTTAAGATATATATTCTTCCCATTGGAATCTTTATTGCTCAACTTTTTCGTTGATTTATATGGATAATGGTTCTTGGCAGTTTGAATACTTGTTCTAATGGAGTTGCTTTTGCGAATGTGGACAGTTGAGATACTTCGTTTTATATGTCTTTATCACATTGCAGAAACTTCTTGCTTAAACAAGAATACTTGACATTTAATTCGGGAAGTGTATGCTTATGAATAACATTGTTTCATAAGGAAAAGTTTAATCAAATTCACATGTTGATCCATGGTACATTGTATTCGAAGTTTTGATGGGATGAAGGTTTTGATGTAAATGATGATGTGATAGTTACCGTGCCACATTCACTGTGCTAACTATTTTAAATTTATGTTGAGAAATTGAAGCGTAAGAAACATACTAGTAGTATTATTCTTTTCTTATAATTCTTGATTTTTCTTTGTACTTTGTTGGTATATTCATGGCGTGCCTCTCCAAACCAAGAAGATGCTAGCCTTGACATTTCTCTGTCCTAATGTTTAAAATTGACTTAGTTTATGAAGTCTTCTTTCTCTAGAATGTAAAGAATGTCAAAGATTGATCTTTGCAAGTTACTTTCTCTAGAAACTTTGAAAACTAGCTGGACTTGGTTCTACATATTTCTTTTGCTGGCATTTTGGTCATTCGGAGCCTTGTTTTCGTCTAGTATTCCCTAAGTAATTGGGCATTAGCAGGCTAGCAGCATTGTAGCACACTATGCTTTCTTGGAGCTTATTGAGTCCCTTTATTTAATAATGTATACTGTGATTTATCACTGGATCTGTGATTTGTATTGAGTTGATAGTTTATCCATTCAAGTTGGGTATGAAAATTGTGTGTACTTTTTATTATGCATTCATACAAAGATTTCTTGCTACTTGTGATGTTTGAACGTTATTTGGTCTTTTTGGAGAACTGTTAGAAGCAAGACGTTAAACTTCGCTCATACAACATAGTTTAGTGCTATTCCTCTTCTACTCAAGTTTTTTTTCTTGTTTCATATAGTACATGATTGATTCTTATATCCTTATTCATTTTACAGTCATACTTAACTGATGGTGGCACAGGGGTTTACAGTTGATTTAGATAAACCGCTCGTCTTTCAGGTGTGACATTCATTTCTCAGGATATGCTTTAATATATCTTGTTCCTGAAAGTTTTTGTCAGTATCATGGAAGTTTTGTTCCTGAAAGTTTTTTTGTTCGATCATTTTACATTCGCCACTCAATTAAAAGTAAATTTTTTACCATTATTTTAGGACTTGCTATTTCATATTTCCATTATAATGTAGGCATATTGATTCATATTTGAAATTCTGACTTCAATGATTCTGCCATTCCACATTCACCTACCGAAACTATTATGAATTTTGCAGTCATCTGTACTGACATGTTTATGCATGTTGCACATTTGCTCTCCTCATTTTTCCTCTTGTAATGCATTTATCTGAATTTTTGTAGGTTGGCCATCTTGGTGAAGATTATGAGGAGTGGGTTCACCGGCCAATTGTTAGCAAAGACAGCCCTCGATTTTTTGAAAATGATATCGTGGAGGTACTAAATATGTGCAGTTCTTTGTGTCCCAGACCCTGCCACACACGAGACACAGTTTTATCTAAGTAAACTATCAAGTTAGTTTTTGGATTATATCCGTAAGTTAAGTCACTGGTTCCCTTCCCTCCCTATACAGTTTTTGACAAAGAACCAGTGGTGGGTGATTCCCCTTATTTGGCTCCCAGTTGTTGGTTGGTCCCTTACAAAGTCCATTAAGATGGGTCATACAATTCCTGAAGTTGTAATATTAGTAGCATTTGGTGTTTTTGCCTGGACTTTGGTTGAATATACCCTGCATCGGTTTCTTTTCCACATAAAGACGAAGAGTTATTGGTTAGCTTACTCTCTCACCTCTCTCAGCTTCCCAACTGGTCCTCTTTGTCCGTGTGCGTACGCATAAACTATTTTAACAACTTGCAGGGGTAACACGATTCATTACCTTCTCCATGGTTGTCATCATAAGCACCCAATGGATGGACTGCGCCTCGTTTTTCCTCCAGCTGCAACTGCTGTTCTCCTATATCCTGTATGTCTTCGTGATATAATTTTGACAATTGTCTTTTACCTTCTAAGACATTACATATTTAATTCCATCTTTTTGCTGAAAGTGGTTTATATTATGCTGTGTTTATATTACTTGTACTATCATAACCTTGGAATTTCTCCTGATCTCGATTGCAGTTCTGGGGCTTCATAAGATTGTTCTCTACTGAAACCACCGCCCCTGCTGCATTTGCAGGTGGTCTTCTTGGTTATGTGATGTATGACGTAACTCATTACTATGTCCACCACGGCCAACCAACCAGTGAAATTCCAAAGAATCTCAAGGTAAAAGAGGCAGTGGCACAGTAGATCGCATTAATGTTCATATTCATGCTTTCTTCAGGTACGTCGGTTATTTTTGGAGTGCACCAATATTGACGCAGCTTTGCTTCCCATTGTGCAGAGATATCATCTACATCACCATTTCCGGGTCCAGGATAAAGGTTACGGCATCACTTCCTCTCTCTGGGATAGGGTATTTGGAACCCTACCTCCATCGAAACTGACAGAAAAGAGCAGATGAGATTCTTGGTTGTCGTGGTGATCTGGACAACGCCATTCGTTGCTCGCAGCTTGGGAATGTACCGCTACGTTTTGTGTTTGTTAGGGCCAAGTGTACTTGTGTACAATTGTTGATGCATTTTCAGGTTCTGCTTATTTTCCAACTGGTATAATCTGTACAACCTTCCATTTTTGCCAGAAGAATCTAAGCAAGTTTGAAAGTTCAACCCCTGTACATTTTACTCAAGTTTTAATTTGCTCTTATAAACATTTTATTTTTGAGCAATCTCATGTGAGATTGTAATCAATATTATAGAATACAATAATGCCTACTCTATTAGTGTATGAATGAATAGGCTAATGAGATAAGTTAATTAATAGTGTAAATTTTAGCAAATAAACAGGCAGGACTTGGATTTTTGTCTACAATAAAATAGAATCTGATAAACTTAATACTCCCTCTGGTACGCTAGCAGTAACACATCTAATATAATTATCTCATTACAGCACAGTTTCTTTCTCAGTGCATCATGCTCTTCTCCCTTCTCTCATCCATCAATGGAAGAGTTGGGATACTCTGTTCATGTCTGAACACATTATCAGGATCAACCTCAGTCTTCACCTTCACTAATCTGTTGAAGTTGTCCTTGAAATACCTTGTACCCCACGAACTCGCCTCCATGAAACTCTCACTACCCTTGTTCATTCCCAGATCAAGATCCCTGTAGTTCACGTACGCTTCCCTCGGAAACATCGAAGCATAAGACCCCATGTAATCGTACAACCTCCTGATCCAATCCGTGTGCTTCGCGGCAGACTCAAGCTTGTCGTCATTCCACAGGCTTAGATACTGGATCATGTACACAACGCAGTTCCGGTGGGGGAAAGGAGTTTCGGATTCTGAAATTTCAGCCATCTTTCCTCCGTAGGGGTTGAAGATCATCAATGGGGAGTCTTCTTCTAGAAGCTTCTTCCATAGCCCTTCCAGCCCATCTTCTGGAATGGGGTGTTTGATGAAGTCTGATTTGGCTTTGAAGAAGTTCTTGAAGAGGGATTTACCCTGCAGCAGAGTTTCTGGAGGAGTGTTGGTTGGATATCCAGCAATATAAAGAACAGATTGGATCCAGCTCATCTCTTTGCAATCCTTTTGACTTAATCCCAACTCAGGGAAGCTCTGTTTCATCACTTGAATCAATCTGTCTGCCCCTCCAAGGAACATGGCGTTGTAAATTGTCTGTATTGTCCTCTCGTCTTTCCGTTCTCCGTTTGCCGGCTGGATGATGACTCTGATGAACAGATCATTGTCAATTTTGTCAGCAACCTGTTGCCATTTGTAGAGAATTTTTGTTCCTCCTTGTTCTAATGTTTTAGGCACGGAGAAGACGGTGACGGAAGGTGGAACGGGGACGAGCTTCACTTTCCAGGCGAGGATGACGGCGAAGCTGGCTCCTCCGCCGCCTCTGATAGCCCAGAATAGGTCCTCACCCATGGATTTCCGGTCGAGGATCCTGCCACCAGCGTCGACTATTCTTGCATCGACGACGTTGTCAGCTCCGAGGCCGTACTTCCTCATCATCGTACCGTAGGCGCCTCCGGTAATGTGGCCTCCGATTCCCAAACTAGTGCAAAGACCAGCAGGGAATCCATGAGTTTTGCTCTTTTGAGAAATCCTGTAATAAAGTTCTCCAACTGTTGCACCTGCTTGAGCCCATGCGCTGCTGTCCTGGATGTCCACGTGGACGGATCGGAGCCTGGAAAGGTCGACGATGATGAAGGGTTCGTCTGTTACGGAGATGTAAGAAAGGCCCTCGTAATCATGGCCGCCACTGCGAACCCTGAGCTGGATTCCGAGCTCCTTGGCGCAGATCACGGCGACCTGGACGTGGTTTTCGGTGTAGGGTGTGAAGATGAGTTGGGGTTTAGGGACGGACGGGATCAAGCATCGGAGGTTCTGCGCCGAAGATTCTAAAAGGATTGTGAATGAAGAGTTGTCTGGTGCAGTGAAGGCTGTGGAGAAAGGGATGGAGAGTTCAGAGTTGAGAGTGATGCATTGGTAGAACTTTTCTTGGATGGTTTGTGAGGAAACTGATGATATGAATACAAGAAGTAGTAATATGTTTAGTGTAAGAAGGGAAGGAGTAGAACTAGAAGAAGATCCCATGATCATACCAAATTACCAAGAGTTTGATGGATGTTGTGTTTTGAGAGAGAGAGAGAAGATAGGTTCTACTATGTATAGTTTTAGCTGGATGGTATCTTTGTTGTTGATTTTATAAGGTTGATCTCGTTACATTTTGATATTACATCTCTTATTGCAATAATCAAATTATTGGATGATGAGACATAGAATATAATAAAATTTGTACTCTAAAAATAAAGTATCAACTCATGGAGGAATGATTGAGATTTTTACGGATACAAGATACTATTGCCACGTTTTATAGCAACAATTTAATTAATGATTTGAATAAAATTTGTTGTGGATGCACATCTTGGCTTGTAATGATCAACTTTGGTGTTGATTTTGTTGCTTCAAGGATGGTTCGAAGTAGCGAAGATGGCACGTTAATTAATTGACTAAATTTGCACACTTTTAACATCCAACTCTTCTTCTTCACAGATTCATTTTGCACTTCAACTAATCTATTATCACATTTATCGTCATACAAATGATTATACCGATGAATTTAAATGTATACTGCATTGAAATTTTAAAACACCGCGAATTATAGACAAATTTTATACAATTTCATACTATATATTGTAATTTATAAAGATATTATTATTATTATCATGAAACGTTTACGTGAAAGTAATTTTGGGACTAACTAGTATGAAATATTTACTTCATAACATTAAATAGAACAGGGAGAGTATTATGTAGTATTTTAAATAACATAAATAAATAATAAATAGTAGTAATAAAAATGAATGATGGGTTTTAATTTTGTTTATAGTATATATTATTGAAAAGTCATATAGGCCAAATTTGAAGTTGGAGTAATGGGTTGCTCGTGGTTGGTCTGTCCAGTTAACGCGTGCACAAAAACAATTAAGCACAAAAGTAGTAGGGCCCAAACTTAATTAACCAAGAAAGATTAACAACTAATTAATCCAAACATAAATAGTGTTGCTATTTGCACACCTATTCTTATTAATTACACCCTTTTAATAAATACACACCATTTTTAATTTTTTTATTTTATTGTATACACACCACTAAAATTTATAAATTTATCCTTTGTAAAATATACACGCATGAACTCCCAATTTCACTCTTACTAAATTAGAAATCTTCTTTGTTCTTTTTAAGACTTTAAGTTCAACATTCATAGGAGATCCACCCAACAAAGAATACATGCAAATTGACTCGAATTTATATTAAATACATACTATTTTTTTAATTTAAGACTCCATATACTAAAATATTCATTTTAGCCTAATTATACTGTGCACCCGGGTGCATCCCAAGATACGGTGCACCCATTTTAAAAAACGTATACAATTATGAACAAAAATATATATAATTATGAACAAAAATGTATACAAATTATTTGTTAGTTTTTTTAATGAAAAATTGAATATAAAAAATTTACAACAATTAAAAATACACTATTGAATAAAAAAATATACACATATATATGCTAGTTTTTTTAATAAAAAACTGTGTGTGAAAAAATTATACAATTATTAAAAAAATATATACAAAATAGAATAATATGTATACAAAATAAAATAAAAAATTATACACATATGGTGCACCCGGGTGCACCCAATATCTAACTCTTTATTTTATGATCTCATATTCACGAAGGCAAAGTGTTACGATTAAAGTGTTGTTTATATTTTCACATTAGAAATGATTTGATGATGAAGTGGTTTGGTACAGAAAATTTTAGCTAAAATTACGCCTTGTAAAATTATTGAAGTTGGAAACACTTCTAAACCGTCCAAATATCCCCTTCCCATTTTGATTTCATTATAACTTCAAAGTTGAAGTGTTTCATGACAAAGTTTCTTTAAAACTCCAGCTTGTTAAAAGTTCCAAATATTGTTTAAGTTCGTTAATAAATTTTAAAATTATTGTGCTACAAACTAAAATATGAAATTGATTTTATTTTGGGCTTAAAACCCGCACGAATACTTAGATCTCTCTTTTATTTTGTTCCAAAATTTAATCCCCAACTGTGCATGTGGTATATTTGCACCATAGATTTCTATGGAAATCAAGATATGATGAATGGTTGGAAAAATATTACAAGTGACGTTTCCAGTTTCCACACGTAAACATATTTATTAATTCATCTTCATCTTGTTCATAGTGGAGTGGTTGCTCTCCCACTGCCATAGAGACAAAGTGGTTCGTGCTAGTAAATCCCACTTTCAAATGGATTTACTCATTATTATAGTTTAATACATTATTAGTAGTGTATAACAATCTTTTCACATAATTATAATTTAGTAGTGTATAACAATCTTTTCACATATTGTTTATAATTAGAGAAAATATAAAATTTGATCTGGTGATTTTAATTTTAGTTCGTTTACATTTACAATTACAAATTTAGTCTTTTATTTATGTCAGAATTTGTTCAATTTTGACTAAATTTGAAGAAAAAAAAACCAAAATAAAAAAAATTAAAATTTAGAATTACAAATAAAAAATGGATTAAAATTCGATTTACAAATGAAAAAAAATTAAAAAATAACGAATTTTGATATTTTCCTTTTATAGTTATTCGTTTACAAAAATGTTTATTCAAAGTTTTATTAAATATACTGCGTTCAGATTTGCCATATAGTTTCATTTTTTATAAATTTAATTTTGTCACTAAATTTTTTTGCCTATACAATTAATACATTACATAATCAAAGAGTTGTAAAAAACTTCTAGGATTGAACACTTACATGACATAATTTGATATCTTTTGCTGTTAAATTAGTCGTTATATATTCCTAATTGAGTGAGGCTTGCGTGTGCCTGGGCGTGCGGCGCACGCCGTGCGCCTTTAGAATTTAGTATTATAGATAAGTGTACATTATCTTGTTCGTATACACTTTAATTAATAAGGGTACATCATTTTGTTCTAAAGGGTATACACTTTTCATTATATTTTTTATTTTTCTTCAGAAAATAAAGGATACACATTTTTATACTAAAATGTATACAATTTAATACAAAATTCAAAAGGCACACGGGGTGTGCTTCCGTACGCCGGACACACACAAATTTTTGTCTTACTAATGTGATAGTATCTTTTAGTGTTATATTAGTCCTTACTTTTAAAATAAAAACTTTTCCGAATTTAATAAGGGATAATATTCCTAATTTTCACTTGCGTACAATCTACCAGCTATCTAATCTTATTCTTTCAATCTACCAACTATCTAATCTTATTCTTTCTTTGTTATTTATTTATTTACAATTTTCTCTTTTTTCTCCAAAAATTTTTAATAATATACTTCTTCTTTTTTTACAACTTTCTCTTTTTTCTCCAAAACTAAAGCAAATCTCCAAAAACTAGTAATAAGAAAGATGAATTTAGGATGAAATTCAAGGAAATACTAGTTACATTGATTGATTGAAAGCAATAAAGAGTGAAATAACATTAACTCTTAAAACAAACACTAACACTAACCTAACACCAAATAATAATTAATTCAACGATAACAACCAACTACGAGTTTCACGTTATTGGAAGCTTGTGTGACAGTAGAGCTGTCGTTAGGCAAATTCTACAGTATGTATACGATATGATTGGTTTGGATTCATTTAAGGAGGATGATTTGTGGATGATAGGAAATGTCGTCATGTGTTTTTGGGGTCGCTTTTGCAGGAGCGTATGATATGATAGGAAATGTCGTCAAGTTTTTTGCCACAGATAGGATACAAAATGTTTTTAATGTTGTGTAAGAAAGGAGAGGGCCTTTATTTGAACTACAAAAAAAAAAAAGAACTTTTTAATGAAGTATGTTTTGGTTTGGAAAAGATGAAAAAGTTCTTTTAACCCCCAAATTTGCACTAACTTTATTATAAAGATATTCATGTATACATCCTACCTCTATTTACTTGATAATTTAAAGAGAATACATACATCCTACTTCTATTTACTTGATAATTTAAAGAGAATTATATTTGGAAATGATGATAAAAATGTGGGAAATAGTGAAATTGAAATACTACCACTAATGCAGAAATCTTGTTGATGAACTACAAGTTTGATGTTATTGGAAGCTCCGCAAGTTTCTATAGTAGAATCATTTATTGCCTGAGTGGTTGAGAAGGAAAATTCAAACAATATTACAGTTGGTAATGAAGAAAAGAAATTCAAAATATTAGTGTCTTAATTTGATCAAGTGTACATTAAACATTTAGTTGTAAATGTCTAGAAAACAACGAGGATAATAAACTTGCTGAACACAAACCCACTATCATATTTGTACATTGTTGATGCACAATTCTCTTATGAGATTTCGAGTTGGATGAAAGGAAAGTAAGATAGGTTTCTTTCATCAGTAATAAAGCAGCCAGGGAGTGCCTAGTTCGATCTGATTGGGGAAGCGAAAAAGGTTTTGATCGAAAGCTCCACTGTTCTTGTTCTGAATAGTGACAAACACATAAAAGAAGACTTATAAAGCTCCTTAACTCTATCAATAACTAAAAGCAACAACTAAAGAAAGGAGCTCAAATAGATGCTTAACTACTACAGAAGTATCTACAAATAAGAAACTCAAATAACTCCTTAGCTCAAATAATAGCTACTATGAAAGATAGAAAAAAAGCCTCAGATGATAGAGCATGAAATCCTTTTTCTCTAAAAAAAATAAAAAAATAAAAAAGAAGAAGGATGAAAAAAATAGAAAAAAGAAAAGAAAAAATAAGGATGCAAATTATTCATGAATGGAGGGAAAGGAGGATGCAAATTATTCTTGAATAGAGGGGTAGATTTTAGCATTTGAATATAATGTATTATTGATAATTGATATTGATAATTTTAAATAGTTCATATGATATTTCTTTCTTAAAACAAATTAATTTTTTAAATATTTTTTATAATATATATATATATATATATATATATATATATAGATGGGTTATTTAGTGAGACGAGTCAACCCATCACTAAAGTATGTTTATTGTATACATAAAGTATGTTTAATGGTTGTTAAAGTATGTTTTCTAAAGTATGTTGGATTATGCATTAAAGTATAATTTTAGTGTGTAATAATATGATTTATTATTAACATACTTTAACTAGAAATAAGCGAGTTAAAATCATTTTTAGTCCCATAACTATAAAAAAATTTTGATTCTGTCCCAAAAAAGATAAAATTTTCAATTTCGTCCCATAACTCCTGAATTGGTCCAAAAATCGCCGGAAATTGATTTTTTAGCTAGAAATTCGCATGTGCATCTCACATGATCACATAAATTGGGGGTTTCCGGCAAGTTGAATCCAACGTGGCAAATGAGAGTTAACACAAGCCAATGAACTTGACACGTTGGCTAAAAACACGATCCCAATATGAGAAACTACGGACGGATTCCTTGGAAGTCATCCCCAATATCTGCTTCTCCTTGTCGCTATCTTGCACCTTCCCATATTTAGCCAGGAAATCCTTCAAAATGTTCTTGGTAACCTCCTCTAAGAACACAAACGTGAAATTTGACCCGAAAGCAGAAAAATGACCCGTCCAAATCAAATATGACGGCGCTTATCTGAGGCTTCGAGTGGGAATTATCCATTGCAGCAGCGATAAGCTTGAATATGATTCTGCGTGATTTGCAACGAATGAAGAAGAAGGTAAATTCTTGTTAAAATACAGATGGTGGAAAAAGATTCTTGTTAATATACAGATGGTGGAAGAAGAGGGATAGATTCCCATTGAACAAGAAGTGATGGTGGAATTGAGTGTGTGTTCTTTCTTCATTCATACGAAGGAAGAATGCAAGATTTTTTTTAAGCTTCCATGAAAATGGAAATCAACTGCCATGAAAGCCCCCAATTTAAGTGATCATGTGAGGTGTACGTGTCAATTTCCGGCCAAAAACTAATTTTCGGCGATTTGGGACCAAAATTAGCCTCATTTAAGAGTTATGAGACGAAATTGAAAATTTTATTTTTTTGAGACGAAATAAAAAATTTCCTAAAGTTATGGGACCAAAAATGATTTTAACTTACAAATAAGCTTACTTTAACTATACAATAAGCATACTTTAGTGATGGACTGACCCGTCTTACACCCGTCTCATAAATAACTCATCTCACAAGAGAGTTACTCATATATATTATATAGAAATATTTTTTCAGTCAAAGCCTGAAAAATAAATAAATTATCAATTTGGAACAAAATATATTTTTTCTATAAATTAGGGGCCTCAAATATATAAAACTTTCTATTCAAGATCTAAATTTGTCTCATATTGTCACCCATTGTATCAATTCACACCCTAAATACAGACCTTGAATTGATAGTTTTATATGGAATGAACTGATAGTTTTATATGGAATATATTTCAAACCTCTAATCGATAGAAAAAAATTCTTGCCTCGAATTGATAGTTTACACATTTCCTAATTGAAAAAACTCATATTGTGTATTTTTCCAAACAATCACTAGTCTCCACCTACCTTCTCTAAACTTTCTACTTGCTTTTATTTTTATTTTATGTTTTAATCATATTTTTCTTTTATGGGTCCGGCTATTTGCACCCCAAAATTACTGAACGTACCCAAAAAAATATTTAAATTGACATAATTACCTTTATAAAACTCATATATGTTCCGTTACAACAACCGAACAATTACCTATTTTATGTATTCGGTTGCAAGAACCGAACATAACAAAGAATTTATCTATCTTATTTGTTCGGTTGCAACAACCGAACAGAACAAGATTTGTGATTTTTTTTAATATAACATATAAGTTTCATGGACATCATCTAAATTGACATAATTACCTTTATAAAACTTATATTTGTTCGATTGCAACAACCGAACAATTATCTATCTTATGTGTTCTGTTCAGTTGTTGCAACCGAACAGATAAGATTAAACAAAATAATAATAATATTTTTAATAAAGAGTTATAACTAAAATGATTTTATTTGAGAAGGTACTACCGCTAATATAAATAAGGGCTCTTAATTGTTCTATTGCATAAACGTTTCTTTTGCCTTCTACTAAATCAACTTGTGCTCATTTTGATGCTCAAAAGACGCATTCTTAATTGGAGGAAAATGGCTTATTATTTGGACTCGTATTCTAGGATAGTTAATTGGCTAATAAAGATCAATGTCTAAGCCTCTAAGGTGATTAAGCATGAATATTAAATTTACTGATTCGTAAAGCAGATCATCAAGAACAATGAGAATTAATAACTAAGTGTCAAGCAAGCTTTACACCTCAGCAAAAATAGTACAAGTTTGTTAGACAAGTTTGTTGGCTAGTGTTTCATAATTTATTAGGTAGTACACAATGTGTTATTTTGTGATTGGTGGATAGGAAAATATAGCTGTTATATTTATCTTTAGGTATGTTGGCATCCACCATTATAGCTATTCCATTCCAGTGAAAACGCAAGAAAGATAAAATATCAAAAGCTCCTTTCATGGCTTCTTTTAGCTTATGCAATATTGCTTTCTCAGCTTTTCCATCATGGTATCAGAGCAGGTCTGATCCTGCTTAATACTGATCATTCTTTCCTTTTTCTTTAAACAAGCAAATGTCTACATCAAATGAGCTGGTGGTTGCACCAAGCAACCCTACGGTTATCCCTCTTCCACACCAGTCTATTTCCATTAAATTGGATGACAAAAATTATCTCATATGGAAACAAGTCCTTATCACCATTAGGGATATGGTCTTGAATCTTACATCAGTGCCACTACACAAATTCCAAAAGAGTTCATCAAGGATACAACCTCTCAAACCCAAAAAGTTAACCCAGATTTTTTGGTTTGGAAAAGGCATGATCAACTCCTTGCCTCTTGGCTTCTTTCATCTTTTTCTAATGAAGTATTAGTTCAAACTGTTGGACTAGATACTGCAAGAGAAATATGGGGCACCTTAGAGTCAAATTTTTTCAGCCACTCAAGCGCAAAATTGATGCAATACAAATACAAGCTTCAAACTTTGAAGAAAGGTAGTCTTTCCATGAGGGAGTACTTAAACAAGATAAAAGAGTGCTTTGATTTACTAGCATCAGCAGGGCAGAAAATTGAAGAGCAAGATCAAATCCTTCACATTATAGCAGGTCTAGGTGCAGAATATGATGCTGTTATGATATCCATCACTTCAAGAATTCAACCATGGACGGTCTCTGAGGTCCAATCTCTACTTCTGAGTTATGAGAGTAGACTTGAATCTGCAATGTCATCTCTATTAACAATGAAGGTTCACATCCAAGTCTTAACACGGCTACGATGACACAACATACTCAAGGTAGAGGCACTTTTCAAGGCTTTCAGAGAGGCAGAGGCCGGTTTAATCAAACAAGAGGAAGATGAGGTTTTAGAGTTGGTTTTTACAGAGGAAGAGGTGGAAGATTCAACTCAAACCGATTGCCCACTTGTCAAGTTTGTCAAATAACGGGTCATACAACTGATAAATGTTGGTATAGGTATGATTCTAATTTTTCTGGTTCTCAAAACAACAACTCACAGCAAATGAATCCACCAAGAGTAAATTCCAGCTTCACTCCTAGTCTCAATATGGCTCAAATGTCACCACAAATATTTTCTGATAATGGTTCTGAAATGTCTTGGTTTCCTGATACCGAAGGTACCAACCATGTTTCAAATGATCTCAACACTCTCACCACTGCTATTGAACATCATGGAAACACAAAGTTACACATGGGGAATGGAGCAGGTATACCTATTTTTCACTTTGGAAATTCTTTGTTAAAATGCAAAAATCATGATAAACCTTTCATACTTAGAAACCTACTACATGTTCTTGCTGTTACTAGAAATCTATTGAGTGTTTCTCAATTTGCCCATGATAATCATGTCTTTTTTTAATTTCATCCCATTTTTTGCCTTGTGAAGGATTTAGCTACACAGGAAACACTTCTCAAAGGGACTCTTAAAGAGGGACTTTACCTCTTCAACCTACATTACTATCAACCTCATCAATCCACAAAGTCATCTCAAAGTCAACCATCTTGTTCTACCTTTTCTCAAGTATCTCCACCTAGTATTGGTTCTGTTAGTAAACATTTAGATTTAAAAGTCTGGCATTATAGACTAGGTCACTGTGCCATGGATGTTGTCAAAAAGGCACTGACAGATTGTAATCTCCCCTTTTCAATCAATGAGAATGATCTATCCTTGTGTCCATCTTGTGCTGTGTCTAAATCACATAGACTTCCATTTACTGATTCTCTTTCCATTTTCAAAGGCCCTTTGATCTTATACATTCAAACCTTTGGGGGCCACCTCCTGTCAAATCCGGAAATGGATATAGCTATTACATCAACTTTATTGACCATCATACTAGATTTACTTGGTTTTATTTGCTTAAAGCAAAATCTGATGTCAAGCATGTTATGCTTCACTTTCATAAGCTCATTCAAACTCAATTTCACACCACAATCAAAGCCTTTCAGAGTGATGGGGGAGGTGAATATATAGCTCTTACTTCATTTTTCAAAGAACATGGTATTGAACATAAGATTTCTTGCCCATACACTCCCCAACAAAATGGCTTAGCAGAGAGAAAACATAGACATATTGTTGAAATGGGATTATCTCTCCTAGCCCACTCTTCACTATCCATGGCCTTTTGGGATGATGCATTTACCACTTCTTGTTACATCATAAATCGCATACCAGCCAAACCTATAAACCTTAAGCCACCCTTGGAACTTCTTTATGGACACATGCCAGATTATAACAAATTCAAAATATTTGGTTGCTTGTGCTATGCCTATCTTCGACCATATAACAAACACAAACTTCAGTTCAGGTCCATTGCAGGTACTTTTCTTGGTTATAGCAATACTTATAAAGGGTACAAAGTGTTGTTACCCTCTGGAAAACTCATAATATCCAGAGATGTTATTTTTGATGAAACAATTTTTCCTTTTGCTAAATCTTATCCATCTCCCGAATCTGATACTTGTTCACACACACACATCTCACCTACAACCATACAGCTTGGCACTTCACAAACTTCTAACCTTCGTATTATCAACCCTTTTTCTCCTTCTGGTAACAACAGCTCATGTATTAGAACTTCTATTTGTGATACCATTTCTACTCATGATAATGCATCCTTAACTACTGATATTTCCTCTGTGAGTAGTAGTTTTGCAGCTCCAGATTCTCCCTCTACAACAGGTTCTATTAGCACTTCCCCGAAATCTGTCCAAGACATCCCAATGCAGCAGAATATACATCCCATGATTACAAGAGCCAAAGATGGAATTTTTAAACCAAAGGTTTACTTGTCAATTGATTCTGAAGATCAAGAACCAAAGTCTGTTATTGAAGCCTTACAACACCACCATTGGAAAAAGGCCGTGGATGAAGAAATAGCAGCTCTTCACAGAAATCATACTTGGACACTCACTACTCTACCAGCTAACAAAAATCTTATTGGCTGTAAATGGGTATTCAAGGTTAAGAAGCATGCAGATGGTACAATTTCAAAATATAAAGCAAGGTTGGTGGCTCAAGGATATTCTCAAAGTGCAGGGTTTGATTTCAAAGATACTTTCAACCCCGTAGTTAAACCAGTTACTATTAGATTGATTCTCACTCTTGCCATTCACTACAATTGGTCTGTGAGGCAATTGGATGTAAACAATGCTTTCTTATATGGGGATATAGTTGAAGATCTCTATATGAAACAACCTCCAGGTTTCGAACAAGGTCAAGGATTGGTCTGCAAGCTGTCTAAGGCACTTTATGGGCTCAAACAAGCTTCTAGAGTGTGGTTCTTTAAGGTGAAGAGTGTTCTTCTAAGTCTTGGCTTCTTTGATTCTAAAGCAGACACTTCATTATTTTACAGGTTTCATGGTCAATCAATCATTTACCTTTTGATATATGTTGATGACATCTTGATTACGGGAAATGATCCTTCGGAAATCAGCTCGGTGATTCAAGAATTGAGTATGGTCTTTTCTCTCAAGGACTTGGGTCCTCTACATCATTTCTTGGGGATTGAGGTTACCAATACTTGCCAAGGCATGCATCTTTGTCAAGCTAAATATGTTAGGGATCTTCTTCAGAAAGCTAATATGTCCAACGCTTACGACACTGCCACTCCTATGGTTACAACACCACATTTGTCCAAAAGTGATGGTCACCCGATTTCTGATCCAAGTTTGTATAGGAGTATAGTTGGTGATTACAATATCTTGTCATAACTAGACCGGAGATTGCTTATTCTGTGAATAGAGTAAGCCAATTCATGGCAAATCCCCTCAATACCCACTGGAAGGCTGTCAAGAGAATCCTTCGATACTTGAGTGGCACTCAGGATTTTGGTATTCACATTAAAAAAGGTCCACATCTCAATATTGTTGGATTTTCAGACTCAGATTGGGGAGGTGATCCTGATGATAGGAGATCTGTTTCAAGATTATGTGTATACTTTGGCAACAACTTAGTTGCATGGAGTTCAAAGAAACAGCATTCGGTGTCTAGGTCAAGCACTGAAGCTGAGTACAAGAGTTTGGCTCATGTCACTGCAGAAATTGTGTGGATAAAATCATTACTTCAAGAGCTACGTATTCCACTTGCCAAAACTCCTATTGTTTGGATTGACAACATGAGCACTATCTCTATGGCATCTAATCATATCCTTTATGCTAGAACTAAACATATCCAATTGGATTATCATTTTGTTAGAGAAATAGTTGTTGCGCAGCAACTTCATGTTCAACATGTGCCTTCTCTTGATCAAGTTGCTGACATATTTACCAAGCCACTTAGCTTCCAATTCTTTGCAAGGCTAAGAAACAAACTTAACATCGTTCCATTAGCCACGCAAGAATTGAGGGGGAATGTCAAGCAAGCTTTACACCTCAGCAATAATAGTACAAGTTTGTTAGACAAGTTTGTTGGCTAGTGTTTCAGAATTTGTTAGGCAGTACACAATGTGTTATTTTGTGATTAGTGGATCTTTAAGTATGTTGGCATCCATTGTAGCTATTCCATTCCAGTGAAAACGCAAGAAAGATAAAATATCAAAAGCTCCTTTTATGGCTTCTTTTAGCTTATGCAATATTGCTTTCCCAGCTTTTCCATCACTAAGATCTTTAAAAAAAATAAATTAACAACGGACATCTACTAAATCAAATTTTAGGCAATGGTGGAATACTTTGTTCATTCCTAAAAAAAATTATGAGGATCAACTGCAGTCTTAATCTTCACCAACCTGTCAAAATTTCCCTTGAAATACTTGTAACCGTACACCTTCCCTTCATTGTAAGTGTTGTTGCCATTTTGGGTCGTTCCAATATCCAGGTCCCTGTAATTCAGATACGATTCCCTCGGATTACTCGACACGAATGGAGTCATGTATCCGTACAACGATCTTGTCTGCTCTATGTACTTCTTCTCTGCAACCTCACCTTCTTCCTTCCAGTTTGCAAAATACAGAATCTTGAATATGTTTCCTTTCCGATGAGGAAATGGCGTTTGCGTTTCCGTAATTTTGTCCATTGCTCCGCCGTAGGCATTGAAAACAAGGCCTGCTTTTCCACCCTCGATGATCTTCTTACAAAGCCCCTCCAGTCCGTTTTTCGGAATTGGGGGATTAAATTTCCTCTTGAAGAATGTCGATTCAGCAAAACTTCTTCTTTTGCACCCTTCTCGAAGTTTGCCCAAAACAGCACTGAGTTTGGATACAGTCCTGCTTCTGAACGCCCAGTTCTGGAAACTGGGCGTTCAGCAGCGATGCTAATGCATTAGCATCGCCGAGAAAGAGTGCATTAAACGTAACCTTAGCAATCGTTACATTATCCTCCGTAGCTGGCTGAACAAGAAGCCTAATGAACAGATTATCATCGATTGTGTTTGCTACAAACTGCCAAGGGTGAACAAGATCCGTAACATTCCTTCGACGTTCTTGCAACGCTGAAAACCGTCACGACAGGAGGTAACTAGTAAGAAAGCACAACACCGAAGCTAGCGCCACCACCGCCATTGATGGCCCAAAAAGGTCTTCCCCCATGGAAGATCTATCCAGAAGATCCCAATAACGTCGACAATCTTAGCATCGAGCACATGATCAACAGAAAGACCGAATTTACGTAACATGTTGCCATAACCAGCCCCACTAATGTGGCCACCAACACCAATGGTGGGACAAACTCCGGCAGGAAACGCATGAACTTTGCATTGTTCCCATATTCGATAATAGAGCTCACCAAGTGTCGCACCGGATTGAACCCACGCCGTTTCGGACCTGTAATCGACGACGATGTTGCGAAGATTAAACGTGTCGAGGATGACGAATTCATTAGCAGATGTGTAGGAGGTGCCTTCGTAATATGGCCGCCGCTGCGGATTTTGAGCTGGAACCCTAAATTTACACATAGTACGATCGGTCCGACTTGGGATTCGTCGAAAGGTGTGACGATTAATGAGGGTTTTCTGAAATGGTAATTGTTGAAACGTGGATTCCTGAGGTATTGTAGAAGAACAGATTTGAAGGATGGATTTGAGGGTGAGTAGACTATTTTGGAGATTTGTTGTTGGGAAATTGTTTTGTTGGATAAACATAGGATAAAGGTGTCGTAGATTGGACCTGGGGATGAGAGAGTGTAAGAATTTAGGGTGCATAAAAGTAACAGAAGAAGAAGGGTTGAAGAAGACATGAACAGATTTATAATTTAGAAAACGGTTGATTTTAGATTTTGGGCTGAAATTATAGCAACAATTACATTTTATGCACCTTAATTGAGGTGACAAATCCAACGTAATAAACGTTAAAAAAAATGTAACGTAACAAAATTAAATTGGAGAAAGATATTAATAAGTCAAGATCTTTAGAATTTGGTTGGCAGTCTAGCACAAAATATATTTAAATTAAATATTTTACTTTAATACTGTTTCACGAAAAAAATAAAGTTTGTTATTTGTTGGCCTTTTTAATATTATAATAATGATCACATATTTTGTAATATGGTATGTTTCCTTATTTTGCAGATATCTCAAAGAAATTGATTGAGTGTTGCAAGGAAATAAGATCAATTTTATTATGAAATCTACAAAGATCAAATTTGATATTGAAGGGAGATAGAGCTGCAGGATTGATCGATTTAATTAAGGAAGGTAGAAAGATATCTCAAAAAATTAATCTAGTGTTGCAATGAAAGAAGATCAATTTTATTATGAAATCTACAAAGATCGAATTTGATATTGAAGATTTAATATTGATCGAAGGGAGATGGAGCTGCAGGATTGATTGATTTAATTAAAAAAAGATTGGAGAAGATTGCGAGGATTTGTTTTGGAGAAAATTTTCGATGGTGTTGTACACTGTATGTCTATAAAATAGATAAAGAATGAAGAATTGAAGGGAGACGCTTGTGAGAAAATCAGAGTGTTTTTCCATCACTTGAAGTTTTATTATTGTGTTGTTGATTTTGTTCTTCTTTTTAGCCCTTCGGTTAGAAAGAATTTTGATTTGATAAAGGAGTGAAGATTATTGTATCGATGATTAGGATTAAAGTTTTAAGGTTAGGCCAAAACTAAAGTTAGATTCAAATGAGACAAGTAGACGTGATAGGGCTGTCAAGTTATTGTCAAAGTTGTGTGGTAAATTTAATGGATAGTTTTGCGGGAATAACGAGGTCTTCCCATTTTAATACTAAAATGTTTTATAATAAATTATTCTCTTATTTATGCCTAGAACATCGGTTTTAAGAATTATATTATTTAAAAAAAAGTGACATAGGATTCTTTTAACAAACATTAAAGTAACTAAAGATATTCAAAATATTGTAATTATTCAATTCTTTTCCACTTGTTAAATTAGTACTTTATAAGAAAAAATAAATAAAATTACTCCCTCCATCCCACAAATATTTGCACCCTTCCTCTGGCACGGAGATTAAGAAAAGTAATAATTTTTAGGAGTATTATAGTATTTTTTCTTTATAATAAATAAATAGTATTTTTATAATAAATAAATGATAAAATATGTTAGGCGTGTTAAATATGGGGCAATTTTTTTATAAATAAAGTGTATGACTTTTGGTTTTTTAGAATGGTGCAAACTTTTGTAGGACAACCCAAAATAATTTATAGATTAGAAGTTTTGGAAATCAATTAATCTAGGTCAAACTTGTCACCCACGTCAAGTAACTATTTTAACTTTCATAATTAATTATTATTTTTATTAAAAATGTTATTACTTCTCGTCACATAACCATTTTATACTTACATAGTTAATTATCATTATTATTAAAGATGTTATTACTTTTCATTTATACAATGAATTATGGCTAATTATAGTGTGCACTCAGGTGCACCCTAAGATAGGATGCACCAGATACAAATATAAAAAAAAAAAATGCAATTATGAGCAATAATGTATACAATTTAATTGTTAATTTTTTAATGAAAAACTGATTGTAAAAAATATACAATTATTAAAAAAACCTGTATACACTATTGAATAAAAAGTTATACACATAAGAATATTAGTTTTTTTAATGAAAAATTTAGTGTGAAAAAAGTATACAATTATCACAAAACACGTATACAAAATAGAATAATATATATATATACAAAATAGAATAAAAAGTCATACACATATAGGTGCACCCTTGCACCCAGGTGCACCCAATATACACTCATGAATTATTCAAAAAATAGTTCATATCACCATTATCACTTTTGATTAATTAAATACTCCCTTCATCCCGTCCTTATGGTTACGTTTGCTTTTTGCACGGGAATTAATGACTATAGTATTTTAATGTGTATTGAGGTGAGAGAAATAATAATTTAATGTAAGGTGGGTAGGTGTATTAGTGGGATGTGTGGGCCCATAGAGAGAGAAATAATTAATGTGTGTGGGTCCATATGCTAAAAAGGGAAATGTAATCATTAGGATGAGACGCCAAAAATGGAAATATGTAACTATTAGAATGGAAAGGAGAGAATATTAATTTTCATTATAAAGATTATTACTTTACTATCTTATACAAATCTTAGTCAATTGTGTATATCATTGTTAAATGTTTAGATAGTGTTTTGGTGGTTCTGCATCATGAGTCATGTTATGAGCTTACAAAATCAGTTTGGAGGACAAGATTGGTCCACCTATTGCAGTGGTTATTTAGGTTTTCTAACGATCGATGTTGAACTGGAATCTCCAAAGAAACTTTATTTTGATAACCGTTGTGTTTCCATTTGTATATTGTGTTAGATTCATAGCACGATCAATATTAAAACCATCTCCAATGCTCTAAAATTGAGTTGTGGCACACTTTTCTCCATTTCTTGTTGCAAAAAGAGGAAAACAATGTAGCAGTTGGATTTTCCAGTTGCTACAATGAGTGTTGAGTTTTTTTTATTTTTTCTTTCATTTTTTTTAATGATATAAATTTGTATATTTTTTTTAAAATAATGAGTATGTATATATTTTTTTAAATAATTGAAAATAATATTTTTTAAAAAAATATATATTATTATTTTAATTTATTGTGTAAAAATTGGAGCGAAGCGTTGAGATAAACTATTAAATTAAATTAATTAATTGTATTTTTGGTTGAATGTATAATAAAATAGAGCGACTGCTGAGATGATTATGATTCTGATAGGAATACCATAATCACACTTTTAAGGTATACATGTCATTCTACCGAACTTTATTTGAAAGCGTATTTCTTTTGCTTTACTAACATGGTAACTAGATTACGTGCCAAAATATATAATTGCTCTTTGAAAAAGCAAAAGAATGATCTAATCGATCTACTACTATTCATCATTTTAGATCTCACAAACATTACTTAGAAATTGATTTTACATTTTAGATTTTGACAATGACTTATCGTCATGTAAGATAGCATATATAAAAATGAAATAAAATAAAATAAAATTTATCATTTCTTACTTGCATAAGTATTGGTCAACAGAGTATTTAACTCCTTATCAAAACTATACATTCTCTCTTTCAAGGGTATCATTTTTTCATTTTGGGCATCCGTCTCCAAGAGTCTTATTTCCTTTTTTATCCACACACACCCATTAATACAACTAAAAAGTGGGACTCACACCTTCACTAATACAACTACCTACTATACATTAAATAATAATATTCCTTAATCCACGTGCAAAAAGCAAATGACACTCTTTTACGGACAGAGTACATCCTTTGTCTCATGCATATTCCTACATTTTCATTTTGGTCTATTTTGATATCTATATTCACAATGTCACATCTTAATGCTACTTATATCACGACATAAAATCTAACTCTAGATCAAATTAGCAAAAGAATTTTGATAGATTCTGCACCTTTTATGTTTTACTATCAATGTCCACTAATTTTGTCATTTTGAATCTTCATTTTAAATTTTACTTTAAAAGTATTTATTAATTTGATAGATTCTGCACCTTTTATGTTTTACTATCAATGTCCACTAATTTTGTCATTTTGAATCTTCATTTTAAATTTTACTTTAAAAGTATTTATTTTTCATTTTAAGAGAAAGAACCACACATTTGACTTATCACTTCCTTGTTAATACAATTATTTACTTTATATAAATTATTTGTATACTTTAATTTAATCCATATAAAAAAAATAAAATAAATGAATAACTTTCCGTTGAATAGAAAGAGTATTAAAAGACATGGAACAATAGGAGAGAAAAAAAATGTACTATCATTTAATATTATTATCGATCTCCATCCCAATCTTGATAAACTTTTCACTTTTATCGTGCATACAAAGTTTTTTAAAAAAAAAAACCTTTTAATAAACTTTGGAATATATTATGATATTTTTAAATAATAAATATATGATGAAGTAAGTGTTAGAAATTTAAGGTGAATGGAAAAGTCACCTTAAAATAGTGTCTAATAAATTAAAGTGTGTCTATGAAGAAGTGTGATCAAATGGTGTAATTTTTAAATAAATTGTGTATTTTCATGAAAAGACATTTGAATTTGAATTCAAAACAAATATAATAGTCGCATCAATTCACGAAAAGACGTCTTGAAATCTATAAATATGTCATTTCATTCTATAATCAATCACTTGATTTTCACTTTGAACTCGAATATCACTTGAGTTTCTAAAGCACAAAACACATGCGTCGTAGATCTCCAATGAAATTCGTAGTGTATTCATAGTCGTCCTACTCCTAAGGTGAGTTCATAATATCGATTGGTTCGTCGTATCTTGTGATTTGTAGTGCTACTATCACAAGATTTAAGTCGTTGTATCTTGGAGATGATTGTCGTCGAACCGTAAGCACGGACAATTTCGTCTTAAGGAGAAAGAGTATAACTCTTGACTCGACTCAAATTTCATTCTTATTATTTTCTGTCATATTTTCTAGTCAACATATTATATCAAAACTCAAATATACCCAACAATCTTAAGACGAAATTTACTGACTCATCGCTCCGGTATAATATTGGTTGACTACAAACCTATGTTAAAGAAAATTTCCGATGCATAAAGAAAAGAAAAGAAGGTAAGCAATTTCAATCTTTGCTTCATTATAATTATATGCAGTATGCTGTATGCATGATTTAATATTTTATTTCCTAAAATTTATTATTTTACAAGAAATAAATTATTTGTGGAAATTGGAAAAAAAAAAAGTGTCGGTGGTGTGACGCATATATTTAATTATTTCATGTATATTGGTTTGCATGCGGTATGGATATCACGTTTTTGATTTTCTAATAATTATTTGAAAATGAATGTAGTAAGAAAAGAAGGAAGAACGGTTGCATGCGAAAATTGAATATTTCCTACCGTTTGCAAAATTTTCCAATTATTAGAGGTGTACGTCATGGTGAAACATATAGAGAAATGTTGCATTTTCACAAATGCAAAAATACCTATATTGACTAAAAATGAGCAAAAATGCCCACTTTAGAATTAATTCTACTGAATTACCCATATATGTGTCAGACATTTTTAGCCTACAGAACAAAAATGATTGAGTGATCGAGTGGAGTAGATGGTTTGAACTTGCTTGATTTTATTTTTTGGCAAAGATGCCTATTATTTTGGATATATTTTTGGCAAATACTGTATAATTTAATGAAAATGAAAAGAAGGCTATGGGCCGAGTGTGTAGAAAATGAAAAGGCTAGAGACCGAGTGTAATAAAAATGAAAAGGCTAAGTTGAGTTTCTAGGATTATAGAATACAAGGCCATACTTAAATAATATTTGTTGATATTTATTATAACTTAATATTTAAAATATTAAATTAAAATTTTTATTTATCCATCTTTAAGTATTAATCTCAATTTGGATATTAATTTATGTTGATATTTAAATTTTGTCATTTTTATAAAATATTTATAGAAAAAATAAATTTTGTCATTTTTATAAAATATTTAAAATATAATTCTTTTATATAAAAAATAATAGATAATTTTTTATTTGTAAAATTAAATATACTTATATTAAATGAGTGAGTTGATAATTTATACGTATATATTGGATGATTTTAAAATTATATGATTGAATTTTAAAAACCTAAAACTTTTTTTATTAAACCAAAATAAATACAAAATCTTATGCATATTTGTTGATAAAATCTTATACAAAATATCATCATTAATTAATTTAAATTTATAGAAATTGACACGGTGTCTTTGGATAAATAGTTCAATTCTCATTTATGATTTTAACTACTCGCGACGTGATTGGTATGATGGAATGAAATTATATTGGAATGGAATGATCTTAGAAATGGAATAGAGATGGGAAAGAAATGACAAAAAATAATTATTCTCATAATTGGTATTGACTATGAATAAACGAGGTAATAGAAAATACATTCACTAATTTATTCAAATTTCATTTTATATAAACTTTACATTAATTTAAATCTTAATAAAAAGTGATGTGATATAAATAAAAATAAATTATTTATAATTATTAATGTATCTTTTGTTATATAAAAAATAAAAATAAAATTTTGATTCCATAAAGTATGGAATACGTAAAACTATGGGGGTGGGGGAATGGTGATTGGAATACACATTCCTTATGAAATGGGTATTCTCACTATTAAAATCTTACCAAACGTAGGAATGAAATGAAATTTGGAATTCTGATTTCATTCCTAACTCATTCATATATACAATCATGCATTCGGTCTTTCCTTTTTTTTTTTTAAACTACTCGGTCTTTCATTCTCATTTCCCATTCCAACCACTCGATCTCTCCTCTTTCTTTAATCCTTATCAACCACTCGGTATCTCCTCTTTCTTTAATCCTTATCAACCACTCGGTCTCTCATCTTTTCTTATAAAACCACTCGATCTTTCATTCTCATTTCTCATTCTAACCACTCGGTTTCTTCTCTTTCATTATAAAACCACTCGGTCTCTCCTCTTTCTTTATGGAAACTATTCGGTCTTTCATTTTCCTTTTTTTTTTGTAAACTACTCGTTCTCATTCCTTATTACAGCTATTTTGATTTTTTTTTCTTTCTTGTGAACTACTTGGTCTTTTATTTTTTTTAATATTTAAATTACTCGGACTTTTACTGACTGTACGGAAGTCAAGAAAAAATAAGTCAAAGAATTTTTTTAATCAAATCAAGGGCAAGTATGTCAAATTAAATCAAAAGTGACTTCCATTTTGAATAAATCTACAGTTTTATTCTTAATTGTGAAATCATATTTCTTGTGATGCCATTTGTGAAAGTAATAGCCAATGAAAGATATAATATGCAGTTAAATATGGTCAACACATTATATCGAAACTCAAATATACCCAACAGTAAGTTATTTACTCCTCAGTCTCATAGCATGGGTCTCTTTTTTCCATTTTGGTCGTCCCACCCAAAGAGTTTTCTTTCATTTTTTACATATATGTGACTCACACATCCCTCTAATACAATTAAAACATGGGGTCCATACTCCCACTAATATAACTATTCACTACACATTAAATAATAATACTCCTTAATCCACGTATCAAAAAGCAAAAATTATTATTACCGTGAGACGGAGAGAGTATAAACTAATTGAGTGTGATATTTTAAAAAAAATATAATACATTTGAAAGGTTATTTATTTTGAAATTTTTTTTATCTTTAAAGGGTAAAAGTTGCTAAAACAAATAAACTGAGAGTAATGAGTATAGAGTATAATAATACATGAAAGTATAAATTTATTTCGCAATAATATTACAATCTCAAAAGAATAATACATACATACAATAAGTAATAAGATGTATTTAAATTAAAATTTTCTACTTATAATAAATGAAACCGAGTAATTTGACTTATCACTAGGAACGCGACGGGTGCATTTAAAAGCGACCCAATCTACTCCATTGCTTTTCTTCCCTTGGAGGGCAAAACCGGAATACTCTGTTCGTTTCTAAAAACGTTATCCGGATCAACTGCACTCTTGATTTTCACCAGCCTGTCAAAATTGCTTTTGAAATATTTCACCCCATAAACCCTCCCCTCACTGTAACTGTTCTTCCCGTTGTCGGTGGTCCCGATGTCCAAATCCCTGTAATTCAGATAAGCTTCCCTCGGATTCTTCGAAACGTACGGCGCCATGAAACTGTATATCTCTCTGATCTGATTCACATGCTCTTTATCTGCTGCTTCCCCTTCTTCGTTCCAGTTTACAGAGTACTGTATTTTGAAGATGTTTCCGGCACGGTGGGGGAACGGCGTCGCTGACTCTGGAATCTCCGCCATTCTGCCGCCGTAGGAGTTGAAAACCAGACCCACTTTTCCGACATCCACCATTTTTTTGAAGATGGTGTCGAGATCTGGTATGGAAATTGGGGTTTTGACGTAGTCGGATTTTCGTTTCAGGAAGTTGACGGAATCCGGCGTGCGGCTGAGCAGCACCGTCGGAGAGGTGGTGTTGTCGTAATTTCCCCAAAAGAGGACGGAATTGATCCACGACATTTCACGGCAGTCGGATTTTTGTAACCCTAATTTTGGGAATTGTTTGTCGGTGATTTGGAGGAGACGGGAGGAATCGCCGAGGAATAATCCGATGAATGTCGCTCGGACACTTCTAACCTTGTTTCTGGTAATCGGCTGTAAGAGAACTCTGATGAATAAATCGTTGTCGACCTTGTCGGCGATTTGCTGGTACTGGTATACAATCTCTGTCGCGTTGAATTTCTCCAATCGGAAAACCGTCACCGTCGCCGGAACTGGCACCAGCTTTATCTTGTACGCCACAATTACGCCGAAGCTGCCGCCGCCGCCGCCGCGAATCGCCCAGAAAAGGTCTTCACCCATTGATTTCCTGTTCAGAACTCTGCCATTCGCGTCGACAATCTGCGCGTCGATGACGTGATCAACCGTCAGTCCGTACTTCCTCAGCAAGTTTCCGTACCCAGCACCGCTGATGTGGCCGCCGGCGCCGACGGTGGGGCAAACTCCGGCGGGGAATCCATGGACTTTACTTTTTTCCCAAATTCTGTAGTACAGTTCTCCGAGCATGGCGCCGGATTGCACCCAGGCGGATTCGTCGGCAATGTTGACGTCGATGGATCGGAAATTGAACATGTCGAGTACGACGAAGGGGGTGCCGGAGACGTAGGATATGCCTTCGTAGTCATGGCCGCCGCTGCGGATTTTGAGTTGGACGCGGAGTTTCTTGGCGCAGAGAATGGCGGCGCTGATGTGGGAGACCGCCGTGGGAGTGAGGATTACGGCGGGGCGAGGGGTGGTGGAGACGTTGAAACGACGGTTTCTTACGTAGGATTGGAGGACATTTGCGAAGGAAGGGTTATTTTGGGCATAAATTATTTTTGAAATATCTGAAGAGGGAATTTTGGATTCTGTGAAACATTTGACAATGGAATCGTAGATAGAATCTGCAGCATATGTAGAAACAAAAACATTGCAGAGGAGAATTAAGAGAAGGGATTGGTTCATCATTTTAGGAAGTGAAGTGTTGTTGGGTTGTAAGGGTGGGAGGGTTGTGCTTATGTATGTGTGGGAATTGGAGAGGAAAATGAATACGCGTTGAAAATTCATGGGTGGGTCCTGCAACTGCAAGTTTGATCATTTGTGTTAAGGAGGAGAATATCGTTTTTGGGGGAAACCGCCTTGTGTTGCGCCTAGAAACTCTTGTGTTTCTCAAATGAATTTAGAGGTTGACTAGTGTTGCGCATTGGACAATTTTTACCGTTAAATTAATTTTAAATTAATTTCTATCACTAATTTAAATGAAATAACTATTTACTATTATTTTTTTAACTTATCAATCACAGGTGAGCTTTTGCACTTAGATAAAATCATTTATGATTGAGTTGATGTATGCATTTAGTTGTACTGTATATTCATATATATGTAAAATTTTTTATTAAATAGTTTTTATATTTTTTTAATACTTAGTATAATTTTTTTATATTAAGTGTATATATTTTTATTTATTAATGTATATTCCCTACGTTCCAATTTAAAAGTCTCATTTGTTTTTGGGCACGTGGATTAAGGAGTATTATTATGTAATGTGTAGTGAGTAGTTGTATTAGTGGATGTGGGGCTCATATTTTAATTGTATTAGTGGGTGTGGGTGGATCCCATGTGTCCAAAAAAGAAAATGAGACTCTTTAGGTGGGACGACCAAAATGGTAAAATGACCCTTTTAGCCTGGGACGAAGGGAGTATATTTTTATTTATATAAATGTATAAATTTTTTAAAGTGATACATATTTTACCAATTACATCAGATAATTTTCCTTTATATTAAGATATGAAAGAGTGATGATGATTTAGCAATAATTTTGTGTGGCATAGTTATTAATTTAAAATTTTAATTATGGAAAGTTGATAATGATATGTAAAGAGAGGGTAATTCTTAGGTGAGACCCTCTCACATAAGGAATGGAGGCAACTCCTGATATGTAGGCTCCACCCTTCATGTAAGAGGGTCATGGGTGACCACGGGTCACCCAAAAAGAGAAAATATAGAATAATTGCATGATTGTAGATAGGTATAAAGCGAATGGTTATCGTAGTGGACTTGGATTCGTTATTCATCATGTGGTAAAGCTTTGACGATTTCAAGGTTTGGAGATTGTACGGCAGAGTATCTAATAGCAATTTAGCATCCACACTATAAAACCATGTTAGATTGGGAATTGTCAAACGCCCGACACTTGTCCTGTGGGTTAAAGTCCTTCACTATGGGGTCCGCATTGTGTTTTATTTTA
Organism: Pogostemon cablin; assembly: GCA_023678885.1. Classification (NCBI taxonomy): domain Eukaryota; kingdom Viridiplantae; phylum Streptophyta; class Magnoliopsida; order Lamiales; family Lamiaceae; genus Pogostemon; species Pogostemon cablin. The sequence goes on along the minus strand of CM042962.1, from coordinate 12,346,304 downwards.
TTGCAACTATTATTATAATTATAATAATATAAAATGTGGAGTTGCATCAACTTGTATGTGACAGAAACTCTGAACTAATTTTATGAAATTAATCTTAATAATTATTCCTAAATTAAGTTGATATACCTTTCTTTTTATTTATCCCATAAAAATTGACAAATTTTATTTTTAATACATGAGAACCACATAAAAATAATTAATTTATTTTCATGGAAACCAGATGCACTACAAAAAAACAGTCAATTTGTGATGGTTTTTTATGACAGCCATGAAGTCGTCACAGTTGTGACGGTTTTTTCGAATTGTGACGGCATTTTGGTGACCGTTGAAAAAATCGTGACCAAATCCAATTTGTGACGGCTTTAGTGACGATGTTTGTTTGTAATGGCCTTTAAGCCGTCACAAAATTTAAATAAAATATTAATTTTTGTGCCGGCTTTTGGCCTTCATAAAGTAATGAATGCATGAAACGATACCGTTTCAACTCAAATTTCCTTTGTGACGGCTTCAAAACATTCACAAAAATTATTATTATTATTTTAAATTTTGTGACGGCTCTTTATGACGGCTTTTGGCCGTCACAACCCAAATTCGTTTGTGACGACTTCAAAGCCTTCACAAAAATTATTATTATTATTTTTTTAAATTTTATGACGGCTCTTTGTGATGGCTTTTGACCGTCACAAAGTAATGAATGCATGAAACGATACTGTTTCAACCCAAATTCGTTTGTAACGGCCGTCACAAAAATTAATTAAAATTTTTTTTAATTTGAAACGGTAATCGGAGTTAAGAAAATAACACTTTTATAGATCATACAAGGAATTAAGAAAAATATATTAATTATAGTAGTCCGGGTTTTCTATGTTGGAGTATTAATAATTGATTGATAAAAGAAAATGTGAAATGATTATAAAACTAAAATGATAATGATATATATATATATATATATATATATATATATATATATATATATATATATATATATATATATATATATATATATATATATATATATTACACCTAATTGTGAATGCGCTGTTATAAATAACTTTTAAAAAAATATTTAAAATTTTTTAAGTAATAACAACACTTTATTAATTTTAACATGTTATCCATTTAATTTATTTTTTATTTAAATATTATAAAACTATAAAATGTGATACTCAATTGATTAAAAATGATAACAATTACATTAACAATTTATAATATAAATAAAAGTTATATAATATCATAAAAGCAAAGTAACAATATCTTTAGTAAAATGTTATAACTAATAAAAAAACGAGATAATAAGACTAACCAAATTATTAGGAGAAAAGATCAATATATAAGATCAATTTATACGAAATATATTATTACTAATTAATTCCTATGATTAAATTACTGTAGCATCATACATCGAAAATTCTACTGCGCCTCCATAAATAAGTATATTATTGTAATAAATATGTAATGAATATATATATATATATATATATATATATATATATATATATATATATATATATATATATATATATATGCTACTTATTAAATAAAATAATCGTTCTTAATTTAATGATAATTGTTAATATATTTGGAACTTTGAATAGATGCTCTTATATTAGGAATTCAAAATATGCATTACTATTGAATATATGCATCAAGTATTGAGTATATATTTACGTATATAATTAGTATATATATATATATATATCCTTAATATACTAAAGAAGAGTTTAATTTTGATGAGGTGTCGCTTCCACAATTTTTCTAATATTTTAATTATTAATTACTTTTATTATTCTTATTTATATATATTATTTACTATGATATATATTTAAATAAACATATATATCCTGCTTATATTAGATATTAATTATTATTTAAAAATTTAATAAAAATAAATACATGTATTTATTGTAAGATTGGGATATGAATTTATCAAATTAAACTTAATGCAGATAAATACTAATGAAATTCAAATTAATATTCCCTACATCCATAAATATATGGTATTCTATTCTTTCACTTCACATACACAAACTATTCTGTAAAAGCTTTGTTCACATCTTAAAAATGGTATGTGATTTTGTTATTCTATAATTTCTTTTGATTTTTTATAAATTTCTCTTTATTTTTTATAAATTCTTTTTTTAAATCATAATAATTTAATATACGTTAATTTGCAGGTTTAACTTTCACATAGACATAAACTTTTGCTGTCATTAATTTCCGATACACCAATATCATTCCTTAAGTAAATTTTCTTCTTTTTTATTTTTTGTTCTTTTATACATATGAAAGTTTTATTATTTTTATTTATGTACCATTCGCTTTGAGTTTTATTTTTAATATACATATTCTAGAATTTACAATTTTTCTTTTAAATTTTACATGTGTAGGTTTTTTTTTGTTTTTTCATTTTTTTTTAATTCTCAGGATTCTCCTTCACCAATAAATAAACTTCTATAGTCACTAATTCCAAATACACCAAAATCATTCTCAAAGGTAAAAAAATAAAAAATAAAAAAATTAATATTTTTATTTATATATATGAGTTTTTTCCCCTATATATTTAGAATTTTCTCTCTTTAAATTTTACAATTTTATTAGTTTTATGTAAAATAGTAGACTTTCCACTGTTTGTTTTTATTTTTTATTTATTTTTGAAAGTTTTTTATTTTTATTTTTTTATGTTGAATTACATATTTTTTTATGTAAACAATGCTAACGGAGAGTTTCGCTCCAAATTTTTTCTTAATTTTTTATTAATTATTTCACGAGCATATCTTATTTAATATATTTACTTATATTTTTTATTTTTAATGATTATTCTTAATTTTTATTAATTAATAAGAAGATATATAACAAATGAGAGTTTAATTTTAATTTCGTCATGCCTCTATTTTTTTTAATTTTTAATTATTAATTAATTTTATTATTCACAATTTTATTTATTATTTTATAAGCATAACTTATTTAATATATTTTTTCATGTTATTTAATTAGCAGGAGATATTATATTCATCGCGATACATTTTTTTTTCTCCTAAAACTCTTATTTCATAACATATATCCTAACTTAGAAAAGAAATGTTACGCATCTTACTCAATATATTTATTTATTTATTTTATTTTACATATAAAAATTTAATTTTGAATAATTATTTTTCAATTTTTAGTAAATTATAGAAAGGTATTTTAATAATTATTTTTTCACATATATTATGAAAATGAGATTTTGTTTTGGTGTTATATAAATATTTATATATTTATTTTAAGATTTGAGTTTATCCTTGCACTATATCAATTTAATTAATTTAGTTATTCACGATAAATTTAAATTGATTACTTTGCTGATAAAATATGATACAAACTCATTTATAATAATTTGTTAAAAGAAAATTTAAAAAAAATTGAAGTTTTACTGAATTAATATTTTTTTAATATTATAATTTCATGCATATGTTTGTATTAGTAACTATATAAATAATAAATTAACGATCCCGCGTAACACGCGAGTTTTATACTAGTATATATATACATTACTTTTTAATAAATTAATATTTTAAATATGATTTATATACATTATAAGATGAGTCACTTACTAGCAGATACATAAAATAATGCATAATTGCTGTAAACTACATGACTCAAAGTACTATTACTCATAACTACACAATTAAGATTGTGATACCATAAATACCCCTATGTATTTGCACAATTTGGTTTTGCACAATTTGCATTGCACAATTTTGTTTTTGCACATTTTGTTTGCATATTTTAAATTCCGGTAGCAGGCGGAAGCGGTCAGCGGCGGTCCGCCGCCGGTCAACGACTGGTCAATGCCGGTCAACGGCTGGTCAACACCGGTCAACGACGGGTGGGTGGGTGAGGGGTAGGGTTAGTGGTTTAAAAGTGTATGAGATTATAAGGTTATATTTTGTATTTTACTTTAATATGTTACATGTGAGAGTAATTATTTAAATTCATTGTATCTAATAGTAATTTGAGTTAAAAGTGTGTATCTATTAGTGATTTTTCCTTATAGGATTTATTATTGAATTATGAGTACATAGTAAAATTATGATATATACAATAAATGTTAAATATGAAACAAGAATTATCTTGGCTCAAGTGGCCATCCCTTACCCTTAAAACCCTCCCCCACATGGGAGGTCAAGGGTTCAAATCTTTCAATTGGAGGATATTCTGCTTGGGCCAAGTGGATCGAGCACTGTTCGATAGCCCAGTTGGCTAGAGTTCGAAATCCTTTATTGTAAAAAAAATTTTAATTTTGTGAGGGCTTCAGTGACGGGTAATAAGTCGTCACCAATTTATGACGGCAAGGTCGTCACAAAAGCCGTCACAAAAAATTAGTGACGACCAATATTGTGACGGCCACAAAGCCTTCACTGAGGCATTCACAAAGCTCGTCAAACCGTCGCTAAGGCCGTTACAAACGAGTAACATTTTTGTAGTGATACCACCTCTAATACAACTGCCCACCACTCATTAAATATTATTTCTCTCACTTTACTTTATATTAATTAAATTATTATATTTCTTAATTTTCGTGCAAAAAAATGTGCTAACTTTTCCGGGACGGAGGGAGTAATATTGATAAGTGATAATTTTTTATTAATATTTTAGATATTTTTATAAATAAGCTTTGGTTATACTTGACTAATCCACCTCCTCCTTTTCTCTTTTTTCTTTTTTTTTTTAATTTTTAGAATAAGGGACGAAAGAGAAATTGCTTATCTTTTCTTTCATCTCGGGAGAAATACGATCAGAGGAGCTAATTCAAACCCCTCGGGTAAAATAAGAACAACCCCCACATTCAAATTCTCTTTCTTACCATTAGCAAGAACTTGTATTTTGATTATATAAATTGCTATCCAAACAGACAAAAAATGAGAGAATTTTCGTAATCACGATACTAAATTGGTAAGTATCCAATAAAACAGATTTCTAGGATAGAATTTAAACCTATCTAAAGATCATAATATTGTTTTGTTTTGTGGCTGTTACTAGTATATTATTGCTGGAATAAATAAGGGTTGATCAAGCCATCATGAATAAAGGAGTTATTTAAGGAGCCAAAGGTGAAATTTACCAAAAGTAACATAGGGAAGAAAAGAAAGTAGAAGAAGAGAAGATTTATCCCTCCTGGATATCTTTTACGTTCATCATCTCACATGGGAGATGAGACGGTAGCTATTGAAGGACGATAGGAAGCACCCATCATCAAGAACATCAGTAGATGTGTTATCAATTTTTTTTTTTAATTTAGCTTTCAATTATGTAATTTAGTTTCTAGTTCAAGAATTATAAATTCCTAAAATAATTTACATATTTGCTTAACAATAAAATTATCCATTTGTTTATTAATTTTTTTTGATTGATTTTGACGTGAATAATAAAATTTCAAATATTGCTTATTTAGATTGGCCGTCTTATTTGTAATTGATTGTTCAATAATTATTTTAAATGTTATAGTTCGTAATTGTTATAATTTTGTAAACCAAGTGATAAAGAGAGAATATCTTTTAAAATCACAAGAACTAGGTTATATGAGTCGGACATTCCATTTTTCATAGCTTAGTAGTCCTAATATTTAAATCCTAAGGCATTTATGAATTCAATTCTTTTTAAATCATTTGAGGGTAGTTTAATCTGGAGATTGTACCACAAATTATTATTCTTAAGGATATTTTGGGTTAATTGATCATATGGTGTAAGCGATAGCTTATGAGCTTGAATTCATGAATCTGTTGGATTTTAAGACTTTCATCCATGTAATTATGAGACAGGAGGGATCAAATCCTTGGATTATGTTTTATTTTACTCCCTCCGTCCCCTTGATAGGAAACCATTTGTTTTTTTAGAGCGAATTAAGGAGTATACTAATTTAATGTGTAGTGAATTTAGAAATATAATATTATTTTAATATATGATGGGTACTTGTATTAGTATTGAGTTTGAGCCTCATGTATAGTGGGTTGAGTATAATAATTATTTTTTATGGGTCATATCAACAAAAAAAATTGATACTTTGTAATGAGACGGATCAAAATGATAAAATTTGAACGAAGGAAGTATTTGTTTATCTCAATTATGTTTGTCATTTTTATTATTTATGTTTCATGCTTATTAGGTATTACCAATCATTTCAATCCCCTTTCAATTATTTTAAAAATATGATTGATTTAATTTAAATTCAATTATTTTATGAGTTAACTTTTTACATGGTTTTTCTCATAAATGAATGGCGGTGAGGTTCGAACCCTATATTTTTATTAGGCCTTGACTCTAATAGCATGTTAAATAACCAGTTCATCTAAAATCCTAAGCTGGACTAGTTCATCAAAAATCCTAAACTGATAGAGAGGTAAATCGTTTAAGACAATCACTAGCTTGGGCCAGTCTTTTTTTTTGGAATTCGTAGGACCAAATATTTTGAAGGAAATGGGCTTCCTCAATAACACACGGATCCCTAAAATGGGTATGCCTCACCTACTCTTTCTCTCTCCTCAATAAAATAGGTGTGTGGCCCCCCTGCCCTTCTCTCTCTTCATTAAAATAGGCGTATGTTCCCCCTTCTTTTTCTTTCTTCTCTCTCCTCTTCTTCTCTCCAAGTCATCTTTTTTTCTTCTCTTTCTCTCTCCATATTTTCTCTCTTTTTTTCCTTTTCTCTCTCTTCTACCATGGTCAAACTTGAGGTAATAATTGAAGAATGAAGAAAGATGGTTTTTGGTAGTCTTAATTTAGATGTTTTGAATGCTATTGACGGATCTATCAACTGTCGTGATGTAAATTGCGAGTCGCTGGAGGATTATTCTGATCATGGTGGAAGTTTTAAGAATGAGGATAATAGTTTGCACATACCTAAAGAAAGGGTAACCAACCAAAAAGTTATGAGGGCATAGAAAAGAATAATGAGGCTGCAGAGCATGTGAATAAAGAATGCTTGTTGAATAAGTCCGAAATAAAGGAGATGAAGAAAGTATTTTTTCTTAATGTGAAAACTGAAGAGGATAAAGATCCAGCTCTAAGTGCTATTGTTGGGTGACAAGCCGTTAGAAAATATTAAATTATTATTTAATTTAAATTTAAATATTTGGTTAATATATTTTAGGTTACTCTTTCATATTCATTATGTTACTCTTTCTTATTAATTGGATTACTCTTTATAATATTAGTTTTTTCAAGATTAATTTACTATTTAATTTGAGTATTTTATCAATATATTTTTAGGCTACTCTTTCATATTAATTAGGTTACTCTTTCTTATAAATTGGATTACTCTTTATAATAATAGTTTTTTTAATATGAAGTTGCTATTTAATTTGAGTATTTAGTCAGCATCTTTTAGATTACTCTTTCATATTAATTGGGTTACTCTTTATAATAAATTAGATTACTATTTAATTTAAAATTTTGAAAACAAGTGATGTATGGCAAATAATGAAATTATACTATACAAAGGAATTTGGCCAATGTCATCACTTCTTTTACGAATTCGAGAAATAGTAATGTCCACTAACGAAATTACAGAGCATAAAATTTAATGAAACACATATACCTTGAATTGTTTGCATTGGCATGTGCTAAAATTGGGGTATATCAAGGGACTCTAGAGGTAGCTACTCACAACACATAAAATTTAATGAAACACATAAAATTTAATGAAACTCATAGAGGTAGCTACTCACAACACTCCAAAATGTGTGATATATCAATGTATTAACTAGTATCATAAAACATTTGATGCATGCTATCAGCTCCAAGGGACAGAAGTGGAGACATTCGGTGATCGCCCACCATCCCCAAACGAGATCACCTTGACGAAAAAACAGAAGACAAGCTTGATTTACCTCTATTCAACATCAATACTTTAGCAGTTGCTACCAACAACTTTTGTAATGAAAATAAGCTAGGAAAAAGGGGGTTTTGGCATTGTTTACAAGGTACATATATACACAAAAAAAACACTATCATAATATGTTCATCTAGATGAATGCATGTAAAATAGGTTAATAGTGGGTTTGTTGGGCATCAGGGAGTGCTAGCAGAAGGGCAAGAAATAGCGGTGAAGCAGTTGTCGAAGACTTCGGTGCAGGGTATAAAGGAATTCAAGAATGATGTGAACTATATTGCAAGACTCCAGCATAGGAATCTTGTTTGTTTATTGGGGTGTACAGCTTCGGTGCAGTGATGGTTGAGCTATTGAAGGGAGAGAAAGCAGTATCAGAAATGAGAAAGGAAGCAGGATTAGCTGAACTTAGTTTCAATTTTGGTTAAACTAATTTAGAGCAAGTGTACTCTATCGTGTGTAGCACGTAAGCGACCGAGTATAAAATTTATAGTATATCTAACCCAAGGGCGAAAGTGGGTAGTCGTATTTGAAAGATGTTTCACTCTAGTAGGACTAATCAATAAAGAGGGGGGTTGATTTAACACTAAAACTAACTAATAAAGTAAGTAAAGATAGAACATGTATGAAGGTGAACAATCTAAGAAGTATGCAAGGCAAGCAACATTCATGGATAAAGTATATTTAGACTCACACATACACATGCATTGATGGTCTTCTTGTTATGATATTAAGGGCAATCGCGTATGTATCCCTAATCCCTATGGCCAAGGCAATTAGGTTTTCAACTCTTTTACAAGTTTAAATCTCCTAGGATTGTCTCTTACTCTCAATTCCCTTAAGGTACTATGATCATAAGTTTGGTTCCCCTCACTAGTTCATCACTAATGTCCTATCATGAGGTTCTAAGCACTTGAATGGTATGACTTACCTCTTCTCATACTAACTAAGTCATCTCATGCAATCAATGATTTAATTAAACCACTAAGCATAGTATTGGAATGGTCATCCTAACACTATGAGTAGAGAATTTAACCATACAAATCATACATAAAATGAGAATAAACATTCATGAGAAAATATTCATAACAATCATTTCATCAAACATGTGTTGTGTAAAATCTACATAATACCTAACCAATCATATTGGTAGTCTCACATGAGGACTAACCACTACATATCATAGTAAAATCAATACAATCCATATCATGCTCCAATTGAGCCAAATAATGATGAAAATAACAAAATAAAGGTAAGTAGACTCCCCTTTGATGATGAATTCCTCTTCTTAGATTGATGGATGGATAGATTTATGGATGGATTTGAGAAGATTAAGTGGATTGGATGGATGAAGTGAAGGGTGGAAGAGATGGAGACGAATGTGTGTGATTTAGGTGTCTAGTGTGTGTGGAAACTGATAAAAAAATGATTCCTCCTGTAATTTGTGGTCAAAACAGGTCCTTATATCCCATGGAAACTTCTAGAACACGTGCATATCATAAAACTGCCTTTTGCACCTACACGGGTCATGTAGGTGCACACGGGGCGTGTACGTGCATCGCGTGCAGTGCAATCTCACCATTTCGCGCATAACTTTCTCATCCGAACCCCGATTTGAGTGATTCTTGTGCTCATGCGATCCTCTCTTCCTTGGCTTTCCAACCATATATCACAAATCTAGTTTTGAGCTTTACAAGAATATAGAAAAATTACAAGTTGGACTTGCGTTTTTCAGCATTTTGCTTTGGCTCGTTCTTCCTCATTTCAACTCCGAATTGAGCTCCATTTTTTCCCACATTTTCCTTATTGTATCTAGAATCCGTTTTTATCTGAAAATCACACAAATTATACCAAAGTACCAATTCTCTAAATATTTACAAATATCGCTCAATTTAAGGCACTTAATTATGAAAATCACACATTTATCATTTCAAAGCACACATCTCCATATCTTCATATAACACCACCAAATGATATACAAAATGAATAAAAAAACACAAAATATATAATAATGACACTAAAATCTAGGTAAAAATGACACCTATCAACCCCTCAAACTTAAAGTGTTGCTCGTCCTCGAGCAACGAAAATGAGAAAATGAGAGGGGGAATTTTCACCTAGAGAAAGATCTAAAGAACATAAACAACAATACATCATAAGTAATAAGGACTACAAATCATATCAAGTCCCACTACAACATTAAAATTATGACATAAAAAATTAACAAGTTTAAGTCTAAGAAAATTAAGAGTAATAAAGTACCTTACGGTCCAAACCTCACGTCGGATATCAAAATGCACTCAACACTCTATGAAGTAGGGTAATTTTCACTCATCAATTGATTGAACCCGACACACCATAGACTTTCTCACTGACTACATTCACAAGCCACCAAGGCTTCAACTAATGATCAAAAATGACTTTACTTTTGGATGTAATGTTAGACTTTTTGGTAAGGGTAGAGAGATTATGGATAAGAGTGACTCATCGAGTGTAAGTAATCGAAGAGATGACCAGCTTTTTCAACTTCTTCATGTTTCTATCTTCCTTTCTTTTCTTTTCTAATCTCAAGCACTAATCATTATCATTCCTTGGATTTCTTGAGCTTCTTTTAATTTGCATGCTTCCTTTCTTTCGACTTTTGAATTCCTTGAGCATATTTTTGTTGATTTGCTATTTTTTTCTTATGTTGAGGTTTCATGTACATTTTGCTTGAGCTTTTTTCATCCTTTTCTTGCTTGTTTACCATTTTCTTTCTTCTCTAACACAATTCTCACATCAAACCTTGCAAACCATCATCTCCTCAATCACCCACACAAAATGTATATATTTAAGGCTTGAGTGGGGTAATCATGACTTATAATGTGCTTATATCACAAGAAATAAGCTTTAAGGCTCAAAGTGGTTAACTAGGGATGATGTATAAAGTAAGAAAATATATGACAATGACTATGAAATTACAAGGATGACCTAAGATCATTTCACTAAACTCCACCAATCGGGCTCATTCCCGTAGTCCATGAGTAAGTTCTAGTTTATCAATGCTCAATCGATCCACTCACTAAGAAATTTAACCATGAATGCACGGTTGAGGCTCAAATACTCACAATCTTTTGCTCGGATCTTTAGGAACTTTTTACACCTCAATTCATCTCAAAATTGAATAAGTTAAATAGGATAGGTCATAATTTTAAAGAGTAGAGATTCTCAACATAGTTTGCCATCACTTATCACAAACAATATGCCATTACTCACATTCAAAAATGACTCACAACAACCCAAAAAAACCACCAAACAACCCTATACAAGAATAAAAATACAAACGAAACACATAAGAAAAGACTCACCAAACAAGAAACAACACAAAACACATAACATGTAAAAATGAAAATTTCATCCATCAATAGAAAATCAAGCACATATTCTCGTCATCCAATAACATGTAAGCTCAAGATTTTGCCACCTTATTCAAAAATAAGAAAACTAATAAAGCAAGTAAAACTACCTAAATACGTAACAAGTGAAGTAACATGCAAATCCAATCAATCCAAATCAAATCAAATAGTATATGCTGAGCAAATAGAATTGATGAGTAGTAAAGTGAAATCCCTGAAAAGGCATCTGGAGGTGGAAATGGTTAGCACAGACAAACGAGTTGACGAACAAGAACCTTGAGCACGACACGGCTCGTGTTAGCTACACGGCCCGTGTTTCTGGCATCGACACGGCTTGAGTTCTGCACTCGCCCATGGCGTGGGCGAGTAGCTGCTTCTGATGTCAGTACACGGCTACCTCTTACAGGACTATGTACTGAACATGGCTCGTGTAGTCGTTTCTCTGTTTCTTCCAATTTTTAACTTCAGCCCTTATTTTGCCCTGTTTTTGTACTTCCAATACACCTCATATATGCTCAAAATCTCATCAAAATTATTAGCACAATAATTACTATCAAATAATGAACTAGCATGCACTTCAACACAACCAAACCAACCAAAATCAAACCAATACTTATGAGAAAAAATTTAAAATTTACCCAATTTTACAAGAAAAGCTCTCACTCAACATAATAAGCACACTCAAGTGGTCAGTCACACTACACACTCTCTTCCCAAACTTAAATCGAAATAAGTTGAGAATTAAGTTTGCAAAAAGTGGTGGGACTTACCCTTGTAGTTTCCAACAATGATCTTCTTGTAGAGAAACATATGCATCACAACACTCAAGGTACGACACACCACACGCTATCCCCCCAAACTTAAAGTGAAATAAGAGTTGAACTTTAAGTTTGCAAGAAGTGGTGAGATGTCCCTTCACACTTCAAATCGAGCACTTATTTTTTCTCCAATATGCATTCTTCTCACGAGCACAATCAACCTACGTACCAAAGATGTAAGAAAACTAAATCAAAATAACTAAATGAAATTAATAAAATAAACGATGGGTTGCCTCCCATCCAACTTTAAGTTTAACGTCTTCAAGTCGGACGGATCATGGAGAACTCATCGGAATGACCAAGGATATCGTTCGTTCTTGCCATCAAATTTTAATCGTTGTGCTTCTTCCTCTATTAGGCATTTGTGGCAAGTAACGACCATAGTAGCATCCTTTGAGATTGGCTTTAAGAATTCAACTCGTTTGACCTTACACTCCATTAACCGCTCTTTTCTCGACCACCACTTATTCCTTTTTATCAAGTATGTCCCCAACATCTCTTCAAACTCTCTTTTATACCTAAGGCATTGAGAAGAATCAATAGGTAAGACAAAATCAATATAAACAATATTTTGAAGTTCAATGCAACTTGAAGAGTTAAAAGGTGTAGAAATGCTCATTTCACTCCCGAACTCATTATCAAGTGCTTCTAGACCTTGTTCAACTTCATCAAATTCATATTTCTCTCTTGATTATTCACCTTCACTTAAATTTTCCTTCTCAATAAAGGACAAGAAATCATAAACAATCTCTTCCTCCTTTAAGCTTTCTTCTACCTTAGGCTTTTTACTCCTCTCACTTTCATCCTCTAAGCTTCCTTTCACCTTGTCTTGTTTTTCCTCAATAAGCTCAACATCTCTTGAGTCTTCTTCATTATCCCCCAAATACTCTTCTACCTCCAAATTTTCTTCAATCTTTTCATCAATGTCATAGAGAATGTTCCGTTCACTTATCATTTGAATCAATTGACGTTCTATGGCCTCAAATCTCCTCTCATTTTCCTCATTTTTTTTCTTTCTTCTCTTCATTCTTCAAAAAAATTTATCATTTGACTTAATTGATCTTGCAAGGAAGGTTTCCCATCATCATATGGTAGCCACTCTTCTTGGAAATTCACTTAGACATACCCATTTTGCATACATGTTCCATTCTCCATTTGGTAATTGGGCATATTCCACATTTGTCCCCCATTAAAGTTAGAAGTAGGAACTGAGTAGGCATTTTGAGGCTCATAGCTTGAAAGACTTGGTTAAAACTTTGTCTTGTATCACTTCCATAAGCATATCTTCTAAGCATTTCCATCAAGGCATTATTTTCGGATAGAGGAGTAACCGTAGGAACTTGATTGTTGTAAGAACTTGGTATGGAATGAGTGTTTCCTTGATACGGTTGAAATGTATTCACATTGTAATCTCCTTGCCATCCCCCATAGCTACCATTGTTGTAGCTTTGAGAGCTTGCTTGACTCATTTGACTACTATACCCATAGTTGCTCTTATCTTTGTAGCCATTTGATTGTTGTGGTTGAACCAAACCAAGTAGATTTTCATAATTTCCTCCCAAGTATTGGTTCCACTCATCCATGTTCATACTCTTCTTTTCAAGGCTTGCTATAATTTTCCTTCACTTACTATTTTTTGTTTTTCTCCTTCTCCCCTTCTTTCAAGGTTGATGTACCTATCAAGAAGAACAAGTAAGAGCAAAATTTTTCAAAGCAAATATAGATGCAAAAATAAGAAAAATGTCATAAGTAGATCTAATAAATTCAAACACGTTACACCGAAGGCTTTTTTTCCGGCAACGGCGCCATGAACTTAGCTTCAATTTTGGTTAAATTGATTAGAGCAAGTGTACTCTATCGTGTGTAGCACGTAAGCGACCAAGTGTAAAATTAATATAATATCGAACCCAAGGGCGAAAGTGGATAGCCATATTAGAGAAGTATTTCATTCTAGAAGGACTAATCGATTAAAGAGAGGTTTGATTATACTACAAACTAAGAACTAGGAAAGAAATTAAAGATAAATGGATACAATGGACCTGGAAGATGGTGAAGGTGAACAATCTAAGAAGTATGCAAGACAAACAACATTCATGAATAAGGTATATATAGACTCACACACACATGCATTGATGGTCTTCTTGTTATGATATTAAGGGCAATCACGTATGTATCCCTAATCCCTATGGCCAAGGCAATTATGTTCTCAACTCTTTTACAAGTTTAAATCTCCTAGGATTGTCTCTTACTCTCAATTCCCTTAAGGTACTATGATCATGATTCAATTAAACCACTAAGCATAGTATTGGAATGACCATCCTAACACTATGAGTAGAGAATTTAACCACACAAATAATACATAAAATGAGAATAAGTATTCATGATAGAAAATATTCATAACAATTATTTCATCAAACATGTAGTGTGCAAAATCTACATAATACCTAACCAATCATATTGCTAGCCTCACATGAGGAATAGCCACTACATATCATAGTAAAATCAATATAATCTATGACATGCTCCAATTGAGCCAAATAATGAAGAAAATAACAAAATAAAGGTAAGTAGGCTCTCATTTGATGGTGAACTTCCTCCTCATTGATCATGCTAAAATCTTCAACCAATGATAAATTCCTCTTCTTAGATTGATGGATGGATGGATTTATGGATGGATTTGAGAAGATCAAGTGGATTGAATGGATGAAGTGAAGGATGGAAGAGATGGAGATGAATGTGTGTGATTTAGGTGTCTAGTGTGTGTGGAAACTGATCTAAAATGATTCCTCCCGTAATTTGTGGTCAAAACAGGTCCTTATATCCCATAGAAGCTTCTAGAACACGTGCATATCATAAAACTGCCTTTTGCACCTACACGGGTTGTGTAGGTGCACACGGGGCGTGAAGGTGCATCGCTTGCAGCGCAGTCTCACTGTTTCGCGCATAACTTTCTCATCCAAGTCCCGATTCAAGTAATTCTTATGCTCACGCGATTCTCTCTTCCGTGGCTTTCTAATCATATATCACAAGTCTAGTTTTGAGCTCCACAAGAATACAGAAAAATTACACAAGTTGAACTTGCGGTTTTTAGCATTTTGCTTTGGCTCGTTCTTCCTCATTTCAACTCCGAATTAAGCTCCGTTTTTTCCCACATCTTCCTTATCGTATCTAGAATCCATTTTTACAAGAAAATCACATAAATTACACCAAAGTACCAATTCTCTAAATATTTACAAATATCGCTCAATTAAGGCATTTAATCATGAAAATTACATATTTATCATTTCAAAGCACACATCTACATAACTTCATATAACACCACCAAATGATATACAAAATGAATAAAAACATACAAAAATACATAATAATGACACTAAAATCTAGGTGAAAACGACACCGATCATTATTGCAAACAATGGAGGAAAATAAACTATTAGAAATTGTAGATGCAGGGGTCCTCCAAGAGGTCAAGAAAGAGGAAATAATGGGTGTTGATGCCCATTTGCCAACACCAACGAAGAAACAAACAGTGCCGCTTCTATCGAAATAGACAGTGCCGGCGAGTTGAATTAAAAAACGGCGGTGACTGGCGGCGATCGTGGTAGTGGCGGCATCATTCGGCAACAGGGGTTGTCGGAGCGAAGGCCGCAGCAACTGGAGGCTGAGTGAAGGCGGCGAGCAGCAACTATTGACGACAGATCCATCGGCCTTGAGCGGCGTACTACAGAGCGAATCGGGGGCGTTGGTAGTCGTCGGGAGACAGCGGCGTGTTTTGCAATCTTCGGCGGCGAGAGCAGTTCCAGTGGTGGGGCTCGGCGGTTGAGGGCTGTCGATGGCATACCCACGGCAAAATAGGTAGAATTAGCCACAAATTTAAACATCGACTTTTCAATTCTCGAGGAAGCATTGGCATTTGTTAGGATTAGGAGAGAGGAAATAATAAAAGGTCACAGTTCACAGGTATTGTCAGGATTCGCGAAATTTCATATAGTTGTTGATTTAGGATCCGGTTCTATGAAATATTCATGGAACCAGTGATATCCTAGTTGCTCTCGTTGTTTAATATTTAAACAATTCACTCTAACAATATATATCATTAGCAGCTAGCATAAGCCAAACAATTTCAAATAAAACGTAAGAAAAGAAAAACAAAATAAAAAATAAAAGGTTAAATAAGGGAAGTGGTGGTTTAGTGGATAAATGGTAGGAAAAATAAAAATTGACATTAGATGACAATAAAAATAGGCATGAACTACTGGATGAAAGTGACAAATTCCAAAAAAATTAAAAGTTGATTTTTATGTTTGACTTGTTCTCTTCTTTATTTGTGGTGATACTACTCTCCACTTAATACCCCACACATGATTTCCAATTTCATTGGGTTAGGGGATATCGTGCGCTTACCGTGCGTCCAAATACCCTTTAATATTAAATTGTGTATCCTTTAATATAAAAACGTGTACTTTTTATTTTCTAAAAAAAATAAAAATAAATAAATAAAAGTATATTTCTTTTAGAACAAAACTGTGTACTCTTATTAATTAAAATGTATACCCTCTAAAACAAAATGTTGTATCCTTACATACTTTGTACACCTATAGACACAAGAGACCAACTCATAAATATTAATGTAAAATTTTGATATATTTGGTTCTATTATAAATGCTATAAATTTTTTTTCAATTTTTTTGTTTGTTTTTGTTTTGATAAATACAGCTCCACATCTAATAACAGAATTTTAAATGACTTACCTCATCTTCCATATGATAGATCTTGAAATATTAGTTTTGTCATTTTAGTTAGATATCCACTTCAAAGATATTAATTCTTATTTTTATAATAATAAAGAGAGATCTACACATATCACTAATACAATTAAACTATTATATGGAGTAATACTTATTAAATAATGACATGACTTCTTAAATCACGTAAAAAAACACTAGTCGTATATTCTTAATTTGTGATCAAAAGGTACTCCATCCGTCCCGCACCAATGGTTTCTTTTTTCCATTTTGATCGTCTCACCCAAAGGTTTCTCTTTCCTTTTTAATACACATGGGTCCTATACTAACCCACTAATACAATTAAAATATGGGGCCCATACTCCCACTAATACAACTACCCACTACACATTAAATAATATTACTCCTTAATCCACGTGCAAAAAAGCAAAATGCACCCTTGGTGCGGGACGGAGGGAGTAAAATATATTCAAAACTCATAATAGTATGACTTCTTAAATCACATAAAAAACCACAAGTTGTATATTCTTTGTGATCAAAAGGTAAAATATATACTCCCTTCGTCCCGGGTAATGAGGGTCAGAGATCTTATGTTTAACATAAGATCTTTGGCCTTCTTAGCTTGGGACGGAGGGAATATATTCAAAACTCACTTGATATACATTAAATATTATACTTTTTAATTAATCGATTTATGTAAAAAAAACAAATGTATATCCTATCATGAAAAAATAGAAGGAATATTGTATTAGAAAAATGTGGTAGGCCACATGAGGTATTTTTATTAAAAAAGAGAAATATGAATGAGCAGCACTATTGCCACCCGATACTTTACTATCTTAAAATAAACTACTCCCTCCGTCCCGCCCATATTGTTACGTTTACTATAGCTTTGTGAGAGCCTTATGCAGTCAAACGATGCAGTTTGACCGAGACAGAGGGAGTATGTAAAAATACACTTTTATCCCTACACCCAAATCATATGTTCAACACACTAAATTAGAGTTAAAAAAATTTTTCTGTCCCATAACTATTTCAAACTTTAAATTCTGTTCCAAAAAAGATATTTGTATCAATTTGTTACCATAACTATGAATTTGTTTTAATTTTGCCCAATTTTCGTCGGAAATCTAATTTTTCGCCGGAAAATGGTTACGAGGCCGTTTAATTTGGAGGAATCCGGCTAGCTTTGCTGAGTGGCTATCCAAACAAAATTGGACCAATCATTCTGCCACGTCACACTTTAATTAAAAATAAATAAATATTCCAACTCCATCTTACACATAATATCATGATTAGAACGAGAGTTCAATTATGTGTCTTAGGAATTAATTGAATCATTTTATCATGTGGATTATATGGATTAATATGGGAAGATTTGAAGATGACCTCTCATGTTTAGAACTACATAAATTAAAACTAGAAAGGTTAGATCGAGAGGTCAATTAATCTAGTGAGGGGAACCCAGCCTTAGTGAATTCATAATACCTAGAAAAAGAATATTACGTATGATTTAGTACCTTTTAGGGAACTCGTACATGTAATTAATACCTATTGAGATGTGTTCGCTATGGTATTGATCCTATGTGCTATTTTGGGGGTCTTTGTAAGGACCTACATCCTCTTCATCTCGAGAGAGTTTAGGTGAAATTTGAGATCGCTCTTACTATGATAGTTTAAATTGGGAGGCAATTAGATGTTTTACATGATTTATCTATTATAATTGCATCATGAAGATTTTCCTTGCATTGAAAATTTCAAAAATATTGTAATTAGTTTCTTTTCATGTTTTTTATCTCTCCCTTTTCGGTCGTCCCTAACTAATACGAGACTATAACTTGAGGGCCACGAATCCTAAATTCCCTTGGGTTCAATATTTTGTTGCTTGGTCACTCGGACTATTAACGACCAATCAAGAAGGTGTCCACACCTTCTTGAAAAGCATTAAATTCCTAATCTAAAAAAATATTTAAAACTACGGATCCCTCCCCCGAAAGGGGGAGGGATCTCAACTATGGAGGTCTTACTTAAAAGCCCTCTCAACTATTGAATCTTGAAAATGATTCAATTTAATGGAATTTAAATGGGTAAAGAATTGTTCAATGGTAGCTTTCATGGAAGATGTTATTTATAGTAGTAAGGGTGAGAGAAATTTGAGTGAGTTTCCAATGTGGGACAAGTGGTTTCATGTAGTGGTAGAGTGAGAGGAATTTGTGGTAAGTAATCAATGTGAGATAATTTAGCTCATGATACCAAAAATGGAATTTATAACAAATTTTTCTTTGACCCGTTCTTGCTCGTTTCAACTCCAAATCGAGCTCTGTTTTCTCCCACATCTTCCTCTTCACTTGTAGAATCCATTTTTATCAAAATCACCCATTTTTCTACAAAAATAAATAAAAATACATTTCTCCAAATAATCAAGCAATTAATAGTATTTTCATTAAAATCATGTTCAATTATTGAATTAAAGCCACAAAAATCCACTTAAAATCTAGGTGAGTTTCACACCAATCAATTAACCAAGCCAAAAGCAGATTTTGTCATACTTTGGGAAACTTGTGGAGGATATTTTGGCCCTTGCTTCATCCTTTGAAGATATCTCATTCCGATGGGTCCGTCGCTCGGCGAACTTTCTTGCTCACAAACTTGCTAATTTGCTTTCCACATATTAATGTCGTACTTCTTTTCTGATGATGTACCTGCACTTTTGTTGCCTATCATTGATGGTGTTGACACCTCTCACTAATAACATTTTGTTATTTGAGTTAAAAAAAAAGTAATTATTATATGAGAAGCACACACAAGGTGATCTAAACTACTATGAGATTTTGAAAAAAATAAAATAAAATAAAAATACCCCATTTTAATTTGATTTTGCATTCTAACCCCTGGGCAGCAATAAACGCTGACGTGTCAAACATCACACTTTGACCGATCTAGGTGGCAAATACGACATCGTTTGCGTACTTCCATCCAGCTGCTTGGGTTCAAGAATTTTGAGTATTGAGGTGCGCACCCTTTCACTATTAAGTTAAAATGAAACGCTCGCAGTAATCGAATTCCCAAATTAAGAAAATATCTTCTCCCATTTTTGCAGGTTTAGGGTTTGATGGAGAATGCATAGCCGTTGGAAAAAGCCTGCCCGCAATTCAAATTTCAAATACAGGGTTTTCGTGGGAAGACGAGGAACATGTCCTACGCCAAGCACGGTGTTCCGGCGGCCTAATAAAAAAGATTTTGGATGGCGATCTACAATCCACCAACAATTATCTTCCTGAAGCCTCTAATGTACTTATCTTCATGGTATTTTCATTTCTGGTTATGATGTTGTTCAATTGTTGTTAATTGCAAAGGGTTATGGTTCCCCTAATTTCCCCTACCCTACCCCACCCCACCCCACCCCAAGTGATGAAGTATAATTTCCCAAATTTAGAACATATCTGGCCCCCCTTTCCCTCCCCCTCTTCCACTGATGAAGAAGAAACGGCCGTACGAGGAAGACGTCAGTGCTAGGTTTGCCAAGTACGGCCTCACCACCTTACGTCATCAATCGTGATCTTGCATCCACAGCTTCTAATTTTGGGCTTATCTTTTGATTTGGTATATGATTTTGTTTTAATTGAAATTCTGTTGTTAATTGGACAGAATTAAAGATTGGAATCCAATCGACTCTTGGATACCCCATTTATAGACATGACTGTCAAGGACATATACGAATAAGAGAAATGAAACAGAAGACTTAATTCTTGCTCATATCTCAGGAGGGTGCGTTCTCTCTATATTTCTATTTCTTACCGGATTAATTCTGCTCTTTGAATGCTTAGGTAATTGTAAATCTAGTTTTTCTGCAATTCTGTTCACTTGCACGTTTTGGACCTTTTTTTTTTCTCTCTCTTTAGTTTAGGGTTCGGGTATTTAATCATGAATTTTATAGGTTTTTATCTGCTAATAAAGTTCAACTTTCTCTCTAGAAAAATGGTGGCTGGATTCTTCAAGTTTCCCTTTTGCTCATTATTGATGAATTATACATGCATTTTTAGGGTTTTCCTACTCTTTTCAGACCTCAATGGTTATGCAATTTCTTTCTTTTCCCATGCCCTTCTTGAACTGGTTTTCTTCACTTCCTTGGACCGGCCTGTGAAAATGACTTGAATTATTACAAGATTTGATGAATTTCCGATTTTTGGCCTTTTCTTTTTGTGCTTGTGTCCTAGAGAATCCTTGAAACTCAAGTTCCTTCTCTTGTTGATTTGATCTTATTTTTTTTTGGGTCCATTGGATTGGAATAAAAATTCTTGGATCACTATCAATCTTTATAAGTAGGAGATTCATGAGTCATTTAGAAAAGAAGAATGATAAAAAACCCTTTAACACCAAATGAATAAGTTTTGGCTAAGAATGCCAATCGAAAGTAAATTTCAAACCACATTTTGCCCATCAAATACCGTGGTGGACATGGTGGTAGATTACACCAATGGTCAACATTGGTAATACCAACAAAAATATAGCAGGCATTATAAACTCATGCAATCCATGATGTGCACATAGATTCCAAAATCATTAGTTTGCTTGGTGCGAACATAAGAATACTTATGAAAGTAATTTCTATGACAAAGTAATATTTTTTTTTTTCGAAAAAACCAAAGCACATCTCTAGAATTGTAAACTAAAGCAATTTACTTGCTGAACATATTTTAAAAAATATATATAGAACTGTTTCATTGTGAATTGTGCCATATAAACCAATATATAATGAGAAGAAGAGAGAAAAAAGGGCATCGCTCGTTATTTTTTTTTAATTTATTTTTTATCTGTAAATACTGAATATTACTCCCTCCGTCCCATAAGATTGACACCTTTTTTTTGGGCACGGAGATTAAGGAGTATAATAATTTAATATAAAGTAAAGTGAGAGAAATAATATTTAATGTGTAGTAGGTAGTTGTATTAGTGGTGAGTGTGATGTGTGTGTGGGCCCATGTAAATAAATAAATTGTTTTTGTGTGGGTCCCATATCCTTAAAAAGGAAATATGTCAATTTCTGTGGGACAACCCAAAAAGGAAAGTGTGTCAATATCTTTGGGATGGAGGGAGTAGTTGTTAGTAGTTAGATGTTAGTTCACCAAGTGCCCAAATACTCCAAGATTTCTCGAACTGGGTCATTCACTTAAGTGAGGAACCTAGTGGCCATCGCTCTTTGATTTCTATTCCCGTTATGCAGAAGTTGAAAAGAAAAAGGGAATTTATCAATCTCTAGAATGCAAGATTAAAATTTAAATCAATCGAGAATGTTAATATATATAATTGTATTAAGTAATTCACCGCAACTACAATTCAACTACACATTATAATCTTAGCAACAATATTATATATGAATTATGATGATATCTTCATTCCTTAAAATTGATTCTTATATGGGAGCTGGTATGCTGTTTTACTCAATTTCTGCCCTTACCTCTAATTTATTTTATATTTCAACACTCATTTTGCTTTCTTGTGATGCCACACTAATTGTTTAGTATTCTCCATCAACCCAATCACATGTGGATGCATGCAACATAGGTGCTGAACAAAATTGTTTAGCAGCAATGAAATTAACTACAAATTTAAACAAAAGTTAGCAAAATGAAAAGTGCAGCAGCTTTATCCTAACCATGTGTTGTCCAAACAACATAGAATATATTGTTTCCATATAGAAATAACATTTGAAATATATAATGCATCGAACGCCTAATATGTGAATCTCCAACTTATATAGATGGAGAGGTGAACGCATAACATGTGAATCTCCAAGTTATAAAGATAGATACTGATAAAAATAATAATAATAACAATAATTGACCCAAAATTACGACCAACACCAAGAGAAGAAATTGGAGTTTCACAAGATCTTCTAGGTCGCAAGAGCAAAAAGAAAAAACCCTAATATATGTAATCTGGTAGTAATTCAAGAGATGGGAATCATTTTCATAGGTTTGAAGTATGTGAAGAAAACCCGTTCAAGAATATTCTAGAGAGCATGTGTAGCAAAAGAAAGAAACTGATAATTAAGATGAAAAGTTTATAATTTATTAAATTGTTCAAATAAAACAATCAAATTTAATTTGGGAACACATATAAATTTTTTTTATATCAAATGAATAGGCAAACCTTAAGAATCAGACCAACATTTTCTAGGGAGAGATCAGTTAGGCAGATCTTAAACTAAAAAAATCAAAGAGTAAAAATGCAAAACCTAGATTAAAGAAATAATAGAGTGCTACTTTTGACAAACTCCCTCTTTTTTCTTATAGTTTTCACCTAGATAATAGCATACCTTCGATCTTGCACCAGGCTGAAGGTTTTCCGGCATTCTAGCAATTGATTTTGCCTCCGACTTCTTTAGAAGCTGCCTAAATTTGGTTAGAAGCATGTACAAGTAAAAATGACCTGATTTGAAATTTTGATTGTAGGAATGACAAAAATGTAGGATGTTGAGAAAAGAGGAAGGATTCTTATCGATGGATAAACTCTTATTTGATTTGAAATTATAGTACATTACTTGTAATATATACCATAAGCAAAATTAAGAGCAACAAAAGTCATACTATAGTTCCTTCTCATTTTCCAACCAAATTAAACACTTTGCAGCCCGAAGATCAAGTGAAGATAAATCTAATTTCAAGGCAAATTGATTTATAGAAAAAGAAAGCATGCTTGATGGATTTTAAGAAGGCCTTCTATACTAACATCTACTGCGATCTTAAGCAAATTTATCAATGCATGTATAAGGAAAGAAAAATCAATCATCTACAGAAAAAATGAATCACCCCTTAAGTTACGTAGTTATGCAGACCACACTTTTTCTTTTTGTCTTTTTATCTTCCTTTTACTTACAGGAATGCGTAATTTGCAGTTTCAAAATTAGAGTTGGTGATGGCTTATTCAATTTAATCATTCAAATAAAGTGTAATCATTGGTCTAAAGCTTTCAAAGTAGTTCATAATATTTGTTAAAAAGATATAGTACAATTTAATCACATGAACGAAGAAACATTTTGTCTCAAAGAAAATAACTGTACCACTTCTATATAACGTACCACATTCTCAATATAAGAGAATGGGGTATAACAAGCATTACGAGCTATATAAAAGAATGAGGTGACACGTATTTGATGAGCCAAAAGGTGACAAGAAATCGGAATTCAACAAGATCAATGGTATAGAGGGGATTCACCAAATAAAAAAATATGACCTAACTCTACTACGACTTAATTTTAACACCGTACAGTTATTTATACTATAAAAACAATATAGTCGAGCTTGGAGAACCTTTGTCAGGTAATAAGAAATGTTTCTCTCGAAGCTACACTCGATGACGGTTGGTAGCCACATGCAGTGCTCAAGGAGTTCTTTGTCAGGTAATAAGAAATGTTTCTCTCGAAGCTACACTCAATGACGGTTAACGCATGCCGGGTCTTGCATCTTTATCAGTCAATGGCAGTTCTTTTCTTATCTCCCCCTTTTCTTCTTCAGTGAACTCATGAACTACCTGATCATCACTGTAAATAAATAAATTCAATGGTCTGAAATTGTTTATATAAATATATAAACTAAAGAAAAAATGATAAAAAAAACTTACATTAAAAAGTCTTAGGGATAGGTTTTTTATTGGTAAGTTTTTTTTATCTTTTTTTCTTTAGTTTATATATATTTATATAAACAATTTCAGACCATTGAATTTATTTATTTAGAGTAATGTCAGAGAGTTCATAAGTTCACGGAAGAAAAGAATAAAGACATACGGAACATAAAAGAAGAACTGCCATTGCCTGATGATGATCCTCGACCCGTCTTAAAAGGCATGCCTTTACGGTCATCAAGTGGGGTTTCCCTCGGGCTTCGAGGGAAACGTTTCGTATTACTTGACAAAGAACTCCTGGAGCACTGCATGTAGCTATCAGGGTTCTCGAAGCTCCACTTGTATTGCTTTTATCATATATATTCACTCGGTGTTAGAATTAGACCGTATTAGAGTTAGGCCTTTTCTTTTGTTGAATCACCTATACAACTAATCTTGTGATTTTTGTGTCACCAATGTGTTACCAAATTTTCTTATATTTAGAGTGTGGCTCGTAATACTTGTGTTCTTATATTTGGAATGTGGCTCGTTATATACAAGTGTTATCTTTACATTGTTTAATTTTTTAAAATATCATTTTCTTTGAGAAGTAACGTTTCATTATTCATGTGATTAAATTGTCCTCCTTCCGTCCGGTTTTAAGGTGCCAATTTGCTTTTTGCACGTGGATTAAGGAGTATTATTATTTTATGTATTGTTGGTAGTTGTATTAGAGGGAAGTGGTGGGTCATATTGTGTACTTTTTTACTAAATAGGGGAAATGGATACCTTTGAAGCGGACGCCAAAAATAGTAAAATAGACACCATAGAAGCGGACGGAGGGAGTACTAAAGTTCTTTAACAAAAATATGAAACTATTTCTGAATGCTTTTTCACCAATGATTAAACTTTATTTAAATGACTTAAATTGGATAAGCCATCACCTCCCTTGATTCTGGAGCTGCAAATTATGTATTCATTTAAGATAAAGGAGATAGAGAGACAAAAAGAAAAAAATTATTTGTTTACAGAACTATGACTTGAGGGACGACTGATTTGTCTTTCTTGGGTGATAATTGATTTTTCTTTCCTTATACATGTAGCGATAAGTTATATTAAGAGATTTATGGGCCAGTTTCTGTACAGTTACCAAGTGTACACGCATTTGCTTCTCTTCTCAATTCTCTCTACTTTTTTTCCCTTCGTTTTTGCGATTTCTACGTCTCTTTTGTGTCAAGTTTCCGCTGTACTGGTATGGTTTTTCTCTAGACCACCCTTCATTTAATTCACAATTTTCAAATTGTAAAGACCTAATTAGATTTTTTTTCTGTGATCCGTTGCAGCTAACGCACCAAATCATTCTGCATTAGCTTTTTTGCACAAGCACATGTGAGTTCTCCTTTTTGTGCATTATGCTTTTGCGTTCTCTAATGGATGTTGGAACCCTAATTATTCCCCCTTTTTATTTGTACAACAAGGTTTCGATTCGATTGGTCATAGCATGTCTAAGAGTTTCATCGCACAAATTCTTCTATGCTCGCACCATCATACGACATCGGTAAGGTCTCCTCTTTTGTACGTTATGTTTTTCTGTGTGACATTTGTGATTCCATTGCATAGGAGTGAGAATTTTGTATAAACACTGCTTTTACCCTCTCTGGTTTAAGATAAACCTATTTTTTCACTCCATGCCTGATTGTTAGCATACTTGAATTTCCTCTGCATTTTCTACTGTGAAAGTGGAATTTGTACGGTCCTCTGTGCAGTTGCTTGTTGAAAATTGATTGATTAGAAACACCAAATGTTGCAACATAAATTGGGATTATTTACAAGAAAGCGCTTTACTAAAGTTCATTAAGGGCATGTTTAGAACATATTATTGTATTAACGATTAGACCTCCAATCCAATTGTTTGTCTTATGACAAGCTGATAGCCTAACGCAAGAGATGTATCTATTTAATTTTGCACTTTTTTCCTTGTAAGGGATGAGTACCCTTTTACTCACTTTGGCTGTTTTCAAAAAAAAAAAAAAAGAAGAAAAAAAGGTGAATGCCTTTATTGAGATTGGGTAGTATTATATATAATCTAGATCTTATCACATTCCAGTAAGGAAGCACATGATTACTTTGTTGATAATTTCTGAAGATGTTGTGAGGATCAACCTGTGTTAATCTTGACCTGCCTAATTGCTTATCCTGAGATACTTGACCTTTGTGTTGATGACTTAATCTTGATGAGCCTGTTGAAATTATCCTTGTAGTAGATCACCCGTGAGTAAACGAAATTGCTATCCTACCCGTATGCATACAACTTGCAGTTTCTTCCTCATCTTCCTCCCAATTTGTTAGATAAAGGAATTTATAAATATCTACAAATCTCTGTGGAAAAGGTCTTTCTGATGGTGAAATCTCAGCCATTCTGCCTCCCAAGGGGTTGAGCACTAGAATTGGATTTCGAATTTCCAACACTCTTCAACATCAACTCTAATCCTTCTTTAGGGATAGGCTTCCTCAAGTAATCCATTTCCCTTTTCAGGTGAGTAAGAGACCCCCTGCTTAAAAGATTATTCACTATTGAGACATCATTCCAGAAAAGAACAGACTCGATCCAGCTCATTTCCAAACAATCTGTTTCCTCTATTCTCAGCTGTGGAAAGCTGACATTCATTAGGGACAGAAGTTCTCTTGAGTTCCCAAGAAACAGGATGTGGAATGTACCCCTGACCCTGGTTGTTTCATTCACCACATCCAGGGTGAGTCTGATGAACTGACAGCTTATCAGCAGCAATTTACTGGTAATAATGCACAAGATCAATGAAGTTGTCATCATATGTTCTTGTCACAGTGGTAATTGTTACTTTAGATGGAACCCTGACCAGCTGGATCTTGTTAGATAACACCACTCCGGAGCTGGATCCTCCAGTTATAGACCAGAAAAGATCTTCTCCCATGGATTATCTGTCCAGAAGCCTCCCATTGGCGTCTATTATCTTTCCATCAATGATTTTGTCAACAGAGAGACCGTATTTTCTCATCATGTTGCCATACCCTCCACCGCAGAAGTGGCTACCAATGACAGCTGTTGGGCTAACCCCGACAGGGAAAGGCATGGATGCTGCTCTTTTCATCAATGTACTGATGGAGATCGCCAAGAGTTGCTCCAGCTTCAACCCATGCCGACTCATCTCGAATACTGACATTGATCGAATGGAAATTGAACAAGTCCAGGATGAAATGATTGGGATTTTCAGACCAGTATGAGAACCCTTCACAATCGTCGTACTCACATGGTGTTTTGATCTGCATGTCTTGCTCTGTTGCACAAATAATGGCAGCTTGGATGTGAGAAACGTGTGATGGAGTGAGAATAAATCGCGGTTCTGGGGTGTGCGATTCATTACACCGCAGGTTGTTTGTGTACTTTTGAAGAAGAGATGAATGCGATGGATCGTGCGGACTGTAGAGAACTGCAGGGATTGAATTGGAGTAGTTCTGCAGGCATTGAGTATTCCCATGTTCTTGGAGGGATGAATTGGCCAAGCTAGCCTCAGTGGCAGAAATTAAAACTGCTAACAACAAAGAAAATATTTGAATTCTTGATGCTTCCATTTCTCAAGTTTATTTCTATGTAAGTTTCTTAATTTCTGAGTTAGGATTAAGAGTACTAATTGTCATTTATGAAGAATATTTAACAAGAGTTTTTGGTTATTAGTGAGAAAATTACGTTAATTATTAGAACATTGTGCAACAGATAAGACTTTTAATTATGGTTATTTGGCAAGGGTTTGTATGTTAATGCTTGCACCAGCATTCTGAATATTTTGATGCTACATCTTAACAATATATCTGTTGGGAGAAAAATCTCAACCATTCTTTAAAATTGATGTTTTCCTTTTGAGGTAGATTTTATTATAATTCAATATCATAATAGGAGATTGTAAAATAAGTGAGTTAGGTAGTACATCACATGATTTGAGGGACACAAAATTAGATACCAGTAATGTAAAAAAAGCACTGAATGTATTAATTTTACGAAATGGACAACATATATTATTGTCCCAACTGAATTGGGCCCGAGAAGATTTTTATGCCTTATGGAGAGTTTTGTAAATGCTTAATAGTAAATACAAGCTACATAAAATCAATCAATCACATGTATGATTCACAAATAATTATTCAGATCTTATATTACTCTTTCATTTCATAATAAACTTTACAACTTTTGTTTGGTTTTCATTCGTTCAGAATAAATGTTATCACCAAAAAAGATAAAACATCACATTAATCTAGCTATAACATCAAAATTATATCTTAATTACAACTTTATCACTATCACCTAACATAGTATAATATACTTTATAATTTATTTATTATATAAAAGACTATACTATTGATGTATTCTTTAAAAATCAATAAAATTAGTAAAAATAACTTAGTTTTAAATCAATTTCATCGATATTACTCTCGGTCCGGTCTAGCTTTTTTAAAATACGAAGTTTAAGAAAAATTATTTTTTTAATCGACTCTAATAACTTCTGATGTTAAAGTAGTAATTTTAAATAATAAATAGTATCCCTTCACCTTGGCTGAATATATCCATTTTACTTTTTGATTGTCTCATTACAAAGTAGTTCCCCGCGTTCACTCATACGAATATATCAATTTTATTATTTTTGGCCGTTCAATGGTAATGTATTCATTTCTCTTTTTAAAATATATGGGTCTTTTTTCTATTTTGGTCATCCTACCCAATGGTCTCTTTTCCTTTTTTACACACATGGATCCACACATCCCATCTAATACAATTAAAATATGGGGCCCACACTCCACTAATACAATTACCTACTACACATTAAATAATAATACTCCTTAATACACATGCAAAAAAATAAAATACCTTCTTACCTTGAGACGGAGGGAGTATCTCTCAATCTACTATATATTAAATTATCATACTCCTTAATTCACGTGAAAAAATAAATAAATACATTCAACTGGGAATGAAGGGAATGACAAAGTAAGTTATGTGTGTTAGATAAGAGTCGCATTTAATTTATTGAAATGTTAGCGGTCTTAAAACTTTTATTATTTTTAGAGAGCAAAGAATGTAGAGAGACGGAGAAATGAGGGAATGGGGTAAAATATATCGGCTCGGACGGAGTAATTTCACAGATGTTATCATGTATGATCGGTTCCTCCGTTGTAAACACCGGAATACTTTGTTCATTTCTGAAGAAGTTGTGAGGATCAACCATGGTCTTAACCTTAACCAACCTGTTGAAATTATCCTTGAAGTATCTCAATCCATACGCCAGTCCTTCCCGGTAACCGTTCCTACCGTCGTGGTTGATCCCGATATCCAGATCTCTGTAGTTCAAATAAGCTTCTCTTGGCGCCATTGACACATATGGCGTCATGAAAGCATATAGATTCCTCGTCAGATTCAGGTACCGCTCCGCCGCCTCCTTTCCGTCTTCGTCCCAGTTAGTAATATACTGGAGCTTAGCAATGTTTCCAGCTCTGTGTGGAAATGGCTTCTCCGACGGCAGAATCTCCGCCATTCTGCCGCCGTAGGGGTTGAATACCAGAGCTGGGGTTTGGAGCTCCACCATTTTCTTGAATAGGAGCTCCAAACCCTGTTTGGGAATGGGTTTTTTCAAGTAGTCGGATTTTCTTTTCAGGTGAGTCAGAACCTGAGGAACCCTACTCAGAAGAGCGGTCACCGGAGTTGCGGTTTCGAAATCCGTCCAGAAAATAACCGATTCAACCCAACTCATTTCCAGACAGTCTGCTGGCTGCAATTCAAGTTCTGGAAAGTTTTTATCGATCACTAACAGAAGATCCTCTGAGTTGCCTAGGAATAGTGCCCGGAATGTAGCCCGGTTGGTGCTGTTGACGACGTCGAGGGTTAGTCGGACGAATAACTCTTCCGGCAACACATCCGCCGCAATTTCTTGGTAACGGTAGATCAGATCGGAGAATTTACTATTGTATCTCCTCCGTACCCTAAATACAGTAACCTTTTCCGGCACGTGGACGAGTTTAATATTGTACGACAACACGACACCGAAGTTAGAACCTCCGCCGCCGGTGATGGCCCAAAAGAGATCCTCTCCCATGGATTTCCTATCGAGAATGCGGTCGTTGACGTCGATTATCTCCGCGTCGACGACGTTGTCGATGGTGAGGCCGTACTTACGCATCAGGTTTCCATACCCGCCGCTCTGATGTGGCCGCCGACGCCGACAGTGGGACAAACTCCGGCGGGATAGGCATGAGTGCTGCTTTTTTCCGCAATTCTGTAGTAAACTTCTCCGAGAGTTGCTCCAGTTTGAACCCACGCCGTTTCGTCGGGAATGCTGACGTTGATCGACCGGAGATTGAACAAATCGAGGATGAAGAAATTGGGAAGGTCGGAGCAGTAGGAGACTCCCTCGTAATCATGTCCGCCGCTGCGAATCTTCATCTGCATTTTGTGAGCCTGGGCGCAGAAAATTGCGGCTTGAATGTGGGAAACATGCAATGCAGTGATGATTAGACGTGGTTTTGGGGTGTAGGATTCATTAAAACGTAAATTTCTGATGTAATTTTGCAAAAGGGATGAATATGAGGAGTTGTTTGGGGTGTAGATTGCGGCAGAAATTGGGGTGGAGGGATTGGAGTAGTTTTTTAGGCAGTGGATCAAGGGCTGCTGTGAGTTTGCCCATGAGAGAGAAAGTAGGAGAGAGAAGATGAGAGAGGGGATTGCTAAGCTGGAAGAATTCATTTCTCTAGATGAAATTAATTTTAATGAAATAACTATCACAAAGTTATGTATAATATGCAAAAAAAAAATAAGTGAGGTAACACGTCACATTTGAGAGAGACAGAAATACTAAAATTTAATTTATGAATTACGATGATAAAAAGCACTGTATTAATTTTACGACGAAATGGACAATAATATTATTGTCCTGAATGGATTCGACCCGAGTAGATATTTATCCTTTTGTAAATGATGATAAAACAAGCCACGTAAAATTCGATTTTATTAAACCCAATTTTATGCCATAATAACTTTGTTTTAACTTCGTTTGAATCTAATTTAATTCCAAAATAATTTATTTATTTATTTATTTAATTCAGTACCATATTCCATTCACTTTTATGCCAATGTTATCCCAAATCAAGATATGTTTGGTGCGTGAGTGATCACATTACATAATTCCGGCAACCAAGATGCAGAATAGATAATTAGGTGAAGTTTAGAAGTGCAAAATTTTAACTATATGCCACATAAAGTAAATGATTTTTTTTTAATTTTTATATTTTAATGAATCATTGGGCAGTAGAGCCATGACTATCAGGAAAAAAAAAGAAAGAAAAAAAAAGCTACTTTTAAAAGTACTTCCTCCGTCACCTTGATACGTATCTATTTTTCCATTTTGGTCCATCCCATTACAAAGTATCAATTTTCCTTTTTGGATTGATGTGACCCACAACCACTACACATGGCCACACACTCAACACTAATACTACTACCCACTACACATTAAAATATTATTTATCTCACCTTACTATACATTAAATTATTATACTCCTTAATCCACGGGCAAAAAGTAAACGAATACCTTTCAAGGGGACGGAGGGAGTACTTATTAAAGACAAACACTTGTGAATTTGATTCACAAGTGAACCTTGTTTATAATTATTATTCCCTCCGTCCCACCACAAGAAGTGCATTTGCTATTTTCGTTCGTCCCAACAAAAGAGGTGCATTTCATTTTTTAGTAAAGGGACCCACACAAAACAATTAATATATCTCTATGGACCTACACACTACGGTAATACACCTACCCACTTTACATAAATATATTATTTCTCTCTCCTCATCTACAATTAAATATTATATCTCTTAATCTTCGTGCCAAAAGTTTTGCCATTTTTTTCCATTTTGGTCTTCCCATCCAAAAGATCTAATTTCCTTTTTTACACATATGAGACCCACACACCCCTCTAATACGATAAAAATATGGGTCCACACCCTACTAATATAACTACACACTACACATTAATTGAATAATAATACTCTTTAATCTACGTGCAAAAAAATAAAAGTCCCTCTTTTAACGGGACGGAGGGAGCATATACTAATCAAATTTACTCTTTATTAAAATGCTCAATTTGACAAAAAAAAAAAATCTTGACTCAATGGTTGACTCGATTAAAATATAACTCAATTCTATATATATTTTGAGTTAAAAATAATATTAGTCACATAACATAACAAAGGCATCCTTCAATTTTAATTCCACAAAAAGATAATTTTTTTAAATTTAATTCCATAAATATGAATATTGCTCGATTTTGGACAAATTTGACCGGAAAATAAAACCCAGTCGGAAAATGCCACATGTACATCTCAATTTGGGGAACCTAACAATGCCACCCTACGTACGTGGAACCAATTGTTTGGACATGTTATTTATAATAATAAAAAAAATAATTCCGTAACCAAACATTTTCCACATTTAAATTAAAAATAAAATTTAATTAAAAAAAATTCAATTGTAAATTCAAAATTGAAAACATTAAAATAAAGACAAAATTAAAACTCTCCAACATTGCCAACACAA
This sequence comes from Pogostemon cablin, assembly GCA_023678885.1. NCBI lineage: Eukaryota > Viridiplantae > Streptophyta > Magnoliopsida > Lamiales > Lamiaceae > Pogostemon > Pogostemon cablin. Next base: position 12,313,265 of record CM042962.1, on the reverse strand, counting down.
GTTTCTCAATCGTGGCATCCGCGGACGACACACAAATGTAAACCAAAGAGTGTCAAGACTGCAAAATGAAATGTTCTATGACTAGGTGTAGTGTGGAGTGTATGAAAATGACGAAATGAAATTGTCTTTGAAGAATTTACAAGGCATGTGAATGATGTTTTTGAGTAATATGACTTTAGAATTTGGAATTAGATAGGGATTTAAGACGCAATTGTTGGGTTTATTGGCCCAACGGAGCCGGACTCATGCAATCCAATAGCATGATATTGTCCGCTTTGGACCGCCCACTGGCCCGCACGGTTTTGCTCTCTGGGCTCACACCCAAAAGGTCTCATGCTAGGGAGAGTCTTGTCCGCACTTATAAACCCATGCACCCAACCAACATTTCCCCCTCAAACAAAGTCTCGCAGCTAGACCACCAGTTTGAGGCGAGAACATTCCACCAACTGCGTCGCATTCCCCCCTCAAACAAAGTCTCGTGGCTAGACATCAATTTGAGATGTGTGCTCGTCTGCTACCAACCGCGCCGCATTTTTCCCCTCTAACAAAGTCCCATGGCTAGACATTAGTTTGAGACGCGCACCGGTCTGCCAACAACCGTGCCGTATTCCCCGCGCCGCCCTCAAACAAAGTCCCGTGGCTAGACATCAGTTTGAGACACGTGCCGGTCTGCTACCAACCGCTCTAACAAAGTCCCATGGCTAGACATTAGTTTGAGACGCGCACCGGTCCGCCAACAACCGTGTCGTATTTCCCGCGCCGCTCTGATTAAGTTTGGGGTCCAGCTCTGATACCACTTGTTGGGTTTATCCACTCAATCCAATAACATGATAATTGTACGCTTTGGGTAGCCCACTGACCCGCACAGTTTTGCTCTCTGGGCTCACACTTAAAAGGCCTCATGCTAGGGAGAGTTTTGTCCGCACTTATAAATCCATCGTCATCCCCACTTCTGACCGATATGGGACTTTGGTTCACACCCAACCAACAACAATATTATTTGAATGATTAGATTTCTAATTCAATTATTTGTCTCACAAACAAGAGATAATTTTTGTACGTATTTGAGTTGCATCTTGCTTGCTCCAATTTTTTTTTTTTATATTGTAAGGCCGGTTGAGTAACCTCTTGTACTTAATTAAAAAAAATTAATTGTGTTAGATATTCAGTAGGTCATAGGTAGTTCCATAAATCGCAACCAAAGATCCCGGGTAACCTCAAGATGCCATTCCATGAAATTTGTTATTAATTTAATGTTTAGTTTATTTCCGATTAACGATTCCGAATTAATGTTTTTTTAGGACTGAAATCGAACAATATTCATAGTTATTGTGTTACTGAGTTATTGGGTTAAATTGAAACGAATAATCTTTTTAGGATTGAAATAGAAGGACTCCTTCTCTATTAGACAAAAATGATTTTAACTCTACATATTTTTATTACTCAATTATACATATTATTACTCCTATAACTGATTTAAAAATTTTAAATCGAATCATGAGTAAAGGATAATTTTGTCATTTTTGCGCATTTTAATCTTTTCACTAAAAAATGAGACTTCAAACAATAAAATGTTAAATCTAAAGAAATATATTGAAATTTTCTTTTTATTTTATTATCTAATGTATAATACATGAAATAAATTGTCGTATAATATGTAACGGGATATCCGTTGTGACAAACTACAGGAAACAATGCTTAAAAATCAATATCATACACACACGATCAATCGATACTAATTTCAAAGATCTTTAACAATATACTATCACTTCCTCCCACGTGGAAACACCGGAATACTTTGTTCATTTCTGAAGAAGTTGTGAGGATCAACCATGGTCTTAACCTTAACCAACCTGTCGAAATTACCCTTGAAGTATTTCAATCCATACACCAGTCCTTCCCGGTAACTATTCCGACCATTGTTGTTGATCCCGATGTCGAGATCTCTGTAGTTCAGAAAAGCTTCTCGTGGCGACATTGACACATATGGAGTCATGAAGGCATACAGATTCCTCGTCAGATTCAGGTACCGGTCCGCCGCCTCCTTTCCGTCTTCGTTCCAGTTCGTAGCGTACTGTAGCTTAGCAAGGTTTCCAGCTCTGTGTGGAAATGGCTTCTCCGACGGTGGAATCTCCGCCATTCGACCTCCGTAGGGGTTGAATGTCAGAGATGGGGTTTGTAGCTCCACCATTCTCTTGAATAGGAGCTCCAAACCCTGTTTGGGAATGGGTTTTTTCAAGTAGTCTGATTTTCTTTTCAGGTGAGTCAGAACTTGAGGAACCCTACTCAGAAGAGCGGTCACAGGAGTTCCTGCTGCGAAGTCGGTCCAGAAAAGAACCGATTCAACCCAACTCATTTCCAGACAGTCTGCTGGCAGCAATCCAAGTTCTGGAAAGTTTTTATCGATCACAGACAAAAGATCCTTTGAGTTTCCGAGGTACAGTCCCCGGAATGTGGCCCTATTGGTGGAGTTAACAACGTCTAGAGTGAGTCGGAGGAATAACTCCTCCGGCAACACGTCCGCCGCGATTTGCTGGTATCGGTAAATCAGATCGGTGAAATTCTGATTGTATGTCCTTCGAACCCTAAATACAGTAACCTTTTCGGGAACGCGGACGAGTTTAATATTGTACGACAACACGACACCGAAGCTGGACCCACCACCACCGGTGATGGCCCAGAAGAGATCCTCTCCCATGGATTTCCTGTTGAGAATGCGGCCGTTGACGTCGATTATTTCCGCGTCGACGACGTTGTCGACTGTAAGGCCGTATTTACGCATTAGGTTTCCGTAACCACCTCCGCTGATGTGGCCGCCGACGCCGACTGTGGGACAAACTCCGGCGGGGTAGCCATGAACGTTGCTTTTTTCCGCGATTCTGTAGTAAACTTCCCCGAGAGTTGCTCCGGTTTGAACCCACGCCGTTTCGTCCGGGATGTTGACGTTGATGGATCGGAGATTGAACAAATCGAGGACGAAGAAATTGGGAGCGTCGGACCAGTACGAGACTCCCTCGTAGTCATGTCCGCCGCTCCGAATTTTCATTTGCATGTTGTGAGCTTGGCCGCAGACAATGGCGGCTTGAATGTGAGAAACATGCAATGCAGTGATGATTAGACTTGGTTTTGGAGTGTAGGATTCATTAAAACGTAAATTTCTGATGTAATTTTGTAGAACTGATGAATATGAAGAGTTGTTTGGAGTATAGATTGTGGCAGAAATTGGGGTGGATGGATTGGAGTAGTTTTCCAAACATTGGATGAATGCATCAGTGTTTGAAGTGGCTGCCCATGAGAGAGAAAGGAGGAGAGAGAAGATGAGAGAGGGAATTGCTAAGTTGAAAGGATTCATATTTAGATGTGAAATTAATTTTAATGCATTTAATATGATGGAAAAAAAGGTTCTGACCTAGCTAGGTTTATATAGACAAGTATGAGTGCATTTGTATTAATAATGGATAAGCAAATCTTTCTAACATTTGACCATGAAATTTTCAATAATGACAAGTAATTAGAATCGTGTGATAATTAGCTTTTGACATTTTAACGTAGTTGATTGATGATCGATATCTTAGTTTAATAATTAATTTATGAGTGGTCGTGTTACTTGTTACCCATGATCCACGTGGCATTTATGAGTATATCTATTTCATGAAAACTAAATTTGGAGACAAGAATGAATTACAAGATCAGAATCATGATCCATTATGCTAAATTGTGTAGGATTTAGTTTGATTTTTTTAAATTAATCAATTGTTTTATTGATGGTCGCACGAAAGAATACATTTCTCAATCAAGCATTGCATGTCCAAAGTAAACCTAAATGATTAAATTCCAAATGCAATATTTACTTTACACTTTACGTTTGTACTTTGTAGCATCAACCAATCATCTTAAAGATTTTTTTTTTAAAAAAAATCACATAACGAGTTTCAGTTAAGAAGTGTTAATTTTTTTTAATACAAAATTTACATGATTAATAAAAATTACCCTCGATCAACTATGCACGAACAATTCGTTGAATATAACTGTGTATTTGTATAATCTCTTAACTATGATATTACCTCTGTCCAAAGCTTTTACTCACATAGACTAAGAAGTATTAAGTAGTTGGTAGTTATTATGTTAAATTTTTTATCATTAATCTTACCTGTCTTTTAAGATAAAATGGATGATGTAAGTTGTAATTATATAAAATAAAATTAGAATATTACTCCTCACGTCTCATAAACAACTTTACACCTCAAAATAAGATTCAACAACCTCACAATACTTTATTTTCAAAATTTACCATCTCTTTTGAATTCAAATAATTTATTATTTGTTATCTAAAAAGCCAAATTACTCCTAAAACCAAGTGAAGAAGTAACTCTTTAAACTCTAGCTATTATAATGTGAGCATCATTATGGACGCAGGGTATAATTTGAGTGTGAGACCCTTATTAAAAAAAATGTATAGTTTTAAAATTACATCTCAAAATAAAAAATAAATACATAATTTGCCTTGAGGAAGTGAGTATAATTTATATTTATTAAATTCTACGACTGAGACGTTTAAATTTAGATAATGGTGAGCAAGCAAGCTAGACGTGATTGTTGCAATAATAAAAGAAAATATATACTACTCCATTATTTTATTAGAGTTCATTTAAAAAATTATAATAACTTCTTAGTTGACGAAAATTATGGTCAAATATATTGCTGTCGTTCATAAAATGAGATAAAAAAAAAAGTATATAGAAGGAAAGAAAGACACGAAAAAAATTAATTAGAAAGTTGAAAATCTTAAAAAGTCGTAGGATCATCATAGATGATCAAAATGTGAATAATAACTAGATGTGAAGTGAATTCGTTAAAAAGGTTTGACTAGATGCTATATTTGACTTCATTGTTTTGAAAATAATTAAATGGGTTGAAAAGATGTCCAATTAATCAACTCATAAAGTCGTATGTGATCATAATTCTTAACAAAAATAAAATAAAATTATACTATATGTTATATCATTTGAAATTTTTCCTTCATTAAATTAAATTTATAATGATAGTGCATATATATAAAACTTAATAGAATAAATTAATTAGTCAAATTATACATGTTAGTTAATTGGAACATGTACCTTGTAAGGGTTAAAATGTATATCAATTATCTATATGATTCAAAGAAAAATAATACTCTTATGCGAATTTTAAATCATATAACCATAATAATTGAGTCTTTTGAGTTCTGATATGCATTTTGTTAAAAACTCGAGTTATTTTATTTTCATGGAAATAGCTACCAGTATACGCTAAAGTATATACAGCTATCCCCCTTGTTAGACAATAATACTAATTATAATTTATATTATATCATTTTTATCATCCTACTTAAAAATTTACATTTCATCTTCTAGCAGTTGTAGGCCCTATATATAAAAATTAATCCCTCAATTTACAGAGTTATATAAAATTTCATCAATTTAAATTAAATTAAAAGCATAAAAGTAAAAATACCATTTAAATCTGTTCATTATATTAAAATAACCTTCCCACGGACATAGGAAATATATGTGCACATTTTCTTTTCTCGTTAGTCTAAATATATCAACACCCTAAATACATCAACATTCATTTTTAAAACACATGATACCTTACTTTTTTTAGTTTATTATGTACAAATATTAATTAATAATACTAAAAACAATAATATGAACTAAAAACCCACTATTCTTAATATTGATTGTATGCACATATTGGACGAGGAAGTATAAGTTAAAAATATATATATAGATTTAATAAATTTGTATGATTGATATTATAAAATGGATAGAGAGCATACTTGTTCTAATGGGTGATGTATTTGTTTTCATCTAAAATTTCAACAATGAGTTCGTAGGTGGACGGACTATGTATGAATAGTACTACTAATTAATTAATTAGAATTAGAAATTTATTATATTACAATGTTCAACATCATAATTACACAGTTCAAATACTTGTTTTGGGCTTTTATACTGCAAAATGTTTTAGTTTAATGTAATATATATCACCAGACTTCAAAAGCCCATTGGGCTGTTTACCCAATTTATTTCTACTAAAAATTAAATTTTTTTTGGACCCTATCGGGTTGAACAACGGAATTTAGCTATTGAGTGAAAATATTGTAAAACTAAAATTGATACACCCTCGTTCAGCTAAAACATTTATGTTTGTTTTTTTGTACTAATATACTGTAGTATTTTACTTGTATTGAGGTGAACGATATAATATTTTAACCCGAATATGATTCAATTAACAAGTATTCATATAAGATAGTTCTTATAAAACTTCGGAATCCATTCACTTAGAATTATAACATAAAACCCTGCTCAGCAGTGAACGCACTCAACCAATAACCATGTTATGTATTTAGACTCTATACAACAATTATTGATGCACAAAACGACCGTGAGTATGGATTAAAAACGCACAATCTTATATAAAATAAACCACAAGTAGTGTTGTACGGAGTTTACACATGAAAGACTAATTAACTCACGAAACCTTCATAACCCTAAAACTACCGAAGCGGCTCTAGCGCATGATTGATCTAAGAACAATCATGGTTAGTTCGACCAATCTTACTTGAATCTCCAGCGGAACCTCTGTCACAGCCCCTCCGGACGATGGACGATCGATTCTCCTCTCAACTCTACGTCTCCTTGTCTTCTTGATCAGGTTGTCTCTATGATGATGCACAAGCCTTCTTTTATACTTGTAATCACGTCTCCTGGGCTTGGAATGAGCTTTTAAGTGATCACACACATTGAGGGTGTAAAAATACGGATATGGTAAGTTCTCGAAGCTCGATTCGACCTCAGCCACAAGTCGAATTGACTCCTCCAAGTCGAATCACAGGTCGAATCAACACACTGTAAGTCCCAGGTGCTCAATTCGACCAACTGCCCAGGTCGAATCGACGTGACGAGGTCGAATCGGCATTTCCGCCAATCGATTCGACCTCGATTCGACCTGATGCCCAGGTCGAATTTCCCTATCGTGGTCGAATCCACCTTCTGCTCGTGTTGTGCTGCCAATTTGACCTGAAGGGCTGGTCGAATTGACCTCCTTCAGGTCGAATCGCACTCCTGCTTTGCCCACTCGGATGGCTTCGACTTCCTTTCTTCAGTTTTCAACACTTCTACTCCGATTTCCTTCGAAAAACCACTCAAAATAGCTCCAGCAACACCTGATTCATGTCTTTTCACAATATATATTGGTTTACAACCAATTTCAACCTTCAAACACTCCATAATAGCACAAATTCAGGTGCAAGATTCGTGAATTGACACACTCATCAAACCCCCAAACTTACATGTTGCTCGTCCCGAAGCAACGCAATCAAATCAAGGAGTCGTGTATAATTCACGAGCATCACCAAGTACAACACACATTACACATGCAATTTCATCAATTGAAGACAAGTATTTCCTGCATCATACATATCATTCATGCAAAACATCACTCAATCATATTACCATTCGGAGTACTAAGTCATCAAGCTCACAAGATAAGTGTTTACTCTCTCACTCAAGTGCTAGTTGCACTTAGAAGGTTAATATTTATGCTCATACTCAATCCATACTCACGCGTAACCATAAGCTTGACATGGGTCTCAAAAATCAACTCACAATCAACTCATTACTAGGATCACAAAGGACTTGTTTTTGGGTTGTAATGTTGGCTATTTGGAAATGGTAGGAAAATTTAGATAAAGTGACTCAAACACTAGTAGAGAGTTACCTTGGAGGTTCTTGCTTTCTTCATTCGGCTACATATTCTCCTCCAATTTCTTCTCTTGCATTGCAATTTTTAAATTTTCCTTCTCTTCCTTGCATCAACATCATTCTTCTTTTGATAACTCGGGTACCGGTTGTAAGCAATACCCTTTTAAATAGCAATCGGGGTACCAGTTTCGGGCATTACCCATAAACAAGATTTAACCATACACTTCTTTTACTTTACTCAACCACACTCTACCATCCTTCTTCCTCTTGCAACACTTATTTACCTCAACTCTCTACCAATAGGGTATTTAACAAAGCTCAAGTAAGGTAAAATAAGGCTCTTTTATTCGGCTTGCCAAAGAAAAAACTTTTTAAGGCTCAAACGGGGCTACCAAAGGTCATAATTAATGGAAAGGTAAATTTGGCTAAGTAACTCAAATAATCAAGAATGGCCTAAGATCATATCCTAGAAATTCACCAATTGTAAGACTCACACAAAACTCCATGCCATGTTCTAGAATACGTTCATAAGAATGATCCTCTTAAGAATAAACTATCATGATCAAGCATGATTAAAAGGCTCAAATCCTCACATAGGTAAATAGAATCCTAAGTACTCCTTATAGCACATAATCAAGATCAATTTCACAAGAATTCTACATACTTATCAAATTATACATGCTCTCATCAACGAAAATTAATACATGAATATATGAATATACAAAAATCCATGAAACCCATATATCAAATCAATCATACAAGTATCTCTACAATCCCATCTCATGCATCAATCTATCCTCACCATCCACATCCAAGATCAAGTATAACAATTTAGTACATGCCACTCACACAAGAATACACCCCAACCTGTAAAGAGAAAAAGAAGAATGGAGATGAGATGAATTAGAGAACATAAAAACCTGCAGCTCTACTCATCCGGAGCATCATCATCCTCACTCATCTCATCAAACCTCCACTCCACAATCCGGTACAGATCACCGATATGTCTATCTAGGTAGTCAACACGATCACTCAGCTTACCAACCCGCTCATTCATGCATTGTATCGATCATTGAGCGTGGCGTAGTAGGCATTAGCGAGCGCAAGCTGTCTGTTGGTCTCCTATTGATTTGCGCTGATCGTGGCCAAGTGCTCGATCAACAGATGGAACTGCTCTCGTGTATAATCATTCGGTTCAGCCCACTGCTGCTGTGGCACTACCGGAATGGGGCGAGGCACCCTCTCGTGCTGCTCGAGAATATCCATCTCCTGATGCTCATCCTCGCCTCCATGCTGCTGTGCCGGTGGCGGCTGTGGCCGGAACTCTCCTTGATCAACAATCTGCTGCAACTCCGCCATCAGACCCACTGTGCACATCTGGGCCACCATCCTCCAATCTCCTCTCGTCCGAACAGTCACGGACAAGGCGGTGTGTCCCAATGTGGTCATCAACCTGTTCCTCTCCTCCCGAATGGTAGTCAGGTTACTCACGTCGAAGGGAAATATAAAATCGAAGGGCTTAGGTCCCCTCGTAAAGAACCAATCCCCGTCTCGAAAGTAAGAAAATCCTCCCCTCACACAAGAGAACATAACCAAATCAGGCTCTCCATGAATAGGTGTGATGCCGGTGAAGTCCATGTGATAATGCTCAGCCACAGTTGTGAGCAATCCTCCAATGTTCACCTTCTGAAACCCATAGGTTCTAAACCGATTAAGCTGATAGATGAAATACAAACCTACATTGAACTTCACCCCATTCAACATGCACCATAGAGCATAGAGCTCTCCTCTCGAGACGCTGTTCCCCTCAAAGCGGGCAAACAGCATGTTGCTCAACACTCTATCCATGTATCGAAACACCAAATTCTTGATCATCGAGGCACGATCGTCCTGTGTCTTATAGTCGACATCCTCCCCAGAAATCTCTCACCAAAAAGTGTTGGCATTGAAGAATCCGTTCTCTATCCGAGCTATATCTGTAGGAGTCTGAAACAACACATTGAACTCCTCTGCAGATCATGTCCTCATCACTCCTCCCAGCTGGAAGGTACACTCATAAGGATACCCCATAGGAGCCTTCTCCATCGTAATCGAGCACAGAACCTCAGCCGTCACATGGAAATATGTCGACTTCTTCAGCTCCATAAAATGCCGGATCCCTACTTGGTCAAACATTCATAGCATATCATTCCGGATCCTCATTGTGACCATAGCCTCCTCATCTTGGTACCTTGCTCTAGTAATCTTTTCCGACACCTCAGCCAACTTCTCTTTAATCTCATCCCACTCATTCATTTAGATTTTGAAGTTCGCAGGCAACCTCTCCTTTAGCCTCAATTTCTTCATCACATTATCCACACGAGTAGGCTTTTTCTGCCTTTTCTTAGATCGAACCTCAACCTCCTTTCCCTTGTCTTTACCTTGACCTGAAAACAATACTTCAATAACAACCAACAAGGAAGACAAACCAAGTAATTGACTAACATCCTACTCTACTCAAGACTTCAAGTTTCAATGCATAATCAACCAAGCAAAATTTGTTCAATTCACATCCAAACTCAATCCTTTTTTATATACCACGATTCCAGCACCAATCAAACATAGTAATCACTCAATCATAACCATCAACAAGCATGCATCATCAATTCAAGTAATTTAACACGAACAATCACCATGAACTACTTCAACTTCAACAATTCTAGCTCATATCAACATGCTCATCAATCACACCCTCTAATCACCCAACAATTCACATAAATCTCAAGGTTCTAACATCAATTAAGCAATCAAATTGAACCAATCAAGTATTAACATGAAATTGTTCATCACATGCAACTATCACCATGAATTCTCAAATAAAACACATTCAATCAACTTACCCATAGCAAAATCAACATATAGAACATCAATCCTAGGGTAATTGAGTTGAGAAAACATACTTTTTGTTCTTCCCATGGTTAAAAATCGACATAGTGATTGAACTCCTTCAAATCGCGCGGGTAAACCCTAGATTGCAACTAAATTCGCCCAAAAACACGACGAATCGAAGAAATTGCGGGTGGAGTATAGTATAATCGGTGCGAAAACACGAAGGATTGAAAAATTTAGGCAAAAGTTCTTCGATTAGGGATGAATTTGGGTGGAGATGGTGTGCAAAAGTGGTCGAATGATTCAAAATTGAGAATAAAAACCCACTTACCTGGCCCACTTCGACCTCGATTCGACTTGTTGAAGAGGTCGAATTGAATCCATCGTGGTCGAATTGACCTTCTGGACAACTTTCTCTTTCGATTCGATCTCGATTCGACTTGCTCCCTTGGTCGAATTGGAATGCCTCAGGTCAAATCCACAAACTGTAAGATTCAGGTCCTCAATTCGACCTTAATTTGACCTGAGCTGCTGGTCGAATTGAAACAATCGTTGTCGAATTGGCTCACTTGGAAGATTTCACGCTCCGATTCGACCTTGATTCGACCTGGGCCTCTGGTCGAATTGCCATACCTCTGGTCGAATTGAGCTACTAAACAATTTTTGCCCCTCGATTCGACTTGAAAGCTTGGATTCGACCATGCTCCTTGATGCTCCAAAATCGAGTTTTCTTCATCCCTTGCACACTTCAAGCTTAAGAACATTCGATACCAAAATATAACATAACTTCATCAAGAATCAATCCTAAAACATAACATTCATGAGTAACTCCTCAAACAACTCAAAACACTGAACAAAACACCACTAAATATTAGACAAATTGTAAAAAAATCGACACATAAAAACCGATTAAAGTTTTAAATATGCCGCAAAAAATCAACTCTCCTAATATTACAATGAAAAGATTATACTATCGGTGCTTATCGAAGTAAGTACATCACACCCCCCCAAACTTAGTAGAAAATATAGGCGAAACTAAGTTTACAAAGAGATGTAATTGCCGATAAGTAAGCACTTCAAATATAAAAATTTTTTACGCACACGAATGAAATAAAGCAATAACACAGGAGGAAAGCCCCCAAAAGACGCTCATATTTAACGTCGGAGAGTCACGACGGTACCAATCTAGGATAAGATATCTTCAAAGACGCGCAAGGATCATCCGACGACTTATAATGCTTCAAACGATGCCTATTCACCGCGATAATGTCTCTATCTTTGTCAATAAGCTCAAAACTCCCCCCTCCACAGGTTCTATGAATCATGAACGGACCTGTCCATTTTGATTTTAATTTTCCTGCGAAAAGCTTCAAACGAGAGTTAAAAAGTAATACCTCATCACTTTGCTTGACTCCTTGTATGAGATCTTAGAATCATGCCACTTCTTCATCCTTTCCTTGTAAATCTCAGAATTCTTGTACGCACAATTTCTAAACTCATCAAGTTGATTAATATGAGTCATCCTCAACTCTCTCACATTCTTAAGAGACAAGTTCAATCTTCTTAAAGCCCAAAAAGCTTTGTGTTGGATCTCCACAGGTAAGTGGCATGACTTCCCATAGACAATTTGGTACGGTGACATATCCAACACCGTCTTATAAGCAGTACGGAACCCCCATAACACACCATCAAGCTTCATAGCCCAATCCTTTCTATTGGTTCCTAACACTTTCTCCAAGATTTGCTTCACTTGACGGTTAGAGACCTCCGCTTGCCCATTCGCTTGAGGATGATAGGGTGTAGTAACCCTATGCTTAACACCATAATCCTTAAGCACTTTCTCCAGAAGTTTATTGACGAAGTGAGAACCTCCATCACTCACTAGTGCTCTAGGAACTCCATAGCGGGCAAAAATATGCTTCTTCAAGAAAGATATGATAGTCCTCGAATTATTCAAGCGATTAGGAATGACTTCCACCCACTTAGAAACATAATCCACACCTAAAAGGATGTAGAGAAATCCATTAGACGGGGAAAAGGCCCCATAAAATCGATCCCCACACATCGAAGATCTCTACAACAATGCTCGGCTGAAGCGGCATCTCGTCTCTCCTACTTATATTCCCCATCCGTTGACATATATCGCAGGACGCCACATAGGTTTCATAATCTTTAAACAAAGTAGGCCAGTAGAGAGCGGATTGAAGTACCTTGGCTGCTGTCTTTTGAGCTCCGAAGTGCCCCCGTTAGGTTGTGCATGGCAAAACTTGAGAACACTCTCCATCTCCATCTTGGGCACACACCTACAGATGATAGAATCTGTGCATATTTTGTAAACAAATGGATCGTACCATATAAAAGTCTCAACATCTCTCTTGAATTTAGCAAGTTGATATCGGTTGAGATATCTCGAAATTTCACCCACAGCAATGTAATTGACATAATTTACATACCATGGATCCACCCCTTGTGCAGCAACCACACATGCTCGTTCAGCCTCTTCAATGGACACAGCCATAATCTTCTCATCCGGGAACATCTCCTCAATATACTCAAAAGAATCATCATAATGCTCCCTTGTCTCTAACCTTGATAAGTGATCAGCCAAGAGTTCTCCGTACCTTTCTTATCTCGAATCTCCATGTCAAACTCTTGAAGAAGAAGAATCCATTTTATGATTCTTGACTTTGTTTCCTTCTTCTCCATAAAGTACCGAATCACAGAATGATCCGTGTACATTATGGTCTTCATGCCAACCAAATACTGACGAAACTTGTTGAATGCATACACCACAGCTAAAAACTCATTTTCAGTCACAGTGTAGTTCTTTTGTGCTGCATCAAAAGTCTTGCTCGCGTAGTAGATGACGCATAACTTCTTCTCCCTCGGCTGCCCAAGCACCACTCCAAGTGCTACATCACTTGCATCACACATAAGTACAAATGACTGAGTACAATCCGGTGTGATCAAGATAGGTGCAGTAGTAAGCGCCTCTTTCAAAACCTGAAAAGCTGTTAGACATTCATCATCAAAAATAAAATGAACATCCTTTTCAAGTAAATGAGACAAGGGCTTGGAGTATTTCAAGAAGTCTTTGATAAATCTCCTATAGAATCAGGCGTTTCCAAGGAAGGACCGCACCTCTCTCATTGGTCGGTAGTGGAAGCTTCTCAATTGCCACCACTTTAGCTCTATCCACCTGCAATCCCTTGGCAGAAACATGATGCCCAAGAACAATCCCATCTCTCACCATGAAGTGACACTTCTCCCAATTCAAGACAAGATTAGTTTCTTGACATCTCTTCAACACAGTAACAAGGTTAGATAAACAAATATCAAAGGAGGAACCAAATACAGAAAAATCATCCATGAACACCTCCATGATCTTCACTATCAACCCATCAAAAATCGCCATCATGCAGCGCTGAAAAGTAGCAGGCGCATTACACAATCCAAATGACATCTTTCTAAAAGCAAAGGTCCCGTATAGGCAAGTAAAAGTCGTCTTTTCCTGATCCTCGGGAGCAATCATGATTTGATTATATCCCGAGTACCCATCCAAGAAACAATGAACTCATACCCTGCGAGATGATCAAGCATTTGATCCATGAAAGGAAGAGGGAAGTGGTCTTTGCATGTGTTTTCATTCAATTTCCTGTAATCAGTACACACACGCCATCCCGTTGGAATCCTAGTGGCTATTTTCTCGCCATCCTCGGCTTTCATAATGGTCATGCCTCCCCTTCTTAGCTACAACATGCAATGGACTCACATGGGGACTATCACTAATAGGATATATAATTCCATCATCTAACCACGCTAGGATTTGCTTCCTAATCACCTTTTGAATCGCGGGATTCACCCTCCGCTGATTTTGGATACTACTCTTGGCCTTATCAAACAACCTTATTCGATGCATGCAATATGAAGGATTAATACCTTTTAAATCATCAAAAGACCATCCAATCGCAGACTTATACTTCCTAAGAACATCTAACAACTCCTCAAGTTGATCATTATCAAGGGAAGAAGATACTATTACCGGATATTTTTCATTATCACCAAGAAAGGCATACTTCAAGTGTTCCGGTAATGGTTTCATCTCCTCTTTCTTTTCTTCCATTGGAGTGCTCTCTCGATCCAATGGCAAGTACTTCTTAGTCCACTTCACTTCTTCAATCTTAGTTCTTTCCAATTCATACATGTCACCACCCAAAGCAAGTAAGTTTTCAAGATATTCAATACATACCTCATTGGAGAGATCGTCAAGCTCCGTAGTGGGATAAGTAAGAGACTCCATCAAGCATGTCTCAAGAGGGTCCTTAGACAGGATCAAAGACATATCTTCCTTCACAATCTCCTCCATCACATCAATACTATGACATTGTGACTCCATTTGCATCTTCATTGCTTTGTCAAGGTTGAATATGACCTTTTCTTTAACCATTCGCAACCTAAGCTCCCCCTTTTGAACATCAATCATGGCCCCAGTAGTAGCAAGGAAAGGTCTCCCCAAGATAAGAAGGATATTATCCTTGTCATCTTCCATCTCAAGTATAAAAAAATCCATAGGAAAGACTAGTTTCTCCACTTTGACAAGAACATCTTCAATGATACCTTTCGGAAACGTCATCGACCTGTCCGCCAATTGTAGAGCAACCGTAGTAGGAGATAACTCTCCCAAATCAAGCCTTTAAAAGATAGACAATGGCATCAAGTTGATGCTCGCCCCAAGATCGCACAAGGCTCGTCGTGCCGGCCCTTTTCCAATCTCACACGAGATAGTGAAACTTCCCAGATCCTTCATCTTCTATGGTAGCTTCCTTTGGATAATCGAGCTGTAATTTTTAGACAAGTTTACCGTCTCAACTCCATTTAAGCTTCTCTTCTTCAACAAAATATCCTTAAAGAATCGGGCATAGTACGTCATCTCCAATATCGCCTCAGAGAAATGAATACTCAAGCTTATCTTATTTATGATATCAGAAAACATCTTGAAATTCTCTTCCAATCCCTTCTTAACCAGCTTATAAGGAAACGGCGGAGGTATATTTGTTTTGGGGATACCCCATTTATCACGCTTGACCTTCTCCGCTTTATCCTTTTCGGCTCTCAATCTTTTGGCTCTTTCCCACTTCTTCTCTGCTATGATCTCAGTATTTTGCTCATTCGGAATCAATGGAGTAATGTTCACATCACGAGGAGTGTTCGGTGAAGAAACAGGTGCAGTATGAGGTGATTCGACCTTAATTCGACCAGGTGCTCTAGTCGAATTGGGCACATAGTGGTCGAATTGCGAACCTGGAACACGATTCTCACTCTCTATCTCCGATTTGACCTAGATTCGACCAGAAGGTCTGGTTGAATTGAAGTCCTCAAGGTCGAATTGGCTCACTGTAAGATTTTTGCCCTCCGATTCGACCTCAATTCGACCTGACGATCTGGTCAAATTGAACTGCTGCTGGTCGAATTGGGCTTCTGATAAAATAGAGTGCTCCGGAAGGGTGAATTTAACCTCAATTCGACCTGGTCCCCAGGTCGAATTGAATTGATTTTGGTCAAATCGAGGAACTGGTGCTTCCAAATCACGTCCAGGCATCCAATTCGGCCTCTCCTGTTGGATTCGACCTAAAGTGTTGGTCGAACTGCGGTCGAATTGAGCCTTTGATGTGTCCAATTTCAATTCTGGCCTCATAGGTCCCTCGTACTGTGTTCCTGATCTCAGTGTAATGGCGTGACAAGACTTTGGATTCTCAATACTTTGAGATGAAAACTTCCCTTTCTCAAATGATTGAGTCAATATGTTCACATTTTCAGCCATCGTCCCCATTAACAACGTAAGGTCCCTTATTTGTGTAGACAAATCCTTGTGATGATTGTCAATTTTCTTCTCAAGCTTGGCCTCAAGACGGTTCACTCTTTCATCATTCCTAGCCATGTACCTGTTCATCATATCCTCGAAATCTGGCTTTCCTTCTTCCACTTTCCCACCTGGATCAACACCCGTCGGAGCTTGAATTGCATTGTTAGGATTGCTCCATGAAAACTCCGGCCTCCTAGGCTGTTGATAACTACCTGGGGGACCACGATTGTTGTAGTTCCCTTGATAGTTTTGATTTTCTTGATTAGGGTACCTAGTTTCTTGAATACTTTGACCCATGGCGTAGTTTGCCTCTTTCAACTCCTCTTGGATAGTTCCATCATTCATTACTTCTTGCTGCATGATTGATATGCGCTGAGATATATCGCTTATTTACTTTTGTTGGGACTCAAGTAGCTTGTTGATACTCGACAAGCTAGAGACGATCTCATCTTATCTACTTGTTTTCACCATAGCATGTTCAACCTTAGCTACCTTTCCAAGGACGTAAGTGCCTCTCACTCTATCAGTTGGCCAATCTCTCGAGTTCATCGAAATATCTTCAAAGAGTTTCTCGGCCTCTACGGATAACTTAGTAAGCAATGCTCCATTAGAAGAAGCATCCAATAACACACGAGAATCACAGTCCAATCCACTGTAGAATATACTGATATATTGAGCTTTAGATAGCCCATGTTGTGGACACTTACGAAGCATGTCCTTGAATCTATCTCAAGCTTCATGAAACTTCTCTCCACCACCGATAGCAAGTTGGTTAATGTCTTGCTTCATCTTGAACACCTTTGAAGGTAGCATGTATCTTTCCAAGAACTTCAACTTCACTTGCTCTCAAGTAGTGCATTTAGCTGCGTTGATAGTGTCGTACCAAGCTCTCGCCTTTTCAGTAAGCGAGAATTTTAACAAGAGGATCTTCCGAGCATCTTCATGTTCCCCTGCGTCTTTTTGAGTACTTTCATAGCCTAAGAACTTGTTTAGATGCTGCTGCGGTTCCTCGAAAGTTCCTCCTAAAAAGGAGTTCCTTTCTATCATGCTAATAAGAGTAGGGTGAAGATCGAAGTCCGTATTAGCCCCCTTCCTCCTAGAAGCCCAAAGTGTCCAGCCCAGTTAATCTTGAAGACTTTACGGATGGCCAGATTATCCGGATTCGCTGCAATGTCGACTTCCTCTACTGCTGCCTTTGGATCAACTACAGTTTCAGTCGCTTCCGGGTTCGGTTCGTTCACTTCAACTCCAAAATTCAGAGATGTAGTAGGTTCTACGTTCTTATTCTTACCCTTCTTCTTCTTTTTCTTCCTCGATGATGCTCCGATCTCAGGATTATATGGTACTAATTCACCTTGCTTCGATCTTGTGAGCATACACCTGAAAAGATTAAGAGTTAGAACAACAAAACAAGAATTAAAATAGTCCTAATAAAACTAGAAATAACAAAAAAGAAATTTTAAGCCGTCCCAGGCAACGGCGCCAGAAACTTGATAGGTGTTTTCTCAACACACAATTTAATATTTAAGTATGAAGGATATCAATCGTAGTTTCGAAGGTGACCAAGTTATATATCGAACCCAATGGACGGATAAATATCAATTTAATTAAACTCTAGTAAACTAAGACTATGTTGGTAATTATAATGGTTGTGATTTTGAAATTGAGTAACAATAACAAGAAGAAGAGGTAAGTGAGTTGTGATCAAGTAAGATAGTAGGTAGTTCGTCAAGTAATCCAGTTCCACTTATTAATTCATCTTTCATGTGACGATGTCCGACTCTGCTTTGTGGTTTATGGACGCATCACTTAACCATGCAAATTCACTCTATAGACACAAGTAAATATGCGTATGACACGTGTGAATATCCTCGGAGCAAGATGTATACTTTACCCCCATTTCTAGGTACTATCTTAATCAATTATTTCTCGTGCACTTAGTACTCTAACTTGATTTGATCTCCCTTTATAAGTACTATAAAGTTATACTCTTTATCTTACTTATTAACCTGAATATGATTCAATTAACAAGTATTCATATAAGATAGTTCTAATAAGACTTCGAAATCCCTTCGCTTATAATTATAACCTAAAACCCTGCTCAGCAGTGAACGCACTCAACCAATAACCACGTTATGTATTCAGAATCTACACAACAATTATTGATGCACAAAATGACCGTGAGTATGGATTAAAAATGCACAATCTTATATAAAATAAACCACAAGTAGTGTTATACGGAGTTACACACTAAAAATTAATTAACTCATGAAACCTTTATAACCCTAGAACTACCGAAGCGGCTCTAGCCCATGATTGATCTAAGAACAATCATGGTTAGTTGGACCAATCTTACTTGAATCTCCAGCGGAACCTCTGTCACAGCCCCTCCGGACGATGGACGATCGACTCTCCTCTCAACTCTACGTCTCCTTGTCTTCTTGATCAAGTTGTCTCTATGATGATGCACAAGCCTTCTGTTATACTTATAATCACGTCTCCTGGGCTTGAAATGAGCTTTTTAAGTGATCACACGCATTGAGAGTGTAAAAATACGGATATGGTAAGTTCCCGAAGCTAGATTCGACCTCAGCCACAAGTCGAACTGACTCCTCCAAGTCGAATCACAGGTCGAATAAACACACCGTAAGTCCCAGGTGCTAGATTTGACCAACTGCCCAGGTCGAATCGACGTGATGAGGTCGAATCGGCATCTCTGCTAATCGATTCGACCTCGATTCGACCTGATGCCTAGGTCGAATTCCCCTGTCGTGATCGAATCCACCTTCTGCTCGTGTTGTGCTGCCAATTCGACCTGAAGGACTGGTCGAATTGACCTCCTTCAGGTCGAATCGGACTCCTGCTTCGCCCAATCGGATGACTTCAACTTCCTTTCTTCAGTTTCCAACACTTCCATTCCGATTTTCTTCGAAAAACTACTCAAATAGCTCCAACAACACTTGATTCATGCCTTTTCACAATATATATCGGTTTACAACCAATTTCAACCTTCAAACACTCCATAATAGCACAAATTCAGGCGCAAGATTCGTGAATTAACATTCATCAGGCCCAATGGAGATATTTTAATGCATTGTATGGTTCCATTTACTATAAAGAAAAATGTAAACTTTTTGGGGAACGTCCAAAATAAAAATACGTAAACGTTATTGGGGTACAGATGGAGTATTTTACCTCTGTTGCTTTATAAATCTCGTTATTTATATTAATTTAGAGCAACTATTCCTTACAATGGTTCACTTAATTTATCATATGTAATCTAAGTAATTTATGTTCTAATATATTTTTAAATTTTAATGTTTATTTTTAAAGTTTAAGTATTTTTAAGGGTATAATTTTTCATTTTAATCATACTTATTATGGGTTGTTTTTGGTTTTTCAGTTAAAATTTTGGATTATGTAATATATTCATTGTTATAGTTGGGGTCAGTAAAACTAAATTACATAAATCTCACTTATTTTTTATCGTGTATATATATATATATATATATACTCCCTCCATCCCACAAAAGATTGCACCACCAATTCTAGTACGGAGATTAAAAAAATGGTAACTTTTAGGGGTATAATGATATTTTTTTGTAATAAATAAAGGGTTAATTGCTAAAAAAGTTATCACCTTCACTTTAATTGCATATAAGTCTAAACTTTTGGAATTTGGCAAAAAAATATATAACTTTCAAAATGGACAAATTGAGCACCGATCAGATTTTGACCAACTTTGACTACCCAAATTTTATGTGGAAAATAAAATTTAAAAAAATTGCCCTGCAACCCCCCATCTCTCTCCGAATTTCCCCTCCCAACTTTCATCCTTTCTATCCAACGGGAAAGATAATTACGAAGTAGTTCGCATCTCAGGGAATAACACTTTTGTGCTGAATTCGGCTAGTCAACAATGGAATCGATTTCTGACTCAGTTTCGGGCGGCGGGCTACTTCGACCATCTATTTCAGGCGGGATCAGGCTACTTTTGATATCAATTTCTGACGAGATTGAGCCTCAACCGGCGTAGACCATGAGAACACAATTTTGGTTTTGGTATTCACCGGGTGCAAAAAGAGCTGGTTTCGATTCAAATTAATTCCTCGTTTGATGAGAAGACCACTCATGCCGGTGGACATAAAAATGGTGCACTCAAACCAGCATATGCATTTCCTTCACCTTTATCTGGTATCTGGTGGAAGGAGGCATAAGTACGAGGTGGACTAATTTGAAGGAATGAAATTTAAAATAGGAGGAATTCATATGAATATGGATTAATTGGAACAACATGCCCAATTCCTCTAGGCAAGAATTTCACGTACATTCTGCAAATGAAGAATCAAATTGGAAGCTTCTTCTATTTTCCATCTTTGGGATTTCACAAAGTTGCTGGTGGATTTGGTGGGATTAAAGTCTTAAGTAGGCCACTAATTCTGTTTCTTTTCCTAATCCTGCCGACGATTTCACTATTTTTACGGGAGATTGGTACTCTCTAATCCATTTTATTTTTCATCATATTTTCTTTATGTCATGGGAATTGGCAAATTGCAGTTTGAAGCAAGAACTTAAACATTGAAAGATAAAGCCTAAACTATGGATGAAGAAACGAAACGAGAACACGAGAGTTTTTTAGAGTGGTTCGGCTCACTAACGAGCCTACGTCCACTATGGAGAGAGTATCTTATTCCATATGAGAGTGTGAGGAAGATTACACGCTGAATAAATCAGCAAACCAGAACCTATATATACAAAGATATGTAACTAGCTAACTTATGGGAATAACTCGCTGAAGCATTTTTGAGCCGAGTATCAAACGGTTACCAAACCGAGTGAAACTACTTCCAAGTATCACCTTATGTGTCAAGCTTTCCAGCCATATGCTCAACCGCTCCTAACTAATCCGTTTAGCCACCAAACAAACTCCTCAAACTTCCCTGCTCACCTTATGCACCGGTTGTATCCTTTTGCTGTCATCTTGATTATTTAACCAACATGATGTATCTGATTCTTCTATACATCATGTCCATATGTAATCTAAGACATATGCAAACTTAACTATGATTGAATAAGGTTTATTCTTCACAAATCTCCACCTTAAACCTTAATTAAACCATAGCAACTCTCTCTCTATTACACTACTCCACCTTGAGTAGCACCTCTTAATCATTGCTCCAACTTGAGCAATACCTTTTACCATTGCTCAACCATGAGCAACACCTGCAACATATAAATGTTGACTTACCGCCAAGCCACACCAAGTTCGAACCATTTTCCTAATGAAAGTGCCATTACTTTGAAGTCGATTCTAACTCACTGGGATTACCCGATGCTTCTTCTACTTGCTCATTGTTACCGCGCTTCTCTTAAACGCCAACGAGTCCAAGTACCACATCTCCTAGCTACCCCGTTATATCGCTACTTCCCCCGAACACCATTCACTTACCGAAAAATCCTTTTTCTTACAAACTTGTTGAGTTAACCTTATCTTCATGAAATACCAACCTGTTAAGCTGATTTCATCTCCATGGTTAACCTGCCATGTCCCGACTCCACTTTGCTGGGAGTTCCATGCAATTGATGCATCCCTTAAACAATGCTAGCACTTCCATGAAAAATTTCCATGTTTCTTGCTTGCTATTACCACATTGTACTGATCAAGTTCTTTGAACCTGCACCTTTCTAGTGTAATCAAAATTGACCTTACCACTTAGAAATTCTAAACTGCCATAGCTGTCACAGATACTCTGGCATTTTTAGAAAATTTTTCCTTCACCTATGAACAATTTTGCTTCTTCTCTCCGATAGCATCACCATCGTTAGAGACCTTTTCCTTATTGGAGAATTATTTACTGATGACTTCAGCAAATTATGACTCACAGAGTCTCCACCTCTGTCCAAATCCTGGAATTTCCTATCTGCCATCCTTCTTCCAAAATTCCGTCGCCGGCCGAATCATCACCTTGCTGCGTTGACACGTTCACCTCTCGTTGGAGTGGAAAAACGCTACCATGTCAATCGCCTACTTGAAATTCTGAATTACCGCTGGATTTACCAAAGTTCCAAGATTGCAAATCAATTCTAGTTTATCAATAAACCGCTTCAGACGATCACCATCTCCACCGGAGACCCACTACTTATTGCCGAAAATTTCTATCCTGCGCCTAACGAAAATCGTCTCCAGATGCTAGCTTCATCATCCACCGCCGAAGAGAAGATGTCTTCCTCTGCCATTGCTGGATTTTCCCAGCCAACAACGCCTCTCCGATTTGTTCTCATGTTGAGCCCACCACCAACTTCACGTTCAGTAAGCCCACCACCTTACACTTTTGGAGAGAAGCTGTCACCTACGTTCATTTCTGAACGCCGCCCGATCCCGTCGAACCGCCATCTTATGCCGCAGTGTTACACCTTTCTCGCCGGATTTTTCCCAGCAAATCGCCGCTGGACCACCAGAATTCTAATTCCTTCTTACCAAGAATTCTAATCTTGGAATCTTCCTCCACCGGTTTCTTGATCTCCACCGCTTTCCGTCTGTGTAGTCAATAACCCGCAACCACCACATCATTGTTCTGAATCTGCCACGTGTTCTGCTACCTCCAACCACCATCGACTCTCCGCCGACTTGATACTCCGCTGGAAACTAGAACTCCTTTTCTTGCAGATTCGAGAACCTCCATCGGCTTGGTTACATTGACCCACTTTTGACATTGCTTCACTCTCTCCTCTCTCCTCTCTCCTCTAAACTGCCGTCCAAAGAACGACCCTGAATCCCATTCTCGTTGATCTGCAAGAGTCACATTCTTTCTTGCATCTCATCGTTCTTCTTCATCGTAATGGCCTCAGGTCAGATTTCATCCTCTGCCCACTGTCAATCTTCTTAGAAAACACCATCTTGATCTTCAATCACGTCTTTCTTCTTTGGCCTGCCCTTCTTCCCACAGACGGCGCCAATTGTCATGGGAATTGGCAAATTGCAGTTTGAAGCAAGAACTTAAACATTGAAAGATAAAGCTTAAACTATGGATGAAGAAACAAAACGAGAACACGAGAGTTTTTTAGAGTGGTTCGGCTCACTAACGAGCCTACGTCCATTATGGAGAGAGTATCTTATTCCATATGAGAGTGTGAGAGTGTGAGGAAGATTACACGCTGAATAAATCAGCAAACCAGAAGCTATATATACAAAGATATGTAACTAGCTAACTTATGGAACTAACTCACTAAAGCATTTTTTGAGCCTTCAGTTGGAGTATCAAACGTTACCAAACCGAATGAAACTACTTCCAAGTAATAGCTTATGTGTCAACCTTTCCAGCCATATGCTCAACCGCTCTTAACTAATCCGTTTAGCCACCAAACAAACTCCTCAAACTTCCCTGCTCACCTTATGCACCGGTTGTATCCTTTTGCTGTCATCTTGATTATTTAACCAACATGATGCATCTGATTCTTCTATACATCATGTCCATATGTAATCTAAGACATATGCAAACTTAACTATGATTGAATAAGGTTTATTCTTCACACTTTAGAATAATTATTTATCTCCCGAGCAAGGGTCTCACTGGCAGCAATTGGAGGCTGAGTGACGGACAACAGTCGCTTGGCAGTGGCTTCAACGACAGCGTGATTTCTGGTGGTTGATGGGGTTGGGCGACGACAGTTGGCTATCGCTGGATCTTTCCCTTCAGATTCGGAGAGGATGAAAAGTTGGATGGAAATCTGGAGAGGGAGGGTTGCATGATTTTTTTATTTTATATTTTAATTTCCACTTTGGATTTGGGCAATCAAAATTGGTCAAAATCTGACCGGTGGTTCAATTTGCAATCCCTTTTGAAAGTTGTATACTTTTTTGCCAAATTTCAAAAGTTTAGACTTATTTGCAATTGAAATAAAGGTTAGGACTTTGTAGGCAATTAAATTTTATTGCCTAATAAACATAAATGCGAAGGAAAATATATTAAATATTGATTAAATATTTATTTATAAAGGAATTTAAATAAATTCATTCCTAAAATAAATAGATAAATAATTGATAATTAATATAATTATTTGAGCCAAAATCCAAATTAAATGGGCTCAATGCAAGTCAAATGGGCTCAATTCCAGTCAAGTTGGCCTGACACAAGTCGGAAAGCCCAGAAAATAAGTCAAGTGGGTCTGCCTCAAGTCTAATACGCTCAAGTCAAATCCAACAGACTTATTTAAATTAAATAGACCCGTATCCAGTTCAACAGACTTAAATAAATGAGAAAAGCTCAACATATCTTTTCAAGGAGAAAATATCTCTCAAGTGGTTATTTTCTCTACCTATAAATAAGGGACTTCAGTCCTCATTCCAGACATTCTGAAACTTCTGGAAACCCGGAGAGCTTTGAAGAAACTTGGAATCTTTGAGAAGATCAAGTTATTCTTCAAGGATCAATCCAGAAATGTCATTTAATTTGAGATCAAGGTGCGGAGCCCCTCAGATTCAACGTTTCTTCAAGTCAAGTTCATCCAGTAATATTCGTGAAGTCAACGATGTTCTACCAAATTGAACGGCGTTCTTCGCGATAAATCTTCAAGTAAACGTTTGATCTGAATAAAGGCTCGACGCCTCCGGATAAATGCTTTAAAGCTTCAAGTCAAACCCGAGCTCAGACAAGCTTCATCCGAAGATCCAGTTCCGAAAAGTTGATAAAGTGAAAGAAGTCAACTCAAAAGAGGAATCAGAGGATAGCTAGAGACTGTTCACTCAATTTTCAAGTTCAATATATCTTGGATTATCTTTGTAATTTCTTTTGTGTTTATTATTTTAATAAATACAAATTTTGTTGTTACAAATTTTGGCACGCCCAGTGGGACAGTTTCTACCTCTCATCTCCTCTCTTCAAAAGTTCTAAGATACAAAGTATGACTCCTCTCAGGATTGCAATAAGTATGTCTTCTGCCTTAAAACCTTTGAAGTTGCAGATTGAAGAGATTCAAAGAACAACTCTACTCAGGATTGTGATAAGAAGGTCTTCTATGTCAAAGCTTTCAGAGTTGCAGACAGAAAATGTTGAAGTTGTTAAAAGGAGTATGTCTGAAGCCACCTCAAAGACAAACCACGTGGTGGGAATTGCTCTCAATAAGCTATTGCACAACAACAAAGATGGTGAAGATGAATCTGTCTGCCCAACTCTTCGATCCACAGAAAGTTCGGTGTATGACTCATTCATAACCTCTGTCATGGCAACAAATGCTTCGTCTGTCGAAGAACAACTGGCAATCTTGACTCAGTCCATTGCTACACTCACTAAACAAAGCCAAGAACAAGGTCTGTTGATATCCAAACTGATGGAAAAGATGGAGATAGCACAGACAAGTCATGCAAATGAGAAACAAATTGAGGATGAAGACGAGAAGGAGGACTCCGCTAAGAACCATCTATCTGAAATGAAGCCAGTTGAGGAAGAGATACAAATTTCAACTGACGGAATGCTTCCTATAAACTTACTGAAGAGCATCGTACTAGAGATGATAAAAGACAAGTTTAAAGGGAGTTCTAAATCTTCTGTTGCGTACAAAAAGCTATATACGAAGAGAGTTGACAACTTGAAGATGCCAGCTGACTACCAGCCTCCCAAGTTTCAACAATTCGATGGCAGAGGCAACCCAAGACAACATATAGCTCACTTTGTCGAGACATGCAATGATGCTGGAACCTTTGATGATCACAAGCTCAAATAATTTGTCCGCTCACTGAAAGGAAATGCCTTTGATTGGTATATTGACTTGGAAGCTAACTCCATCGACAACTAGGGGCAAATGGAAAAAGAGTTTCTCAATCGCTTCTACAGCACTCGAAGGACTATAAGTATGATCGAATTGACTAACCTTGTCAGTGGAAAGATGAGCCAGTAATCGATTATATTAATCGATGGAGAAATCTAAGCTTGAATTGCAAAGATCAATTGTCCGAAGTCTCTGCCATCAACATGTGCATTCAAGGGATGCAATGGAGCTTGCGATATATTCTCCAAGGAATCCAGCCAAAGACTTTTGAAGAACTAGCTACAAGAGCTCATGACATGCAGTTGAGTATCATATCAAGTGACTTCGAATGGCCTTCAATTAATAACTCTTGTGAGATTGAAGATATGTCTTCCGATGAGCCACTTAAGAAGGAACTGCAAATAAAGATTCCAATCTCTATAAAGATTCAAAGAAATGAAGTTAAAACAAGAGAAAATGGTGCATCCCATGACTGGGGCCAGTAAACTATCTCAAAACCTCAGAAGTCAATGCTTCTCGACATGAGCAAAAAAAAAAAAAATGGTCACATTACACTCCTTGATATGAGTTAAAACTATCTAAAGTCCTCAAGTCAATGCTCCCCAACACGAGCTAAAACTGTCAACATGTTACGCTCCTCGACACGAGTTAAAACTGTTCACATGTTATGCTCCTTGATACAAGCTTAAACTGTTTCATTCAAATCAAATCTCCTTGAGAAGAGACGAAACTCTCCATATGTTATGCTCCTTGATACGAGCTTAAACTTTTTAACTCAAATCAAATCTCCTTAAGAAGAGACAAAACTCTCCATATGTTATGCTCCTTGATACGAGCTTAAACTGTCTCATTCAAATCAAATCTCCTTGAGAAGAGACGAAACTCTCCACATATTATGCTCCTTGATACGAGCTTAAACTGTCTCATTCAAATCAAATCTCCTTGAGAAGAGACGAAAATCTCCACATGTTATGCTCCTTGATACGAGTTTAAAACTATCTCTCACTCAAATCAAATCTGCTTGAGAAAAGACGAAACTCTCTATATGTTACGCTCATTGATACGAGCTTAAACTATCCAACTCAAGCCAAATCTCCTTGAGAAGAGACGAAACTCTCTATATGTTATGTTTCTTGATATGAGCTTAAACTTTTCAATTCAAATTCAAGACTCCTTGATAAGAGTATAAACTGTCTACAAATTTCAAGTCCAAGACTCATTGATACGAGTATAAACTATCAGCAAATTCAAATTCAAATCTCCCTGAGAAGAGTATAAACTCTCTACAAACCAAGTCCAAGACTCCTTGACACGAGTATAAATTGTCAACAAATTTAAGTTCAAAGCTCTTTAACGCACGAGCCAAAACTACATGTTACTCCTGGCCCGTATGAGTATAAATTGTGTACGGCACATCCCTACAAATCAAATTATGTTCTTTCGAATTACGTTATGACTTGATCTTCTGCAAAGATGTACGTAGGCAGCTTAGCACTCTGCTGAGTTCGGTCATAATTCAGGCTATTCGTATCAAGTTTGTGAAGCAAGCAACACGTTGAAGCATGGATGAGTTGAGAAGCAAAAGGGTTGACAAAGAAAAGATGGTGGTTGATCACAAGTTTCGATGAATAAATTCAAATTATTGAAGTGGTGATAGAAGTTCAAATTCTTGAAGTGTTAAAAGTTCTTGCAGTAAGAGATGTGACTAAAGTGATCCATGTTATCACATTATTTGTTGCAAGGGGGGATTAACAAGTGGTTCAGGTTAATTTAAGTTTATGAATTTAATTAATTAATTAAAAGACCCAAAATATATTTATGGGATAAATTAATTATTATGTCCAAAATTCTTAATTAAGCCCACCATCAATGAAGCCCAAAGTAATGAAGTTAAATTAATTCATGTTTTGGGTATTTAAGCCCATAGCAGGAACTAAATTTAAAAGAAAAGAGTTGAAGCCCAAACTGTTGGTCCAAGTATTTTTGCTCAAATTACTGGCCAACTCAAGTTAATTTAGGATGTGCATGCTCACGAAAACCCAATGGGGAGATTGATTGATAAATCAATTCAATTAAAAGGAAAGTCAAAGTGGCAGAAAGGAAAGTTGATTTCTCATCTTTCCAAAGCCCGATTCTCTCTTTCTAGCATGAATTAGCGTGTCTGATTTCAAGACCAAGAGAACCTGCCTTGTTTGCAACAAACTGCTTCTCTCTCCCTCTTCTCAAATTCCCAAAATTGAAGCTGCTCAATATATTAGCTCGTCAAACCAGTTCCGACGCTGCGAACAACCGAGCTATCTTCACCCAGATCTACCGATGCCCAGCCACCATCATCACCCTCGCCGGGAATCCCTCCAGACGCACACTCCGCCGAAAAGTCGCGATCCAGCCCAATCAAGTTTCGTTCGTCGTCGATTGGCTCTACCGCACGCAACTGACATGTTGCTGTTGGAATTTGCGAACAGCCAACACCACCGCCGGATCTGTCACTGCTGCCGCCGGAAATAGCAGCCCCTTGCCGAAAAACGCGCCACTGACGACCGCTATCACAAGTCGCTAACATCGCTGGCCTCAGCCGCCGCATGTCGCCGAAAGGTCGGATTGCCGTCGCTCTCGGAAATCCCAGTTTCTCAACGCTGCTGCGCTTTCATCGTCGACTACCTCTCCGGTTCATAGACCGCCACCAGCGACCATCGTTTCCAGCGCCAAAAACAAGTAGGTTTACACCTCAGTTTCGTCACCAGACTACTACTGATCATGCTGATGCTCAGCCTCAGTTTCATCATCAGACTACTACTTGATCAACCGAGGAACAATCGTTATAAGGGACAACCAGGGACATCCGTTGAAAGGGACAGGGTTCACCGACGATTTGTCGGAAGAGAAAGAAGGGCGAGGACGAGGCTCGCTGTCGATTTCTCGGAAGAGAAAGAATAGCGAGGACGAGGCTCACCGTAGATTTCTCGGAAGAGAAAGAGGGGCGAGGATGAGGCTCACCGCAGATTTCTCGGAAGAGAAAGAGGGGCGAGGACGAGGCTCACCGTCGATTCCTTAACGTTTTAAGGAAGAATGGCGAGGTCAAGCAGATTATTAAGCTCATGTGCAATTGAAGCAAATAAACAGATATATGCAGGAAAAAAGAGTAACAAATAAAAACAAAAGAAAAGGAGAGAAATAAAGGAAGAGGAGTACTTTTATTAGAGCTTGAACTTGTAGTCTTAGATGAATTGAGAACCTGCAAAAGGAAAACATAGTTGATTACTTGAGAGGTAAATTCTTTTTTGCCACTAAGAGAAAATTTGATTTTTTTCCTGATTCAATTTTATCCTATAATTAATGAATTTTATCAATTTTTGCCCAATTTCATCGGAAAATGTGAATTTTGTCAGAATTCGGCTGGTTAATTCGACGTGATAAGTTCGACTTTTTTAAACTAATAAATCCGCCGCGTCATACCCACCCAATATTTTTATATATTTTTTAATTTTCCACATCATCTATACATTAATATTACAATTTAAATCATAAAAGAAATTTGAATATAATTATAATTAAAAAAAAACTAAAGTAGCTGCCAATTCAACTTCAACTAAAAAATATTTTATTATTTTAAATTATCTAAAAGGATTTAATAACATAGAAAAATTAAAATATACATTAAAGATCAGAAAAATAAAATTAAAAATCATCACACAATTATAATTTCCTTAAAAATATCTTACATTAAAAAAAATATATTAATTAAATAAAAAACAAAAAAAAATGAAAATACTAATGCCCACCAGCCACCATCTCCATCAGGACCATCCGACGAGCAACACCACCATCTCCAATCACAGCTGACGAGCAACTAGACATGCATATTTTAACCGGAAACGTCGGTTCGGAATCGGAAACCGACGGTTCCAACCGGAACCAGAACCGGCGGTTTCGGAATCGATGAAAACCGAACTGGAATCGAAGAACCGAAACCGACTATATATCGGTTCGATTCCGGTTCTTCATTTCGTGAAACCGGAACCGGTGGTTCCGGTTAAAACCGGCGGTTCCCTGTTGGAACAAGCAGTTTTTCAATTTTTTTATTTTTTATACGTTTTTAGGTTGAAAAGCAAAAAAAAAACGAAACTGGCGGTTCCAAACCGAAACCGAAACCGTCCTACCCTCGGTTCGGTTCAGGTTCCACATTTTTCAGAACCGGAACCGGCGGTTTTGAACCGCCATGCATGTCTACTAGCAACGCCACCCACCACCATCTCCAACCACTGCCAACAAGCTCTTCTTTGACGGAAGGAAAATCATCCCAAATAAAAAGTTAAAATCCCCAAATCAAAATACAAGATTCCAAATTAAAAAAATCATAAGCAGCAAACGGAAGCTACTGCCGGCGATAAAGTAAAAGCTCGAGGTTGCCCATCGCTTAGCATCTCAATCCAGCGATGGAGGCTCCTCCGGAGGTCACGCATCGCCGACGAGAGGTCCCTGTAACCCAGATCTGCCCTCGTCGGCCTTCCCTTCTTCTTCTTCGTTGCGCTGCCCCATTTTCTTGTCAGGTTCTACGGTGGAGCTATTCTCTCTCTCCTCTCTCTACGGTGGCAGAAGGCACCGGAGACCAGTTGAGTCGGAAGGCAGCACCTCGTTCATGGTCTCTGAGTCACCGGATTGATACCGCGACTTGGTGGGCGGCGGCTTCAACACAGCTTGCAGGGTCGCCCGGTACCCCACGACGACAAGCATCCAGAAGTTCATCGTGTTCCTCAATTTTGTGGATCTGCTTCCACATTTTTTTATTTAGGTTTTCTAGAATTCAACATGTTTTTTTAATTTAATGTTTTATTTTAAATTTTAATTTAATTTATATTTGTCATATGATGTGGAAAATAAAAAAAAATTAAAAAATTATGGCATATGAGGTGACGAATTCATTGGCTCACACTCAATCAAAATTATGGCATATGAGGTAAGACCAACCGGGAACCCCAAAATTAAAGCCTCACGTGGGGTTTCCAGCGAAATTAGGCAAAAATTGATAAAATTTGTTAGTTATAGGGCAAAATTGAGTTCCTTATCTTTTTTAGGGTAAAAGTCGAATTTTCTCTTAATGATAGGACAAAAAATAAATTTAACTCATTGGTTGATGTTTCATGAACTGAGACATGAAAATGGAAGGCAGGAGCTCTCCTCCTTATATAGTTGTTGTAATTCTTGTGGATAATCTTCTATGGATCTTCGGATATATTGTGGAGAGATTTGAGTTTATCTTGTAAAATCCTAGTGTTATTTGCCTTAAAAAGTTGAGATAAAATCTTGCGAATTTAAGGATATCATATCAAATTCAGATTTATCTTCAACATTGGGGTAGAGTTGTCGGTTATGGAATGATTACGTGCTGCATGCATACTTTGGATGGGCTAAGAGGAGGAAATCTCATGGTGGCCCAAGTCAAAAGGAAAATAGGGCCCAAATTAATAAAAGAGAAAGGTTGTGGTAAACTCAAATTGGAAAATTAAAGGGCCAAGCGAAAGAAGATACAAGAGTCAAGAAATAAAATGTTGCAATTTGTACACCTCAACATAAGTTTCAATAAACAAAATACAAGGGGACATTTGTAGACAATTAAATTTTATTGCCTAATAAATATAAATGCGAAGGAAAATATATTAAATATTGATTAAATATTTATTTATAAAGGAATTTAAATAAATTAATTTATAAAATAAATAGATAAATAATTGATAATTAATATAATTAATCGAGCCAAAATCCAAATTAAATGGGCTCAATGCAAGTCAAATGAACTCAATTCCAGTCAAGTGGGCCTGACACAAGTCGGCAAGCCTAGAAAATAAGTCAAGTGGGCCTGCCTCAAGTCTGATAAGCCCAAGTCAAATCCAACTGGCTTATTTAAATTAAATAGACTCGTATCCAGACTAGCAGACTTAATTAAAGGAGAAAAACCCAACATATCTTTTCAAGGAGAAAATATCTCTCAAGTGGTTATTTTCTCTACCTATAAATAAGGGCCTTCAGTCCTCATTCCAGACATTCTGAAATTCCTGGAATCCCGGAGAGCTCTGAAGAAACTTGGAATCTTTGAGAAGATCAAGATATTCTTCAATGATCAATCCAGAAACGTCATTTAATCTGAGATCAAGGTGCGGAGCTCCCTCAGATTCAACGTTTCTTCAAGTCAAGTTCATCAATTTCATCCAGTAAAATTTGTGAAGTCAACGGTGTTCTACCAAATTGAACGGCATTCTTTGCGATAAATCTTCAAGTCAACGTTTGATCCGAATAAAGGCTCGATGCCTCCGGATAAACGTTTTAAAGCTTCAAGTCAAACCCGAGCTCGGACAAGCATCATCCGAAGATCCGGCTCCGAAAAGTTGATAAAGTTAAAGAAGTTAACTCAAGAGAGGAATCAGAGGATAGCTAGAGACTGTTCCTCAATTTTCAAGTTCAATCCATCTTAGATTATCTTTGTAATTTCTTTTGTGTTTATTATTTTAATAAATATAAATTTTGTTGTTACAAACTTTTCTAGCAATTAATGCATAAATAAATGATAAAGTATGTTAAGTTGAGATGATTTTTTTTGTAAATAAAGTGTATGGGGAAGGGTTGTTGTTTTTTACTTTTTAATCTTTTTGGAATGTGTAAACTTTGTGGGACAAACCAAAATGTAAAGTGTGTTATCTGAAAGGAGACGGGGAGAGTGTATATATATATAACATTTTACATTCACACATACATAACTGATTCCCTCTACTCATACATTCTTCCTTAGTCCCGCCCTTGATCGTTGCTATTTTCACCTAGATTTTGTGTTATTTTTAGTGTGTTTTTGTTTTTTTGTTCCGTAATTTTTATATTTATTTTGGGAAATTGAGGATTTATGATGATGATGCATTTTCATGTATTAAAATAGGTTATTATGAAAATAAATGGTGAAGAAAAGCATGAAGAATGGAGTGAGATGTAGAAAGTCAAAAATTGGCCAAAATACAAGAAAACAAGACCGTGTTTTTCTGTAGAGCCTGTATTTTTATGAAGTGTGCTCGATGTCCAGAAGATGGCTCAAATGCAGAAAAACACGGTCACAACAAGAAAACACAACCGTGTTTTCTTGCTGTTTGGCGAAAAAACATGTTTTTTGTGTTAAAAAGTGTTAATGCAGGAAAACACGGGCAAATGCATAAAAACATGACTGTGTTTTTATTTAATTCTGCCAAATGTCAAGTGAGATTTTAGGGTTTTCCAAGGGGGTATAAATACCCCCAATTACAGCAATTGCACTAGAAAATCGAGGGTTTTGGCTGCCCACACACATCACACACCACTCTACCCATTTTACACCTCCATCTTCATCCATCTTCCATCTCATCACTCTATCCTTCAATCCATCTATCCATTCCCCTTGATTTTCTCAAATCCATCCATCCATTCCACCAATCCACCAATCTAAGAAGGGAAGAACATCAAGAAGTGAAGATTTGAGCATGTTGAAGGAAGATCAAGTCTACTTTGAAAGGGAAGCTTCTCAACCTTTAATTTATGATTTTCTTCATTATTTGTGGCTCAATTGGAGCAAGCCATGGATTGTATTTATTTTATTATGATTTGTAGTGGCTAGTCCTCATGTGAGGCTAGTCACATGATGAATTGTGACTATTTTAGATATGTAGGATTTTTAATGGTTTAATTGAATTGATTTCGGAATTTATCACATGATTTATGATTCACTATATTTGTATTATGATTTGTGTGATTGAAATCTCTATTTATGATGTTAGGAAGGCCGTTCCGATATTGTAACTAGGGTTTTGATTGAATCATGTTATAGTATGGATATTGTATGTTAGTATGTGGTAGTATCTTTATATACTTAGAACATTCATGTGAGGATACTTATTTAATGGATCTAACTAGGTTATTAATTGAGTGAGAAGAATCAATCTTATAATCATAGTAACCTTGAGGGAATTGAGAGTTAGAATCAATCTTAGGGGTTTGCAAACTTGTAAAAAGTTTAGAACCTAATTACCTTGACCATAGGGATTAGGGGAACATATGTGATTGCTTCTATTCCATTTTCAATGATGTTTACCATTAGAAACTTGCATGTTTAGGTGATGTCTAGATCTTGATTGTGGTTAAGCCTTGCATACTTCTTAGATTGCTCACCATCATCCATTATCCATCACATTTGTACAAGTTCTATCTTTAATTGCTTTCTTAGGTAGTTTGTAGTATCCTTTCATTGATTAGTCATTCTAGAGTGAAACATCTTTCGAATACAGATACATACACTTTCTCCCTTGGGTTCGATATTAAAAATTTTGCACTTGGTCACCACGTCTAAACACAACGATAGAGTACGCTTACTCTTATCAATTTGTACCAAAATTGAGACTAAGTTCATGGCGCCGTTGCAGGGGAGAAAGACTTCAGTGTAACGTGTTTGGATTTGTTAGCTCTACATAGGACTTTTTTTTTTCTTATTTTTTGCTTTGAAAAATTTTGTTCTAACTTGTTCTTCTTGATAGGTACACCAACCTTGATAGAAGAGAAGAAGGAGCAATCAAAAATAGTAAGTGGAGAAGAATTGTAGTAGATCTTGAGAAGATGAGCATAAAAATGGATCAATACTACAATAATGGAATATATGAGGGATGACACGGTGCTTACAATGTGAATACATTCCAACTGTATCAAGCAAACACTTATTCCGTACCAAGTTCTTACAATCAAGTTCCGACGGTTACCCCTCTATCCGAGAATAGTGCCTTAATGGAGCTGTATAGACTATACGCTCATGGGAGCAATGAAAGGCAAAGTGTTCAACCAAGTCTTACTAGTTATAGGGATCAATATCTTCAAAGTATCACAACTTCTTATACTACGGTGCAACAAGAGTGGCCGATGCCTAGTTCTCAAGTAGAGGAAATTTATTACATGCAAGGGAATAATTTCCAAGATCAAGGGAATTATCTCCAAGAACAAAGATGACATCCATCGAGTGAAGAGATAAAGCCACCCGTAGAAGATCGAATTGGGCAACTCATGGATATGCTCAATAAGATGATTGAAGAAAAAAGAGAAGAAATGAAGAGAGAAGATGAGGAAAATGAGAGGAGATTCGAGGCCCTTGAACATCGAATGAGTCAAATGATAAGTGAACGGAACACTTTTCATGAAATGGAGAATTTCGATGAATATATTGAAGAAGAGTTAGAAGTAGAAGAGTGTTCGGTGGATGATTGAGCTTATTGAGGATAAGGAAGACAAGGTTGAAGAGAATTTGGGGGAAGAAATCAAGGGAGGTGCTTGAAGAGCCTATTGAGGAAAATGATGTTGATGAAGAGGAAAAAAGTCTAGAAGCAAGTGATGATGACTTGAAGAGAAAAATGAGTATTTCTAAACCTTTAAACTCTTTAAGTTGCTTAGAATTTCATAATGTTGTTTTTATAGACTTTGTCTTACCTATTGATTCTTCTCATATTCTTAAGGGCAAAAGGGAACTTGAAAACATGCTAAAATTCTATGTGGAGAGAAGGAATAAGTGGTACTCAAGAATGGAAAGGTTGATGGAATGTAAACTCAAAAGAGTAAAATTTTTAAAGTCAATCTCGAAGGATGCAATTGAGGTTGTTACTTGCCACAAATGCCTAATAAAGGAAGAAGCATGAACTTGGTTTCAATTTTGTTTAAATTGATTTAGAGCAAGTGTACTCTATAGCACGTAAGCGACCAAGTGCAAAATTTATATAATATCGAACCCAAGGGCGAAAGTGGGTAGCCGTATTTGAGAAATGCTTCACTCTAGTAGGACGAATCAAAGGAGGGAATGATTATACTACAAACTAACAACTAGGAAAGAAATTAAAGATAGAACATGTACAAATGAGATGGATGATGGGTGAAGGTGAACAATCTAAGAAATATGCAATACAAGCAACACTCATGGTAAGGTATATATAGACTCACACTCACACATGCATTGATGGTTTTCATGTTATGATATTAAGGGCAATCACGTTTGTACCCCTAATCCCTATGACCAAGGCAATTAGGTTCTCAACTCTTTTACAAGTTTAAATCTCCTAGGATTGTTCTTACTCTCAATTTTCATGAAGGTACTATGATCATAAGTTGGGTTCCCCTCACTAGTTCATCACTAATGTCCTATCATGAGGTTCTAAGCACTTGAAGGGTATGACTTACCTCTCCTCACACTAATAGATCCATCTCATGCAATCAATGATTCAATTAAACCACTAAGCATAATATTGGAATGACTATCCTAACACTATGAATAGAGAGTTTAACCACACAAATCATACATAAATGAGAATAAGCATTCATGATAGAAAATATTCATAACAATCATTTCATCAAACATGTGGTGTGCAAAATCTACATAATTCCTAATCAATCATATTGCTAGCCTCACATGAGGACTAGCCACTACATATCATAATAGAATCAATACATTCCATAGCTTGCTCCAATTGAGCCAAATAATGAAGAAAATAACAAAATAAAGGTAAGTTTGCTGCCCTTTGATGGTGAATTTCCCCCCCTTTGATCATGCTAAAATCTTCAACCAATGATGAATTCTTCTCCTTAAATTGGTGGATGGATGGATTAATGAATGTATTTGAGGAGATCAAGTGGGTAGGATGGATGAAGTGAAGGATGGAAGAGATGGAGATGAATGTGTGTGATTTAGGTGTTTTGTTTGTGTGGAAACTGATCCAAAATGATTCCTCCTGTAATTTATGATCAAAACTTACATTTTTTTCCCATGGAAGCTTCTAGAACACGTTCTGGACTTAAAACTGACTTTGTGCAGAGCTCGACTCGAGTTTATGTAGCTCGGGTCGAATTGGTGCATCATGTGTAGCGCAGTCTCACCGTTTCGCGCATAACTTTCACATCCGATCTCCAATTCGAATGATTCTTATGATCACGCGATCCTCTATTCATTGGCTTTCCAACTATATATCACACTTCCAATTTTGAACTTCTTATGAATACAGAAAAATTAAACAAATTGGAAGTGCATTTCTGGGCAATTTTTGACATCCGACGGAGCACGGGTCGTGTTCCGCACACGCCCTCAGTGTGGGCGAGCATGTGTTTCTGATGCTGGCACATGCTTCCTATAACAGACCTGTGTTTGGCACACATTTCGAGCTTTCGACACCAACTTGACTCGAGTTCATAACTCTGGTCGAGTTTGGGGTCGAGTTCATGACTCTGGTCGAGTTGGTGCAATTTCTAGCAATTTTGTTTCGGCTCGTTCTCCCTCGTTTCAACTCCGAATTGAGATCTATTTTTTCCCACATCTTCCTTATTGTGTCTAGAATCTATTTTTACTTGAAAATCATAAAAATTAAACTAAAGTACCCATTCTATAAATATTCACAAATATTACACAATATAAGACACTTAATCAGGA
Organism: Pogostemon cablin; assembly: GCA_023678885.1. NCBI lineage: Eukaryota > Viridiplantae > Streptophyta > Magnoliopsida > Lamiales > Lamiaceae > Pogostemon > Pogostemon cablin. The sequence goes on along the minus strand of CM042962.1, from coordinate 12,275,563 downwards.
AAATCACACATTTATCATTTCGAAGCACAAATCTCCATATCTTCATATAACACCACCAAAAGATATACAAAATGAATAAAAACACTAAAAATACATAATAAAAATATATTAAAATCTAGGTGAAAACGACATCGATCAAAGCACAGAGATTAAAATTTGATGGCAAGAACGAACGATATCCTTGGCCATTTCGATGAGTTCTCCATGATCCGTCTGGCTTAAAGACATTAAATTTAATGCTTGATGGGAGGTAACCCATCGTTATCTTTATTGCTTTCAATAAGGGTGATTGGTTTGATGATTGTTTGTTGGGTTGATTTTTGTGTTTGTTGGTGTTTTGTGTAAGAAATATGATGTGCTTGGTATATATTTGAAATGTATTGGATTACAAGAAGAGCTACAAGGGATGCTTCAAAGGGATTACCTATTCTTTAGCTCAAACTTAATCCTAGCTTTAACTAGAAATTAAGTTTGGGGGGTCGATTTTTTTTATGCTCTCGCAGTTCTCATATATTGAACATTTGCTTCGGCGCACATGGTTTCCTTGTGTCTAATGTCTTGTGTCTTGTATTTTTGTGATGTTCTTATTTTCTTGTGTTGTGAGTCATTTTCTTGAATGTGAGTTATGATGTGTTATTTGTGATAAGTGATGGCGAATTATGTTAAGGATCTTTACTAATTAAAATTGTGACATGTTCTATTTAACTTGTTCAATTTTGAGATGAATTGAGGTGTAATAAATTCCTCATGGTCTGAGCAAAAACTTGTGAGCGTTTGAGCCTCAATCGTGCACCCATGATTATTTCTTCATGAGTGGATCGATTGAGCTTTGGTAAAATAGAACTTGCTCATGGACTATGGGAATGAGCCCGAGTAGTAGAGATTAGTGAAATGATCTTAGGCCGTCCTTGTTATTTAAAAATAGTCATAAATTTTCTTACCCAAACATCATCCCTAGTTAGCCACTTCGAGCCTTTAAGCTATTTATTGTGAATTAAGCACATTACAAGCCATGATTACCCACTTAAGTCTTATATATATACCTTTTGTGTGGGTGATTGAGGAGATGGTGGTATACAAGGTTTGATGTGAGAATTGCGCAAGAGAAAGAGAAAAATGGTAAACAACCAAGAAAAGGATTAAAAGAGCTTAAGCAAATATATATGCTACCTCAAAATAAGAAAAAGGAGCAAATCAACAAATTAAAATATGCTCATGCAATCGTGAAAGTCAAAGAAGGAAGCATACAATCAAAAGAAGCTCAAGAAACACAAGGAATGATAATGATAAATGCTTGTGTTTAGAAAAGAAAAGAAAGAAAGATAGAAATGTGAAGAAGTTGAAGAAGTTGATCATCTCTTCGATTACTTACACTTGATAAGTCACTCTTATCCAAATTCTACCTTTACCAAAAAACCTATCATTACACCCAAAAGTAAAATCCTATTTGATCATTAATTGAAGCTATGGAGGTTTATGAATGTAGTCCACGAGTAAGCCTATGGCGCGTCGGGCCAATCGGTTGATGAGTGTTGTTTTACCTTATCTTGATAGAGTGTTGAGTGCATTTGATATATGATGTAAGGCTTGGATCGGAAGGGACTATATTACTCCTTAATCTCTTTGAATTGAACTTGTTAATTTTTCATGTTATGAGTTTAATGTTGTGGGGTAACTTGATATGATTTGTAGTCCATATTGTTAATGATATGTTATTGCTTATGTTCGTTAGGTTTTTTTCTAGGTAAAAATTTCTATTCTTGTTTTATTATTTTCGTTGCTCCGGGGACGAGAAACACTTTATGTTTGGGGGGTTGATCGTCACTATTTTCACCTAGATTTTGTGTCATTTTTTAGTGTGTTTTCGTTCTTTTGTTTCGTATTTTTGTATCTTTTATATCGTATTTTGTAAAATTGAGGATTTATGATGATGATGCATTTTCATGTCTTAAAATAGGTTATTATGAAGATAAATGGTGAAGAAAATCATGAAGAATGGAGAGAGATGTAGAAAGTCAAAAATTGGCCAAAATACAAGAAAACACAACCGTGTTTTTCCGCAGAGCCCATGTTTTTATGAAGTGTGCTCGATGTCCAGAAGATAGCTCAAATGCAGAAAAACACGGTCATAACAAGAAAACGCGACCATGTTTTCTTGCTGTACGGCGAAAAATGTGTTTTTTGTGTTAAAAAGTGCTGATGCAGGAAAACACGGGCAAATGCATAACAACACGACCGTATTTTTATGTAATTCTGTCAAATGTCAAGTGCGATTTTAGGGTTTTCCAAGGGGGTATAAATACCCTTAATTTGTGATTTTCTAAATCTAAGAAGGGAAGAACATCAAGAAGTGAAGATTTGAGCATGTTGAAGGAAGATCAAGTCTACTTTCTCAACCTTTAATTTTTGATTTTCTAAATCTAAGAAGGGAAGAACATCAAGAAATGAAGATTTGAGCATGTTGAAGGAAGATTAAGTCTACTTTGAAAGTGAAGCTTCTCAACCTTTAATTTGTGATTTTCTTCATTATTTTGCTCAATTGGAGCAAGTCATGGATTGTATTTATTTTATTATGATTTGTAGTGGCTAGCCCTCATGTGAGGCTAGCCACATGATGGATTGAGATTATTTTAGATATGTAGAATTTTTAATGGTTTAATTGAATTGATTTCGGAATTTATCACATGATTTATGATTCACTATATTTGTATAATGATTTGTATGATTGAAATCTTTATTTATGATGTTAGGAAGGCCATTCCGATATTGTAACTAGGGTTTTGATTGAATCATGTTATAGTATGGATAGTGTATGTTAGTATGTGAAGTATGTGGTAGCATCTTTATATGCTTAGAACATTCATGCGAGGACACTTAATTAATGGATCTAAGTAGATTATTAATTGAGTGAGAAGAACCAATCTTATAATCATAATACCTTGAGGGAATTGAGAGTAAGAATCAATCTTAGGGGCTTGCAAACTTATAAAAAGTTTAGAACCTAATTACCTTGGCCATAGGGATTAGGGGAACACATGTGATTGCTTCTATTCAATTTTCAATGATGTTTACCATTAGAAACTTGCATGTTTAGGTGATGTCTAGAGCTTGATTGTGGTTAAGACTTGCATACTTCTTAGATTGCTCACCATCATCCATTATCCATCACATTTGTACATGTTCTATCTTTAATTTCTTTCTTAGGTAGTTTGTAGTGTAATTAAACAATCATTTCATTGATTAGTCCTTCTAGAGTGAAACATCTTTCGAATACGGCTACATACACTTTCTCCCTTGGGTTCGATATTATAAATTTTGCACTTGGTCACCACGTCTACACACAACGATAGAGTACGCTTACTCTTATCAATTTGTACCAAAATTGAGACTAAGTTCAGGCCTAATGGTTAAGCTTTCTTTTATAATTACAAAGAAATCGTAACCATTAGAGCGGGATAGAGGGAGTATTAATTTGACATAAATAAATTAAATTAAAACCTACCCTACTTAATAGTAATAATTTATAAAAATTTTTATTTAAATTAATTTTTTAACTTTGTAAAATAATTTTGGTGATTATACATTTTTTTTATTAATGACGATATTATAAAACATAATTAAAAATACTCCTATTCTTATATGATATATAATTTTTTGGTTGAACTGTCAGTTGAATTGATCTGGTTGAATGAACCTCAATCGTTACTCATCCTTGTATTCCTCATCTAAATTAATATGTATTAGTATGGAGCCATCATCGGTCGGTCGATCGTCAACGTGTCGGCTTGGGTCTTTCCCTTACCGACTATCCTATGGCTAGGTTTGTATACTTCTCCCGAGTAGGCATTCTACTCACTTTGCTAGGACAGATAGTCGCCTTCTTGTTGCCCTATTTGGACTCTTTTAGTCTACGGATTCAGGTGTCCTTTCACGGCCCGCCTTCTAGATCTGATTGATTGTTTTTGTTCATTAATAGGTGTTCTTTCACGACCCGCCTTCTAGATCTGATTGATTGTTTTAGCTCATCAATCACGAGATGATATATATTCTCTACCTATGTCGAGATTGATTATAAAAACACTGCGAATTATTGTCCCAAGATCTCATGTTGCAGGGTAGACTTGAATATCAGCATGTATTCAATGGGTGAGCAGCCTTAATTTTGTAATCCATGATGGCGGCCCATTTTATTTTTTTAATATGGGTAGAGAATAGAATAAGACAAATGATTTGACTTGTCAACAAAAGTTAAGCCGCCTTGTGAGAGTAATATCATTTCCGTCCTAATTTAATTTTCAATTTTTGGCATTTAACATTAATTTTAACCTTTTAATTTTTTTTTATTTTTATATAAGTTTGGTTCTTTCTTTCTTTTTTAAGAACTAAAACTGAAAAAGTTAAAAGCTATAAGTCTAAAATTTAAATAAATAAAATGTTGAAAGAGTAAATTTGGATTTAACCAATATGAAAGGATCAAAATTAAGATTTTGTTTGTTAATTAATGAAAATGGAATCTCTTGGGATCAATTATTGGGCCATATATCATAAAATAACCACAAGAAATATAGGCATGGCAACTCAATAATAGAATATGATGGACCCGTCACCCATTGCACTATCATTAGCAGCCGCTTATTACACACCTCGGTTAAAACACTAAAAAATAAAAATCTCTATTCTATTTTACAGTCGTGTAAAATAATATATATATATATATATATATATATATATATATATATATATATATATATATATATATATATATATATATATAAAGACTGATTATTAAAAAAATCTACACTCTTAGCTTTATTTTAAAAATTAATAATAACGCATGACATTTACTAATATTTAATAAATATTAAATATTGTAAATGAAACAACGAAATAAAATATGTAATTTGAAAAATTCGGTGTATACTAATTACACAAATGAAAAATGTCAACCATTCAATGTATAATATGGAGTTTTTTTTTTTTAATACTTTTGGAAATATTGAAATCTTAAGTATAGTTAGTCCTTTTTCTACGTAATTTAGATTGGTGTCTCAATATTGATTCACGTTGCTGATGTCTCTTTGATTTACGAATGAGATACAGATGGTCTTGGCTTATGTGTAGCATCACTCCTAGATGAATTATATAAAGGAAAGATAATTAATCTAAATCAATGCACTTTAAAATATTTATAGTTTTTTCTTTAATATAATTTAAATTTTATTTCTTTTCTACATGTTGTTTAACAGCTGTCCATCAAAATTTATATCTTAAAATATTGATTAATAATTTAATGATGTATTCTTAGACGAGAGTTTTTATCAAATTCACGTTTACTGTAGATGCGGAGTTAAAGAAAAGTTACTTTTTGACTTACTTTTGGGGTAGTATGATATTTTTAAGTAATAAATAAATGATAAAGTATGTTATATCTGTTAAAAAGGTGATGACAAATTTGAAATTAAAGTATGTTAAAAGTATATTAGTTAATTACTTTTTCTTTTTATGGAAGTGTGAAATTAATTTGGGACGTACCAAAACGAAAAGTGTGAAGTTGAAGTTAGGACGGAGGAAGTAGTATTTTGTAATTAGTTTTCAATTTTTTTAAAAATATTACTCTTTCTGTACCGGACAATTCTTCTCGTTTACTGTACCATGTTTAAAAAAAGTTGTACTTTTTTATTAATTTTGTTAAATTTTGAAAGTATTGTAGTATTTTTAGATAATAAAGTAGTATTATAAAGTATTTGTATGTGTGAAAAAAGAAGATGGAAAATTGAAATTAAAGTAACTTTTAAGATTATTTAAAGTGTGAAGATTGTTGTAGAACGAATGAAAAAAAATGTAAATGATTTGGTGGGACGGAAGGAATATTATTTTTTATTCATACAATAAATAGTTTGGGAGGAATAATTCATTGTACCATAATAGATTTTCATTAATTGATTAATTTTTTTCATTAAAAATGTTATCTTTTTTGTCAGTACCGAAAATATTTGATGTATAATGAGTACAAAATAAAAAAATTAAAACTCATAGAAAAGATTACATCAGTTGGTTATTTTATTAATCATAAAATTGAAAATCCAGTTCTAGAAAGTCAAGGAAGGTCTCCTTCCAATCCAATGCATGAATTTGGTCTCTGCTGGATCTGTGCTCAAAACGCTGCCGTGTCAACCCAATCCTCCCTTGATCACAGCATTGCCAAACTTGAACTAATATAAATACCACCTCATTCAACAATCTATCCATCCTTCCATCTATACAAACTTACAAACACACATCTTCACACCTAAATTTAAACCATGACCACTCAAACCATCTATGATAATTTTCTTAAACATCTCACTGAAGAGTTGGAAAAACACAACTCCACTTCAGACAACCTTGTTTACACCCCAAACAATGCTTCTTACACCTCTGTCTTAGACTTCCCCATTTGGAATCTCAGATTCACCTCAGATTCCACACCTAAACCCCATGTCATCATAACCCCTCAACATGAATCCCAAATTCCCCCCATCATACTCTGTGCCAAACAAAATGGCTTGCAGCTTAGGATCCGAAGCGGCGGCCATGACTTTGAGGGACTATCTTCTTTATCCGAAGTCCCATTCGTTGTAGTTGATCTGATCAATCTTAGCGAAATAACAGTCGACGCTGAGGCCAAGACGGCGTGGGTTGGAGCCGGTGCCACCAACGGTTCGTTGTATTACAGAATCTCTGAGAAAAGCCACACCTTGGGATTCCCTGCTGGTGTTTGCTTAACTCTTGGAACTGGTGGCCACTTCAGTGGAGGTGGCTATGGCTCAATGATGAGAAAATACGGCCTGGCTGCTGACCATATCGTCGATGCAAGAATAGTCGATGCTAAAGGCAGGATTCTAAACAGAGAATCAATGGGGGAGGATCTGTTTTGGGCTATTAGAGGTGGTGGAGGTGCTAGTTTTGGTGTCATTACAGCTTGGAAGGTGCAGCTGGTCGATGTTCCGGAAACAGTCACTGCTTTCAACGTCAACAGAACTCTAGAACAGAATGCAACTCAACTGATTCACCGCTGGCAATACGTGGCACCTAAATTTGACAAAGGTATAACCATGGACATTAATGCAGGGGTGACGAATTCCACCCAAGACGGAAGCAGTGTCACTACGATCACTGTTTCTTTCTTTGGAGTGTTCCTTGGTGGTGTCGAAAAATTACTAAGATTGATGCAAGAGGATTTCCCCGAATTAGGCTTGGTGAGGGAAGACTGCACGGAGTTGAGCTGGGTCCAATCCGTCCTAAATGCCGCCCAATACGACATACAAAAGCCGGAGGCATTGCTGGACAGGACTCAGCTCAACAAATCATACATGAAAAGAAAAATGGACTACGTGCAGACTCCCATTCCGGAGAATGTTCTAGAAGAAGTGATCAAGATGTATTTTGCACCGGAAGCGAAGCGAGCCACGCTTTCCTTCGCGGCCTACGGTGGAAGAATGGATGAAATATCGGAATCAGCCATTCCTTTTCCTCATAGGGCGGGGAATTTGTTCAAAATCTTGTACACGACTTATTGGCCGGAGGAGGATGCTCAGAATCCCGACAAGTACTTGAAATGGGTACAGAATGTGTTCGATTTCATGACTCCGTACGTGTCCAGCTCCCCCAGGAGGGCGTACTTGAACTACAGAGATATCGACATTGGAGAGAATAACAAAGATGGAAAGACGAGTTACGAACAGGCAAGCGTTTGGGGCAAGAAGTATTTTAAGGACAATTTTGATCGCCTTGTTAAGGTGAAAACTGAAGTTGATCCTCAGAATTTCTTCACGTATGAACAGAGTATTCCACCATTGAACTAAATGATGGAGAAAGAAAGTTAAAGGGGAGTCATAAATTATGAGTGTTTGCATAAATCTATACTTTCATTTGGTGTATTTTGTTTTGAATAAGGCTTGTGTATTAATAATTATATACTCATTTGCTGCCATTTTTTTGAATTAGGATAAGATTTTGCTCTTCTTTTAATAGTGTACGAATAAAATGTTGATGAGTTCAAATTTAAGTAATTTTTTAGTGTGCTGCTTACTAAGATTATTCTGAGTTTCATCATTGTTGTAGCATCTCAAGAAATTAAAAACAATTTATCCTTATTTCATGAATAGTAAGATTAACTAATTGTAAACTTTTCAACTTCACATACTACTTTTCAACTCTTAACTAATAAAATTTGATGATTTGTGAATGGGACAGAGCATGGATTCGGTGCTAGTGCTGTGCCAAATTGCAATTCTAAGTTCCTCATGAAATCAAACAATTATTAAATAAAGTAGAAGAAATATGGAGTTATTACTACTTAATACAAAATATAAACTAATATTACTAATGGATACACTAACGTAAAAGTATTACTAATAGATACAATATATTAAAGTAAAATTCTCAATATAACCTTCCCCACTAACCTTCCACGTAATAATATCCGATATATACGCAATATATTCATCTTCCACCTAATAATATGCTGAACACTACAAAAACAATTCTCTCTCTCTCAAAAAGCCCTTATCTTAATTTTGATCGATAATATTGCAGTCGGTGGTGAGAAGCCCTACTATTAACGGTGAATTTCTTTGCTTTCAATGAAATCTGGAGCACCATTTTTAAGTATTAATCCTTATTTTTCCCAATTCATTCTCGCCATGACAATTTCCAACTAGTTTCGTTTAATCCATTTGAAAATGTTATTTTAAGATTAACAGAAGTAGAATAAGCCTCTTTGTTGTAATTTAATTACTGGTTAAAAGAGAGAAGAAATTGATGGAGAAAAGGATAAAGCTGTAACTGAGTTTTCATCAATGATTTTAGTCGTTCAATATGAATCTCATTACGTTGTAGTATATTTTAATTTTTGTGTATTGTAATATGTATTCAGAAATGTGATATTTATTCATAAATGTAAATATAGTATGTGTTTCATTTTATGTGTAGAAATAGCTTCATTATGGTTTCAATATATATGGAAGGATGAAACAAATTTCTAAGATTAGCACTATGTATTCAGAAATTTTCTACAATGTTCAGGACACATACAAATAAGTTTATGAGATTATAAATTTAGAACTATATATTCAAAAACTTTTAAAATGTATTCAGAAATTTTTAATAATGTACTCGCAATACGTATAAACAAGTTTATGAGATTTGCATTATATATTCAAAAAATTTCAGAATGTATTTAGAAATTTTAAATAATGTATTCAGAATACATATAAATAAGTTTATGAGTTTTGCACTATGTATTCAAAAGATTTTAGTAATGTATTCAGAATTTTTCAGTAATATATACGCACACCATTAAGTTTCAAAATATTCTGAAGTTGGAGATTAGAGTGATCTTTTATCGATTTTTGTGGAGAAATTAGTGGGAGTTTTATATTTTTATATTAAATCACACATCATACCTTTTAAATTAATTTTTAAACACAATTAAAAGAGGGATAGGAGTGGTATTTCACGTATTAATTTTGTAGTGATCAATAATTTATTTTGCCTTATGTGTCTAGTAGTAGTATTATTATATATTGTAGCTAATAGTAATGAACCCAAAAAATATAATAATCTTCTTTCTTTATATGTAATTTTTCCACCCTATAATATTGCAAAGGAAATGCCACGCAGCACCTAATCATCTTTTCTAGAGTGTGTTCATATAATAATCAAACACTCTACCAAAATTTCTTGAACGAAACCCATAAACACTTAGTTAGAAAACTGTGATAACTATGCAAATTTTGGAAAAGGAATTCGAAAATTTTATAAAAGTGTGATTGTGTCGGGTGAAAAACGAATTCAAAAACTTGAAAAAACGAAGCCCTAAATTTCATGAAAATTTCGAGAACATATCGTTCGGTTGAGGCTTGCTTGGTTTATCACGTAGACGAAGCATCTTCTTCTATTGACTATCAATTGCTTAAGTTCCAATATGATTCTACGTCGAAACATTTTCTTCTATCAATTGCATGCATAAATTCCAGTACGATTCTACGTCGAGTGTTCTTATGCGAAGAATTTGAAATTTGAGATTCATAGCATTCCGGGTTTTGAAAAAGGAGGGAAAAAGGAGGATTGTAACCCAAATTGATGGGTACCTGATCGGCATGAAATTCACCTAGAATTTTGGTCTTAATTGCATGAATTTAATTGGATTTATTTGACTTTAATTCAATAATTAAATATGATTTTAATGAAAATATTATTAATTGCTTAATTAGCTTGAGAAAGGTATTTTTGATAATTTTTGTAGAAAAAGGGTGATTTTGAGGCAAAAATATATTCTTGATAAAAAGCGAAAGATGTGGGAGAAAACGGTGCTCAATTCGGAGTTAAAACGAACAAGAACGGAGCAAATAAAATGAAATGAGCATTGGACTAGATGGATTGAATTTTGAGCCACAAGTGCGCTGGAGCATGGTTGTCGGGCGCTTCTTGTGCCCTCTGGTTTGGGCTGAACGCAATTGGGCCGCTGCTTGGCCGTGCATGGAACTATTGGGCCTTTAATAAAAAAAGAGAAAATGGCAAGGCTTTCGGAGTTAAAACGGACAAGAACGGAGCAAAATAAAATGAAATGAGCATTGGACTAGATGGATTGAGTTTTGAGCCACAAGTGCGCTGGAGCATGGTTGCCGGACGCTACTTGTGCCCTCTGGTTTGGGCTGAACGCAATTGGGCCGCTGCTGGGCCGTGCATGGAACTATTGGGCCTTTAATAAAAAAAGAGAAAATGGCAAGGCTTGGATTTGAACCCAAACCTCCACTTTTGTTGGGAGGACACAAATCCGTTGGGCCACAAGAAAGTCTACAATTGAAATAGCCCAAGAATTTTATTTAATGTCTTGCTGGAGCGAAAAATAAATAAAGTGGAAAATGGAGAAAAAAATAAATAAAGTGAAAAATGGAGAAAATATCCGCTGTTGCCAAGGATCGAACCCGAGACCTCCGATCCACTCAAGCTTTTATGCCAGAGTCTGAACCAACTCGGCCAATTTGGGATTAATGCATTTGATATTAGTGTAAATGTGATTAGGTTGTGTATTGTGTATCAACTTGTCTTATTGTTGCTTTCACCTTAGTTTCTTTACATGATTATCATATGTGAGTTTCTTCTATTTATTGCATGAGGATTAATATGAGGGAGTTTGGCCAAAAACCTTCCTATGTTTAGAACTACATAAATAAACATTAGCGAGATTACTTGTGATTGAGTTAGTGAAGGGAACCAAGCCAATGTGAGCATAGTGATGGTCGTTTTCTCAACACACAATTAATCCTCAAGTATGAAGGATATCAATCGTAGTTTCGAAGGTGACCAAGTTATATATCGAACCCAAGGGACGGATAAATATCAATTTAATTATACTCTAGTAAACTAAGACTATGTTGGAAATTATAATGGTTGTGATTTTGTAATTAAGTAACAAAAGTAATTAAAATATCAAGTAACAAGGGGAAAATTTCACCTTTGGCCCCATAAGAATTCCTTCAATCCAATCATAGTCTCGTAGGAATATACTGGTCCCATAGCTATCAGTCTTGGTCCCATAAGAATATTATAATTGAAAAATTTTTATTCCTAATCAACTTATATCATATTTTTATTGTCAGATTTTCCTCGTCCTTCTATTTTTCAAAATAGACATAGTCTATTACGACTATATCAGGACCATCATGCTTCCGTACATTAATTAAATAACATTAATCTCATAGCTAACCAACTTAGAACAGTAACAGTACCTTTTTTGACCTTCAATCCACCGGGTATCCGGGAGGTTTTACAGCTGCTCCTCACAGCCAACCACGCGCCCCGTAGTGTGATGGATCAATCTGGTTCCTTCAGCGGATCTCAGCACAACCCTGGTTTATTTCCTACACCGGGTGTACAAGATGCTGCTACTGTTTTTACAGGAAAGTATGGAGATTAAAGTTGCAGAAAAATAGAAGGCTACATGCGGGCAGCAGCCCGAGATTATTTATTTAATGAATGGAGAAATTTATTACACACTCATCCTCACTGAACAAGAGGAGAAAACTCCTTTAGCTACCTATTGTTGCTGCACTCAGAACACAAATACAAAGAAAAGAAAGAGATACAATGTTTATTTTAGAAAGAGAAAATAGAGAGTGATGGTCGATGTCTTCTGCTTCCTCAACACACCTATTTATAAAGGCTTTCGGATTTGAAATTCGGATTTCAAAGCCTCCAAATCTTTTGTGACGTCATTGCTTACGTCATTGCTCTTGCGTCAGCACTTACGTCATCTATATTGGATCCCAACTTTAGCAGTTGGCTGGTCCTTCTCCTTTATTGGATTCTTTTTTGTGACGTCATTGCTTGCATCACCTTTTATTGGATGCCAATAGCTGGCTGGCTTCTTTATTGGATTCCCTTTTCTGGGTCATCCTCTCTGTCAGGTCACATATCTCTTACCCTTTCGGAAAGGTCACCTGGCTCTTGCTTTTTTGAGGAGTCATTTGTCCTCTTTAGTGCCTGTTGATTCTCCCAGCTCCTAGGTATTCTGAAGAGATTTTACCCTCTTCTTTCCACGTATCTCCTTTGGGGGTGGATCAGTAGTTTTGATCATCCCTATGCCCAGCCTTATTCATTTTCCAAACTCCGGCTCTGTTTGGGTGGAACAGCTCGAACATACCTTGTTTGTCCACTGCCCGAAATGGGCCATGTTACAATATATCCGATGAGTTTGTTTACTCACTGGAATCTTGTTTTTCCAGAGAAGTTCTTGTTTTTCTTGGAACGCCTTCTCCGCAAACACTGTCTTCTTCCCTGTTAAAGTATTCAACAGGAAAGACTCATTCAAAGATTTATGCTCGAACTTGAATGGGAACTTCACCTCCACCATTGCTTTGATGCAGGCGTACAAATCCCTCGCTCGACGCGTAGAGATTTGTTCTTTAGAATAAGTAGAATCAAGACTGGTTCCTTTCCAGAAGACTCCTTGATTTTATTTGATGCTGAGACATCGAGTCTTCTCAACTTGATAAAATAAAAGGCCTCGTGATTGCCTTTTTCTACAGGTTCTGGAGCCGCACTTGTAAAGTAAACCTCCAATACATCTCTCCTGGATAGGGTTGAGTTGTTTTCCCATGCCTTGAAAACCTTTTCTCCCAGCCAATCTGGAAGTTTTGCAAGTTCTGGGAAGCCTGGTGCAACAGTATAGATCGAAGCTAGTGCTCCAAAATCATACCATTGTTTCACATTATTTGGATTTGAGCCTTCTCGCATCCAAACTTGGGGATATTCTCAAATATATCAACCCAGCATTTCTCAGGTCGGATTCATTGTCTGGTGTTTAATTTCTCCCAGCTGGCCTGGTAATCCTGCCAATAAGAGAAATCAACTAAGTTAATACCAACCTTAGCAGTGCCCGTTATAGGCCTAAGGTTGATTTCTCCCTCTTTGACCCCAGAGGTGCTGGATTGACTCGTCGACTCTAGATGTGACTCTTGGTCTTCGATTTTTCTTGGACTGGTTCCTCTTTTGGAGGTTCCAGACTAGGACTTGTTCTAAGGGTACTTGAATCTCTTGCTCCGGGTTTAGAGCCCCATTCTCGACTACTCTTCTTTTATCGATTGCAATTGCTATCAACAGCCCAGATGAGTGGCTCTCGTGTTGCTTTGAACAGACTTGCGCCGTTTCAAATTTAGTCTCGTATGCGATTAGACACTTTGGTCTGATCACTATCTTGTATTCTTCTGGCACGCCTAGCATTGAGTGCCAGATTCTCGAATTCCTTATGGAGCAACTCAAGGTTGTCCATCAGGTACCTTGATACAGTCAGGATGAAGTCTATTTCAGCTCCTTCCCCATCTCTCATCAGGAAATCTGCCAAAACATTATCAATAGATTTAATAATGATAATATTAAAATCATAATATTGGCATTCTGTTTGCCATCTTAATAATCTAGCCTTTTCAGGTTTAGATTCAATTTTATTTTTTAAAAAGATTTTGACGCTTGTGTTATCAATTTTAAGGATGAATTTCTTCGCGAGAAGAAATAGCGGCCATTTCTTGAACGCTTTCTGAACCGCAAAGAACTCATTTTCATTAATGTGCCACCTATTTGCTTCATTCTCTGTAAAGAGCCCGCTACAGTATCTGCATGGCACTTCTCCTTCTGGTGTGGACTTCGTGAGAACTGCTGCCCACCAGTGGTCACTGGCATCTGTGTAAAATACCAGTACGTCGTTTGGTATTGCTAGCTTGGGGAGCTTCTTGCAAACCTCCTTTAACTGCTTAACCATTTCTCGGTGTGATTCCTTCTATTTGAATTCTGCATCTTTCTTCAACAGAGGACTGAACACCTTCCTGTATTATGCTAGGTTGTTGATGAACATTCCAACAAAGTTGACAACTCCTAAGAAGCTTTGGAGTTGTTTCTTATCCTTGAAATATTCAGGAAATCATTGTACCTTTTCTACAATATGAGGCTGTAGAATAATTCCGGACTCATCGATCTCGACTCCAAGGAACTAGATCTGCCTTGTTGCTATTACTGCCTTCTTTTTAGAAAGTATCAATCCTTCCTTGTGGCATACTTCCGAAAATACTTCCAGATGCGCCAGATGCTCTTTCATGTTCTTTGAGGCTATGAGGATGTCATCCACATAAATAAACATGAATGAGAAATAATCTTTGAATAGATTATTCATCTTCCTTTGGTATATCTGGGGTACATTCGCCAAGCCTATAGGTATGACATTCCAGATATAGTGGCCTTGTGGTGTTGAGAATGCTGTGACCTTTTGCTTCCTTCTTCCATCATAATCTGGTAGAAGCCAGATTTGCAATCAAACTTTGAGAATAGCTTGGCATTCTTGATACAATTGACCAAGTGTTCTCTACTTGGTATGTAGTATCCATCGAACTCCAAGATGTTGTTGATCCCTTTGTAGTTGATCACAAGTCTCGGCTTTCCCCGCTTGACTTCTCCAAGATTTCAAACTAGAAATTCTGGACTGCTTTATGGGGATACTCCTAGTGATATCAACTTAAGGTCCAAATGTTCCTTAAGTATTAGCTGCATATCCTTTCGATCCTCTTGGTTCATCAGGATAGGCTTGTATCTTACCAACTCATGCTCTTTTCCGTCTTTCACTTTGAGTGAGGTTTTGAGCTCCTTTTTGTCCCACCATGCTAGAGGATCCTCATTGAAGTTCCTATGTATCTTCTTTTTGACGTCCTCCAAAGATGTTTGTTCTTCGATTGTGACGTCTTTCTGTAGACAATCTCCCAAGCTTGCTTTAAGAAGGTGGATTGTATTTTCTTTTAGTTTCTCCATCTTCCATCCTCCTCTTGTCTCGGTTCTCATCTGAAGGACTACTTCGCCATATTTCCTTCGATCATTCATCTTTGGATGGCTAAGTTTTCCTTCATCACCACGCTTACAGCGGAATCTGATTAGCATTTTTCTTTGAAATGCATTACGCAGTCTTTGTGCTATGATCTTATGTTCACAAAGGGTTGTGAAATAAGCCTTCTTGTTGCATTTTCTTGTGTAAAACGCTTGAATGTCTGTAGGAAATTATTTCGTAACAGAATATCCGCTCTGGTGTCGTGAAAATATAATGGTGGAGTTTTCACCTTGTACAACGGGGTACGATCAGCTCCTCCGATCATGATTTCTGCTTGCTTGATTCCTCTGTTAAGGATTAACACCCTTTGAGAGAAATCTTTTCCTAGTACTGTTGGCAATTCTTCACCTGAGTCTTTCGGAAAGACTCCTTCTTTTGTTGTGCAGATGCAGACTCCAGAATCAATGTACGCCGCAAAATATTCTGCACGATACTCCTTATATATCATCCCAACAGTGATATATATTGAGAATAAACTTGTGGCAATGGGTGGATCAGAGCGTATAAAAGTCCTTTCTATTGGACTTTATATCTCTTTCCTTTGACTATAAACTCCATTCCATCTTGTAATCGTTCCCAAGGTTTGTGATCCTCGAGAAACTCCAATCCCAGCACTAGTTGTTCTGGGAATCTTCCTGCAACTCCTTCAATTACCAGCTTAGATTCTCCGAGTTTGAGCTGTCTTTGGTACCTCCCAGTTATTGGTTGTTGAAGATAATACAAGACATCACAAGGAATAGAGTTTTCCTTCTTAGTGATATCGAATATTCGACTCCTTACTATCCTTCTGGGCATTTTAGTTCACCTTTGGTTGTGAACTTTTTTGGTTCCTGAATTACCTCCACGATTGGTTTTTTTTCCCATTTTTTGCTAATCATTTTGTCTTCTTGGAAATAAATTCTACTTTGCTCAAATCTGAGGCTGTTTTGTCTGCTCCAAATCGGCTTGTCTTTGATATGCAGATCCATATCGTGAATTGGCAGTAGCTCCATTATCTCTGGCCTAGTTGGACATGCAACTTTCTCAAACACTTCAGGTATCTCAATATACTCCTTCATTTGGAATAGATCCGAATGATGAGTGTTGGAGAGGGCATATGAGATATTGTATATGATAGAGTAAGGCCTATTCCCTTCTTTCATCAAGTCTTTGTTTTTAAAATCTTGATGAAGGATAAGTGCCCTATTGAAATCTCGGTTTGCCAGATTGTACGCGATCCTTGGATAAATATAGGATGCTACTTTTCCTGCGTATAGATTTTTCGAGAGTCCTCCTAGGCATGCTTCTCTTTTGCTCTTGATTCTCTTATCAAAGACAGCAATATCGATTAGTGTATCGATTCCTTCTTTGAATGTGGCTTTGATGAGTATCTGAATTGCTCTGATATGGACCCAAGACATAGTCTTGGACATCTTCTCTGGGAGTTTACTTAGTTCCTTCCTGATTTCTTCATAGAGAACCAGTTGCATCTCCATCATATTTCCTGTGAGCTCCATTTGGATAGCTATCTCTTCTTCGGTCACTTTGTATATGATGTTGTGTTTTCTCTTCTTGAAACTTGGAAAGAATTTTTCTAATTTTCCATAGTGAATCCATCGTATAGACTGAGCCTTAGATCCTCCTTCATGATTCTCATAAGGGTTTTATGAGAAATAGATGTCTGGGAAAAGAATCCAGACATATCTTTTTGCATCTCTTTCCTGAAGATTTCCTCTATACTCCAACTCATCTTCGGAAGAATCGTCTTGTCTAAAGAATTCTTCTTCATAGATGCTCTCGTCCGAGGGTATATCTTCGAACTGATATACATGTACTAGGTCTTGGAAGTAAATGGATTCTTCCATTTCTGGAGTTGTTTTGAACTGCCGTACTCCCCTCTTCTAGTTTTCTGGGCAATCGGGTGAGATATGCCCTCTAGCTCTGCAAGTATAGCAGTTACAATCCTTGAATCTTTCGTTTGCTCGTGTAGCTGCTCTTCAGAACATTTTTCTTGTGGGAGTTCTCCATGTACTCCTCTGGTTTGATCCTGAGAATGATGTTTGATTCCTTGACTCTATCTTGATGATCCAGATCTCTGCCCTGATTTATAGCTTCGGGCCTTCTGTTTAGACCAAAAGGATCTTGGTCTTCTGGACCTCCATCCTCCGCTCTTTTGGGTGTGAGGATGATGTTTCTTTATCCTTTTCTGCTTTCTTGGGTTTCTCCCAATGATATTTGGAAGATCATTGCTTTCACAGCATAAGGGTACCGTTTTGTTGATTTTCCTTAATCTCTTATAGTTTTTGTGTAGCGATGCTTGATGACACCACTCCGCTATCTTGGCTTTGAGAAAAGACATTATCCTTGCTATTGAATCCAGATCACATGGTTCATACTCTTTGATCAGCATTTTTCTCCATGGGATTGGAGTCTTGGCAAAGAATAAGTGAAATACTTCCTCCTCCTTGGTCTTTGATTTCCATCTATACTCTGTGAAGAGTTTGATGTACTCATCTACATGACAAATGTCAAGTAGTTCTAGGCTGTATAGGACATTCCTATACATTTTTTATTCTCTTCTTCCATTCCTTCGAAGTAACCTACTCCAATGAAGTGGATCTTGAAGATTTTGGCCATGCGATCAACAATATTGCATAGATCTTCACCTTTCATGGCCTCCTTCTTGACCTCATCTGAGAGTACTTCTCGGCACACTTTACTGATCATTCGAGACTCATAGTTAGGAATCTTATGAACCCTTCCTTGTCCAGCTCACGTGCACCTCTTGCAATCTTCATAGTGTTGGTCCACTCATCGATCAAAGTTTCTAGGTTTTTGAAGTCGAGAGTGTCGAGGTTTAAGATCAACCCATATAGATATATCGGTTCTAGGTGAGACCGACCATATGGGGTGTTGTGTATATCAGATCCTCGAACTCGGCTTGCTCTTGTTGCCATTCCAATTACCTTCATCTTGAAGTTTCCTGGTTGTTGAAATGTCTCTTCTTGCCTTCCTTCGTGGACTCCTTGTGTTCCAGATGTTCTCTCATCTTGGCTCGAATCACGTTGGGTATGCTGAACCTGCGACTGTTGTTGGGAGCCAGAAGTCTCTCCAATATTCATTTTTAGATCTACAATAGTTAGTCCTTGGAAGGACTCATATAGATCTTGTAGATCTTCAAGATTTGCTCGTTCCATCTAAAGACGCGGACTCTCCGCGAAGGATAGCAATTATCTTCTCACTTTCCGACTTTGGCCTTGTGACCTCAGTCGTCTTCCCCTTTTGGTGTAAAAGGGGTTCCGTTACGAAGGTTAGTGGCAACCGTCCACCTGACCTTCTTCCTGTCACCTTAGTTTCCAAGGACTTTACTTGTTCTGTCAACTTTGTGATGAGGTCGAGTTGCTTGTTCTGCAACTTCTCCACCTTATCCATCTTAAGGCTGATTTCGAGCATCGTCTTGGACATGCTCTGGTAATATTCTCTAAAGAATTTCACCGTATTCTGCAATTCTAAGATCTTGGTTCATCTTAGAGTTATCGGCTTCGATCTCCTTCCACTCCATCATTCGTCCCAGTGTATGAAGTGATAGGGCTTGCAGATCTCTCTGGACCCTGGTTGGGTCGTTTCCTTCATTGTCTGTGTTTGGGGACACTTTCATGGATCTCGGTGAAACTTCGGATTTCTACGATATTTCTTGATACTTCTTTCGAGAATCTTATCTGCATCTGGCGTAGTTCCTCCAAAGATTCTTCATCGATGTGGTTGGCACGAATGTTGGCCACTCTCTAATTTGATTTATGCCTTCATACCATCGGTCGGCATCTTCGTCTCTCTTTTCCGTAATTTGTCTATACAACACATAATAATATTGTTGTATAGAGCTGCTTGTTTCGTCATAATTAACAGACCAGTAGTCCCTGTTTCTCCAGCTTTGAACAGGACTGATAGTCCTGTTACTCTCGGATGTCGAACTTTCGTTCGGATCCATATATCTTGAAACTCTCCTCTCGTTAAGTGATAAATAAGTTTATAATAAATTTATCCATTCTTAAATAAATAAACCTAGGGCTCTGATACCATTTTGAAGCGTGGAAAGTTGAGTTAATCTGGCATAAGATATAAATTCTGACTTGGAACTAATTTAGCATCTTTTGGGGTCAATTTTGCAAATTTACCTTTTTAGAAAATTCCTATAGGATTAATCCTGCATCTACCCCATTATCAATTCAGATAAAATTCCTATGGGACTAAATCTAACGATTTTGGGATTTTTTTGGCATTGAGCAATTCTTACGGGGCTAAATATGAAATTATCCCCAAGAAGAAAAGATAAGTGAGTTGTGATCAAGTAAGATAGTAGGTAGTTCTTCAGGTAATCCATTTCCACTTATTAATTCATCTTCCATGTGACGGTGTCCGACTCTGTCTTGTGGTTTATGGACGCATCACTAAACCATGCAAATTCACTCTATAGACACAAGTAAATATGCGTATGACACGTGTAAATATCCTCAGAGTAAGAGATATAATTCACCCCCTTTCTAGGTACTATCAGTATCAATTATTTTCCGTGCACTTAGTACTCTAACCCGATATGATCTCCCTTTATAGGTACTATGAAATATACTCTTTATCCTACTTATTAACCTGAATATGATTCAATTAACAAGTATTCATATAAGATAGTTCTAATAGAACTTCAGAATCTCTTCACTTAGAATTATAACATAAAACCCTGCTCAGCAGTGAACTGACTCAACCAATAACCAAGTTATATATTCAGACTCTACACAACAATTATTGATGCACAAAAAGACCGTGAGCATGGATTAAAAATGCGCAATCTTATAGAAAATAAACCACAAGTAGTGTTGTATGGAGTTTACACACGAAAGACAAATTAACTCATTAAACCTTCATAACCCTAGAACTACCGAACCGGCTCTAGCCCATGATTGATCTAAGAACAATCATGGTTAGTTGGACCAATCTTACTTGAATCTCCAGCGGAACCTCTCTTGCAGCCCCTTCGGATGATGGATGATCACTCTCCTCTCAACTCTACATCTCCACGTCTTGATGTATGTTGGTGTCCCTTTCTACTGCTGCATAAGTCTTCTTTTATACTTGTAATCTCACCTCCCGAGCCTGGAATGAGCTCTTTAAGTGATCAAACGCATTGACGGTGTAAAAATACGGATATTGTAAGTTCCCGAAGCTCAATTCGACCTCAACAACAGGTCGAATTCACCCTCCAAGTCGAATTGGAGGTCGAATCGACCTACTGTAAGTCCCAGGTGCTTGATTCGACTAGCAGCCCTGGTCGAATTGAAGTGATGAGGTCGAATTGGCATCTCTGCCAATCAATTCGACCTCGATTCGACCTGATGCCCAGGTCGAATTCCCCTGTCGTGGTCGAATCCACCTTCTGCTCGTGTTGTGCTGCCAATTCGACCAGTAGGCCGGTCGAATTAACCTCCTTCTGGTCGAATTGCACTCTTGCTTTGCCCAAACGGATGGCTTCGACTTGCTTTCTTCAGTTTTCAACACTTCCACTCCGATTTCCTTCGAAAAACACTTAAATGGTTCCAACAACACCTGATTCGTGACTTCATACAATATATATCAGTTTACAACCGATTTCATCCTTCAAACACTTCATAATAGCACAAATCCAAGCGCAAGATTCGTGAATTAACACACTCAGCAAACCCCCAAACTTACATGTTGCTCGTCCTGAGGCAACGCAATCAAAACCAGGAGTCGTGTATAATTCACGAAGATCACCAAGTACAACACATATTACACATGCAATTCCATCAATTAAAAACAAGTATTTCCTGCATCATACATATCATTCATGCAAAACATTACTCAATCATATTACCATTCGGAGTACTAAGTCATCTAGCTCACAAGATAAGTGTTTACTCTCTCACTCAAGTGCTCGTTGCACTTAAAAGGTTAATATATACGCTCATACTCAATCCATACTTACGCGTAACCATAAGTTTGGCAAGGTTCTCAAAAATCAACTCACAATCAACTCATTACTAGGATCACAAATGACTTGTTTTTGGGTTGTAATGTTGGCTCTTTGGAAAGGATAGGAAAATTTAGATAAAGTGACTCAAACACTAGTAGGGAGTTACCTTTGAGGTTCATGCTTTCTTCATTCGGCTACATATTCTCCTCTAATTTCTTCTCTTTTACTTGCAATTTTTGAACTTTCCTTCTCTTTCTTGCATCAACTTCATTCTTCTTTCGGGTACTGGTTGTAGGCACTACCCTTTTTAAACAGAAATCGGGTACCAGTTTCAGGCACTACCCCTAAACAAGATTTAACCATACACTTCCTTTCTATTTCACTTGACCATTATTCTATCTTCCTTCTTCTCGTAACACTTATTCACCTCAACTCTCAACTAATGAATAGAGTATTCAACAAAGCTCAAGTGAAGGTTAAATAATGCTTTTTTATTCGGCTTTCCAAAGAAAAAGCTTTTTAGGCTCAAACGGGGCTACCAAAGGTATACATAATCAATGGGAATGTAAAATTTGACTAAGTAACTCAAATAATCAAGAATGGCCTAAGATCATATCCTAACAATTCACCAATTGTAAGTCTCACACAAGACTCCAAGCCAAGTTCTAGAATACGTTCATATGAATGACTATCTCAAGAATAATCTATCATGATAAAGCATGATTAAAAAGGCTCAAATCCTCACATAGGTAAATAGAATCCTAAGTACTTCTCATAGCACATAATCAAGATCAATTTCACAAGAACTCTACATACTTATCAAATTTTACATGCTCTCATCAATGAAAATTAACACATGAACATATGAATACAAAAAATCCAAAAATCCATACATCATAATCAATCATACAAGTGTTCTAAACTATCTAACTCATGCTCAATCCTCATAATCCACATCCTAGATGATAAAAAATGACAATGTATAGTACATGTCTGAGGTCGAATCCACACACTAAGATTCAAGTTCCCAATTCGACCTTAATTCGGCCTGAGCTGCAGGTCGAATTGAAACAGTCGTGGTCGAATTGGCTCACGGGAAGTTTGCACACTCCGATTCGACCTGGGCCTCTGGTCGAATTGCCATGCCTCAGGTCAAATTGGGCTACTAGACGATTTTTGCCCCTCAATTCGACCTGAATGCTTGGATTCGACCATACTCCTTGGTCGAATAGGCTCCCTGGTGCTCCAAAATTGAGTTTTCTTCAACCCCTACACACTTCAAGTTTAACAAACGAACATTAGGTACCAAAATAGAGCATAACTTCATCAAGAATCAATCCTAAAACTTAACATTCATGAGTAACTCCGCAAACGACACAAAACACGGAACAAAACACCACTAAACATTAGGCAAGTTACAAAAAATCGACATATAAAAATTGATTAAAGTTTTAAATATGCCGCAAAAAATTAACTCCCCTAGCAAACGTTACAAAGAAAAGATTATACTATCAGTGCTTATTGAGGTAAGTACATCACACCCCCCAAACTTAGTAGAAACTATAGTCGAAACTAAGTTTGAAAAGAGATGTAATTGCCAATAGGTAAGCACTTCAAATATAAAAATTTCATACTCACACGAATGAAATAAAGCAATAAAACGGGAGGGAAAGCCCCCAACAGACGCTCTTGTTTAACGTCGGAGAGTCACGACAGAACCAATTCACTGTAAGGTATCTTCAAAGACGATGCAAGCATCATCCGGCGACTTATAATGCTTCAATCGATGCCCATTCGCCGTGATAATGTCCCCATCTTTGGCTCTATCCACCTGCAATCCCTTGGTAGAAACATGATGCCCAAGAACAATCTCATCTCTCATCATGAAGTGACATATCTCTCAATTCAAGGCAAGATTCGTTTCTTGACATCTCTTCAACACAGTAGCAAGGTTTGATAAACAAATATCAAAGAGGAACCAAATACAGAAAAATCATCCATAAACATCTCCATGATCTTCTCTATCAACCAATCAAAAATTGCTATCATGCATCGCTGAAAAGTAGCAGGCGCATTACACAATCCAAATTGCATCTTTCTAAAAGTAAAGGTCCCGTATGGGCAAGTAAAAGTAGTCTTTTCTTGATCCTCAGGAGCAATCATGATTTGATTATATCCCGAGTACCCATCCAATAAACAATAGAACTCGTACCCTGCGATATGATCAAGCATTTGATCCATGAAAGGAAGGGAAAAGTGGTCTTTGCATGTATTTTCATTCAGTTTCCTATAATCAGTACACACATGTCATCCCGTTGGAATCCTAGTGGCTATTGCCTCTCCATTTTCGACTTTCATAATAGTCATGCCCTCTTCTTAGCTACGACATGCAATGGACTCAAATGGGAACTATCATAATCGGATAAATAATTCCAGCATCTAACCACGCTAGGATTTGCTTCCTAATCACTTCTAGAATCGCGGGATTCACCCTCCGCTGATTTTGGATACTACTCTTGGCCTCATCTAACAACCTTATCTTATGCATGCAATATGAAGGATTAATACCTTTCAAATCATCAAGAGACCACCCAATCGCAGACTTTACTTCCTAAGAACATCTAATAACTCCTCAAGTTGATCATCATCAAGGGAAGAAGATACTATTACCGGATATTTTCCATTGTCACCAAGAAAGGCATACTTCAAGTTTTCCGGTAACGGTTTCAGCTCCTCTTTCTTTTCTTCCATCGGAGTGCTCTCTCTATCCAACAACAAGTACTTTCTAGTCCACTTCACTTCTTCAACCTTAGTTTTTTTCCAATTCATACCTGTCATCACCCAAAGCAAGTAACTTTTCAAGATATTCAATACATACCTCATTGGAGAGATCATCAAGCTCCGTAGTGGGATAAGTAAGAGACTACATCAAGCATGTCTCAAGAGGGTCCTTAGACAGGATCAAAGACATATTTTCCTTCACAATCTCCTCCACTACATCAATACTATGACATTGTGACTCCATAGACATCTTTATTGCTTTGTCAAAGTGGAATAGGACCTCTTCTTTATCCATCCGCAACCTGAGCTCCCCCTTTTTAACATCAATCATGGCCCCAGCAGTAGCAAGGAAAGGTCTCCACAAGATAAGAGGGATATTATCCTTGTCATCTTTCATCTCAAGTACAAGAAAATCCACAGAAAAGACTAGTTTCTCCACTTTGACAAGAACGTCTTCAATGATACCCTTCGGAAACGTCATCGACCTGTTCGCCAATTGTAGAGCAACCGTTGTAGGAGATAACTCCCCCAAACCAAGCCTTTGAAAGATAGACAATGACATCAAATTGATGCTTGCCCCAAGATCGTACAAGGCTCGTCGTGTCGGCCCTTCTCCAATCTCACACAAGATAGTGAAACTTTCTGGATCCTTCATCTTCTGTGGCAGCTTCCTTTGGATAATCAAGCTGCAATTTTTAGACAAGTTCACCGTCTCAACTCCGTTCAAGCTTCTCTTTTTCAACAATATATCCTTAAGGAATCGGGCATAGTACGACATCTCCAATATTACTTCAGAGAAAGGAATACTCAAGCTTATCTTATTTATGATATCTAAAAACTTCTTGAACTTCTCTTCCAATCCCTTCTTAACCAGCTTATAAGGAAATGGCGGGGGTATCTTTGTTTTGGGAATACCCCATTCATCACGCTCGACCTTCTCCGCTTTATCCTTTTCGGCTCTCAACCTCTTGGCTCTTTCCCACTTCTTCTCTGCAATGATCTCAGTATTCTGCTCTTTTGGAACCAATGGAGTAATGTTCACATCATGAGGAGTATTCAGTGAAGAAAATGGTGCGACGCGGGATAATTCGACCTGAATTCGACCAGGAGCCCTGGTCGAATTGGGTACGTAGTGGTCGAATTATGCACCTAGAAGTCTATTCTCACCCTGTATACTCGATTAGACCAGGATTCGACCTGTAGGTCTGGTCGAATTGAAGTCCCACTGGTCAAATTGGCTCTCTGTAAGATTTCTGCCCCCCGATTCGACCTGTGAATTTGGTTAAATTGAATGTCTGCTGGTCGAATTGAGCATCTGATAAAATAGAGTGCTCCGGAAGGTATGATTCGACCTCAATTCGACCTGGTCTCCTGGTCGAATTTAATTGACTTTGGTCGAATTGGGCTTCTGATGAAACAGAATACTCTGGAGGTTGCAATTCGACCTGGATTTGACCAGATGGTCTGGACGAATTGAATTCCCCTTGGTCAAATTGAAGACCTGTTGCTTCCAAACCACGTCCAGTAGGCTCATTCGACTTCCCCTGCTGAATTCGACCTGTGGTGTAGGTCAAATTGGGGTCGAATTAAGCCCTTGAAGTCTCCAACTTCGATTTCGACCTCATAGGTCCCTCGTACTGTGTTCCAGACCTCAATGTGATGGCGTCGCAGGACTTTAGATTCTCAATACTTTGCGACGGGAGCTTTCCTTTCTCAATAGTTTGAGTGAGCTTGTTAACACTTCCTGCCATCTCCTCCATCAACAATGTAAGGTCCTTCACTTGCTTGGATAAATCCTCATGGTTTGCATCAATCTTCTTCTCTAACTTGGCTTCAAGACGATCCACTCTAGCATCATTCATAGCCATGTACCTGTTCAACGTATCATCGAAATTTGGTTTTTCTTTTTCCACTTTCGCACCCGAATCAACACCCATCGGAGGTTAAATTACATTATTAGGATTACCCCATGAAAACTCCGGCTTCCTAGGCTGTTGATAATTACCCGGGGGACCACGATTATTGTAGTTCCCTTGATAATTTCGGTTACCCTGATTTTGAAACCTCGTTCCTTGAATACTTTGGCCCATAACATAGTTTGCTTCTTCCATCTCCTCTTGGATCGTTCCATCATTCATTACTTCATGCTGCATGATTGGTACGCGCTGAGATATATCACTGATTTGCTTTTGTTCGGACTCAAGTAGCTTGTTGATACTTGACAAGCTAGAGACGATCTCATCTTCTCTACTTGTTTTCACCATAGCATGTTCAACCTTGGCCACTTTTCCAAGGACGTAAGTGCCTCTCACTCTATCAGTTGGCCATTCTCTTGAGTTCATCGAAATATCTTCAAAAATTTTCTAGGCCTCTACGGATGACTTAGTAAGCAATGCTCCATTAGAAGAAACATCCAATAACACACATGAATCATAGTCCAATCCATTGTAGAATATGCTGATATATTGAGCTTTAGATAGCCCATATTGTGGACACTTATGAAGCATGTTTTTGAATCTGTCCCAAGCTTCATGAAACTTCTCTCCACTACCGATAGCAAATTGGTTAATGTCTTGCTTCATCTTGAACACCTTCAAAGGTGGCATGTATCTTTCCAAGAACTTTAACTTCAATTTCTCCCAAGTAGTGCATTCAGTTGCATTAATAGTATCGTACCAATCTCTCGCCCTTTCAGTAAGCAAGAATTTAAACAAGAGGATCTTCCGTGCATCTTCATGTTCTCCTGCGTCTTTTTGAGTACTTGCATAGACCAAGAACTTGTTTAGATGCTGCTGCGGATCCTTGAAAGTCCCTCCTGCAAAGGAGTTCATTTCTATCATGCTAATAAGAGCGGGGTGAAGATCAAAATCCGCATTAGCCCCCTTGCTCCTAGAAGCTCAGAATGTCCAGCCCCGTTATTTTTGAAGACTTCACGGATGGCCAGATAGTCCGGATTCACTGCCATGTTGACTGTCTCTACTTCCAAATTAACTTCGGTTGTAGCTTCAATCGTTTGCGAATTTAACACGTCAATTTCAACTCCAAGGTTAAGAGCTTCAGTTTGATCTTCTTTCTTACTCTTCTTCTTCTTTGTTGATGCTCTGATATCCGGATTAAAAGTTGCTAACTTTCCAACCTTTGATCTAGTAAGCATACACCTGAAAAGATTAAGAGTTAGAACACAAAACACGAATTAAAATAGTCCTAATAAAACTAGAAATAATAAAAAGATATTTTATGTCGTCCCCGGCAACGGCGCCAGAAACTTGATGGGCATTTTCTCAACACACAATTAATCCTCAAGTATGAAGGATATCAATCTTAGTTTCGAAGGTGACCAAGTTATATATCGAACCCAAGGGACAGATAAATATCAATTTAATTATACTCTAGTAAACTAAGACTATGTTGGAAATTATAATGGTTGTGATTTTGTAATTATGTAACAAAAGTAATTAAAATATCAAGTAACAATAACAAGAAGAAGAGATAAGTGAGTTGTGATCAAGTAAGATAGTAGGTAGACGGTGTCCGACTCTGCATTGTGGTTTATGGACGCATCACTAAACCATGAAAATTCACTCTATAAACACAAGTAAATATGCATATGACATGTGTGAATATTCTCAGAGCAAGAGATATAATTCACCCCCCTTTCTAGGTACTATCAGTATCAATTATTTCCCGTGTACTTAGTACTCTAACCCGATATGATCTCCCTTTATAGGTACTATGAAATTATACTCTTTATCCTACTTATTATCCCAAATATGATTTAATTAACAAGTATTCAAATAAGATAGTTCTAATAAGACTTCGGAATCCCTTCACTTAGAATTATAACATAAAACCCTGCTCAGCAGTGAACGCACTCAACCAATAACCAAGTTATGTATTCAGACTCTACACAATAATTATTGATGCACAAAATGACCGTGAGTATGGATTAAAAATGTGCAATCTTATAGAAAATAAATCATAAGTAGTGTTGTATGGAGTTTACACACGAAAGACAAATTAACTCATGAAACATTCATAACCCTAGAACTACCGAAGCGGCTATAGCCCATGATTGATCTAAGAACAATCATGGTTAGTTGGACCGATCTTACTTGAATCTCCAGCGGAACCTCTCTTGCAGCCCCTCCGGATGATGGATGATCATTTTCCTCTTAACTCTACGTCTCCACGTCTTGATGTATGTTGGTGTCCTTTTCTACTGCTGCATAGGCCTTCTTTTATACTTGTAATCTCGCCTCCCGGGCTTGGAATGGGCTTTTAAAGTGATCATACGCATTGACAAAAATACGGATATGGTAAGTTCCCGAAGCTCAATTTGACCTCAATAACTGGTCGAATTCACCCCTCCAAGTTGAATTGGAGGTCGAATCGACCTACTGTAAGTCCTAGGTGCTTGATTCAACCAGCTGCACTGGTCGAATTGAAATGACGAGGTCGAATTGGTATCTCTGCCAATAAATTCGACCTGATGCCCAGGTCAAATTCCCCTGTCGTGGTCGAATCCACCTTCTGCTCGTGTTGTGCTGCCAATTCGATCAGCAGGCCTAGTTGAATTGACCTCCTTCTGGTCGAATTGCACTCCTGCTTAGCCCAAACGGATGGCTTCGACTCTCTTTCTTCAGTTTTCAACACTCTCACTCTGATTTCCTTCGAAAAACCACTTAAATGGCTCCAACAACACCTGATTCGTGACTTCATATAATATATATCAGTTTACAACCGATTTCATCCTTCAAACACTTCATAACAGCACAAATCCAAGCGCAAGATTTTTGAATTAACACACTCATCACATAGTACCTAGAAAGGGAACATAGGAAAACGTCCCTGCCTCAAAGAGAAAATTCTTCGTGATAATATTTCTAGTAGATATATTAATATCCATAAGTACCTATGGGAATTGTGATCATTTGAGACGATCTAATGAGCCATTTTTATTGCATTCTATTCATCTTGGTAAAGAGCTTAGGTGTATGTATGATTAAGTGATCGCCTTACCATGATTAGTTTAAAATTGGAATCAATTAATGATTGTTTGAGTGCATCGAGAACTTAACATTACATCCAAAATATTATAATTAGATTTATTTTCCTTGAATTTTATTTTCTTTTATTTTTTTATCCTTCCTTTCCGATCGTCCCTAACTAATCACGATACTATACCTAATGACCATGAATCCTAAATTACCCCAGTTCGATAATTCAACTTGGTTGTCCGTGCCTACACGACAAGAGTACACTTGCTCTTTGACATTGAAAAATGCGATCAATTTTATGGCGCCGTTGCCGGGGAATTTAGTTGTATTTGTGACTTTGGGTTCGTTGAGTGATTAGGATATGGACATTTTTTTGCTTTGATTTGTTTTTTGTTTTATGGTTGTGTTTGTAGGGACTAAAGCGTGGAGCCATAGTATTGGCCTCGAAGAGCAAAGGAGTAGTGCAAATTGAGGTAACGAACATCTTCTTAACTTAAATTTGACTTTGTCTAATTTAAGTTTGGGGGTATATCGACTTTATTACTTGACTTTTCTACGGTTTGAATTTTAAAAAATTGCATCAATGAACTCCTACTTGAGCATATTGTACCGGCGCACGTTTAAGTCCTTACTCTTTTCTTTGGCACGTATTTTCTCATTTTTTGTTGTTTTTGTTTTTTTCGTGCTTTTCTTGCTTTATCTTGTTTTCAATAAGGAGAAAATCTTTCTTGTGTCTCTTATGCTTCAATGTGAGAAATTTTGAAACTATGATGTTTGGTTGAGACTTATGACGAGATGGATTTTTAGTTGTGTACTTGTTGACCTATGGTTTATGCTTGTTTTGTGTCTTCTTTCACTACTATAAGCCCGTGAGCTTTTGAGCCTTAAATCATGAAATCAAATGGTCTTTCCTTTCTTGTGTGTGCATCATTCTTTTGTGTGCATTCTAGAATTTGCCATTGTGTCTTCTTGAAACTACATGTGTGCGAAGATTGTTGGAAATGATTTAAGGTCATCTTTGTTTTGACAAGTCACTTAATCAAATTAATCCTACCAAATAAAATCATATCGTAGTTTGTCCCTTTGAGTTTATTATCCTTATTTCTTTGGCAACCTACAAATTTAGCCATTTTATCCATATTTTATATCCTAATCACCTTTGTTGATTAGTAGAGGATTAATGGGGATGAGTGGTTGAATTGAGCTTACAAAAGAGTTTGGAAAGAGAGAAATGGTGAAAGTGAAAGAAAAGAAGGAGCAAAGATGAAAAAGAAAAAAAAAGAGGTTGAGAAATTTTTTTTTGAGTAAAACTTGTATAAAAGAAGTATAAAGGAACTCTACTAGAAAAATGGAAAGAGAGCCCTTGGGGAAAAGAGAGAAAAAACTCAATAGTAGAAGAAGAGAAGAAAAAGGTTCTTTAATTTGTTGGATGGATAAATTTTATTTTTGATTAAGGTGGAAAAAAGAGAAAAAAAAGTGGGAATGAGAGTTGAGGCTACCAACCAACTTGAATTCTTCACTAATTTGAGAAAAGAGAGAGTGAGAGTTGATAATGGCCGTCTATTTAAATTCTCTACTAATGTTGAGCTTACTTTTCCTAAACATTTTCCTACTCAATACCAAAGAGCCTACATTACAACCCCATGTAAAGACCTTATTGATTCAATAATTAACACACATACTAGTGATGGAGAGCGTAGACTTTTGGCAAGTATATGGTAATGTCATGCATTTGAATCAATTTTTGAGAATATACACTTCTCCCGTACACTTCTTTTGAGTGTGAGAGTAATGCAAAATCTAGAGAGGAGTAGTGAAGGTCTCACTTGCTTGTATATTTCCTAAGCTTAACTTGAATGCATTTAAATTGATGTCTTGTTATTTGTTTTGATTGAATTGAAATGGTTTTGAAATGACTCTATTCTCATTGATATCTTGATTCAATTCTAGGTGATTCCCCTCCTCGTTCTTTATTTTCTTTCGTTGCTCGGGGACGAGCAACACTTTAAGTTTGGGGGGGTTTGATCGGTATAAAATTCACCTAGAATTTTGGGCTTAATTGCATGAATTTAATTGGATTTATTTAGCTTTAATTCAATAATTAAGTATGATTTTAATGAAAATATTATTAATTGCTTAATTAGCTTGAGAAAGGTATTTTGTTTATTTTTGTAGAAAAAGTATGATTTTGAGGCAAAAATATATTTTTGATAAGAAGCGAGAGGTTAGGAGAAAATGGTGCTCAATTCGGAGTTAAAATGAGTAAGAACGGAGCAAAATAAAATGAAATGAGCATTGAATTAGATGGATTGAGTTTTGAGCCACAAGTGGACTGGAGCATGGCTGTTGGGCGCTACTTGACCGCTGCTGGGCCGTGCATGGGAGCTATTGGGCCTTTAATTAAAAAAGAGAAAATGGAAAAGGCTTGGATTCGAACCCAAGACCTAGAGCCGGCCCGGTACCGGGGCAAAGCACATTTATGGGCTGGGCCGGGCTTGGCCCGGTTCTTGGTGGACCTTATTTTTTGTGGCCCAACCCAGCCCATACATGGCCATCGGGTCATTTTGGCCCATTAATATTCATTTATTTTTAAATTTTTTATTTAAAAAATAATTTAAAATTTAACTACTTTAATACCTATAATAATAATTATATTAGTCAATATTGAATATTATTCTCAATTTTATAATTAGATATTAACGCTAAATAATCTATTCAAGTTAATTATTTTTATTTTTAAAAATCAAATAAATTAGAATTGATTATTATTGGTTTAATGTATAATTAAGAGTTGTTAAATAACGGGATTGCAACTATTTAACATTAGTAATCACGATTATTATTTGATTAAAATTATATTATTAGCATCTAACTTATTATATTATGATATAATGAAATTTGAATCCAACTTTAACAATTTTAATATTATATATATATAATTTTTTTTCTTCGCCATAACTTTATTTCTATCATATAGTAATTAAAATATCCAAGTAAAATAGAAAATTCATATATAATTAGAAGATTATAACTATTTTAGAAAGTTATTTTTATATATTTAATATTAAGTTATCATTGGGCCAAAAAAGCCCAAAAAAAACAAGCCAAAGGCAGGCCGGGCTATTTGGCTAGCCCGGGCAAAAACGGCCCGATTCTTTTCAAGCCTACTTTTTAATGGCCCAGCCCAGCCTACTTATGGCAGGCTACGGGCCGGACCATTTTTGCTGGCTCCAAGACCTCTACCTTTGTTGGGAGGACACAAATTCGCTGGGCCACAAGCAAGTCTGCAATTGAACTAGCTTAAGAACTTATTTAATGTCTTGCTGGAGCGAAAAATAAATAAAGTGGAAAATGGAAAAAATATCAGTTGTTGCCAAGGATCGAACCCGAGACCTCCGGCCCACTCAAGCTTTTATGCCAGCGCCTGAACCAACTCGGCCAGACCGCTCCCTGTGTTCGGTTTTTGTCCGGTTCACCATTTAAACCGTGAACCTGGAACCGGTTTTCACTCCAAAATTCACTAAAAATTCCATAAATTCCATCCATGTCCCATATCCTCAAGTATCCCACATTGAAAACTCTCTAAAAAATCCATTCACCCTACAACTATAAATACCCCCAATTTGGAAGCCCTCACTAACCAATTCCTTCATCTATTAAATTCAATTAAATTGAATCATTAGATTCAATAGTTGAAGAGAGCTTTTTAACTAAAGATCTCCATAGTTGAGATCCCTCCCCCTTTCAGGGTGAGAGATCCGTAGTTTTAAATTTTTCTCTATATTAGGAATTTAATTGTTTTCCAAGAAGGTGAGGACACCAATGAAAGGATGATCCTCATGGATATAAAACCTCATTAGGTGAAATCGAATCCTACTTATTATCAATTTGCTTTGGTGGGTGATTGATGCATGATTATGTTTCTTGATTGAATTTTCGACTATGATTAGGTTTTGTTTATGGAATATGTATGCATGCTTTAATTTGGGATTAACGCCTTTGATATTAGTATAAATGTGATTAGGTTGTGTATTGTGTATCAACATGTCTTGTTGTTGCTTTTACTTTAGTTTCTTTACATGATTATCATATGTGAGTTTCTTCTATTTATTGCATGAGGATTAATATGGGGGAAGTTTGGCCAAAACCTTCCTATGTTTAGAACTACATAAATGAACACTAGCGAGATTACTTATGATTGAATTAGTAAAGGGATCCAAGCCAATATGAGCATAGTACCTAGAAAGGGAACATAGGAAAACGTCCCTGCCTCAAAGAGAAAATTCTTTGTGATAATATCTCTAGTAGGTATATTAATATTCATAAGTACCTATGGGAATTGTGAGCATTAGAGACGATCTAATGAGACATTTTTACTTGCATCCTATTCATCTTGGTAAAGAGTTTAAGTATAAGTATGATTAAGTGATCGCCCTTACCATGATTAGTTTAAAAATGTAATCAATTAATGATTGTTTGAGTGCATCGAGAACTTACCATTACATCCAAAAATATTGTAATTAGATTTATTTTCCTTGTATTTTATTTTCTTTTATTTTTCTTATTCTTCCTTTCCGATCATCCCTAACTAATCACGATACTATACCTAAAGGCCATAAATCCTAAATTCCCCCGGTTTGATAATTCAACTTGGTTGCCTGTACCTACACGACAAGAGTACACTTGCTCTTTTACATTGAAAAGTGCGATCAAGTTCAGTACACATTCCCTACTTCCCTTATTCGTACTAACGGCCACGTGAGCGAACACGTTCTAGTTCTGTTTGCTAATTTGACGGAAGTTCAAAAATTAAATAATGAGATCAAAAGTGTAATGAAAAGGATTAAAAGTGAAATGATATTTTTCTAACTTGGCAAAAGTGCCATTTTGGAATAAAATATCACTACAAGAAAAAAAAAAAAGAAAAAAAAGGGGGCTTTTGATCGCAAATTATGATTGCAAAATCCCTTTATAGACTATATGACAGCTTTTGTAACCATTTGTGGTTGTAACAAAAAATGTGTGTTTAAAATAGAAAAATAAAAAAAATTCACTCATTTGTAATTTATTAGAAATGGTCCGACATAAAATTTAAAAAAAAATCAATTTATTTCCACACTTTTTAAAATGTTATTAATTTAATTCAATTTTTATCAGATATTGATAAGGGTGCAGATATTCGCACTCCCAAAATTAATTAATGCACCCCAACTACTTAATATACTCCAATATAATTTACTAGTATAAACATTACTAAACACACCCTAATTAATACAATTGTACCCTTCTTCTCCATTTTTTATTTTTTAATAAAAAAATATATATATTCACCTTCGTTGCTGCTTCATCACGAGACTAAGGGGGCATTTGGTATATTAAAAGGAATCGGAATATGAATCATAGTGATAGTAATGAGGAATGATAATGAGTTTGTATTTTATAATTATATTGTTTAGTTGATGGTGAGGAATAACTATATATCATAGTTAATAATGTTGTTTGCTATGTAAAAAATTTCTTTAATAATAAAATCAAATTTAATTTTTTATAATAATTTTTTAAGAAATTAATATTAGTTGATGATTTTTTGTACATATAAATTTTTTTAGAAAATTACATAATTAATTTTTATTTAAAAATTAATTTATACAAAAAAGCATTTAAATTAGGGAATGGAATGAAAATCATTCCACCCAATTTTATAAGGAATGGATGATTACCATTTTTTTTAGTATTAAATTATTATAGCATCAACCATTCCAATGAAACAAACATCCAAAGTTGATTTCAATCCCATTTCATTCATTCATACCTACCAAACAAACACCCCTAAGCCCGCCTCCATGAAATTAGTTCGACCCAATGAATACAAGATCTTGGAATGAAACTGAGTTTATATATATATATATATATATATATATATATATATATATATATATATATATATATATATATACTTATTTATTTATTTATTGTGATTCAATTTCATATTAGGCCATTAGTCGTTTTATTACAATTAATTTTCTTCTTATTTCAAGTTTTTTTTTAAATTTAGTTTAGTTTCTAGGCAGGGCCGGTCCTTGCTTGAGTTGATCGACTCAGGTCCAAAAATTTTGGTGAAATGTAGGGCCCATATTTTTTTAAAAATTTCCTTTATATATATAGTTAGAAAATTTTATAAAATTTGAGTCTTGTCGTGGTTGAAAAAAGAATACATATATATTTTGGTATACTCTCTCTAATTTTTTATTAATATCTTCTTAATATTACTATTTTTAATTATATATTATTGCCTTATATATTCTCATCTTTTGTAATTTTTTTAATATCTTCTTATTATTACTATTTTTAATTATATATTATTGCCTTATATATCTAATCACATCTTTTAATATATTTTTACTCATGATTCTCTTTTAATATTATTTTCTTACATTTTTTATCTTTTAAAATCGTTGCTTATAAAAAGAATCAGTCAGATAACATTTAGAAGAATAAACTAAAGAGATTTAAAATTTGAAGGCTTTTTCTAGACGAAAGATCCTTGATTTCAATTTGGCAAAAACTTGTGTGTGCCCGGGCACACGGGAGCATATTCCATGTGCCTTTAGAATTTTGTGCTAAATTGTATACCCTTTAATATAAAGATGTGTACCCTTTATTTTACAAGGCAGAAACTTGTGTGTGCCCGGGCGCACGGATGCACACCTCGTGTGCCTTTAGAATTTTGTGTTAAATTGTATACCCTTTAGTATAAAGATGTGTACCCTTTATTTTCTGAAGAAAAATAAAAAATATAATAAAAAGTGGATACCCTTTAGAACAAAATGGTGTACCCTTATTAATTAAAGTGCATACCCTTTAGAACAAAATAATATACCCTTATTCAAAATACTAAATTTTATTTTATTTAAAGGTATGTTATTTATAGATGTTATTTTTTTATATGTTAAATCATTTTATTTAAATAGATATGATTTTTTTTCAATGAATATCCATATTTGTTTCTTTGTTTTTTGTTAAAGTTAATTTATGAAGTATAATTCAATTATTTAGTTAGTTCTTAAATTCGTATTTGTTTTTTTTTTTAATTAGAATCATGCCTCCCAAACATGTGTTTGGATATCAAAAGAAAAAAAAAGAAAGCAAGAATTGAAGATTTAGTTTAAAGCCAAACTGGTGATATCAATAAATATTTTAGTTCTAATAAAAATGTTATCGTAGAGAATAATGATGAACTTGATAATTTGTTGGATAAAAACAATGCAGAAAAGAATGAAGAGAATGATTTTGAACTTGAGGAAGTGAACAAACATTCAGACATAAATGTAGATGAAAAACATTCACGCTATGTTATTAATTGAGAAAAAACTTGCATAGCAAATTGATTATACTAATTTTTTTAATACTTTTGTCATCAAAACTGTTAGGCGAGTTGTATTTTAAAATTATAATATTATCTTTAGTTATTAATTTTTTTATTATATATTGCGTTATAATAAAAAAGTAAAATAAGGGGCCCAAATTTAAAATACGACTCAAGCCTAAAAATTTATAGGATCGGCTCTGTTTCTGGGTTTTGTTCAAATTGATACATTACTTTTGTATCTCAAATTTGCAAAGTATTTACTCCCTCCGTCTCATTTTAGATGTCACACTTTCAATTTGGGTTGTCGCAAAAAGTAAAAAACAACTACCCTTTCCTCATACACTTTATTTACAAAAAATAATCTCTACCTAACATACTTTATTATTTATTTATTACAAAAAAATATCATTATACCCCTAAAATTTATCCCTTTCTTAATCTTCGTGCCGGAATTTGGGGTGCAATTTTTTGTGGGACGGGAGTATATCATACAATTCTTTTTGAAAATTTCTCATAACTAGAGATGTAAATATGAAATGTATATACATCATTCAATTTCTCGGTTGATTATAGAACGTTTAATATGCAGCATTAAACTAAATATGTAAGAGATTAAACATTTGACACCGATGAAGAGAGAGAAAATAATGTAGATAATGGGAAATCTAAACCCAATTATTAGAAATTGATGAGTGAATTTTAATTGTCTATGGAAGAGTGAAGATTAGCTTGCTGCGAATTGATGCGTGAAGATGGGAGTACGAGGGTGATTGGGAGCAGGAGAAAATTTTCTTTGTTTTTATTTTTTTGTTGTGATTATAATTATTTAAATTTTAAAAGAATATTTATGTCTTTTCGTCTTAAATTATTTTAGTTCTTAACTTATTTAGGGTATGTTAAGTAATTTTGGGTACAAATTGCCACCCTATTTTGATAATGCATGTGATCAAAAAAATTGGGACTCTCCCCTCTGACGTGTGGTATCTGGGTGTGGCTCCTTATGTTACCTCCACTTTTGTTGGGAGGACACAAATTCGCTGGCCACAAGCAAGTATGCAATTGAACTAGCCCAAGAATTTATTTAATGTCTTGCTGGAGTGAAAAATAAATAAAGTGAAAAATGGAGAAAATATCCGCTGTACGAAGGATCGAACCCGAAATCTACGGTCCACTCAAGCATTTATGCCAGCTCCTGAACCAACTCGGCCAGACCGCTCCTTGTATCCAGTTTTCGTCCGATACACCATTTAAACCGTAAACCTGGAACTGGTTCTCACTCCAAAATTCAATAAAAATTCCATAAATTCCATCCATGTCCCATATCCTCAAGTATCCCACATTGAAAACTCTCTAAAAAATCTACTGACCCTACAACTATAAATACCCAAATTTGGAAGCCCTCACTAACCAATTCCTTCATCCATTAAATTCAATTAAATTGAATCATTAGATTCAATAGTTGAAGAGAGCTATTTAACTAAAGATCTCCATAGTTGAGATCTCTCCCCCTTTCTGGGCGAGGGATCCGTAGTTTTAAATATTTATCTAGATTAGGATTTTAATTGTTTTTCAAGAAGGTTGGGACACCAAGGAAATGATATTTCTCTAGATTAGGATTTTAATTGTTTTCCAAGAAGGGGGGGACACCAAGGAAAGGATGATCCTCATGAATGTAAAACTTCATTAGGTGAAATCTAATCCTACTTATTATCTTAATTTGCTTTGGTGGGTGATTAATGCATGATTATGTTTCTTGATTGAATTTTCGACTATGATTAGGTTTTGTTTATGGAATATGTATGCATGCTTTAATTTGGGATTAATGTCTTTGATATTAGTGTAAATGTGATTAGGTTGTGTATTGTGTATCAACATGTCTTATTGTTGCTTTCACCTTAGTTTCTTTACATGATTATTTATTGCATGAGGATTAATATGGGGGGAGTTTGGTCAAAACCTTCCTATGTTTAGAACTACATAAATGAACACTAGCGAGATTACTTGTGATTGAGTTAGTGAAGGGAACCAAGCCAATGTGAGCATAGTACCTAAAAAGGGAACATAGGAAAATGTCTCTGCCTCAAAGAGAAAATTCTTCGTGTATCTCTAGTAGGTATATTAATATCCATAAGTACCTATGGGAATTGTGAGCATTGGAGACGATCTAATGAGCCATTTTTACTTTCATCCTATTTATCTTGGTAAAGAGTTTAGGTGTATGTATGATTAAGTGATCGCCCTTACCATGATTAGTTTAAAAATGGAATCAATTAATGATTGTTTGAGTGCATCGAGAACTTACCATTACATCCAAAAATATTGTAATTAGATTTATTTTTCTTGTATTTTATATTCTTTTATTTTTCTTATCCTTCCTTTCCGATCGTCCCTAACTAATCACGATACTATACCTAAGGCCATGAATCTTAAATTCCCCCGGTTCAATAATTCAACTTGGTTGCCCGTGCCTACACAACAAGAGTACGCTTGCTCTTTGACATTGAAAAATGCGTTCAAGTTCATGGCGCCGTTGCCGGGAAATTTAGTTGTATTTATGACTTTGGGTTCGTTAAGTGGTTAGGATAGGGACATTTTTTTGCTTTGATTTGTTTTTTGTTTTATGGTTGTGTTTGTAGGGACTAAAGCGTGGAGCCATGGTATTGGCCTCGAAGAGCAAAGGAGTGGTACAAATTGAGGTAACGAACATCTTCTCAACTTAAATTCGACTTTGTCTAATTTAAGTTTGGGGGGTATATCGTCTTTGTTACTTGACTTTTCTACGGTTTGAATTTTAAAAAATTGCATCAATGAACTCCTACTTGAGTATATTGCACCGGTGCACGTTTAAGTCCTTACTCTTTTCTTTGGCACTTATTTTCTCCTTTTTTATTGTTTTCGTTGTTTTCGTGCTTTTCTTGCTTTATCTTGTTTTCAATAAGGAGAAAATCTTTCTTGTCTCTCTTATGCTTCATTGTAAGAAATTTTGAAACTATGATGTTTGGTTGAGACTTGTGACGAGATGGATTTTTAGTTGTATACTTGTTGTGCTATGGTTTATGCTTATTTTGTGTTGTCTTTCACTACTATAAGTCCGTGAGCTTTTGAGCCTTAAAATCATGAAATCAAATGGTTTTTCTTTTCTTGTGTGTGCATCATTCTTTTGTGTGCATTCCAGAACTTGTCATTGTGTCTTCTTGAAACTACACCTGTGCGAAGATTATTGGAAATGATTTAAGGCCATATTTATTTTGGCAAGTCACTCAGCTAAATTAATCCTACCAAATGAAATCATATCCTAGTTTGCCCCTTTGAGCTTATTATCCTTATTTCTTTGGCAACCTACAAATTTAGCCATTATATCCTAATCACCTTTATCGATTAGTAGAGGATTAATTGGGATGAAGTGGTTGAATTGAGCTTACAAGAGAGTTTGGAAAGAGAGAAATGGTGAAAGTGAAAGAAAAGAAAGAGTGATCGTCGTCATTTTCACCTAGGTTTTAGTGTCTTTATTTGTGAATTTTCGTATGTTATTGTCCGTATTTGTGTAACTTTTGGTGGAGTTTTGTGTTAATTAGGAGAGATGTGTACAGGTTTATAAATATGTGGAAATGAACTTAAATGTATGTGAAACAGGGCAAAAACAGAGCAAAACGGAGTCGGGAGTTGAAACGAGCTGAAACGGGCTGAAAAACACCCAACTCGAGTTGCATGGTCTTACTCGACTTGCAACTCGAGTCGAGTTGAAGCTCGAATAAATGCAGGAATTGTCCAGTAGCTCAACTCGAGTTGCAAGGTCCAACTCGACTTGCAACTCGAGTCAGTGAGGTGCCGAGGAAAGTTTAGCTTCTGACACGAGTAGACAGGCGAGAGCTCGAGTTAGCTTACTCAAGTCGAGTTGGAGTTAGGGCAAGTCAAGCTGGGATAGAGCAGCGTCCAAAATCATCCAGTGAGCTAACTCGAGTTGCAAGACGTAACTCGACTTGCAACTCGATTCGAGCTAGGTCCGAAAAACCGTCCAGTTTGCAGAGCCACGCAACTCGACTTGACAGGCGTGTACTCGAGTTACCAACTCGAGTCGAGTTGGGTAAAAAGTAGGAAAAAGTCAAAAAATTTTATAAGCTTCTAGAAGGTCCCTAAATAGTATAAATGCACAATTGGTGCGAAAATTACAGGGAGAGCCTCATTTGACAGTTATTTTGGAGATCAACATACACACTTTCTCACCATCATTTCACACACTTCATTCGATCCATCTCTTCCACTCTTCAATTCATCCATCCACTCAACTTGATTTTCATCAATCCATCATCCAATCCATCCATCCACCATTTGAGAAGAGGAAAGCTTCAAGGATTGAAGGAGTTAGCATATTGAAGAGAAGGAAGGTTTATCCATGAAAGGGAAGCCAACCTACTTTTCATTTGTTGATTTTCTTCTTATTTTGGCTCAAATAGAGCAAAGCTTGATTTGTAATAATATAATCACAATGTGTAGTGGCTAGTCCTATAGTAGGGCTAATCATATGATTGGTTGAGAAGAATGCTAGATATGTAGGACTTGAGATGTTGAATTGAGTTAATTTTGGACTTCCTTTTATGATTAATGATTCTTGTTTCATTTCAATATTTGTGTGATTAAATTCTCTTTTCATGGTATTAGGATGACCATTCCAATAGTATGACGAGTGGTTTAATTGAATCATATATTAAGATGTGCATGCATGTTAGTATGAGGGGAGGTAAGTCATACCCTTCTTGTACTTAGAACATTCATAGGGGGACACTTAAGAAATTGAGTGAAAAGAACCAACTTATGATCATAGTACCTTAAAGGAATTGAGAGTAAGACAATCCTAGGAGATTTAGACTTGTAAAAGAGTCAAGAACCTAGTTGCCTTGACCATAGGGATTAGGGGTAAAATTGTGATTGCTTTTAGTCCACAAATTAATGAAGTTCACCATCAATAGTTATGCATATCTAGCTAGAGTCTTAACTATGATTATGATTAGCCTTGCTCTCTTCTCAAGTGAATTCTACCTCCATTTCATTCATCATTTGTGTGTTGTTTGAATCATTACTTTGATTAGTTCAAGTTCTTAGTTAATTGAGTAGAAATAATTAGTAGCTTAAGCAATCAAACATTCAATCTATTATTCTTACAAAGCATAAATCAATGGAAAATCCGGATACAACCTAGAGTTAACTTTCCCTTGGGACGACATACTTATAAATTTTATTGCTTGGTCACACGTGTACAACAATGATAGAGTCTCTTACTCTAAAATATTTTACTAGAAATGCGACTAAGAACAAGGAGCAAAGATGAAAAAGAAAAAAAAAATAGAGGTTGTGAAATTTTTTTTTTGAGTAAAACTTGTATAAAAGAAGTATAAAAGAGCTCTACTAGAAAAATGGAAAGAGAGCCATTGGGAAAAAGAGAGAAAAAATCAGTAGTGGAAGAAGAGAATAAGGTTCTTTAATTTATTGGATGGATAAATTCTATTTCTGATTAAGGTGGAAAAAAAAGAAAAAAAAGTGGGAATGAGAGTTGAGGCTACCAACCAACTTGAATTCTTCACTAATTTGAGAAAAGAGAGAGTGAGAGTTGATAATGGTCATCAATTTAAATTCCCTACTAATGTTGAGCTTACTTTTCCTAAATATTTTCCTACCCAATATCAAATAGCCTATATTACAATCCCATGTAAAGACCTTATTGATTCAATAATTAACACACATACAAGTGGTGGAGAGCGTAGACTTTTGGCAAGCATATGGAAATGTCATGCATTTAAATCGATTTTTTAGAGTATACACTTCTCCCGTACACTTCTTTTGAGTGTGAGACTAATGCAAAATCTAGAGAGGAGTAGTGAAGGTCTCACTTGCTAGCATATTTCCTAAGCTTAACTTGAACGCATTTAAATTGATGTCTTG
This sequence comes from Pogostemon cablin, assembly GCA_023678885.1. NCBI lineage: Eukaryota > Viridiplantae > Streptophyta > Magnoliopsida > Lamiales > Lamiaceae > Pogostemon > Pogostemon cablin. Next base: position 12,233,102 of record CM042962.1, on the reverse strand, counting down.
TTATTTGTTTTGATTGAATTGAAATAGTTTTGAAATGACTCAATCCTCATTGATATCTTGATTCAATTCTAGGTGAATTTCTCACCTCGTTTTTTCTTTTCTTTTGTTGCTCGGGGACGAGCAACACTTTAAATTTGAGGGGTTTGATCGGCTTGAAATTCACCTAGAATTTTAGACTTAATTGCATGAATTTAATTGGATTTATTTAGCTTTAATTCAATAATTAAGTATGATTTTAATGAAAATATTATTAATTGCTTAATTAGCTTGAAAAATGTATTTTTGCTCATTTTTGTAGAAAATAGTGATTTTGAGGCAAAAATATGTTCTTGAAAAGAAGCGGAAGTTGTGGGAGAAAACGGTGCTCAATTTAAAGTTAAAACGAGCAAGAACGGAGAAAAATAAAATGAAATGAGCATTGAACTAGATGGATTGAGTTTTGAGCCACAAGTGGGCTAGAGCATGGCTGCTGGGCGCTACTTGGGCCCTCTGTTTGGGCTGAGCGCAATGGGGCCGCTGATAGGCCGTGGATGGGAGCTATTGGGCCTTTAATTAAAAAAGAGAAAATGGCAGAGGCTTGGATTCGAACCCAAGACCTAGAGCCAGTAAATGGGCCGGGTCGGGTCGGGCCGGCCCGATACCAGGCCACCGGGCCAAAGCACATTTACAGGTCGGGCCGGGCTTGACCCGATTCTTGGTGGGCCTTATTTTTTGTGGCCCAACCTAGCCCATACCAGGTCACCGAGCTATCGGGTCATTTTGGCCCATTAATATTCATTTATTTTTAAATTTTTATTTAAAAAATAATTTAAAATTTAACTACTTTAATACCTATAATAATAATTATATTAGTCAATATTGAATATTATTCTCAAATTTATAATTAGATATTAACGGTAAATAATCTATTCAAGTTAATTATTATTATTTTTAAATCAAATAAATTAGAATTGATTATTAGTGGTTTAATGTATAATTAAGAGTTGTTAAATTACGGGATTACAACTATTTAACATTAGTAATCACGATTATTATGTGATTAAAATTATATTATTAGCATTCAACTTATTACATTATGATATAATTAATTTGAATCCAACTTTAACAAATTTCAACAATATTAAATCTTTATATATATATATATATATAATTTATTTTCTTCGCCATAACTTTATTTCTATCATATAGTAATCAAAATATCCAAGTAAAATAAAAAATTCATATATAATTTGAAGATTATAACTATTTTAGAAAGTTATTTTTATATATTTAGCATTAAGTTATTTAAATATATTTTATAAATCAAATATTACAAATAATTTATAATTAAATACTCCCTCCGTCCCAGCTTAAGAGGGTCATTTTTCCATTTTGGTCGTCCCACCCAAAGAGTCCCCTTTATTTTTTACACATATGAGACCCACACACCTCCTCTAATACAATTAAAATATGGGACTCACATTCCCACTAATACAACTACCCACTACACATTAAATAATAATATTCTTTAATCTACGTGCAAAAAAGCAAATGACTCTCTTACGTCGGGACGGATGGAGTATTAAATTAAACATAAATAAAATCACCGGGCCAAAAAAGCCCATAAAAAATGGGCCAAAGGCTGGCCGGGCCATTTGACCCATCAGGCTTGATGGGCCGGGCCAAAACGGCCCGGTTCTTTTCGAGCCTACATTTTAATATTCCAGCCTAGCCTACTTATGGTGGGCTACGGGCCTGCCCGTCGGGCCGGGCCATTTTTGCCGGCTCTAGTTATACCCTTTTAATTAAAATGCTCCCACAAAAATAAAAAATAAATAAATAAAAATCTAGTCCTATACGAAAATTGAATTAAATTAACCTAATTTTAAAAGGGTGGGACTAAATTAATTTTTTTAATTTTGTGATTATTTTCAATAAAATGAAAAGATGCAACACGTTTTTTATTTTAAACTAAAAAAATATTGCAAATATTTTTCTCCAAAATTTTATTTGCATCTGCAAATAAATATCGCAAATATTCTAAGTCATTTGCATACACCAATTAATCAAATATCTATACAGGGAAATTATATTCTAAATTGTATTTATTGATACTAGTGTTCAGCGACTACAATTGAGTTGAATTAGGTTAATTATTACATTCTAAATAGTCTTTATTTTCCAAAGGAATTAGGTATATTAGTATCTCCTATTATGAATTTAAGTGATATGGGCTTAGTATAAAATAATTAATGGGCCACAATTATTTTCATTCATCTTGGGCTCCTAATTTATTCATTTACTTAGCTCAATATATTGCAAGTGCCTCCATGGACAACGCCTTTATCTAAATTAGATTTAAGAGTTTGGTTTATTCTCAACTAATCCAAACTTTAAAATCAGTCTTAAAAATAATAATAAATATATATATATATATTTATATTTATATTTGTATCAATTTAGTCGTGTATTTTATGTATTAATTTAAATTGCTCAATTTCCCCGTAATCTTTAGTTTACTCCAGAAAATACCACGTGCACAATTTTACTATATTGTGCGTTCCATTCAAATTGCATTAATTTTTTAGTAAAAAGGGTCCACCAATGACTCACCACTACACATCACATCTCTCTAATACACCTATCCACTTTACATAAAATAATAATACTCTTTAATTTACATGTAAAGTTGTTTGAGGGATGAAGGGAATATTTATCTCTCGACATACAGAGATCCATATCCACGGACCACGACTTAGTTATATTATATTTCAGCACTTGGTCAGACACGCAATTAATGTATAATTAGTCCACCACTTCCTCCACTGTTCTAATTCATAATTCTTCCAATTAGTTCGATTTTATTTCTTCTTTTTTCCTTTTCCGCTTATTTTCTGCTTGACCTACTATATCTTTCGCCTGTAGATCAGTCCAAATAAATAAACATAAATTATTCGTACATTAGTAAAATATATATTCCTGTTTCCTTTTTCGGAAATTAAATTTCAATTCTATAATTTATCCGTTCACATCCGAAAATCTTATGTTTGGTTTCTATAAGGCCAACCAAAGTTGACCACTCCCTTGAAACTTGCGCTTGGTAAAAGACTCTTTCTTCAAAACAAATAAAACACATAATTATAAATAATATTTTTATAAAAAATGATGCATGAATGTTTATGAAAAATAATAACAAGTTTTAATAAAAAATATTATCATATTTAATAAAAAGGGGTAATTATTTCAAAAAAATAAAATGATAGATTTAACACAAGTATTTATTATGTCACGTATAAATTTATTGGGTAGGTTTTGCGTGAGACCGTCTCACGTGAGACTATTTTACACTTTTTAAAATAGTTATCACTTTCGTTATAAAATATATCCACTTTCGCTATAAAGTATCACTTTTCATTTATTTATACTATAAATTGTTAATAAAATAACATTATTACTTTTTATTAATTTAGTATCACTTTTCAATATAAAAGTTATCACTTTCTAACCGTCTCATGTAAGCCTTTACGTGGGACGATCTCACACAAGTCTTTTCCAAATTTATTTATTTTTTTAAAAAAATTGCATATTTTGCAACTTGTGATTTACTTCATCCGTCTACTTTTAAGGGTATCATTTTTCATTTTGGGTGTCCGCCCCCAAGGATCTCATTTCCTTTTTTATACATATGGGACCACACATCCATTAATACAACTAAAAAATGGAACTCACACCTCCACTAATACAACTACCCACTACACATTAAATAATAATATCCTTTAATTCACGTGTAAAAAGTAAATGACACGGATTAAGCGTAGAGTAGAACAAATAATAAAGATCACCAATTTCACTGTATCATGTTATATATTCGGGTTTGAGATTTTAGAATTTATTGATTATAATTTATAGGTTACAAATATATTAAATTAATTTATTATTAGCTTAATAAAATATAGTAATAAATTATAAAAAAAATATTCAAAATTTGAAAAAGTAAAATAAGTATTTTTCTTGTTTGGAACCCATGAATTAAGAAAAATTATTTTGAGACGAAATAAAACAAAATTGAAAGATAATGAAGGAAAATGAATATACTAACTCACAAGTGGCTCGATTCGTTACTTTCTTTGAATACAGGGGATTCAAATTGCATTGACTTCATCTTCTTCTCATCTTGATCAAATTATTTGAAGGGAAATTATATATAAATTATATTACACCCGATCAATTTCCAACTATTTCACTATTTTATTTTAAAAATTTGATTGACAATTTGACATTGACTAAGCGCGCCTCCAATACGTTAGAGAAAAAAAGACAATAAAAAAGTAAATGAATAGAGAAAAATAAATAAATAAATTCGTATATTTTATAAATTAAATTAAAAGACGCCGTAAATGAGTAATTAATGAAGTGGGTTCTTCATTATAAATACCACCCTACCTATGCCTTATTCAACACACATTACCATATTCATTCTTTCTCATAATGAAGACTCCAACTACAATATCTGCTCTCACATTCATTCTTCTTCTAACATTTTCCTCAGCTTATGGTGATCATCACAAAGATTTTCTCCAATGCCTTTCTCACAAACTCCACAACTACTCCTCCATTTCCAATATAGTTCACACCCCAACAAACCCTTCTTACACATCCATCCTCCTCTTCTCCCTCTGGAATCTAAGATTCACCACTAACTCCACCCCCAAACCCCAACTCATCATAACCCCGCAACGCGAATACCAAATCCCCCCGGTCGTGCTCTGCGCTAAGCAGAGCCACTTGGAAGTCAGAATCCGAAGCGGTGGCCATGACTTCGGGGGATTGTCTTCTGTTTCGAAAGTCCCGTTTGTCATCCTTGATTTGATCAATCTGACAAATATAACAGTTGATGCTAAGGCCAAGACAGTGTGGGCTGAAGCCGGAGCAACCAACGGAGATTTATATTACAGGATTTCCGAGAAAAGCTCGGCTTTAGGGTTTCCTGCCGGCGTCTGCACGACTCTAGGACTTGGTGGCCACCTCAGTGGAGGAGGCTACGGCAAATTGCTGAGGAAATACGGTATGGCTGCTGACCATATCCTCGATGCAAGAATTGTCGACGTGCATGGCAGAATCCTAGACAGGAAATCGATGGGGGAGGATCTGTTCTGGGCGATTAGAGGCGGTGGCGGCGCTAGCTTCGGTGTTATTACTGCATGGAAGTTGCAGCTAGTTGATGTACCTGAGAAAGTGACTGTTTTCAATGTCCTAAGGACATTGGAACAGAATGCAACTCAGCTTATTCATAGGTGGCAATACGTGGCGCCTAGATTGGACCAAGACATGACGATAGATATTACTGCCTCTGTAATGAGTTCAAATCAAAGTAGGAGTGGCTTCACAATCAGTGCTTCGTTCTCTTCGCTTTTCCTCGGAGGAATCGACAAACTATTGCCGTTGATGCAGAGGAGGTTTCCTGAGTTAGGGTTAGTGAGAGAAGACTGTATGGAGATGAGTTGGCTCCAATCAACTCTGTATTTCTATGGACTTCCCATGCAAACACCAGAGGCTTTACTAAACAGGACACAGTTCAATAAATTATCAATGCAAAGAAAAACAGATTATGCCCAACACCCCATTCCCTTGACTGGGCTTGAAGGCCTCTGGAAACTGTACTTTGAACCGGAGACGAGGGCCGGGGTTTCGCTCTCCTTCGTTGCGTACGGTGGTAGAATGGATGAAATATCTGAATCCTCCATTCCTTTCCCTCATAGAGCTGGCAACTTGTTCAAAGTCTTCCACACAGTCTTTTGGCCGGAAAGCGAGGCTCAGAATTCAGACAAGTACATAAACTGGCTTAGAAGAACATACAATTACATGACTCCATATGTGTCCAAGTTCCCTAGATCTGCTCACTTCAACTACAGAGATCTCGAGCTTGGAGTCAACAACGACGTTGGAAAGACGAGCTACGAGCAAGCAAGCATTTGGGGTAAGAAGTATTTCAAAAACAACTTTGATCGTCTTGTTTGGATAAAAACCAGGGTTGATCCGATGAATTTCTTCAGACAGGAACAAAGCATTCCACCATGGTATTGAATATTCACTTCATAAACTTTCGCTTATGTATTCTTTCATCACTGTATTTTCTTATGAATAATTAAGACGTCAGTAGTGACTTCTATTTGCTGTTGTTTTTTTGTAGTAGAAGATGATTAACTGTTTTTTGAGTATTGTACTAATAAATTGATGGATATTCGAGAGCTACTTTTTTAAATGTATCGTGATGGTTACTACTCTACTTGGACCGTATTAATTTATACACTTGATTGGGAATTAAGTATTTTAAGATTCGAAATTTTCGTGTCATTTTTGGTATATCTTTATTGGGATAATATCAAAATGGATTGTTTGATATAATTTAAATTCAGTCCTGATCAAATTTGCTAAATTTGCAATTTTGATTCTCTAATATCCGATTTTAGTCTTTTTCTTTTTCTTTTCAATTTGAAACAAATAAATTAAAATAGGCCCTAATATCATTTTAGTTTATATCCTGTGAACCTAAGTTCACAAAGTTAATTTCTGTTCACTTAATCTGTATTAATGTATTGAATTTTTTATATATTCAATTCTTTATTAGAAAATTAATAGAAAATTCATTAATGGTATTAATTTTTATTTATTAGTATATATATTTTATGACTAAATATATACGTCTTGAATATGGATACACGGACTAATGGATGCACAAGATATTTTTTCTAATTTATTTATATAAATTATCGAAAGAAAATCAAAGTTAAAATATAATCACAAAAATATAAAATTTCTGCCTATAAAGGGCATGCATATTGGAATTTCTCAAATAAGTTTAATCATACTTGAAGTGTAAGGAGCCAGACCATTTTTAAAAGCAATTTGCACATGAAGTATGACGTGCAAATAATACAAAATTGTGTTAAATTAATGTGAACAAGAAAACCATCATGGAAATGGGATCAAATCATTGGAAAATTACAATAATATTATTTCTTCCATGATTAACTAGCTATCGAACCCGTGCGTTGCACGGAAAGATATTTTAAAATATCTTATTATATAATAAAAAATTGAGAATACAAAACGTTATAGTATGTAATTTGTATTCAATCTTAATTTGACAACCAAATTGATATTCTCTTTACATACGATAAACAATTATATATATATATATATATATATATATATATATATATATATATATATATATATATATATATATATATATATATATATATATATATATATATTAATTTTAATTTTAATTTTTTCCTTTGTGTTCATGAATTATTTGTATTATTAATTAAAAAATTAAAAGTTTATCTATATTGGTCCAATAGTATTACCCGTGTGAAGCGTTACACAGTTAAGGGAATTTTATCAAATAAATAACTTTTAACTAAAAATACAATGTCGCTAAGTAATGTCAAGCTTTAAAATTTTAAATTGAATTATAATTTGTAGAAAAATGTGAGATTTACCTCAATAATAAGAGTGCATAAATTATTCTCTAGTTCATACTTTTTGCAGGCTGGTCTCATTCGAGAAATAACTTCATCTTTTGTATCTTACATTCATACTTATGTCTTCCTTTTATAGTTTTTGACACTCTTTTATAGAAAAAATATAAAAATATGTATGAGATTGGAAAGATAGAATTCCTATAAGGAATAAATAATTTACTTTCATTTATTAGTAATAATTAAACAACATATCGATCATGTTATTTGAATACGGTATTTAGAACAAATATTGGTCAAGATATGAAAATATTCTTTCTGAAATACTTTTCCGTTACAAAATCACCCATATCATTAAAGATGGTTTAAAATAAAATTCATTTTAATTAAAAATATCATACAAAGTTTAGTAAATATAAAAATTGAATATTTTGGACAGCTCTAATATATCAAATCAAATAAGTTGCACGGTATGTGTTAGTTTTAGGGTGACAATTTCATTTGATTTTATTATGTTTGAATCGAATAATATTTCTTTGTATTTTATCTAACTTAATGTTTTAATATTAAAGTCAACTAATATGACAAATTAAAACCATAAATCCCTAAACCCTAAATCCTACCCTTTGGAATCATTAAATTAAATAATTATTTTAATGAGTAGCTGATAGATGGTCAGGATTGGATTAATATTGTGCGTTGTGTGGGATGTCTTATTTTTAGGGGAATAATTTTACTTAATTTTATGATGTTTGAACCGAATAATATTTATTTGAATTATATCTAACCTAATATTTAAATATTAAAAAAGTTATAAATATAATTATTTAATTATTTTAATTGGTGGCTGAGATTTGTTTAAGAAATAACTGGCAGATTGGATTAATATTATTAAGCTTTTAATAAATAATAATATCTTATTTCCTAATTTGAAAAAGTCATAATTATAAATATTTAATTATTTTAATGAGTGACTGAGATCTGTTTGAGAAATAGATGACCATAAACCCTAAAACCTTAAACTCTAAAACCCTAAATCATAAAACCTTAAACCCTAAATCCTAAACCCATAAAACCCTAAACTCTAAATTCATAACTATAATTATTTAATTATTTTAATGGGTAGCTGTGATTTGTTTAAGAAATGAGTTGGATTTATTTTACCCTAAATTTATAAATATAATTATTTAATTATTTTAATGGGTGGCTAAGATTTGTTTGAACTTCTCTCATTCGGTTTTGATGTGCTTTGAATTTTGTTGTCGTATTATTTCTTTGTTTATGTTTTTTAATTATCTCATATGTGTTTAAGCAAACACCACCCTTTGGGTGGGACGGAGGGAGAATTTCTAATTTTAAAAAGTCATAATTATAATTATTTAATTATTTTAATGGATGATTGAGATTTTTTGAAAAACTAATATATTATTGAGTTCAACTTAAAAATTCCATACCGATTTTTTTTTTTTGTGGACAAACATTGCCACAAAGTATTGACTTGACAGATTGGCTGTTTAATTTAGCAAATATGATATAAAATGTCAAGTATTGAGTTCAGAGTAATTATATCATCCTTGTTCACATGAAGAATAACCAGATTGCAAAATATTAAATTAAACATTTCTGAAGACTTCTCTTAAAACATAATACTTGCATACTGTGCTCGAACGATCCTCATGCTTTTCTAATAGTATTTTCAAACCTTTTTTGGTCGTCGATCTCGATACCGCTATGTACTGTTGACCATGACTAAAAATGTGCCTTCTCAAGAATAAACCAAAATTCTCCAACGATTGTCCCTTATTCTTATTAATTGTCATCGCATAGGACACAATCAACGGAAATTGTCTTCTTTGGAATTTGAAATGCAATTTGATATCTGTAGGTGCCAACGAAAGCCTCATTATCAAAATAATATTACCAGCTTTATTATCAGTCAATACATTAGCATGAAGTACACGTTCTCCCAACTTTGTTATGAGGAGCCTCATTCCGTTGCATAAACCTCTTGAATGGTCAATGTTGCGGAACAACATCATCGGTGTTCCTACTTTGATGTTTAGCTTATGCTTGGTTACTCTAGAACATTTGAGAGAATTAAGTAACATAAATTTTTATTATTTCAAAATTATAAAATCAGACCTTATATTACTTACTCCCTCTGTCCCCTTAAAATGTATTTGTTTACTTTTTGCACTTAGATTAAGGAGTATAATAATTTAATGTATTTTGATGTGAGAGAAATAATATTTTAAAGTGTAGTGACTAGTTGTATTAGTATTGAGTGTGGAGTCATGTGTGGTCACATCAATCTAAAAAAGAAAATGGATACTTTGTAATGGGACAGACCAAAATGGCAAAATGGATACGTATCAGAGACGGAGGGAGTATTTACAAATATCAATCAATTAATGAAATATTTTACGGTTACTTAACTAAACCAAACTTCCATTGCAAATAATTTAAAATCTAAAGTTCCGTATATACAATTATTTAATTTATTATTTTAATGGGTGACTGAGATAATTATTTAATTATTTTAATTGGTGGCTGAAATTTGTTTAAGAAAAAGATGATCAGGATTGGATTAATATTACTCCATCCATCTCGGGTATTTTTACCCATTTGTACGGGCACGGAGATTAAAATGTTTTATTTTTTTAATATATAATGTAAGAAAAAGTAGGGATAAATTAGTGATTTGAAAAGAAAAAGTAAATAAAATTATTGGGAATGATGAATAAAGTGTAAAAAAGTAGTTAAAGTTGTTGGGATTGTAAAAAGTAGGTAGTAAAATATTATGTATTTTTACCAAAAATGGAATGAGTAAAAATACGTGGGAGACCCAAAATAAAAAGTGAGTAAAAATACGTGTAACGGATGGAGTATTAATTTTTTAATAAATAATATCTTCTTTTCTAATTTATTATTAATTTTTTAATAAATAATATCTTATTTTCTAATTTAAAAAAGTCATAATTATAATTATTTAATTATTTTAATGTGTAACTGAGATTTGTTTGAAAAATATATGACCATGATTGGATTTATTTTGGGAGGTTAAGATTTGTTTAAGAAATAGATGGTCTGAATTAGGCCCCCTAGAAATATTATACCATAAATCATAAAACCTTAAACCCTCGACCCTTTGGAAACATAAAATTAAATAATTATTCTAATGCATTGTTGATAGATGATCAGGATTTGGCCCTCTAGAAACATTATGCCACAAATCCTAAAACCCTAAACCCTAAATCCCTAAACCCCTAAAATCAACCCTAAAAACCTAAACCTTAAATTCTTTGAAAACATTAAATTAAATAATTATTTTAATGGATGACTTGGTCAGGATTGGATTAATATTATTAATTTTTTTAATAAATAATATCTTATTTCTTAATTTGAAAAAGTCATAATTATAATTATTTAATTATTTTAATAGGTGGCTGAAATTCGTTTAAGACCTAAACCCTTTGGAAACATTAAATTACATAATTATTTTAATGAATGGCTTGGTTAGGATTAGATTAATATTATTAATTTTTTTAATAAATAATATCTTATTTTCTAATTTAAAAAAGCCATAATTTTAATTATTTAATTATTTTAATATGTGGCTGAGATTTGTTTAAGAAATAGATGGTCAGGATATGATTAATATTATTAATTTTTTATTAAATAATATCTTATTTCTAATTTAAAAAAGTTATAATTATAATTATTTAATTATTTTAATGGGTGGTTGAGATTTGTTTGAGAAGGTTGAAATTTGTTTAAAAAATAAATAATTAGGATTGACCATTTGAAAATATTATGTCATAACTACTAAAACTCTAAAAGTAACCCTAAACCTTAAACCTCGAAAATCCTAAACCCTAAACCCTTTGAAAATATTAAATTAAATAATTCTTTTAATGGGTGGCTAATAGATGGTCTGGATTTGATTAATATTATTAATTTTTTAATAAATAATATCTTATTTCTTAATTTAAAAAAGCCATAATTATAATTATTTAATTATTTTAATGGGTAGATGAGATTTGTTTAAGAAATAAATGGTCATGATTGGATTAATATTATTAATTTTTTAATAAATAATATCTTATTTTTAAATTATTATTAATTTTTAATAAATAATATCTTATTTCCTAATTTGAAAAGTCATAATTATAATTATATAATTATTTTAATGAGTGACTGAGATTCGTTTAAGATAAACCCTAAATCATAAAACCCTAAATCTTTTGGAAATATAATAAATTATTTAATAATTTGAAAAAATTATAATTACGATTATTTAATTATTTTAATAGAAAGTTGATATTTGTTTGAAAATTAAATAGATGGTTAGGATTTTATTTATCTTTAATACTCTCTCCGTCCCGAGTATTTTTACCCATTTGTACGGTCACGGAGATTAAGACGTGTTATTATTTTAATATATTATGTAAGAAAAAGTAGGGATAAATTTGTTATTTAAAAAGAAAAAGTAAATAAAGTTGTTGGGAATGACGAATAAATTAAAATACTGTAATGATGAATAAAGTTGTAGGGATTGTAAAAAGTAGGTAATAAAATATATATGTATTTTTTCCATTAAAAGGATGAGTAAAAAATATGTGGGACAACCCAAAATGGAAGTAGGTAAAAAATGTGTGGGACGGAGGGAGTATTATTAATTTTTAATAAATAATATATTATTATCTAATTTAAAAGTCATAATTATCATTATTTAATTATTTATTGGGTGAGTGAGATTTGTTTGAAAAATAAATGGGCAGGATTGGATTTATTATGAATTGGCATGATTGGATTTATTTTAATGGGGTTGAGAGGTGACTAAGATTTGTTTAATAAATAAATGGACAAAATTGGATATATTTTTGATTTAACTAAATTATTTTCTAATTTGAAAAAGTCATAATTACAATTATTTAATTTAATTATTTTATTGAGTGATTGAAATTTGTTTAAAAAATAGATGGTCAGGGCCAGAATTGAATTTATTATAATTATTTAATTATTTTCTAATTTGAAAAGTTATAATTAAGATTATTTAATTCTGAGATTTGTCTGAGAAATAGATGACCAATTTATTATAATTATTTAATTATTTCCAAATTTAAAAAAGTAATAATTAGGATTACTTAATTTAAAATTTAGTCCAAATCCTGACAATCTATTTCTAAAACAAATCTCAACCTATTAAAATAATTAAATAATTATAATAATGACTTTTTCAAATTAGGAAATAAGATATTATTTATTAAAAATTAATAATAATTTAGGAAATAAGATACTCCCTCCGTCCTGTTTCAATGTTTACGTTTGCTTTTTACACGTTGATGAAGGAGTATAATATTTTAATAGATAGTGGGTGGAAAGACATAATATTTAATGTAAAGTGGGTAGGTGTATTAGTGTTGGATGATATATTAATTATTTTAGGTGGGTCCCATATTCCAAAAAGGAAAACGTAAACATTAAAATGAGACGCGCAAAATAGAAACGTAAACATTGAAATGAGACGGAGGGAGTATTATTTATTAAAATTTAATAATATTAATCTAATCCTGACAATTTATTTCTTAAACAAATCTCAGCACCCATTAAAATAATTAAATAATTATTATTATGGCTTTTCAAATTAGGAAATAAGATATTATTTATTAAAAAATTAATAATATTAATCCAATTCTGACAATCTATCAGCCACCCATTAAAATAATTATTTAATTTAATGTTTTCAAAGGGTTTAGGGTTTTAGAGGTTTAAGGTTTAGGGTTAATTTTATGGTTTTAGGATTTATGGCATAATCTCAAAAGGGTCAAATCTTGACTATTTATTTCTTAAACAAATCTCAGCCTTTTGAAACAAATCTTAACCACCCATTAAAATAATTAAATAATTATAATTATAACTTTTTTAAATTAAAAAATAAGATATTGTTTATTAAAAAATTAATAATATTAATCTAATCCTAATCATCTATTTCTTAAACAAATCTTAGTCACCTATTAAAATAATTAAATAATTATAATTATGGCTTTTTCAAATTAGGAAATAAGATATTATTTATTAAAAATTAATAATATTAACCCAATCCTGACCAAGACATCCATTAAAATAATTATTTAATTTAATGTTTCCAAAGGGTTTAGGGTTTAGTTCTTAAACAAATCTCAGTCACATATTAAAATAATTAAATAATTATAATTATGACTTTTTTAAATTAGGAAATAAGATATTATTTCTTAAAAAATAATGATATTAATTCAATCCTAACCAAGCCATCCATTAAAATAATTATTTAATTTAATGTTTCCAAAGGGTTTAGAATTTTAGGGTTGATTTTAAGGGTTTAGGATTTTAGGGTTTAGGATTCAGGGTTTTAGGATTTGTGGCATAATATTTCTAGAGGGTCAAATGCTGACCAACTGTTTCTTTAACAAATCTCAGGTACCCAAAATAAATTCAATTATGGTCATCTATTTCTCAAAAAAATCTTAGACACCCATTAAAATAATTAAATAATTATAATTATGACTTTTTCAAATTAGAAAATATGATATTATTTATTAAAAAATAATAATAAATTAGAAAATAAATATTATTTATTAAAAAATTAATAATATTAATCGAATCCTAATTATCTATTTTTTAAACAAATCTCAGCCACACATTAAAATAATTAAATAATTGTAATTATAGCCTTTTCAAATTAGGAAATAAGATATTATTTATTAAAAAAATTAATAATATTAATTCAATCCTGACCATCTATCAGCCACCATTAAAATAATTATTTAATTTAATATTTCCAAAGGGTTTAGGGTTTTAGGGGTTTAGGGTTTATGCTATAACATACCGTGCAACGCACAATATTAAAGTATGTCAATAATAAATCATATTATCACACACTAAAATTATATTTTAATGCATAATCCAATATATTTTATAAAATATACTTTAACAATCATTAAACATATTTTATTTATACAATAAGCATACTTTAATGATGAGTCAACATGTCTCATGCCTGTCTCACAAATAACTCGTCTCACAAGAGACTTTGTCAATAAGATATTATTTATTAAAAAATTAATAATATTAATTCAATCCTAACCATCTTTTTCTTAAACAAATCTCAGTCACCAATTAAAATAATTAAATAATCATCTCAGCCACCCATTAAAATAATTAAATAATTATATACACGGAACTTTAGATGAGTCTTTTAAATTATTTGTAATGGAAGTGTGGTTGAGTTAAGTAACCGTAAAATATTTCATTAATTGATTGATATTTAGAAATTAGTAATATAGAGTCTGATCTTATAATTTTGAAATAATAAATTTTTATGTTACTTAATTCTCTCAAATATTTTGGAGTACCCAACCATTAGCTGAACATCAAAGTAGGAACACCGGTGATGTTGCTCCGTAATATTAACCATTCAAGAGGTTTATGCAACGGAACGAGGCTCCTCATAACAAAGTTGGGAGAACGTCTGTTTCAAGCTAAGGTATTGACTGGTAATAACGCTAGTAATATTATTTTGATACCGAGGCTTTCGTTGACACCTACAGATATCAAATTGCCTTTCAAATTCCAAATAAGACAGTTTTCGTTGATTGTGTCCTATGCGATGACAAATAATAAGAGTCAGGGATAATATAGGCCGGGCTTGGCCCTGTTCTTGGTGGGCCTTAATTTTTTTGTGGCCCAGCCTAGCACATACTGGGCCACCGGGCCATCGGGTCATTTCGGCCCATTAATATTCATTTATTTTTAAAATTAAAATTTAAAAAATAATTTAAAATTTAATTACTTTTATACGTGTAATAATTATATTAGCCAATATTAAATATTATCCTCAAATTTATAATTAGATATTAACGTAAATAATCTATTCAAGTTAATTATTATTATTTTTAAATCAAATAAATTAGAATTGATTATTAGTGGTCGATTGTATTATTAAGAGTTGTTAAATAACGGGATTTGCATTTGTAGCTAGTTAACATTAGTAATCACAATTATTATGTGATTAAAATTATATTATTAACATCTAACTTACTACATTATGATATAATGGAATTTGAATCCAAAATTTACAAATTTCAACATTATTAAATCTTTATATATATATATATATATATATATATATATATATATATATATATATATATATATATATATATATAATTTCTTTTTCTTTTGCCTTAACTTTATTTCTATCATATAGTAATCAAAATATCCAAGTAAAATAGAAAATTCATATATAATTAGAAGATTATAACTATTTTAGAAAGTTATTTTTATATATTTAAATTTATTTAAGTTATTTAAATATAATTTATAAATCAAATATCACAAATAATTTATAATTAAATATTAAATTAAACATCAAATAAAAAGACCGAGCTAAAAAAGCCCAAAAAACGGGCCAAAGGCGGGCCGGGCCATTTGGCCCACCGGGCTTGATGGGTCGAGCCAAAACAACCCGATTCTTTTTGAGCCTACATTCTAATGGCCCAGTTCAGCCTACTTATGGCGGGTTACGGGCCGGCGGGTTACGGGCCGGCCTGTTGGGCCGAGCCATTTTTGCCGTCTCTAAATCTGGAATTCAGGTGTTAAACTGCTCGGATTTAAGCCTACTTAAGTCAAAGATCTTTCAGAAACGGATTCAGGTGCTAAACCGTCCGGATTTAAGTATTTTTAAGTCGAGCACCCATTAAAATAATTAAATAATTATAATTAAGATTTTTTAAAATTAGAAAATAAGATATTATTTATTAAAAAAATTAATAATATTAAATATAAATTCAATCTTAACCATCTATTTTTCAAACAAATCTCAACTAAGAATAAATCCAATCCTGGCCATCTATTTCTCAAACAAATCTCAGTTATCTAAGGAAATAATTAAATTAAATAATTGTAATTATGACTTTTTAAAATTAGGAAATAATTAAATAATTATAATAAAGTCAATCCTAGCCCTCACCATCTATTTCTCAAATAAATTTTAGCAACTCATTAAAATAATTAAATTAAATATTTTTAATTTTAATTTTTTCAAATTAGGAAATAATAAAATAATTATAATAAATCGAATCATTGTCATCTATTTCTCAAACAAATCTCAGCCACCCATTAAAATAATTAAATAATTATAGTTATGACTTTTTTAAATAAGAAAATAAGATATTATTTATTAAAAAATTAATAATATTAAATATAAATCCAATCCTAACAATCTGTAAATAATTTTAATTATGACCTTTTCAAATAAGAAAATAATTTAGTTCAAATCATGATCATCTATTTTTCAAACAAATTTCAGTCACCTATTAAAATAATTAAATAATTATAAGGGTTTAGGGTTTATGGCATAATATTTCCAAGTTTAAAGTTAAGGGTTTAGGACCCATTAAAATAATTAAATAATTATAATTATAACATTTTCAAATTAGAAAATAAAATATTAGTTATTAAAAAATTAATAATATTAAATATAAATTAAATCCTAACCATCAAAGGGTTTAGGGGTTTAGGCTTTTAGGGTTTATGACATAATGTTTCCAGGGCAAACTCTGACCATCTATTTCTAAAACAAATCTCAGCCACCCATTAAAATAATTAAATAATTATAATTATAATTTTTTGAAATCAGGAAATAATTTAGTACAAATCCTGAGCATCTATTTTCTCAAACAAATCTCAGACATCCATTAAAATAATTAAATAATTATAGTTATGACTTTTTCAAATCAAGAAATAAGAAATTATTATAAATTCAATCCTGAGCATCTATTTCTTAAACAAATCTGAACCACTCATTAAAATAATTAAATAAATAAAATTTTGACTTTTTCAAATTAGAAATTAAGATATCATTATAGGTTCATCTATTTCTTAAACAAATCCATTATAATAATTAAATAATCATAATTATGACTTTTTCAAATTAGGAAATAAAATATTATTATAAATCCAATCCTGATAATCTATTTCTTTAACAAATCTCAGTTACTCATTAAAATAATAAAATAATTATAATTACGACTTTTTCAAAATAGAAAATAAAACATTATTTATTAAAAAATTAATAATATTAAATATAAATTCAATCCTAACCATCAAAGGGTTTATGGTTTAAGGGATTAAAAAATTAATAATATTAAATATAAATTCAATCCTAACCATCAAAGGGTTTAGGTCCATATTTCTTAAACAAATCTCAGTCACCCATTAAAATAATTAAATTATTATAATTATGACTTTGTGAAATTAGAAAATAAGATATTATTATAAATCCAATGATGACCATCTATTTCTTAAACAAAAAATCTCAACCACCCATTAAAATAATTAAATAATAATTATATAACTTTTTCAAATTAGGAAATAAGATATTATTATAAATACAATCCTGGCCATTTATTTCTTAAACAAATCTCAGTCACTCATTAAAATAATTAAATAATTATAATTATGACTTTTTTCAAATTAGAAAATAAAATATTATTTATTAAAAAATTCATAATATTAAATATAAATTCAACTCTCACCATCAAAGGGTTTAGGGTTTTAGGGTTTAGGGTTTAAGCTTTTAGGGTTTTAGGGATTAAAAAACTAATAATATTAAATATAAATCAAATTCTAATCATCAGAGGGTTTAGGGATTAGGTCATATATTTCTTAAACAAATCTCAGCCACCTATTAAAATTATTAAATAATTATAATTATGACTTTTTCAAATTAAGAAATAAGATATTATTTTAAATCAAATCCTGACCATCTATTTCTTAAATAAATCTCAGGCTCTCAGCCACCCATTAAAATAATTATAAATATGAAATTTTCAAATTAGAAAATAAAATATTATTTATTAAAAAAATATTAATATATTAATATATATATAAAAGCACAATAAATCCAATCTTGGTCATCCATTTTTTAAACAAATCTAAGTCACCTATTAAAATAATTAAATAATTATAATTATGACATTTTCAAAAGCAGAATAAATCTAATCATGATCATCTATTTTTAAAATAAATCTCAGTCACCCATTAAAATAATTAAATAATAAAATCTCAGGATTGGATTAATATTATTAATTTTTTAATAATTAATATCTTATTTTCTAATTTAAAAAAGTTATTATAATTATTTAATTATTTAAATTGGTGAAATTATTTTTTGATTTGAAAAAGTCTTAACCTAGACCCTTTGGAAACATTAAATTATTTTCTAATTTAAAAAGATTATAATTACAATTATTTAGCTATTTTAATGGGTGGTTGAGATTTGGTTGAAAAATAGATTGTTAGGATTAAATTAAAATTTAATATTATTAATTTTTTAATAAATAATCTTATTTCCTAATTTGAAAAAAGTTATAATTATAATTATTTAATTATTTTAATGGGTGGCTTAGATTTGTTTAAGATAATCCCTGAAACCCTTAAACCCTAAACCCTTAAATCCTAAACCCTTTGGAAACAATAAATTATTTCCTAATTTGAAAAAGTTATAACTATGATTATTTAATTATTTTAATAGATGGTTGAGATTTGTTTGAAAAATAGATGTTAGGATTTGATTTATATTTAATACTCCCTCCGTCTCGAGTATTTTTACCCATTTGTACGGGTACAGAGATTAAGACGTGTTATTTTTTTAATATATTATGTAAGAAAAAGTAGGGATAAATTTGTGATTTAAAAAGAAAAGGTAAATAAAGTTGTTGGGAATGATGAATAAAGTGTAAAAAAGTTATTAAAGTTGTTGGGATTGTAAAAAGTAGGTAATAAAATATTATGCATTTTTTCTATTAATGGAATAGATAAAAATACATGGGACAACCCAAAATGGAAAGTAGGTAAAAATACATAGGATGGAGAGAGTATTATTAATTTTTTAATAAATAATATATTATTTTTTAATTTGAAAAGGTCACAATTATAATTATTTAATTATTTATTGGGTGACTGAGATTTGTGTGAGAAATAAATGTCCAGAATTAGATTTATTATAATTATTGAATTATTTTAATGGAGCAGATTTGTTTAATAAATAAATTGCCAAAATTGGATTTATTCTAGATTGAATTAAATTATTTTCTAATTTGAAAAAGTCATAATTACAATTATTTAATTTAATTATTTTATTGAGTGGCTGAAATTTGTTTGAAAAATAGATGGTCAGAGTCAGGATTGAATTTATTATAATTATTTAATTATTTTCTAATTTGAAAAAGTTATAATTACAATTATTTAATTTAATTATTTCAATGGGTGACTGAGATTTATTTGAGAAATAGATGGCCAGGATTTGATTTTTTTTGTTGAGATTTGTTTTGAAAAATAGATGGCTAAGATTGGATTTATATTTAATATTATTAATTTTTTAATAAATAATATCTTATTTCCTAATTTGAAAAGTCATAATTATAATTATTTAATTATTTCAATATCCCAGATTATGAGCCGTTCAATTTTTTTACTATAGAACGCTTAATTCGAACGATTTAAAACCAGATTATAGGCTGTTCAAAATTTTGACAGTAGAACACTTGATCCAGGCGGTTTAGAACCTGAATCCCAGATGTATTTCGTTCTTGAGTTGATTCTCGTTAACTATTCAGACAATTATGTGGCATAATATTTCTATATGATCAAATCCTGACTATCTATTTCTTTAACAAATCTCAGCCACCTAGAATAAATCCAATGATGGTCATCTATTTCTCAAACAAGTCTCAGACGCCCATTAAAATAATTAAATAATTATAATTATGATTTTTTCAAATTAGGAAATAAGATATTATTTTTTAAAAAATTAATAATAAATTAGAAAATAAGATATTATTTATTAAAAAATTAATAATATTAATCCAATCATGATCATCTATTTCTTAAACAAATCTCAGCCACCCACAATGTTTGTCCACAAAAAAAAAACGGTATGCATTTTTTAAGTTGAACTCAATTGTATACTCCCTCCGTCCCACACTAAGGGTAGTTTTTTTATTTTTTGGCACGTAGATTAAGGAGTATTATTATTTAATTTATGGTGGGTAGTTGTATTAGTGGGAGTGTGAGTCCCATATTTTAATTGTATTAGTGGGTGTGTGTGGGGGTCCCATGTGTATAAAAAAGAAAAGTGAACTCTTTGGGTGAGACAACCAAAATGAAAAAAATGAGACTCTTTGGATGGGACGGAGGGAGTATTAATTTTTTCAAACAACTTATTCTGCAATAAACATCGAATATCTACATGTTTCAGATGAAACATATTTTATTTATATTGTAATCAATATTGCATTCGAAAGGGTTCATCAATTCACTAAGATGTGTAAACAATAAATGGTTTTGAATTTTGTAAATTAGTAATATAGAATATGATCCTATAATTTAGAAAAATGAAAATTTTATTATTGCATTTTAATTTGTCATATTATGAGATAATTAAAATAAATAAATAAAGAAATAATACGATAACAAGATTCAAACAACACCAAAACCGGATGAGAGAAGTTCAAACAAATCTCTACCACCCATTAAAATAATTATAATTATAACTTTTTCAAATTAGGAAATAAGATATTATTAAAGCAGAATAACTGACCATCTATTTCTTAAACAAATATCAGTCACCCAATAAAATAATTATATAATTATAATTATGAATTTAGGGCCACCCATTAAAATAATTAAATAATTATAATTATGACTTTTTCAAATTAAGAAATAAGATATTATTAAAGCAGAATAAATCCAATCATAATCATCTATTTCTTAAACAAATTTTTGACACTCATTAAAATATAAATAATTATAATTATGAATTTAGGGTTTAAGATTTTAGTGTATTCTGTCCTGACCATTTATTTTTTAAACAAATCTCAGTCACCCATTAAAATAATTAAAAAATTATAATTATGATTTTTTAAAATTAAGAATAAAATATTATTTATTAATAATATTAAATATAAATCCAATCCAAACCATCAAAGGGTTTAGGGTTTAGGATTTTGGGGTTTAGAGTTTTAGGGTTTAGGGTTTTAGTGTTTAGGATTTAGGGTTTAGGTTCTAAGGTTTTTGTCATAATGTTTCCAGAGGGTAAAATCCTGACCTTCTATTTCTAAAACAAATCTCAGCAACTCATTAAAATTATTAAATAATTGTAATTATGAATATTCTCACTTCATATTCAAATAAATATTATTCGGTTCAAACAACATAAAATTAAGTGAATTTGTTGTTGCCCTAAAAATAACATATCTCGTGCAACGCACAGGTATGATGCTGTGAAGTCGATGACTCAGTAAAATGTTGGAGCTCTGGTTGTTGTTAAACCGGGGGAGCAGAGCTCATTGCTGGGATTAATAATTGTAATTATAAATTTTTCAAATTAGGAAATAATTTAGTCCAATCTAGAATAAATCCAATCTTAACCATCAATTTCTTAAACAAATTTCAATCACCTCTCAACTACCCATTAAAATAATTAAATAATTACTTCTATAATAATCCAATCCTAGCCATCTATTTCTCAAACAAATCATATAATTCAAATAAATATTATCTGGTCAAAAATAAAAAAATTAAGCGAAGTTGTTACCTTAAAACTAACACATACCGTGCAACACACGAGTTTTGAAAAGATTATAATTATAATTATTTAATTATTTTAATGGGTGGCTGAGATTTATTTTAAAAATAGATGGCCAGGATTGGATTTATTCTGCTTTTATATACTCCCTCTGTCCCAGGCTAAGAGGGTCATTTTACCATTTTGGTCGTCCTACCCAAAGAGTCCCATTTCCTTTTTTGGACACATGGGACCCACCCACACCCGCTAATACAATTAAAACATGGGGTCCCCACACCTACTAATACAACTACCCACTACACATTAAATAATAATACTCCTTAATCCACGTGCCAAAAAACAAATGAGACTCTTAGCTTGGGACGGAGGGAGTATATAGATAACAATTAATTGCATATATTGTGTAATCATGATTTGCTAAAAAGTTGGGGTGATTTTTTTATTGATGAAGAATCAATATCAATCACGTAAAAAATAATTAGCAATAAATATATTTATCTTTGTTGTTTATATTATTTAGCACAAATAAAATATTGGCTGTGATATGTCAATCATATAAAAATAATAATATATGTATATATTGCAACTCAAAAACAGATAAACAAAAAATTAATTAATCTTATAAAACCCTAAACACTACAACCCTAAATCCCTAAGCCCTATAATTTCTAGAACATTTAGATTGTTATTAGTTAGTAAAGTAATTAAAAGAATGTAATTACAAAAGACCTCTTTATAAATTAAATAAAAACAATGTTTTTAAAAGTTTGTTTTACACCTGGAAGCTCTTCTCCAGAAATCAAACTTGATCGGATGAATGGCGACTTTTCTTCTCCGACGGGTGGAAACACCGTCGGTATCGTCAATAACGCAATTCCCTAGTTTCGAATCAATATGCGTGAAGAATGACATCTCAGTGTTCTTTCTCCTCAATCCGATTTCGATTCAAGAGAAAAATGGGGAAGGAGAATAACCCCACTCTGACCCACAATTTATTTAATTGAAAAATGGTAAATTTGAATTAATATCACTGATTTAGTGGCTGATTTATTAAGATACCATACTTAGTTTAAACAATCACAATTAATTAAAATATTACCTAATATAGATAAAAACAAAGTGCAGAAGAAGCAAGGGTAAGAGTCCCTAATTAAGGACTCTTTTTAAGAGCGGGAAAATAAGTGGGACAATTACTGCTTTTATATATATATATATATTAAGAGCAAGTTGACATTTATTTGAGAAATTAATTCTTTCGGTAATTATGACTGATACTACAGTTTTTTTTTTTAATTCTCAAATTTGATTTTTTTTGTGTGTTTTTGTTATTCTTTAATCGAATTTGGTCTTTATTTTGCCATTAATCCTGTACGATTCTAACTTTAATCATTTCACCTCTTATTAATGGATGTTGAGTAACTATTATCGATTCTAACTTAAATCATTTCACCTCTAATTAATGGATGTAGAATTGGATGGAGATAATAGTGTCGATTCTAACTTTAATCATTTCACCTCTAATTAATGGATGTTGAATTGGACGGAGATAATAGTGTGGGGTGTGTGAAAAGGATCAAAAAAATGAAAATATGCTCTCTAGGGTTTAAATTCGGGTTTTATATATCCTAGGGTGAAAGCTGCCCCAAATTTGACACTTGGCAGAAATTGCAGAAAAACTAAGACGTGTTTTCACGCACATAAAAACTCAAGCTTATTTTTCGATTTGGTTCTCCTATTATATTTTGGTGTTAGATCTCTTGTTTTGCAAATCTTTGGATGATTGATACGTATGGTTTAACAAAACATATATCCTAAAAGGATGGTTTAAACCCTAGGAACATTATTTTTTACCGACGAATTTTTCATATGGCTATGATTACATGTAGCGCGTGTTACGGGAAATATACCAGAACATCCAAAATCTTAATTTTAGGCATGGTCAAATTTACCTAAAAAATCCCAAACTTTCTGTATGTGATTCAACGAGTTTTCTTGCTATGAAAACTCGACCTTCTCATGAAAAAGCTGGAAAGTTTTCGTATAATTTCCATTTTCTTCGTCTTGCATCATTTAAACTCCGATTCGAGCACAGATTCTTCCCACATTTCTCATTTCACCTCTAATTAAAACTCATTGCTAAACTGAAAATCATACAAACAACACCAAAATACCATTTCTCCAATAATCAAGTGAATAGGGTAATTTATGATTAAAACAAAATAATTATATGAAACTATGCAAATAATTAACCCTATTTTCAAGCAATTTCTATGCTCATCAGTGTTATACAACCGGTTGCTAGCAGAATAAACTCATTTTCAAGTATTCAACAATATTATTATATAAAATTACATCTTAAGTTTGTTAGTACAATACCAAATTAACAGTATAATCTTATGTGTAAATCAAAAGAATGACACTAAAATGAAACACTTATAACTTCTTATTCTTAACAAGTGAGTCTTTTTACGCCTCCTTTATTAATTTCTGTGTCTATGTTTATGCAATGTAGGAATGCTCTGTTTGTTCCTGAAAAAGTTGTGTGGATCAACCATTGTCTTCACAATAACAAGGCGATCAAAGTTGTTCTTGAAATATTTCCTGCCCCAAATGCTTGCTTGCGCGTAACTCGTCCATCCAACGTTCTTGTTTACTCCAATGTCAAGATCTCTGTAGTTGATGTAGGCAGCCCTGGGGGAGGAGGAGACGTATGGAGTCATGTAATTGAAGGCCCTCCTCACCCAGTTCAAGTACTTGCCCGGATTCTGAGCCTCGGATTCCTGCCAGTAGACTGTATGGAAGACTTTGTACAAGTTACCAGCCCTGTGAGGAACAGGAATGGCAGATTCAGATATTTCGGCCATTCTCCCACCGTACGGAACGAAAGACAGCGTCGACAACCTGGCTTCCGGCTCAAAGTAGAATTTCATGATCCCTTCAAGGCCGTCCAAGGGAATGGGTGTCTGCACATAATCTGTTTTCCTCTGCATGTAAGACTTATTGGGCTGAACCCTACTCAATAGAGACTCGGGTCTGTCTATGGGGTGTTGGTCGAAAAATAGAGCCGATTGGATCCAACTCATTTCTCTGCAGTCCTCCCTCTGCAAACCCAGCTCAGGAAACCTCTCTTGCATCATCGCCAATAATCTGTCGACCCCGCCTAGAAAAACCGAGAAGAAAGATGCCGACACTGTAATGTTCCTCCTTCCAATTACTTGGCTGGAATTCACGACCACTGCATTGATGAAGAGGGTTATATCTTTGTCCATTGCAGGTGCCACGTACTGCCAGCGGTGAATGAGCTGAGTTAAATTTTGCTCCAAAGTCCTCTGGATGTTGAAGATAGTGACTCTTTCTGGAACATCAACCAATCGAAGCTTCCATGCAACGATGACACCAAAGCTGGCACCTCCACCACCTCTGATCGCCCAAAACAGATCCTCTCCCATTGATTTCCTGTCCAGAATCCTCCCATTCACATCAACTATTCTTGCGTCCATCACTTGATCAGCGGCCATCCCATATTTTCTCAAGAGTGAGCCGTAGCCTCCTCCACTAATGTGTCCACCAACACCAACAGTGGCACAAAAGCCACCAGGAAATCCCAAGGTGGAGCTTTTCCGAGCGATGTTGTAGTATACAGAACCGAGGTTTGCACCGGCTTCAACCCATGCAGTCTTGGCCTCAGCATCCACCGTAACGCCACTGAGCCTGATTAGATCAATGATCACGAATGACACTGTCGAAACAGAGGATAGGGCCTCGAAGTCATGGCCTCCGCTTCGAGTTCTGACTTCCAGGCCGTTGCGTCTAGCGCAGAGGACTATAGGGGGGATTTGGGACTCGTGCTCCGGGGTTATAATGAAGCTGGGTTTAGGGGTGGAGTCGGAGACGTATCTGAGATTCCAGATAGTGAATTGCAGGACGGAAGCGTAAGATGAGTTGGTTGGGGTGTGAACAAGGTTGGTTATAGCGGAGGAGTTTTGGTATCTTCCAGAAAGGCATTCCAGAAAATTATTTTGATCAGCAGAAGAGTAGGAAAATATGAGAAGAAGAATGAATGTGATCAGCACAGATAATAATGGAGTTTTCATGATGTAATATGAAGGAGAATTTTGTTTTAAAATCGTAATGATGAAATGTAGAGAAGAATAATTTGAAAGATAAATGATGTGAATGCAGAAGAATGAAATATGTTTAAACTAGTTTTTGTGTGTGATGAGAGATGCAGAGTGGAGTGGCATACTATTCTATTTATAAGGATTCATTCTGAATTTGAGATAATTAAAGCGTGTTGATACACACGCGTTTCCCTTGAAATTTTTATTATTCTATATTTTAATTAATTTCGAGGTATGAAAAATAAATTTGGTTGTATTCCGCTAAATTCAAAATTCGTAGAAGTCAAGGGACGCTACCTTGTTTATATATATATATAAATATTCTTTATGAACCATAGTCCTTCGTCCACATTTACACGTTGGCATTTCCAATTTGTATGATCAATTTCAGTTTTGCTGAAATTTATATTTAAATCATTTTTGGTCATAACTCGAATGACCAAGTCTTGGGTCGTAGTAATCGAGTGTTCTATACTTGTGGATACAATACTTTTTGGACTTCGATTTACCCGACCTCAAATATATATAGTATACTCCATCTCAATTTATTAATTAATTTGTGTGTATCTATATATACTCCCTCCATCAGCCCAAAAGATATACATATTGATATTTTGGGCATCCGTACAAAATTTATACATTTTTCTTTTTAAACACATGAGACTCACACACATCACTAATATTTTTAATATATGGGTCTCACACACCTCACTAATACAACTACCTACTACCCATTAAATAATAATACTCCTTAATCCACGTGCAAAATGCAAAATGTAAATGTATACATTCCGGGCGGACGGAGGGAGTATTAAAGAGGAAATATATACTCCATTTTGAGATGTAAGGAAAATATATATTTTATTTTGAGATTACCAATAGAATCATCGTATAAATTATCAACGTAATTTTTATAAATGAATTACTAACGAAAATATTTATTATTGGAATTGAATTTTGGTTGGTAAAATTTACCAACCACTATCTTATCAATGAAATTTTATCAATAAATTTTGTTGTTAATCCATAATTATTAATCTAATTTAATAATAAAATTAATTTTTTTATCAGCATAATATTTTATTGGTAAAAACTACTCCCTCCTCAGAATAAACTTCATCATTACTATATACACGAAATTTAAAAAAATTATTTTATAATAACTTTTGGAAATTAATATAGTATTTTTAAATAATAAATAAATTATAAATTTGTTATATGTGTTAGATGAGAATAATAAATTTGGTGAAGTTTAATGTAGAATCGACGAAAATAGAAATGTGAAGTGTAATTTGTGAGGGATGGATTAATTTTTTTTAGTGTCAAGTAAAGTTGTTTAGTTTAAATTAAAGTCGTCTTACTCTTCATACTAAAGCAAATGACCAATTCAAACAAGCTTTGTTATCCATTGAAACATTCGTAAATGTCCGGATGGGTAATTTGCTTGAGGATTTGTCTTCTATCAAATTTCATTCAAATTTAATTATTCATTTATTTATAGATTTCATTTCGGTAGGGTGCTAAGTCAAAGTGTTGCTCCCTCCCAACCTCAATTTTGCATTTATTGTTCCTATGAGCACACTCCAACCATCCCATTAAAAAGGTTTTTTTTTTATTTTAATCGTCTCATTCAAAGGGTTCTCTTTCATTTCTTTTATACATATGAGACTCACACACCCCCTCTAATACAATTAAAATATGGGGCCCACACTCACACTAATACAACTACTCACTACATATTAAATAATAATACTCCTTAATCTACGTGCAAAAAAGCAAAAACCCCTCTTATATATGCCGGGACTGAGGGAGTAAATAAAAATCATTCTTTTATTTATTTTTGGAATAGTTGAGTGTTTTTTAATAATAATAAATTATAAAGTATGTTGTGGGATGCAATAAACTAACATAAAAATCCAATAATTTGGAGTGAAATGTGAGAAAGAGAGAAAATGGGCCAAAAAGAAAACCAAAACCAACACTCCTCATTAATATTTTACCTTTCTATCCCTGAAGCCCTAAAATACTCCGTTTAATTCCAAACCTAACTATGGGTAATTTGGGAAATCCAACCTACTATATAACCAGCATTCACGCATCAATCGACTCTTCAGATCCATTCAGCTCAGAAATTGAAGAAATGAGGCAAGGAGAGAGGGTTTTGAGAAGGGAGAGTGTATGTATCTGTCTGTGAGAGCGGCTGCTAGGGTTCACTAGAAGTTCCACCCTTATTTCTTCTGTATTCATTTTATTAGATTCAATACTCCTTCTGTTTCCTTTCAGATTACAGACTTTTCATTTTATATTATTCCATAAAAGTTTGCACCTTTTCTTAGAAAATCAAATAGTCAAAACAATCACTCTTCCCCCATACACTTCATTTTAAAAAAAATTTCTACCCAACATATCTAACATATTTTATCATTTATTTATTAACTATGGGCTCTGATATCATGTTAAATGGTCACCTAATCTAAAGGCTTAAGCTCGGATAGAGATAAATCATTTAATATTTAATTAAGACACTCTAAAACGGCGGATGGATGAACAAGGCGTGTAGGGGAAATAGAGCGATAGTGATCTCGGTTCTGGCAAGGATGGAATTAGTAGACGTGAAGTGTAGGGGCAGCGCACGTGAATAGTGTGGGCTTCACGAATGCATGAGATTAATGGGCTAAGGCAAGTAGTATGATGTCAACGTGTGATGGGCTTCTGGATGTGATAATGGACTTCTAAGTCTATTTCTGCATGGGAAAGATTAGTGGCAGGCCCATTAATTCTTCTCACTCCTACATCGTTTCATTAGTTGATTACTAAGCACAGTAGACGTGGCATAGCAATTCACAGCATTTGATAAAATCATGCCTATGGGCTTTGGTAATTATATATTGTTAGGACTGGCCATTCACTCAATCCTCCGTATTTTATCATTTTCATTCTAAATTGGATATAAAATTTACAAATTTTCAATAATACCGCAAAATCATAGAAAGTATGAAAATAAGAAATAAATCTACAAACAAAATTAAAATAGAGTAGGTTTCTTATGTCCAAGGTGAAAAGGGTACAACATTTTGTTCTAAAAAATTTTCACTTTAATTAATAAGGGTACGACATTTTGTTCTAAAGAGCATACACTTTCATTAATTTTTTTTCAAGAAAAAAGGGTACACGCCTCATCAAAAGAGTATATCATTTAATACTAAAGGTTATTTGGGCACACGGTGTTTTCGGGGCACACAAGTTTTAGTCATTAAAATAATGTAATCATATAAAAACGACATGTGAAAACGCGAATTTTCGTGCTGAACAATAATTGTACAGCTTTTCTACATTTGTTTTTTCACTAAAAAAAATTAATAAAAAATTCGTTAACAAAGTATATAAATTTTTATTTATTAATGTGTATATTTCTATTAAAAAGTGTATAAATTTTTTTAAATGGGTACACTGGGCACCGAGTGTACATGATCATTTGCCTATTTGATGACCTTATTTCGTTTAAAATAACAAACTTCATATTTCGTTTCTGTAAATTCCACAATTTCACTATCCAAAAAATACATTTTAATTTCAAAATTGTTTCTAACACATAGCATATTTATATTTTAATTACTCCCTCCGTCCCGCCCAAACGTCACCGGTTACTTTTTGTGCGTAGATTAAAGAGTATTATTATTTTATGTGTAGTGGGTAGTTGTAGTAGTAGTAGTGAGTGGTGTGTCACATGTTGTACCTTTTTACTAATAGTGGGAAATGATGACATTTAGATAGAACGCCAAATATAATAAAATGGTGACCTTTCGATGGGACATAGGGAGTATTACTTACCAAAAAGGAAAATTTTCATATAAAGAAAAAACTATTATTACCTTTCAAAAGATAATAAAGCTAGTTAAAAAATAATTTTTTTATATTTCATGTACAAATGCGAACTAATATAGAATTGAGGGAGTATTTTATTGGCAAAGACTTGTACGAGACCATTTCACAAATCTCATTTCTTGATACGGTCAAATATAGTCCTAAAAAAAAGACGCGAATCTTAATATAACATGTTACCTACGCGGATCTTAATATAACATGTTACCTGCCAATTACTTTTACTCCAAATGTACTTAACTAATTTTTTTGTGGCGTTTGACTTTTTCTTTTCTTCTTTTTTTTTTCAATAGGTGAGTGAGGGGCTTCTTTCTTCTTTATTACATTAATTATGGACTATTACAAATAAGTAAGAAATATTTTCTTTAATAACACAATTAATGTAAATGGTGTTAAAATAATATGAAAATAATAATAATAATATCACTTCTTATTAATTAATTAATTATCACTTTTTATTTATTATATTACTCCATCTGTCCCAACTTCAAATTCACGCTTTCTGTTTTGGTTCGTCCCAAATTCAATTTCACACTTCTATAAAAGGAAAAAGTAACTAACTAATATCCATCTACCATACTTTAATTTCAAATTTGCTATCACATTTTTAACACACATAACATACTTTATAATTTATTTAATACTAAAAAATACCATAATACCCCCAAAAGCTAGTCAAAAAGTAACTTTTCTTAAACTACGTATCTACAGTAAACGTGAAGATAAATTTGGGACGGAGGGAATAATTTATAGTTCATGGAAAAGTTCATTTAAATAATTTTCGCTTTTTCTTTATCAAATACTCTCTCTGTCCCGTTTCAATGTTTACATTTTTATTTTGCACATCTTATTTCAATGTTTACGTTTTCCTTTTTGGAATATGAGACCTACCTAAAATAATTAATATACATCATCTAATACTAATACACCTACCCCATTGTGCATTATATATTATATTTTTCTATCCACTATCTATTAAAATATTATACTCCTTAATCAACGTGCAAAAAAAAACATAAATATTGAAACGGGACGAGGGAATATTATTTTTAATAAAAAAATATTATCACTTTTTATTTTTAAAAAATATATTAATTAATTAAATACTAATATAATTGCTCGTGTATCACTTTTTTTATTAGATATTACTTTTTATTAAAAATGTTATCACTTTTTATTCGTCCTATAATTTTTTCATTATATAGTTTAATTTTTCATTATGTAGTTTAATTGGATTTGTATCACTTTTTTTAATTAAGTATCACTTTTGATTAAAAATATTATTACTTTTTTTTCTTACAAATTATTTATGAAATAATTTGATTAGTCAAGTATCACTTTTTCATATTCAGATATTACTTTTTGTTAAAAATATTATCACTTTTTAATTTATAAATTTTTTTATGAAACTGCTCCCTAATAAGTGTATTACATTTTTATTTTTATATGTATCACGTTTAAATTTTCAACCATCACTTTTAATTTTTTTAATGATGACATTATACTTCAAGTATTAATTGAATTTTAATAATTAATAAAATTATTAATTCTAATATGTATAAGAAAGATAAAAAGTTTTCAAACATAATTAATGGCATATTATCTCTCTACGTCTCACACTTATGTTCACACTTTCCTTTTTTGTCCGTTTCACACTTATCTTCATCATCCAAAAAATGAAACTTCACATTAATCAACAACCTAAAAAGTTATCTTAATTTCAAAAATATCACTCTCACCTAACACACATAACATACTTTACAATTTATTTATTACCTAAAAAAATACCACAATACCCCTAAAAAGTCAATAAAGTAGGTCAAAAAAACTTTTCTTAAACTTCGTATTTACAGTGTCGGTGAACTTAACTATGGGACGGAGGAAGTATTTGTGAATCGTGAATGGCGCCATTCCAGTTTGCACGGTAACCGGCCGGGGTGGGCCGCTTCTTCTTTATTTTTTATACTGATGAATAGTCCGTCTCACGTAAGGAGATCCATGAGACGGTCTCGTGCAAGACTCACCCTATTTTATTTAGGATGATGTTTATTTACAGTTTAATAAAACAGTTTTCAAAATCCATATCTAAATTTTAAAAATAATTTCTACATAAACCTACAAATTTGTATAAACTCTAAATCCTTAGTAATCCCTCCATCTCGTCTAGCTCTTCAACCTTAATATAGATATGTAATTTATAAATTAACTTTTTTCTTTAAAATTTTATTAATTTTTTAAGGTAAAGTAGTATTTTTAAGTACTCCTTCCATTCTTTGAAAGAAGTGCATTTTGTTATTTTCGTATATATCCCCATACAAGAGGTGCATTTTTCTTTTAAGTAAATGAACCCACACAAACAATTAATATATCTCCATGGGACCCACATACACCACTAATACATCTATCCACTATATATTACTCCTTCTGTCCCACTGAAACGTACGTGTTTTGCCATTTTAGTTCGTCCCAATATAAAGTGTGCATTTCATTTTTTAGAAAAATGTACTCACACAAATTATTTACTTTTCTCTCCATAGATCCCACATACATCACACTAATACAAATACTCACTTTATCTTAAAATATTATTTATTTCATCTTGATACACATTAAAATATTATATCCCTTAATTTACGTGCAAAAAACAAACACACACCTTTTAACCGGACAAAGGGAGTAAAATATTATTTCTCTCTCTTCATTTATACATTAAATATTATATCTCTTGATTTACGTGAAAAAGAATGCTCCTCTTTCAATTGGACGAGGTAGTATTAAACTAATAATAAAATAAATTATGTGTATTAAGTGATAATGATATTTTTAAAAATATAATGCACTAAAATATTATTTGTGAAAAGTTTATTAGCAATGAAGGAGAAATTTTTTATTTATTTTTTCTCTTTCCCATTCTCTTATATATTAAGAGTGAGGCTCTTGTGCATCCGGGCGCACGGAGCACATTCCGTGCGCCTTTACAATTTTCGTGCCTTTTTTCAATTTAAACCCCTAGCAATACATATATTTAAATAGAATATAGAGGGGGAGAGTTGTGTTCACATGGGGACACGGAGTCCCCGGGGGCGCATGAGCTTTTGCCATTGAACTTGGTTTTAATTTTGGTATTAATTGATTAGAGCAAGCGTACTCTATCGAATAGTAGACCGCAGTGACCAAGAGCAAAATTTAGAAATATCGATCCCAAGGGCGAAAGTGGGTAGCCGTATTTGAGAAATGTTTTACTCTAGTAGGACTAATCAATAAAAGGAGGGGGTGTTTAACACTACAATTAACAACTAGGAAAGCAAATGGGATGGATGATGGATGAAGGTGAACAATCTAAGAAATATGTAAGACAAGCAACATCATGAAAAAGGCTCATGTAGACTCACACACACGCATGCATTGAAGGGTTTCATGTTATGATATTAAGGGCAATCACTTACGTACCCCTAATTCCTATGGCCAAGGCAATTAGGTTCTCAACTCTTTTACAAGTTTAAATCTCCTAGAATTGTCTCTTACTCTCAATTCCCATGAAGGTACTATGATCATAAGTGGGTTCCCCTCACTAGTTCATCACTAATGTCCTATCATGAGGTTCTTAGCACAAGAAGGATATGGTTTACCTCCTCTCACACTAACTAAGTCATCTTATTCAATCAATGATTCAATTAAACCACTAAGCATAATATTGGAATGGTCATCCTAACACTATGAATAGAGAATTTAATCACACAAATCTTACATAAAATGAGAATAAGCATTCATGATAGAAAATATTCATAACAATTATTTCATCAAACATGTGGTGTGTAAAATCTACATAATTCCTAACAAATCATATTGCTAGCCTCACATGAGGACTAGCAACAACAAATCATTACAAATCTTATACAATCCATGGAATGCTACAATTGAGCCAAATAATGAAGAAATTCACAAATTAAAAGTAACTTGGCTTCCCTTTTAAAGTAGGTCTTCTCTTCCTTCAACATGCTCCAATCTTCACTCCTTGATGAATTCCCCTTCTTAGATTGGTGGATTGATGGAATGGTGGATGGATTTGAGGAGATCAAGTGGATTGGATGGTTGAAGAGTATGAAGATGGATGTAATAGAGTTAGTGTGTGAAAATATGGTGTAAAATGTGTGTGGAGCTGATCCCAACTGATTCCTCCTTTATTTTACACTCAAAATAGACATTTATACCCCCTGGAAGCTTCTAGAACACGTTCTAATCATAAAATTGACTTAGGCCGAGCTCGGGTCGAGTTTGGGTTGGTGCAGCGCAGTCTCACCGTTTCGCACATAACTTTCACATCCAAAATCCGATTTGGGTGATTCTTACGCTCACGTGATCCTCTCTTCCTTAGCTTTTTTATGAATATAAAGAACTGACAAAACTTCTAACATTTGAAGGTGTAACAAGTCATGCAAAGTAGAACAATCGTGCTGAGTAGGAATAGCTTGTACGACGTCACCATTTTAATCATAACTTTCTCGTTTGGGCTCCAATTGAGGTGTTTCTTATGCAAAAAAATCCTCTCTTCTGTGGCCTTCCAACTATGTATCACACTTCTAGTTTTGAGCTCCACAAGAGTACATAAAAATTACACAAGTTGGACGTGCGTTTTTCAATATTTTGCTTTGGCTCATTCTCCATCGTTTCAACTCCTAATTGAGCTCCGTTTTGTTCCACATCTTCCTTATCATGTCTAGAATCCATTTCTACATGAAAATCACACAAATTACACCACAGTACCAATTCTCTAAATATTTACAAATATTACTCAATTTAAAGCACTTAATCATGAAAATCACACATTTATCATTTCAAAGCACAAATCTCCATGTCTTCATATAACACCACCAAAAAATATACAAGATGAATAAAAACACAAAAAAATATATAATAAAAAGACACTCAGATCTAGGTGAAAATGACACCGATCAGCCATATATTAATATCTTCAATTCATATTATAACTAGAGATGGACTAAATTACCGATTTTTCCATATACCACATCTACCGTATCGAAAATTACCGAATATAACAAAAATTTAGGTATACCGAAAATTTCGGTACGGTATGGTGCCGTACCGAAATTTTCGGTACGGCATCGGTAATAATTTTAAAAAATTTTGGTATTTCGGTATATACCGAAATACCACAAAAATATCGGTATTTCGGTATATACCGATATATTGAATATATTTTTAATTAAATTAATATACTAATAATTTTAATTATAGACACTTTCAGGTCCAGGTTATAAAATTATACTAATGAAGAATATAATAATAAATTAAAATATTACATTATATAAATAGTACTAGTATGAGTCATTTGACTCACAAACCTGGAAACCCTACTTCTATCCATTACAGCCGCCGTCCCTTCCGAAGTTTCGATTTCAAATTCCTTTCTCATCCACGCAACTCCATCTTCCTTAATTATTTCTCTTTTCTTGTCCATCGGTAGCCCATCACGGCATCACCCACCATCATTTCTTCCCACTGTAGCACAGGTAGTCGTCATCGCTAAAAGCTTCCTGAGACATATTCGAATTCTGCCCAGATCTGAACTCTACCTACTTATCCGAACTCTACCTTTCTTCACATCTTTTACACTTTCAAAACTCATTGGATTAGTCTGTGAGATTGCCTATTTCATTATCTGCTTGGATTCATCGGCAAGGAATGTGTACAGCCTCTCATTCCAAGATTGAGAAGTGAAAGATGAACGTTTATTACTATTTTGTATTGTTTGAAAATATTTTTTTTGTTTGAATGTTCTACTGCTTCTTGTTTTGCTTAGAATTTTGGATTATTGAGATCATGAATTGAAATTTGGAATGCTTTTTATTTTTGTCCGAACTGCATAGTGGTGATATTCATTCAAATCGAAAGATGGAAAGATATTCAGTATTTCGGTAAAATAACGGTATATGTTAGTAATATACCGAAATCTCGGTATACCGAATTTCGGCATACTGAAATTATCGATACGGTATCGGTATGAATTTTCTAATACCGTTGCTTTTGATACGATATACGGTATGAATGAATTTTTTCGGTACAGTACGGTATACCACCCCTAATTATAACACATCTCTAACATACTATTTTAACATAAATTTAAAACCTAGTGAGCCAAAATTCAAGACAAAAATAAATTTTTGTTATATAATTTATTAAAAATCCACATACATCCCAAGCAAACAAAATTTTTTATATAATCATTCTTATAAAATATGATCATTTGATGGTCTGAACCCACATAACAAATTTTATATTATTTTTTTTTTCAAGGAAAAGATTAAATTACGTTTAAAAGTTGAGGAATATTGAAGCATTCAGTTTTAATATATTTATTTATTTATTTATTTATTTATTTATTTATCAATATCTAAATGATTTAAAAATTGACTCGAAATCAAATGCAAGTTGAAGTCCAAGGGCATTCATATATCAAATTAAAATTTATATTTAGACTGGAAAATGAATTTATATTTCATTAATTCAAAGCATGTTGGCCTGATATTTTATAGCATGCTGACGACGTCGGAGTTAAACTAGGGTCGAATAGGAATATAGGATCGATGGTCTTATAAAGACAAATATAGTTCAATTATTAATATTATTAAATATTCAAAGCTCGTGTTGAATATGTGGATGATGGATCACCAATATTGACCATTTATTTTAAATAATTATCTATCGCAGTACAGCAACTACCGATATTGACTACTTCGTTGAAACATCATCCACATGTGATCTAAATTGTTGTCTATCATGAATTTAAATGACCAATTTAGGAGTAATATATTACCTACTCCTTGTCCTTCCCGAACAAAGATATGCATTTACTGTTATTTTTGTGAGGGCTTTTTACACTCAAACGTAGCTGTTTGACCTGAATAGAAGAAGTATATACCTGGAAAACTACAAAACATTTAAAAAAAATCTACCATAAAAACAAACAAATGAATTAGTTGTTATTTGAACATAAATTAATCATCCAATTGGTATATATATAATTAAATTTTTAGTTTATTTTGTTTTTTTAATGTTAAGTAATTCACTTAAATTCTATCTTTACTATCTATAAATGAGATGATCAGAGGAAAAAGAAAAACATGTAGAGTAAAATTTCAAAGGAATTCATTAGGCAATTTCAATCTCATTGGTAATTCTCGAAAATGAAAACATAGTAATTAAGAATTAAAAAGATGAAATAAATATTACTCATGATCCCTCTAAACTCTTTACAGTCTCATCATTTATTTATTTTATTACACTTTTCACTCCCTCGTGGTAAGAATAATCATCCAGCTTCATATATTAAAAGTTTTTTTACCCCCACCAATTTACTGTAGGACTTACTTTTTTCTATTTACTCATTACTAAAAACAATAACACATTACTTTTAATAAAATTGATTAAAAAAAATAAAAATATCATATCGTCAAATAGAGAGAGGACTAATCTTCGCATTTGACTTATTAACTGCATGGCAGGAATATATTGCTATAGACTGCACACTTTGTTTGAATACAGTATAACTTAACTGACTTAATTGGAGTGGCAACATAACATTTTTTTACTCATTATGTGTCTAATTTTCAACTCTGCCACACTTTGTCTGATATAAATATCACACCAACACCCACTCCACAAACACAAAATTTGTTAACTAACTAAACTAACTCATCAAGACTCGAATCATGTCTGCACTTACATTCATCATTCTTCTACTATTTTCTGGCTCGTCGGCAGCTTTTGCCGATGACCACTCAGCATGCTCGTCGGAAGCATATCCCGATGCTCAGTCCTCGTGCTCATCGGCATCTTATGCCGATGATCACGAAGACTTTCTCAAATGCCTTTCCTCGAAATTCCATAACTACTCCTCTGTTTCCAGCCTTGTTTACACCCCTAAACACCCATCTTTCTCTTCCGTCCTGCTATTCGGAATCTGGAACCTCAAATACGCATCCGAATCTACGCCTAAACCCCGGTTTATTCTTACACCGGATCACGAGACCCAATTACCACCTATCATACATTGTGCAAAAGAGCATGACTTGGAGATCAGAATTCGAAGTGGCGGCCATGACTACGATGGACTGTCTTTCGTATCGAGTGTTCCGTTCGTTCTCCTTGATTTGATCAATCTTAGTGACATAAAAGTAGATGCAGAGTCTAAAACTGCGTGGGTTGAAGCAGGGGCGACTCTTGGAGCTCTGTATTACAGAATGGCTGAGAAAAGCCTTCTTTTGGGGTTCCCCGG
Source organism: Pogostemon cablin (assembly GCA_023678885.1). Classification (NCBI taxonomy): domain Eukaryota; kingdom Viridiplantae; phylum Streptophyta; class Magnoliopsida; order Lamiales; family Lamiaceae; genus Pogostemon; species Pogostemon cablin. The sequence continues at coordinate 12,194,708 of CM042962.1, read as the reverse complement.
CGGTCTTTGCCCGACAGTCGGTGTTGGTGGGCACATCAGTGGAGGCGGCTACGGCCCACTGATGAGAAGATACGGGTTTGCTGCAGACCAAGTGCTCGATGCAAGAATAGTGGATGCTGAAGGCAGGATTATGGACAGAAAGTCAATGGGGGAGGATCTGTTTTGGGCAATTCGAGGTGGTGGGGGTGCTAGTTTTGGTGTTATTACAGCATGGAAGCTTCAACTGGTTGATGTTCCAGAGAAAGTGACTGTTTTCACTGTCCAAAGGACTATGGCACAGAATGCAACTCAACTTGTTCAGAAATGGCAACATATGGTATCTGAAATAGACCATGATTTGTTCCTTTTGATCATGGTTGGAAGGACGAATATTCTGACAGGGAAGGTGAATCCAGGGCAAGATGGAAACAGTATTAGTGCCACTTTCTACGCACTCTTCCTTGGTGGGACCGACAGGTTGCTACGATTGATGGAACAAGAATTCCCTGAATTGGGTCTTGTAAGAGAAGATTGTCATGAGATGAGCTGGATTGATACCTTTTTGTACTTCAACATGATCCCTATGGATAAACGTGAAGTTCTGCTCAGCAGGAAACAGATGAAAATATACATGAAATCGAACTCAAACTACGTGCAAACTCCCATTCCCAACGAGGGTCTCGAAGGGCTATGGGAGTTTTTCCGGGAGCCAGAATCGAAGGATTCTGACGTCGTTTTCCTCCCATTCGGAGGAAGAATGGCGGAGATTCCAGAGACGGAGATTCCGTTCCCTCATCGGGCAGGCAACTTGTACCAACTGAACAACATTGTGTATTGGAAAGAAGAGGACAAAGATAATTCAGACAGGTTCATAAACTGGAGCAGGAGGCTTTACAACTATGTGACTCCTTATGTGTTAACCTCACCAAGGGCAGCCTACTTCAACTACAGAGATCTCGATATTGGAGTGAATAACGTCCGAGGAAAGACGAGCTACGAACAAGCAAGCATTTGGGGGAAGAAGTACTTTAAGGGCAATTTTGATCGGCTTGTGAAGGTGAAAACTATGGTTGATCCACATAATTTTTTCAAGAATGAACAAAGCATTCCACCTCTGTACTCCAAGAGTGACGAATGAAGGAGTTTGGTTGAGATGTTCAATAGGAATAGTAAATATGATTTACTTTGAAAACTTGTCTCCTTCTACTTTTGGTGCCATTGTAGAGTTCAGAATAAAGATTGTACTAATGTATTCATGGGGTCAAATCTTGGATTTTTTTTGGGAAAGGACAGTATCATTTCAAGAACAAGTGAACAAGAATTTTGAACAAGACAATGTGTAACACAACTCAACAGCGACAACTAAACACTTGCACTTAGTTACCATGAAATTATTTTTAAAGAAATAAACTAATAATTTTATGAATGAAAATATTACTCTTTAAATTATGATACAACTTGATATTTTGTACTTCCTCCATCCTATTTAGAGAGTAGTTTTTACTTTTTGCATGTGGATTAAGAAGTATTATTATTTAATATATGTAGTGGGTAGTTGTATTAGTGGGAGTGTGAGCTCCATATTTTAATTGTATTAGTAGATGTGTGGATCCCATATATGTAAAAAAATGAAATATGACTCTTTGAGTGAGACGCCAAAATGGGAAAAAGAGACTCTTTGAGTGGGACGGATGAAGTATTTTTTTTAATAGAATTTGAGAAGTAATATTTTTAATTTAAAAGAGTAATAATTTGTTCTCTAAAATTTTTTTTTTTTATGTACTAAAAGATAAGTTTGTAAAAACAGAGTGCGTGATGCATGAGCTATAGATTCACAGAAGACTCACCCTAGTAATAGTATGGATGACGTATTTGAAATTATAGTAATTTTTAAGGTTACTAAATAAAGTAATATTTATTATTTATTTATTTTTGAGTGTAAAGAATTTTATAAAACAAATGAGAAAAATATAAAGAGTTTTTGTGGAATTTTTTTGCAATTGTTATGCATGGGAAATTTTAATCGAAATAAGCCGATCACCAACTCTCACAACTCATCTGTCACCTCACCTCACCTCATGTTCCAGTACCAATGAAATTATCACATAATGGGATTAATTACTTGAAATGAGAAAAGCCAAATGGATTGAAATGCTGAAATTAAAAAAAGCCCAATAAATTAAAGAGGCCGGGTTATCGCCATTTGCCATCTTTGAAATATCTGGATCTTCGGTTTAATGATTTTCAAGGCGGCGTTCCTTCTAAGAGCTTCGATAAAGATTTGGATGCTCTGTTTTTTAACGACAACAAATTCGGATTTGGTTTTCTCAAGAATCTCGGAAACTCGACGGTTTCTGTTTTGCTGTCGGGTGTATTCCGGAGATCATTGAGAAGATGGGGAAGACTTGAAAGAGCTAATTCTAATGAACGAAAATCTCTCTCACCCACTCAACTTGGTGCTGCCATTGCTAGGGTTTGTGGCAGCAAAGAAGAGAATTCCCCATTGAGAAAATTTCATAGTTTTTTTTTTTTGGAAAACAGAATAGGAACAGAGGATGAACATACTCCATCCGTTTCATAGAAGTTGACACACTTTCCTTTTTGGTTTGTCCCACTAAAGTTGACACATTTCCTTTTTAATACATGGGATCCACACAAAAATAATTAATCTATTCTCATGGACCCCACATATCACCTCTAATACAACTACCCACTACACATTAAATATTATTTCTCTCACTTCACTTTACTTCACTTTACATTAAATTATTATACTCTTTAATATCCGTGCCCAAAAAAAATCATATCAACTTCTCCGAGATGGAGGGAGTAATACATTTCATAAGGTTAATTTAGTAAATGTTCAACTTTCTAAACATTAAAGTATTCTAGGGTTAATTTAACCCCTCTATAATTACATATGTTCTCTATTTAGTTCTCGTTCAATCTTCCCCAAATATCTATTCACTCTTCTCTTCTAAATCTTATTTTTTTCTTCCTCCTTCCCCTGTTACAGGTTGATAGTTTGAAGTCGATAATGGTGAAATCCTCACAAAGCACGCTATTTAATTGAATAATTTTTCTAAGTTTCTCGTTTCCTTAAGAAGAGTGTTTTAGTGTCTCAATCTTACGCTCAATAGTTCTTTCTAATTTTTGTATTGAGAGTTATCTTCACTTTTTAAAAAAATACTCCCTCCGTCCCATTAAAGTTGGTATAATTATTTTTGGGCACGGAGATTAGGGAATATAATAATTTAATGTAAAGTGAAGTAAAGTGAAGTGAGAGAAATAATATTTAATGTGTAGTGGATAGTTGTATTAGAGGTGATATGTAGGGCCCATGAGAATAGATTAATTGTTTTTATGTGGGTCTCATGTATTAAAAAAAATGTGTCAACTTTAGTGGGACAAACCAAAAGGAAAGTGTGTCAACTTCTATGGGATAAAGGGAGTACAAAATATATTACTGGGCCAGCAAACATACGTAGTTATGACTTATGAGACTAAATTATCTCTTTGTTGGAGTATTCTTAATTTGCCAAGAACAACCAGCGATTATCTTTGGCGAATACCAATTATTGGAATTATGTATAATAAAATTGGTAACGAAATCTTGAATCTTGACAAAATACCGCTAGCTGGATTTGATCGAAAGGGGTTTGAATACCAAAGTATAAGAATATGATAACATATTTTATAATTTAATAAACATTTATGTGAATCCTAAATACCAAATACTCTTTAATATATGAAAAATTACTCTTTAAAGAGATAAATTATTACTCTTTTGAATAGAAATATTACTATTCAAATTCTTGCACCTTGATTAACTGATTATCTCTAATACATTAAAAATTATATTTAGAGAAATGAAATATAAATTTTTTGAATGAAAAATATTACTCCCTCTGTCCCGGGCAAAGGTGGTCGTTTATCTTTTGCACGTGGATTAAGAAGTATTATTATTTTATGTGTATTGTATAGTTGTATTAGAGGGATGTGAGGGATAATGGTGGACCCTTTATACTAAAAGTGAAAAATGGGAATCTTTGAATAGGACGCCTAATATAGTAAAATGAGGACTTTTCGACGGGACAGAAGAAGTAATATTTTAAAATTTTGATGTTGTGATTTTTTATATTCTTATTAAGTATATATAATTTTGGAGTAAATTTTTTTATTAAAAAAAATAATTCTTCTCTCTAGATCTAAAGGGTAATTTTTTTTTTTAGTTTTAAAAAATAATTTTGCAAAAAGAAGGTTCATGATGAACTAAATTCACTCTATACTCATTCTAATAATTTATTTAATTATTACTTAAAAGTACCAAAAAAATAATTAATAATAATTTCAAAAATAATTTTTCTTAATTTCTATTCTATGAAAATAAAGCGTGAAGATGAGTTTGGTAATTGTGGGAGTTCTTCCCCGCTCAAATATTTCCAACCATTCATTATCCTCTGCCCACCGAGATTGATCTCATGATATTCTCTTCTTTAGAATCCCCCATCCATACGCTAAATTCCATGGGTATATGTTTGTCTGTGTGGTTTAAAATTATGATTAATGATAATTTATAGGATTTTTTTAATTTGGTATGAGAAGTCTTAATTTTGCTTGTCTAAGTCAATATATAAAAGGTGGGTGGTAGATATTAATTAATATAAAAAAATTTAAGAATTAATATATTAATGAATAAGAGACAGATATACTTCTTCCATCTCACACGTTTCTTATTTGTTCATTCCATACTAAAGCCAATTCCACTACATTAGTGTTGAGAGATATTTTCGAGAGAGACTGGCAAGCTTTGAGATGGTTCGCCTCAGGAACAAGATTTGAACTGGTGACACGAGGATTTTCAGTACTCTGCTACCAACTGAGCTATCTCGACCATCCCCAAATAACACTCTTCATACATTAAAAAAAGAAAAACATCAGTTTATTTAAAAATCTATAAAATAATTTTAATTTCAATTTTTCACTCCTTTTTTACACTCATCATTACTTTATAATAGTATTTTACTACCTAAAAATACTACAATACCCTTTAAAACCAACAAAATTAATCTAAAAGTGCAACTTTTTTCAATAACGTAGTACAGTAAATGAGAAGGTGATTAGGAACGGAGAGAGTGTTAAATAGATGAATGAAGATTAATAAAATTTATAGGTGTGCATTGATTGGTTGTTAATAGTCGGGATGACCAATTAAAGAATTTATCGAACCCAAGGAAAGAGCGTGCTAGAGTTTAAGCGATCTCAAGTTTATCATGATTTTATAAGGACGACGGAATGGAAGGATAAGATGCAAATAAATGCAATTAAACAATGCAAGAAACAAGAATAACATAAATGCAAAAATGAATGGGTTGCAAATGATACAAGGATGAGATTAGCAATAATCATGGCATAGATAATGAAGTATTCATGCAATTAATTCTAATCTCTCATGGACATGGCATAAAACGATCACTAATTCCACCTGAGTGTAGGCTCTCAATAAGTCTTCCAAAAGCACATATGATCGAGACCAAAGTGAACACCTCCCACTAGGTATTAATTACTATACGAGTTCCCTAATGAGGTACTAAATCATAGGCAATATTTCCTTTTAAGGTACTATAAATTCACTAATGGTTTGGGTTCCCTCATCTAATCAACTAATTTCTCAATTACGTCAATTAAATGTTTTATCAAAGGGTTCTAAATCTAGAAGGATATCTTTATCTCATTTTAAATTAATGCACATGAATTGTATGATGAAATGGTTCAATAAACTATCATAAACACATAATTGATTTCTCAACCTAATCACGTGCCTAAGATAATTAATCACACAAATCAACCATATAAATCAAGCAATAAACATCAAGAAATAATACAAATGCCCAAATAAGATCAAAATTCAATTGCATAAAAACTAAATTATCCAATACCAATCATGAAGCTAATCTCACAAAGATTAGCCACCATAGTCTCAAGCAAAACAAGATAAAATATCTTACAAAATTTCATGATTAAACTCTAAAAAAATTACAAAATAAAATAAATGCTTTCCTTAAATTTCTTCAATGAAAGCCTCTATCTTCTCTTGCAATTTTCAACCTCCATTACTTTCTTGATCATTTGGAGTAGGTGAAGAAAGAATTTAGTCAATTAAATGTGTGGAGATAATGGAATTTTATGGAGGGTGAATTGGGGGGAAAAGGTAAAAAGAAGAGAATTGAATGGTGGGTTATGCTGTTGGTCAACTCCCCCCTCCATCACACGGCTGACCTGCTTCTTTTTATAACACAATTCTAATTTGATTTTTCAAGTGGGCCATGGTTGCCATGTGGACAATTAAATAATTATTGTAATTGAATGTTGGCCACCAACTCTAAATGAACAATAGCAACCGCAGTTGGAGTGAGTGCACCTCTTCTTTAATCATTTGAATTGGGCTTGACAGTCCTTGGGCCTTGAAATTAATTCAAATGGACCTAATCTTCTTTATTGGGCTGGGAAATGGACAATGGGCGCCCAAATACAAAGCTGAAATTTTCTGCTTGCGCGCCTATGTCGTTTTAGCCCGTTTTTGCTCGTTTTAATTTTAGATTGAGCTCCGCTTTTCCCAAGTTTTCGTTATTGAATGAAGAAGCTCATTTAAACTCAAAATCCAGCAGATTTCACCAAAAGATTCCACTCCACAAAAATTAAGGAATTAATGAAACTAAACACTAAAAACAACCTTAATTATATAAATCCTAATTAAAAAAGACCATATTTTCTAGCAATTTCAACACTCATCATATATATATATATATATATATATATATATATATATATATATATATATATATATGATTTTAAAATTTAAAGATACGATTTTAAAAACCTAAATCTGATTTTTTTTTAACATAAAACAAACGAAGCTCGAAGAAATTCACAATATTAAGTTTCTTTAACTTCTAGAAAGTCAAAAGTTCATGTTGGTTTACTCCTGAAAATTCAGTATTCATGACACGTCCAATACTATGAGGTGCAGGGTTTCTAAAGTTAATTACTCTCTCCGTCCCGAGTATTTTTACCTATTTATACGAGTACGGAGATTAAAACGTGTTATTTTTTTAATATATAATGTAAGAAAAGGTAGGGATAAATTAATAATTTAAAAAGAAAAAGTAAATAAAGTTGTTGGGAATGATGAATAAAGTGTAAATAAGTAATTAAAGTTGTTGGGATTGTAAAAAGTAGATAATAAAATATTATGTATTTTTACCATTAATATAATGGGTAAAAAAGTGGACAGCCCAAAATGAAAAGTGGATAAAAATACGTGGGACGGAGGGAGTAGGATTTAGAGTATGACTTGGACATTTTTGTATATGGTTTACCTTGTAGATGAGAAAGCAAGTTAAGAATATTGTTATTAAAGATTATTTAAAATATATACTCTCTCCGTCTCATTTCAATGTTTACATATTTCTATTTTGGGCGTCCCATTTCAATGTTTCCTTTTTTGGAATATGGGATTCACCTAAAATAATTATTATATTACTAGGGTCCCCACATCCAATACTAATACACCTACACACTTTACATTAATATTATATCTTTCCATCCACTATATATTAAAATACTATACTTCTTAATGAACATGCAAAAAGCAAACGTAAACATTGAAACGGGACGGAGGGATATATATATATATATATCTTTAATATACGAAATGAGAGTTTAATTCTGATGAGGTGTCGTTGCCAGAATTAATCTCAATTATTTTAATTTTTAATTAAATTAAAAATCTCAATTATTTTAATTATTAGTTAAATTTTAATGTAGATAAATACATATCTTATTTTAAGATTTGAATATGATATTATCAAATCAAAATTAATTAAAAATTAGATAAATATATATAGATAAATACATATATTTACTTAAAGATTTAGAAAATTTATTCCTTCTCCACTTATAAATAAGACTCTTTATTAATTCATTCTACAAACATAATTTATTTATCATGATAAACAAAAGTTTTCTTCAAATTCTAAAGATTCTCTTATAATTATTTATTGTTGTTATTTATTTATTTATTTTGTTTTAATTCTGTTTTTTTAATTGTTAGTACGTAATCATTTGATAACTTTTTGTTTTTATTTATTTATTTTATTTTAGTTATGTTTTTTAATTGTTAGTAAAAAAATTTTAATCTTTTGATTTTTTACGTAATTAATTTTTGTATCATGGTTAATTTTACAATTTTTTTAATTAATTTTGTTATGTATTAACTTTTGATTATTTTTTTATTTAATTTTTTTTTGTTTTTAATTTTTTTTTAATTATTATTGTGTAATTCGCTCAAGCTTATTAAGCAAATTTAGACTTGGGCTCGAAAGGCGGCCTTACTCAACAAGCCCATTTATTTAATTTTTTTTACGTTATTAATTTTTTTTATGATTTTACAATTTATTTAATTAATTTTGTTATGACTTCCTTTCATATTCTTATTTCTTTGAATTTATTTATAATAATTTTTTTTAATAATATACATTAATTTTATTATAAATTTTCTTTAAAAATTTTTAATAATTTTTTCGTATGTTTCTTTTAATTTTATTTGATTTATTTTTATTTTTTTAATATACTTTCACCAAAATTAAAATATAATGATACATAAATAATAAATTTTTTAAAGATCGAATAAGGATGTATTTTTTTTTCTTTTTATAATTTTTGCTGTTCTTTTATATTTTTTAAATTCTCTTTTATTAACTTTTGTTTTTACTAATTTTTTTAATTCTTTTATTTTATTTTTCATTCTTTATTAGTATGTAAATTTTTAATCTTTTATTTTTTAAAATTAATAAAAAAAATTCATTGTTCTTATTATTTTTTTATTAAAATTTTTATAATTTCTCTTTAGATTTCTATTTATTTAATTTTTTGGTTTTAGTTTGATTTTTTTATTAGTAATTTTTAACCTTTTGATTTTTTTACGTTATTAAATTTTTAAATGGTTAATTTACTAAAAATTTTAAGAGTGAGTCTCATGTAAATCGGGTTTACATGAAAACCCTGTTTTTTTAAAAATTACTCTTTGAACAGTAATAATTTTTATATTGAAGAGTAATAATTCATGTCTCTAATCTTCATGTACTAAGAGTAATCGAAAAATTAGAGTTTACAAGAATTTAAAAATTAATTTTTTAATTTAAAAGAGTAACAATTTATGTGTTTAAAGAGTAATTTTTCATGTAATAAAGAGTAACAGGATCTACATATAAACGCATGTGTACCCAGTTTACACAAGTGTTTGTGAAATTTTAAATTTTAATGATGTGTCGTCACCTGAATTAATTTTAATTTTAATAATTTTAATTAATATTTAGTGATAAATACATATATTTTCATATAAATTTTGTTTAAGATTCAAATATTTATATGATTAGATTAGATCAAATAAAAATCAAATCAAATCTTATTTAAAAATATAAAAAAAATTAATAAATTTCCACATATACAATAAGACTCTTTATTAATTCGTTCACATAAATTATTCATCATGACGAACAAAAGTTGTATTCACTTTTTTTTATTTATTATTTTGCTTTTTCTTTTATATTTTTCAAATTCTCTTTGATTATTTTTTTATTTAATCTTTATTTGGTTTTTAATTTATTTTTATTTATTTTTTAATTTTTAATTTTTTGAGTTTATTATGTGAATTTTTTGTGCAAATAATCTACTCTTCACCTATAAATAAACTCTTTATTCATTTATTAGACATACGTAAAGAACAAAAGTTTTCTTCAAGTTCCATTTAAGTTATGAAGAAAGGTGTCCATTTTTTTTTATTATTATTTTCTAAATTTTATATTAATTAATTTCTTGCAGATTCTTTTATATTTTTCAAAATTTATTTTAATTTATTTTTAAAAAAAATTATTTAAATTCTTTTTTTTTCTTTTAACTTTTTTTATTATATATTAATTTTTGATTTGTTTACGTTATTAATTTTTTTCATTGTTAATATTTTAATTTTTTAAATTCATTTTGTTAAAATTATTTTTTTATTTCGTCGAATAAATTTATGTTGAATTTTTTTCTATTAATTAACTTTATTATAATATTTTTTTTCAATGATAAATTTTACATATTTTAATTTTTTTTTGATCAATTTAATTCTGGAACAACAATCATAACAAAATTTGACAAACCAATTCAATAATTTTTTTTAAAATTTTTTTTGGTAAATTAATTTAACAACGAAATTAAATTTTTTCCAATGGAAGTAAATTCACATTTGAGTGTATATAAATTGAATTTTACTTATAATATAAACTTATATTAGATTATAATGGAATAAATAGTTATATTAAAATTGTTATATTAAAATTGAATTGTATTTTTTAAAATTATTGAATAAATAGTTAAATTAAACTTGAATTGTATTTTTTAAAATTATTGAATAAATAATTATATTAAACTTAAATTACATTTTTTAAAATTATAAATTTACAACACGTGTAATACACGTGATTCATATATATATATATATATATATATATATATATATATATATATATATATATATATATATATATACACGAGTACATATTCCGGCATAATATGCAGATACATTATATTTTATAAAAAAATTAATTAGATAATTTAATATTATGCATATTGTAATTTAATGATAAGGATATACTCAAAATTTTTGAAGATATATTTTTATTAATTGATTTATTTATCATTTTAGAATTTACTTTTTAATTCTAAAAATAAATAGTATATAATTAATTTATAATATAATAATAAAAAAATGGGTGAGGCTTGCGTGCGTCCGGCGCACGGGAACACATTCCGTGCGCCTTTAGAAATTTAGTATTATGGGTAAGGGTACATTGCTTTGGTCTAAAGGGTATACACTTTAATTAATAAAGGTAAACTATTTTGTTCTAAAAGGTATACACTTTTTATTAATATTTTTTTTCTTTAGAAAATAAAGGGTACACATCTTTATACTAAAGTGTATACAATTTAATACAAAATTCTAAAGGAGGACGGAGTGTTGTCCATGCGCCCTGATACACACAATAATTTTCTTTAGAAAACAAAGGGTACACATCTTTATACTAAAGGGTATTCAATTAAACACAAAATTCTAAACGTGCACGGAATGTGGTCCGTGAGCCCGGGTGCACGCAAGTTTTCACCTAAAAATATAGAAATATTATATGTGATATTAAAATAAAAATAAAAATATTTATTCCTAACCAATAAAAAAATATGATTAAAGCTGATGTATAATTTAAAGATATATATGAATAATAATAATAATAATAATAAGTTTGATATATTTTTATTGATTGGTTTAATTATCTATTTTTAACCAAATAAAAAATTATATAATTAAAGTTTGTATTTAATTCATAGATATACATGAACAATATAATAATAAATAAATAAAAGTAGAAAGATTATATATTTAAAATTAAAAAAATACGACAATTAACCACGTCGCGACATCTCATACTTTTAAAAAATTATTTATAGCAGCGAATTCGCAATTAGTATATATAAGATATGCACGTGTCCTTTTTCATTATGAGATATTATACGTGTAAATACGGATATTAATTAAACTAATTAATTTGATTTATCACCTTTTTGAGATAATTTTTAATTTATAAATTGAGTTAATATTTCTCAAAAAGAGTACCTCCACGTGGTTGGTTGCATGGAAGTATCTTTCATGCAACCAACCAGGTGGAGATGCTCTTTTTGAGAAATATTAACTCTTTAAAATGTCAAATGTTCCTATTTTTTTTTAAGGGTTAATTCCACTAAGATACACAAATTTTTCCTCTTTTCTTAATTTAATCATCAACTTTTTTTATTGATACATGACACTAAAAAAAATATTACTTACCAATGGAATATTCCTTGGTAAAAGTCTTAATTCCATTGTTAAATTGGTTTACCAACGAATTAGCAACGGAATCCGTTGATAAAGTGGTGATTGGTAAATTTTTAGCAACGAAAAAAAATTCTGTTGGTAATTTATATAAAGATTCCCTTGGTAATGCGTTGATATTTACCAATAGATTGAATTTCGTTAGTAAAATAGAGAATAAATCTGTTGGTATTCTATTGCTAATAGAAAAATGTCATTTTGATTGCTAATCCATTGGTAATTACCAACAGATTGAATTCCATTTGTAAAATCCATTGCTAAAAAACACTTCCTCCGTCCCAAAATTTTTTGCACACTTTCTTTGTAATTTACAAAGAAAGTGTGCAAAAAATTCCCGGACGGAGGGAGTACTTTTTTTGTCTTCCTTATTTTTTTCTCAATTTAATCACAAACTTTCTTTTTATCAATTAAATACATGACTTTTTTATATTTTTTTATTTTAATCACAAATCATTCCTTTAACTCTTTTACATTTTGCTGTTTGTTTAAAATTTTACTAATGAAAAACCAATAGACATTAAATAATTTAAATATAATCCATAGATTACATTTATATATTAAATAAATTGTAAAAAAATCATAAAAATTCACATAAATTTTCCCAAATTTAATTAATTACTCCCTCCGTCCGCTTTCAAGGATATCATTTTTCTATTTTGGGCGTCCGCCCCTTAGGGTCTCATTTCTTTTATTATCCACGCACACCCACTAATACAACTAAAAAAGGGATCCACACCTACACTAATACAACTACCGACTACATATTAAATGACAATACTCCTTAATCTCAGTGATCAAAAGCAAATGGCATCCTTGAATCCGGACGGAGGGAGTATATTTTTAAATAATTTGAAAATTTCCAAATTTAAAAAGAAATAATTACTTGAATGGATAATTAAATACATAATTCAATAAAATTAAGAATTGATACGAACATAAATTAATAACATAATTAAGAAAAAAACTTGAATAAAAATTGTAAAGATTTAGAATGAAAATTGATTACCTAAATATTAAATAAATAAATAATAAACAACGGTAAAAACACTCCAAATAAAAAAGTTTGCAAGAATTAAATATGAATTGATGTGACGTGTATTTTTAAAAGAGTTCAATATAAAATTCACTTCCTAATTATTAAAAATTATATTTAATATATGTATAAAATATAAGTGTTAATTGATATTAGCAGTTGGTAGACTAAAAACTATTTAATAAACTTTTTTATTTATGAAAGAATTTTGCTTAAATGACAAAAATATAAAAATCATTTATATTTAACTAAAAAAATTTGTGATTTAATTGAGAGAATATAAAAAAAATTCGTGTATTTAATTGATAAAGAGAAAGTTGGTGATGAATTAATTGTGAAAAAAATATAAGATCATGTATTTTTTTGACAATAAAAAAAGTTCATGATTAAATTAAAGAAAAGATGAAAAGTTTGTGTAACCATTTTTTTATAAAAACTTGTCATACACCAGAATACTTTCTCCCTCTGACACCACCATTTATATTTATTGTCCTACATTGTTTAAAAAAAATAACCAATTTTATTGATTTTTGAGGGTATTTAATATTTTTAAGTAGTAATAAATAAAATGTAAAGTAATGTAGGGTCATCTCTCAATTGGAGAATTCTTAATTTGCCAAGAACAACTAGAGAGATTAACTTTAAAAGAAATCTTGACAAAATACCCAAGGATATACTCCCTCCGTCCCGGAGTAAGAGGGTCATATGTTTTTTTGCACATAGATTAAGGAGTATTATTATTTAATGTGTAGTGGGTAGTTGTATTAGTGGGAGTGTGAGTCCTATATTTTAATTGTATTAGAGGGGGTGTGTGGGTCTCATGTGTGTAAAAAAAGGAAATGAGATTCTTTGGGTGGGACGATCAAAATGGAAAAATAACCCTCTTAAACTGGGACGGAGGGAGTAATCGGAAGGTGTTTGAATACCAAAGTATAAGAAAGAATAAGATATAAAGAATAGCACTACAATTCTTCTATAAAATACTTCAAATTTACAATCAATCATTAAATAACCAAATTAAAAAAGAAAGAATGTAAACAAATGATTAGCATTTAGACTGTGGCTTTAGTTGGTGTGTCTATGTTTATGCAGGGGTGGAATGGTCTGTGGGTTCCTGAAGAAGTTGTGTGGATCAACCATAGTCTTGACACGAACAAGGCGATCAAAGTTGTTCTTGAAATATTTCCTGCCCCAAACGCTTGCCTGCGCGTAACTCGTCCTCCCAACGTTGTTGTTGACTCCAATGTCGAGATCTCTGTAGTTGATGTAGGCAGCCCTGGGGTTAACAGAGACGTAGGGAGTCATGTAATCAAAGGCCCTCCTGACCCAGTTCAAGTACCTGCTTGGATTGCTGGCCTCGGCTTCCTGCCAATAGACTGTATGGAAGACTTTGTACAAGTTACCAGCCCTGTGAGGAACTGGAATGGCAGACTCAGATATTTCGGCCATTCTTCCACCGTACGGAACGAAAGACAGCGTCGACAGCCTGGCTTCCGGCTCAAAGTAGAGCTTCATGATCCCATCAAGGCCATCCAAGGGAATGGGTGTCTGCACATAATCCGTTTTCCTCTGCATGTAAGACTTATTGGGCTGAACCCTACTCAACAGGGACTCGGGTCTATCTATGGGGTGTTGGTCGAAGAATAGAGCGGATTGGATCCAACTCATTTCTCTGCAGTCTTCCCTCCGCAACCCCAGTTCAGGAAACCTCTCTTGCATCGTCGCCATTAATCTGTCGATCCCGCCTAGGAAAACTGTGAAGAAAGACGCCGACACTGTGATGTTCCTCCTTATTCCAACTTGGGTGGAATTGGCCACCACTGCATTGATGAAGAGGGTCATATCTTTGTCCATTGCAGGTGCCACGTACTGCCACCGGTGGATGAGCTGAGTTAAATTTTCCTCCAAAGTCCTCTGGACGTTGAAGATAGTGACTCTTTCTGGAACATCAACCAGTCGAAGCTTCCATGCAACGATGACACCAAAGCTGGCACCTCCACCGCCTCTGATTGCCCAGAACAAATCCTCTCCCATTGATTTCCTGTCCAGAATTCTCCCATTAACATCAACTATTCTTGCGTCCATCACTTGATCAGCAGCCATTCCATATTTCCTCAAGAGTGAGCCATACCCTCCTCCACTAATGTGCCCACCAACACCAACAGTCGCACAAAAGCCGCCAGGAAACCCCAAGGTGGAGCTCTTCTGAGCGATGTTGTAATATACAGAACCGAGGTTTGCACCGGCTTCAACCCACGCAGTCTTGGCCTCAGCGTCCACCGTAACGCCGCTGAGCCTGATTAGATCAATGATCACGAATGACACTGGTGAAACAGAAGATAAGGCCTCGAAGTCATGGCCCCCGCTTCTTGTTCTGACTTCCAGGCCGTTGCGTCTAGCGCAGAGGACGATTGCGGGAATTTGGGACTCGTGTTCCGGGGTTATAATGAAGCTGGGTTTAGGGGTGGAGTCGGAGACGTATCTGAGATTCCAGATGGTGAATTGCAGGACGGAAGAGTAAGATGAGTTGGAGGGGGTGTAAACAAGGTTAGAAATGGAGTTGTTTTGGGATCTTCCGGAAAGGCATTCCAGAAAATTATTGTGATCAGCAGAATCTGCTGGAGATGATATGAGAAGAAGTATGAAGGTGAGTGCAGATATGAATATTGGAGGAGTTCTCATGTTGTAATGTAACATTATCTTTATCTTAGAGAAGAATGATGAAAATGAGCTTGTGTTAATTTGTGGAATGATGGATGCAAAGTGGAGTGGCTAGCTATTCTATTTATAATGATTCATTCTGAGGGGATAATTTAAGCGTGTTGATCCACACGCGTTTCCATTGAAAATTTAAATTTATTATTTCCAAAAATTCATTAAAGAGTTGAAGGATATGAACATTTGCAAGTTGGTTGTCAGGGTTTTGCATGTTTAGCGTTAAATTCAAACTACGGTGGAAGTCAAAGGGAAGCGTATTTTTATTATTATTTTGGTCCAATGACCAAGTCACCAGTCATCACCGCATGCATATATGCTTTAAATAAGAAATACTATATATTTTTGAATACTTCATAAAAAGATTTTTTTTTTTAAGAAACAGCATTTTCATTATACTCTCTCCGTCACTTGGTAAGAGTCTCATTTGCTTTTGGACACGTGGATTAAGGAGTAATATTATTTAATGTGTAGTGGGTAGTTGTATTAGTGGGTGTGTGGGCCCCATGTTTTAATTGTATTA
This sequence comes from Pogostemon cablin, assembly GCA_023678885.1. Lineage (NCBI taxonomy): Eukaryota > Viridiplantae > Streptophyta > Magnoliopsida > Lamiales > Lamiaceae > Pogostemon > Pogostemon cablin. The sequence continues at coordinate 12,178,490 of CM042962.1, read as the reverse complement.
GTGGGTGTGGGTGGGTTCATGTGTCTAAAAAAGGAAATGAGATTCTTTGGGTGTGACAACCAAAATGGTAAAATGAGACTCTTACCTAGGGACGGAGGGAGTATGTAAAATTTTAATAATTTAAATATTGTTAGTAATAAATTTCAAATTTTTAATTACAAATTATTGTTTTTGGATACCAATGACGGCACATCAATGTATTAGCAACAATCATGGCATAGAAAAATAGAATAATTATGCAACTAATTCTAATATCTCATAGGCATGGTGCCAATGTATTAGCAACAATCACGATAGAAAAATAAAGTAATCATGCAACTTATAATTTTAATATGTCATAAACATGGCGATCACTAACATATCCTAAGCTCTCTCGAGTAACTTAAAATCCAAACACAATTTTTTTTGTCTGAGATTTAGGTGAATTGTAGTATATATTTTATCCCGATTTGATTCTCATTTTCTCCTTTGCTCATTTTAGCTCAAAAACATCTCATTTCTTACAATAAAATAGTATGATTCGCGTATTTTTCTCTAAAAGTATAAAAATATGATACGAAATAAAATACCAAAAATAAAATAAAAGCATGCAAAAATCACACCAACATGACTCTGAAAAATCAATAAAATTTTCACGTCAAACATTTTACTAACCATTCATACACTTGAGTCGTTTTGAGACTAAGAATTCTTGAATTTTTATTTTACAGAAGTTGCAAAATATTTGTGGGGTATTTATATTTGAATGATCTTATTTAGTCTATCTAAGAAGCGTCATTATTTTTCTATCATTTTCACATGGTCGGCATTTTCTCAATGTCCTTATTTTGGTTTTGTTTTGTTAAAGGACAATAAAAGTTTTAATTGTGGATAACTATGACTATACATGCGGGTGCACAAAGTATTAACTTTTTAAAAAAATAAAATGAACAGAGAAACCGCTAATCAAAAATATTTTTTACCCATAATTAAAATGCCCTTTCATTTTAGTCTCCCGAAATAGTTATAATTTGTACTAATTTAGTGTTGTGTATTTTCTTTTGTGCAAAGAGAAAGTTCGATAAAGTCCACGAGTAATCAAGTGAAATTATTGAATTATTGGAAATTAAGCAATTAAAAACGTGATTGCTTTTAGTCCACAAATTAATGAACTTCACCATCAAGAGTTATGCATATCTAGCTAGATTCGTAACCATGAGTATGATTAGCCTTACTCTTTTCTTAAGTGCATTCTATCCATATTCCATTCATCTTGTTACTCATTTGATTTTAGATAAATTTAGTTGTTAATTGAATTCTTAGTTAATTGATTAGAATAATAAGTAGTCTAAATACCAAACCTCCAATATTGTCACTCATACAAAGTATAAATCAATGACAAATCCGGATAGAACCATGAGTTTACTTTCCCTTGGGACGACATACTTATAAATTTTGTTGCTTGGTCACACGTGTACAACAACGATAGAGTCTCTTACTCTAAAACATTTTACTAGAAAATGTGACTAAGAACATGGCGCCGCTGCTGGGGAAATGTTAAACTTTTGGTTGCAACAAGTTTGAATTTGATTAGTTTTGATAAGAGTATTTCTTTTATTTGTTTACTTGTTTACTTGTCTTGGTTATTTGGAGAACTAATTTTGAAATTCTTGTAGGTACATGCGAACTCGTTCAAGGTCTCAATCTATTGAACCTTTGAATTTGGAATTAGAAGCTACCTTAAGAAGACAAAGAAGAGGAGTGTTAGAGCCTACGGAGGAAGTTATGGAGAACGTAAGGGATAATGCAAACATGGTTGATGAAAAAGGTAATATGAAGAATTTTCAAGGGGGTGATAATGTTCGAGAAGGAAATAATAATTCGGAATTTGTGCCACAAGCTAATGCTCAACAAGTTCACTAGCATAATCAACAATTGCAAGCAATCATTCAACACTTGATGGCACTTTGAAACGGTCTCAAGCCTCACTAAAAGTCTCAAGAGGCATTTGCTTAAATTGGAAGATTTGACCTTTCAAGTGCAACATCTTTGATGGAGGGAAATATTTACTTAGGAATCTTTGAGCCAATTCCCTCCATGTAGTATATGATCCCGGAGGTATAGTATGATAACAAGCCTTAGCTTTATCCCCCAATGAAAAGGAAAAAAACCGATTTGCTTGCACCATATTAATCAATCTCGTCTTTATCTCAAAGTTGTTTACATTCAACGGTGGTCCCATAACATAATTCATATATTGCGGTTGGAAGTGATCATAGATATTCATCCCAGCTCCATTGTTTCCATTACCACGGGGCTGATTTTGCACCACCGGAGGATTATTCCTTGCTTCTTGTTGTGCCATCAAGTGTTGAATGATTGCTTGCAATTGTTGATTATGCTAGTGAACTTGTTGAGCATTAGCTTGTGGCACAAATTCCGAATTATTATTTCCTTCTCGAACATTATCACCCCCTTGAAAATTCTTCATATTACCTTTTTCATCAACCATGTTTGCATTATCCCTTACGTTCTCCATAACTTCCTCCGTAGGCTCTAACACTCCTCTTCTTTGTCTTCTTAAGGTAGCTTCTAATTCCAAATTCAAAGGTTCAATAGATTGAGACCTTGAACGAGTTCGCATGTACCTACAAGAATTTCAAAATTAGTTCTCCAAATAACCAAGACAAGTAAACAAGTAAACAAATAAAAGAAATACTCTTATCAAAACTAATCAAATTCAAACTTGTTGCAACCAAAAGTTTAACATTTCCCCAGCAGCGGCGCCATGTTCTTAGTCACATTTTCTAGTAAAATGTTTTAGAGTAAGAGACTCTATCGTTGTTGTACACGTGTGACCAAGCAACAAAATTTATAAGTATGTCGTCCCAAGGGAAAGTAAACTCATGGTTCTATCCGGATTTGTCATTGATTTATACTTTGTATGAGTGACAATATTGGAGGTTTGGTATTTAGACTACTTATTATTCTAATCAATTAACTAAGAATTCAATTAACAACTAAATTTATCTAAAATCAAATGAGTAACAAGATGAATGGAATATGGATAGAATGCACTTAAGAAAAGAGTAAGGCTAATCATACTCATGGTTACGAATCTAGCTAGATATGCATAACTCTTGATGGTGAAGTTCATTAATTTGTGGACTAAAAGCAATCACGTTTTTAATTGCTTAATTTCCAATAATTCAATAATTTCACTTGATTACTCGTGGACTTTATCGAACTTTCTCTTTGCACAAAAGAAAATACACAACACTAAATTAGTACAAATTATAACTATTTCGGGAGACTAAAATGAAAGGGCATTTTAATTATGGGTAAAAAATATTTTTGATTAGCGGTTTCTCTGTTCATTTTATTTTTTTAAAAAGTTAATACTTTGTGCACCCGCATGTATAGTCATAGTTATCCACAATTAAAACTTTTATTGTCCTTTAACAAAACAAAACCAAAATAAGGACATTGAGAAAATGCCGACCATGTGAAAATGATAGAAAAATAATGACGCTTCTTAGATAGACTAAATAAGATCATTCAAATATAAATACCCCACAAATATTTTGCAACTTCTGTAAAATAAAAATTCAAGAATTCTTAGTCTCAAAACGACTCAAGTGTATGAATGGTTAGTAAAATGTTTGACGTGAAAATTTTATTGATTTTTCAGAGTCATGTTGGTGTGATTTTTGCATGCTTTTATTTTATTTTTGGTATTTTATTTCGTATCATATTTTTATACTTTTAGAGAAAAATACGCGAATCATACTATTTTATTGTAAGAAATGAGATGTTTTTGAGCTAAAATGAGCAAAGGAGAAAATGAGAATCAAATCGGGATAAAATATATACTACAATTCACCTAAATCTCAGACAAAAAAAATTGTGTTTGGATTTTAAGTTACTCGAGAGAGCTTAGGATATGTTAGTGATCGCCATGTTTATGACATATTAAAATTATAAGTTGCATGATTACTTTATTTTTCTATCGTGATTGTTGCTAATACATTGGCACCATGCCTATGAGATATTAGAATTAGTTGCATAATTATTCTATTTTTCTATGCCATGATTGTTGCTAATACATTGATGTGCCGTCATTGGTATCCAAAAACAATAATTTGTAATTAAAAATTTGAAATTTATTACTAACAATATTTAAATTATTAAAATTTTACATACTCCCTCCGTCCCTAGGTAAGAGTCTCATTTTACCATTTTGGTTGTCACACCCAAAGAATCTCATTTCCTTTTTTAGACACATGAACCCACCCACACCCACTAATACAATTAAAACATGGGGCCCACACACCCACTAATACAACTACCCACTACACATTAAATAATATTACTCCTTAATCCACGTGTCCAAAAGCAAATGAGACTCTTACCAAGTGACGGAGAGAGTATAATGAAAATGCTGTTTCTTAAAAAAAAAAATCTTTTTATGAAGTATTCAAAAATATATAGTATTTCTTATTTAAAGCATATATGCATGCGGTGATGACTGGTGACTTGGTCATTGGACCAAAATAATAATAAAAATACGCTTCCCTTTGACTTCCACCGTAGTTTGAATTTAACGCTAAACATGCAAAACCCTGACAACCAACTTGCAAATGTTCATATCCTTCAACTCTTTAATGAATTTTTGGAAATAATAAATTTAAATTTTCAATGGAAACGCGTGTGGATCAACACGCTTAAATTATCCCCTCAGAATGAATCATTATAAATAGAATAGCTAGCCACTCCACTTTGCATCCATCATTCCACAAATTAACACAAGCTCATTTTCATCATTCTTCTCTAAGATAAAGATAATGTTACATTACAACATGAGAACTCCTCCAATATTCATATCTGCACTCACCTTCATACTTCTTCTCATATCATCTCCAGCAGATTCTGCTGATCACAATAATTTTCTGGAATGCCTTTCCGGAAGATCCCAAAACAACTCCATTTCTAACCTTGTTTACACCCCCTCCAACTCATCTTACTCTTCCGTCCTGCAATTCACCATCTGGAATCTCAGATACGTCTCCGACTCCACCCCTAAACCCAGCTTCATTATAACCCCGGAACACGAGTCCCAAATTCCCGCAATCGTCCTCTGCGCTAGACGCAACGGCCTGGAAGTCAGAACAAGAAGCGGGGGCCATGACTTCGAGGCCTTATCTTCTGTTTCACCAGTGTCATTCGTGATCATTGATCTAATCAGGCTCAGCGGCGTTACGGTGGACGCTGAGGCCAAGACTGCGTGGGTTGAAGCCGGTGCAAACCTCGGTTCTGTATATTACAACATCGCTCAGAAGAGCTCCACCTTGGGGTTTCCTGGCGGCTTTTGTGCGACTGTTGGTGTTGGTGGGCACATTAGTGGAGGAGGGTATGGCTCACTCTTGAGGAAATATGGAATGGCTGCTGATCAAGTGATGGACGCAAGAATAGTTGATGTTAATGGGAGAATTCTGGACAGGAAATCAATGGGAGAGGATTTGTTCTGGGCAATCAGAGGCGGTGGAGGTGCCAGCTTTGGTGTCATCGTTGCATGGAAGCTTCGACTGGTTGATGTTCCAGAAAGAGTCACTATCTTCAACGTCCAGAGGACTTTGGAGGAAAATTTAACTCAGCTCATCCACCGGTGGCAGTACGTGGCACCTGCAATGGACAAAGATATGACCCTCTTCATCAATGCAGTGGTGGCCAATTCCACCCAAGTTGGAATAAGGAGGAACATCACAGTGTCGGCGTCTTTCTTCACAGTTTTCCTAGGCGGGATCGACAGATTAATGGCGACGATGCAAGAGAGGTTTCCTGAACTGGGGTTGCGGAGGGAAGACTGCAGAGAAATGAGTTGGATCCAATCCGCTCTATTCTTCGACCAACACCCCATAGATAGACCCGAGTCCCTGTTGAGTAGGGTTCAGCCCAATAAGTCTTACATGCAGAGGAAAACGGATTATGTGCAGACACCCATTCCCTTGGATGGCCTTGATGGGATCATGAAGCTCTACTTTGAGCCGGAAGCCAGGCTGTCGACGCTGTCTTTCGTTCCGTACGGTGGAAGAATGGCCGAAATATCTGAGTCTGCCATTCCAGTTCCTCACAGGGCTGGTAACTTGTACAAAGTCTTCCATACAGTCTATTGGCAGGAAGCCGAGGCCAGCAATCCAAGCAGGTACTTGAACTGGGTCAGGAGGGCCTTTGATTACATGACTCCCTACGTCTCTGTTAACCCCAGGGCTGCCTACATCAACTACAGAGATCTCGACATTGGAGTCAACAACAACGTTGGGAGGACGAGTTACGCGCAGGCAAGCGTTTGGGGCAGGAAATATTTCAAGAACAACTTTGATCGCCTTGTTCGTGTCAAGACTATGGTTGATCCACACAACTTCTTCAGGAACCCACAGACCATTCCACCCCTGCATAAACATAGACACACCAACTAAAGCCACAGTCTAAATGCTAATCATTTGTTTACATTCTTTCTTTTTTAATTTGGTTATTTAATGATTGATTGTAAATTTGAAGTATTTTATAGAAGAATTGTAGTGCTATTCTTTATATCTTATTCTTTCTTATACTTTGGTATTCAAACACCTTCCGATTACTCCCTCCGTCCCAGTTTAAGAGGGTTATTTTTCCATTTTGATCGTCCCACCCAAAGAATCTCATTTCCTTTTTTTACACACATGAGACCCACACACCCCCTCTAATACAATTAAAATATAGGACTCACACTCCCACTAATACAACTACCCACTACACATTAAATAATAATACTCCTTAATCTATGTGCAAAAAAACATATGACCCTCTTACTCCGGGACGGAGGGAGTATATCCTTGGGTATTTTGTCAAGATTTCTTTTAAAGTTAATCTCTCTAGTTGTTCTTGGCAAATTAAGAATTCTCCAATTGAGAGATGACCCTACATTACTTTACATTTTATTTATTACTACTTAAAAATATTAAATACCCTCAAAAATCAATAAAATTGGTTATTTTTTTTAAACAATGTAGGACAATAAATATAAATGGTGGTGTCAGAGGGAGAAAGTATTCTGGTGTATGACAAGTTTTTATAAAAAAATGGTTACACAAACTTTTCATCTTTTCTTTAATTTAATCATGAACTTTTTTTATTGTCAAAAAAATACATGATCTTATATTTTTTTCACAATTAATTCATCACCAACTTTCTCTTTATCAATTAAATACACGAATTTTTTTTATATTCTCTCAATTAAATCACAAATTTTTTTAGTTAAATATAAATGATTTTTATATTTTTGTCATTTAAGCAAAATTCTTTCATAAATAAAAAAGTTTATTAAATAGTTTTTAGTCTACCAACTGCTAATATCAATTAACACTTATATTTTATACATATATTAAATATAATTTTTAATAATTAGGAAGTGAATTTTATATTGAACTCTTTTAAAAATACACGTCACATCAATTCATATTTAATTCTTGCAAACTTTTTTATTTGGAGTGTTTTTACCGTTGTTTATTATTTATTTATTTAATATTTAGGTAATCAATTTTCATTCTAAATCTTTACAATTTTTATTCAAGTTTTTTTCTTAATTATGTTATTAATTTATGTTCGTATCAATTCTTAATTTTATTGAATTATGTATTTAATTATCCATTCAAGTAATTATTTCTTTTTAAATTTGGAAATTTTCAAATTATTTAAAAATATACTCCCTCCGTCCGGATTCAAGGATGCCATTTGCTTTTGATCACTGAGATTAAGGAGTATTGTCATTTAATATGTAGTCGGTAGTTGTATTAGTGTAGGTGTGGATCCCTTTTTTAGTTGTATTAGTGGGTGTGCGTGGATAATAAAAGAAATGAGACCCTAAGGGGCGGACGCCCAAAATAGAAAAATGATATCCTTGAAAGCGGACGGAGGGAGTAATTAATTAAATTTGGGAAAATTTATGTGAATTTTTATGATTTTTTTACAATTTATTTAATATATAAATGTAATCTATGGATTATATTTAAATTATTTAATGTCTATTGGTTTTTCATTAGTAAAATTTTAAACAAACAGCAAAATGTAAAAGAGTTAAAGGAATGATTTGTGATTAAAATAAAAAAATATAAAAAAGTCATGTATTTAATTGATAAAAAGAAAGTTTGTGATTAAATTGAGAAAAAAATAAGGAAGACAAAAAAAGTACTCCCTCCGTCCGGGAATTTTTTGCACACTTTCTTTGTAAATTACAAAGAAAGTGTGCAAAAAATTTTGGGACGGAGGAAGTGTTTTTTAGCAATGGATTTTACAAATGGAATTCAATCTGTTGGTAATTACCAATGGATTAGCAATCAAAATGACATTTTTCTATTAGCAATAGAATACCAACAGATTTATTCTCTATTTTACTAACGAAATTCAATCTATTGGTAAATATCAACGCATTACCAAGGGAATCTTTATATAAATTACCAACAGAATTTTTTTTCGTTGCTAAAAATTTACCAATCACCACTTTATCAACGGATTCCGTTGCTAATTCGTTGGTAAACCAATTTAACAATGGAATTAAGACTTTTACCAAGGAATATTCCATTGGTAAGTAATATTTTTTTTAGTGTCATGTATCAATAAAAAAAGTTGATGATTAAATTAAGAAAAGAGGAAAAATTTGTGTATCTTAGTGGAATTAACCCTTAAAAAAAAATAGGAACATTTGACATTTTAAAGAGTTAATATTTCTCAAAAAGAGCATCTCCACCTGGTTGGTTGCATGAAAGATACTTCCATGCAACCAACCACGTGGAGGTACTCTTTTTGAGAAATATTAACTCAATTTATAAATTAAAAATTATCTCAAAAAGGTGATAAATCAAATTAATTAGTTTAATTAATATCCGTATTTACACGTATAATATCTCATAATGAAAAAGGACACGTGCATATCTTATATATACTAATTGCGAATTCGCTGCTATAAATAATTTTTTAAAAGTATGAGATGTCGCGACGTGGTTAATTGTCGTATTTTTTTAATTTTAAATATATAATCTTTCTACTTTTATTTATTTATTATTATATTGTTCATGTATATCTATGAATTAAATACAAACTTTAATTATATAATTTTTTATTTGGTTAAAAATAGATAATTAAACCAATCAATAAAAATATATCAAACTTATTATTATTATTATTATTATTCATATATATCTTTAAATTATACATCAGCTTTAATCATATTTTTTTATTGGTTAGGAATAAATATTTTTATTTTTATTTTAATATCACATATAATATTTCTATATTTTTAGGTGAAAACTTGCGTGCACCCGGGCTCACGGACCACATTCCGTGCACGTTTAGAATTTTGTGTTTAATTGAATACCCTTTAGTATAAAGATGTGTACCCTTTGTTTTCTAAAGAAAATTATTGTGTGTATCAGGGCGCATGGACAACACTCCGTCCTCCTTTAGAATTTTGTATTAAATTGTATACACTTTAGTATAAAGATGTGTACCCTTTATTTTCTAAAGAAAAAAAATATTAATAAAAAGTGTATACCTTTTAGAACAAAATAGTTTACCTTTATTAATTAAAGTGTATACCCTTTAGACCAAAGCAATGTACCCTTACCCATAATACTAAATTTCTAAAGGCGCACGGAATGTGTTCCCGTGCGCCCGGACGCACGCAAGCCTCACCCATTTTTTTATTATTATATTATAAATTAATTATATACTATTTATTTTTAGAATTAAAAAGTAAATTCTAAAATGATAAATAAATCAATTAATAAAAATATATCTTCAAAAATTTTGAGTATATCCTTATCATTAAATTACAATATGCATAATATTAAATTATCTAATTAATTTTTTTATAAAATATAATGTATCTGCATATTATGCCGGAATATGTACTCGTGTGTATATATATATATATATATATATATATATATATATATATATATATATATATATATATATATATATATATATATATATATATATATATATATATATATATATATATATATATATATATATATATATATATATATGAATCACGTGTATTACACGTGTTGTAAATTTATAATTTTAAAAAATGTAATTTAAGTTTAATATAATTATTTATTCAATAATTTTAAAAAATACAATTCAAGTTTAATTTAACTATTTATTCAATAATTTTAAAAAATACATATAACAATTTTAATATAACTATTTATTTCATTATAATCTAATATAAGTTTATATTATAAGTAAAATTCAATTTATATACACTCAAATGTGAATTTACTTCCGTTGGAAAAAGTTTAATTTTGTTGTTAAATTAATTTACCAAAATTTTTTTTTTAAATTATTGAATTGGTTTGTCAAATTTTGTTATGATTGTTGTTCCAGAATTAAATTGATCAAAAAAAATTAAAATATGTAAAATTTATCATTGAAAAAAAAATTATAATAAAGTTAATTAATAAAAAAAATTCAACATAAATTAATTCGATGAAATAAAAAAATAATTTTAACAAAATGAATTTAAAAAATTAAAATATTAACAATGAAAAAAATTAATAACGTAAACAAATCAAAAATTAATATATAATAAAAAAATTTAAAAGAAAAAAAGAATTTAAATAATTTTTTTAAAAATAAATTAAAATAAAATTTGAAAAATATAAAAGAATCTGCAATAAATTGATTAATATAAAATTTAGAAAATAATAATAAAAAAAAGAAAAAATGGACACCTTTCTTCAGAACTTGAATGGAACTTGAAGAAAACTTTTGTTCTTTACGTATGTCTAATGAATGAATAAAGAGTTTATTTATAGGTGGAGAGTAAATTATTTGCACAAAAATTCACATAATAAACTCAAAAAATTAAAAATTAAAAATAAATAAAAATAAATTAAAAACCAAATAAAGATTAAATAAAAAAATAATCAAAGAGAATTTAAAAAATATAAAAGAAACAGCAAAATAATAAATAAAAAAAAGTGAATACAACTTTTGTTCGTCATGATGAATAATTTATGTGAACGAATTAATAAAGAGTCTTATTGTATATGTGGAAATTTATTAATTTTTTTTATATTTCTAAATAAGATTTGATTTGATTTTTATTTGATCTAATCTAATTATATAAATATTTGAATTTTAAAGAAAATTTATATGAAAATATATGTATTTATCACTAAATATTAATTAAAATTATTAAAATTAAAATTAATTCAGGTGACGACACATCATTAAAATTTAAAATTTCACAAACACTTGTGTAAACTGCGTTTATATGCGTTTATATGTAGATCATGTTACTCTTTATTACATGAAAAATTACTCTTTAAACACATAAATTGTTACTCTTTTGTAAATCCTAATTTTTCAATTACTCTTAGTACATGAAGATTAGAGACATGAATTATTACTCTTCAATATAAAAATTATTACTGTTCAAAGAGTAATTTTTAAAAAATAGGGTTTTCATGTAAACCCGGTTTACATGAAACCCACTCTTAAAATTTTTAGTAAATTTAACCATTTAAAAATTTAATAACGTAAAAAAATCAAAAGGTTAAAAATTACTAATAAAAAAATCAAACTAACACCAAAAAATTAAATAAATAGAAATCTAAAGAGAAATTATAAAAATTTTAATAAAAAAAAAATAAGAGTAACAATGAATTTTTTTTATTAATTTTAAAAAATAAAAGATTAAAAAATTACATACTAATAAAAAATGAAAAATAAAATAACAGAATTAAAAAAAAATTAGTAAAAACAAAAGTTAATAAAAGAGAATTTAAAAAATATAAAAGAACAGCAAAAATTATAAAAATAAAAAATACATCCTTATTCGATCTTTAAAAAAATGATTATTTATGTATCATTATATTTTAATTTTGGTGAAAGTATATTAAAAAAATAATAATAAAACAAATAAAATTAAAAGAAACATACGAAAAAAATATTAAAAATTTTTAAAGAAAATTTATAATAAAATTAATGTATATTATTAAAAAAATTATTATAAATAAATTCAAAGAAATAAGAATATGAAAGGAAGTCATAACAAAATTAATTAAATAAATTGTAAAATCAGAAAAAAAAATTAATAACGTAAAAAAGAATTAAATAAATGGGCTTGTTGAGTAAGGTCGGCTTTCGAGCCCAAGTCTAAATTTGCTTAATAAGCTTCAGCGAATTACACACTAATAATTAAAAAAAAAAATCAAAAGTGAATACATAACAAAATTAATTAAAAAAATTGTAAAATTAACCATGATACAAAAATTAATTACGTAAAAAATCAAAAGATTAAAAATTTTTTACTAACAATTAAAAAACATAACTAAAACAAAATAAATAAATAAAAACAAAAAGTTATCAAATGATTACGTACTAACAATTAAAAAACAGAATTAAAACAAAATAAATAAATAAATAAAAACAATAAATAATTATAAGAGAATCTTTAAAATTTGAAGAAAGCTTTTGTTTATCATGATAAATAAATTATGTGTGTAAAATGAATTAATAAAGAGTCTTATTTATAGGTGGAGAAGGAATAAATTTTCTAAATCTTTAAGTAAATATATGTATTTATCTATATGTGTTTATCTAATTTTTAATTAATTTTGATTTGATAATATCATATTCAAATCTTAAAATAATATATGTATTTATCTACATTAAAATTTAATTAATAATTAAAATAATTGAGATTTTTAATTTAATTAAAAATTAAAATAATTGAGATTAATTCTGATAGCGACACCTCATCAGAATTAAACTCTCCTTTAGTATATTAAAGATATATATATATATCTCCTTCTCGTTTCAATGTTTACGTTTGCTTTTTGCATGTTGATTAAGAAGTATAGTATTTTAATAGGTAGTGGGTGGAAAGATATAATATTTAATGTAAAGTGTGTAGGTGTATTAGTATTGGATGTGTGGACCATAGTGATATAATAATTATTTTAGGTGGATCCCATATTCCAAAAAAGGAAACATTGAAATGAGACGCCCAAAATAGAAATATGTAAACATTGAAATGAGACGGATGGAGTATATATTTTAAATAATCTTTAAAAACAATATTCTTAACTTGCTTTCTCATCTACAAGGTAAACCATATACAAAAATGTCCAAGTCATACTCCTAAATCCTACTCCCTCCGACCCACGTATTTTACCCACTTTTCATTTTGGGCTGTCCCACGTTTTTTACTCATTCTATTAATGGTAAAAATACATAATATTTTATTATCAACTTTTTACAATCCCAACAACTTTAATTACTTATTTACACTTTATTCATCATTCCCAACAACTTTATTAACTTTTTCTTTTTAAATTACTAATTTATCCCTACTTTTTCTTACATTATATATTAAAAAAATAACACGTTTTAATCTCCGTACTCGTACAAATAGGTAAAAATACTCGGGGCGGAGAGAGTAATTAACTTTAGAAACCCTGCACCTCATAGTATTGGACGTGTCATGAATACTGAATTTTCAGGAGTAAACCAACATGAACTTTTGACTTTCTAGAAGTTAAAGAAACTTAATATTGTGAATTTCTTCGAGCTTCGTTTGTTTTATGTTAAAAAAAAAAATCAGATTTAGGTTTTTAAAATCGTATCTTTAAATTTTAAAATCATATATATATATATATATATATATATATATATATATATATATATATATATATATATATATATATGCATGATGAGTGTTGAAATTGCTAGAAAATATGGTCTTTTTTAATTAGGATTTATATAATTAAGGTTGTTTTTAGTGTTTAGTTTCATTAATTCCTTAATTTTTGTGGAGTGGAATCTTTTGGTGAAATCTGCAAGATTTTGAGTTTAAATGAGCTTCTTCATTCAATAACGAAAACTTGGGAAAAGCGGAGCTCAATCCGAAATTAAAACGAGCAAAAATGGGCTAAAACGACACAGGCGCGCAAGCTGAAAATTTCAGCTTTGTATTTGGGCGCCCATTATCCATTTCCCAGCCCAATAAAGAAGATTAGGTCCATTTGAATTAATTTCAAGGCCCAAGGATTGTCAAGCCCAATTCAAATTATTAAAGAAGAGGTGCACTCACTCCAACTACGTTGCTATTGTTCATTTAGAGTTGGTGGCCAACATTCAATTACAATAATTATTTAATTGTCCACATGGCACCATGGCCCACTTAAAAAATCAAATTAGAATTGTGATATAAAAAGAAGCAGGTCAGCCGTGTGATGGAGGGCGGAGTTGACCAACAGCATAACCCACCATTCAATTCTCTTCTTTTTACCTTTTCCCCCCAATTCACCCTCCATAAAATTCCATTATCTCCCCACATTTAATTGACTAAATTCTTTCATCATCTACTCCAAGTGATCAAGGAAGCAATTGAGGTTGAAAATTGCAAGAGAAGATAGAGGCTTTCATTAAAGAAATTTAAGGAAAGCATTTATTTTATTTTGTAATTTTTTTAGAGTTTAATCATGAAATTTTGTAAGATAATTTATCTTGTTTTGCTTGAGACTATGGTAGGCTAATCTCCTTTGTGAGATTAGCTCCATGATTGGTGTTGGATAATTTAGTTTTTATGCAATTGGATTTTGATCTTAATTGGGTATTTGTGTTATTTCTATTATTGATGTTTATTGCTTGATTTATATGGTTGATTTGTGTGATTAATTATCTTAGGCATGTGATTAGGTTGAGAAATCAATTATGTGTTTATGATAGTTTATTAAATCATTTCATCATACACTTCATGTGCATTAATTTAAAATGAGATAGAGATATCCTTCTAGATTTAGAACCCTTTGATAAAAGACTTAATTGAGAAATTAGTTGATTAGATGAGGGGACCAAACCATTAGTGAATTCATAGTACCTTAAAAGGAAATATTGTCTATGATTTAGTACCTCATTAGGGAACTCGTAGAGTAATTAATACCTAGTGGGAGGTGTTCACTTTGGTCTCGATCATATATGCTTTTGGAAGACTTATTGAGAGCCTATACTCTATCCATCTCGAGAGAGAGTTTAGGTGGAATTAGTGATCGCTTTATGCCATGTCCATGAGAGATTAGAATTAATTGCATGAATACTTCATTATCTATGCCATGATTATTGCTAATCTCATCCCTGTATCATTTGCAACTCATTCATCTTTGCATTTATGTTATTCTTGTTTCTTGCATTAGTTTAATTGCATTTATTTGCATCTTATCCTCTCATTCCGTCGTCCTTATAAATTCACGATAAACTTGAGATCGCTTAAACTCTAGCACGTTCTTCCCTTGGGTTCGATAAATTCTTTAATTGGTCATCCCAACTATTAACGACCAATCAATGCACACCTATAAATTTTATTAATCTTCATTCATCTATTTAACACTCTCTTCGTTCCTAATCACCTTCTCATTTACTGTACTATGTTATTGAAAAAAGTTGCACTTTTAGATTAATTTTGTTGGTTTTAAAATGTATTGTAGTATTTTTAGGTAGTAAAATACTATTATAAAGTAATGATGAGTGTAAAAAAGGAGTGAAAAATTGAAATTAAAATTATTTTATAGATTTTTAAATAAAGTGATGTTTTTCTTTTTTTAATGTATGAAGAGAGTTATTTGGTGATGGTCGAGATAGCTCAGTTGGTAGAGCAGAGTACTAAAAATCCTCGTGTCACCAGTTCAAATCTGGTTCCTGAGGCGAACCATCTCAAAGCTTGCCAGTCTCTTTCGAAAATATCTCTCAACACTAATGTAGTGGAATTGGCTTTGGTATGGAATGAACAAATAAGAAAAGTGTAAGATGGAAGAAGTATATCTGTCTCTTATTCATTAATATATTAATTCTTCAATTTTTTTATATTAATTAATATCTACCACCCACCTTTTATATATTGAGTTAGACAAGCAAAATTAAGACTTCTCATACCAAATTAAAAAAATCCTATAAATTATCATTATTCATAATTTTAAACCACACTTAACCTCAGACAAACATATACCCATGGAATTTAGCGTATGGATGGGGGATTCTAAAGAAGAGAATATCATGAGATCAATCTCGGTGGGCGGCGGAGGATAATGAATGGTTGGAAATATTTGAGCGGGGAAGAAATCCCACAATTACCAAACTCATCTTCACGCTTTATTTTCATAGAATGGAAATTAAGAAAAATTAATTTTGAAATTATTATTAATGATTTTTTTGGTACTTTTAAGTAATAATTAAATAAATTATTAGAATGAGTATAGAGTGAATTTAGTTCATCATGAACCTTCTTTTTGCAAAATTATTCTTTAAAACTTAAAAAAAAAAAATTACTCTTTAGATCTAGAGAGAAGAATTATTTTTTTTAATAAAAAAATTTACTCCAAAATTATATATACTTAATAAGAATATAAAAAATCACAACATCAAAATTTTAAAATATTACTCCTTCCATCCCGTCGAAAAGTCCCAATTTTACTATATTGGGCGTCTTATTCAAAGATTCCCATTTTTCACTTTTAGTATAAAGGGTCCACCATTATCCCTCACATCCCTCTAGTACAACTATACAATACACATAAAATAATAATACTTTTTAATCCACATGCAAAAGATAAATGACCACCTTTGCCTGGGACAGAGGGAGTAATATTTTTCATTCAAAAAATTTATATTTCATTTTTCTAAATATAATTTTTAATGTATTAGAGATATTCAGTTAATCAAAGTGCAAGAATTTGAATAGTAATATTTCTATTCAAAAGAGTTTATAGTTTATCTCTTTAAAGAGTAATTTTTCATATATTAAAGAGTATTCGGTATTTAGGATTCACATAAATGTTTGTTAAATTGTAAAATATGTTATGCGTGTAAGGAGTAGATGAGAAATTTAAAATTAAATTATATTACTTATAAGATTATTAATTTTGAAAATGTGTTATGGAAAATGTGTCCTGAAAACACACAAGACCAACTATTTATTTATTATCCAAAATATAAAATTATTTCTAAAAGTAAGTTAACAAATAACTTTTCTTAATGTTCATAAAAGTGAAGTGAAGATGTGTTATGGAAAGAGACCTTTTCAAAAAGACATTATCATTTTTTTTATTAAAAATATCATTAATTTTTTTATTTATACTATAAATTATTTATAAAATAGTTTATTAAATATCACTTTTAATCTATTAAGTATCATCAATTTAATATCATATTTTATCCGTTTTTAGGTTTTGTCATAAATTAATTAGATAATAAATATCAATGCATGAGTGTTGAGGTTGTTTGAATATATGGCCTTAGGGTATATAAAATAAAAACAAAAAATTGACTAAAATTGGCCTATATTTTCTACAGTTGACTTCTTAAAATCGTCCGTCAATGATCAACGGATTCTTCTCATAAATTAATTAGATAATAAATATCAATGCATGAGTGTTGAGGTTGTTTGAATTTATGGCTTAGGGTATATAAAATAAAAACAAAAAATTGACTAAAATTGGCCTATATTTTCTGCAGTTGACTTCTTAAAATCGTCCGTCAATGATCAACGGATTCGTCTCCTCGGATGACAGAGTCTCTCGTGCACCGTGCACAAAGCGTATGGGCACTCAACTAATAGTTTTAATTTTAGGGTAGAACTTGCGTGAGACTGTTACATCTTGTTTTATACTTTTTAAAATAGTTATTACTTTCGCTATAAAATATTACTCCCTTTGACTAATGCATAGGTAACCGTTTACTTTTTACGTGTAGATTAAGGAGTATTTTTATTATATGTGTAGTGGATAGTTGTATTAGAGGGAAGTGATTGGTGAACTTGTCTCAATTTTGGTATAAATTGATTAGAGTAAAGCGTACTCTATCGTATGTAGCACGTAAGTGACCAAGTACAAAATTTATAATATCGAACCCAAGGGAGAAAGTGTATGTATCCGTATTCGAAAGATGCTTCACTCTAGAAGGACTAATCAATAAAGGAGGGGTTGTTTAATTTCACTATAAACTATCAACTAAGAAAACAATTTAAGATAGAAAATGTACATATGAGATGGATGATGGGTGATGGTGAGCAATCTAAGAAGTTTGCAAGGCTTAAGCACAATCAAGATTAAGACATCACCTAGACATGCAAGTTCCTAATGACAAATATCAATGAAAATGGAATAGAAGCAATTACATATGTTTCCTTAATCCCTATGGAAAAGGCAAATAGGCTCTAAACTTTTTACAAGTTTGCAAGCCCCTAAAATTGATTCTTACTCTCAATTCCCTTAGAAGGTACTATGATCATAAGTTTAGTTCTTCTCACTCAATTAACAACCAATTAAGATCAATTAACTAAGTGTTATCTCATGAATGTCCCAAGCACAAGAAGGGTATGACTTACCTCTTCCTACACTAACATACATCATCATATAATAAAATGATTCAATTAAAACACTAGGCATAATATTGAAATGACCATCCTAACACTATGAATAGAGAATTTAATCACACGATTCATAACATGAATAAAGTAATCATAGATCATGAGATAAATTCCAAAATCAATTCAATTAAACTATTAAAAATCTTACAAATCTAGAATAGTCTCAATCTATCATGTGGCTAGCCTCACATGAGGATTAGCCACTATAATTCATTACAAAATCAATATAATCAATGACTTGCTCCAATTGAGCTAAATAATGAAGAAAATTATAAATTAAAGGTTGAGAAGCCTCCCTTTCAAACTTGGCCAACTCTTCCTTCAACATGCTCAAATTTTCACTCCTTATTTATTTTTCCTTCTTAAATTGGTGAATTGATGGAATGATAGATGGATTTGAGGAAATCAAGTGGAATCGATGAATGAAGAGGAGGATGGATGAAGATGATGGTGAAATGGTGTTTGGTGTGGGTGTGCATCCACTCCCTCTGATTTTCTAGTGCAATTGCTGTAATTGAGAGTATTTATACCCACTTGGAAAACCCTAAAATCGCACTTGAAATTTGGCAGAATTACATAAAAACACGGTCATGTTTTTATGTATTTGCCCGTGTTTTCCTGCATCAGCACTTTTTAACACAAAAACACATATTTTCGCTGAACAGCTAGAAAACACGGTCATATTTTCTTGTTCCACCCGTGTTTTCATGCACTTTATCAGTTCTCTGGACATCAATCACATTTTTATAAAAACACGGGCTCGACGTAAAAACACGGTCGTGTTTTTACGTCATTTTGGAAATTTTCAGATCTTTCTAACTTATCCATTCTTCATGATTTTCCTTACCACTCATCTTCATAATCACCTATTTCAAGACATGAAAATGTATCATCATCATAAATCCTCAATTTCCTAAAATACGATATAAAAAGATACAAAAATACGAAACAAAAGAACTAAAACACACACAAAAATGACACAAAATCTAGGTGAAAATAGCGACGATCAGTGGGCCATGTGATGTACTTTTTTACTAAAAAGGAATTTTTTTTTTTAAACAGCTAATAAATTTGAGTACAAGGGGTACTCATCCTTTACAAGAAAAGGAATTATGCTAAGAACTAGTAGCAAGACAAACTATATGATTGGAAATCCAATCTTTTAAAGAATAGTGTGTTTTAAGCCTACCCTTATGAACTTAGTCGCATTTTTAGTAAAATGTCAAGAGCAAGTGTACTCTATCGTTGTTATATATGCATGACCAAGAGCAAAATTTATAATATTGTCGTCCCAAGGGAAAGCAAACATTGGCTAGTATCCGAATTGTTCATCGATTTATGCTTTGTAAAGATAATATGTTTGAAGGTTTGGTATTAAAACTAATGCTTAAGATTCGGGATAAAACCTTTTTAGTCCCATAACTTTCTTCATGGTCTTTTTTAGTCCCAAAAAAGATAAGTTTGTCAAATTAGTCCCACCGGCGAAGAAATAGGGCAAAAAACGTCCCATTTTTGCCGAAAAAAGCTGACATCACCTGGAAACAGCCACGTCACACTAGAACTTCGCCACTGACCACGATTTCGCCATCGGCCATGACACCGGTTGGAATTGTTTAAATAAAAATATCTTATTGGCATTAAAATAACACTTAATTTGTTGACTCACCTGCCATCAGGGCGCTATGTCATCATCCCAGTTGAAAATCGGTGATTCCGATAATGTCCATATTTTTCGACGAAAATAGGACGTGTTTGAGCCTATTTCTACACGGGTGGGACTAAATTGATAAATTTATCTTTATTGGGACTAAAATAGAACATGAAAAAAGTTATGGGACTAAATAAGTTTTTATCCCGCTGACTCACCTGCCATCAGGGCGCCACGTCATCATACCGGCACGAAATCGACAATTCCGGCTATGACGTGGCTTTTCCAGGTGATGTCAATTTTTCCGGTGAAAATGGGACATTTTTTGCCCTATTTCTTCATCGGCGGGACTAATTTGACAAACTTATCTTTTTTTGGGACTAAAAAAGACCATGGGGAAAGTTATGAGACTAAAAATATTTTTATCCCCTTAAGATTCTACTCAAATAACTAGAATGTAAACTAGCCAAGTAAATGATCAAATAACGATCAAATGACTAATGGAATTGATGTAGAATACACTTGAGAAGAGATCAAGGCTAATCATACTTATAGTTGAGACTTGAGCTAGATATGCAAAGTCATTCATAGTAATTCTCATTAACTTGTGGATTAAAAGCAATCACAAATTTACCTCTAGTCCCTATGGCCAAGGCAACTAGGTTCTCGACTCTTTAACAAGTCTAAGTTTCCTAAGATTGGTCTTAATCTCAATTCCCTTAAGGTACTATGATCATAAGTTGGTTCTTTTCACTCAATTACTTAAGTGTCCCTCTATCGAATGTTCTAAAAGCCTAAGGAGGGTATGGCTTACCTCCCCTTATACTAACATGCATGCACAACTCAATATATGATTCAATTAAAACTTCACTCACAACATTGGAATGACCATCCTAATATAATGAATAGAGAATTTAATCACACATATATTGAAATGAAACATGATTGATATATCATAGAAGAAAATCCACAAATCAATTCAAATCACTACTCAAGTTTTACATATCTAACTCTTCCCCTCAACCACTCATATGACTAGCCCTACTATAAAACTAGTCACTAAACATGGTAATTAATTCAATACAAATCAAGCTTTGCTCTATTTGAGCCATAATAAGAAGAAAATTAACAATTGGAAAGTAAATTTGCTTCCCTTGCATAAGAAAAGCCTTCCTCCTCTTCAATTGATCAGCTCCTTCAACAATTGATTCTCCAATCTTCTCAAATGGTGGTAGGATGGATGGAATAAAGGATTTATGGATTGAAAGTGTAGATCAAATGGTGATTTGATGGATCTAGATGATAGAGATGGAAAATGGATCTACTATGTGAGGAAATGCGGTGTTTTGGTGAGTGTAACTGCTCTAATCTGATCTCTCATGAATTTTCCCTCTCAATTTCGCACAAGTCATGGTTTTATATCACTTATGGACCTTCTAGAAGCTTCCGGAACATTCTAAAAATTACACAGGATTTTGCACCTACATGGCCCGTGCTGTAGCGCACGGCCCGTGTAGGGCACACCTACTTCGATGTGTTGTGCGTGCTTCCGGACACGGCTCGAGCTGTGCTGCACAGCCATGGTCATGGCCGTATAATATTTTCTGACGACAATGCACAGCTTCTTCTTACAGTGCCGCGCTCCGCACACGGGGCGTGCAACAATGCACGGCCCGTGCACCAGCACACGGCCATCCTCCTGGGCGAGTAGCGAGTTCTGATGCCACTACACGTTTATTGGGTACAGGGCCGTGTTCCGCATACAGCCCGTGTACCAACTTTTCCTGTTCTCCCATTTTCTTTTTGCTCTCGACTCCGTTTTCGTAAGGTCTTTGACCTGTTTTACATATATTTAAGCTCATTTACACAATTATGTCAATTTATACTACATTCCTCAAAATAACAATAACTCCACCAAAAGTAACACAAATACGAATAAAAATATCCGAAAATACACAAATAAATACACTAAAATCTAGGTGAAAATGACTACGATCAACCCTCCAAACTTAAAGTATTGTTTGTCCTCGAACAATGAAAAATGATAAACAAGAGGAGTAATTTTTACCTAGGAAAACACCTAACGAACATAAACCACAACACATCACAAGTAATAAGGACTACAAAATCACATTAAGTATCCCTACATCATCAAACTTATAACATGAAGGATTAACAAGTTCAATCTTAAGAATGACATTAGAGTACTCAAATCCCTTTCAATCCAAGCCTCTCATAGATTATAGTTTTCACTCAACACTCTTTATGATAGGATTTTTATCATCACTCATCAACCGGTTAAAACCGATTTACCATAGGCTTGCTCATGGACTATGTTCACAAGCCACCCTAGTTTCAATAAGTGATAAAAAAGGTCTTTACTTTTGGATGTAATGTTTAGGCTCTTTGGTAGGGTAGAAAACTTTGGATAATAGTGACTATTCAAGTGTAAGCAATTGAAGAGATAATTCCTTTCTTCAACTTCTTCACTTTCAAGCTTCCTTTAATTTCTTTTTTAATCAAAAGCACTAATCATTATCATTCCTTGGATTTCTTGAACTCCTTTTGATTTGCATGCTTCCTTTCTTTCAAATTTTGAACTTCATGAGCACATTTTTGTTGATTTGCTCATTTTTCTTATTTTTAGGTCACATGTACATCTTGTTTAGCTCCTTTGCATCCTTTTCTTATTTGTTAACCATTTTTTTCTTTTCTAGCACAATTCTCACATCAATCATTGTAAACCACCATCTCCTCAATCACCCACATTTAGGTTATATATATAAGACTTAAGAGGGTTTTAAAGGCTTGTATTGTGCTTTAATCACAAAGAAAAAGGCTTATAGGCTCAAAGTGGTAGGGATAATATTTTTGGTAAGTAAATTTATGGCTATGACTCATTCATCAAGGATGGCCTAAGATCATTTCACAAATTTCAACCATTCGGGCTTCGTTCCTACAGTCCATGAGCAAGTTCTAGTTTGTCTAAATTCAACCGGTCCTCTCATCAAGAATTAACCATGGAGGCACGGTTGAGGCTCAAGTCTCACAAGCTTTTGCTTGGATCAAAAGAAACTTAATTACCCTTCATGCTTCTCAAAATTGAACAAGTTATTTAATTCATATCACAATTTCAACAAGTAGAGACCATTAATAATTCTTGCCCTCACTCATCACATACAATGCATCATAACTCATATTCAAAAATGACTCACTCCTTCCCAAAACATACCACCAAACCTATACAAGAAATAAAATAGCAACAAACATCATATACTAATCAAGGAATCAACAAACAATAAACAAACATATAATATGCATAAATCAAATCATCCATAAAAAATATCAACACATTAAATCACATCCATAACAATAAAGATCAAATTCCCTTCGCATCCAAACAATGAAAAATTAAACCAAAATACCAAAATAACTAAAAGAAAATCGCATAAAACTAAAAATAAAGAAATTCCAAAATACGAAACCTCCTAAAAACAAACAATCAAAGAACAACCCAATTGAATCAAATCAAATCAATCCAAACATTCTTCCAACAATCTATCATGGCTAAGATGAATGGACAAAAGTGCCAAGCACTCAAAATACTCCCTTCATTATTCTGGAGGCGGAGGAGGTAGATGATAGGCATTCCACGGGATGCAGGCATGAGGATTTGCAAGAAACTGGAAGTTGAACATCATGGTCATCATCTTCTCCATGTTGTTGGAATGCACCCTTGATCATTCCTCATAGTACTCCCTCCGATGTTGTCCAGCTCTCAACTCTTCAATGTGCCTTCCATGCTCTTGCTGGACCTCGTGGATCTCCCTAATCCATGTCCCATAAGTCTGATGCACATGTCTCATGTCACGCACCTCATCCATCATATAGTTCCACCTTTCATCTCCTTGGCCTGGTCCCACTGGTGGCTATGCCCCTTCTTCCTCAAACTGTGGTGGATTAGGGCCCTACTTCTCAAATTCCACTTGCTCCGGTTGTTCTCCTTGCTCATTGCCCACCATTGGCACTGGCTCTGCTCTCAAGTTGGCTAGCTCTTCATTCTCTACAACTCTAATTTGCCTCAGAACCTCTTCCATTTCATCCCTGTTTCTTCTATATAAAGCCTTCACCACTCTAGAATGGTTCACACATCCCATAGCCAAGTTAGCAAGCCTTCTTCTCGGGTACACCGTAGTGAGCTCCGACATTGGCAAGGGAAATGGAGCTTCCTTCTCCTGCCTCAAATAATATTGATTCCCCACTATAGTTAAGAATTCCATCCTCATCAGTTGTTGGTAGTTCAACCCTTCACTAACCATCCAGTTCTCCATCCCTGCAAGATTAACTCCCAAACCTTGAGCTATCATAGAAATCATCCCTCCAAGCATCAAACCTTGAGATGTTTGCCTTTTTGCAACTCTCTCCGCATGTTGCACAAAGTGTGCTGCAATATTAAGCGGTAACTCCTTATAGATGCAATACATGATGTAGAGCTGCTTCTCTCCAAATGATCCGCCTTCAAACCTCCCCAAGATAGTGTTCGAGATGATCTTCTCTAAATACCTCATCACAGGATTCTGGATGACTGTCCCCTTTGAAGCACTAGGGACGTATCCTGCTCTCTCAGTTCCATCATTCACTAAGCTTGACCACCATTCTTGTTGGTTGAGAGTGCCTCCTGCATAAAAGCTCTGATAATTCTCACATGGTGGGCAATCAAAACACTCATTCAAGAATGCCAACGGGACCTTTTCCCTCAACACATTATTTAGCTGAAAAGTCATCCATCGAGGAAATCCATTCCTATCCTTCTTTACCTGCAGAGTGCTCATAAACTCGGCAGTGAGATGGTAGTAGGTTGGTGGCCTCTTATCGAAGAAAGCTTCCATCTGAGCAAAGCGAAATAGCTTCCTTAAATCCTTCTCTAATCCTAATCCTCTCATCGTCTCCGTGTCTTGGAAACAGGTGGGCTTGATCTTTGGAGCTAAAGTTTGCCAACGAAGCACGTACTTTTCCCAATAATCCTCAAACTCAACCCCAAACTCATTCGGATGGATTCCTTCTATAGTCAACTGCGCATCCAAATTAGCCAACTCTGCAAGGTCGGTTATCACAATGAAGTCCTCATTCCTGGGTCTATTTCTCCTCTCGGATCTAACAATAGTCATACCACCCTTTTTTGCCACTACATGTAAGGGACTTACATATTGACTATCACTTATTGGAAAAGATTATTCCAGCATCAAGCCATTTTAATACCTCATTTCTTACCACTTCTTGCATTATAGGATTCAATCTACGTTGGTTTTGAACACACGACTTCTCATCATCAATCAAGTGAATCTTATGCATGCACATAGATGGACTAATACCTTTCAAATCTTTAATGCTTCAACCAATAGAGGATTTATGCTCTCTCAAAACTCTTAACAACTTTTCTAATTCTAAATCATTAAGGGAAGAGGATACAATTATTGGATACGTTTCATCTTTTTCCAAGTAAGCATACCTCAAATGCTCTGGCAATGGTTTCAACTCCACCTTCTTTTTCTCTTGCACTTCCACTTTTGGTCCTTCATCAAGTTTCTCCACATTTGCTTCTTTTGCTTCCTCATTCGTAAGTGCCCTACAAGCATTTAAACCATGCAATTCATCAATTATTTCCTCATTTTCCAAACAAAAAGAAGATTTAGATTTAAGAGATTCAATAGAGTAAGAATGACTTATGATGAGTTCCAATGGATCCTTGGAGTGAAGATGGTACATATGTTCTTCAACCATGTTATCCACAACATCCAATCTTCCACATTCTTCCTTGTTCTTGGGATACCTCATAGCTTCTCTTAATGAAAATATTACTTCTTCTTCATTCACCCTCAAAGTGAGCTCTCCCTTCTCCATATCAATTAATGTTTTTCCCGTGGCAAGAAATGGAAGACTAAGTATTAATGGAACATTTGAATCCTCATCCATATCAAGTACCACAAAACCAACGGGAAATACGAACTTGCCAACTTTGATCAACACATCTTCAACAATTCCTTTTGGATAAGTCAATGATCGATCGGCTAATTGAAGTGTAACAAATGTCGGCTTGACCTCACAAATACTCAACTTCTTAAAGAATGACAACGACATCAAATTAATACTAGCTCCCAAATCACATAGAGCTTTGTAGTTCTCATGCTCTCCCATCTCACATGAAATGGTGAAACTCCCCGGATCTTTCAATTTAGGGGGAAGTTTCTTTTGCAAGATTGCACTACATTCCCCCGTAAGGTTCACCGTTTCAAACTCTCCCAAGCTTCTTTTCTTTGACAAAATATCCTTCAAAAATTTGGAGTAATTGGGCATTTGAAGTAGAGCCTCCGCAAAAGGAATATTCACATGTATCTTCTTCAACATCTCAACAAACTTGGCAAATTTTTCTTCTAATCCCTTTTTCAAACACCTTTGTGGAAATGGAATTGTCACGGGCAACTTCGGTATCCTCCATTCATCTCTTTCAAACTTCTCTTCTCTTTCTTTTCGTTTTACTTCTCTACATCTCTCCCACTTCTTTGGAGACTTTACCTTTTCTTCTTCAAGTATAGGGGTACTTTCATCTTTTTCAACTATTTCAACTTCTTTCTCTTTCCCTCCTTCATCCAATCTTTCCATAGGCTCAACTTCACACTCAACCTCCTCTACTTCCATTGGCATAGAAGGCCCTTCGTATTTTGTTCCACTACGAAGTTTAATAGCCTTGCATTGCTCCTTCGGATTAGTAATGGTTGTAGATGGAAATTTTCCTTGTCGATGAACATCCCCCCTTTCACTTGCCATTTGACTCATTTGTGTCTCTAAGGCTTTGATTCTCTTATCATTCACCTCATCTCTTTGCTTTCTTTCTTCTTTATCTTCCTTCATGAATTCAAACATTTTAGCAACTTGATCCTTCACCGTAGGCTTCCCTTCACCATTAGAAGATTTCTCTCCCGTATTAATTCCCGGTGATAGAGTAAGGGTATTCTCTTGATTTCCATATAACAAATTCTCATACCTACGGGGTTGGTTAAAATTTCCTTGAAAATTACCTTACCCCTATCCTCCTTGCCTTTGTGGATATCCTCCTCCATGATTTCTTAAATTTCCACCATAATTTCCTTAGAAGTTCATTCCTTGCATGAAGGCAACTTCCTCAAGTGTCATCTCCGGTGGACACCATATTCCTTGAATTCCATAATTAGAGGACATACCTTGTTGAGGTATGGATGTAGGCATTTGACAACTTTGAGAAGATTGACCCACATTAGGTATCGTCATGCCTTGTTGAGGATTAGGAAACACTTGTTGATTCATCAAAGGCAATGACATACCTTGTTGAGGACTTGCAAGCACTTGTTGATTCACTATAGGTGTCGAATGTAGAGACACTTGCATGCTAGCATTCATCCTCTTTAATATCTCCGTGATCGCCTTGTCGGTCATATCTTCCTTAGGCATTTCTACCTTTTTCACTTGTTGCAAGCACACTTCTTTCATCTTAGCAATTTTCTCCCTATCGTACATTTTCGGTGCACGATCCATGGGCCATTGACCCGTATTCAAAGCTACTTCCTCACATATGGCAATTGCTCTTTCCGGAGTTTGTCCCAAAATCGAACCTCCTGCTGAAGCATCAATAAGCATCCTCTCACTTATGTGTAAACAGGCATAGAAAAATCCTATTTGTTGTTCTTTGGGGAATTCGTGTTGTGGACACTTCCTTAGCATATCTTTGAATCGGTCCATGCTTCACTAAATGTCTCAAGTGGCATTTGCTTGAATTGAAAGATTTGCCCTTTGAGATGCAACATCTTTGAAGGGGAAAATACTTGCTCAAAAATTTTAGTGCCAATTCTCTCCATGTGGTATAAGATCCCGGTGGTAGAGTATGATACCAAGCC
The DNA here is from genome assembly GCA_023678885.1 of Pogostemon cablin. NCBI lineage: Eukaryota > Viridiplantae > Streptophyta > Magnoliopsida > Lamiales > Lamiaceae > Pogostemon > Pogostemon cablin. Next base: position 12,150,463 of record CM042962.1, on the reverse strand, counting down.
TTAGCTCTATCTCGTAATGAAAACGAGAAAAACTTCATTTTAACAACATCCTCGCTCACATCATTTATCTTTATCGTGTTGACTAACTCCGTAAATTAGGCTAAGTGAGCATTCGAATCCTCCATAGCACCACCACCAAATTGATTTGCTTGCACCATGTTGATCAATCCCGTCTTGATCTCAAAATTATTAATATTTAATGGCGGCCCCATCACATAATTCCCAAACTGAGGTTGGAAATGATCTCGAATGTTCATTCCACCTCTATTATGTGCATTTCCACGGGGTTGGTTTTGCACCACCGGAGGATTATTCCTTGCTTCTTGTTGTGCCATCAAGTTTTGAATAATAGCTTGCATTTGTTGGTTTTGCAAGTGCATTTGTTGAGCATACACTTGTGGCACAAATTCCGGATTATTATAACCCCCTCTAGCATTATCAACTCCATGAAAATTCCTCATATTGCCTTCTTCATCAACCATGTTTGCATTATCCCTTACTTCTTCCATACTTTCCTCCATAAGCTCTAACACTCCTCGTCTTTGTTTTCTTAAGGTAGCTTCTAATTCCAAGTTTAAAGGTTCAATAGATTGAGACCTTTAACGCATTTGCATGTACCTACAAGAAGTTCCAAGTTAGCTCCCAAAACAACCAAGACAAGTAAACAAATAACAAATAAAAGATATCATTGTCAAAACTAATCAACTTCAAACTCGTTACAGCCAAATGTTTTAACATTTTCCCGGCAAGCGGTACCAAGAACTTAGTCACATTTTTAGTAAAATATCAAGAGCAAGTGTACTCTATCGTTGTTGTATACGCGTGACGAAGTGCAAAATTTATAAGATTGTCGTCCCAAGGGAAAGCAAACATTGGCTAGTATCCGAATTATTCATCGATTTATGCTTTGTAAAGATAATATGTTTGAAGGTTTGGTATTAAATCTAATGATTAAGATTCTACTCAAATAACTATAATGTAAACTAGCTAAGTAAATGATCAAATAACGAGCAAATGACTAATAGAATGAATGTAGAATACACTTGAGAAGAGAGTAAGGCTAATCATACTTATGGATTAAAAGCAATCACAAATTTACCCCAAGTCCCTATGGCCAAGACAACTAGGTTCTCGACTCTTTTACAAGCCCGAGTCTCCTAAGATTGGTCTTAATCTCAATTTCCTTAAGTTACTATGATCATAAGTTGGTTCTTTTCACTCAATTACTTAAGTGTCTCTCTATGAATGTTCTAAGCCTAAAGAGGATATGACTTATCTCCCCTTATACTAACATGCATGCACAACTCAATATATGATTCAATTAAAACTTCACTCACAACATTGGAATGACCATCGAAATATAATGAATATAAAATTTAATCACCCATACATTGAAATAAAATATGATTGATATATCATAGAAGAAAATCTACAAATCAATTCAAATCACTACTCAAGTTTTACATATCTAACTCTTCTCCTCAACCACTCATATGACTAGCCCTACTATAAAACTAGCCACTAAACATGGTAATTAATTCAATACAAATCAAGCTTTGCTCCATTTGAGCCATAATAAGAAGAAAATTAACAATTGGAAAGTAGATTGCTTCCCTTGTATAAGAAAAGCCTTCCTCCTCTTCAATTGATCAACTCCTTCAACAATTGATGCTCCAATCTTCTCAAATGGTGGTAGGATGGATGGAATGAAGGTTTTATGGATTGAAAGTGTAGATCAAATGGTAATTTGATGGATCTAGATGGTAGAGATGGAAGATAGATCTACTATGTGAGGAAATGTGGTGTTTTGGTGCATGTAACTGCTCTAATATGATCTTTCATGAATTCCTTTTCTCAATTTCGCACAAGTCATGATTTTATATCACTTATGGACCTTCTAAAAGCTTCCAGAACATTCTGAAAATTACACAGGATTTTGAACCTACACGGCCCATGCTGTAGCGCACGGCCTGTGTAGGGCACACCTACTTCGGCGTGTTGTGCATGCTTCCGGACACGGCTCGATTTGCACTGCACGGCCATGGTCATGGTCGTGTAACATTTTCTGACGACAATGCACGACTTCTTCTTATAAGACCGTGCTCTGCACACGGGGCGTGCAGCGACGCACGGCCCGTGCACCAGCACATGGCCATCCTCCTGGGCGAGTAGCGAGTTCTGATGCCACTACACGGCTGTTGGGTACAGGGCCGTGTTCCGCACACGGCCCGTGTACCAACTTGCCCTGTTCTCCCATTTCCTTTTCGCTCCCGACTCCATTTCCGTCTGTTCCTTGACATGTTTTACATATATTTAAGCTCATTTACACAATTCTATCAATTTATACCACATTCCTCAAAATAACAATAACTCCACCTAAAGTAACACAAATACGGATAAAAATATCTAAAAATACACAAATAAAGACACTAAAATCTAGGTGAAAATGACTACGATCACCTTAATCCTAATCCAATTTCAATTTCTAAACATGAACAACTCAAAAACATCTTTTAAGTGTCCGTTCTTCCCTTCGAAAACAACACCATTTTTGCCATTTCCAAATGCTCCATATAATTCCAAGCCACAGGGCATTCCAATTGGTAGCCTTCATACCCTTCAATTTAGATCCAGTGTGCGCTTCAAAGTTAAGAATGAGGATTATATTCCCCGCTGAATGAATCCCAAACCATTTCCCAAACAAAGACCATAATGGATATGTCACATTGCATCCAAAGAAAAGGTGTTCCTCTGTTTCCTCAGCATCGTTGCATAATGGATATTTGGTGTTTCCAACATTCACTCCTCGTCTATCAAGATTGACTTTTGTAGATCCTTCCTTTAAAAATTCTCCATGCAAGTAATTTGACCTTTCCTGGGGCATTGCATCTCCATAATTTGCTCCATGCTTCAACATCTCTTAACAGACAGATGTCTTGACACCTGTCACACAAAGCCACACATGCTGATTTAACTGAATAAAGGCCAGTGTTCTCAAGCTTCCACACCCATAGGTCCTTCGTGTAAACCCCTGTTTTGTACCTACTCAAAATTATCATAAGTTCAGATAGTGAGTTGTGTTCCTAATCATACAAGTTTCGCCTCCAAGTGATATTCCACTGCCATATCCCATCATTATCTCAATTTCCCATCCACAATTTTCTAAAAAGGAAATATGAATACCTTTGGATTGGACGCCCAAAATGATAAAATTGATACATTTAGACTGACCTGAAGGAGTATCACTTTTGCTATTAAATGTTATCACTTTTCATTTATACTATAAATTGTTCATAAATAACATTATCACTTTTCATTAATTGAGTATAAATTTTTATTATAGTAGTTATCACTTTTTATTCATCTCACGTATAACGGTATTACACAAGTCTTTCCCTTTTATTTGAATTAATGTTAATAGTCTCAAAAGGAGTGCAAATTAAAATTAATTATACACACTTCATCCACCAATAAGGTATATATTCATTTTGGCTATTTTGATAGTACACTTTAAAAGTATTCATTTTCCATTTATATAAAAAAAAACTCACATATGACTCACCACTCACAACTAATATAAATAATATTCCTGAATTTATGTGTTAAAAGCAAATAATTATCTTATTGATGGACAAGAAAGTTATTGGACTGACGAAGAGTTATTAATTGGACAGACGAAGAGTTATTGTGAATATATTTATGAAACACAATGAATAACATTTTTTTTTACATTCGAAATGGCCAAATTAATTTCGAAAGAATTAACAATAAGAATCTTGCGTTCGGATCTCCCTTCCAAATTGTATTTCACCCCATATTTCATAGCATAAATTTAATAAAAATACCATACCTTATTAATGATCAATGATTGTGATACGTGTCACGTGATTGAAAAATAAAATAGTAAATGTAGAATAAGATCGGTGATCCCAATTGAAATTTCATAGAGAAAAAATATGATTATGAAAAAATATGATAAGCTCTAAAAAAATAAGCACTAAAACACAATTAAATTGGTATTTTCTCCATTCCAATAAGTTTTTCCATTCCAATAAATGTTTCACTGATCTTACCTCATTTATCTATTTCAATTATACTATGACCTTTAAAAATAGTAAATATTTCAAAACAAATAACATTTCAATTCAACATATTTAAAAAATTATCACTTTCACCTAACATACCTAACTTACTTTTTATTTATTTATTTAAATAATACTCCATCCGTCCATCCTTAATCTATCAATTTTACTATTATACTACAAAAAAAGTATTTTTTAGCAACGGAATTTACCAACGGAATTCAATCCGTTAGTAATTACCAATGGATTAGCAACCAAAATGACAATTTTCTATTAGCAATGGAATGCTAACAGATTTATTCTCTATTTTACCAAGGGATTACCAAGGGAATCTTTATATAAATTACCAACGGAATTTTTAACAACGGATTACCAACGAAATTATTTACCCACGAGATTGATTTTTCATTGCTAAAAATTTACCAACCACCACTTTACCAACGGATTCCGTTGCTAATCCGTTGGTAAACCAATTTAACCATGGAATTAAGTATGCCGTTGGTAAAAAACAGTTTTTTTGTAGTGTTATAGATCGTCCACTCTTAATGTATCAATTTCTCTTTTTAGAGTATGAGATCCACACCATCTACTAATACAAATAAAATATGGGACACACACACTCCACTAATACAATTACTTATTACACATAAAATAATAATGCTCCTTAATCCACGTGCACAAAGCAAACCGATAGATTGAGGTGTGGGGGGGGGGGGGGGGGGGGGGGGAGTTATTAAAATTGATAAAAATGTAATTATTAAAATTGATAAAAATGTAACTTTTCTTTTGAGTTACATGTCTAAAGTAAAGATACAGAATTTACAGGAGAGAATACTAAAAATTGTATCTAGAATTTATGGTACTATGTATTGTCGACTTTGACCCCAAGAATATATGCTTTATAATTAAATACCTTTACATACATATCTAATTAATCTCCCACAAAAACAAAATTTCATAGTCATATACTAATACTTATCTAAATTAAATTACGAAGAATGCAGCCACATGCATACTCCTCGTATTTTGTAGCTTATCACCAGCTTCTGCTGATGATCACCAAGATTTTCTTGAATGCCTTTCTCAAGAATTCCGAAACTACACCTCCATATCCAACCTTGTCTACACCCCAACAACCCCATCTTACTCTTCTGTGCTCCTCTTCCCCATCTGGAATCTGAGATACACATCAGCTTCTGCACCCAAACCGCAGGTGATTATAACCCCGGAACACGAATCCCAAATCCCTCCCATCATCCACTGCGCCCGAAAAAACGACTTGGAGATCAGAACACGAAGCGGTGGACATGACTTAGAGGCACTATCCTCTGTATCGAAAGTCTCGTTCGTGATCATTGATTTGATCAAGCTCAGTGGTATAGCAGTTGACGCCAAGGCGAAAACCGCGTGGGTTGAAGCTGGTGCAACACTTGGTGCTTTATATTACAACATTGCTCAGAAAAGCCTTGTTCTAGGGTTTTTAGCTGGCCTTTGTGCAACTGTTGTGTTGGCGGCCACATTAGTGGTGGGGTAAAATGGACTTTTGATCCCTTACAAAAAAAGTGTGATTTCACTTTTGGTCCTTTTCACTACACTATTGGTCCGTTGCTTATTTTTTGAATTTCCGTCAAATACTCAAACGGAACAATCACGTCCCTCTCACGTGCCCGTTAGTTCAAGTGAGGGGTGAACGGGTTTGAAGATACAGTCATACAAATTCACATTCCTTCACCCTTTCCCTTTTCCAAAAACCCTCAATCAACGAAAACCATTTCATACACAAATTCCTCTTCCAAAAATCACACTCTACCCCCAAATGAATCGAGCGATAGATTGAAGAATACAATCGAATTTCTGAAACTAAATCGATTGATTGGAGTAGAAGCTTCGTATGCATGATAAAGGCAAGGCTCCACCCGACGGTATGTTTTCGACCATTGTTAAGAAATTTTAGATGTCAATATTTATTTCCACTAATTTTTGCAAGAACTTGTTTGATTCATTATGAAATTGTTCTAGGGTGTAGGATTTTCCCCAAATCTTTCTAGGATTTAGGATTTAAAAAATTGTGGTCTGTACTTGCAAGAACCTGTTTGGTTTTGGATTTTCCCCAAATTTATGCAAGAACATGTTTGATTTTTCTTTTTTTCTGGGCATGCAGAGAATAATATTGGTAAAAAATGTGGGATTTAAAAGATTTTTTTTGCAGTCAGTACTTGCAAATTTCTACATTATGGAATATTTGATTGATTGTTTGACTAAAATCCAAGAATTTGATAATGCATCATAAATCGAAATATTTAAAATATTTCATAGATATTTGATATATTTGATTGATTCTTAGATATTGATTGTTTGACCAAGTACATTGATTAGTGGAAGATAACCTCAGCAATTTTAAATTATTTGGGTCTTGTAGGAAGTAAAATTGTGTTGGTTTTGATGATGTGTGGATTATACCAAATTGTAGAGTTGTACTTTTTTTTCTTTTATGAATTCTCTGTAACATTTTCTCTCTTTTTTTAATTTTCTTAATTTGCAGTATTTTTAATAGTTCTATTTTTTATTTATTTTGCAGATGGAAATGAAATTCAGCTTTGGCATACGTTTTATATACACCATCAAGGCACTTTTAGTCATGTTGGGGGACAAGTCGGTTATGAAGGGGGGTATAACAAGCATCTTTGACTATGTTAATGTTCGGGGATTGTCACATGAGACTTGGAATTTGCTTGATGGCTTAGCTGAGCAGTTAGGATATATAGGAGTGAAAAAATACTACAGAGTAGATGCACGGGGTAAACTAGTAGAAATGAAACATGGAGTTGATCTTTACTTAAGCCTTGATATTCACAAGAAGGAGGTCCATTGTTATATAGAAGCTGAAGATAATGTAGGACATGTTGTGGGAGATAAGGAAAAGGAGAAGGGGAATGAAATGGGAAAGAAAAAGTCTGTTGAAAAGGGGAAGGGAATTGCTGCTAGTGAAAAGACAAAGGGAAAGACTACTGAAAAGGGGAAAAGAAAGAGAAGCTTTGTCTGTGGAAGGTATTTGGTCAAAATGAACCTGTAACTCAACCAGCAGATGAAATGGCACAACAACCAGAGGAAATGACACAACATAATGATGTTCCACCATTCACACAAGACTCACAGCCTGATAATACCAAGGTAATGACTAAGTTTTATTAACTCTTTTTAACTCTTTTTTTCATATGATTTCATATATTGCTTAATTTAGTTTTTAACTATCTTTCATTTTGTAGGATGCTACACACGAACATGATCTGTGGAAGGAATTTCCAATCGTACCTTACTCATTCTTCAATGTAAAAATGACACTTTTATTCTCATTCATACCTATTTATCGGTATATATATTTATATAAGAATTTTGTTTTCCAATGTTGAGAATTATCAGGAGAATAAGACTAAAACTACCAATGATTGTGATGTTGATACAACGGCTGAACTGCAAGAGAAATTAGATAGAGTAAGTATATACTAATTGTCCATTTCTAACCCTTCAATCTACATTTTTGGCAACTAATGTGTTTTAATGGCTGGATAATCAGCTCAGCAAGCCTGTTTTCACATTTCTGACGAGTAATGCAGCATCACCATTTGACGTTCCACCTGAACCTATACACATATCCCAGCAAAGAGTGCAGATCAGAATTCCTCCTCCCATGGTATTGCAACCTAATGAGTTTATTGAAACAATCAGGGCAAGATCGCGACAAGCTGGTGGTGTTCCTATCATTACTAGCGGATGGAGGAAGTATGTTACGATGTCCAACTTACAAGCTGCTATGGGTCAAACATCCAACAAGAAAAAAGGTGAAAAAAAGTAAGGGGTTGCAGTGTTTGTAAGTGGTGGTAGTCATTAACTTTTTGGATGCACAGATAGTTTTGATGCATAGTTATTTTGTGAAAAACACTTGGTTTTTGATGCACAAATAGTTTCTTTTTTATTTCATCTTCTAGCTTCTTCACCTTCATCTCAACATTCATCAACTCATCATTTTTGGCACTCATTTTGTGTAGTAAACTTGGTATTATCACCTTAGATCTTTCACACATGGGTGGATCTACCCATTGAAAAAAGTTACAATTATTACCTTTCAAGGAATTCTCACAGTTTAGAAATCTTCTTCCGGGATTAGCATCGGGTCATGAAATTCGTTGAATTGCATGTTTTTTACACCAACAGTTAATGTTGGATTGTAAAGTTGTGGAGGAAGATGATGAAGTCATTTACTCTTGCTATGTGGGGTTTCTTTGTGATTTTTGTTGTTTTATAATGTGTTGTACAGGTTTTAGGTTCTAGGGTTAGCTTTATAAGGAGGGCACAATATTTTCCCTCCAAAATTTCTTACCTTTTCCCTCCTTTTTCATGCTAACATTTTCTGTTAGGAACTTAACGGATGAGACCAAATTTGTAACTTTTGGGACCAAAAAGAAGATTAGGGACCAAAAGTGAAATCACACTTCTTGTATGGGACAAAAAGTGCATTTTACCCTTAGTGGAGGCTGCTACGGCACACTTATAAGGAAATACGGCATGGCTGCAGACCATGTCGTCGACGCAAGAATAGTTGATGTAAATGGGAGAATTCTCGACAGAAAATCAATGGGTGAGGATCTGTTCTGGGCGATCAGAGGCGGTGGCGGTGCCAGCTTCGGTGTCATCGTTGCATGGAAGCTTCAACTAGTTGATGTTCCGGAAAGAGTCACCGTCTTCAGTATCCAACGTTCTTTGGAACAAAACCTAACTCAACTCATTCACCGTTGGCAATACGTGGCGCCTCGTTTGGACAAGGACATAACCCTCTTTATCCTTAATAGACAAAGTAACACCACTGTTGTCGGTACTTTTTTTTCAGTATTCCTAGGTGGGGTTGAAAAATTACTAAGAATGATGCAAGAGAAGTTTCCCGAGTTAGGGTTAGCCAGAGAAGACTGCACCGAAATGAGCTGGACCCAGTCGGCTCTATACTTGGACAACCACCCGATAGACCGATCAAGTCGTTATTAAAACGGACTCAGCCCCCTAAACCATACTTGAAACAAAAAACAGACTACGTGCAGACTCCAATTCCAGAGAAAGTTCTAGAAGGGCTCATGAGATTCTATCTCGAACCGGAAGCAAGGCTGTCATTGATGGGGTTCATTCCATACGGCGGAAGAATGGCTGAAATATCCGAATCCGCCATCCCGGTGCCTCACAGAGGTGGTAACCTGTTCAAATTCATTCAGACGGCGAACTGGGAGGAAGACGAGGATCAAAATTCAGACAAGTATATAAGTTGGGTTAGGAGGGCATATTATTACATACTCCATATGTGTCCAAGTTTCCAAGGGCTACATACCAGAACTACGGAGATCTCGACATTGGAGTCAATAATGATGTAGGAGAGACGAGTTATGCACAAGCAAGCATCTGGGGAAGGAAATATTTCAAGAACAACTTTGATCGCCTTGTTCGAGTGAAGACAGCTGTTGATCCTCAGAATTTCTTCAGGCACCAACAAAGCATTCCATCAGTGCATAAATATAGACACAGAGATTAAAGGAAGATTCAGGGTGGTGATCAGTAGAAAACGTGTTTTTTTTCCTTTTTTTTTTTTTTTGGGTGGGGGTTTGGAATCATTTTTCGAATAATATTCAATCGATTTATCATGAGTGTACTAATTTGCTATAGTTTTTATTTTTAAATTAAGATATTGCATATGAACATTTATAGTCTAATCAATCAAAACATTCTGTTAATCAATTAAAAGGCGAACTTATAATTTTTTTCTTGTCGAATCGCTCTTTTTAGTACTACGTTAGATTTCCATAATTTTAAATGTATTTCAAAAACATTTATTTATATTGTTATAAAAACTTTATGAAATTTCGAGAAAATTTTAAATTCTTGATTTTTCTGAATATATAAAAAGATATATCAAAATTCAGTCATACTTTTTAAACCTTCTATAATTTTGAAAATTTTCAACCATTAATGTTATAGACGGAGTAAGTATTACTAATTGTTACTAGCTCTAACTTGTAACATATGTTTACATCATAAATCCTTGTAAATTCAGTGGTCTCTTTTAATTTAAACACTTTAGTAATACATAGAGTATATAAGATTCGAAGGAGGACCACAAGGTTTATACCGTGAACCTGATTTACACAAGTGTTGGTGTTTATTATCATCTTAATGATCTTTTATGGAGAATGAGATGATCATTTAATATAGTATTAGAATCATAAGCAAAGTTCAGAGTTTAAACCTCATCGACACCATTTATCTAAAAAAGAAAAAAAGAAAGATTAAAAAAAGATAAATCTAAAAAAAAAAATGAATGGTTCAATTTTTTTATAAATAAATGAGTGGCGATGAGGTTCGAACCGTAATACAACAAAACATCCGATCACGTAAATTGAATGGAATTTTTTTTTATAGCTGTGTAGCAGTGAGATTCGAACCCTAGATATTTATTAAGTCATGACTCTAATACCATTGTTAAATGACCACCTCATGTAAAAGTTTAAATTGATAAAAAGGTGAATCATTTAATATTTAATCAAATCAAGCCAACATCCTTGTATTAATTACGAATTACACGAAAATGGTGCAGTTAAATTTCCATTTTCTTGTAGTGGTTCTATATGATACGATTAAAAAATACCCAACAGATTTTCAGAGAAGATTTTAACCTCAATTATGTCATTCTAAAAATTAGACTTTTCGATTGCGTATAGATTAATTACTTTGACATTGTTGACGCTAGTTTTCACAGACCTTCATTGTATGGAATTTGTAGAAAATTTTGGGTGACTAAGTTTAGTGATTATAAATCCGTCAATTTTTTCTAAATTAGAATTAGTAGACCCACCCGCTCTAGTAATAATTACTCTTTGATGCTGCTACCGTCGGAAAACAGAATGTCAAAATCTCACATCTCCAGTATACTGATGATACTATCTTAATCGGGCAAGCTTCAACGAATAACATTTGGGCACTTAAATGCATCCTTGCCAACTTTGAGTTACTATTTGATCTTCGAGTAAACTACTCAAAATGCAGTCTTTTTGGAATTAATGTTGATGGAAATCTTTTGAAAGAAATGACAGAAGTACTTGGATGTGAATTTGGAAGTTTTCCAATGTCTTATTTGGGAATTCAAGTTGGCATCAATCATCGTTGCTCAAATACTTGGTCAGGTGTGGTTCAAAAACTGAAAAATAGATTGAAGGCTTGGGGGGATAAAAGTATATCATTTGGAGGGAGAATTACCTTGGTCAATGTTGTTTTGGCCTCGCTACCCATTTATTATTTGTCTTTCTACCGCTTACCCAAACGAACCTTGAGAGAAATTAATCACTCAAATTCAGCGAGATTTTCTTTGGGAGAGGGGGTGAGAACATTAAAAAAAACTCTTGGGTTTCTTGGAATGATGTTTGCAAACCTAAGCTACTAGGCGGCCTTGGGGTCAAAGATCTTGAACGCTTCAACATGTCTTTGCTTGGGAAATGGGCGTGGAGGATTCGAGTTGAACCAACTCACTTTGGGTAAGGATACTCGACTCCAAATATGTGATTTTGCCAATTTCAAATTTTAGTGGGGAGGGGGTTAGTAGAAGTTCTATGTCTGGGTGGTGGAGGGAGATTTTTGACTTATTTTTTTTTTCTGTCAATCAAGTATCTTGGTTTGAATCAAATTTGTATAAAAAATTAGGTTGTAATATGCAAACTGGTTTTTGGAGGGATTCTTGGGTTGGAGATGTAAAACTTATGGTTTATTTCCAAGACTATATTTTATATGTAACAATAAGGATGCAATGGTGGGGGAAATGGGTGTTTGGTTAGACAATAGTTGGAATTGGAGTTCCTCTTGGAGAAGATCTCTTTTCACTTGGGAACATGAGTCTGTTGATAACTTTCTTTGCATTGTAAATACTATAAAATTACAGGAAATTGTGGAAGACAAGTGGATGTGGAAGCAAATAGCAAATGGAGTATATTCAAGCAAGAGTGCCTATGATGCTCAATCACTATCCATCCCGATGAACTCAAACTTGGAGGGAGAAATTGCCTCAGCCTTTTCTAAAATCTGGAACCCGCTGATCCCATCCAATATTTCAGCATTATCTTGAAAAATCTTGAGAGAAAGACTACCCACTCGAATTAACTTGAAGAAGAGAAAGGCCTTAAAAGATGGTGATGATCTTATTTGTGGTCTTTGCGGGCAATTTGAAGAGGGCACTCGTCATCTTTTCTTTGAATGAGCTTTCTCGTATCAGGTATGGTGTCTTTGCTATTCGTGGTTAAGTACTCCCATGACGTTGAACAACAAACTAGCATCATACTTTTTGCAACATTTGGGGATACTTGGCCAAAAACTAAAGAATCGTATGTTGGAGTGCATTTGGTCATATGTTGTGTGGTATATATGGAAAGTAAGGAACAACAAAATTTTCGATGGTGTGGAGACGAATTCAACAAAGCTTTTTGAAGAAATCAAAATAAGAGCATGGTGTTTTTGCATTTTAAAAGTAGGAAAATTACTCATATCTCTTTTCATGATTGGTGCACTAATCCTAGGCTATGTTGGGGTTAACATAATGTTTGGTATTGATATTGTTTGGGAGACTACTCTCATTTATTCTATAATTTTTAATATGTAAGTAACTCTACTTCTTGAATACCACTGGTACTCTTTTAATAAATTTCTTTTTTCGAAAAAAAAAAGAGATAATAGATCATGCTCAAGGGTAGAATTAGTCTGGCATATATTGGTGTGCTAATACATCCGAAATCACTAAAATAAAATATAATAATAATAATAATAATAATAATAATAATAATAATATTAATATTAAATTTTTATAATATATTTAGCTCAAATCCAAAAGATGAATGAGTAAATTAAGGATTACAAAAAATTATATATAAAAATAAAAAATAACTTTAAAATCAACATTTTACTTTAAAGAGTCAATAAATATTAGGTACAAAACGTATTTAGATATTACTAATTCATACATTCGCTATAGAAAATTACGCACAGATACAAAATTTAATTTGTTTTTCTCTCATATTACCCATATTTACTGAATATCAGTGTGCACCGTGTGAATCAAATAAAAAAACACGATTAAGTATTTACTCCCTCCGTCCCTTGGTAAAAGTCTCATTTGCTTTTGAGCACGCGGATTAAGGAGTATTATTATTTAATGTGTAGTGGGTAGTTGTATTAGTGAGTGTGTGAGCCCCATGTTTTAATTGTATTAGTGGGTGTGGGTGGGTCTCATGTGTCCAAAAAAGAAAATTGGATCCTTTGGGTGGGAAAACCAAAATGGTAAAATGAGACTCTTACCTAGGGACGGAGGGAGTATATGTATATACATCACTGTGCATTCATTTGAGATAAATAATTTTTGGGGAGAAAAAAATGAATAAACTATTTATATGAATATAAATCAGTGTACATTTAGGTGAGATAAATAATTGTCGAAGATAGAGTCATTGAATACAATCTTAATTTGTACACACGTGTGCACAATGTACTTAATCAATTTGAATTTTGATTAATTAATCAGAAACTTACCACAAAATGAAGAATGAAGTCACAATTAGAAGAACGATGACGAATCTGTACATTGGTGTGCATTTAGAGAGTGAAATAATAGAAAGTGACTGCAAGAGAATTAGTAAAATAATTTTTTCCTAAATTATTTCTTTCAAAATTTGTACATCAGCGTGCATTTAGACTGGAATAAAGAAAGTGGTCGCAGAGAGAATTAGGAAAATAATTTTTCCTAAATTCCCTCTCCTAAAATCTCAAGTGATAACTATAATAATATTGTACATCCGTGTATAATAATAGTGTACATCGGTTTTCAACGAAATTATTGTTCTGTATAAACGTTAAATATTAAACGTTGTGAACAAGGATAATGTTGGGAGAAAAAATCATTATATATTCCACAGTAATTATATTAAATTAATATATTTATTAATAATTAGATTGTAAATATACATACCTATAATTAATAAACCCTACTTTAAATGAGTGTTTGATTTAATTTATTTAAGAAATTAACTCATTAAAATTACATTGAATGCATTTTAGATTTATGAAAGAATTTTCAAAACCATCGTTTAAAAATTATTTTTTAATTTTTAAATTTAAAATGTTTATAATAAATAAATAATAAAAACTTTTTAGTATATTAAATATATCAAATAAAATTAAAATCGTATTAATTTCAGGATGAAACCCCTTCTTCTTTTTTCTCTCTCTAGCTCCTCCTTGACCTAGCTGTCCAACCTCCACTTTTCCCCCTCTTTCCTAACCGTCCCTACCAGATCCCTCCTCTCTCCTTCTACTGCCACACGTGCAGCGGCGGTCTTTGCGTCGTCGACGAGACCCATACCCCCACTCTCATCCCTTGATTTTGTTCTTCTTTTTCTCCTTACCCTTTTTTTCTGTTTCTTGTGGTTCTTTTCTATACTTGTAGATCGGATCGGATTTGATTTCTTATTGCGTCAAGGTGGATTTGTTGGAGGTTTGGTGATTATGGCGTCAGAGTGTGGGTGATGAAGTGACGATGGTTCGATGGTATAGTGTGCAGAGGAGAGGAGGCTCCTGCTGCTATTTTTGTTTCCTTTCCTTTCCCTTTTTTTTTCTTTCTTTTTTTTCCTCTTCTTGTGTTCCATCAAACTCTCTTTTGAATCTGTTTTCTTAGGTTGTATTTTGCAAAAGTTGGAATTAATCAGATTTTTAGTGATTCTTGATTTTTTTTTTTTGGATGTTAGTCTCCCACGTGAGTGTTCTCAGTCTCCTCTTGCAGGAGTGTTTAGTCCTCTTTGTGAGGTGATTTAGTATTTATGTGTGAGTTGTCCCCTTATAGTGGGGTATTTCTCTTTCCCTCGAGAAATGATAGGGTACAGTTGAGTCCGTCTTTGACGGTGCTCTTTGGCTAGTCAGCAACGTTATAATTTTTATGTCTGAGTTTATTTAAATATAAAAACTATCGTTTCGAAAGAAAATAAAAAAATAAAAATCAATAATCACTCAAAATTAATTGACCGCCTACAATCTCCTTCCCCATTTCTCTATTCTCGAATTCTCCTTCAAATATTTAAGAAATTCAAGCAAACATAAAAAAAAACAAAATTAAATTAAAAATAAAGAAATAGCGGCAAGCTTATTCACACTACTAGTTCTTACCAAGAAGAAAGAAGCAGCAACCTTAATATTTTCAAAGTTTCCGACATTTTTTATGTTGGAAATAAGAACTCTTGTTTGACCAATTATATCAATCACATTTCAAAAGACATTTTGTATTTTTAACTTTGAATTAATGCCATACTTAATCGATTAATATTTGTGAATCGATAATATATATTTGGGGCGTTGAAGCTGTGAATTGGTCCACTAATTCATTCCAACAATTGATAAGTTTCGTTGATTATCCTAAATATGGAATGATTTGACTTATGTTTTCTAACTCATTAACAATGAATTACAAAAAGTAATCATAATATATATATATATATATATATATATATATATATATATATATATATATATATATATATATATATAATTTTCTCCTTTTACGTAAACAAGTTCAGGAATTTTGAGAATTTAGTGAAAAGTAAAATGGATTTTAAAGTTTGAAAGATTTAGTGCTTTAAATTTAATTATAATATCGCCAAATTCATTCTATTTGCAATGAATTTGTGCTAAATTGATAATTATTAATAAATTTAAATAGTTGTTCATACTGGCGATATAAGATAAATTTTAGAAATCTATTAGTAATTATCGGCGAAATAAATTATAAAAAAGTTATTTAATTTTTTTTTTTGGAAATTAGTTGTAATAGGTCAACCTACATAAAATTTTGTCTAAATGGCCTTTGACTAAAAGGTGTTATAATTTTAATTATTAAAAAAAAGAAAAAGGAATTATTATTTACAATTAAGACTTGTACATTTCTTTTATTAAGATTTCCCCCAAATTCTTGCACAATCAATCTTCCAAAATGAAGAGATGGGGAAGCTCTCAATCGTTCAGTTCCAGTTCTGGATATGTTTGCTTAGCTGACCATTTACCCTCCATTTAATTAGCTTTCATCAACTCTTAACCCCAATTTCCACGGTGAGTGAAATTTCTCAACATCATCTTCTCAAGCCCTCACCTACAATTATCCTTCTTGATAGATGAAGATTGAATCTTCTCAAATCCTCACCTGCAATTATTCTTCTTGATAGACGAATATTGATGTGATTCTTCTCCGTGGATGATTTTTGCGAATCAAGAGATCATCTTTGCTCCGGTATTCCTCGATCAATTGTTTCAATTCCTCTTTACGCTCAAATCTTTATTGGTTCTGTATTCCTATATATTTGTTAGCCTAAATATTTTTCTATCCTCTTGGCAATTTTTTGTGAATTGGAAATTTTAGGTTTTCCAAATTATGAACTAGGATCAATTTATTTTCTGATAATTTGATCCTCGACTCTTTTTTTCCCTAGCAATCATTAAGTGTTTTAAATACCTCCAAATTATAGGAAGTAGACCATATATTCTTTGATTATGCCTGCATTGACACAATTTAATTGTTATGTGGTGAAGTTTTATAATTATTTAGCTTTAATTTGTTTCTAGTGTGATTTGGAAGGGGTGAAATTTTACTTATTTAATTCCCACGTTACTAACAATAGCATATGAATTAGTCAACCGAAAGATTCATTTTTCATCTATATCCAAGTTCCATTAACATCATCTCCTGGTTGTAATAATAACATGGCCCAATTAGTATTTCTGCCTCTATTTTCTTTTTTGTCCACTTTGAATTGGAATATTCTTTCTATAAATCCAAAGAGCTGTTGTTCGTTATGAGCCATAAATTCTGTAATAGTCTATAATTTTGAAATGCATTCAGGCCAGTTGAAGCTGAAACATTGCAAAGATATTAAACAAAAATAAGATAATTATATGGATAGGATTGTTGGAGTTAAACTAGATGAGCTCGAAAAGAAAATTATCAAATACAGTGCACTTGCTTAATCTTCACTTGAAGAAAACAATACCATTTCTTTAAATTATGATGAAAGAAACATTGTGGTGGTTAATGGTTTTAACGTAATTGTGATCTATAATGTTTTGTCCTTGATAAGAAGGTGCTCCTGATTATGGTTATGTATGAGTATTGTATTTTTTGTGATAAATGTGTCATCGGTGTGAACTATGTTGTGTAAATCATAAAAAGTTAAGAGTGTGAACTGTATTGTATAAATCATAAAAAGTTAGGTTGAATGTTTGGATTTGTTACGTAAGGAAAATTTTGTAAATGCCACCATATTCTGCATCACAATTCCTTAGTCCTTATTATCTCAATCATTTGTCCAAATTATAAATTGTTTGTGCTTTTGAAAACTGATTTTGGATTTTGTAATAGGGATTTTAAAAAATACTCATATCTACATGTAGAAGTAATATTATCCTTCAATTCACTTTTAATAGAAAGTTGACAACATTTGAACAACAAGAGTTCATTTTAGTGACATGTATGTAGAGTGGAGAGAGAAATTAGTAGAAGAGATTTATGGAAAATATTTTGATCCATAGATAATTTTAGTTTTACAAACATTTTTAGTTTTGGAAATTAGATTTGTGTTAATATTTTGTTGAAATCATATAATTGAATCTATTTGTTTTTAATATTTAGGGGAAAAGATGATGGAGAAAAAGATTATAGGGTAGCTGTTTTGTTGCAGGAAAAGAACGTATTTTGTTCTTTTGAACATATGTAAAACAATGATGTTTTACATATTTTGACTACTAATTTCATCATTTCTTATTTTAATATATGTCATTTCATGTTTATTTGTTTATTTGCTCTTTTACTTATTTTTAAATAACAACATTCAAAATTATCAAACCAAATTTTATAATCAAATAAAGAAAACTGTTAAATCTTCTAAGGCCCTGATAGCACTCAAATTTTGAAAAATGGGGCGCAAGTCATTATAGCGGAATGGTTTCGCTATGAAAACATATAATGCTAAATTGGTTATTCATTAGAGAAATCAGTTAAAAGGTATGCGATAATGGTAAAAATGAGAATCTTTGGTTATGAGGACCCTAAAATCACTCAAATTTTGAATAACAACGTGCAAGTCGTTATAACAAAATGGTTCCATTATATGGCCAAATAATATTAAATCGGCTATCCAATAGAGAAACAACTGATCGAATGGTGTACAATGATGTTCAAAGTGATAAATTTTGACTGAGACGACCACATGATAACTCGAATTTTGAATAACGTCGTGCAAGTCGTTATAATAGAATGATTCCGTTATGTGCTCAAACAATGCTAAATCAACTATCCACTAAAGAAACAACTCAAATGGTGTACAATTAAGTTAAAAGTGAGAAATTTTGACTGAGACGACCCTTAGATAACTCGAATTTTGAATAACGGCAAACAAATTGTTATAACGGAAATGATTCGGTTATGGGCATAAACGCACATATTTTCGTACATACCAATAAAATAATAATTTTGGACATCATATATTGCTACATGCTCATTCAAAAATACAAGTGGATACTTATGATTTGTAATTGTTCGAATCCAAACTTATCACATGCTACTTAGAACATTTATGGGATATTCCATATGTGAGTCAATATCATCATTCTTTTGTTATATTATGATAATATTAGGCTTTACATCTACATATGGAGATCTGAGCAAGTCTAAGGCCCTAAAATCACTCGAATTTTGAATACCTTAGTGCAAGTCATTATAACGGAATGATTCCGTTATGTGCCCAAACAATGCTAAATCAATTATTCACTAGAGAAACAACTCAAATGGTGTACAATTAAGTTAAAAGTCAGAAATTTTGACTAAGACAACCCTGAGATAACTCGAATTTTGAATAACGGCGTGTAAGTCGTTATAACATAAATGATTCTGTTATGGGCATAAACGCACATATTTTCGTACATACCAGTAAAATAATAATTTTGGACCTCATATTAAACATCTACTTTAATTTCATCATATTGCTACATGCTAATTCAAAAATATAAGTGGATACTTATGAATTGTAATTGTTCGAATCCAAACTTATCACATGCTACTTAGAACATTTATGGGATATTCCATAAGTGAGTCAATATCAACATTATTTTGTTAGATTATGATAATATTAGGCTTTACATCTATATATGGAGATCCGAACAAGTCTAAGGCCCTAAAATCACTCGAATTTTGAATAACTTAGTGTAAGTCGTTATAACGGAATGATTATGTTATGTGCCGAAATAATGCTAAATCAACTATCCACTAGAGAAACAACTCAAATTGTGTACAATTAAGTTAAAAGTGAGAAATTTTGATTGAGACAACCTTGAGATAACTCGAATTTTGAATAACGGCGTGCAAGTTGTTATAACAGAAATTATTCTGTTATGGGCATAAACGCACATATTTCGTACATACGAATGAAATAATGATTTTGGACCTCATGTTAAATATCTACTTTAATTTCATCATATTGCTACATGCTCATTCAAAAATACAAGTGGATACTTATGATTTGTAATTGTTCGAATCCAAACTTATCACATGCTTCTTAGAACATTTATGGGATATTCCATAGATGAGTCAATATCAACATTCTTTTGTTACATTATGATAATATTAAGCTTTACATCTACATATGGAGATCCGAGCAAGTTAAGGCCCTAAAATTACTCGAATTTTGAAGCAATGATTTTGGACCTCATATTAAACATTTACTTTGATTTCATCATATTTCTACAAGTTCATTCGAAAATACAAGTGGATACTTGTGATTTGTAATTGTTTCAATCCTAACTTATCACATGCTATTTTGAACATTTATGGGATATTCCATAAGTGAGTCAATATCAACATTCTTTGTTACATTATGATAATATTAAGCTTTACATCTACATATGGAGATCGAGCAAGTCCAAGGCCCCTAAAATCACATGAATTTCGAATAACGTCGTGTAAGTCGTTATAATGGAATGATTCCGTTATATGGCCAAACAATGCTAAATGGTTATCCACTAGAGTAACAAATCAAATGGTGTACAATTAAGTTAAAAGAGAGAAATTTTGACTGAGACAACCCCGGGATAACTCGAATTTTGAATAACGACATACAAGTGGGTATAACGGAATGATTCTGTTATGGGCATAAATGCACATATTTTCGTACATACCAATCAAATAGTGATTTTGGACATCAACCTTGATTTCATCATATTACTACAAGCTCATTCAAAAATTCAAGTGAGATACTTCATATTTGTAATATTTCACATCCAAACGTTTATACTTTATACACTTGTTGTATATGACAGTACGAAATAATTCATATGTGACGTAATATCAATATTCGTTTGTTAGTTTATCTAAATATTATATTTTGACAATTTATGTGGAGATCCAAACGAATAAAAGACCCCTAAAATCGATCGAATTTTGAATAATGGCGCGCAAGTCGTTATAACAGAATGATTCCGTTATGGAGCTAGACAATGTTAAATTGGCTATTCACTATAAAAATAAACCGAATGGTATACAATGAGGTAAATGTGAGAAAATTTGATTGAGACGACCTCGAGATAACTCGGATTTTGAATAACGACATACAAGTCGTTATAATGAAATGATTACGTTATGGGCATAAATGCTAATTTTTCAAAAGTTCATAAAATATTAATAATTTAGTAAGAACCCTTATTTTTTTATTTTACAAAAAGGTCTCAAACTTTTATTATTTTTTTAGAAGCCCATAAAGTATTAATAATTAAGTAAAAATCCCACTTCTTAAAGGGAGACCATTTACACAAAATTTTATAATCTTAGGTCTTTTAAATAAGATTTATTATTGACTAGGCCATTTAAATTAAGACCCTTTTTTTAGTGTTTGGTCATCAGATTATTATAGGAATATTCTCAAATCAAGGCTGAAAAATGGATAAATTATCTATCGGCCTAAATTACTTTTTCAATCAATTAAGAAAGTGAATTATATAAAATTATCAACTGATAGCTCATTATTTTGGTTATTGGAAGTCCATAGATCATCAGCTTAGAAATGGGCTTAAAGAATCTATAATGCGAACCCTTCGAACTCTAATTTAATCAGCCAACTTTGAATTTATTTGAGCCCATTATTAGATGACCACCTCATCTAAAAGCTTAAGCTGGTAGAGAGATGTATCGTTTGGTCATCTAAATGTTTAAGCTGGTAGAGAGATGTATTTTTTAATACTTAATCAAGTCACTCTAACAAGCTCTCTCACATGCAGGCGGGGAATTTTGCCTCAATCCTTGCATGTGGAATTTTTGCTTAAGCTAGTAGAGAGATGTATCGTTTAATACATAATCAAGTCACTCTAACACGCCCAAGCTGGTAGAGAGATGTATCGTTTAATACTTAATCAAGTCACTCTAACACACCCCCTCACATGCAGGCGGGGAATTTTGTCTCAACCTTGTGATAAGTCGTAATTTTACCTCATTATTTTAGATGAATTCATATATATTTTTATGTGAGTTGTGATTATTTAATATTAATTACGACTTATTTCTATTTCACATATTATATTTTAATTATTTCAATTCTTATCTAAACATGCCAAAAATAAGAGAAATTTTATAGTCACATAATTTATTTATGTGGGACTGTTACAATAATTTTAATTGTAGGAAAATAAAGATTTGACCAAGACAAAATAAGGAGAGGTTTGACTAAGATAAATTAAGGAGGAATTTGATTTGAAGAGAAAAAGGAAACTTACCAAAAAGATTGGAGATGCATTGAACGTGGACACTCTTCAAAGAAGGAAGATCTAAGATAAATTTATTAAGGATCCATATATTAATATTGGGAGATTATCTCACGCTGTTCATCATTCCACATCCGGGCTGCACGGTTAGAAGCAGAACGCAGATTTGGGAGAAGAACACCAGTTGAAGAACATGGGTTTTATTGTTTTTAATTTAATTTAGTTTCAATTATGTAATTCGTTTACTAGTTTGAGGATTGTGGACCTCCGTAGAATATTTACATGTTTGCTTATGAATTAAATTACCAACATGATTTATGAATTTATTTTGTGATTGACTTTGATGTTAATCTTGACTTTTCAATTGCTCGTGTAAACTACCCCTCTCATATGTGATTGATTATTCAATAGCTATTTTACATATTATAATCCGTAATTGTTATAATATTGTGAACTGAGTAGCAAAATGAGGGAGTACCTCTTGAAATCACGAAATCTAGGTTGTATGGTTTGCTACCCCAATTTTCATAGTCTAGTAGTCATAATATCTAAACCCTAATGTATTTTCGAGTTCGAATCCATAGGGTCACTCTGGAATAGTTTAATCTAGAGGTCGTACTCTAGGTTATTAAGCTTAAGGATATTTCGGGTTAATTTGGTCGTACCATTAGCCTAGGGACTTGAGTTTATGAACTTGTTGGTGTTCTAGGAATTTCATCCATGTGAATTAGGATACGGGAAGGGATCAAATCCTTGGACTAGGTTTCCAATTTATTTGTTTATCTTAATTTTATGTTTTTGCTATTTTAATTATTTAAGTTTTCATGTCTATTAGTTATTAGACTCAATCCAATCCTCCCTCCGGTTACTTTTAAAAGCATAATTAATTCAATTAAAATTTGATTACTCCCTGTGGTTTCGACTCTTACTTACCCTACTACATTCTTAGTGGGTTTGTTTGAAAAAATTACAAATCTTATTTTTGGGTGCCGGCGAAAGCACACCACCTTGCATGTGGAATTTCGCCACCTTGTATGTGGAATTTTTTGCTTAAGCTGGTAGAGAGATGTATCGTTTAATACTTAATCAAGTCACTCTAACACGCCCCCTCACATGGGAATTTTGCCTCAAACCTTGCATGTGGAATTTTTTCATAAATGGGTAGCGGTAAGGTTCGAACCCTGGACCTTTGTTAACCATGGACTCTGATACTATGTTAGACAACCACCTTATCTAAAAGTTTAAGCTGGTAGAGATATATATCGTTTAATACTTAACCAAGTCACTCTAACACCCGTCATTAGCTCATGGAAAAATGAAGAGGAGTTATAATGAGTAGAGCATAGCAGGCGGGGGAATCCCAGTTTTCATTTTCATCCATCATTTCAATTTCTTTCACGTAATTTAAAAGTGAGGGTACTAGTTAAGTTGGGGTCTTCATTGTAATTTTTTCTCTCCTATTTGTTGAAGAATTTATTTAAATTTATAAAATTTATTTAATTATATACTTTATTTTTTTATTCAATCTTTACATATTTTCAGTTTGAAAGTCTCATTTTAATTTTTACATTTCCCTTTTTTGAAAGATGAGATCCACATAAAATAATTTATTATATCTCATACAATACTAATACAACTAGACACTATTCATTAAATATTACTCCCTTTAAACTCACTCTACAAAAATACTATATTCTTTAATCTCCGCATAAAAAACAAAGATTGAAATGGGATGGAGGGAATATTATTCATGCAATGAACTAATAATACTTAATATTTAAATTATCAACGAATAAGCTTCAAAAATATTACCAACAGAATAACAACATATTTACCAATGATTTAATAACGAGGCCATTTATTATGAAAGATTCCTTTGGTAAAAAAAGGTTTTTACTTTTCAGTATATTGGATATGAACCTCTTCAAACTCTTTAATCAGCCACTTTGAATTTATTTGAGCCCATCAATTAGACCAAGGAAAAATGAATAGGGGTTATAATAAGTAGAGCATATAGTAGCCCAAAGGGGAATCCCAACTTTCATTTACATCCATCTTTTTAATTTCTTCAAGTAACTTAAGTGGGGGAGAGTAGTTTAAAAGTGAGGGTACTAGTTTAGTAGAAGTCTTAACTGTAATTTTGTCTCTCCTATTTGATGAAGAATTTATCTAATTGTATATTTTTATTTCTTTTAAGTTAATCTTTAATTCCATGTACTACACTGCATATCATTACTTTTATATATATATATATATATATATATATATATATATATATATATATATATATATATATATATATTCTAGAACATATACAATATATATGATTGTGTATTGTATAATAATAAAATGAGAGTTTATATTATCTAATCAATTACATTATTATTTTATTCTTATGTATGGTTTAAAAAATCACTTACTTTTAAAATTTAGTTTTGTTTTCTATTTAAGAGTTTTATAGACAATTAATTTAAACTAATTAATTAAGAGTGAGGCTCTGCTATCCGGGGACACTATTTCCCTTTGCAATTTCCGTGCCCATTTAAAATTTAAACCCCCTAAAAATACATAAATTTAAATAGAATATGGATGGGGAGAGTTGTGTTCACATGGGAACACGAGGTGTCCCCGGGGGTGCAGGAGCTTTTGCCATTATTAATTAGCTCAATTTGAGTTAATGAATTTTTATGATATGTACGTATATATCCAAATATAAAAGAGATACTAAAAAAACTATTTTTTACCAACGGAATATTCCGTTAGTAAAAGTCTTAATTCCATTGTTAAATTGATTTACCAACAGATTACAACGGAATTCGTTGGTAAATTTCTGTTGGTAAATTTTTAGCAACGAAAAATCAATTCCTTTGGTAAATAATTCTGTGGGTAATCCGTTGCTAAAAATTTTGTTGGCAATTTACATAAAGATTCCCTTGGTAATCGTTGGTAATTACTAACGGATTGAATTTCGTTGGAAAAATAGAGAATAAATCCATTGGTATTACATTACTAATAGAAAAATATCATTTTTGTTGCTATCAACGGATTGAATTCTGTTGGTTGTTTAGTGTGAAAATCTGCATGTTTTAGATTTAGCACTGGTGTGTTATATTTATATCCGTATTTGAGCATCTTTTGATTGAATTGCATATATTTGTGTTATACATTCTTGTGAGGTGTTATTTTGTGTTTTTAGGTGGAAAACAGGGGTGAAAAGAGCAAAAATAGAAGTCGGGAGCGAAGTCAGGCCAAAATAGGAATTGGTGCAGCATGGCACGACTCGTGCCAGCCCACATAGCCCACTCGTGCCGCCCACATAGCCCACTCGTGCCGCCCACATGAGATGCCATCGCCGCCCAACACACCCCAGAAGTGCATGACTCGTGCCACTATTTTGCATGACTTGTGCCATACTCAAATGGACGAATTTTTAAGATTTTTTTATATGGTTAGAAAGCAAAAGAAGAGAGGATCGTGTGAGCACAAAAATCACCTCAATCGAAGATTGGATGAAGAAGTTATGAGTAAAACGGTGAGGTCGCGCAGGCTGCCGACGGGTGGCACGACCTGTGTCACATTT